>OW569415.2:79829707-81198640 GCA_937662695.2 Halyzia sedecimguttata | reverse complement strand
ACCTCGTCATTTTGGCTATTTCATATATTTCAAACTTTTTCTCTTGCATATCAAACCAACCTTTTCCAACGTCTCTAAGACAAGCACGAATGTTGAAAACTATAGAATCTAACCAGGGTCCTCTCAAATGTTTAATAAGCTGAAATGGTCGTAAGAGATCATTCATGGTATTTCTTATTAGACGCAAATCAAAATGAGCAGGGAGGTAAATGTAATTTTTTTTAATCCTTTTTTTATCAAGTTCTTAGGTATAACTTAACCCCTAACCCTTACTGTATATTAATAATAATAATAAAAAATGGGTTCAAGCCCTGTGGACAGGAGCTTTCTGGCGCTCTAGTTCAAACAGACAAATTTTATCTCCGAAAGTATTGTTTTCTCAGAGTGAGAATTATATCAATGTATTCTTATGATAGAACTGCATCATAAAGGAAATTCAATTCAAATAATATTTTATTTATCAAGATTAAATGAGCAATCTGAGAATGAGAACTGCACCATGGAAGAAATCAAATTAAAATAGCTGAAATGAATCTGACTCTCTCTTATAGAACAGGATAACATGTACGAGTATGAACGCTCCTTCGTCGCTCGTTTTCGAATTTTGCATTCGTGTTTTAATAGGAGCCCATTCTGCAACTTGTTTTAGAATAGACTATTCTGCTTAATATCCCTAGGATATTGACAAATGCCTCATAATTTTATAACACGTTTCTGAGCTCGTTGTTTGTTAACAGCTTAGTATCAACCTTCGGCTTTGGGCTGTTACCAAAGAACGAACAACGACAAGTTTCGATCTTTAAGCCCCATCCACTTCCAAGGCTTCCAAGTTTCATAACGTATCATGGTCGCTCATGGTAAAACAACCATATAATTATTTCTTCAGATATCTCATCTTATTGATATCCCATATTATGTGAGCTAAACGATGACACAACGGTTTCGAAAAATTCGATTACCTATCAATTAGGTCTATACTGGCTTCGTAATTGGTAAAAATAAATAGGTCACAGCGAGGAAAGACTCACATTGCTGGTAATTAAGGTCTGAATCGAATCGAACTCCTCCAAAGACACGTATTTCGCTCCGAAACTCGAGGTGAATAAGGACATTGTGGTAACCTTCATGCATTCCTTCACCACGTACTCCATAGCTACGTAAGTTTCCGGAATCACGTATATGTTCATCCATTTGAAATACTCACGTTTCTTCTCGAAATCTATCACACCAGTTACTACTTTCGCTGTTGGAAAAAAATTAAGGACCTTCATTTGAAGAATTAGGTAAAAAATAGGAATAACAATGTTGATGTCGAGGATATGGAAATGAAACGGAATCATTCATGGAATAGAAAAATTTTACTAAGGAACGAAAAATTTGGAACTTTAATGTGATTTTATCGCTATTTTCATTACCCTACCCGACTTTAATAATTATTGTTTTTATTTAAGAATATACTACACAGTGATTTCGTTTAGTCGGAGAAGGAAACTTCCAGCTGTGATACCCCTCTCTTTGGACAGAGATATTATAGAATGGAATTATGAAGTTAAATATCTAGCAGTAATACTAGATAGTAAACTTCTGGGGAATAAGCATGTTGAAATCGTTGCTGGTAATGCAATAAAGGCTTTAATGGCGTGCATAAATCTAGCCTGTTAGACTTGGGGCTGCAACCCCAAGAAACTGCGATGGGTGTACGTCATGATTATGGTATCCATAATCACGTATGCGGCAGTAGTCTGCATGGTAAAAAATAAGCCAGAATAGTACGAGGAAAACCCTCGACAAAGTACAAAGGCATGCCTGTGTATACATCACTGGAGCTATCGGAACCTGTCCTACCAGGCCACTTGAGAGCATCACAAATCTCACACCCATTTATTTAGTGATAGACAATAACCTGGCCCATGAAGTCATTTTCAGAATATCTTGGAAAGGAACAGGTAATGAGAATATTATAAACCAGAAAACCTGGTACTCTCTTACCAGGTACTCATCAGCCAGTCTTCCTAGTGACGAAATGATTAAGTAAGCATCGAAAAGAACTTCACTACCTTGCTAGGTAGGAAGAAAGGCTAGGACAGGGAATGCACCACCAAGTTCTTAATACCAATATATGAGCTGGCGCTGAAGTATATGGGCCAGGCACCAAATGCTTACTATCGCTAGGATCTTATCCGAGCGTCTTTCAGGCAGACATACTTGCAATCGAAAGATTGTTTTCGAGTCCAAGCTAAAATGGGAGAGCTGAAGAAAAGTTAATGAAGTAGGCAAGAACAACATGGTCTCCTTGATCTGGCTTCCTGGTCGCTCGGAATTAAGGGAAATGAGGAGACCAACCCACTTTCCAAGGAAGGAGCCGTTTGTTGGTCCGGAATCCTACTGTTGGGTAGGTGATGCACCTACAAAGGTGAATTTCGGATGAAAGAAGAAAAAGAGAGAGATATACTCTGAAGATCTCTCCCAGGAATGTATTACTCCAGAAAGATCTTTGACACTGTCAGATCCAAGAAGTATATGGAATGGATCTCAGTAAAAACACGCTGCATCTCCTCACTGGTTTCCTCTAAGGGCACTGCTGTCATAGGAAGCATATGATGAGATTGGGGCTGGCAGAAACTGACGAGTGCAGATTTCTGTTGGGAGGAGGATGAAACTCCTGATCACCTGATAACGGAATGCTTCACCATCTCAAACGAACGCAAGGAATGCTTTGGGCAAGAAATCCGCAGGAGCAAAGACATGGCCTACTTGAAGCCATCACATATACTGGAGTTAATCAGAACTCTGGAACTGGAAGGCGAGCTGTAGATGGCGGTGATATTAACAGCTCTGATGGGGGGCACAATAGACCTTAAAGCCGCAGTGCAACGTTACTCCCAGCAGCAATATGCAATGTAATAAAGGATCCACCATCTAACGTTTTTTTTTCAACTAGTGCTTATTTCGTGAATGGTAACACTTTGCGCATGTCTGATTTGATAGATAATTAGTTTCATCCTTCCGCTGAACGAATATGGTTGTGTATACGCTTGAACAACGCTGGGAAATATTGCGACATTACTTTGAAAATCATGGTAATGTTGCAGAATGTGTGCGAAAATTGCGTACGGATTTTGGAAGAAGAGAAGCACCGTCAGCTCCGTATGTTCGTTATCTTGTGTAAAAAGTGAAAGAAACTGGCATCCTCATCGATAAACCAAAGCGTGAAAAGCCAAAAACGCACCGTACTCCCGTGAATATTGCTGCTGTGGCAGAAAGTGTGCGTGAAGCGCCATCAACATCAATTCACCGTCGTTCTCAAGAATTGAACATTTCGGAGACATCATTGAGACGAATTTTGCATAAAGACCTTGGTATGACGCCATAAAAAGTCCAATTGGTTCAGGAGTTGCCCTGTTTTTGAAGATCGCATTATCAACCGCAGAGCTGATGTCGTTTGGCCACCTCGGAGCTGCGATTTGACACCGTTGGACTATTATTTGTGGGGTGCCGTCAAAGATAAGTGCTACGCCAACAAGCCAGAGACAATTGACGCTTTAAGGAAAAATATTCGTGAAGCCATTGGTGAAATACAGCTGCACACAATCGATAATGTGCTTAAAAATTTGACCGATCGTGTAGATTGGACCGATCGTGGCCAGCCGAGGCAGCCATTTGAATGAAATTATTTTCCATTAATAACCGGAAGGATTGTACTTTCAAATAAAAAAAGAAATTTGAGAAAATAGTAGCTTTTTTTATTGCATTTTCAAAAAAAAATGTTTGCGGTGGACCCGTTATATATTTATTTTGAGAATAACCTAGAGAAATCAAACAAGAATATTCAAATATCTTGTATACCTACCCCTTGGTGGTGGCATAGATTCGACCATTTTTTGAGGAACCATCGATATGGTATCCGTTTGGGTATTTCTGATGCTCTGCAAGAACTGCATCTCGCCGTGAGTTCTCTTATAGCTCAAATTGACGTCATGTTCCAACTGGAATCAAAATCATTTCACAATAATCCTTTCTGATGTTTGCCCAACTGTATATTACGTACTTTAGTGAGGAGTTCTTGATTGATGTTTTTCGTTTGGTTTCTAGTTGCTAATGTCCTCATTCTGACCACGCTGCCTTGATCTAGATCTAATGTTCCGGCCAATAACATACAGTCTAAATAGAATTCGTATCTGGAATTCATAATTCAATAAAAAAAACTTGAACGCTCTATCAAGTACCTACAATTTACAAAAGATAGCTCCGATATGTACAGAGTGGTCCAAATTGGACACTTTTGATAGGAAACACCAATTTCTAGAGGAGTTAGAGAAAAACTAGCCTACATGCTACTAGGTCGATTTTCGTGAGAAAATGAATGCCGAAAACCGCACTGTGATATCTGGAATTGTTCGAAAGATACAAGGTGTTTTTCAATTTTGTGCATTTCTGACCCAACCCCGTAACTTGTTTATTTTTGAATATTTCTTGTTTCTGTGAAAACATTCTTGAGGCACTTTTTTGAAAGGAATCTAATGGTGTTCCTAGTTTTTCATTAAAAAATATGCTTTTGAAGCTAGAAATTGGTGTTTCCTATCAAAAGTGTCCAATTTGGACCACTCTGTACATAATAGGAGCGAACAGTAGCTGAAATCCGGCACCCGGTTTGTAATACTAGCGACCCGGTACGTGCTTCGTTACGCATAAAGTGAAATAATAAAAAAAATTTATTAGAACATCAAATTCATTTATTCAAACAAAACATATTTTATCAATCACTAGCTATTTTAAACTTAATCCAAAACATTTGGATAAACAATATTTTTTGTTTTTCCATTTTGAGCATGAATAAAACAAACGGCTGGGGGTTTTCCATTTTCGACCGTTAATTTTTTGCTTAATGCTTGAATATTTTGAGATATGTTAATGCAAAAATTCGTCCTATCAAACGGATATTCATTATAGATTTCGTAACTTAACGAAAAGATCCAAATCCCAAGATACGTTTACTGGATTAACGCTCCTTTAAGTTTTTCAATGGGTAAAAATGAAAAAAATTTAAGAGAAAGCTATTTCGGACGCTCTGAGATTCGATCCCGCGAGGCTCGGAAGGCTCGGGAGCTATAAAGTCCCAATCCAACGCATCAGCTCACTCGGCCACGTTGCCTATGTGAATCAACTCCGATTAAGTACCAAATAAATATTTGTAGTACTCGGATGATTTCCGTCTTTCGATTTTCAGAATATCGTCAATTCTGTCAAGCGATCGATCGAAATCGGTTACTCGTTCATATTTCTCGCAGTTTTTCTAGACGACGCCGAGATTTTTGAGTAATTCCGTTCGAAATTCAAGTTCGATTTTACATTTCTCTTCGCTCGTTCAGACCGACCTTGAAGGAGCCGCGTTAAATACGTGAAACGTAGGAATTTTGTCGATTTTCGCGAAAAGTCACATTTTCCTATCGTTCTTCCGGGAAAACGAAAGAGAGGATCGAAAAAAGGCTCTGTTACGGACTAATTTCGAATCTCGTCTTCGCGTTCCCGCAAATACCGTCGTTCCGAACGCCACCGTTCCTTCGAATTATTTTCCACAATGCTGCTTAATTTGCCAAAATGGTCGTTTTTTCGCCTTTTCGCTTTTTTTTTAAATACACACCCTTCTTTACGCTCGGAAAACGCAAAACTCTACGAAACTTCCGTATTTTTCCTCGATAAACCCCTTCGAAATTTCCCCCAAACCCCCCTCCTAACATAAAAAAAACATCACGTTTATACTAACATTTTCAAAAAGTTTCCTTTGCAAAATAAAGAACCGCTTGACCGATTTTGTGCAAACTTCACATAAACCATCTACTAAATAGTCCGAACAAAGCCTGAAAATTTGGTTTGGATAGGTGGGCCCGTTCTTGAGTTATAAAATTACAACGAAAAGTGGCATTGATTTTTATATATAATTATCGATCTATATTTGTTCACTCCAATCAGGCAATCATTTGGGGCCAGGGGCCTCCACTCCTTTATTACCCCGGGGCCTCCAGACCTCTAAAAACAGCAATGTTCTAGAGGCATGATTAGTAGTGCGGTTGGCTCAGTGAGAGAGCATTTGGCTTGGGACCGGAAGCCCCAAGTTCCATCCCGAGGCTAGGAAAGAAATTTTCTAGTCACGATAATCGCCACCATTCACTGTTGGGTCAAAAATGAACAGTGTTGTGCATAAGGTGGCGAAAGGACACAGTAACAAAGCCTACACAGAACACAACTGATTCTCCTTACTCGCTCAAACTCTTGAGAGCTTATAAATGGTCTCCTTGGGGAAGACCTAGGAAGATCAGTATAATAACCCGTATAACAATTCGTTATCGATTCGTTACAGGTAGAATATCTGAATGTCCGGTACGCTAACGAAAAATCGTTATCTGAACCAGCAACAAAACGTTATCAAAAACCTCTACTCCTTTGATACAGATCAAATAACGAAGAACTATCATCCAAACGGTAAAGTTTTAATACAGAAATTCTTTATCGAACAGATACCTATTTTGGGAGCAAGAATTAATAAGAATTACGGTGGAAAAACATAATTTTGAATGTTTTTCTTATATTTTCTGCGTTTCATCGTTCGGATAACTCAATCATCCTCTCATTTAACCCCTATTACCATTGTATTGATTTAACGTATTAAATTAAATTTTCGTTCCTCATTTGGATTCGAACCTGCATACCTTACCTCCAATTTTCGATCTGACCACCACCTTACCAATTCATCCATCCACTAACCTTGTTGTAGGATATCGCAAGTGCGTGCATTTTAACGTCTGATGGGTGCAATGGATACAAATAATAAAATAATGCGATACAACTGACGATCGGAGACTGCATATTCACGATTAAATCTTAAAAAAAAAGAAAATGGAAGCTCCGCATAATAAAATACGTAGAAATAATAAATAATGCAAATGACCTTAATAATGATACGATGAAGGAATTCTGTGGAAGGAATATCAGTGTAAGAACTTCACTTTATTCTACATTTTTTACTCAAACGCTATAATCAATACTACGTATCATAATTTCTTTTGATTTGTTACCACAGTTATTGAAGGCATAAACATAAACAATAACTTTCCCTCCAGTGATCACAGTACTAAGCTGTGATACATAAGAGTTCACACATTACCTGTAAGTGATTAGCTGATTACTGATTATATAATACCTATTGTTAGTGATCTATATTTATATTATCATGAGCTTTATTCGAATAAACTTGCCTGACCATTTTCGACCCAATGGACGGAAAGAAAACAAAATATGTCCTTGTTGTGGAATTAAAAATGAACTTAGAGTAATGAGTGCCAAAATTACACTACATATATAGAAAACCTATGAACAGTAGGACAATCCCGATTTCAAGAATGATCTGTTCCTGTGTAGTGTGTATTAAATTAAAAAGTATTAAATATTGTAATATCATTGAATTTCAACGCGACAACGCGTTGTATGCGTTTGGCATGTGAGATTTACATTTCATTACTGAAAGGAAAGCAGAGAGTACAGTAGAGTAGACGCAGAGTATATATCTGGTAGAAGTATAGTATTTTCCTCTGAAAACTGTATCTATTGTCTATCGATTCATCGTGAATTTTCGATAAAGAATTTAATCACGGGATAGTATAGAACCTATAAAGTTTTTTGATATAGGAATATCTTCGAATATCGTTATATATTCTTCACAGAGGGATTAAAGATAACCGTTAGCGATTTTCTTACTGAATGCGTAGCGATTAGATATCGATTATCGATACAGATATTGTTTGCAAGATCTTTACCTAGTCTTTGTCGAATTTATATATTAGGGATCGCTATAATGTATACAGATTATCTTTAAAGTTTGGATATAGAATCGATAGAGTTTTGCTTTAACATTAGAAAGTTATTCAGTCGTTACGATCGGATAACGAAATATTCGGCCGATAACGAATTGTTATACGGGAATATAAATAAAAAAAAATTATAAGATCATGAGAAAATCTCACCTTATCGTATCTTCGACTTGGTTCCGTAGATCCACCGCCGCCTTGATCCTTTTGCCGAAAACCAAGGGATTTTCGGCGCTGAACATGATGTAGATGCGGGGCAGATTGAAGGTTCTCTGGGAACCATCGAGGGTCAAGACAGACCAAAGTTGTAACTCGGATAAGTGATCGGTTACGGCCACATTTACCCATCCGTATACCAGTTCTTTGGATAATTCCTGAGGGTCCAAAATGGACAGGAATGCCTGACCTGGTATCGGGTGTCGGACACCTTCGACTACACCGTGGTCTAACCATGATTCGGGGGTTCTAAAGGGCAGAAAATCATTAGGCGCTACCCGATATTTAAATATAGCTGGTATACACTGGGTGGCCCACCACAGACTCGGAGCTCGCTTTGTGAGAGTAAATGAAGATATTTCGAGGATATTTTTTCGTGGGGTGTGTAGGGTGTTCAAAAGCACAATTTAAAATTATTTGCATGTATACAGGGTTTTCGAAAATAAAGATATAGACCATATTTTTCATCATTTCCTCGTAAACGGTGCTTCTAAGGTATAAAGGGATCTGAAGAAACTCATCACAATTTGGCCTTTCATTTTTTAGGTCAAATATACAGGGTGTTACATTCAAATAAATTAATAGCCAGAGTAGTCACCCGTCCAGGCACTAAACTCGCCCAAGGCTGCTGAGCTAAAGGAAAAAAATTATATTTTCAATATTTCCAACAATATAAATCTGAGTGATGAAAAATGTAACTTTGGCCTATATCTTTGTTTAAGAACACCCTGTATATTTGAAAATAATTTTAAAATGTGCTTTGGAATACCCTACACACATCACAAAAAAATATTCTCAAAATAGCTTCATTTACTCCCTCAAATCCAGCTCCGCGTCTGTGGTGGGTCACCCGGTATAGTTAAAGAGGAGTTCAATCAATTCTCGATATTTGAAGGTGTGCAATTAAAGATGGGCCTCGCAGAAGAATCTCACCTTGTTTCAAATTTCTCATTGTCAAATAATTCGAGAGGCAAAAAATTCATCGCCTGCATCGTATTGGTCGTATAGGGAACACTGGAATCGACTGGTATCAAAGATTTCGGGGATACTTCAAGATCTGCCAAGATATCCGCTATGTTTTGGGCCTGAAGAAGAACCAGTTCGTGAGTGAAAGATATTAAAAAAAAATTCACGGTTAAAAGAAGTTTTCTTACAGCATATTGTCTTCTTTTTCGTTCAATCGCCACATTTCTAGGCAAGTCACCAATTTCCACTTGATGTTGCAGTTGCACTTTCGGTTTGAAAGTCTCTACAGGAAAGCTCTGCAGAAAAGATTAATTTTTAGGGCTGTGCCACATATGTTTTGCATTAGATCATCACAATTTGTTGCCATCTAGAGAGGCATACGACCTTCGTATTTAATTTCAAATAATTCCAAAAATACAAACGCGATTGAGCTGAAATCTGGTAATCGATAGTAATATAGCGGCTTGAAAATTTGTACGGAATTTCAGAGGAATCTGACATCTTTAGAATAGTATATTCTAAAACAAGTTGCAGAATGGGCTCCTATTGAAACACGAATGCGAAATTCGAAAACGAGCGACGAAGGAGCGAGTTTTCGAACGTATGAGTGTTGGAATTGCCTTCTGCAACGAGTATTAGACGATATTTTCTCTATTTCAGGCAAGTTTTGCGAAATACTGTTGAAATTTGATGAAAAATTCGAATTATACATCCTAGTGACTTTTGTATTGTATCTTGGTAGTTGGTGTGACTGTTACGAAAGTTGACAGATTACGGAATTTGAATTTGAAACGTACGTAGGGCATGGAGATCAGATTTAAAACAGTTTCCTAATAGCATGAATGATTCAAAATTAGCAAGAAGGAAATCTGTAGTACCATATTCTTTAATGAAAATAAAACTTTTCCTCAACAATTATTTCACTACATCCAGATTATATTGTATTGTCAATTGACGTGTGTTGAAATTTGATAGAATCGAATGTCAGTGCTGACTACCACAAAACGAAAAATATAACTAGAAACAATGCGGGAATGAGTTCATTCCAGCACTGGTTTTAGTGCTGGAATGGACTCATTACGATACTGAAATAGAGAAAAGTCATTTCAAAGAAAAGAGAGCAGGCCTGCATGAAAGAATATACCTCAATATCTATATGTAGCCATGACTGGATCACCATAGATACAAGAAATTTCGTAAGTCATTATCAAAATGGAAAATGATAAAGCTTTCTACAAATATTTCGCTTGTATCTACTTACTATCTGTTTATCCTCCATGAAAGTGATCCATCTTTCTGCCGGAGCCAAAAACAAAGGTTTGATCGGCCTGACTAGCCTCGGCAGGATAGGTGCATCCTTTTCCGTCTTGACCTGCCATATAAACTTGGTTCTTTTAGGGGCTCCCGGAGGCAGATCTTCTTCCACTTCTTGTTTATACCGCAAATTTGTCGCTAGCTCCGAATAGTAGCCCCTACTTTTAGCTCTTCTATTTTTTTTCCTTTTGTCGTTATCTTTATCATTTTCCATTTTGAAATAATGACAATTCGAAGGATAGAAAAAATATGAAGGCAATTATGATTTTGTCCTCCGTTGCCAGGCTACGGAAAAAAGGGTTTTATCAAATTACCAAAGCGGATCATAGAACGAGGTAATCGTCAGAGTAGAAAAACTTTTCGAAACAGAAACTCAAACGCCTACGGTGGGTTTCACGAAACGTCGATGAATTGTGGAATAAATTCGGTGGTAGCATCAAAAATGAGCTGGGGCAATATCGATCGATTGCGTACGTCGAACAGAGATGGATTTCTCGTCAGTTAACAAAATAGACCATCATCCGCCGTATTCACAAAGCATTCAATCTCCGTTAAGTCCTAACTGAGGTCCTTATTTAAGGATAAATATGAATCGCAACCTCAGTTAACGTGAAAATTAATGTGATACAGCCCTGTTTCACCACTGTTAAATACGTTAACTGAGGTTGCGATTCATATTTATCCTTAACTGAGAACCTCAGTAGGACTTAACGGAGATTGAATGCTTTTTGAATACCTACGGCGAGGCTAGTCAGTCCGATCAAACCTTTGTTTTTGGCTCCGGCAGAAAGATCTATTTCATGTTACTAAATGTATGCTGCATATTCATTTCGTAACCAACCAACGTTGGCCCAACGTGTGGAGCTGGCTCAAGATTTTTGAAAAGGTTGGTATTGGTTTCAAGTTCCCATATTTCTGATATCTTGGATTGGCTACAATGCAAATAAACGTCAAAATAATTAGGTTAAATTATTAGTAAACAATCATTTTGTGACGTTTATTTATCGTACCCTAGGTTTATTATTGTTATTATTTATCTGACAGGATTATATGCTGGTTTATTCCTCAGAAGTGTGAATTCCATAAAAATTTCAATATGTCTTATATGTTAGCACATTTGCACAATGGATGGCAAGTTGATCAAGCAATATTGTCAGAAGAGGACCGTGTTGTGGTGAATATCAGAAATTAATTGATTGTTTAATGATTCCTTGGATGATAAAGTTGTACTGAATATTTGTTGTTTCAAGTGCTGTTAAGTTTGTGTACCTTTCTCTTCTTAATGACATTTCTTATACCGTTTGTATTTCAGGTTATTAGATTTGGTCACGATTGGGATCCGTCATGCATGAAAATGGATGAAGTGCTCTATAGCATTGCAGATAAAGTTAAAAACTTTGCTGTCGTTTATCTTGTTGATATTACAGAAGTACCTGATTTTAATAAAATGTAAGTTTTCACCTTCTTAGAAGGTGAATATGATGGTAAGAGCTCTCTACTGGTTGGCAATCAAATTTATGAGCACAGTAGGGTGTTAACCTTAGTAACTGAAAGGTCTTGATTCAAATAATGTCTGGACAGTTAACTAGCCAAAATGCATGTGCCACCATCCTCTGTTGGGTCAGAAATTGTCAGTGCCATTACGAAGGCAGCATTAGGATACAGAAACAATGCCTTATCAGAACACAACTGATCCTCCTAACTTGTACAAGCTCCTGAAAGGACTTTAAATGGTATGCTTGGGAGACCTAGGAGATTCAGGTTGACGGTAATCAATCCTTCATCATATAATAATTGTTTTTTTTTAGGTATGAACTTTATGATCCATGTACCATAATGTTTTTCTTCAGAAATAAACATATAATGATTGATTTGGGTACAGGAAATAACAATAAAATAAATTGGCCATTAGAAGATAAACAAGAAATGATAGACATTTTGGAAACAGTTTATAGAGGTGCTAGGAAAGGAAGGGGTTTAGTAGTTTCTCCAAAAGATTACTCTACCAAATACAGGTATTGAGGTCCTGTTGTACTAAAAACCAATTGGTGTATTCCGATTTTTGTTCAGCACAGACTTGATTCTGTGTAATATTCTCAACTTGATAAAAGTTAATCTTAATTTTAGAATCAGAATAAGTGACATGTAAATATTTCTATTATAGATATCTATTTCAATCGTATTTTATTTCCATTAATCACTGAGCTCAAAAAAACCTCTTTAGGGTTCTGTAAATTTTGTCGTTGACCAAAAAGTTCTGGCAGTGTTATAATATGTTTATTATTTTGAAATTATATGTGCCATTAACACCGGATTCAAAATCGGTGAATTTTATTCTAATGAAGGATGAAAAGAATAATTGGCCATTATGAGCTGTACAGAGTTTGTGTTAAAGACACTACAGTTTTTGTCATCTGAAATGTCTTCAAAGACGAAGCGTTACAGTAATGCTTCGTCTTTGAAGACGGAAACTTCTTTTCCTAAACATGTCAAGACGACCAAAACTGTAGTGGACAAGAGTGTAGTTGCTTTTGTAGTGTTCATATTAAGTCCACAATGAATTCAAACTAGAATTTGTGTTTAAGTTTGTTCAGATTTCTTTATCACTTTTATTCAAATTCATAAAACAGTTGAACAATTGGTTTGTGACTGGTAAAAGCAAAATCGAAATTTCTAAGGACAAGCCTGATTTACTCCAGTGCAATATAAAGAATTGCTTGAAATGTAACTTTAAGAATTAATTGTAGACCAACTGTATTTACATGGTTAGGTGTGGAGTAACGATTTCAAGATTCATGACCGTGCAAAATTTCATGAGAATCATAACACTCTAGAATTTGAGAAATCTTCAACATCCCCATAAGTACCTTAAGGGCGGGAATAAGATGAGTTATCTGAAATATCAGCCTTGTAGATATTCTAGGTGAAAAGAAATGGAATTTTTCTGATCCTAAATTGAAATCAGAACTTGTTGTTTCTGAATGAAGATTTATAGATGTCTTGATTTTTAGGAACTATGTTATTTTTTACTTCCATAACATCCTGTTTGAAGCCGTTCGCCTTGCTCAATTTACGTTTATGACTATTCAATGACAAAAGGGATACTCATAAGTGTTTTGATTGATTAAACGAAATAATATTCTCCAAGAAGAAAATTGAGTTGTTTTTTGTATGGATGATGCATACAGTTTTGTTTGACATTTGACGACATTCAATTAGATTACAATAAGCAAGATATAGCTGACAGAAAGAAAGTTTTTCAAGAGATATGTGAAATATCCTTGAAAAATGTATGTATTATGTTTGATCTAAGCGATTTTTTTGCATTCATTATATTTTTTGTCTACTTATTCTAGAAATTAAACGTAGGAAGTGACGTTCTTTGAATACTCATTTGTCCACTTAAAAAATATTGATCATTAGATTAACGAGCGCTCTAAAACTCCTGACCCTACGTCACCTTTTATAATTTTTACTCAAAGGGAATGAAATAACAACTGAATCAACTGAAATGCCAACGGAATTTAATATCTCACTGGAAATTTTATAATATGAAATCCATCATTTGTCAAAAACATACGAAATATATTTTAAATATAATAAGTAGTAATAAATAGTTCTCTTTAAAACTAAAAAAAATTTGAACAGAAGAAATAGTAATAACGTTTTAAAACATTTTTCCGAATCAAATTAAAATGCTTTCAACTTTTAACATACAAAATGTATTTTATACAATGTTGCAATTATTTTCCTAACAAATTCTTATAACATGTATCTACTTGCACAAGTACATTAAATTGTCCTCTGTATTTTAATCTCGTGATTACTAATGTTATTATATACATTTTTAATCTATTTGTACAAGTCTGAAAAGACATCATTCATTCTCATTAAATAACACAACATCAAAATCTATACCTGGATGAGCAAGAGCTCAGATAAATATTTCTCAAAAATTAACAATTTTCTGCTTCATATTTTGACACAAATTATTATTTCGGAACTAGTTCTACATAGTTTGCTGGATAGAGACCAACCCTGCCGTCTTTGCGTCCTTTGCACCACCCTTGTTCATCTTCATCTTCAAGTTTTTCAAACACGTCACCTGCAAGTTGAAACAAACATAAAAGTAAGCCTCATAAATTCAAATACAGTCGGGTCCGTTTATAACGAGTACCGCTTAAAACGCGAGTTCGGTTTTAACGAGCAAATTCTGAAGGTACGGACTGCCGCCTATCTGATGCAATGCAAATAAGTTCAACTCGTTTAATACGAGCGTTCGCTTATAACGAGCATTTTTTCTGGAACCGCTGAGCTCGTTATAACCGGACCCGACTGTATATAAATAGTACAAATGGTGTGTTTTATATTTATTTGATCTCTTGGAAATAATTCTGAAGGAATGAAAAATATTTTTGAACTGATATTTCTCAATATATAACCATATCCCCAATACTTTAATATAGTTTACTATCTCTGAACTTTTAGATGATTTCAAGTGAGTACTCTCCTTATTTGATCAAGCACTCAAGAGTTTATGAGGGGTCTTCTTGGGGAAGACCCTCAGAGGCTCAGTATAATAATAAGTAAGTGCTAACCCAACTTTACCTACGAAAATTTACCTAGATAAAGTCATTTTAGGCGCTCTTGTTCCTCGGAACAGAGTGCTTATCAATTTGCCCAAATCTCTGTAATTTCCGAATTTTTGTCTTAAATGATTTGGTTCGACTAACTGATCAAGAATCCGTGGTCAAAATCAATTCTGTCCGACCGGCCGGCCGTAGGCACGATAACTCTAGGACGAAAGGAGTTAGAGGATTGAAATTTGCATGGTAGGTTTGGAGCGTAAATATCTAGGACGAGTTCGTTTACGGGCGAAATCCACCAAGCGGTTTCGGAGTTATGGCCGTTTTTAATAAAAACATTTTTTATGAATATTTCTGAAACCGATCACTCGATCTATCTGAAATTTAGCATCAAATTGTAAAATAATGACCTTTATAGGCATGCGAAGTTTCGTATTGATCGGGTTGACGTAAAGTGTCAGACACCTCAATCATAATTCTCGGAGAACTCTAAAAAGTTTTGACCTAAAAGTAGGGTTGCCAACCGTCCTTTATGTGAAAACTACGTCCTTTGACCTTTTGGAAGGCCCTCCGTACCCAAGTCGTTGATGACCTTTATTTCAATAGCTCAGAGTTTTCAACCCTACCTAAAAGGAACTTGTTGACT
Organism: Halyzia sedecimguttata; assembly: GCA_937662695.2. Lineage (NCBI taxonomy): Eukaryota > Metazoa > Arthropoda > Insecta > Coleoptera > Coccinellidae > Halyzia > Halyzia sedecimguttata. The sequence continues at coordinate 81,183,050 of OW569415.2, read as the reverse complement.
AGACTACTAATTCCATTTTAAATATGACTCGCTCCAACGAAAACTTACTGATTCAATTTTTGAAATTGAACCTTATTCTATTTCAGCTTCTTTCTTTATGTTTGTTTTTGATGATTCCTCATTTCTTTGTAAAAATGATTCCCTGATAATAAAGATCTTGTTATTGTTATGTTTTTGTATTGAATTTGGATTTAAGATTTGTAGTGTCGGATTCTTGCCAGGCGCTGTTGATTTATTTTTTTGTAATTTAGCTTTATTTAAAATATTTTTTGTTTTACCCGTCACAAATAAAAAAAACTTATTATTAATATTATCAGAATCTATAGATACCCTGTTTAAAACTAAGCTCATCACTTTCTGCTCCATCGTAGTCATAGAGCGCCTTTACCGGTACTCCTGGCTCCCCATTGTCAACTAGAGCATCACTTTCATCCCATTCTTCTTCCTCGAAAGGATTGGGTTCCTTATTCGTTCCATTTCTGCGTATACAATACAGACGTTAACAACACAAAGCAATTATAATAGACATTTACTTACGTTATTGTAGATGACCTATTCGTTGGACTTTCAACTGTGTCTGATTTTTTAATCTCTTTTTCTTGACTTGGTACTGGCGTTGCTGCTGGTTTGCTTGACTGTACAGGTTTGGATTTGGTAGTTTTGTTGTTTGCTGAAATTTCCTGAAACCATAATGAGGCTATAGGTACAACTCAATTATTTGTGAAATTTGATATTTTTTTAAGTAGATACACTCTTGGTATTTTAACAGGTGAATCAATTTTCGAGAGGAGATAGAACTCAAGAAAAAGAAACTTTTTACAAAAAATTCGAGAAAAGTGAAGTCATGAAGTTTTGCGCGCATTTTCTATTATTCACACCTCAGACACCCTCAGGAAATACTGCATGATCCTTCAAGCCGTCTTTTTAGCGTTAACAAGTGAAAACATGCATTCGGCATCAACTTAATTTTAAAATAAATAAAATAGTGAACTTCCTCAGCGGAGATCCGAACCCGAATCTCCTGCGCAGTGGCCAAACACGCTAACAACACAGCCTTCGAGGTGTTGTTACAATTCTGAGATAAACATGATTTAAAATTTCAGACGAAGTAGATGTCAGTTCGAAATTTTATTATGTGAATATGACCCATACTTTCTGAAGTTTACAATTTTTGAAGAATTTTTTTTCCGTAGTGATAAGATCCTCACGAAATTCTGCAATCATTTGCGAGTCTGCATTCTACAACTAATCACCAAGTTTCAATTCGATCGGATCTGTATTTTATCGAGTTATTGAGGAAAAACTATTCCAGAGAAGATTCAATGGAAACGCCCCATTTTCAAATTGACATTACTCACGAACGGCAGCCATATTTTAGTTGAGGCATTGACAGTATTTATCTATTTCTACCATTTAATCATGGAAAGGTACACGCTTCAACAACGTTAATAGCCTTATAACACTATGCCTTTTTCATGTCTATATTTGCGCCTATTTTCATGGCTATTTGTTGGTTGAATTTCCCCCCAAATTAGTGGCACTATTACAACATGCTTTTTTCGCGCTTGTTTCAGGCAATAATTTCAGAGCTGCAAACATTGAAGAAATTGACATATTCACCTAAGTTCTTGTTTTGTTCGTATATTTTTAAAACAATACCATAGTGTTTTAGGAATGTCTGAAGAAACGTTTAATATGCTACTACATAGAGTGCAAATTCACAGAAAAAAAACACTGTCATTCCAGAAAGAATTTCTCCAAAAACGAAATTAATAATTATTTTGCGATACTAGGCTACTGGTGAAAACTACATATCACTTGGGGATAGCCATCACAGATTATCTGGCCTTCGTAAGTTTAGTTAGTTTACGTCCTCAGAGTAATAAACATAAATTTATTATTGAATTTACAAAGGCTGCGATTCGAAGGATAGAATAAACTAGGTTATGTTAAGACGTCAAGTCAGACAGATAAATATTGTGTTGGTAGACCTGACATTTCGACAAAAAGGCTTGAAATCCCCACGATTCAAGGGGAACAAATAGAACCAGTTCTATTTATTTTCAAGCCTGAAACAGTCTACAAAATAGTCCCGGGCGCATGCGTATTTTTTCGAAATTTCAGGCGCGGTCAGTCAGGCTGACAAATAGGCACGAAAAAGGCATAGTGTGATAAGGGTATTAATTATTGAAGAAACAATAATTCAGATGGGTATAACTCCGAAACCGTTTGGACGATTATTCCCATTAACGAACTCCCACGTTAGTGTTTTGATAATTTTTGTTCATTTTAATAAGTTCTATCTCCTGTAAAAATAGAACACACAATAATTGAAACCGGCTGTACTTCCACTTTGAATATTAGTTCAAAGTGTTCATATGACTGACCCACAAACTGACCATTATTTTTAGTTGTCGGGCGAGCAAAAAAAAAATTGAAGCAATTGCAATAACAAAAAAAAATAAATAAACAACAGCATACATGCAAATCTTCTCCAACCGGTCTCTGATGAATCAATGTGATGCCAGTCGCCGGGGCATCTTTGGATTTGCCCTTGTGTATATCCCTAAATTCTTCGGTATACTCCTATAAAAACATAACAAACCAAACATGGAAAAATTAAAATCACAACGAACATGCTCCAACAACTAAAAAACGTGCAATATTCACCTCGAACTGGGGCCAATTCATGGCCATGCTGACCCCGTGGTTGAAGGACCACCATTTCAGGTCTTTCTCGAAGTCAGCATTGTGAATCGTATGGTTTAACTCTTCGTATATTTGGCCTAACATGGGGTCCTGAGAAACGTTTAGGTATTTGTGAACTTCGAACAGGGTGGACTTGATGAATTTGAGACGGACAGCTTCCATTTCTTGGCATTTCTCAAATTCTCCGGTCATGTCTTCCATGTATTTGGGGTTGTATTGGTTTATTTCCGTCAGGGCGGCTTCGTATTTGTCCTTGCCCTTTTGCACTTCTTCTTTAGATTTCTGAACCCTGTCCTGCAGCTTTTTCACCTAATGAGAATTCATAATTTAAATTTTTTGTCAAAGTTATCGTGAATATTGTATATAATGCCAGTTTGTGTAGTAAAAATATGTACAGTTTACTCGATGGTAGTTAGTTCGTAATATGGGTGCACGAGTTGGAAAATATTTGAGAAATTAGGCATGAGTCGAAAGCAAGTGCTGAAAAAATATGTCGCCTACGACCTTTGAGATACATTTGAATCGTACAAAATAGATGACATACCATATTTCTAAGCCATCTGTGAAAAAAATCATTGACTACTTGAAAACAGGTTTTTCCGGATAAATAATTCTGTAATACACGGAAAATTTCGAGGAATTTATCTTTTCGATTCTCATTTCTCCGGCAGGTAGCTTTTTGGCGCGCTGTTCAGGTGGACAGAGTGCCTATTAATTCGTCGAATGGTCTTAAACAATTAGTTTCGACTCAATGATGAAGAATCCGAGGTCAAAATTGATTCTGTCTGGCCGTCAAGCACCATTACACAATGGGTTGGAGAGTTGAAATTTTCAGAGTAGGTTTGGAGTCCAAATGCGCCGGCTAAGTTCATTAATGGGCAAAATCCACCGAGTAGTTCCAGAATTATAGCAATCTGAAATTTTGTTTTCCCAATAACCCGAAGAATACTGATCTGATCGCTTTAAGCGCGGTAATTAGTTGAACAAGAACGCCAAAATTACCGGCATTAAGACTCTCAGAAACTATCCGTCAGATATCGTTGAAATTATGCGAGAGCCTTGAAAACCTTATTTTAGAGTAAAGTTCTAGATTTGAACTCGATCGGATCAGACCACATTAGTTAGGTTAGGCGGGAAATTTGAATTACGATCCATCCGTGGATCCGAGCACTGAATTCCCCATGCAATTCTTATGGACCCAAAATTTACGCGAATTTCTCGCCTGTTTTTAGATACTTTGGCTAATTTCTTAAAGTTTATTCCGGTTGAAATAGATTCTATGAACCTTTCTCAACCGTCTAGAATCAAGTTTTCATAACAAAATTGTATATTTCCAAAATAATTAATAAATATAAAAGTGTTCACCAAATTCGATTGACGTATGTCTTAGCTCACTCGAAATCAGTCAAAAACAATAACATAACCCTAAATCGGCCTTGTAATGACGCACAACAGAAGTCATCTACGACATACGGTAATCTTTCGAACTACACTGGTTTCAATTTTGATTTAAGAATAAATTGAAGTAGATTTTATTGTGGAAATAACATGAAAACATGCACTAATGATGAAGGTACCCAATACTTGGTGTCTCTGTACTAACATTCTCTTTTAAAAAGGGTGGTTTCATCTCATAGTTGAAATTCCTTGTTAAAAAATTTGAATATGGATCTCCCGCCAAGAGAATGATTCTAACCTAACTAATGTGGTCTATATTGGTGAAGATATGTATTGCCGAAATATTCCAACGGTTTTACACTCGACCAGTGATGTAGTCAAAGTTTTTTGATTTTTGACGTGATGGAGAGAAATTAATTAATTCGATCGGCCTAAGTCAAATTTGACTTTCGATACGTCAGTAATGACAATCGTTCAATTCCTAGTGAGACCGTTTTCGAACGGGAAACATGGCAAAAAGTGAAGATGAGGGATTAAAACTATCAATAATATGTCACATGATGATAATCTCATGAAACTAGAAAATTGTGAAAACTTATCGAAAAGAAGTAATGACAAATTGTGAAAACTTATCGAAAACAAATAATGACTATTGTTCAACACTGTGCTTTTACGTTATAGCTATACTCTGACAGCGTGGCCTGATCAACTAGCTACCTGCTTAAAGCACGTGGTAGCAATAATACATCGTACTTCTATGTTTTCACAGAATGCTAATTCTATCTGTCTGTGTTCTATCTGATTGCGGTAGCTGAAGTTTGGTTCAGTTTGAAAGGTAAACGTCATTAATGTCAAACGAAACTGAAAGTGTATTTCTGGAGAGTTTGGTTGATGTTTGATTGACTCCTAATAGTTTTGAAACACTTGTAGCCAAAATTGGACCATCATATAAAGATAAGATGCAAAGGGATTTTAATTTCTTTCATGAAGTAGTTCTATCATGATATAATCCATTGATATCTTTTGATATGATTTGATATGATTTGTCAAAGATTGGACAAGAGCGCCAAAGCTCCTTCCACAGGGCTTTCCCCCTTTTTTTCAATTTCTATCGAAATAATAACTTTGATGAATGGATTATCTACTGAATTTTAGTCGGTCTTTCAATAAAATTACGTGAAATGTTGATAATTTCGTATATTATTTGAGTCGAAACTAATCGTAGTAGACCATTATCGGTCAAAAGTAAATCAGTTTTTTTTGCACGCTTGTTTTTACAGTCAGATTCATATTCTTGGAACAATTAAGAACATTTTTCTTTTTAGCTGGTGGTAAGCGGCCTTGGGCGAGTTCAGTACCTGGATGGGAGACTGCTCTGACTATAAATTTCAAAAAGCGCGCCAAATCTCCTGGCCACAGTGCTTTTCCAACTTGTTTTAATTGAATTAAGATCGTTGTAACCATGTATGGCACAAATTCTTTGGTACCCCCTTTGGTTCGCGACTTATGGCCTTCCGAAGACTTCCGGAAATTGGCCTCTGTTAAAAATCGAAGACCTTGGAAATACATTGGATTCGTGCATGAAGGATGACTTTATAACATACCAATATATCATATTTTGAATTATTGTGCGAAAAAAATATATAATAATATTCTTTTTCCGGAAAAAAAAAGATTTTGAGCTGGATATAATGAGAAGTAGAGGAGATATGAAAAAATCAATTGCATATTATTATTCGCAGTCTCCCCGCTTTAATGTTCCACAATGTACAAAGCGTCGTATCTTGAAACAATATTTTCCGGGCAAAAAACTTACACATAGGAAAGTAAATATTTCCTCCGCGAAACACAACTGATTCTCCTAACTCGCACAATCTCTTAAGAAGGGATCCTATAGAAGTTTCAGTATAATCATTTGAAAAAATTAATGAGACTAGATTTCCAGACAATCAGTATGTTTTCAAAAGTGTTGAATGTCATGTGTCTAGCTGTGGACTACCCGTCATGGTCTTCTGATCAGGCGTGAGAAAAGAAAGGGATTATTCAATACCGACATTAAATTATCATTTCACTCTCAAAGACAACTCTGTTATCAGCAACTCAAACCAAAGAAAACACTCAATAAAATCCAATTGCATCACCAGCAACCACCATAAAATCGATACGGTAATGCACAAATGAAATTCTCTATCTAGTAAACATATTATTCTCATGTTGTCGCAACTGTCTATTCCGCAGGTGAAATGTGGAAATACAATTAGCAATGGCGTCGAAACGTTACAGTGATCAATCAATAATGTTAATTCACAGTTAACGTTTTCTTCGAAACTGTAACGGAAAAACACAGCTTATTGTATTCCACACATCAAAATTCACGCTTCGGCATTAAAAATAATAAAAAAGGAGTTCAGGGGTGCAAGGACAACCTTCTTACAGACTAGAGCATTTGTCAAGATGCGAGATACTACAAGCGGGACCTACATACATCGTGGTTAGATTACGCGAAAGCATTTGATACATCGGCGTACAGCTTGATAATACGGCTGCTAGAGAAGCTCAAAATCCACCCTAACATCATCCGTGTGATGGAAAACATTATGGCACTATGGAAAACTAAGTTCGCCGTTCGATCCGAAGGTCGGACCACTTATTCAAGGAGACTCGCTAAGCCCATTATTGTTCTGCATAACACTTCTACCATTAACAACTGAGTTGATGGCAAGCAGAATAGACCACATTAGTTAGGTTAGAATCAGTCGCTTGGCGGGAGATCCATATTCAAATTTTTTAACAAGGAATTTCAACTTTGAGATGAAACCACCCTATTTAAAAGAGAATGTTAGTACAGAGACAACAAGTTTTGGGTACCTTCATCATAAGTGCATGTTTTCATGTTATTTCCACAATAAAATCTACTTCAATTTATTCTTAAATCAAAATTGAAACCATTCTAGTTGGATAGATTTCCGTATGTCGTAGATGACTTCTGTTGGGCGTCATTACAAGGCCGATTTAGGGTTATGTTATTATTTTTGACTGATTTCGAGTGAGCTAAGACATACGTCAATCGAATTTGGTGAACACTTTTATATTTATTAATTATTTTGGAAATATACAATTTTGTTATGAAAACTTGATTCTAGATGGTTGAGAAAGGTCCACAGAATCTATTTCAACCAAAATAAACCTTAAGAAATTAGCCAAAGTATCTAAAAACAGGCGAGAAGTTCGCGTAAATTTTAGGTCCATAAGAAATGCATGGGGAATTCAGTGCTCGGATCCACGGATGGATCGTAATTCAAATTTCCCGCCTAACCTAACTAATGTGGTCTATAGGGCACAAGGCCGGGCCACCAGGCAGAAGAGAACACATCTCACATCTCCTCTACATGGACGACTCAAAACTGTACGCTTATTCCAAGGCAGCACTACAACAACTACTGAATATCGTTGCCAAATACACCTCAGCAAAAGGAATGTCATTCGGTGTGGCCAAATGAGCTGTTTTCATTCTAAGCAAAGGTAGAACTGAAGAAACAGGAGAAGACATCACCCTAGAAGGTCCGAGATACATATCTCGGATCTTCACAGCTGCCCGGGAAAAAATAAAGTGTCTGCTGCGAACAACTTGGCAGTCCCGATAGTCACCTACGATTTCGGGGTAGTTAACTGGACAGTGAATGAAATTCTCGAGCTCGACAGATCCACACGTAAAGTGATAAACCCAGCTTCCAACTGCTCGATACAAAAAGTTTACCTTCCACGAACGCAGGGAGGCAGGGGTTTGGTAAGTTTGGAATACCAACACCATCAACAAACGTTGGAAATGGCAATAAGGATATTGAGAAGTGAAGATCCGCTTCTGAAAATGGTGGCTCATCATGAAATCAGGAACAAAGGAGCTTTTCTATTTAAGGCTGGTCAGAGAGCTTTGGAGAAGCTCAGTATAACTGGAATGTCCATCGATCATGCGCTAGCAGGAACACCTATTCCGCCAATAGACCCAAGAAGAGTTGGCAGAAAGATAAGACAGGCACAATTGAAGATACTACTCGAAGATCACATAAGTAAACACCTGCACTCCGTATATTTTAGGAGTTTGAAAGATCAGGGCCTGTCGGGAGAATTTCCTTCGCCTTTTTGAAGTCAGCTGGGTTCAAGTCGGAAACGGAGGGATTTATTATGGCTTGTCAAGATGGGGTGATAAATACAAGATGGTATAAAAAGAACATTATGAGAGTGGACACCCAAACAACTTGCAGAGCATGCCACGGCCAGCAGGAAACTGTTATGCACATCCTGTCTGCTTGCAGAGTCCATGCTCCATTAGGATATGTGGAAAGGCACAATGCGGCACTCCGAATTCTCTACTTTCACCTGGGAGAGGTTTATGATATAGACAATGAACCAGTGCTACCGTATGTACCTCTGGAAATTGGAGCAGTTGTGATAATGAAAGAGCTCGCATCTACTGGAACTATGCTATTCCAAAATCTTGGCAGATCCACGCCATAAAGTCAGATAAAGGCTGGACAACGAGATAAACGAGGTCCACAGCGCTCACGGTCTCTTATGACCGTTGCAAAAGGTGACTCGAAATCGAATATGGTTGGCATTACATCTAAGGGCTTTGCCAAGACATGTGGTCCAGTTGGTCCAGTAATATGTCTTTCCCAATTACCAGGTAGAAGTTTACCACTACGAGAGATTCTTATTGCATAATGGGGACCATAACCTGTTATGGTAGTTCGCGCCAAGATGCCTTAATAGGGATTTGGTTTTAATAATAAATTTTGATACTTCGCAACGTTGTTGTGGTGTTTATGAACCAATTATCGGATCGCCCTTTATATCTGCAGAAGAATTTTAGAAATCGAATGAAAAATCAGATATAATAACTCTAGTTGAATAAAATTTCAGGAGCACAGTTTTCTTCTGGCGAGTATAAAAAAGAATTTCCTATACGTCTGAAGTTCCGCCTCAATATAGGAGTAAATATTATGATCCTCAAGTATTCAAGCACATATATATACAACAGCATAATTGGTGTATCAATGGAGGTCGTAATTACATATTCAATGAACATGTGAGTCATGGCTAAGTGGATGTTTGCAATTTCAATTTGCTATTTGCATTGTCCAAAATAAACTCATGCATACAGGATGGATCCCCTAACGCGTTTTCTTCCATACCTCAATTAATAGACAAAAAAATTTTCCAAAAATTCTCAAAAACCACTGACGTGAAGTCGGGAGCATTTGCGCATAAGTTCCATTGTCTATTCTCGCCTCATACAAAGTTATATGCGCAATTTGAGCGGATTCTAACGCATAGTCTCGGAAATATATATTTTTTTAAGAATATTAAAATTTGATTTTTTTTTGTAATACGATATCAAGAAATTTCGCAAAAATTAGCGCGAGGGCATTCTTCAAGTAATTGCCCAGTTTTAATAGGTCTCTTGCATGTAACACGAAATACCATATGTTTATGTTTTTCTGAATCTACTTCAATAACAGATCATCATGACCATCATACACTATCATAATTTAAAAAATTTGAATATTTCGGTATTGAAAATCGGTAAATCAAGAAGCAATTTCAAATGAGGTGAAACGCTTCCGAATCGTGGCTATGACGGATGACGTAATCGAAATTTGCCATCTGCTTGTTACAGCCAATGCTGACTACGAGCCCTTTATAGGGAGCTGTCTTACACTGGAATAAAGAGTGAAGCGGACATGAGAGAAGGGTGAGAGTAGATATGACGGGTTACGTCACGGACTGGCGCCAAGTTCCGATCGTTTGAACAGGGATTATGTGCAACCAAATTTGAATGATCGTTTTCTCGTTGAAAATTGAAATCTTTTACGGTGCTTGAACTTTTTCAGTATTCTTATGGCTATGATAATCGATTCAAATAATAAAAAAAATTTCATGCAAGAGACCTATTGGGTCGGATCTGTTTTTTGGGCGTATGTTCTAGGGGAACATCGTCCTATCATTTCGTCCAAATGTCTGTAATTTTCGAATTTCGAGCTGAAAATTGGCTAATAGACTAATTCGGACTCCCTGATCACGAATCCGGTGTCAGATTTTAGGGTGCCGTCCGGCCGGCCGGCCGGCCTTCCGGCCGTAGGCACGATAACAGGAGCACCGAAGGTCCTATCGACTTCAAACTTTCAGGGTAGGTTTCTGATCAAAATGCGACGGTTAAGTTCGTTAACGGGCAAAATCGGCCGGACGGTTTAGGAGTTATAGACATTTCAAATTTTGAGGTTATTTCCCTGATATTTCAGGAACTAAATAAGATGTTGAATCGAAACTTGGTAGTCAGTTCGAGGATATAAACGCGCAACTTTTGGCAAAATTCTGTTATGATCGAAATGTTGGTAACTTTTAAAAAAATATTTCTTTTAATTTTTTCGAAAAAAAAATTTTTTTTTCGTGAACTATTCATCAGATTACAACAAAAACTTGTACTAACGTCAATTGTAGTATTTTGCAACATTGTGCAAAATTTTGGCTCTATACGATTTCAATTTCTGGAGATATAAGACAAAATGTGTCAAATTTCCTGGGTCTCTCTCAGTATTTTCATCGATTATTCTATGAACTCTTTGAATTCCACCGAAAACAAATTCAAAGACATAAACATAAAGAATCAAGTCATAGTTTAGACGTCGAAAGAAGGACGATGTTGATCGACTTGAAAAGGTACCTATTTCAAGAAATGCAATAATGAAATGCTTAATTTATGGATATAATATTATCTATGTATTGTTGGGATCGGGCAGTTGGAAAATGAAAAACAATTATTATGATCACATTCTACAGGAATTGATACTAAATAGAAGCTAGATGAAGATTATTGTAATGGAAAATTTGTGTTCCAGAATGAACATGCGCCCGATAGCTCCTGTCCACAGGGCTTGAACCCATTTTTTTTTAATTATTGAGGAAATAACAACCAAATTCAGATGGATATAACTCCGCTATTTTAAATATACTCCACTTTGGGACGCACCTTGTATAGAGTATTCATTAGGAATAAGGAACCTGTGCAGCGTTCAGATGACCTCGAGCACCTTGTATGAACGAAGATATTTTAACTAAAGGGTTTTCCAATAAGAGGTGTTATTTTGATATTAAAAGAAAAATGCCATTTTTCAATATAAATGATCGGATGTTTATTTCATTATAAAGAAGAAGCTATGCCGTTAATAGTGGAAAATAACATCAGGCAAATGACCACCACGACCACGCTTACAAGACCTTATCCTTTTAATGAAATTTTCCATAACCAAATCGCAAAGTGGCTGCCCTACGTCCTCGATAGCCTCACGAATTCCATCTTTGAGGTCTTGAATCAACTCTGGGCTATTGGCGTAGATCTTCTCTTTCACGTGGCCCCAAAGGAAGAAGTCGCAAGGTGTTAAATAACAAGATCTCGGTGGCCCATTGTGATCACCCGATCGAGAGATAACACGGTCCGGAAACTTTTCCCGCAAAATATCAATGGTTTCGTTGCTTGTGTGGCAAGTAGCGCCGTCTTGTTGAAAGTAAGCGTTGTCCAGATCAATACCATCCAATTCCGGCCATAAAAAATCATTAATCATCTCTCGATAGCGCAATCCATTCACCGTAACTGTTGCTCCAGCCGCATTTTCGAAAAAGTAAGGTCCAATGACTCCGCCGGACCATAAACCGCACCAAACAGTCACACGTTGAGGATAGAGAGGCTTTTCAACAATAACTCTTGGGTTTTCCGAGCCCCAGATGCGACAATTTTACTTGTTGACGAAGCCACCGAGGTGGAAATGGGCCTCATCGCTCAAGATGATTTTTCGATGGAATTCCGGATCATTTTCATGCATTTCAACGACCCAATCAGCAAAGACACGACGTTGTTGATGATCGGCCGGCTTGAGTTCTTGTGTTAACTGAACTTTATAAGTCTTAAGACCCAAATATTTATGCAAAATAGGGTGTAATGACGTTTGTGGAATGCCTAATTCCAAAGAACGACGAGGAATTGACAAACATGGGTTTTCTTCAACACTTTCGGCTACAGCAGCAATATTCTCGGCTGTTCTTGAGCGACGTGCACGGGTTTTATTCTTCACATAACTAACTTGTCCCAACAGCTCGAATTTTTCCACCAATTTCTTTATTGCGGTCCGACAGGGTGCTTCACGACGACCCAAAAATGTTCGAGTTTTACGAACCGTCTCTGCCAAATTTTCACCATTGTTATAGTGAATTTTAATAATTTCAATGCGTTCTTGAAGCGTGTATCGTTCCATTTTTATTAATGGCGTAGTTTCTACTTGTCAAATGTCAAAAAATGGCAGCTTCAAAAGTGACATCTACCGAAATAGCGGGCTATTCAAAATAACACCTCTTATTGGAAAACCCTTTATATGCATGCGTAATTTTGGACAACTCTCTATTTTTGGTGTGGAATAAATGAAAAAAAAAAACACCTGTATGTAAAAAACAAGCAAAATTCAAGCAAGCTATCAGAAATGCTTGTAAAAGTCAAATTCTATAACTCACCGCCGAGGTCCGCTATAATGAAACAAAAAATATATATAATTAGTTTGCATAATTTTGATATTTGGCTATCAAGAATATTTCACTAATCTGAATAAATCGATCCAAATTCTTCTCAACATGCTCCGAAGTACAACTTATGATTATTCAATGAAAATCTCACAAATTTTTCGTTAAAAAAAATTCCTTACCTGATCTTGCGATAACGAGCTGTCTCCAGATGCGTTCCTTTCTTGGTTAATTGCTGATTTTTCTAATTTACAGGCTGTGTGATAGTCGTTTTTCGCTTTGTCTACTTTTTGAAGAAGTTTCACCCAAGGCTTTTGAGCTTTTTTGAATGCATCATCCATGTCTTTCTTCTCTTTGAGTTGCATCATGGACTGTAAAAAATCAACTGTTTATGTTATTTCCAAATAATGAAATTGATGTAAAGGGTGTGATTGAATTAGTTGATTTTAGAGAGTATAGAACATTCATTCGTTCTAGAAGAAATATGGTCCAACGATGCACGGACATGGATGCTACAGCACAATGTAACTTTTTCCGGATGCAAAGGCGTTTCTTCAAATGAATGAGAATTATCCTCGCTCCAAATCCTGCAATTTTGCTCATCAACATAGCCGTTCAAGCAAAAATTAGCCTCACGCTAAAAATGACAGTAAGATGAAAAGAAATAAAAAACTTCTTCTCTGGCATTTTCTATTGTCTATTCTCGCCTCACACCCTTAGCCAAATGGAATAAATTCATTATCTTGGTTATTGTACATATTTATGGAAAATTTCGAAACACGTCAAATTAAAATTTTAAATTGTCATTCTTCTTCGTAAAAATGCGATCTTCAACCCATTGAAAGGTAGGTACAACTCCCAATTTTTCAAATATGAAGTATGGGCTTGTGATACATCGTTTGAAAGGTCGCGTCATTCTCTATTCAGAAATGTTATCACTTTCATGTTTGTTGCAAAACTCAAAATAGAAAAATTGGTCCTGTGGACAGGAGCTTTCTGGCGCTCTTGTTCAAACAGACAAATTATATCTCCGAAAGTATTGGTTTCTCAGAGTTGGGAATTATATCAATGGATTCCTATGATAGAACTGCATCATGAAAGAAATTATATTTAAAAAAAGGGTCGTTTAAGAAAAATGCTTAAAAAATTATCTTTAAAAAAAAAGAGCAATCTACAATGCTTCAATGCTTTAAAAATTGCCATTAAATTTATTTATCAAGACTAAAGGAGCAATCTGCAATGATTCAACCTCGTGGAATGGGTTGTTGCAAAACTCACACTCGGTGCATAGTTTTCTCAACTCGACATACCTAAGGAAAGTATCATCGAAAAGTCTAGAGCAAGGCTGGAGACAATCATAGCAGATTGTCCAATTATTCCTGATATTTGAGTAGGTAGTGAATTACGAACAAATTATTTTAATAGTTCAAAATATATTAATAAAATACTATCCTCTTTTCATAATTTGAAATTTAATAGTTCATACCACTAACACATTCTTTTCTGTATTATGAACCTTAACTCAAGAAAAAATTATTGATACACAAATGTAGATCCATATTCCAGTATATTTTTTTTCATTACGAAAATACTGTATATAGGAACATGTCTCACTACCACTACTTAAGGAAGTTAAAGGTAATATTAACCTCAGTGGTCAACGAACAGTAATTTCTTTTGATGATTCCATTATGTTCTTCTTTCCTATTGCCTCCATAAACTACATCAAAACAGTCTTGTATATATTCACACATTCAAGAATCGAATACTTGCTTTCCAATAGAAAATATACGAATTGACAATCTCTTATAGCTAGAAAAGATGACATTTATGAATAGTCACACAGACAGATTCTGTGTTCACATTCTGTGAATACATAGAACTTACGATGTATTATTGAAACTTTGAAACATCATATCTCCGAAAGTATTAGCTTGTTAGCGTTGAAAATGATAACAATGGATTCTTATGATAAAACTGCATAAAAAAAAATTATTTTGAAATTTGTAAGTTAAAAAAATTCAACAAATTCAAAAGTTGTATTGTAAAAAAAAAATTTTTCTTCGTTACTCCGAAATTATCAGACCGATTTTGCCCAATAACGAACTTAACCGAGATATTTATCCCTCAAACCTACTCTGAAAATTTCAACTGTCTAGCTCATTCCGTTCGAGAGTTATCGTGTTAACGGCCAGCTGGAAGGCCGGCCGGACAGAATCGATTCCGACCACGGATTCTTGATCAGTGAGTTTAAGACCATTTTCAGCCAAAAATTGATAAGCACTCTACTCCGAGGCACAAGAGCGCCAAAAAAGATAAAATCATGTGATTACCGAAATTCATTATAATTTTCCCTCGAATATTCCCAAATCTTATTACGATAATACTAAACGTATTTGCTTTCAAGATGTGATAGAAAGAAAATGAAATAAACCATAATATAACGAAAAAAAAAATTTTTTTAAGCAACAAATTTCAAATTCAATTTTTATTTAAGATGTAGTTTCACCATTTAAATCCATCGATATCATTTTCAACTCCAACAAGCTAATACTTTCGGAGATATGATTTAACGAAATTTCAATAATGAATCGTACTTCTATGTTTTCACAGAATGTTATAATTATTCTATCTAAGCTTCATTATATGCTCTGTGTTCATACTCGTACATGTCATCCTGTTCTATAAGAGAGAGTCAAATTCATTTCAGCTATTTTAATTTGATTTCTTCCATGGTGCAGTTCTCATTCTCAGATTGCTCATTTAATCTTGATAAATAAACTATTATTTGAATTGAATTTCCTTAATGATGCAGTTCTATCATAAGAATCCATTGATATAATTCCCAACTCTGAGAAACCAATACTTTCGGAGATATAATTTGTCTGTTTGAACAAGAGCGCCAAAATGCTCCTGTCCACAGGGCTTGAACCAATTTTTTTTGCTACATTTTAGTTTTTGATATTGTACCAAATTTCGCGAATCACTTGACTCTATTTTTTTCTAATTCGATTTCTCCAATAAACATTTCTGAATAAAGAATGACGAGAGACGAGAGCTTTCAAATGATTGTATCAGAAGCCAATAATTCCTATTCGAAGGATTGTGGGTTGTACATGTCTTTCGAAGGGGCTTGAAGGTAGGGTTCCCATTTTTACGAAGAAGAATAACAATATAAAATATAAATTTGACGTGTTTCGGGATTTCCATAAATATGAACAGTAACCAAGATAATTAATCTCAGGAGGATCAGTATAATAATAATAAAAAAAATCTATTCCATTTGGCCCTTCCGCACTGTTTAATTGATAACATTCGTGTAAAATTTACGGTGTTCTTTTATTCATGAAAATAAGAATCTCACGAATAACTCATCGCCCATTTCCGCTGATTTCACTGTACCATCTATTCGTTATTCAAGGACCATTCTTCCGACATATGAGAGTAAAAGTGAAAGACGTCTTTTACATATTTAATTTCGTCGGTTTTGTTGGATTTCGCACTTGGACTTTTTCCACGTTCCCAACATGCGACACGAATAGCGAATGTGTTAATTTCCTCGGTTAAGGTTCATAAGACAGCAACTCGTGCTGCATTCGAATGTTAAACATTTTCTATCGTGCATTATGGAATTGAAGTATAAATTCCACCACTGACCTATTTCTTGATTACCCGATATCAGAGTTGACCAGGAATTTCTTACAAATTATCGTACGCGCGTGCCGCGGCGCTATCTGGTAATCCTAATGTCTGTATTTTGTGGTGATGGGCACAATCGAATGGTCTCAACTATCGAATGGTCGTTCGAGAGGTAATCACTCGATTTCATAATCGAAGGTACCCACTCGTCAGCGGTACCAGTATACAGGGTGATTCACGAAAACCGTTCGTTAGAATATTTCAAAGAACGTCTCGAGATAAACACTTGAAATTTTATAGTTCAGCCTTGTTAGGAGAGATGAACTCTTGGAAACAATTTCAGATTCGTTCGACTTCCGGTTCTACCGGAAATGTTTTTCGTTTTTAAAATGAAATCCCCAGTTTTTCATTGATAATCAGATTACCCATTGAATTCTACATTGTTTTAATGTGTCACCTAGATATTATTCTCAGAAAATTCATGAAATCTGAAAAAACCCCTTCAAATTTGTTCTAATAGGGGGTCAAGCAAGTTAATAACTTGTAGATTTTTGCATGAAAATTCCTAAGTTTCTAGCTTCTATCAGAAGACATACCAATGCTTTTCCTTCGTTAATTATAAATTCAATTAAACATACAGTGTGTTTCTTTTTCAATGTCAAAGTGGGTCATGACAAAAACCTCAAAACTCATTTTTTTCAAATGGGTATCGGTAAGCTGGAAGTACGTTGAAAAATAGTGTATTTTTGGCGCTCTTGTTCCTCGGAACAGAGTGCTTATCAATTTGCCAAAATGTCTGTAATTTTCGAATTGTTCGATGAAAATGGTCTTAAACGATTTGGTTCTACTCACTGATCAAGAATCCGTGGTCAAAATTAATTCTGTCCGGCTGGCCGTAGGCACGATAACTCTCGAACGGAATGAGCTAGACAGTTGAAATTTTCACAGTAGGTTTGGGAGATAAATATCTCCGCTAAGTTCGTTACTGGGCATAATCGGACATATGGTTTCGGAGTAACAAAAAAAAAATTTACATAACAAATTTCAAATTAAATTTTTTTCAATATGCCGTTTCACCATAAGAGTCCATTGAGATCATTTTTTAACTCTAACAAGCTAATACTTTCGGAAATATGATTTTTCAAAATTTCTATAAGAAATCGTATTCCTATGTTTTCACAGAATGCTATAATTATTATTATTATCTATGAACTGTTATAGAATGATCCGTGTTGATACATGTCAACTTATTTTCCTGAGACATGACATTGTCTAATTCATTTCAGCAATCGTAGAATTATGAGCATTATAATTTGATATCATACTTTTTGTAGGTTGATATTTTCATGCCGATTGTTAATCCATAATATGATGATGGGAATGGTAATGGTAAATAAATAATATCGAGTTCAGAATATCTCCAGTAAAAACAAAACAGAGATATTGGCGTATTGGAGTGTATTTTTGGAAAGAATATATATTATCGTTCATCATAGCAAGGGCGTAGCCAGGAGGGGGGTTTGGGGGTTCAAACCCCCCCCGAAATGTTATTTTTCTCTTAAAAAAAAACATTTTTGCTACAGTAAGTGACCCTTACACCCCCAAAACCCCCCCCGAAATTAATTTCTATTTCAAAACCCCCCTGAAATTAAATCCTGGCTACGCCCTTGCATCATAGAATTGAGAAATGAATATCTCGGATAGGTAGAATTCGTCTATTGGTTTTGGATTAATAATTTTTGGCACTCTTGTTGAATTTAAATTCTTTCATGGTGTTTTAATTTAATTTCTGCTAAGATGAAGTTCTATCATAAGAATCCATTGATATAATTCCCAATTCTTACCAATACCTTCGAAGATATGATTTGTCAAAGTTTGAACAAGAGCGCCAAAGTTCCTGTCCAAATTTCTAAGTAGATTCCAGCTGACCAATAGAAAAAAATGCGTTCTCATTTGAAAAAAATTAGTTTTGAAGTCGATTTTGATGTGGAATGTACATGAAAACATGCACTAAAGATGTAGGTACCCAATACTTGATGTCTCTGCATTAAGATTAATTTTTAAATAGCGTGGTTTCATATCAAAGTTGAACCTCCATAAGACGGAGGTTACACGGTCAATCTGGCATCAGTTCAGTCTGAGATCAATGATGGATTGCAGTCAGATTGACGGGAAACTGATTCTATACGCGTAGACTGATGGTCCGGATTGATGCCAGATTGACCGTGGTACATTGTCAATCTAGCATCAGTTCAGTCTGACATCAATCATGGATTGATGTCAGATTGACGGGAAACTGATTGTATACGCGTAGACTTATGGTACGGATTGATGGCAAGATTGATGTCAGATTGATGCCAGATTGATACCAGATTGACAGTGTAACCTCCTTCCAAGACTCTCATGTAAACAAATTGCCAAGAAAATGATTCTGACCTAGCTAATAAATGTTGTAAATAGGAGCAGAATTTCTTTCGAGAACAGAGAGGACTGAGATGCGGAAATCGGGTTCTCGAGATATTCCGATAACACACAGAATTCAAGATCTCGCACCATCACTGAGAACCTCAGGAAAACTTACCTTGTGATAATTATCCTTCTGCCAGTTCTTTATCTTAGTTACAACCATATTTATTAAATTATCCTTTATCCTATTGTGCAAATCACACCGCCTATCAGCCTCCCCCAACACCCCTTTCCAAGCTGCCTCCGTAGTTCCGTACTCCGGTCCTTTTTCTATCAGTTCGTTCCATTTTTTCGACCACGTTTTCAGGTTTTTTGCGTAGTTTTTTTCTATTTCCGCACGTTCCTGTATCAGCGTTATTAGGTCCGATGTGAGTTTTAAACCGTCCTCGATTCGTTTTGTCGTTTTCTTGTAGTTGTTGGGTTCCCAGAAAGAGTCGCTTGTCGCTATGAGCATGTTGTCATCGCTGTGGTGCGACATACTTGCCGCCTCAGTTTATGTGTCCTGCACAGCCTGGAAAGGAAAAAAAAAATTAAAGAAAAAACGTCTTTCTGAAATTACGAGAATTTGACAATTGGAAGTGTCAAGATAAGGTACGTAATATAGGAAAGGTGCACAGAAAACCCTACCATTTGTTCTGACCATAATTATTTCAAATTAATATTTCAGCGAGGATGCCACTCAAAAAAAATATTGAATAATGGATTTTTTCTCCCCTTTAGAGATTAGCGGAAAATAGTTTGATAGGTCAAATTAATTTATTTTTTGAGGAATATTTTCCCGTAATTCTTATTGCTCTACGATTTCCCGTAAACAAGCAGTCAGCATATCGATACCCCTCCTTTACTTTAATTACTTTAAAGGAAGATAAAACTATAACATAATTTATTATTTTATTTCAATTAAGTATTTTGTAAATACGTATGAAAAACTATTTTCTTTATTTCAGTATCGTAAGTTCATTCCAGCTCTAAAAACAGTGCTGGAATGAGTGGAATGAGTTCATTCCCGCATTGTTCCTAATTACATTTTTCGTTTTGTGGTAGTTAGCACTGACATTCGATCCTATCAAATTTCAACACACGTCAATTATTGTCAATATAAGATAATCTGGATAAGGTGAAATAATTGTTGAGAGGAAAGGTTTCATTTTCATCAAAAAATAAGGTACTAGCGATTTCCTTCTAGCTAATTTTGAATCATTAATGATATTAGGAAACTGTTAAATGATCTCCACTCCATGCTCTACGTACAATTCAAATTCCGTGATGTGTCAACTTTCGTAATAGTCACACCAACTGCCAAGATACAATACAAAAGTCACTAGGATGTATTATCCTAATTTTTCATTAAATTTCAACAGTATTTTACAAATCTTGCCTGAAATAGAGAAAATATCGTCTAATACTCGTTGCAGAAGGCAATTCCCACACACATGCGTACGAAAACCCGCTCCTTCGTCGCTCGTTTTCGAATCTCGCATTCGTGTTTGAATATCAGCTTATTCTGCAAATTGTTTTAGAATATACTATTGTATTTGAAATGAAAAATATTAGCATTTTGTATTGAAATGCATTTTAAAAAATAATTTCCTCATCTCTGCTAGATCGACGGAATTCCATAATGCAATGAAAATTACTAAAGAATAATTAAAATATATGACTCATTTACTCGTGAAAAGGAGTATCCTTGGAGTATATTATGAGATGCAACAATGACTATTACGTACATAAAATATAAAATGCGTTAATATATCATTTACATTCCTATCTTATTTATATAACGATAACATTTATTAGCACTCGATAATTATTGTGTTTACATTGTTCCATAATTTTCAGGTGAAACGAAAATATTTTTCATCAATTGTTTCTTAAGCACAATATGTATGTAACCATGAAAATTCTCGATTATATCAATTGAATGGAAAGCTGCTTTTCGTCATTTAATCGAGAGAAATTCATTTAATCTTCTCGTTATAAACTTTATAGTTAAATCCGGGATATATACTTTATCAATTATCTATACAATATAAAATTTTCGAAAAGTTTCTTCGAAACTGACATACTTGATTGATGAGATTTATTATCTAATCAATCTCGAGAGCCTATATTTGTGAGTCGATAATATACAGGGTAGTCCACGAATAACTTTATCTAATTTGATGAATCAATCATGTCTGTAATTTTTGGCGCTCTTGTTCCTCGGAACAGAGTGCTTATCAATTTGCCCAAATGTCTGTAATTTTCGAACTTTTGGCTGAAAATGGTCTTGAACGATTTGGTTTGACTCACTGATCAAGAATCCGTGGTCGAAATCCACTCTGTCCGGCCGTCCGTCCGGCCGTTAACACGATAACTCTCGAACGGAACGAGCTAGACAGTTGAAATTATCAGAGTAGGTTTGAGGGATAAATATCTCGGTTAAGTTCGTTTTTGAGCAAAATCGGTCTAATAGTTTCGGAGTAACGAAAACAAATATTTCTTTTTACATTACAACTTTTGAATTCAATTTTTTTTAAGATGCAGTTTCATCATAAGAATCCATTGTTATCATTTTCAACTCTAATAAGCTAATACTTTCGGAGATATGATGTTTCAAAGTTTCAATAATACATCGTAAGTTCTAAGTATTCACAGAATGTGAACACAGAATCTGTCTGTGATCACTATTCATAAATGTCATCTTTTCTAGCTATTAGAGATTGTCAATTCATAGTTGTTATTTTCTCTTGGAAAGCAAGTATTCGATTCTTAAATTTGTGAATATATACAAGACTGTTTTGATGTAGTTTAAGGAGGCAATAGGAAAGAAGAACATAATGGAATCATCAAAAGAAATTACTGTTCGTTGACCACTGAGGTTAATATTACCTTTTACTTCCATAAGTGAGACATGTTCCTATATACAGTATTTTCATAATGTTGCTAGCAAAATAATACTGAAATATGGATCTACATTTGTGTATCAATCATTTTTTCTTGAGTTAAGGTTCATAGTACAGAAAAGAATGTGTTAGTGGTATGAACTAATAAATTTTAAATCATGAAAAGAGGATAGTATGTTATTAATATATTTTGAACTATTAAAATAATTTGCTCGTAATCCAACTACCTACTCAAATATCAGGAATAAATGGACAATCTGCTATGATTGTCTCCAGCCTTGCTCTAGACATTTCGATGATACTTTCCTTAGGTATTTCTAGTTGTGAAAACTATGCACCGACTGTAAGTTGCAACAACCCATTCCACGAGGTTGAATCATTGCAGATTGCTCATTTAATCTTGATAAATAAATTTAATGACAATTTTTGAAGCATTAAGGCATTGAACCATTGTAGTTTGCTCTTTTTTTTATGAGATAATTTTTGAAGCATTTTTTTTTAAACGACACTTTTTATTAAATTTAATTTCTTTCATGATGCATTTCTATCATAGGAATCCATTGATATAATTCCCAACTCTGAGAAACCAATACTTTCAGAGATATAATTTGTATGTTTGAACAAGAACGCCAAAAAGTTCCAGTCCACAGGGCTTGAACCAAATTTTTATTTTTCAACGAATATCATAAGGCGGTAACTGTCAATGGAAATCATTATCGTTCAATGTTGACTGATATTCATGGCCTGAATTGGCTCGTCTTGAGTTGCAGCACATGCGGTTTTATCAGGACGGTACCACTTGTCATACTTCCAATGACACAATGACTTCATTGAAAACAAAATTCGGTGCTTCGATTATTTCAAGAAACGGACAGATAAATTATCCGCCTCGTTTTTACGATTCAACTCCATTGGTCTTCTTTCTTCGGGGTTACATTAAGTCCTTGGTTTACAACAATCATCCAGCAAATCTACATTGTTTACAGATAAATATCGAACGAGAGTCATGGAAAAATGGATACAACGACTTCATTCCTGCCAGGGTTTCCGTGGTGGACATTTAAATGATGTTTCCTTTCATAACTAATGGTATCTACTTTATAATGAAATAAAATTTTCAATAATTTTCAAATAAATAATGTGTTTTATTTACGAAACAAAATGGGGCGTTCCTTATGAAACATCCGTTATTAAGATATTGGAATCCATGTATAGTCGTTGAACAAGAAAAAATCAATAGTGGTAAGGTCCGGGAAGGCGAATTAGCGAAATCCTTATTTTGTCACCTCTTCATCCTCCACATCTTTTTATAATTCATGATGCAGATTTCATCGAAAGTAAAATTAAGATTTTCTGTCATTATGTCACCTCAATTCACGCGTTCGAATACGTTCATGTGTGTCGTGGTACACGAGCGGGCAGTCAGAATTGGCTGATTTGAATGTGGAATAGACTTGACAGTGACCTAAACATCGTTGTTAAGTTTGACAAATAGCTTCCGGTTGTGTAAGGTCATAACTATATAACTTCCCTGTCGTTGGGTAATCTACACAAACGCGCCCAAGTGTCAACTGTCATAATGTGCGGCAGACATTCCGAATATCATGTTTTAATGAATTCAGTATGTGTTAGAAATATCCAGTTTCTCAGGAAATACAGTTTAGTTACGCGATCTGATGCATAATTAGCCGTATTCGCTAATTTATTCGAAATACTCGTGTGTTTACAGTATGAATGGCGTGGATTTTTCGCCATATTGTTGAAAATACTGCAAATTTTAAATGGATGATTTAATTTTTATTTTCTATTTAAAATGTACGAAGTGCGAATCGTCCATATTTTTTGCCCCAATAACTATTATTTTCGCCATCTCATTCGAGATCACTAGATAACTACTAATCGTAGAGTATTCCGGTAGAACTGTGGATATAGCACTTATACGGCATTTGATACATACCGTCCAAAAAGTACCCGGAATTCATCATTTAAGGGATCGAAGAAGGCACAGAAAGAGGTTTTTTGAACAATAAAAAAAACATTAGACGTTTAAATTTGTAATTTGTTCACCATAATCACATCTAACGGGTCTTTCATTAAGAGGGCCCCATTTTGTTTTGTAGATAAAACACTTTATTCATTTGAAAATTTTATAAATTCTTATCTTAATATAAAGTACAATGGATACCATTATTTAAGAAACAAAATATTATTTAAATGTCCACCACGGAAACGCTGGCAATATGAAGTTGTTGAACCCAACTTTCCATGACTCTCTCATATACAGGGTGTCCCAAAAATACCACGCGAAAGTGACACTGGAGATAGATTGGCATTAGGTCTATCAGATAGCATCAACATGACCTCAG
Source organism: Halyzia sedecimguttata (assembly GCA_937662695.2). Taxonomy (NCBI): domain Eukaryota; kingdom Metazoa; phylum Arthropoda; class Insecta; order Coleoptera; family Coccinellidae; genus Halyzia; species Halyzia sedecimguttata. The sequence goes on along the minus strand of OW569415.2, from coordinate 81,159,022 downwards.
TAAAAGTCCGCTGGTTTTCGAGATATCACCACTTTTGTGTATTTTTTAAAAATCTCCAGTTTTCATGGTATATCGATACGGAGCTCGTGTCTAATTAAATCGAGGTCGCTGATCACGAATATGCAATTAGTTTTTCCCTAAGTGGCGTACTTTATGAAAATTTTCACTTAGAGTGAAAAAATGGACGAAAATAGGTCAATTTTGGAAGTTCACACCGCCCAAAAAAATCGGAGTAAGGTGTTGTTGATTTTTGCCGTCATATATGGATCCTTTATCTACTGAATAATCCAAACAGAAAATGTCCAGGCCGTACTATTCGGAAATTATGATTTTTTTCCCAAGGGTCTGTTTTTCGGAAAATTCATTTCACGGTATTTCCGCGGAAAATTCTCTAATGAAAAATCCGATCATATATTCGTAATCTACGGCCCCGAATTAGTAAATGACGTAATTTGCATCGAAATCGGAGACCGGTTGAATTTTGGCAATTTTTTAATAGCCTTAGAAAAATCCCATTTTTCGAGAAAAATTTTTTGACGCAAAACTATGAAACGGGTACTTATTCTTATAGATTCGGGGCCGTAGATTCCGAATCTACCATCAGATATTTATTACAAACATTTTCCGAGAAAATATCGCGGAAAGAATTTTCCGAAAAATAGACCCTCAGGAAAAAAATCATAATTTCCGAAGCGTACGACCTGGACATTTATTGTTCAGATGATTCGATAGATAAAGGATCCAAATATGACGTAAAAAATCAGCAACACCCTACTCCGATTTTTTTGGGCGGTGGAAAGTTCCAAAATTGACCTATTTTCGTCAATTTTTTCACTTTAAGTGAAAATTTTCCCAAAGTTCGCCACTTAGGGAAAAACTAATTACATATTCGTGATCAGCGACCTCGATTTAATTAGACACGAGCTCCGTATCGATATACCATGAAAAAAATTTTTTGGGTCGGCACTTAGAAATATTTTTGACCCGGAATCGAAGGAAAATTCTTCTTTCCCGTCCTAAATCTATGATTTTTACATCTCGATATCCAAATTTTCCCCGATGATTGGTCGATGGACGACGTTTAGATTTATGTATCTATTTTTTTGTATCTCTATCCGTTCGGAAAATATTAGGTAATGAGCGAATCCGTCAAACGCCAAAAAGTTTTCTCTAGTATCCAACACATACAAAAATCTACAATTTTCCGATTAGGTCGACGCGGCTTTGGTTATTCACTAAATCGGGTACGCAGATCACGAATCTGTAATTAGATTTTCCGTATCTCGATTAGTTTCGGAGCAATGACGAAGAAAGTCGCAATTTCTGGCTCTACCTCCGGAAAATGGACTAATCAGTCGGATTTTTCGCCATATTACCAAAATTAATCGAGATACGGAAAAACTAATTACAGATTCGGAATCTACGCCCTCGATTTAGAGAATAGCCAAAGCCGTGGCGATCTAATCGGAAAATTCTAGATTTTTGTATGGGTTAGAATCTAGACAAAGGACTCACAGCTCTGGCAATGTGTTAGTTGTTGTATGCATTTTATCAATATTTCACAGGAAATAGGTCATAAATACTTCTACAAGGGTTGAAGTATTACAAGATATTTTACTTGCAATTATCTTTCCGTGGAAAATATTAATTTCAAGGGTGAGACCACCCATGCAAAAATAAATCAGTTAACCCAAAACATTTAAGTTTTACAAGCGAGCTGCTTTGTTTAGAAAAACAAATGAGCGCTTCCCAACATGTGAAGTCATGGGACGCAACAGTGGTGATATCTCGAAAACCAGCGGACTTTTACTGAGGTCATGTTGATGCTATCTGATAGACCTAATGCCAATCTATCTCCAGTGTCACTTTCGCGTGGTATTTTTGGGACACCCTGTATATCAGGTCGTATTTTAGCAATTACTCGTTCAATAATGATCCATAAATCGTCTAAATTTGCTGGATCATTGCTGTAAACCAATAACTTTGTAGCCCTAAAGAAATACATCTAATGGAGTTAAATCGCAGGAACGAAGCGGACAATTTATCGGTCCATTTCTTGAAATAACCGAATCACCGAATTTTGTTTTCAATAAAGTCATTGTGTCATTTACAGTATGACAAGTGGAACCGTCTCGTTGAAACCACAAGTTCTGCAAATTAAGGACGAACTAATTTAAGCCGTGAAAACCGGTCAACATTGAACGATAACGTTTTCCATTGGCAGTTAACGCCTTATGAGCTTCGTTGAGGAAAAAATAAGGTCCAATGACTCCTCCAGCATAAAACCAGCAACAAACAGTATGTTTATCTGGATGTAATGATATTCTTCAGGTTTATCACCAGATACGGCAATTCTGCTTGTTAACATAACCGTCTAACCAGAAATGAGCCTTATCGCTGAGAATGATATTCTTAAGAAAATCTGCATCATTTCCGATTTTTTCTAAGCATCAATTACTGAATACACGACGCTTTGAATGATTAGTTGGTTTGAATTCTTGGGTTCAAACAGTTTTGTATGGATTTGAACCAAGGTCTTTTCGTAAAATTCGCCACAAAGACTTCTGGGTGATGCCTGGTTCTTGAGAACGACGAGAAGTCGATAAATTTTGGTCTTCACGCACGACAGCAATATCCTTTTCACTTTTTGCATTTATTTGTCTCACTGGCAGTGTAAAATTTGTTTCAAACTTCTTCACTAAAAGTTCAATTGTTCTTTTATCCGGACGATTATAACGACCAAAAATTGGAGTGTTAGCACGTGAAGTTAGAGTAACAGATTGCGAGATTTGATAATAAATTTGGATTATTTGTGAAAGTTGTCGAAGCGTGTACCTTCCCGGGATTAAAGGGTAGACATTGACAAATACAACTGTCAATATCACAAATAATTGGGTTCAAGCCCTGTGGACAGGAGCTTTCTGGCGCTCTAGTTCAAACAGACAAATTATATCTCCGAAAATATTGGTTTCTCAGAGTTGGGAATTATATCAATGGATTCTTATGAAAGAACTGCATCATAAAGGAAATTCAATTCAAATAATAGTTTATTTATCAAGATTAAATGAGCAATCTGAGAATGAGAACTGCACCATGGAAGAAACCAAATTAAAATAGCTGAAATGAATTTGGCTCTCTCTTATAGAACAGGATGAAATGTACGAGTATAAACACAGATCATATAATAAAGCTTAGATAGAATAATTATAGCATTCTGTGAAAACATAGAAGTACAGGCTGGAAGACTTCGGTCGTATGCTAATAAAGTTAATTCTCTCTCTCATAGAAGTACGATTCATTATTGAAATTTAGAACTTCATCTTTGCAGAAATTGAATTCAAACATCATAGAAGAATTTTTCTAAGTGCCGACCCAAAATATTTTTTTCATGGTATATCGATACGATCGCCACGGCTTTGGAGAATTTAAATTCAACAAGACTGCCAAAAATTATCAATCCAAAACCAATAGACGAATTCTACCCAACAACGAACTCATCCGAGATATTCATTCCTCAATTCTATGATGAACGATAATATATATCTTTCCTCAAATCTACTCCAATACACCAATATTCCAGTTTTGCTTTTAGTGGAGATATTCTGAACTCAATATTATTAACTTACCATTACCATTCCCATCATCGTATGGATTGACCATCGGCATGAAAATTTCAACCAACAAAAAGTATGATATTATATTATCATTCTCATATTTATACGATTGCTGGAATGTATGACAATGAGACAACGTCATGTCTCAGGAAAATAAGTTGACATTATAACAATTCATACATAGAATAATTATATAATTCTGTGAAAACGTAGAAATACGATTTACATTGAAATTTTGAAAAATCATATCTCCGAAAGTATTAGCTTGTTAGAGTTGAAAATGATATGAATGGATTCTTATGATAAAACTGCTTATTGAAAACATTTAATTTGGAATTTGCTTCGTAAAAAAAAAATTTTTTTTTTGTTACTCCGAAACCATGAGTCTGATTTTGCCCAGTAATGAACTTAGCCGAGATATTTATCCCCCAAACCTACTCTGAAAATTTCAACTCTCTAGCTCATTCCGTTCGAGAGTTATCGTGCCTACGGCCGGCCGGCCGGACGGCCGGACCGGCCGGACAGAATGAATTTCGACCACGGATTCTTGATCAGTGAGTCGAACCAAATCGTTTGAGACCATTTTCATCGAAAAATTCTAAAATTACAGACATTTGGGCAAATTGATAAGCACTCAGTTCAGAGGAATTAGAGCGCCAAAAAATGGCTACCGCGCGTGAGTATAATGTCAATTTGAAAATGGGGCGTTCCATTGAAAGATCCATTATACCTAAAAATAGAACTACATCATAAAAGAAATTAAACTCCATTTGCATTTTATCTTTATGTGACGGTCCAATTTTGCCTACAAGTGTTTTGAAACTATCGGGTTTCATTCTGGAAAATTGAGTAAATGAAATAGCCACTTTTATTTATGAAACAAATCTAATGTAATCAGTCCAGAGAGAACTCAAACCAGAATACTTATGTTGGAAATCTAAAATAGTGTTACTAAGGAATAATTACCTGTACATTAGTTGGAAATCCCATTCTAAACCTTCCATTACAGAATGACCGTAAATTATGCTCGACATCCTTGCATCATTGATTTTCGACTCACTAACCAAAAAACTCTCATATGAACTTATCGAATCCAAATTTCAAATTGTTTACATGCTTACATCAACCAAACTCTCCAGAAATACACTTTCGGTTCCGTTTGGCATTGATGACGTTCATCTTTCAAAATGGACCTACCGCAAACGGATAGAAGACAGACAGATAGAATTCGCATTCTGTGAAAACATAGAAGTACGGTGTATTATTGAAATAGTGAAAAATTATATCTCCGAAACTATTAGGTTGTTAAAGTTGAGAATAATATCAATGAATTCTTATGATGAAACAGCATCTTGAAAAAAAATGAATTACAAATTTGTGATGTAAAAAAAATTTTTTTTGTTACTCCGAAACCATTAGGGGCAGATTTTGACCAATAACGAACTCAACCGAGATATTTAGGTCCCAAACCTACTATGAAAATTTCAACTATCTAGCTCATTCCGTTCGAGAGTTATCGTGCTAACGGACGGCAGGACAGAATGGATTTGGACCACGGATTCTTGATCAGTGAGTCGAACCAAATCAATTAAGACCATTTTCAGCCAAAAATTCGAAAATTAAAGACATTTGGGCAAATTGATGAGCACTCTGTTCCGAGGAACAAGAGCGCCAATAAACGAAAATAATAAGGCTAATTCTGCAATTGATATTCAATAAACATTCAGTAATATTCAATAAAATGAGAAGAAGGATATTCTTCAGAACTGTGAAGGTATTGCTTCCAATTTAACAAGAATTCGCAGCCTTGGGTGAGTTCTCAACTTATATTCAATCAACTAGCTGCCCGCCCCGGCTTCGCACGGTTGAAATGCTGATACTAAATATACTACAGAATTTCTTTATATACAACGTTCACAGCATTTTTGTCGTTAGACAATACAAACATGTTTTCTTTAGAGGTTACTCTTGAAAGAGCGACATATAATTGGCCATGTGAAAAACACTCAACGCTCAAATATAAGCCTGTAGCGTTCAAAGTTGGACCCTGCGATTTATTAATGGTCATTGCAAAATATATCTTTACCGGAAATTATAGGCGTTTGAATTGGATCAGTAAATCCGATGGTATCATAGGAATTTGGGGAATCAATACATCTATCCTGGCTGAGGCGAGCCTCACGCTCTACAGATGATTCTCTCGCTCTCTGTATTCGATTTCTATCCCTATCCTGGCTGTGCCGGCCCCCCGGCCGGTACCACCGCAACCGCTATGTCCCGGCATTTTAAATCTGCGATATCTTCGAAAATATCCATTTAAATTACATGCTGTAAAGGACCATATTGATCAATATTAAATGCACAATGCATTTAAGGTACTTAATTGGATGAGGATCAATGCTGTATTGCTTAAAATAGCTTCGTAATCAGGCCATTATTTCTCGTAGAATGTAAAGGATAAAACACTGTACTACATTATTTTGTAGTCTCGTAGGGTTCAGCCAGCGTTTGCAATGTAAGCGCAAAAAAATGTGTTTATTCACGACATCACATTAGAAACCTCTAAAATTATCAGATATTTTGCATGTATTATACACATAAACCTTCCTATTGAATCACTATATCTATTAAAAAAAACCGCATCATAATCGTTCACGTAGTTTTGAAGATCTAAGCATACATAGGAACAGACAGACAGCGGGAAGCGACTTTGTTTTATACTATGTAATGATTCATTAACAATCATCGTTTAATATTGGCTAGCGCTCTCTTCTAATTCAAGAAGAATACAGAAATGACATCGACATTTTTCGATACCTACCTACTTCGCTTTCTAGGTCAGGGTTCTCATTTTACCGGTATAATTCCTCATCATTATTCCTACACAAAATAAATGAAGAAATAAAATTATCGTTCCGAAGCAATTGATGATCATAACCAGCAATTTATCGGTTGAACCTCACTGATTTTACTGTAACGGTACAAATCAGAGCTAAGCGTATGTATAATATATTCACACCCATATCTCGGAGATAAATAGCAAATTTTTTTGCGCTACTATTTAGTTTTTTTGAAACGTTGCGATGGTAATTAGTTGTGTCTCATTCATTTTATAGAGGTGAAACGGAAATACCTCAATTGAGCTGGTGTACAACACAGCGGTTTGTTCATGTGCATCATATGAAGGAATCCTCATAAGAAGAATGATTTTAGTAATTCTGTTTTTCGAAATTTAATTCCATGGCTAGTGGTAAAGGTTAGAATCATCTATAATCACAGAATTTTTAATTCTGGCATATACAGTGTGTTTCCAAAAGTACGCACCAAGAGGATATTTTCTCACCTGCATAATTTTTTGAATTTTGGTTTTCGGGAAAGTAGGTGCTCAAGAAACGATGAATTTCGACATATATGTCATTGATTGTGTTACTCTGCAAACATGTCAAAATTGAAATTTATTTAGAAAAATTACCAAAAGACGTAGAAATCAGAACAATATCAAAAAGTTTCTGAAATAAATGTTGCTCAGAATATCATTTTATAACAAACTGCCAAATTTCATAGTGAAATTCCGATATGTTTTGATATTCATAATTCTGATGACAGCACGTTAGAGGGAGCTGTGGGCTTCGCGGAAATTTGAAAAATAATTCAGAATATAATTCCAATGAAAGAGACATTATCACAATTCAAATAAAGTTTATATTAATTGAATGTTCCTCATAAATTATGATTTCTATAGTGAAAACCCCACAATCTTGGTGCAAACCGAATTATTCTTGATAAATGAAACACGCAAAGAGCTAATATCTCAATAATTATTTTTGGAACATCATAAGAAATTATCCGCTTGTCAACTCGATTTCATTTTCACAGGTATCTTTGTTTAATATGAGGTCTGTATTGCTTTTTTAGTGGTATTTGAGCGAGTATTTGAGAAAATATATTCAAAAGCGTTTTTACAGGGTTTGAAGAATTATTATTCAGATATAAAATCGAAGAATTTAATTACTTATGATGTTCCAAGAATAATTAGCGAGATATTAGCTCTTTGCGCATTAAATTTCTCAAGTATAATTCGGTTTGCACCAAGATTGTGAGGATTTCACTATAGAAATCATAATTTATGAGGAACATTAAATTAATATTAACTTTATTTGAATTGTGATAATGTCTTTTGCATTACATTCCGAATTATTTTTGAAATTTCCGCAAAGCCCACTGCAACTTACGTGCTGTCATCAAAATATCAATATCAAAAAATTTCTGAATTTTCACTATGAAATTTGGCAGTTTGGCATAAAATGAAATTCTGAGCAATTTCAGAAACTTTTTGATATTGTTCTGATTTCTACGTCTTGGTAATTTTTCTAAAAAAATGTCAATTTTGACAGGTTTGGAGAGTAACACGATCAATGACATATATGTCAAAAATCATCGTTTCTTGAGCACCAACTTTCCCGAAAACCCAAATTTCAATAAACTATACAGCGAGAAAATTTTCTCTTGGTGCGTACTTTTTGAAACGCACTGTATATTCTATTGGAAATTGAATACGAATAAACGTACGCCTCAAATAACTCCTGGATACGATATTCACGAAATTCCGCGAAAATTAGTGGATCCGCCCTCTACAAGTAATTACCAAGTTTTAATTGGATCAGATTTGGATATTTTAAGTTATAGAGGAAATAACAACATCATTTCAGATGAGATTAACTCCAAAACCATTTGGCCGATTATGCCTATTAACGAACTTATAAATCGCATTCGGATGCGCAACCTACCCTGAAAATCGCAAGTCACTATCTCTTTCCGTTCTCCAGTTATCGTGAGATACATATTATTTTTTCGTAATTTTTTAAAAATTTTCTAGTGGTCCGTCCTCACAAAATTTCTTTATGTCGATATTCTACAACTAGTAGCTTAGTTCAATTCGATCGGGTTTCTATTTTCTGAGTTATCGAGAAAATAATATACCAGATGAGTATAACTCCCAAACTCTTGGGCCGATTATGCCCAACAACGAACTTAGCTCTCCCATTCGGATGCACAACCTACCCAATTGCAAATCCCTTTCTCTTTTAGTTCGAAAGTTATCGAAGCATCGGTCATCCATCCAGCTACTGAAGTCACCCAAGGCTGCTCAGATCTCCAACAATATAGATCGGACGAATAGTTTCTGATATATTGATTTTTTTCAATGATTTTTTTAAAATTTTCTAGGGACACGATCCTCACGAAATCTGCAAGAATTTTCGCGTTGGCATTCTACAACTAATAATCATGTTTGAATTAGATCGGATTCGTATTTTTCGAGTTATTGGGAAAATAACCAAATTTCAGTTGGGTATAACTCCAAAACCATTTGGCCGATTATGCCTATTAAAAAACTCAAATGTCGTATTCGGATGTACAACCTACCCTAAAAATTGGAAGTCTCTATCTCTTTCCGTTCTTAGGTTATCGTGACATAATTAATATTTTTTGATAATTTTTTTAAATTTTCTGGTAATACGATTCTCTCAAAATTTCACAAACGTCTTTGTGTCAGTATCCTACAATTAGCTACGAAGTTTCAAGTCAATCAGGTCTGTAATGTTTGAAAACAAAATTAGTACTCAGAAGCCGTTGAGCCGATTATGCCCATTAACGAACTTAACCGTCGCATTCGGATACGCAACCTACCTTAAATATTTCAAGTCACTATATCTTTCCACTCGAAAGTTATCGTAGCAACGGCCAGCCGGGCAGAGTCAAATTCGAAAAAAACAGACATTTGGGCAAAATGAAAGCAAGCCGTTGCCCAGAACATGCGTGTAGAAAGAACAAAGGACTCTATCGAAATGTGGCATTTTCTATGAATATAATTTGCAATTATGTCAAATCAAGACCAATAAACTTCATCATTAAATGGTTCCCTCTGGGTTTTCTCTCCCAAACTCTGAAAAATTTTTATAAAATAAGAAATTTATTATTTTGGAAATTGTTGCTGCGTTAGAAACGCAAGATAAATGTAAGATGCAATGTATAGAACAACGTCACCTAACAAAACAATAACGAAACAACATCAACGATAAAACAACAATTTCGTAACGTATCGGAGACTACATCAGATTCCTTCTTCAGATACCAAGCGAAAATCTTCATTGCTTTTCACAAATATCCTGTGTTTTTAACGCAGAAGCAACTTACAAAATAATAAATTTATTATATTATAGATTTTTAGTAATGAATAGATCTCCCAGAGTATCCTTTAATGATTACTCAAATAAACTTCAGGCATTACGTATAAGAATCGAAATTTCAAAAAAATGGTTCAAGCCCTGCGGACAGGAGCTTTCTGGCGCTCTTGTTCAAACAGACAAATTATATCTCCGAAAGTATTGGTTTCTCAGAATTGGGAATTATATCAATGTATTCTTATGATAGAACTGCATCATAAAGGAAATTCAATTCAAATAATAGTTTATTTATCAAGATTAAATGAGCAATCTAAGAATGAGAACTGCACCATGGAAGAAATCAAATTAAAATATAGCTGAAATGAATTTGACTCTCCCTTATAGAACAGGATGACATGTACGACTATGAACACAGATCATATAATAAAGCTTAGATAGAATAATTATAACATTCCGTGAAAACATAGAAGTACGATTCATTAATGAAATTTCGAAAAATCATATCTCCGAAAGTATTAGCTTGTTAGAGTTGAAAATGAAATCAATGGGTTTTTATGGTGACATTTGTTACTTAAAAAAAATGTTTTTTTTTCGTTACTCCGAAACCATCTGGCCTATTTTGTCCAATAACGAACTTAACCGAGATATCCATCTCCCTAACCTACTCTAAAAATTTCAACTGCCTAGCTCATTCCGTTCGACAGTTATTGTAGAAAATTTTTTTTAGAATTTTTAATTATTTTTTTTTACACTTTGCGGTAACCTGGTCAATACAAAACTTCACATGCGTATAAAGGTCATGATTCTACAATTTGATGCTAAATTTCAGATAGATCGAGTGATTGGTTTCGGAAATATTCATAAAAAATGTTTTTACTAAAATCGGCCATAACTCCGAAACCGCCCTATGGATTTCGTCCATTAACGAACTTGTCCGAGATATTTACGCTCCAAACCCACCTTGCAAATTTCAATCATCTAAATCCTTTCGTTCGAGAGTTATTGTGCCTACGGCCGGCCGGACAGAATCGATTTCGACCTCGGGTTCTTGATCAGTGAGTCGTACCAAATCGTTTGAGACCATTTTCAGCCAAAAATTCGAAAATTGCAGACATTTGAGTAAATTGATAAGCAAACTGTTCCGAGAAACTAGAGCGCCAAAAATTCATATCTTCTCAATTATAAGCTTTCTAAAGTTGAGATTGGTACCAATCAATTCGTGTTACAAAACTGTGTCTAGGAAAAAAATTTACGATAAAATCTGAGATCAACACTGAGGTAAATGTTGATATTCAATTGGAATTTCCCCTCATTTTTCCTAGCAGGGAAATAAATTAATTGAACATAATATGACGATGGAAGGATTGCTCGAAAAAAGATCCGAAGCCATCGCCTGGTCTTCTGTTGAACGTAGTTGTACGACCTAGAGTCTAGACGACACGCACAAGTGGATACCAACATCGCAACTTACCAAGTTCAATGTCAAGTGTGGGGAGTTACAATATCTTCCGAAGGTATGCGCGAATCATACCAAGAACTATCATTTATTTTGTTGGTTTCCGTTCTCATCGAGTCAACCCTTTGAAGGAGTACAACAGTGTATTCAAGTACTGCCTATAGTTGAGCAAATCCCAAGACGCATATTCAGACTGTCCTGAAACACAACGTCAAACGTAGGCCAAGCAAATTAGAGCTCGATACTTCCAGAACTACGAACTGTAGCGTGTACACATCGTCAATTTGCACAAATGCGTATATTTTTCGAAATTAAGGCAGGAAATGGTTAACCCAATAACTCGAAAAATACTGATCTCATCGAATTTAAACTTGGTAGTTAGTTGTAAAATTCCGAAGAGACTTGTGCAAAATTTCCTGAGTTTTCCAAATATAAAAGGGTACCCAAGATTCGAGATTTTTCCGAAATCAGAAATATTCTATATAATATAAAACAACAAGCAATGGAAAATTGGTTCAAGCACTGACGTGAAGTCAGGAGCTTTTACGCGCGTGCTCTATTTTCTACTCACCTATATTGAACACTCTTAAGTCGAATTTAGCATCGATATAACACAGTTTTCGCAGCTTTTATAATACTTATTCATATAAGTATTATAAAAGCTGAGAAAACTGTGTTATATCGATGCTAAATTCGTCTTAAGAGTGTTCAATATAGGTGAGTAGAAAATAGAGCACGCGCGTAAAAGCTCCTGATTCATATCAGGATACAATATTAACGAAATTCCGCGAAAATTAGTGAGTTATAGAGGAAATAACAACAAAATTTCAGATGAGTATAACTCCAAAACCTTTTGGCCGATTATACTTATTAACGACCTTGAATGTCACATTCGGATGCTCAACCTAACCTGAAATTGCAAGTCGCTATCTCTTTCCGTAATCAAATTATCTGAGATACATAATATTTTTTCATAATTTTTTTTTCAAATTTTCTAGTGGAACGGTCCTCACAAAGTTGCAATTCGATCGGGTCTATATTTTTTGAGTTATCGAGAAAATAATATTCCAGATCAGGGGCCCTATTCTGAGGTCGACATTGCGAACGATTATCATTCGTTTTCGTAATCATCACGAACGTTCACTCGTTTTGCAATTCTCAACTGACAGATGATATGATTTGGTGACACGAGCGCTCGAAATTCTAAACGAGTGCTATTTAGCACTCGTTTTCGGAAGAATTCCACTCGCATTCAGTTGATTATGCAAGCCTCTACACATTATGTAACCTCAAATATGTTGTTGGTATTTTTACGGTGTAATTAACGTATATATTCAGTAAAAATAATTAAATTGTCAGAATTATTATCATATTCCAAATTGTCGATGTTTTAAATAAACCAGAAATATTGAATAGATTTGTTAGATTCCCACAAACATTGGCGGAATTGAATAGTAGGTAAAGGCAAAGGTAGGTATTGATATTTATCAACAATGCCTTAGTAGAATCCAACTTCAAAAAAAATATTCAATATGAAGTTCTAAGTAATCACAACATCGAACAACAAAAAAATATCTCACTGTGTCTATGTAGAATAAAAGAATCAGAAATAAAAGTATTCAATAACCAATACCTACTAAAGAATATATCACAGTAAACAAAAAATAATGCCTATACAACAAAAATCCAGTTTGGAATAGAAAAACCAGAGCTGATTTCGTGAAGAATTCTGAGGAATATAATTATACGTTAAGCTTTTCGTAGAATTGTAAAAGACACACTATAAATAAATAGATATCGATTTCTATTTGAAGAAAATGTATTTCATTCTAAAAAAATATATCACAACAATAAACAGAAAATCATTCGACAATTTCAGTGGAATAAAACTTTCAGAAAACAAAGTATTCGATACAAAATCTTGACCCAAGACCTGTCTAAAGAGGTGAAATAACCCTTAATCGTTGTAAAAATCTTTCAATATTATATTGCAAAACTTTCTCCAAGTTTTTCATTCTTTTTTTTGGTCCAGGAATACTATTTAACATTGTAATCAGTAACTCAGTTCCTCTTTCATAGGCATTCCGAAGAAAATTCTGTAGTAAATTTCCCGCTTAATAACTGAGACTTACACTTTAGGAAATTTAGAATTACTTTTTTCTTATCGAAGCAAACAGAAAAAACCAAATAAATCATTCAAGTTCAACAAACAATAAATTATCGTTTTGATTTATGAAGAAGCGCGCCAATAACATGTACATAAACACATTCAAATTTCAAATAGTAGGTTTGGGAGATAAATATCTCGGTTAAGTTCGTTACTGGGCAAAATCGCCCAGGTGGTTTCGGTGTAACAAAAAAAATATTTTTTTTTTACATTACAAATTTCAAATTAAATTTTTTCTAAGATGCAGTTTTACCTATCATAAGAATCCATTGATGTCATTCTCAACTCTAGCAAACTATGTAGTACTTTCAGAGATATGATTTTTCAAAATTTCAATAATTATTCTCAATAATTCTATATGATTTAATAGAACACTCTAATTATAATTTGCTGATATGTAAATCCAACATGAGATGATTCATAGACCAACGTTTTGAATTTAATTACGAAAATTCTTGGAAACTGACGCACAGAAGCCAAATTGAAAAAGTGGGAAAGCCCTGTGAACAGGAGCTTTGGCGCTCTTGTTCAAACTTTGACAAATCATAACTCCGAAAGTATTGGTTTTTCAGATTTGGGAATGATATCAATGGATTCTTATTTAATTTATTTTATTTTATGATGCAGTTCAATCATAAGAATCCATTGATATAATTCCCAACTCTGCGAAACCACTTTTGGAGATATGATTTGTCAAAGTTTGAAAAAATTTTTCAACGAATTCTGATTTACGGTCTCAAATATGGATTTCGTGGAAGTGTTTTTCCAAAACAAATTCAATGAAAATTCTATTGGCAAATAATTTCTTAATTTCAGGTACAATGCGAATTCGCCATATTGAAATTATAGACAATATAAGGATTATGCAAAAATGGGCCATAATCAAGTCTAATAATAATAACAGCACGAGTTCGAATCCAATATCCTTTATTGAATCCATTTCGAGGAATTATATACGGCAAATGAAACAATACCATTGTATTTGCGGTAATTCAAGCTACACCTTGAAATGTGCTCTGAAATTATTACTTCAATAACAGGTAATAGTTCATAAATAGATGAGGGTGGGTAACATAATACGAGGGTGTTAAACATAAACGGTGATTTGATGGATTCGCTTCAATCATAATGTGCATTACCACGTATATTGCTTTCGCAAGTGGGGTAGTATAAAACGTTATATATCAAGGGCCTTGAGCCCCCAAAACTACGTCTAGTACCTAGAATATTAACATAAAAATTGGTTTAAGCCCTGTGGACAGAAGCTTTCTGGCGCTCTTGTTCAAACAGACAAATTATATCTCCGAAAGTATTGGTTTCTCAGAGTTGAGAATTATATCAATGTATTCTTATAATAGAACTGCATCATAAAGGAAATTCAATTCAAATAATAGTTTATTTATCGAGATTAAATGAGCAATCTTAGAATGAGAACTGCACTATGGAAGAGATCAAATTAAAATAGCTGAAATGAATTTGACTCTCTCTTATAGAACAGGATGACATGTACGAGTATGAACACAGATCATATAATAAAGCTTAGATAGAATAATATTAGCATTCTGTGAAAATATAGAAGTACGATTCATTATTGAAATTTAGAAAAATCATACCTCCGAAAGTATTAGCATGTTGGAGTTGAAAATGATATCGATGGATTTTCATGGTGAAACTGCATCTCAAATAAAAATTGAATACGAAATTTGTTACCTAAAAAAAATTTTTTTTTCGTTACTCCGAAACCATCTGGCCTATTCTGCCCAATAACGAACTTAACCGAGATATTCATCTCCCTAACCTACTCTGAAAATTTCAACTGCCTAGCTCATCTCGTTCGAGAGTTATTGTAGATTTTTTTTTTTAATTTTCAAAATTTTTTTTTACACTTTGCGGTAACGTGGTCAATACAAAACTTCACATGCGTATATAGGTCATGATTCTACAATTTGATGCTAAATTCCAGATAGATCGAGTAATCGGTTTCGGAAATATTCATAAAAAATGGGTTCAAGCCCTGTGGACAGGAGCTTTCTGGCGCTCTAGTTCAAACAGACAAATTATATCTCCAAAAGTATTGGTTTCTCAGAGTTGGGAATTATATCAATGTATTCATATGATAGAACTGCATCCTAAAGGAAATTCAATTCAAATAATAGTTAATTTATCAAGATTAAATGAGCAATCATGAGAATGAGAACTGCACCATGGAAGAAATCAAATTAAATCTGGCCAATTTTGCCCAATAACGAACTAAACCGAGATATTCATCTCCCTAAACTACTCTGAAAATTTCAACTACCTACCTCATTCCGTTCGAGAGTTATATCTATGTCTATGGATTAAAAGCAGTCTCACTACTCTCAGATCTCTTACTTCATGTTCAGTTCCGAAATGTAAGAATTTTCTGAGAAAAACTAATTTCGGAGCAAACAACTGAGATTTTTCTCACTTCGCTCACAATTCTTCGATTGATTAGATAATGTCTCAGGAACATCATTTGACATTATGACAATTCATAGAATAATATCATTCTGTGACAAAGTTGATATACGATTTATTATTGAAATTTTGAAAAATCATATCTCCGAAAGTATTAGCTTGTAAGAGTTAAAAATGATATGAATGGATTCTTATGATAAAACTTCTTATTAAAAAAAATTTGATAAGGAATTTGTTTCGTAAAAAAAAATTTTTTTTTTGTTACTCCGAAACCATCTGTCCGATTTTGCCCAATAACGAACTTAGCCGAGATATTTATCCCCCAAACCTACTCTGAAAATTTCAACTCTCTAGCTCATTCCGTTCGAGAGTTATCGTGCCTACGGCCGGCCGGACCGGCCGGACAGAATGAATTTCGACCACGGATTCTTGATCAGAGAGTCGAACCAAATCGTTTAAGACCATTTTCATCAAAATACTCGAAAATTAGAGACATTTGGGCAAATTGATAAGCACTCTGTTCTGAGGAACTAAAGCGCCAAAAACGTATGGGTACTTGATAGTTAGATAGCGGGACCATTTCACAGGTAGATAGTTTTATGCCCGCTTTCTGAGGTCATTTTATCGGTAGTTTATCTGTTCCATAACTTAACCAGAGATTTCTGTTTCTGAGTACCGCTCTTAGGGCGGGTTGTAACTCAGTTGGTTAAACTCTGGTTTTCCTTAACCATCGGATACCGTTGGTTAACATGTTTGCATGAATACCGGACTCCAACCTTGAGATTTCATTAGCCCCTTACAGCTGTGTGTTAGGCAACACACAACATAAAAATCGGTCACTGGCCATGTGCGAAAGTTAAAACAGCAGGTAAAACTTTCGCACATGGCCAGTGACCGATTTTGATGTTGTGTGTTGCCTAACACACAGCTGTAAGGGGCTAATGAAATCTCAAGGTTGGAGTCCGGTATTCATGCAAACATGTTAACCAACGGTATCCGATGGTTAAGGAAAACCAGAGTTTAACCAACTGAGTTACAACCCGCCCTAACAGATATTGTTCCGATAAACTCCGTTTAAGTTAACCCTTCCACAGAGTCCGTTTATCGATTCAATAACTATTTGACGTTTCCATTCTAACCTCAATAGTTGAGAAGTTCATTCATTGTTTATTATTGTTTAGTTTGTGTACGGTTTGGTTGAAAATAATTATGGCCTTTGCAACTGAATTATCAATTGATTCAACATCATCATTAGATGAAGAAGTTCTTGATTTTATCAATA
This sequence comes from Halyzia sedecimguttata, assembly GCA_937662695.2. NCBI lineage: Eukaryota > Metazoa > Arthropoda > Insecta > Coleoptera > Coccinellidae > Halyzia > Halyzia sedecimguttata. The sequence continues at coordinate 81,141,879 of OW569415.2, read as the reverse complement.
ATATTTCTATATCCCGATTCATAAGAATCCGAAGATCTTCCATGGAAATGTTCACAGATGAAGAATTCAAAATGAGATATAGATTTAGGTAAGTTTGAATAAAACTAATACTTTGTTGAGTTAGGATTTATGAGTTTATGATTTGCAATTTTTTTCTAAAGAACAATATCAAATCCAGTTTCCTTCATCAATAATATCTGAAATTTTAAGTATTCCTCTAATATTTCAATTTTGTTTACAGTAAAAGTACAGTGGAGTACCTATGTGAACAAGTTAATCATACATTAACACCAATGTCACAAAGAAGAGTTTTATTATCAGTCTCAGAACAGATGCTGATAACAGTTCGCTTTTATGCTACAGGTAGTTTCCAAATTGTGATCGATGATGACATAAATGTTCATAAAACAACTGTCTCAAGAATAGTGTTTAAGTTAGCAAGGAAATAGCAAAGCTTGCTCCTCGAATCATTTTCATGCCAAGGAGTGGTGAAGAAATTAGGCAGACAAAGGCCCATTTCTACAACATTGGAGTTTTTCCAAATGTCATTGGATCGTCGCCTTGATGCTGAAGCTGAATCCATCGTGAATACACACTATTCTATTTTGACACACTATTCTGTTTTGAAATTTTGAATTCATATTTGACGCTTCTTTGGGACATTTTCAAGGTATTTCAATTCAAAACGATCACAGCGCCATCTATTGAGTAACGGAGAAACCAATATTCAACAGTTATTGAATCGATAACTAACCATGAACAGAAATTTACCTCAGAAATCCATCGATAATGAAATAACAGCGAAAATAGTGAAAGAAGCAATGTGGAATTTATCCCGAGCATATTATCCGTATCCGACACATTTCAAAGGTATGTAGAAGTTATGTTGTTAAGTTTTTGTCCAAAAAAGTAGACAGACCATGTTTTTGATTAACCTTGGTCTATCGTGAATTTTTAAGAACGTTACTAGTGTGTCAAAGCGATTGTAAATTTGTAGTAGAATTAAAATGGTGTATTCCGTAGAAGAAAGGGTGGAAATGATAAAATTATTTTTTTGGAATAACGACTGTGCGCGAGCAAAAGCGAACGACATCCTGGAAAAAATGTATCCGCTGCTTACGGTTGTGCAACTGGTTGTCAAATTTGACGCTAGTGGTTCAGTCGGTAACAAAAAAAGGGTGCATGAAAGAGACGAAGCGAGGGACGTGGCTGTCTTAAGGCCTGGTTTCGCTAGTGCGTCGGCTGCATGCAGTAACTGCAGAAAGTTGCTGCACCGTCTTTCGAATAGACTGCTACTTCGGAACTACGAAGAAGTGGTTTCGCTTCGGCGTCCGACGCAACAGCACTGCAACCGCCAAACGGCTGACTGCTTGGGGTACCAGTCTGTGCGACGTCGCTGCAGCGAAAACAAGAGAAACTAAGTGTCGATAAATTCAAAAGGGACGTAGAGATTAATCTCATTGAATTAGTTTCGCAAAATAGATGCATATATGATGCATCTCATGATAATTATAAAACTAATAATGTTAAAGATCTACTTTTTTTAGTGCCGTGCAGATTCCTGCGTAGGCGTTTATCCTCATCTATTCCCATCATATGTTTCTATTGAATGCAGCATTCTGCAATGTTTGGAAGTCCTTTATCCCCGTGCATTGAAGGATATTTCTAAGCCATGATAACTTTCTTCTGCCCATTCCTCTTCTTCCTCCCTCAATTTTACTCTGGAGAATGAGACGTTGAAAGTGGTAGCGTTCTCCACGCAGTATGTGTCCGAGGTATGTTAACATATGGAAAATGATCGCGACAGAAATGGAGAGAAAACAGTTGAAATGAAGTTATATTTTAAAAAAATTTTATTTCCTATGCTAATATGAACAGTTTTGTACAATTTTATATTCATAATTTCGAGCTCTACGTTCTTGTTGGAATTTTTCTTAATTATCTAGAAGATGTCTCGTTATGAGGTTGTTGAAGATACCTTCCTCATCCCTGTTTTTACACATTAAATGCACAGGTCACCATTTTTAATTTTTTTGCTTCAGATATTTCAAAATCAATTCATTCTCTGCTCTTCTTCCAAAATATGAAGCGCAAGTACATACTCCATTGCTAACCAATTTTCACTGACGACTCACAGAACACAAATAATAATGCCGGCTGCAGTAGTTCCGCTGCACCTAATGAAACCACTCCGACGACGCAGCGGACGCAAGCATTCGCTGCACGCAGTCACTGCATGAATCCGACGCACTAGCGAAACCAGGCCTTTAGGTCATGTAGCAATGGATCCGACCTTGAGTACTAGGAAATTGTCCGATGTATCTGGTGTTTCACGCACAACAATCATGAGAATCTTAAAAAACATAAATTCCATCCTTATAAGATAAGATTGGTTCAGGAACTAAATGAGGATGATCCCGATCGCCGACTCCAGTTCTCTGAAGTGGTCAGTGAAATGATTAACGGTAATCCAAACTACTTGTTCGATATCTGTTTTTCGGACGAGTGATCATTTTACCTTAACGACATTGTAAAACGGCATAACTGTCGGTATTGGTCGGATGAAAACCCAAGATTATTTCGTGAGGTGCATACTCAGCGTCCCCAAAAATTTTATGTTTGGGCGGGTATTTATGGAAATCACATAATCGGCCCTTTTTTTTACCCGGTAATCTCACTGGCCAAATTAATTGAGATCTATTGGAGAACGCTAGTTATCCATCCCTCGTGCAAGTATTGGAGAATGCAGAAGACCATCAAACGATCATTTTCCAACAAGATGGCGCACCACCTCATTTCGTTCAACCGGTGCGTTAGTTCTTAGATGAAAATTTTCCTCACGCCTGGATTGGAAGAAGGGGACATCTTGATTGGCCAACCAGATCACCTGATCTGGCTCCACTCGACTTTGTTTCTATGGGTGCACCTGAAATCCAATATTTACGCTACCCAGACTGAATCACTGGATTGTTTGCGAACTAGGATCATTAATGAATGCCGTCAAATTACACCAGAAATCTTGAGTAATGTACGTGAACGTTTTCAGCAAAACTTATATTACTGCATGGAAACGAATGGTGCCCATTTCCAGCATTTAATAAACTTATCAGAAATGTAAGTACTCCTCCCCTTGTTTACCTGTCATTTCGTTATCGATGGAAATTTTGAAGCGAAATTTCAGGATCAGATAGTACTCGATAGGACCTTCAAAATGAGATATCGTAACACCTCTCATCCCTATTCAAAATCAAGGGGTTGCGCACCCCCGTTAGGGCGTTGCAGATACGGGGATGCAAAGAGCGTTCCCCCTCGAATCAGAAATTGTCGCGTCCGAGCGATTTTCCACGTTTTCATTTTAAAGCTGGAAAATCGAGGTGTTAAGTTTTCGTTGGACCACAATGCATGTTGACAGCTGTACGATCACAGACGATAAAACACGCTACACACAGAGTAGTCCATGAGTAAGAGAGGGAGAGATTCATAGTGCACCTTATATTGTGCCTGAGGGTTGTTCCTGATGGGGATTTCAATTTATTTCTATATTCCATTAGGCATAATTGTGAAAACTCAATATCTACCTGGCCGAACGAAGATCGCCAGTAAATTTTACGCTGATCCTTAACACCTTTCTTCAGCCATATAAAGTTAATAGAAGAATGATTTTTTTACGTTGCTCGAACTGAAGGAGGTCACAAGATTTTCATGAAATACCATGGAACTGTTTTCGAGTGAATTTATGAAGTTACTTGGTACACCTGGGAAAATCCGGTTTGTAATGATAAATTGAATTGAATGATAATTACCTAGATCTGGAAAGGAACGGAAGGAAGTAGATCATTAAATGTTAATCCCTTTTACATGAAGAAGTTCACTTGAATTATGAGAGGATGGTTCGACCTTCACTATATACTGAAAATATTTCTAACTTATAATTGTTCGAGAATTTCAGAGAGATAATTGATGGATAAAATGTTAATCAATTTTATTCATTCTAAGATAGTCCAGGAAAAGTTCACATTCTGTCAAATAATTATTGATAATCACCTCAAATGGTACAGACTTTTAGATTCGTATCAATATTACCATTGACCGCTCATGCCTGTGGCTTTTTATTTTGCCAAATATCTATAATAATTAAGGAATTTCAAACCGATTAATGATAAATTCGTGTTCAAATTCAATTTTGTTTGCCAAGCCGACAATTTGTTAATTAACTCTCGAACGAAATATCTTAGGGCTAAAATTGTGAGAACAAATTAGTGAATTGTTAATCCTTTTCGTTATTCTGATTTTCAAACTACTGAAAATAATATATCTGCAGATTTGGAAATTTTGAAAAATTACTTATTCGAGTGGCGTTCATGCCCAAACAACCCGTATAAAACTGAAACTCTTGTTACCATTTGAATAATCATAAAAAATATACAGTGTGGATAAAGTAAGGCACAAAATTCAGAACTGCGTTTTGAAAATTTCCAAGCAAAACGCTGGGACAGGTCAATTTTAGTTTTTAATTAACCACCTTATGGCATGAAAATTTTACTTATGAAGTAATTCATTTTTACAGAGTGACGTCATAATTTCTTTCAAATGACCACTCAAAATTTTTTATGTTGCAACTTACCTAAATGATGGTGTACAAAATTGGCACCCTAGATAACAATTATTTTTTTCTGCAAATGACACAATAATCCAATTTTTTTTCTGATTTCTTACACGCTACAACTAACCAAAATTGGTGTAAAAAATTGATATCGTAGATAACAATTTTTCAGAAAAAAAGGGGGAAAGACCTGTGGCAGGAGTTTTGGCGTTCTTGTCGAATTTTTGACAAATTATATCTCCGAAAGTAATGGTTTCTCAGAGTTTCTCCGAAAGTATTAGCTTGTTAAAGTTGTGAGTAATATCAATGGATTCTTATGATGAAACTGCATCTTAAAAAAATGAATTCCAAATTTGTAATGTAAAAAAAAATTTCTAACTGTCTAGCTCATCAGTTATCGTGGTTACGGCTGGACAGACGGCCGGACAGAATCGATTTCGACCACGGATTCTTGATCAGTGAGTCGAACCAAATCGTTTAAGACCATTTTCATCGAAAAATTCGAAAATTACAGACATTTGGGCAAATTGATAAGCACTCTGTTCCGAGGAACAAGGGCGCCAAAAAGATTGTTATCTGAGGTACCAATTTTTAACACCATCATTTAGATATAGTTGCAGCGTGTAATAAAGCAGCACAAATAATTGGGTTATTGGGTTATTGACCTAAATGATGGTGAAAAAAATCCGAGGCAAAAGAGCGCCAAAAAATTTGGTGCCGTAGACATTATTTTGGCTGCACTATTGCACGCTGCAACTTACCTAAATGATAATAAATTGGTACTGTAGATAATATTTTTTTTCAGAAAGTAACACAAAAAAATTGTTATCTACGGTAGGTACCTTTTTTTTATCATTTAGGTAAGTTGCAGCGTGTAATAATGCAGCAAATATAATTGGGTTATTGTGTTATGTTCTGAAAAAAAATAATTGTAGTCTACGGTACCAATTTTTTGGCGCTCTTGTTCCTCGGAACACAGTCCTTATCAATTTGCCAAAATGTCTGTAAATTTTGGAATTTTTGGCTAAAAATGGTCTTGAACGATTTGGTTCGACTACTGATCAAGAATCCGTGGTCGAAATCAATTCTGTCCGGCCGTCCGGCCAGCCGTTATCACGATAACTCTCGAACGGAATGAGCTAGACAGTTGAAATTTTCAGAGTAAGTATGGGAGATAAATATCTCGGTTAAGTTCGTTATTGGCAAAATCAGCCGGATGGTTTCGGGGTAACGCAAAAAAAATTACATTACTTTTTATTCTTTTATACCATAAAATGGTTAATTAAAAACTGAAATTGACATGTCCAAGCGTTTAGCTTGAAAACATGTCCTCATTCGAGGACAATCTCGCCCAAAAGTCCGAAAATTACAGACACTTGGACGTATTGATAGGCACTTCTGTTCACCTGAATATCGCGCCAAAAATCGACGGTAAAATCTTAGATCGACACTGAGGTGAAGATTTACCTGGTCGAATATTAAAATAAAATTCCGAACCTTAATTAATACCTCAGATACCTATAACGATTTGTCAACGGTATGTGGTGATAATCATAAATGCAAATAATTCCTGAAGAATGCAAGCTACGAGTATACTAGAAACTATTCAGAAAACCGAAAGCAACTCCGTAACAACTCTATACATCATCATTCACATAATTCGAGCATCAGAATGACCCATCAGTGGTGATGATGATTCACCTCGCAGTAGAGTAATGGATTTATTTCAGCTGGTTGTTCGTTCCTAATGTCATTCACCTTTACACTTGTGATGAACATAACATTATGTTGTTCGATTGAATATCCAGCCGTTTACTATTTATTACCTCAATATGCACTTACAAATTATAGACGGTAATTGTAATAAAGGGTTTTCCAATAAGAGGTGTTATTTTTAATAGCCCGCTATTTCGGTAGATGTCACTTTTGAAGCTGTCATTTTTTGACATTTGACAAGTAGAAACTACGCCATTACTAAAAATGGAACGATACACGCTTCAAGAACGCATTGAAATGATTAAAATTCACTATAAAGATGGTGAAAATTTGGCAGAGACGGTTCGTAAAACTCGAACATTTTTGGGTCGTCGTAAAGCACCTTGTCGGACCGCAACAAAGAAATTGGTGGAAAAATTCGAGCTGTTGGGACAAGTAAGTTATGTGAAGAATAAAGCCCGTGCACGTCGCTCAAGAACAGCGGAGAATATTGCTGCTGTAGCCGAAAGTGTTGAAGAAAACCCAGGTTTGTCCATTCCTCGTCGTTCTTTGGAATTAGGCATTCCACAAACGTCATTACACCGTATTTTGCATAAAGATTTGGGTCTTAAGGCTTATAAAGTTCAGTTAACACAAGAACTCAAGCCGGCCGATCATCAACAACGTCGTGTCTTTGCTGATTGGGTCGTTGAAATGCATGAAAATGATCCGGAATTCCATCGAAAAATCATCTTGAGTGATGAGGCCGATTTCCACCTCGGTGGCTTCGTCAACAAGCAAACCTGTCGCATCTGGGGCTCGGTAAACCCAAGAGTTATTGTTGAAAAGCCTCTCTATCCTCAACGTGTGACTGTTTGGTGCGGTTTATGGTCCGGCGGAGTCATTGGACCTTGCTTTTTCGAAAATGAGGCTGGAGCAACAGTTAAGGTGAATGGATTGCGCTATCGAGAGATGATTAATGATTTTTTATGGCAGGAATTGGATGGTATTGATCTGGACAACGTTTACTTTCAACAAGACGGCGCTACGTGCCACACAAGCAACGAAACCATTGATCTTTTGCGAGAAAAGTTTCCGGACCTCGAAGAGGTGATCACAATTGGCCACCGAGATCTTGTGATTTAACACCTTGTGACTTCTTCCTTTGGGGCCACGTGAAAGAGAAGGTCTACGCCAATAGCCCAGCGTCGATTCAAGACCTCAAAGATGGAATTCGTGAGGCCATCGAGGACATAGGGCAGCCACTTTGCGATTTGGTTATGGAAAATTTCATTAAAAGGAAATGGTCCTGTAAGCGTGGTCGTGGTGGTCATTTGCCTGATGTTATTTTCCACTATTGAGTCACCATGGTGAATTCGATTAAGAGTGTCCAATACAGGAGAATAGACAATAGAATTCACCATGGTAAATTCGATTAAAAGTGTCCAATACAGGAGAATGGACAATAGAACATATGCGCAAAAGCTCCTGACGTCAGTGCTTGAACCAATTTTTTTTTTTCGTGAAGTCAGGATAGAAAGCAATGATGAAAAAATTAACACATTATTGTCTACCTTCAATTCTTCTTTAGGAGAAGAATACATAATTATTCTAGAAAAATATTACTGGAATTAATATGTCATATTTAAATAATCAAAGTAAAGAAAATTATAAGTTTAGTTACTAACATAGTGAAAGAAATTCAATTGAATTCCAGTAATATTCAATTACTTATTTTTAACCAATAAATGCCCATTGATAGATCTTAAGGTGAAACATAAAGATATTTTCTCATTAGTGATAGAAAAACTGGCCTAAAATCCCTCTCTACCCATCACGAGATTTAATATCCACAAATGAGCCTCTCACCTTAGAAGATCAGAAAGTGTGGTTAATTTAAAGATAAGTTTTGAAGCCTTCAGCAAAATTTCAGTGATATCATATTAAAAATAATACATAACCTTTCAAAAGTCGCCACTCACAAATATACTCCTCTGAAGGCACATGGATCTCTTGAAGAAGAATCGCCTTCGCTATTTCTCAAAGATATTCACTCTTGTTCATAGAAATCCCTTCAATATTTAGTTGCTTCCTCCTAAGGAGGAACTCTTTCAAAATTAGGTCTTACCGCTAATGTAGGGCTATCATCTCCCATAGATTTGTGATGAAATAACACGATTTTCCCAAGAACATACGCGCAAAAATATGTCATCATGACATTCATGCTTTTGAAGGTTCTCGCGAAAATACGACGATTCGCATCCAGCTACCGAACTCACAAAAGGGTGCTCGGTTCTCCAACAAAATGGATCCGATCGTGTTCAAACTTGGAACTCTGCAGTAGAGTTAGGTTCTGAGGGCTCTTCCAAAATGCCGGACGAATAGTTTATGATATATAGGATTTTTTTCAATTACTTTCAATAATTTTTTTTAAATTTTCTAGTTATACCATCCTCACGAAATTCCGCAAGAATTTTCGCGTTGGCATTCTACAACTAATAACCATGTTTGAATTATATCGGTTTCGTATTTTTCGAGTTATTGAGGAAATAACAACCAAATTTCAGATGGGTATAATTCCAAAACCGTTTGGCCGATTATACCTATAGACAATTTCAAATGTCGCATTCAGATGCACAACCTAACCTGAAAATTTCAAACCGCTATCTCCTTCCGTTCTCAGGTTATCGTGTCATAGATAATATTTTTTAATAATTTTTAAAAAAATTTCTGGTGACACGATTCTCACAAAATTTCACAAATGTGCTTAGGTTTATATTCTACAACTATTCACCAAGTTTAAATTCGATTGGATTTATTTGGGTTGAAAACAAAATTATTACTCGGAAACCATTGGGCCGATTACACCCATTAACGAACTTGTCCGTCGTATTAGGATGCGCCACCTACCCTGAAAATTTCAAGTCGCTAGCTCTTTCCGTTCTCAAGTTATCGTTGCAACGGCCGGACGGCACCACAGAATCAAATTTCACATTTGGTCAAAATGATAACGCGATGTTCCCCAGAACATACGCGCAAAAAGGCATAGTCTAATAATGGTATTATATAGATTTTGCAGCATTTTCACAAATAACCCCAACCCAACAATTACACAGCGAATTCGTGCTCTAGTATCGCACCAAACCGTTAACACCGAATTTCGGTGTCACCGACCAAACTCCCCTTCTGATCGATACCGGTATAACATACTTGTAAAACGTCTCGTTCATTGAGCACCCAAGATATTGAAATATTGCCAGATCAACCATCTCGACGAGGACTATCCGCGGAGAACGAATTCTGGGACATCGGTCTGGTGGGGTCGGCAGAACGACCCGGTTAAACAGTCCGATCGAACGATGCTAATCTCTATTCACTCGAGAATGAATGAAGAATGAATCCCCTTTTTGGACGGACAATGGTCCCGATACGAGTTTGTTTCTAGACTGAAATATTTATCCTACGCACTGTGGATGACCATGTGGTAGTCTGGAATGTTGTACGGTCAAGCCCCAAGGTCTTCTGTTCAGAGGCAAAATTAGTTGTTTGATAGGCGATTCGGTTGGATATTTTACATTTAGACTGTTTAGACTTTACAGTAACTATGTTTGTGGGAAATTTCGTTGAATATTTCCCTCATACATAGAACTTCTCATGACAAGAATGCAATTATAGAAAAATTACAGCGGTAATTGCACTGCAGAGCGAAAATTGCATCCGAAAAGATCCCGTTGCCTTGACAAAACAAACAATACAAACAGATAAACTTCAAAGTCTCAAAAAATGTCACGTTTCGGTGAATGCTCAATACAGTTGATCGAAGAAAATACAATTAAATTGGTTCAAGCCCTGTGGACAGGAGCTTTGGCGCTCTTGTTCAAACTTTGACAAATCATAACTCCGAAAGTATTGGTAAGAGTTGGGAATTATATCAATGGATTCTTATGATAGAACTTCATAATTACAGAAATTAAATTAAAACATCATAAAAGAATTTAAATTCAACAAGAGTGGCGAAAATTATTATTCCAAAACCAATAGACCAATTCTACCCAACAACGAACTCATCCGAGATATTCGTTCCTCAATTCTATGATGAACGATATATTTTTTCCTCATATCCACTCTGAAAATTATATTATATCAATTGAAGCTTAAGCCAATATTTGAGTTTTGTTTTTACTGGAGATATTTTGAACACAACATTATTAACTTACCATTACCATTCCCATCATCATATGGATTAACCATGGGCTCTAAATATCAAAATTTGACATATCCTGTCTCAGGAAAATAAGTTGGCATGTATCAACACAGATAATAATTCATAGATAGAATAATTATCGCATTCTGTGAAAACACAGAAGTACGATTTATTATTGAAATTTTGGAATATCATATCTCCGAAAGTATTAGCTTGTTAAAAAGCTTGTAAAAAAGAGTTAAAAATTACATCAATGGATTCCTATGGTAAAACTGCATCTTGAGAAAGACTTACTTTGAAATTTGTTATGTAAAAAAAATTTTTTTTTTGTTACTACGAAATCATCTGACCGATTTTGCCCAATAACGAACTTAGCCGAGATATTTATGTCCCGAACCTATTCTGAAAATTTTAACTGTCTAGCTCCTTCCGTTCGAGAGTTATCGTGTTCTTGATCAGTGAGTCGAACCAAATCGTTTAATACCATTTTCAGCCAAAAATTCGAATTTTACAGACATTTGGGCAAATTGATAAGCACTCTGTTCCGATAAACAAGAGCGCCAAAAATGAGCCAAAAACTACCAAATGTAATAGACAGTTCTTGGATTTTTGTGGGGCCAAAGTATATATTCTCGACAAAGAGACGTCCATATAGGTCCAGGCAAAAATATTAAGGGATTGGGCATTCAATACGTGCAAGCAGAATGGTGAGGAATATAAGGACTTCACAGTGAAGACAATCTGGAATGTCACTGCAAAATTACTGATGGAAAAATATTACATTCGTGAAATATTCCAATGAATTACACTCGTGCATAAAAATGACCAGATAATTTTACATTCAAGCGTGTTATCTTATGAAAATAGCATTCGGTTATTCACACTTATAACACACTTTCTTGCAAAATTATCGATAATTTTTTGAGAGTTCTAACAACCATTCAAATTTTCTCAATGAAAAATTATATACGGTTTGCACTAATTTATTTAATATTGTGACGCGTTTCGTCGACACAGCGACTTCATCAGACTACATCATACTGAATTTTGTCATTTTGTGTAATATGAAACAATTCCCCAATCATGTCAACATTAATCTGACAATTTTTGATTAAAAATAATACATAACCTTCCCCTCTCACGAAATATACTCCTCTGTAGCCGCATGGATCTCTTGAAAAAGAATCACCTCCGCTAGTTTTCAAAGATATTCACTCTTGATTTTAGAAATCCCTTCAATATTTGATTCCAAAAAGGAAAATATCGTAGCTCATTAGACAAGGAGGGTCTCTTTCAAAACCTGGTCTGCCCAATCCAAACGATGATTATTCCGAACTTCAGATGTTCGAAGACCGCTACAGGATCCTAATGTAAGGCTATCATCTCCCATTGATACAAGCCTCACTCTCTATTGTGTTATGAAAAAATTGGTTCAAGCACTGACGTGAAGTCTGAAGCTTTTGCGCGTATGTTCTATTGTCCATTCTTCTGTATTGGACATCCTTAATCGAATTTACCATGGTAAAGTATGTTGTCCATTCTCCTGTATTGGACACTTAATTCGAATTTACCACGGTATTCGAAATTTTGCAAAAATTTGCGTTTGCATTCTACAACTAATAACCATGTTTGAATTGGATCGGTTTTGTATTTTTCGAGTTATTGAGGAAATAACAACCAAATTTCAGATGGGTATAATTCCAAGACCGATTGGCTGATTATGCCTATAAACAAACTCAAATGTCGCATTCAGATGCACAACCTGACCTGAAAATTTCAAGTAGCTATCTCTTTCCGTTCTCAGGTTATCGTGACATAAATAATGTTAATAATAATTTTTTATAAAATTCACTACTGATACGATTCTCAAAAAAATTCACAAACAGTTTGTAACCATTGGGCCGATTATGCCCATTAACGAACTTGACCGTCGTATTGGGATGCGCCAGCTACCCTGAAAATTTCAAGTCTCTATCTCTTTCTGTTCTCAAGTTATCGTGGCAACGGCCGGCCTGACAGAATCAAATTTGACCTCGAATTCTTCATCAGGGAGTCGAACCCAATCGTTTAAGAAAATTTTCGGCAAAAAATTCGAAAACTACAGACATTTGCGCAAAATGATAACGCGATGTTCCCCAGAACATACGCACAAAAGTGGGTTTTATTTGTAGGGAGGAATAATAATTGTTAAAATTAATGTACAACTTGAACACCCACCCTGTATACAGCTGCAGGATCAGATCCGGATTAATTCCAATAGGGGTTGGAATATGAAGATATTTTCTAATAGGTATTATGTCGAAATAATAATCCAAAGATTATACAAATTGAGTGTTCCCTAATTGGATGTGCGAAGTATATCAATTGTTTATTCAACCATTGGTCTGTATTCTGTAAGCACAGAATCGGTTGAAACTAATGAAGTATCATCCGTGGGGGCATTTGTTACAATTTTATGGCAAAGCAAGAGCGCACTTTCCATTAGATTCGTGTAAATTCCCTGATTCATCAACGTTCAATGAACGAAATGATGGCGTATCTGTTTCATTTGGTCGTTAATGGATTTATTCATTGTTTTGTAGCGCTTCTCGCAAATTGGATTAGTACTACGCACATACATAACTCACGTACTCGAGAAACTTCAGAATTGTTTACGAAGAAATTGTATATTTTTTATTCAGCTTCGAATTGAATATTTAACCCGGAAAATAATTTTTGAATAATTTTAAACAGATAATACATCCCCAGATATTATTAATTTCTGAAATAATAGACATTAGGAATAGTGCAGTTGTCGAGTATTTCCTTGATATGTTTCTTCGACGTTTTTGGCGCTCTTGTTCCTCGGAACAGAGTGCATATCAATTTGCCCAAATATCTGTAATTTTCGAATTTTTGGATGAAAATGGTCTCAAACGATTCACTGATCAAGAATTTTTTTTTTACATTACAAATTTGAAATTCAAATTGTTTTAAGATGCTGTTTCATCATAAGAATCCATTGATATAATTTTCAACTAATACTTTCGGAGATATGATTTTTCAAAATTTCAATAATACATCGTAATTATTTAATTCAGCAGCATTCTGTGAGAATACTGTAATCGAAAATTAACATCCGCATTTATATCTATGAATTTCATGTGTTCATACATGTCATCTTATCTACCGATAAGAAATATGTCATATTTATTTCTGATTCTATTCAAAATTCGTTACTCATGATATAAAAGACCTCCTGTTCTAGCAAACAAAGTATGAATGAATGCTAAATGACCAACGAAATAACCTCAGCTATCGTAGAATTATGAGGATTATATAATATTATAATTTTTGGGTGATAATATAATGACCTTGGATAATCCATATGATGATGAAAATATATACTTTGGTAAGTTAATCAAATTGGATTCAGAATATCTCCAGTAAAAACAAAACTGGATTATTGGCTAAGTTTCAATCGATATAATATAATAGGAATGAATATCTCGGATGAGTTCGCAATTGGGTAGAATCGGTCTGGTGGTTTCGAATTAATAATAAATGGCAGTCTTATTTTTTTTTAAATGGCACTTTTTTTAATTTAATTTCTCTTATGATGCAGTTCTATCATAAGAACACATTTATATAATTCCCAACTCTGAGAAAAAAATACTTTCTGAGATATAATTTGTCAAAATTTGGACAAGAGCGCCGAAGCTTCTGTCCTCAGGGCTTTCCAACATTTTATTTGAATCGTTGAACAATGAGAATATTTTGGTGATAAAATAGAATACATATTTCCCTTCAACCCCTTGGTTGCAGCTCTAACCAGCTTTTTATTATCAAATGTAAACATGTCATGTACAGGGTGATTCCAAATTAGACGTGAACCTTGGAGGAGGTGTAAATATGACTCATTTGCTGTCGTTTGAGCCATATTTATTGATAACTAAAAATCCGAGATATTTGAGATCTTGTGATTTTCAAAAGAAGTTCATTTTGCATCAATTTTTTCTACGTTGACTAAATTTGATTATAATTTGCTACTATGCTGTATAAGATGTTGAAAAAGATTAGTGGGATTTGAAAGGGGATATAAGAAGCAAAGAAAGAAAAATATCGAATGAAATATTTCTTTATTGCAACTAAACTCGAAATTTCATCAGAAAATGTATTCATAAATTATGTTCGAAATGACCTCCACCATTCCTCTCTTTTCTCTTTCTAATTTCTTCAGTTGTTATTTTCCGCCTGAAATTAGTTCTCTCTGCCTTTTGATTACACATTCACTATTTTTTATGCCGGACATAGAAAAGGTTGCTTGTAAAAAAACAGCTGAAACGAAACTAGAGAATGCATTCTAACGAAACTTTTTTTAGGGAATTAAGAAGGAATTTGGAAAGTTGCAGGCAAATTGATATTAGAAATTCATTGTTCTTTTATTCATATACCACATTTCAAATCATACTAATTCTTATTCAACATCTTATACAGCATAGTTTAGCTTTTTACATACATACCATATCCATTTCTGATAAAAATAACCCAAAATTATAGTCAAATTGGGTCAACGTAGAAAAAATTGACGAAAAATGAACTAGGTCATATGAGTCAAATGAGTCATATGAGTCAAAGGAGTCAATTGAGTCATAAAGGGTTTTCCAATTAGAGGTGTTATTTTGATATTCAAAGAAAAATGCCATTCTTCAATATAAATGATCGGATGTTTATTTCATTATAAAGAAGAAGCTATGCCGTTAATAGTGGAAAATAACATCAGGCAAATGTCCACCACGACCACGCTTACAGGACCATATCCTTTTAATGAAATTTTCCATAACCAAATCGCAAAGTGGCTGCCCTATGTCCTCGATAGCCTCACGAATTCCATCTTTGAGGTCTTGAATCGACGCTGGGTTATTGGCGTAGACCTTCTCTTTCACAGTCGCAAGGTGTTAAATCAAAAGATCTCGGTGGCCAATTGTGATCACCTCTTCGAGAGATAACACGGTCCGGAAACTTTTCCCGCAAAATATCAATGGTTTCGTTGCTTGTGTGGTACGTAGCGCCGTCTTGTTAAAAGTAAACGTTGTCCAGATCAATACCATGCAATTCCGGCCATAAAAAATCATTAATCATCTCTCGATAGCGCAATCCATTCACCGTAACTGTTGCTCCAGCCTCATTATCGAAATAGTAAGGTTCAATGACTCCGCCGGACCATAAACCGCACCAAACAGTCACACGTTGTGGACAGAGAGGCTTTTCAACAATAACACTTGGGTTTTCCGAGCCCCAGATGCGACAATTTTGCTTGTTGACGAAGCCACCAAGGTGAAAATGGGGCTCATCACTCAAGATGATTTTTCGATAGAATTCCGGATCATTTTCATGCATTTCAACGACCCAATCAGCAAAGACACGACGTTGTTGATGATCGGCCGACTTGAGTTCTTCTGTTAACTGAACTTTATAAGCCTTAAGACCCAAATCTTTATGCAAAATGCGGTGTAATGACGTTTGTGGAATGCATAATTCCAAAGTACGACGAGGAATGGACAAACCTGGGTTTTCTTCAACACTTTCGGCTACAGCAGCAATATTCTCGGCTGTTCTTGAGCGACGTGCACGGGTTTTATTCTTCACATAACTAACTTATCCAAACAGCTCGAATTTTTCCACGAATTTCTTTATTGCGGTCCGACAAGATGCATTACGACGACCCAAAAATGTTCGAGTTTTACGAACCGTCTCTGCCAAATTTTCACCATTTTTATAGTGAATTTTAATAATTTCAATGCGTTCTTGAAGCGTGTATCGTTCCATTTTTATTAATGGCATAGTTTTTACTTGTCAAATGTCAAAAAATTACAGCTTCAAAAGTGACATCTGCCGAAATAGCGGGCTATTCAAAATAACACCTCTTATTGGAAAACCCTTTACTAACACCTCCTCCGAGGTTAACGTCTAATTTGGAATCACCCTGTATAGACTTGAGCAGGTGTAGTTGATACCATTTCGCTTGCTTTAAATTTAAAATATAAATTATTGATTATTAATGAATGAATGTGAAAAATACCAAAAAATAGTGTCTTCCTTTAATCAAAAACTTATGAGTATGAGCGTTTTTCTAAAATGTTGCCGAAGTTCCTGGAAATGACCTTCCTTTTGAGTTGGCCCCCCTGTATAAAATATACTCTGAAACTCAGTCACTAGCACGATAGTTACCATTGATTATCTAGAATAAATGTAAATAATAATTCAACCAAGCACAGCCTGAAGAAACTGTATATTTCTGACACAATTTAAATTTAACAACAAGATTCATTCTCTATATTAGTCTATATATACTAAATTATTCAATCAACCTATAGCATCACTATAACTACATGATTCCCCATGTGGTCTGTGGACGTGACAGACAACACAAAATTAACATTCCTTCCCAATGAAATTACAATTTGAGAATATATCAACACGAAAATTGTTATTCATAACTGGTTTCAGAATTAATGCCAATAAGCTCAGATACAATGGATCTATCCGTATCAAGCAGGCATCTGTGATTTTACAATGACGCCAGTGATAAAATCGGTAATAGGAGCTTTATCTCTCTTATTTGTGCATTTTGGTATCTTGTTCTAATGATAGCAGGTTTGATTGAAGAATGTTATCAAATGATATAATAATTTGGTTAGAATTATTATAAGTGGAAAAAACGTTAATAAAACATAATATTCGAGTGCTCGAAGGCATCAAGTGCCATCAACCAATAATATAGGATAGATGTTGATAGATTGCGATATGAATGTACCACCTCAGAAAAAAAAAAGTGGGAAAGCCCTGTGCAGGGCGCTCTTGATCAATATTTGACAAATCATATCTCCAAAAGTGGTTTCTCAGAGTTGGGAATTATATCAATGGATTCGTATGATAGAACTGCATCATAAAATAAAATAAATTAAATAAGAATCCATTGACATCATTCCCAACTCTGAAAAACCAATATTTTCGGAGTAATGTTTTGTCAAAGTTTGAACAAGGGCGCCAAAACTGCTGTCCACAGGGCTTTCCCATTATTTCAATTTGGCTTCTGTGCGTCAGTTTTCAAGAATTTTCGTGATTAAATTCAAAACGTAGGTCTCTAAATCATCTCATGTTGGATTTACATACATCAGCAAATCATAATTAGAATATTCTATGAAATTATATAGTTAGAATTGAGAATAATTATTGAAATATCATATCTCTGAAAGTATTAGTTTGTTAGAGTAGAGAATGGTATCGATGGATTCTTATGATAAAACTGCATCTTAAGAAAAATTGAATTTGAAATTTGTAATGTAAAAAAAAAATTTTTTTGTTACTCCGGAACCACCTATCCGATTTTGCACAATAATGGACTAAACCGAGATATATATCTCCCAAACCTACTCTGAAAATTTCAACTGTCTAGCTCATTCCGTTCGAGAGTTATCGTGTTAACGGCCGGACGGACGGACAGAATCGATTTTGACCATGGATTCTTGATCAGTGAGTCGAACCAAATCGTTCAAGACCATTTTCAGGCAAAAATTCCAAAATTACAGACATCTGGGCAAATTGATGAGCAATCTGTCCCGAGGAACAACAGCGCCAAAAATGCGGAAATGCTTTGGCGCTCTTATCAAACTACTAGCGAGTAATTATTCAAACATTGACAAATCATATCTCCGAAAGTATTGGTCTCTCAGAGTTGGGAATGATATCAATAGATTCTTATGATAGAACAGCCTTATAAAAAATTTAATTCAAAACTTAGGTCTATGGGTCACCTCATATATTGGATTTACATAAATCAGCAAATTATAATTAGGCGGAGGTTATACGATCAATCTGTCAATCTTGCCATTAACAAGCATTAGCAAGAGATATTCAAGTGCATAAAAATCATATGTGAGGCAAGGAGGTTACTAGCTGTACCTCTTTCTAGAAGTGTTCTATTCTATGGACGACCAAAAAGTGAGAAAACTTTGAGATCATGCCTTTATTCGAGGACTCAAGTACAGATTCATAACATCAGTTGAATTTTTGGAATTTTTATCAGATTTTATAAAATTCAATGAAGAATATCTCGAAAACGGTGCGTTTAAGGAGAAATGATGACGAGTAATTTAATTTTCTCAGATGATTGAAAGGTTCTTGTAATGACTTAAGAAGAAGTAGTAGTAGGAAAAATTTGTAATTGGAGATTAGGTCATAGTTTTTTTTGGAATTTCAACACCCTGTATCTTTTTACCTGAGCATAATTTGGAGAGATGGTAAAGAAAAGAAGTGTTCTATTTGATGAGAGGAATCTATGGTTAAAATTAATGAAGAACTTAAAGACTCGCCCTGTATGTCAAATTGTCAAACGTATGTTATCCTCTGGCACCTACGCCAAGTTATGATTCTTACTAACTTTTCAAAATATTCAACCAAGTTATTTGTCAATATCACTAATATTGATAGCAGTTACTTAGAAATGACTTGAATTCATTTTCAAGTTGAAATGATGATGCGAATATCATGAATGAAGATCCTGATGATCAAGCAGAAGACCCTTCGATATTTTTCCTCTACGAACATGAGGCATTAAGAACGCATATCTGGTGAAACACTCGCAGAGTTCAAGATTGAGAAATAATTGTGTTCATCCATTGCTGCTCCAATCTTTAATTAAGATACCTTGCAGTGTACCACCATGAGGACACTGCAAGGTATCTTAATTAAAGATTGGAGCAGCAATGGATGAACACCAAAATGAGATCATGGTATCCCAGAAACATAACATTTCTAAAAGCATAGTGCTTCTAAAAATTTTGTGTAGGTACCGAAGTCACCTCATACATTTCTCGAAGGAATTCAAAGTAATCAAGTGAGTAGTTTACATTACAACTAACTCTATGTACTCAGTCGAGTGTCATCAATCGATTTGCAGGTCTGTATTCAAGCTTGTGTAGCAGTTATCGGAATCGTATAATCGGTACTTACGATGGTAATAATAGCGGGTGACTAACTTGTTGGGAAACAACGATTAAACAAACTCGTGATGGAAATATTTATGAACCGAAATCGGAACAATAAACAGAATATCGAGAAAGATAAGTCGGTTATAATCTCGACATGAATAGCGGTATCAGTCAGATGGAGCACCAAAATAGGATAGTAAATGTTCACCTATAGGAGAATGGATTGCGTAAATTTGTTTGAAGAGAATATGAAATATAGGGCAGGGAACGACCATAAGGCATATCTTCAACTACAGCGTTCGTTAATTAGTGGAGAAGCTGCGTTAAATGGTGGTAAATGTGGCTTCTGGTCGGATGCTGTCTGGAATGCCACACGGCTCTAATCTAGGTCACTTCTGTTTTATTTATCAATGTATCTGCTGTTATCTGAAGAAGTAATCATAGGTTAGCTTTTCCGGAAGAGATACATCTATGGTTCTGGAATATACACAAGTTGGACTGTCGTGGGAAGGATCAACGTAGACAAGGCTCAGGGCATAATTCAGCCCAATTTTGCAATAAGCATAATACTTAAAGCAAGGAGATAACTCTGAAGTTATAAGTAATCATTAACTATTAAATAATCGATGTGGTTAGATCGAATTTCATAGAATAGTGGTTTTCTTATGGGATATTTGCCACCTATTAGTGATAGAAGAATATGTTCTGGTCAAGCTTTTTATAACCGCCTAATTTTTTTCGATACCAACCTTTCTGATTGTCAACACACGATCTGAAGGAACTGTGGATATTTTCATAGGTTCTCGGCTATGAAGGCGATGCTTCATCTTGGATCAACTATTGCCTATGGAGATGACCTAAACCACCTTTTAACCTTTGTTTCTAACAAAAGACTGCCTCCATAACTTTTTGCCAAAATTTGTATCAGAAGAACTGTAGAACTGTAAAAGAACTGAAGGTGAACGGAGAACCACGGGCAGTTTCAAACTTGTACACATCTTCGCCTGCAGCAACTTCCAGTGCCCAGGTGCTGCCAGATCGAACACTAAGGTTTCGTTCTCTAATAACTCGATTGAAACACTTTTCTACTTATTCTAGTTTGAGCTGACGGTGGACTGATATGAACACTACTCTAGTAACCACACTCTTGTCCAGTACAATTTTTTTTGTCTGGTATATGTTTCGAAAACGTTGTTTCCATCTTCTGAGACGCAGCGTTACTGAAGCATGCTATCAATTTCTACACTCAAGTATGGGTTGACATTATACCCTTAGTCATACACCGAGTAGTGAGAACAATGAATTGCTAATAGGGGTTAGATCATTATTGAGTAAAATATGTTTTCTTTTATACATTTCGATACCTACAAAAGTTCCGAAATACAATTTACTGGATTTTTTCACCAATTTGACGGAATACTTTGAAATTCAGTGGTCGGTTGTTAAAACGTGATTTGCAACAGCTGATTTATCGATGTTGTTGTTCCGAATGTGCCCTGTTGCTATTTATACCGTGTGAGAATGTTTCTGGTTGTTTTCCGGACGTAGCACGTGTTGCAATCAAACATTTAACTTCAAATAATTGTCGATTTAAACATGTCCGGAGTTTTATAGAATGTATTTCCTGGAAGTTATTCAATTTTCGTGGAAGTTTTCAAAGAAATAAAAACAAAAAGGCTTCCAAGCTTTCACGTTTCATCCGAAAACAAACAACAAACTCCAGAATATTTTGAAACAAGTTAATGTAAAACTGGCTTTCAAAACATCCACGAAAATTAAAGAACTTCGAGGAAATATATTCGGTTAAAACTCCGGACATGTTTAAATTGGGTATATATAAAGTTAAATATTTGAATGCAACAGGTGCTACTTCGGGAAAACAACCAGAACATTCTCACACGTTATAAAGAGCATACGGGACACATTTGGAACAACAACATCGATAAATCAGCTGTTGCAAATCGCGTTTTAACAAACGACCACTCAGGTTCAGAATACTCCGTCAAATTGTTGAAAAATTTCTATATATTGTACTTAGGAACACTTGAACGTATCAAAATGTATGAGAGAAAATATATTTTACTCAATAATGATCTAACCCCTATAAACAACTCATTGTTCTCACTAAACCTATGGTATAATGTCAAGCCATACTTAAGAGTAGAAATTGGTAACATGCTTTAGTAACGCTTCATCTCAGAAGATGGTGATATCACTTGCGAAACATATGACAGACGACAAGTGTACGACTAGTGTTCTTTTCAACTTCACTTCATTTTTTTTCAGATTCGCACAATCCTAACGAGATGTTGGCAATGTGATTTATATGAATAGGATTGATGGATATACCGGGTGGCCCACCACAGACTCGGAGCTCGTTTTGAAGGAAGAAGTGAAGATATTTTGAGAAAATTTTTTTGTGATGTATGTAGGGTGTTCAAAAACACAATTTAAAATTATTTTCATATATACAGAGTGTTCGAAACCAAAGATATAGAGCAAAGATTATTTTTTTTTAATGTAACACCCTGTATTTGACCTCAAAAATGGAATGGCAACCTCAAATTATGATGATTTTCTTCAGATCACTTTATACCTCAGAAGCACAAATTACTAGAGTTTTTTTAAATAGCAATATTTTTTGGATTAGACATATTGGCTACTTCTATGCAGAAAAATAAAATTAACTCTGGAATATACGGAGTGATCAAATTAATTTTCAAACATCAACTACAAATAATGGTCAAAAACTTTCTTGTGTCAAATGGCACAACTGGTATTTCTATATTTCCTTGAACGCAAAAATTAATTTTCGATCATTATTTGTAGTTGATGTCTGAAAAGGAATTATGATCACTCTGTATATTCCAGAGTTAATTTTTTTTTCTTTATATGAGTAGCCAATATGTCTACTCGAAAAAATACTATATGTATTGCTGGCATAACTGGTTTCGTCATTAATTGCTATCTAAAAAACTTTTGAATTTTTCGCCATTTAACGTAAATGGTGCTTCTAAGATATAAAGTGATCTGAAGAAATTCCTCATAATTTGAGCTTGCCATTCCATTTTTTAGGTCAAATACAGGGTGTTACATTTAAAAAATGTATCTTCAGTCTATCCGCCGTATTCACAAAGCATTCAATCTCCGTAAGTCCTAACTGAGGTCCTCTGTTAAGGGTAAATACGAATCGCAACCTCAGTCAAAGTATTTAACGGTGCGGAAACAGGCCTGTTTCACGTTAATTTTCAGTAGTAATAACCCAAGGACATTGATAATTGTTCGAAAAAATTTTATGACAGATTTCGAAAGCTTGTTGCTTGGAAACAGATCGACGCCGTAGGCGGAGATCTGTTGCCTACAAGCAACAAGCTTGAGAAAGTTGTCATAAAATTTTTGAGCATTTATCAATGTCCGAGGGTTATTCGGATAGAAAATTTTTTGCTTACTTGTTATATTCCACATGGTTTTGACCGTACTTTCTTTGAACTCTGTACCATCTTTTTTCCTCATGTTCACAGCCCAATCCTTTAAAATCAACGCCAATTCTTCCGCCGTCCGATTTCCATCTAATTGATACTTTCTATCGTTGCAGAAGTCCATAAATGCTTTCCATACAAATTTCTTACTGTAAACGGTGTTTTTGGGTATATTCGATTCAATAATTTCATTAATATTCTCGTCAGTATTACAACCAAATCGTGACATTTCGAAATATTAAATATTTGAAACTTCATAATCGAAATAAATCAATATATGTTCATAGCAACGTGAAAACAGCCCATGGTCTGTTATCGATGTAATGTTGACATGATTGGGTGAAATTGTTCATATGATACAAAATGAGGAAATTTGATTGGTTGTTGGAATTGTCAAAAAATTTTCACGTTAACTCACGTTGGGATTCTTATTTTTCCTTAACTGAGGACCTCGGCTAGGACTTAACGGATATTGAATGCTTTGTGAATACGGTGGTATATCTTTGTTTTCGTACACTCTGTATATATGAAAATAATTCTGAATTGTTCTTTTGAACACCCCACACACATCACAAAAAAATATTCTCAAAATATCTTAATTTACTCCCTCAAAACGAGTTCCGCGTCTGTGGTGGCCCACGCGGTATATGCAATCGACCATTTTATGACAAGCGATGTGCCGAAATGGGATATCTTGATATCTACCATTCAGTATAGATCGCCGAAGAACGATATTCCAGTGCCATCTATATTTGAAATCTGAACCGTGTGTTCTTCCATTCCAGATACAATGTTAACAGGGTGAGAAGTCATTGTACGTGGGCAATAAATCTCCTTTATATTTATAGGTTTATAGGAAGAAACAACGTCAGTAATCCATTTAAAAATATAGACCGTCTAACTCGCGGCATTATAAGTGGATTGAGTGCTTCATCCATTGCAAATTTCCTTGACCCGGTTTGGGTTGATAATGAATTCAGGAAATCGAAGAATTTCCGTGAGGAAACTAAAAAAACCATTGGTATAGTCACGCATCATTTTGGAGAACATGATTTAATTTCTGTGGTTGTAGCACCTTTATTATGTCACTACACTGCCTCTTCACACTGTAATTTATCTATATATGTATACTCTGTATACATTTTAACCTGTCTGTTCTAATTTATATATTTGTACTGTATATATTTCAAACTGTAAATATCATTTTATCTATTCACTGTATGTCCCATTTATTATTTATTCATTTTAATTTGTACATACTATTTTATCTATACACTTAACTTATTATCACTTATTTTATATATTCTGACAGGGAATTAGCTATTTTATTTATATTATTGCACAATTTCATTTTGCCTATAGACTTAATTTATTGATCAATTATTTTATACATACTCACGCTGCTCATAAAACATGCTTCCTATCTATTTATATACCTAGTTGTGTTGTTTTTTGTTTTGTGAAATTCTTGTACTCATACATCCATCTATTACTTATAACTATGACCTGTGTAAGCCATTCTTGAAATTGTAAGAACACCAATAAACTCTCTCTCTTTAGAAGTATTGGGTGACACTTCCCTTCGTACCAGGTAATCAAGAACTCGTCACGATATTTCATAATGGGAAGAGAGTCCTGTCAACATGCACCAGGTGCAGGAGCCCCCAAAAATTTGGTGACCGTGTGACCAAAGAAAATGTTAATTTAGTCCTCTGTTGGAAGCGTTGCAAAAATGTTACATGAGTACTTGTGTACATAAAATTCTCTGTTGGTTGGGTTTCACGAATGCTGACGGCAGACCACAAGTGTGTTCGACAGGTTACAGCAGAGAAAAATTTGGAGATCATTAACATCACTTTGATCCAGAATCCAAAAAACAACCCTCCCCCTCGGAAGAATGGTTGGAGACTCAAAATTCAGAATTTATTTCAAAAGGATTTGAACATTTATACAACTTATATACCAAGTGTATCAAAGTTGCAGGGGAGCCAGGGGACTGTTGAAAAATAAATTTTCAATCTTCTCGTGTGTTTGCTTCTAGTTAGGGACGAGAATTCCTGAACTATCCTCGTATACCGCGGTATAATCGGAAAGAAAGTAGGCATAAATTATGCATTCATCAATTTATCAAAAGCTCGATAAAGTAGAGCAACCCGGTATATTATACAATCCTTACAAGCGGAGTCAATGAACAGATGCATTCGGAAGTGAATAAATCCGGAATAAATAAATACGATAAATCCGTATTCAACTCACCATCTCGCAAACACAAGAATTGAACTAGCAATATCCTTATTAATTGGTGAGAGTCACAAGACACCGAGTTCAACGCACAATTAGAAAATCGAATCGAACGGATTCGCGCAAACAGTTTCACGGTTTTCCGAAGAACGCGCAATGAGTAGCGACTTCACCGACTGGTCTAGCTAGTTTGAGCAAGTAGCGGAGTCCACCAGCTCGCTGTGTAATAGAAAATTCCTGCATGATGACTGCTGAAACGATACGCTGGAACGGAGGTATCGACAGGGTTGCCGATCAGTGGCTACAACTTCTAACTCAAGTGATTTTTGGGTCCATTTTTTAACACTCGACCAACGAAGTTGTCAACAGTTTTTGATTTTTGACGTGCCTGGAAGAAATTTAATGTGCATGTGCATAAATCGGCAAAGTCAAATTTGACAGGTCGATACGTCAGTAATATCATTCGTGCAATACCTAGTCAGAATTGGATATGTACCTTATTTTACATCCAAGTTCTTTTTGGCGCTCTTGTTCCTCGGAACAGAGTGCTTATCAATTTGCCTAAATGTGTGTAATTTTCGAATTTTTGGCTGAAAATGGTCTTAAACGATTTGATTCGACTCACTGATGAAGAATCCATGGTCAAAATCGATGCTGTCCGGCCATCCATCCGTTAACACGATAACTGTCGAACGGAATGAGCTAGACAATTGATATTTTTAGAGTAGGTTCGAGGGATAAATATCTCGGTTAAGTTCGTTATTGGGCAAAATGACGAAAAAACATATTTTTTTACATTACAACTTTTGAATCCAATTTTTTTTAAGATTCAATTTTATCATAATAATCCAATGATATCATTTTCAATTCTAACAAACTAATACTTTCGGACATATGATTTTTCAAAATTCAATAATATTGACTGGTTGCATATTGAATAATTTACGTATAAATTCGGGATGATGTTTCAGAAGATTTATAATTGGATCATTTTAATGATGTAGTTTATGAAGGCAATAGGAAAGCAGAACATAATGGAATCATCAAAAGAAATAAATTACTGTTCGTTGACCACTGAGGTTAATATTACATTTTACTTCCTTAAGTAGTAAGACATGTTCCTATATACAGTATTTTCATGATGTTGCTAGTTAATATATTTTGAACTATCAAAATAATTTGTTCGTAAGCCTCTAACTACTCAAATATCGGAATAAATGGACAATCTGCTATGATTGTATCCAGCCTTGCTCTGACATTTCGATGATACTTTACTTAGGTATTTCGAGTTGTGAAAACTATGCACCGAGTATAAGTTGCAACAACCCATTCCACGAGGTTGGATCATTGGAGATTGCTCATTTAATCTTGATAAATAAATTTAATGAAAATTTTTGAAGCATTGTAGATTGCTCTTTTTTTGGCGCTCTTGTTTAAATGATAATTTTTGAAACATTTTTTTTTATTTTAAATTTAATTTCTTTCATGATGCAGTTCTATCATAAGAATCCATTGATATAATTTCCAACTCTAAGAAACCAATACTTTTGAGATATAATTTGTCTGTTTGAACAAGAGCGCCAAAAAGCTCCATTCCACAGGGCTTGAAACAATTTTTATTATCATTTTAGCGAGTCCATCGAAATATTCTGTGGAGCCTGTATTGAAGTGAATGTATCCCCCAAGAAAACCAGATTTGCAATCATTGTATTATGATTAGAACTAATACAATCTACACAGGCTGTCTTAAAAGCATACAGGCTGTTCGTACATGGATCATTCAGCAGTTATATCTACGAAGTGCGCTATCATCGGCCCTTCATCTTCGCTTATGATTAATGAAAATCAAAACTGCAGATATTCAAAGTGTTATTCCAAGCATGGCAGCTAATGATGGAACGGGTAATTTATGCCCCATTCCTTCACGATTCGTAACATTCTGCAGAATGAACAGCGGACGCAGTGCCGTCCCACTTCGCCAAATTGAAAGCGGCCTGTCGTATTATTTTGCAGAAACCATATCGGAACAGAGTAATACTTGTGTGCAGTCGTTGACCCGGTATTTCTTCATTTCTATTGTCCGATTAATCCGAGACCCGAATATTTTCATCACGACATATGTAACTTCAATATGCGTCAATAGCTAATACCGTAAAACTATAACTTTTCCTACATAACAGTGCCTAAATATAGTAATTTACGTAACAAGTCCGGAAAATAGGGTTTTTTTGGACGAATAGGCAAAATTCTAGGACGAGCGTAAGCGAGTCCTAGAAGTCTATGAGTCCAAAAAAACCTTTTTCGGGCGTGTTGCGTACAATATTTTTTCGGCAACCGTGTAGAATAACAAATCAATGAGACGACACATTTCTTTTTTATATATTTTGATTCTTATTCAAATTATATGAACTGTCAGCCGTTTTCTCAGTGCTATGGTAACTTCATTTATCAAAAATATACCTAACAAGATTTTCATATTTACATTGACCAAAACGACGTGATTTTTCCGGCCTAGTCCGGGAAGTACGTACTTCCCGGACTAGGCCGGGAAATGCTTCTTTCTCAAAGAAACAGCGTCCGGGAAGTGGGCACTTCCCGGACGGTTGCCGAAAAAATACTTTCCCGCACTGTTTTCGTCTCCGAAAGTATTACTTTCCCGCACACTTTTCGGACAAGTAAATATTTGTTAAATTTGTAGATTATAATACCTTTAAAATGAGATCAATTTATCTGCTTACTTATATAATTAGTTCATAATTATGAATTATGCAATTTCAACTATGTTAGCAAAATTATTTATGCAGTTGTTCATTTTAAAATGATCGAATTTTCAAAAATTATAAACTTGACATCCTTCAAAAATTATCAATAGCACCCATGGATCTGATCTATTTCTATGTCATGGCCTAAGATTTTCCATAGCAACTGGTTACTAAGTTAATTAATTTGTCAAAACGAATACCTGTCAAGTTATTAATCCTTATTGAATTATTTTTGGCGCTCAAGTTCCTCGGAACAGAGTGCTTATCAATTTGCCTAAATGTGTGTAATTTTCGAATTTTTGGCTGAAAATGATCTTGAACGATTTGGTTCGACTCACTGATCAAGAATCCGTGGTCGAAATCGATTATGTCCGGCCGTCCGTTTACACGATAACCGTCGATGGGAATAAGCTAGACAGTTGAAATTTTTAGAGTAAGTTTGGGAGATAAATATCTCAGTTGAGTTGGTTATTGGGCGAAATCGGCCGGATGGTTTCGGAGTAACGAAAAAAAAAATTTTTTTTTACATCACAAATTTCGAATTCAATTTTTGCAGTTTCGTCGTAAGAGTCTATTGATATCATTTTCAACTCTAACAAGCTAATACTCGGAGATATGATTTTTCAAAATTTCAATAATAAATCCTACTCCTATGTTTTCACATAATGCGAATTCTATCTGTCTGTGTTCACTGTTCATGCATGTAATCTACCTATAACAGACATGTCAAATGTATTTCTGTTCTAACAAACAAAGTATGATTGAATGCAAAATGTCCAATTATAGGATTTTATAATTACCCCTACCCTATATGACCTTGGATAATATATAATGATGATGGAAATATATAATTTGGTAAGTTTATCAAATTGGGTTCAGAATATCTTCAGTGAAAACAAAACTGGTATATTTCAATTGATATAATATATTTTTCAGAGTAGATTTGAGGAATGAATATCTCGGATAAGTTCGTTATTTAATTTTCATTTAGTTTATTTTATGATGCAGTTCTATTATAAGAATCCATTGATATAATTCCCAAGTCTGGGAGACGAATAATTTCGGAGAGATTGTCAGAGAGAGTTTGAACAAGAGCGCCAAAGGTCCTGTACACAGCGCTTTCCCGCTTTTTTGATTATGTTTTGACAACACCAAATCGCACAAAGATAATGTCGAAACGAAAATATTGAAATTTCACTTTTATGGGAAATGCTATTTAGAATAAAGTATGTATATCGAATATTGAAAAAACATTTACTAATCAAACAATCCATTGTTCATGCAGGACAACGTCTTTCTGGTCCGCTAGTAGATCTAAAAAATGATAAATTAATCTGCCATCCAGGTTCGAACACGCGACCTCCTGAACTGGATACTATTGGTCTGCAAATTAAACGACGAGAACACTTAAAACTATATGCACATAAATTATATTTAAATACCCAGTGAAAGTAGAAATTAACCAACAATGTACTTCGAAAATTCTAGATGAGTGGTTGTCGAAATTCGAATCTGGATCTAGTCATTTCTGAGATATTCAGAAAACAAATCTTAAAACTCTGATGAGCCAATAATGTGCATACCTACTCAAAATTGATTTTCCCATTCTAGGTAAATATTGAAGATTTCAAGTCCCTACATTAATCCTTTAGGGAGATAGGTATTAGGTATATTATTGCCCTGACAAAAACAAGTTGACCACAAATTATCTATCAATACAAATAACTATCTATTATATCTGCATATAGGCTGAATATTCCAAACGAAAAATTATCCTGAGACTATATTTCATTCTATTTATATTTAAAACTTCTATTATCACAATTAACACACCAAATCGCGTGTTGCGGAACTTTAAGGAAAGGAAAATGGATATGAACGATTATACTTTAGTAAGTACTTGCGATAAGATTGGGTAGGTAATCGTGTAGATATGAGATAGTTACGAAATTGCCAAATCGAGCAACAGGTTCAAAGGGATGAGAGAATATATCAACACTCATAAGAAAAAAAAAACATCTGCAGAAAAATGTTTCTAATATCATGAATTACCGTATCGTGAAAACAAATTCAAGGGTTCCAAGAACTCAATTTCCAGAGAAAATAAACGTAAAAGTTCTAGGATACCGGTCTAAAACTATTTAGCAGAGATGCTTCTCCAAGAATGTTTAACTACAATTCACAACAAACCTATGCGAACCAACGCAACAAGATACAAATTTAATTTTTTTAATTTTTACACAATACCGATAATTTTTTATCTGATGATCTCTTTAAACGACCTTGATTCACAGGTAGGCACTTACGGAGAACATAAGAAAATGTTATCAGCTCCCAACTTATCAAACTTACACTGAGGCAGTATTTATACAAGAAGGGCAGTATGCTGGAGAAACCTAATGTTGGATATGGAAAAACTGTTTTCAAACCACTTCATCGAAAAAATCAACATGTAAATGAACAAATTTAACCTATGAATCTAAACGTCATCACTTTGTTTACCTTATTATGGAAGCCCTGGAACGGCTCAATATGACTGCGTTGAGAAATCCAAAGCACTGAAAGGCCTATTTTCTAGGAAGACATGTAAGACAGTTTTTTTCGAAAAGAATCAAACGATGCGTCAAATAAGAACGAAGCAGTTCACACACCATTACACCTTACACCACCACGTACGGTACAGTTACATTAGATCAAATTCGACCAGCGAGAAACATCAGGGATGTCCAATCAGCACATTATAGGTATCTATATTCCTTTGATGTGGCGGGTGAAATGAAAGCTGGCGCTACCTCTTTGTGGAAGTTCAGAGCTTATGGAAGAGAAGTAGGTGACTGTAGATTTTAGTTCGGGTGAACAGAAAATTTGCGATCTAAACAACTAATACCATCTATAGTCGTCATTGTAAACTATATTTTTATGCACTGTAGGTTCGGACATATGCTAAAAGGTGTCGCTGATATATATTCATTCAAATGTCACCTTTTCCTTTTGTTAAAAAAACAATCTTCTCAGATACCTTGCAAATATTGACAGCACTTACTTTTCTTGCAACATCGAAAAACCTTCTACTCAGCTCCTAACTCCAAGGTTGAAACATTTCACCGTTGTATATAGATTAATCTATATTATTTCACTATCTCATGATCAAAATTCAAAATAGTATATTCTAAAACAAGTTGCAGAATGGGTTCCAATTAAAACACGAATGCGAAATTCGAAAACGAGCGAGTTTTCGAAGGCATGAGTGTTGGAATTGCCTTCTGCAACGAGTATTAGACGATATTTTCTATATTTCAGTCAAGTTTTGTAAAATACTGTTGAAAATTAATGAAAAATTCGGATTATACATCCTAGTGACTTTTATATTGTATCTTGGTAGTTGGTCTGACTGTTACGAAAGTTAACAGATTACGGAATTTGAATTGTACGTAGGGCATGGAGATCAGATTTAAAACAGTTTCCTAATAGCATGAATGACTCAAAATTAGCAAGAAGGAAATCTCTAGTATCATATTTTTCAATGAAAATATAACTTTTCCCCAACAATTATTTCACTCTATCCAGATTATATTGTATTGTCATTTAACGTGTGTTGATAGGATCGAATGTCAGTGCTGACTACCACAAAACGAAGAATATAACTAGAAACAATGCGGGATTGAGTTCATTCCAGCACTGTTTTTAGTGCTGGAATGGAATCATTACCATACTGAAATAGAGAAAGATAGTTCAGACATAGATTCCTCCAACCAAACCGTCTTCTTTTGTTATGTAGCCGATCCACACTAGTTATACTATATTCCAGAAGATAACACTTGAAAGGCAAAGACGTAAGAACTAATCTGTTGACTGATGAACCTATTAACGATAATAAATGATTAAACAAATACTTCATGAAAGGTTAAAGAAACGAATACCATACTGTTAAATTCTATAATTCATAAATAACAAGCCAAAAATTAACACAGGAATATTAAAATTACCTACTCCAAACCCAACACCCAATTTATTCCTTGTACAATGAAAATAATCATCGGCTGCCATGCCACTAAATACCTTATCCAATCCAACAGTTGCCCGTAAAGCATGTGAGGTTTCTCCCAAGGATTGCAGAACATTTTCTTCAAATCCACTTTCTCTTTGCAATACGGGCATGTTTGTTTTTTACCAACAATACACCATCCTCTGATGCAGAATTCATGGAAACTGAAACAGGGTACAGCCAAAATAGTCACTTAATAAATTCTGGAACTGGAAGATAAGTACAGTGAACCCCCGGTACTCCGACAAACGTTTTGCAAGGCAGTGTCGGACTATCGAATTTGTCGTTTTATTGAGTACTTTCTAAGAGTCCCTATAGTCCGGAACACTTTGAAAAAAATTCCCTTGTAATCCGACAAATTACGAGATCGAATTATGTAATAAGATTCTATCTGAAAATAATACTACAAATTATGTATATTCAGTGAAAGGCATGTCAGATTACAAAAGGGGCCGGATTACCGGGAGTCCACTATAATCTAAATTGTACTCACACATGTTCACAACTTAATTTATAGGTATTTTCGATAACACCCTCCTCATTTTCTAGGACCAACAGTTTATTTCCACAAACTGCACAAACATTGGGATCTAGATGCCTAGTTGGTATTCCTTGATCCGTATAATACTAAAAAAATATTGACCTAATTACCGATTTTCAACCAAGCAACTTTTTTCATCAAATACTATAATGCAATAAACTTTGCTCTTAATATAACCACTCACTTGCACTTTTAAAGTCTACAACATATTATTTAGATTATGTATATGTGTTAGCAGAGGTTGGTGTAACGGGGTACCATACAATTCGACGTATGATACAAGAGCTTAGGGAAAAACCTCAGCAAAAAACCCTTTCTCCCCGTGAGTGTGGTGATTTGTAATTCATAAAGGTGAGTGCTATCTGTACATAGCTACAGAATAGATAAGTGTAAAAGTAGCAATGCATAGGGCCATAGGTCCATAATTCTGCTATTGCTTAACGCTTCATGCAGGGATTGCCGTAAGTATCGTACATATCTAGGTAACTTTTTTATATGAACTGTACCCCCAATGCTACAACTGGATAACTCAAAAATTGTCGATTTATGGGTTTTTACATATTCATTTGATATCACGATTCAATACACATAATATTTCAACTGCGTTTTTCTGAAAACTCTGATTTCTGAGTTATCCCGTTGTAGCATTGAGAGGAGCTATCTTTGGCCAAGACTCAAATTTCTTAATGTATCTGAGACCTCAGATTAAACGAAAAGCATGATTGAATATACCATACCCCAATGTGAGAAGCCATTTTATCAGCACAAATTTCAGATACATCTCTGCCCAGAACACCATAATAAACTCCATAAAATACAAATAAGGTTCCACATTCCATCCATAAATGAGGTTTTGAATTAAAAACAATATTCAGTCCAAAAAAGGTTGCCACAAATACAAAGTAACCTATGAGACCAAGAACATAACTAAGTTTATACAGAAATAGGAACCATTTATATACCAATCTAAAATAAATAGCTATGAATGTTTTTTTTTTATTAGTAAAAGGATAATGTTATAAGGTACTTCTCTGAAATGAAAGTTAGTTGATATTAAAGAAGTTTCTTCCTACACTAGACATATTAACAGAAAACAATTGTATTCTAAGTATTAGAATTATTAGATGACAATTGATTGAGCTATTTAAGAGTTTTTCAAGACAAAATGCCACATCAAGAATCTTGTTACTGATAGAATAGTAAGGTTTTAATAATTAACTAACATTTCAGAGTAAAATGGACCATTGGGAAATTCAAATTATAAAACATGCATTGACAATATACCTATATAGAATATTGGGTTCCAGCTCATTGAGTCTTAGAACTCAATATTTAATTCATTATATCCAAAAGGGAAATTTATTTCTCCCAATAGTCCAAAGAATTCAGAGAACTTGAAGTTGCCTTTTTGAGAAAAAATTGAAAATAATCTCTTTGAACCTATCAGAGTATATAGACAATTGGAGCATTTGACTTGGTCCACTTCTAAATGAATTTTTTCCTCGCCATTACTTTTGAGATCATGAAATAAAATCTATAAGCGATAATCTCTTTGTACTTGTTAAACAATTCTCAAATATTGACAACTTCTAAGTACTTAAATTCAAATATACCTTGGTGTTGTCCTATGAATTGGTTTTTCTATTGCTTTTTTAGCTATTAGTCCTGATATACAGGTAAAAAGCAGCCAGGTGAATATGAATCTCCAAAAATTACTTCTGAGAGAGAAAAAAAATGGCACAAGCCATAAGCCTAATAATGTCACCAGCTGAAAAATAGTAAGTATTAGTTCAGAAAGGATGAGAGCATCTCAACGTAAACATTTACCGAGTAAGACCGATTATGTCTTTTCTTCCATTCTATCAAAAAAATTTGGGCTACAACGAGAGTAATTATTAGTACAATAAACATTTCAGCGTGCATTTTATCATGGCCTTTATGCTGCTCATGCATTTGTTGATGTTCATATCTGAAATTAGAGAAATTAAAATCTGGTAACAAATTAATGAAGCAATTTATAACCTCATTTTTTCTTCTTGGGACAATTGTTCGATTGTCTGAAAAAAATATTTCTTGAATATAATTGTATTATAGTATATTGAAAGTGATTTTACCCTATTTCCTAGGATAACAGGTTCGTGTAAATCCATGTTTAATACTTGATTCGATTCAATCATGAAATATAATTCCTTGCAACTGAATACTGTATCAGTGCTAAATCTTTAGAATGAGTATGGACATTAGTATATTTTATTTTCAGTTACTCCATTTAAATACCTATTGATATGAAACTCAATAATTTCAAAGAATATCTGTCAATCGACAAAATACCATAGAGTAAATAAATGTTTGTTTACTTTATGATCGGCATCACAGAATGCCAACTCACAATGACAAATATTTGAATATGTCTTAGAGCAACGTTCCACAAATTCGTGGTATCAAATGTCCCAAATTTTTGGCAATATTTCAGTCGTAGACTACGTTGGAGTACTTGAGCTACGTTTAAGTAGATCGCAGTTCCTTATTCCTAATCACGTTACGATGGTAGCGTGTTTACCGAAAAAGCGACGGTGGTTAACAGGCATAACCGGCCAAATGGTTTTGGATCTATATACCCATCTAAAATCTTGAGGTTATTTCCTCAATAACTCAGAAAATACATATATGAAGCAATTTAAAATTGGTAATTACTTGAAGAATGTAAACGCGCAATATTTTGCCAAATTTCGTGAGGATCGTATCACCTGAAAACGACATTTTTTTATAGCAAATTTCAGATACTATTCCTTAGAATCCACTGAAATTCCGCACATATATCAT
Organism: Halyzia sedecimguttata; assembly: GCA_937662695.2. Classification (NCBI taxonomy): domain Eukaryota; kingdom Metazoa; phylum Arthropoda; class Insecta; order Coleoptera; family Coccinellidae; genus Halyzia; species Halyzia sedecimguttata. Next base: position 81,106,514 of record OW569415.2, on the reverse strand, counting down.
TAATGCCGCCACTTTAAAATCGAGTACTGACTTTCAGGTCGATTGACTTTGTATGAGGCGGGAATAGACAATGGAACATGCGCGCAAAAGAACCTGACTTCACGTCAGTGTTTTTCTCTATTTTTTTTTCCTATAATTTCCAAGATATTCCCAAATCTTCAATTAAAAAATGTGGAAAGCTCAGTGGACAGGGGCTTTGGAGCTCTTGTCAAACTATGTACTACATTTAAAAAAATATATTTTTTTTCGTTACTCCGAAACCAATAACGAACTTGACCGAGATATTTATCTCCCAAACCTACTCTGGAAAATTTCAACTGTCTAGCTAATTCCGTTCAAGAGTTATCGAGGTTACGGCCGGCCGGATGGACGACCGGACAGAATCGATTACGACCACAGATTCTTGATCAGTGGGTCGAACCAAAACGTTTAAGACCATTTTCAGCCAAAAATTCGAAAATTACAGTCATTTGGGCAAATTGATAAGCCCTGTCTCTTCCGAGGATCAAGAGTGCCAAAAATAAATTCAAAACGTAGGTTTATGACTCACCTGATATGTTGGATTTACATTCATCGGCAAATTATAATTATTAGAGCATTATATGAAATCATAAAATTACGATTTATTATTGAAATTTTGATAAATCATATCTCCGAAAATATTAGCTTGTAAGAGTTAAAAGAATACTTATGATGAAACTGCATCTTAAATAAAATTTGAAATTTGTATTGTAAAAAAAAAATTTTTTTTTCGATACTCTGAAACCAATAACGAACTTAACCGAGATATGTATCATATTCCGAAAATTTCAACTGTCTAGGGCATTCCGTTCGAGAGTTATCGCGAAAATTACAGACATTTGGGCAAATTGATAAGCACTCTGTTCCGAGGAACAAGGGCTCCAAAAATATGCAGTTGACAACATTCAATGAATTGTTTAATTTCTTTACAAAATATAGAACTATTCGTAAGACGAATAGGTAGACGAAATCATATCACAATAATTAATTATTATATTATAAACGTTGTGTAAATAAATAAAAATAAATAAATAAATATAACAAAATGATCTTCGAATTTAAAATCAGATAGTTTCATTTTCAGATAAACTGATGTTTTTATCATTGAGGTTTATAGTGTTCTCAGTTGTTGTAGTTATTGTTGTTGAAGGAATACTTGTTGTTGAAATGGTAGTTGTAGATGCAGTAGTACTCGAAGTAGTCGTAGACGATGCGGCAGTACTGCTGTGTTCTTTTTCCGCCAATATTTGCTCATTAATAATAACTATCGGTATTGGATCCACATGCCCTAAGGTAAGGTTTGAGGTTATATATGTTCTTCTCGTTGTAGAGGTCATTGAGGGCCTCAGAGTTGTAGTGAAGTAAACGTCAGTGTATTCGCAGTTTCTCCCATAGCTACCTCCTCGGCAATAACATCTATAGTTACCATCTTCCTTGGTCATTGGGATACATTTGGCACCATTTTGACACGTATTGGGATTCTCTCTGCAGTATGTTAATTCTGGAAAATTACAAGATTGCAATGAAGAAGATGGATAGACGGAGGTTACACGGTCAATCTGGTATCAATCTTGCATCAATCTGACATCAATCTAGCCATAATTCCGGACCATCAGTCTACGCGTATACCATCGGTTTCCCGTCCATCTGAGATCAATTCATGATTGATGTGAGACTGAACTGATACCAGATTGACCGTGTAACATCCGTCTTAGACGGAGCTTACAATCTGGTATCAATCTGCCATCAATCTGACATAAATCTGGCCATCAGTACATCAATCTATGCGTATAAAATCAGTTTCCCGTCAATCTGACATCAATCCATGATTGATGTCAGACTGAACTGATGCCAGATTGGTCGTGTAACCTCCGTCTCATACAGATAATTAATTATGAATTCTATACATCCTTATCGGAAAACATATACCATAGACAAAACATGGATACGAGAAGAATAAATCCTATACTCTCTATATTACATATGTATGAAATATGAGTTGCTAGCTGGCCTGGCGAACTTCGTACCGCCTGACTTAATAAAAAAAATGCTCTGTATGATGAAGTTTTATTATTATTTTCGATTAATTGCACATGATTTTGCTTACTTACAAAACGGAGTTTTCCTGAAATACTGGCTATTTATAAAGTATCAATTTGATACTGACAGACAAACACAGTTATGATACAGTCTCTTAATCAATTTAAAGCTTTCTGATAAATTATATTTTTTGTTTTGTTTTTTGGTGCGTAAAAAGACAAAGATGACGGTTTTCCGACGCGCGAACACGCGACGTGTAATTGTCCATGCGCCATGTCCACACATCAACGGAAAAACAAAAATTTTATATTATGAGAATCCATCCAAGGTACCTATTTAGTTAATACTTTGTGGCACAAATCACTTCAATCTCGTACAATTTTGCAGTGATATCAGAAAAGCCTGTATAGTAATGCATTTCAATGATGTATGCCTCGAAAGAAGTATATTTTTTAACACAATTGAATGAAATTGTACGATTGGCGTGAAAAACAGCAAGTTGCAATTGATGTTAAAAGAAAAACACCCTGTATGATAATTTCGACCAAATACATTATGAGAATCCATCCAAGATACCTATTTAGTTAATGCTTTGTTTATGGCACAAATCACTTCAATCGCGTACAATTGTGCAGTGATATAAAGGAGACCCTGTATAGTAATAGTTTATTTTCAATGATGTATGCCTCGAAAGTATATTTTTTAACTCAATTGAGAGAAATTGTAAGATTGGCGTGTAAAACAGCAAGTTGCAATTGACGTTAAAAGCAAAACACCCTGTGTGAAAATTTCGGACAAATACATTATGAGAATCCATCCAAGGTACCTATTTAGTTAATGCTTTGTTTGTGGCACAAAATCACTTCAATCGCGTACAATTGTGCCGTGATATAAAGAACACGCTGTATAGTAATGGTTTATTTTCAATGATGTATGCCTCGAAAGTATAATTTTTGACACAATTGAATGAAATTGTACGATTGGCGCGAAAAACAGTCAGTTGCATTTGACGTTAAAAGAAAAACACCCTGTATGAAAATTTCAGACAAATACGAGGTTAAAAGAAAAACACCCTGTGGGAAAAATTCAGACAAATGCATTATGAGAATCCATCCAGAGTACCTACTTAGTTAATGCTTTGTTTGTGGCATTTTTTGTGGCACAAATCACTTCAATCGCGTACAATTGTGCCGTGAGAAAAAGATCACTCTGTATAGTAATGGTTTATTTTCAATGATGTATGCTCTGGACTTGTTGATTTATTAACAACGGTATCGCCATTTTTCATTATCAAAGAGAATTTATCTCTTAGCACATAGCTATTGGAACTTGACTCTAAGAACGAGCTCTCCTATTGGTTGTAGCGCTCGGTACGGTACGGTAAATCCGAGCTCCACCAAAATCAATAATATCTAAGCTTCTGGATATCGCGTATTGGCATATTCATGTCAAACTTCTGCTAGATGCCTCTAAAATTCTTACCTTCATCACATAGCAATCCTCCCCAGCCTTCTTTACAGTTGCATTCCCATGGCCTTCTACAGTGTCCATTGACACACCCTGGATAAGGAAAACAGACGTCGCAGTTCTTGCCCCACCAGCCAACCTTGCATCTGCATTCTCCAGGTTTTCTACAATATCCTTTATCTCTGTGACAAGTTTTGGAACAAATCGCTAGAAAAAAAATTAACCTAAACACAGATTGACGATTTCTGATGGAATGTTCATAATTAAATGGAATTGTTTATTTATAAATTACACTATTCAATATTTTGTTTCCTATGTATGTCACGAAATTGTATTGAGACTCAATGAATTTTCAACACTGGGGTTTTCCTTTAAGTGATAATTAAATGACTTTAAAAAATTTATTGCTTGTGTCTGAGATCTGAGAAAAATTAAAAACTACAATTGTTATAGGAAGAAGATCAAATTCTGGATATAAGAAAAAAGTCGAGACTACATAAAAATAAATAATTAATCAGGAACAATAAAATTAAATTATTAAGAAAAAGAAAGCAAGAACATGATATTGACACATTAAACAGACCCGGAAATGGAAATTAACTCTCCTGATTGGACCCCAGGAAAGACGTGACCCAAAATTGGAAAATCAAACAAGATATTATTAATTATTATAAAAAAATATGTTTTCTGCACAAAGTTCATGTACTATATTCACATATATGTAGCTATTATAGAAAAATACTTTATTTAAAATTACGCACAGGTAAATATCTCTTTGAAATAAATACCTCTGTAATTTTTTATTATGTTTATTCTGAATAAACATTATATTATTATTATTATTATTATTATTTACTTGATTCAAATCCATATTAACTCAGTGAAAAATGATATAATATACGATTCATACTAATTTATTTAATATTGTGACGTTTGAATCTAAATTATATTAGTTTTAAAGATAAAATTGATGAAGGACTTATCATGGGAAATTCGCTTAGCCTCCTATTGGCAGAAATATTCATGGACAACCTAGAAGGCATCGCTAAGACACATCCTATTTCTTCCAAATTCGAATATTGATTTATACGTAGATGATGTGCTCGCGTGTTCCAAGAGAAGAGATCGGCAATTAAAAATATTTTTAGATTTCATTCAAATATCAAATTCACAACAGAAACAGAAAATGATGGTGTAATTATTTTTATGGATTTAATAATAACTCGAAAAACCAATAATAGTATATTATTTAACGACCGGTAATATAAGTCATAACTCACGCAGATGAAGTTTGCAGCGCGAGCCGCATGCGAGTGCTGTAATTCATCAAGTGAGTTTTGACCATTACCGCAAGTTGAATACTATACTTTTCTACGACTATCGGACTATAACAATAAATACTAAGATACAAGTACAGAGAATGAACTTTATTGAAAAATCTTAACAGTTACATATTACAATGTTATTAAAATTTTAATTGTATTTGCTCATTTTGTTTATTAATAAAATTAACTGTAAAGTTTGAACAACCAGTAAACTGAATATGTGGTACTGAATTTTGCAAGTTTATTGTTTCTTTTTGTGTTAGTTGCATATAATGTAGTTGATGTACTAACTGGTTGAGGTGTTATTGAACTGTATAATTTATTTGCAGTATCTGTCTTATTATTTTCGGAATCATCAATGTACCCCTCAGCCACAGTAGTTGATCGCCAACCGCCATGGCGTTTCAGTACCGTTATATGACCTCCAGCATCTACTAATAAAGTTGCGGAGGAGTGACGAAAACAATGCCCTGTATATAATTTACAGTCTGGTAATTTAAAAAATGTAGCAATGTCTTTCCCTATTGCTCCCCATTCGATGCGTATATATGTTACGGGTAAAGTTAGATTGTCGAGTAAACCTAGGTTTACCCGGGTAAACTGCGAAATAATCAAGGAACATTGGTAAAGTACGAAATATAACCGACATTATACCTATTTCGGGATTTACCCGGGTAAACCGCGTTTTATCCGTTTTTGGCGCTCTAGTTCCTCGGAACTGAGTGCTTATCAATTTGCCCAAATGTCTGTAATTTTCGAATTTTTCGATGAAAATGGTCTTAAACGATTTGATTCGACTCACTGATCAAGAATCCGTGGTCGAAATTCATTCTGTCCGGCCGGCCGTAGGCACGATAACTCTCGAACGGAATGAGCTAGACAGTTGAAATTTTCAGAGTAGGTTTGGGGGATAAATATCTCGGATAAGTTCGTTATTGGGCAAAAACGGACAGATGGATTCGCAGTAACAAAAGAAAATTTTTTTTTTACAAAACAAATTCCAAATTGAATTTTTTTTAATAAGCAGTTTTATCATAAGAATCCATTCATATTATTTTTAACTCTAACAAGCTAATACTTTCGGAGATATGATTTTTCAAAATTTCAATGTAAATCGTATTTCACAGATTGATATAATTATTCTATGTATGAATTGTCATAATGTCAACTTGACAGAAGGGAATATTGTAACTTCAAAAATATTGGGGTTGAAATACTCGAATTTTAGCGATGCAACGGGGACCTCACCCGAAAATGTTTGAAAATATTACGTAAATATTGAAAGCATAATTCTGTAGTTCGAGAGAGGAGAAAATTTGGTGAACGCAGATCAGGAAATTTTTGATCGATTGTAAGGTAATTTATTATTATTACTTATCTTCTTTCATACATGTTTTATGGAATACCTACTATTTGTAGGTACTTTAAACCTGTTTTGGGCAATTGTCATACGAAACTTGTTGTTTTGGCGCTCTAGTTCCTCGGAACAGAGTGCTTATCAATTGGCCCAAGTGTCTGTAATTTTGGAATTTTTGGCTGAAAATGGTCTCAAACGATTTGGTTCGACTCACTGATCAAGAATCCGAGTGCGAAATCGATTCTGTCCGGCCGGCCGACCGGCCGTAGGCACGATAACTCTCGAACGAAAGGAGTTAGCGGATTGAAAATTGCAAGGTGGTTTTGGAGCGTGAATATCTCGGACGAGTTCGGACCCCTTGATGGGCGAAATCCATCAAGGGGTTTCGGAGTTATGTGCGATTTTAGTAAAAATATTTTTTATGAATATTTTCGAAACCGATCACTCGATCTATCTGAAATTTAGCACCAAATTGTAGAATCATGACCTTTATACGCATGTGAAGTTTTGTATTGACCAGAGTACCGCAAAGTGTCAAAAAAATTTTAAAATGTGGTGCAGTTCTCATTCTCATGATTGCTCATTTAATCTTGATAAATAAACTATTATTTGAATTGAATTTCCTTTATGATGCAGTTCTATCATATGAATACATTGATATAATTCCCAACTCTGAGAAACCAATACTTTCGGAGATATAATTAGTCTGTTTGAACTAGAGCGCCAGAAAGCTCCTGTCCACAGGGCTTGAACCCATTTTTGTTTGGTTAAAGTTGGGTGTAAGAATGAATAATACGCCACCTCCCATCACTTGCAGTCAGTTGGGAAAATGGCAACTGACGAGAAGGGAGGTGCGCATTTAAGACATAGATGAAATTTTGGATGAGTTGCTATCTTCAAAAAGTGCAAATACTGTTAGTAATGAATAAGAAATATTACGATCAGTTAAGTTGGCAAAAAATGTTAAAACCAAGACCACTCTACAATATCGATATTTGAAGCGGTTTAACATAAATATTATGTTCTGTTAGAGGTGTATTTTACATGATACACATTTAGCAATTGGACATGGTAGTAAACATCGTATGGACAGTGAGCAGTCACTTTTAGGAGTACAAGATTATAAACGTTGCAACTGTAAAGCAAAATGCATGACCAACAAATGTAAATGTGAAGCTATTGGAAATTTTTGTAACGCTAAATGTCACGGCAGCTTGTCTTGCTTGTATAAAGAGATAATAGTATTCTTTACTTTGATATGACACAGTTTTAGTGTTCCCTTTTATTTGTAAAATAAGTTTTGAATGAAATAAACTTTCGAAACAATTATTATTTTCATAACACCCAACTTTAACCAAGTGAAAATGGGTGAAACGCGGTTTACTCGGGTAAAGCGCGAAACATGTCCAATTTATGTTATATTTCGGACTGTACCCACGTTTGCTAGATATTGCGCAGTTTACCCGGGTAATCCTAGGTTTACTCGTCAATCTAACTTTACCCATAACATATACACTGTTAAAAAATAAAAAGTTAGTCTGATGAAGACGCTGTGTCGATGAAACGCGTCACAATATTAAATAATTTAGTGTGAATCGTATATAATTGAGACATGGAATTTGGGTAATCATCTAAATATATACCTAAATATGAGGTTCTATAATACGAAGCACGTATTTTACCGATTTCCTATGCAAGCATTTTTCATGTGAATATAGGAAAATACGAAAAACTCGTGGATATCAGATATATTTTTCTATCTTGAGGGAGTGTAATGAAAAACCTGCAATCAACTGTAAATTTCACCTACGAATTTGACAGAGGAGTCCTGTGTAACCTGGAAAGCATCTACATTCCAGAGGTTTCTCGCAATATCCATGTTGACATCCAGGTAGCACTTGACATTGTTGACAGCTCTGCCCTGCCCATCCTAACCGGCATTTGCATTCACCTGGGGCATCACAGTAACCTCTTGCAGCATGGCAATCCTTACCACATACAGCTGAAAGAATTATAATGTTTTATAATCCAAAGAGACTGTGCGAAGGAAAATTTTTTTTAGTGATACGATATTCATATTAGAAAAATGCAATCTACAAGTAACTGAAAAGTTTGAATTGGATCGAATTTGTATTTTTTGAGTTATTGAGGATAAAACAACAAAATTTCAGATGGGTGGGTATAACTCCGAAACCTTTTCGGCGTTTTATGCCCATTAATGCTGTCGCATTCGGATGCACTACCCTGCTAATTGAAAGTCATCTATCCCCTTTCGAAAGTAATGGTGGGAGTGGTCACCCATCCAGCTACTGAACTCGCCCAAGGGTGCTCGGCTTCCAATATTTCAATATCTCACAAAATATAGATCCGATCGTGTTCATATTTTGAAATTGGCTGTAAATTAGGTTTCGAAGGCTCTGCGTGCAATTTCATCGATATCAGGAAGAAGGTTTCTGAGATAATTTTTTTAATGATTTTTTAAAAATTTACTTGTGATCGGTTCTCACGAAATTCCACATAAGTCTTCGTGTTCTACAACTAGTCACCAAGTTTTAATTCGATTGGATGTGTATGTTTTTGAGTTATTGGGAAATAACAACAAAATTTCAGATGGTTATAACTCCAGAACGGTTTGGCTACTATTCCCATTAACGAACTTAGCCACGGCATTTGGCAACCTACCCTGAACATTGCAAGTCGCTGTCTTACTCCGTTAAAAGTTACCGGGGCAAGGGCCGTAGAGAATCGAATTTGACCTCGAATTGTTCATCAGTGAGTCAAACTAATCGTTTGAGACCATTTTCAGCATAACATTCGAAAATTATAACTGTCCCATAGAACATGGATGGAAAAATGTTATACCTATTGGCGCCAAAAAGTCTCAGAGCTTGTAAAGGGTCCGCCATCTAACGTTTTTTTTCAACTAATGCTTATTTCGTGAATGGTAACACTTAGCTCATGTCTGATTTGACAGATAATTAGTTTTATCCTTCCGCTGAACGAATATGGTTGTGTATTTGCTTGAACAACGCTAGGAAATATTGCGACATTACTTTGAAAATCATGGTAATGTTGCAGCATGTGTGCGAAAATTGCGTACGGATTTTGGAAGAAGGGCAGCACCGTCAGCTCCGTATGTTCGTTATCTTGTGAAAAAAGTGAAAGAAACTGGCATTCTCATCCATAAGCCAAAGCGTGAAAAGCCAAAAACAGTGCGTACTCCCGTGAATATTGCTGCTGTGGCAGAAAGTGTGCGTGAAGTGCCATCAACATCAATTCACCGTCGTTCTCAAGAATTAAACATTTCGGAGACATCATTGAGACGAATTTTGCATAAAGACCTTGGTATGGCGCTATACAAAGTCCAATTGGTTCAGGAGTTGAAGCCAACTGACCATCCAATGCGTTTTCGCTTCGCTAAATGGGCCTGCGATCGACTTACAGAAGATGCCGATTTCGCAAAAAAAAATAACATCCTTTCAGATGAAGCTCATTTTGATCTTGGCGGGTATGTAAACAAGCAGAATTGTCGCATTTGGAGCTCAGAAACCCGCACGCATACATTGAAAAGCCGATACACCCAAAACGAGTCACTGTTTGGTGCAGATTTTGGTCCAGAGGCATAATTGGGCCATTTTTCTTTGAAAATGAGCAAGGAGTGGCCGTTACAGTCAATGGCGATCGTTATCGGGCCATGTTAAACGAATTTTTGTTCACAAAAATTGAAGAGGAGGACATTGGCAACATTTGGTTTCAACAGGACGGCGCTACGTGCCACACAGCCGAAGCTACACTCGATGTTTTGCGCCCTGTTTTTGAAGATCGCAAGATCAGCCGCAGAGCTGATGTCGTTTGGCCACCTCGGAGCTGCGATTTGACACCGTTGGACTATTATTTGTGGGGTGCCGTCAAAGATAAGTGTTACGCCGACAAGCCAGAGACAATTGACGATTTAAAGGACAATATTCGTGAAGCCATTGGTGAAATACAGCTGCACACAATCGATAATGTGCTTAAAAATTGGACCGATCGTGTAGGCTACTGCATGGCCAGCCGATGAATCCATTTGAATGAAATTATTTTCCTTTATTAACCGGAAGGATTGTACTTTCAAATGAAACAAGAAATTAGAGAAAATATTCAGTAGTTTTTTTTTATTGCATTTTCAAAAAAAAAAGATATTTGGCGGACCCGTTATAATTTCTACATACAGTGGACCCCCGGTAGTCCGGCCTCCGTATTATCCGTTTAAATGTTCATTTTCGCATAAATGAGAAATACTTACGTTCCGAACAGAAAACTCCCTTCCACCCCTCTTTGCACTTGCACTCGAAGCTTTCCCTGCAGAAGCCATGTTGACAACCAGGCAGAGGTATGCACTTATTACATTTATCCCCGTAGTATCCCAGTTTGCAGACACATTCTCCCGGCCTGTTGCAGTATCCTTGTATGGGGTCACATCCAGATTTGCAAATTGGCACGTCGCAGAGGTCTCCGGTCCATCCTGGCAAACATTTCACCTCTCCATCATCAGTGCAGATGTAGTGGGAATATTCGTTTTGGGACGCGGGAATTTCGCATGCCTTGGAAAATATGGTGACGTGATAAATTGCAATAGACCACATTAGTTAGGTTAGAATCAGTCGCTTGGCGGGAGATCCATAATTAAATTTTTTAACAAGGAATTTCAACTTTGAGATGAAACCACCCTATTTAAAAGAGAATGTTAGTACAGAGACAACAAGTATTGGGTACCTTCATCATTGGTGCATGTTTTCATGTTATTTCCACATTAAAATATACTTCTATTTATTCTTAAATCAAAATTGAAACCATTCTAGTTCGAAAGATTTCCGTATGTCGTAGATGACTTCTGTTGTGCGTCATTACAAGGCCGATTTAGGGTTATGTTATTATTTTTGACTGATTTCGAGTGAGCTAAGACATACGTCAATCGAATTTGGTGAACACTTTTATATTTATTAATTATTTTGGAAATATACAATTTTGTTATGAAAACTTGATTCTAGATGGTTGAGAAAGGTTCACAGAATCTATTTCAACCAAAATAAACCTTAAGAAATTAGCCAAAGTATCTAAAAATAGGCGAGAAATTCGCGTGAATTTTAGGTCCATAAGAAATGCATGGGGAATTCAGTGCTCGGATCCACGGATGGATCGTAATTCAAAATTCCCGCCTAACCTAACTAATGTGGTCTATTGGCAGCTATGAAAGTTTGAAGGGAACACTAGCGATGAGAAATGTCTTCCGTCGAGAAAGTCTACGTTCATAGATGGCGTTATTGTTTGCTAAAAGCGCTGCCGTCGCTTATGTAGTGTGGATAATATTAATATATATTTTCGTAGTTTGATTTTCTACGTCAGACGATGTATCTTGCAGCGGTGAGTAGTCTTGTCAACAAGTGCTTTTTAGGTACAAATTTTTGCGTATTCTCCGAAAATTATGATTGAGATGTCATTCGATTCGGAATGGCATGTAGATAGTTTTTGAGAAATGCTAAGGCCGCTCGCAAAAATTGCAATAGTTATAAACAATTAAGAGAAATAACGGAGAGTTAGGATTTCGCCAATATCTCAAAAATTATTCGATATAATTGAAATTTGAAAAAGGATTCAAATAGGGGAGGAAATTTCCTAAAAAGAAGTTTCAACTGCCGGAACTGTAGGACCAATATTTAAATTTTCCTAGAGCGCATGAAATAAATTGAAACTCAAATGTTCATAAATACTGATGTATTTATGCAAATTTAAATGATATTAACTATAACAGCACACACAAATATTAATTAGGAAGTTTTTTACTTATTATTAGTGATATTTATCGTAAACGTACAGTTAGACGCATTATACAAGGTAATAGCGGTTGAACTTGTTGGTTGAAGTAAACTGCTTCTCGGGAGAAGATAATGGCTCTAAGTTACGGTTTGAAAATGACGGAGCATTCAAATTAGGAATTTTGTTAGACATTTGCTCTTTGTGATTTGTAAATTCTTCAAACCTACTCCGAAAATTTCAATTGTCTAGCTCATTCCGTTTGAGAGTTATCGTGTTAACGGACGGACGGACAGAATCGATTTCGACCACGGATTTTTGATCAGTGAGTCGAACCAAATCGTTTAAGACGATTTTCAGCCAAAAAATCGAAAATTACAGACATTTGGGCAAATTGATAAGCACTCTGTTCCGAGGAACAAGAGCGCAAAGAAACGATCCTATGCTTAGCTCCTAACCATCCCTTATCACTATTGTGGGCAACGGCGAATCACCATGTAGGTACATCGATGGATTCTGATTATAGAACTGCATAATAAAAATATTAAATTCAAAACGTAGTTCTATGATCTCATATGTTGGATATATGTACAAAGTACATACATCATCAAATTATAATTAGCGCATTCTATGAAATCATAGAATAACGATTAAATATTGAAATTTTGAAAAATCATATCTCCGAAAGTATTAGTTTTTTAGAGTTGAGAATGATATCAATGATTTCTATGATGGAACTGCATCTTAAAAAAAAATTAATTTGAAATTTGTAATGTAAAAAAAAATATTTTTTTCGGAACCACCATTGTGAGTAGAACCAAAACGTTTGAGACCATTTTCTGCCAAAAATTCGAATATTACAGACGTTTGGGCAAATTGATAAGCGCGAAAAATAATGATATTTTGAATTAGTCATGCAACTTTTCATGTATAGTTGAGGAGTTTGTCAAACACCCCTGTACGAGGGGTAGAGGATAGTTAAGTTTTTGCACCCATGTTCTAGGGTGCTATCATTAAGCCGAAATGTATGCAATTTTCGATTTTTTTACCGAAAATAGTCTCAAACGATTTTGTTCGACTCACTAATGAAGAATTCGATGTCAAAATTGATTCTGTCCGGACCACGATAACTTTCGAACGGAAAGAGATAGCGACTTGGAATTTTCAGGGTAGGTTACGCATCCGAATGCGATGGTCATCTTTGTTAGTTATAATCGGCCAAATAGTTTTAGAGTCAAAATTTTGTTTTCCCAATAAGTCAAACAATACAGATCCAATCGAATTGAAACTTCCTAACAAGCTGTGAAATGCTGACCAAATTTGAATACGATCAGATCTATATTGTAGGAAATATCACAAAAATATTGGAAACTGAGCACCTTTGGGTGAGTTCAGTATCTGGATGGGTGACCGTTACCACGATAACTTTTGAACGAGAAGGGATAGCGACTTATAATTTTCAAGGTAGGTATATTTTATAATGGCCTTCACTATTGAACACCCACCTGTTTCTTCCACTTGGGCACATATCGGGCACCGTCCACTTCACAGTGAACGAGAAGATATAAGAAAACCACAAATTTTAACATCAGTTTCAACTGTATTTACGTTCTAAGCGAACAAATACGAACATAAAAAAAGTCCCAAACTTCCTATCACACTCAACGACCCTGAAGAACTTGATTTGTGTGTCTTCGGTGAAGTGACCTCCTTCTTCCGAAGTTCTTGGACATAACTGTATCCTCATGCGTCTGCTGCACCAATTGGTACCCAGTTTCATGTCAATGATCCCAACTGTCAACAGAAAATAGGTATCGATACGGCGTCTCTATATCGATGGGATTTTCTAGATTTTCTCTTCTCTAATATGTGAAGCAGCTCGTTAGAGTGACTCATTTGGGCAAAATTAATATTCTGCTCATTATTTGGGAATGAATATCAGCCGCATTTAAGAGAGACAAATTTTTCTGTGTAATTATATACAGGGTGTCCGGGAAAATGTCAGAAATCTCTCGGATTCAGATAAAACAAAAAAAATAACATGACAAGCTCCCATCATTTTTTTTCCTAGTGGCCCTCCCACGAAGATACGGCCTCCTAAATGACGCCACTGGAAATCCATTTTACTGGAATAAATTTTAAACTACTTAATATAATTTAATGATAATTTGATATGATAAACTGTAGTAAGGACCTATCAAAATACTGCCCTCAAATTTAAATTAGCTTTTTTAGTTTACCAGGGGTGGACTAGGTTGTACATTTTAATGCTTACATTTTTAACACTCTGTATGATAAGGAGTCAAATAAAAGACAAATTTGGATACCTTGAACATTAAGCTAAAGAAAAGGTACTCTTGTTCATTGTCGATAAAATGAACCGTTTTCAAGGTATCCAAATTTGTTTTTTTTGACTCCTTATCATACAGGGTGTTAAAAATGTAAGCCTTAAAATGTACAACCTAGTCCGCCCCTGGTAAACTAAACAACCTAATTTAAATTTAAGGGCAGTAATTTGAGAGGTCCTTAATACTGTTTATCATATCAAATTTTCATTAAATTATATAAAGTAGTTTAAAATGTATTCCAGTAAAATGGATTTCCAGTGGCGTCATTTAGGAGGCCGTATCTCCGTAGGGAGGGCCGCTAGGAATGTTCATAGATATCACACAGACTCTACCTTAGGAAAGATATATTCTATGTGTCGTCATTGTCATTATATTAGTGTTCTGTGATTGTCATCTCATAGAGAAATAGAAGGTATTGTCTCTGTCTAAAGATAAGAGATTTCAAACTGAGTATGATTTATTTATAGTTCTATTCAAAATTCTTGATATAAAATACCTCCTGTTCTAGGAAGCAAAGTATGAGTGAATGCAAAATGAGCGATGATACATTCTCAGATGTTATGAATATAGCTCTTGGATAATCCATATGATGATGGAAATATATACTTTCTAAGTTAATGAAATTGGGTTCAGAATATCTCCAGTAAAAACAAAACTGGAATATTGACTAAGTTTCAATTTCATTTTCAGAGTAGATTTAAGGAATTAATATCTCGGATAAGTTTGTTATTGGGTAGAAACGGTCTGGTAGTTTCGGATTAATAATTTTTTGGTCTGTTCTTTTTTTATGACAATTTTTTAAGTATTAAAGCATTGAAGCATTGCAGAATGCAAAATTTTTTTGAAATGATATTTTTTGAAGCATTAAAGCATTAATGATTGCTCATTTAATCTTGATTATAAACTATCATTTGAATTTAATTTCTTTTATGATGCAGTTCTATCATAAGTATCCATTGATATCATTCCCAACTCTGAGAAACCAATACTTTCAGAGCTATGATTCGTCAAAGATTGAAAAAGAGCGCCACAGTTCCTGTCCACAGGGCTTTCCCACTTTTTTTTTAGTTCGGTATTACATTTAATAGTTCCTGGATGAAGATTTGATCATTCATATTTTTTCTACTAGTTGGCATGTGATTATTAAAATGAAACTTTCAACCACCTGCGCTTTGGCTCACTCCTCGGCCCACTACACCAAATTGGACAAACTTTGACAGCTCGTGTAAACAGATCTCCTATAAATTGCGGTAATCGAGTATGTTTACGAGTAAAAAAATAATTTTATTATATCAGTCTTCAAAAATCAATAAATATGGCTCCTTAGAAATAATCAGTATTGCTTGTGGGTCCTAGGGTAGCATTCCTAATAACTTGCAACAGATCCTCATACACTAACCACCTTGCTTTTTTGGTGAATAGAAAATCTATATGATTGAAGTCTTTCTCGTCTATCCTTCGCATACCATATCTGGCAGCTTTCGGCAGTTTATTGTACAGATTTTTGGCATCCTGTAAATTAACGAAATTATTATTTATGGCTGAAGAGAATATGTGGTGAACAAAAAAAAGTTACCTTTTCTGTGGTAGCCCAATCGGCTGTACTGTAAACGAGGTATATGGGAGCTTCAATTTTTTTAATATTGTAATCTGGGGGTTTTGCCGTTCCGTATCTCTTGATATTTTCTTCATGTCCATGATTGTAGTGTCTGAAATGCCCTAGTACTAAATCGGCTGCATGGTTGCCAATCTTCAGCGAAGTGCCCCCAGGAAGTTGGTTGAAGTACACGGGAATCATTTCCTGAAACAACGAAATGTAGGTATATCATTCCAGTCAGTCATTGCTGGAAAATTTTCCGGCAAATTTTTCCATTATTTTACACAATACAAAGTAAAACATGTATCTATGGGAGATGATAGCCCTACATAAGTCCCTGTAGCGGTCTTCGAACATCTGAAGTTCTGAATAATCATCGCTTGGACTGGTCAGACCTGGTTTTGAAAGAGATCCTCCTGGCCTCCTGGCAACATTTTCCTTTTTGGCGCTCTAGTTTCTCGGAACTGAGTGCTTATCAATTTGCCCAAATGTCTGTTATTTTCGAATTTTGGGCTGAAAATGGTCTCAAACGATTTGGTTCGACTCACTGATCAAGAATCCGAGGTCGAAATCGATTCTGTCCGGCCGGTCCGGCCAGCCGTATGCACGATAACTCTCGAATGAAAGGAGTGAGAGGATTGAAATTTGCAAGGTGGGTTTGGAGCGTAAATATCTAAGACAATTTCGTTAATGGGCGAAATCCATCAAGCGGTTTCGGAGTTATGGCCGATTTTAGTAAAAACATTTTTTATGAATATTTCCGAAACCGATCACTCGATCTATCTTAAATTTAGCATCAAATTGTAGAATCATGTCCTTTATACGAATGTGAAGTTTTGTATTGACCAAGTTACCGCAAAATGTAAAAAAAAAAATTTGAAAATTTTTAAAATTTTTTTCTACAATCACTCCCGAACGGAATGAGCTAGGCAGTTGAAATTTTCAGAGTAGGTTAGGGAGATGAATATCTCGGCTAAGTTCGTTATTGGCCAAAATAGGCCAGATGGTTTCGGAGTAACGAAAAAAAAATTTTTTTTAAGGAACAAATTTCAAATTCAATTTTTATTTAAGATGCAGTTTCACCATAAAAATCCATTAGTATTATTCTCAACTCCAACAAGCTAATACTTTCGGAGATATGATTTTTCTAAATTGCTATAATGAATCGTACATCTATGTTTTCACAGAATGCTATAATTATTCTATCTAAGCTTTATTATATGATCTGTGTTCATACTCGTACATGTCATCCTGTTCTATAAGAGAGAGAGTCAAATTCATTTCAGCTATTTTAATTTGATTTCTTCCATGGTGCAGTTCTCATTCTCAGATTGCTCATTTAATCTTGATAAATAAACTATTATTTGAATTGAATTTCCTTTATGATGCAGTTCTATTATAAGAATCCATTGATATAATTCCCAACTAATTTGTCTGTTCGAACAAGAGCACCAGAAAGCTCCTGTCCACAGGGCTTGAACCCATTTTTGAATTCAAATAATGAAGGGATTTCTAAGAACAGGAAGGAATATCTTTACAAACTAGCGGAGGCGATTCTTCTCCAAGAGATCCCATGCGCCTACAGAGAAGTATATTTGTGAGAGGAGACTTTTGAAAGGCTATGTATTATTTACAATTTGATCGTTCTTCTCCTCTTGTCTTTTCATTCTTCAGGAGTTTCGGGTACCTTGGAGAAACCTCTCCGTTTTTTGACGAAGCAAGCCATATTGAAGAAATAAATGCCTATCAATATTGTTGAATGTCAGCAAATTTTTTTTTGCTGAGGTTTTTCCCTAAGCTCTTCTATTATACGACGAATAGTATGGTACCCCGTTACACTAACCTGTGCTAACACATATAAAGCTCTCCGTCAAAAGAATATATATTGCTGGATTCCTCATTTTACCCATATTCGTCTTTGGAGCTCTTTTTCCTTAGAACAGAGTGTTTATTAATTTGCCAAATGTCTGTAATTTTCGAATTTTTGGCTGAAAACGGTCTCAAACGTTTTGGCTCGACTCACTGATCAAGAATTCATGGTCAAAATCGATTCTGTTCAGCCGTTAATACGATAACTCTCAAACGGAATGAACTACACAGTTGAAATTTTCATAGTAGGTTTGGAAAATAAATATCTCGGGTTCATTAGTGGGCAACATCGGTGGTTTCGGAGTAACACAAAAATATATTTTTTTTACATTACAAATTTCAATTTAGTTTTTTTTTAAGATGCAGTTTCATCATAAGAATCCATTGATATCATCCTCAACTCCAACAAACTAATACTTTCGGAGATAGGATTTTTCAAAATTTCAATAATTAATCGTAATTTTGTGATTTCTTAGAATGCTCTAATTATAATTTGCTGATGTATGTAAATCCAACATATGAAGTATGTCATAGATCTACGTTTTTTTATGATGCAATTCTATCATAAGAATCCATTGCTATCATTCCCAACTTTGTCAAAGTTTGAACAAGAGCGCCAAAGCCTCTGTCCACAGGGCTTTCCCACATTTTTTTGTCAACCATGAACATTTAGATTCATATTTATTCTCTGTACATGTATATTTCTCAAACCGTTCCTACATACTATTCTTGTTTCATATAGTTAAAACCATACAACTTACAGGCCCCATGGTTCCACCAATACCATAGAAGAGGTTCCAAATTCGAAGACATTGCTGCATCATAACTGGAGATTCTAAGCAAAAGGTCCTCACTAACATCCTCGTACTCTGCCCTGTAGAGAACAGCCTCATCAGTTCCAAGTTCCTGGCAGTGTCCTGTTAGCACGACATTATCAATAAGTTATAGTGTTACCCTGGACAAAATGGAACATGCAACTTGCAAGGTAGAGCGCATATAAAACTATGGGATATTGCCAGTGGCATTCAATGACCTATCTTGATGAAACTATCCAATCTCGGAAAGTTTTCACACTTAAAAGGACTTGAGAAGTGTGATGTAAAGGTTTACATACTTCCTACATAGGTACATCATATTGAAATGAACTCACCAGTATCATTGGGCCAAATGGGGCACCTATTCTGTACGGTGATTTCATATTAGTGAGGGTGTAGGCAGGACTCATCAAGATAACCAATTTGAACAGATGTTTAGCTTCCAAAGCGTACTTTGCGGTATACATGAGCCCTAAAGTAGTTCCCAATGAGTGACCAATATAGATTATTTGCCCCCCTGTAGGAGTTTCTCTGTGGATTTGCTCAAAAATTGCTGGATAATCGAATTGCACGACATCGTCCATACTGGGGGTAGAAATATAAGTATATGTCACCATGAATATGCAAGTTTAAATTAATCAGGTAAGATAATCTTTGTCCAGGAATATGAAGATTTCAGAGATGGTTCAAGCAGGACAAACACAAGTGCAAGTGGCAAATTTTTCAGTGTTAGCCAGAAGGTTTAATGGAAGGCTCTTTCCTCATTCTAACTGCCGGCCAATCCAGTCCAAATTAAATCCTGGGACAATTAAAAGAATTCTATTCAAATCATACCGCTTGGAATATATACAGGGCAAGTGTATCCCATCCTCGTCGCCAGTTGTGAAGTATAGAATATTTGAATCTTATTAGATACAATAAATATATATGATGTATAATTGATATTAGGAATTGATTTTTCTTTTATTCATATACCACATTTCAAATCATCATACTAATTATTTTTCAACATCAAATATAGCATAGTTTTGCGTTTTTTTCACACATATCATATCCTTTTCTTATAAAAATAATCCAAAATTATAATCAAATTTGGATAACGTAAAAAAAATTGACGAAAAATTAACTAAGCTGAGAAATATTTTAAAAATCACAAGAGCTAAACTGTTGATTTTCGGTCATCAATAGATATGGCTCAAAGGACAGAAAATGATCCATATTAACATCTCCTCCAAGGTTCACGTCTAATTTGGAATCTCCCTATATATTCTTCAAATCGGAACCTATTTTTTTGTGAGGAGAAAATATAAGATAACTCAATATTCAACTCAATGTATAAAACAGTTTATATAGTGTTGTAAAATATATTACGTATTGATTTGTTGTGTTAATTTATGAATTATCTGATGAAGCTTCTGGCAGAAAAACATTGCAAAATATTAGTTTCTGAAATAGAGCTACTTACCTATGTTCCCAATATTCTTTATCTCTGGTTGTTAAGTTAACATGACCCTCAGAATACTCATTGCCCCTATAATTTCCAAGCCAGACGTCATGACCAGCGTCTGCGAGTGTGAATGCTGAAAAAAATAAATTTATTCATTTTATTTGGACCACTGATGTTGTTGACATGTTGACAAAACGACTCACCTAAAGAATATCTTCCAATTGCAACGAAGTTAGCTGCAGTTGACAACAGTCCATGTTGTAAATAAATTGGGAAGTATTTGGTTACAGAATTATATTTATTCCTACTTGGTATTTTAAATAACTTCAAAATATATCCATCCTTCGTTGTAATTTCGTATTCTCTGAAATCGTATCCGTGCAATTTAATAATGGTTGGCTGAAATTTCAAGGATCCTGAATTTTTGGAATATAAATATGGTTGAAATTTATTTTGAGATATGTCATCTGTTTTGCGAGCATGTTCTAGGGAACAGCGAGCTATCGTTATGTCCAAATACCAGCCGGCATAGCCAAAATTAGATCCTTCATCAGACAAAAAGGGAAAAACCTCTTGCATGAAACACGAAATACAATATGTTTATGTTTTATCTGAATGTACTTCAATATCAGATCTTCATGTATGTCCTCACCCACTTTCAAACTTTATAAAAATTGAATATTTCGGTATTGAAAATCGGAAAATCAAGAAACAAGTTCAAATGAGGTGAAACGCTTCTGATTGGTAGAATCGTTGCTATAACGGCTGAAGTAATCTTAATATACCCTCGACGAGTCCATCTGCTTGTTGCAGCGAAAAATAGAGCGTAATGGTCACGACAAGAGAGAAACGTAATCAAAATCAACCCTCAGCGAGTCCATATCTACTTATTACAGCGAAACAAAGGGTGAAAAAGACAAGAGATGAGTGAGAGTAGATATGACGAGTTACGTATAATAATAATAAGATTCAGCACTATGCCGTCACTTGTAAGCTGCCCAACTGAGTGCAGGTGAGAATTCGAAAGTACAGGTAGAGTGAGTACATTTTGGTCACATATTTTTGTACGGCATTCTTACCACCGATAGATCCATGAAAAATAATAAGAAAACGCACAGTGCCGTAAAAAATGGTGCTTCACAAAGTCGGAATTTTTTTTTATTTTCCGACAATTACCAGGGTAAATTTAGTCATTTGATTTTGTACGGCATCTGTGTCATACTATTTCAATACTGCTTCTAATCCATTATTCCGCAACGCCGTACAAAAATCATGCGACAAGGGGAAAAATCGAGGATTACAATCCACTCTCTTTCCGTAGTCCAGGGGGTGATTTGGCAAAACATAAAATAAATTTATTTTGAAAGTATTTTATGCATAGATAATATTTTTTCATATGCCGTACATTTTCGTTGGTCCAAAGTGGAAGAAAAAATCAAAAAGAAAAAATCCATATAACGAAATGTAAGGTGAAATTTTTTTTATACGGCATTTAGATTTGTACTAATTTTCATAGTCTTTTTGTGATTCTAGGTTCCTATAGTTAGAAACTATGTTAAATATGGGTTTGTATACTATCGATTTATACCAAAGTATAGACATGTTGTCACTGATAATTCCAAAATACAACATATTTTTGAGAAGTACTCATGACACTGAAGTTAGCAGACACCTGTAAAATTTGAGCTTTTATTTCAGAAATAAATAAGTGGAAAAAAAATATTTAAAAAATTTGTACTTAATGTTTTTTGAATTAAGTAGATGTGCATTTTTTTAAAATTTTTTTAAAAATTATTTTTTCAATTAAAAAAATCATAAAAATTGTTACATGTCTGCTAATTTCAGTATCATAAGTACTCGCACATTTTCGGAGCGACGTTTTTTTTATGTTTCAGAAAATAATAGAGAAGATAATTCGGACGTCGATGAAGACGTTGATTCCGATAACATACTCAGCAACTGATTCCGATACTGAATAATTTAAATAAAACCATATTTTTTATTATCATCATTAAATTTATTGAATTTTTCTAAAAAATTACCATTTTTTTCATTATTATCATTAAATATATCGAATTTTTCTAAAAAATGATTGTTTTATTTATTCACATCATTACAATGAAACAAATCAATTATATGTATGTATCAATAATGTTTGAAGTTTATATTAAACCAAAAAATATATAAAACTGCTGATATACTGGGATTGACAGTTTCAACTCAATTCTCTCATAATATACACACCGTTTCAGTTCAGTTAGACGTCATAGTGATTTTATCATATAATCAATTGTTCTATTCAAAAATATGTTAATACCGTACTGTATCAGATGGCAATAAAGTACCCTTAAAATTGTAGCGTCACTTTCATCAGCCTAAAATATATGGACTGCATAAAAATGTACGGCATCATTTATTCCTAATTTGGCTATGTTAATACTATTTAAAACAAGGGATAAAATGTAGAAATCTGCTATATTTCATTAATCTATGATATTTAAACTTTTACGATAATTTGCAAAATTTCAGTTTTTGTATTTCTCTATAATTTTCTTAGAACGGTTTCTTTTGAACGACAATACTATAAAACAATTGTATTTTACAATATCATGTTAAAAAAAAAGTTCCCGTACAGTATCAAATGACTTTACAGCTCTATAAATCAAGGATACGATGAAATTAAGATTATTGATATACAATCAAATGAATAATCATTTTTTGACGGCATTATTTTTAATAGTACTTTTGAGTGCTAGATAATGTTTTGGAACATCACCCCCTGGACCTCGGAAAGAGAGGGGATTGCAACCCTCGATTTTTTCCCTTTGTCGTATGATTTTTGTACGGTGGCGTTGCGGAATAATGGATTAGAAGCAGTATTGAAATAGTATGACATAGATGCCGTACAAAATCAAATGACCAAATTTACCCTGGTAATTGTCGGAAAATAAAAAAAAAATTCCGACTTTGTGGCGCACCATTTTTTTACGGCACTGCGCGTTTTCTTATTATTTTTCATGGATCTATCGGTGGTAAGAATGCCCTACAAAAATATGTGACCAAAATGTACTCACTCTACCTATACTTTCGAATTCTCACCTGCACTCAGTTGGATAGCTTACAAGTGACGGCATAGTGCTGAATCTTATTATTTTATGCTCTTATATCGTTCTAGATAGGTCACCTGGTGGTTTAAATGACCCACAATTTTTTCAACATGGGCCTGTAGTCTATCACGTATAGGCTCCAAGTTTCGATCGTTTGAACAGCAATTATGTGTGAGGAAATTTGAACGATCGTTTTCTCGTTAAAAATTGAAATTTTTATGCTTCAAATCATTCCTACTTTAGCACCGAAATAAAATAAATTACTATATCATAACAAATTTACGCTTTAAAAGGTATCTGCGACTAAACCTAATTTTATACAATATGTGAAAACACCCTGTACAGGGTTAGTCGCTGTTGATTTAATCAACATCTTCGGAACAACATACAACAGCTGTTCCTAAACTTAAATCTTCCGTAAATAAGTCAATGTTATCCGTTATCATCTATTGACTGTAGTTCGCTCTAGATAAGTTCTGCGAATACAAGTAAAACAATAAGCATGATGTATGTTCATTACATACTGTCATCGATTGAATTATGTAAACGTAATATTCATTCAGCAATAATTGAACACGTGCCTGAAGGTGTCTATGGATATATGTATTTCACATGCCATTGAAGGTCAAAGAATGATCTATCCACGAAATACAAAAATTCCTCATGAGTGGTGGTTATTGAAATGAAACGAAACATGCGCCTGTTCCACCTTGATCAAGTGAAGTTGCCATAACAATACGGCATAGGAGAGTTATAAGCATGAAGTATCGCTATTTTATCAGAATCGTATCTTTTGGTTTCTTATTTTCGGAATAAAACCCCTCCCGAGTAAATCTGAAAATAAATACCAATAATTTTGTGGTAACTGTCCATTTGGTTGAAGTGAAGCAATTATTTGGTTATTCAGTAAATCTTAATGCTTCTCACCATTCAAGTTTCCATCTATAAAAAATTGGTTCAAGCACTGACGTGAACTCAGGAGCTTTTGCACGTATGTTCTATTGTCCATTCTCCTTTATTGGACACTCCTAATTTACCATGGTAAATTATATTGTCCACTCTCCTGTATTGGACACTCAATTCGAATTTACCAGGGTAAATTCGATTAAGGGTCTCCAATAAAGGAGAATGGACAATAGAACATACGCGCAAAAGCTCCTGACTTCACGTCAGTGCTTGAACCAATTTTTCCTTCCGTAATTTTTTTCAAATTTTCTAGGGATACGGTTCTTACAAAATTTTAAACACGTCTTTATGTTGATTTTCTACTACTAGCTACCAAGCTTCAATTCGATCGAATCTTTATTTTTTGAGTCAAGGAAATAATATTCCAGGTGGGTATAACTCGGAAACTGTTAGACCAATTATGCCCAAAAACGAACTTAACTCTCCCATTCGTATACGCAACCTACCCTGAAAATTGCAAGTCCCTATCTCCTTTCGTTCGAAAGTTATCGAGGCACCGGTCACCCATCTACTGAACTCACACAAGGCTCGTATTAAAACTTGAAAGTTGGCAGTAGATCTAGGTTATGAAGGCTCTTGCAAAATTTCAGCAATTTCAAACGAATAGTTACTGATATATAGAATTTTTTTTTTTATTTTCAATGATTTATTAAAAATTTTCCGCAAATGCTATCCTCACCAAATTTTGCAAACATTATCGCGTTGGCATTCTACAAATGATATCCATGTTTGAATTCAATCGGTTCAGTATTTTTCGAGTTAATGAGGAACAAAAAACCACCAAATTTCAGAAAATTTCAGATGGCTATAACTCTAAAACCGTTTGGCCGATTATGCTCATAAACAAACTGAAATGTCGTGTTCTGGTGCACATCCTAACTTGAAAATTTCAAGCCGCTATCTCATTCCGTTCTCAAGTTATCGTGACAACAAAAATATTTTGTAATAATTTTTTTTTAATTTTCTAGCCATACGATTCGCACAAAATTTCACAAACGTGCTTAGGTTCATATTCTACAACTACCCACCAAGTTTCAATTCGATCGGATCCATATTGGTTGAAAACAAAATTATTACTCGGAAACCACTGGGCCGATTATGCCCATTAACGAACTCGTCCGTCGTATTGGGATGCGCCACCTACCCTGAAAATTTCAAGTCGCTAGCTCTTTTCGTTCTCAAGTTATCGTGGCAACGGCCGGACGGACAGAATCAAATTTGACCTCGAATTCTTCATTGGGGAGTCGAACTTAATCGTTTGAGACCATTTTCGTCAAAAAATTCGAAAGTTACAGACATTTGGGCAAAACTATAACGCGATGTACCCCAGAACATACGCGCAAAAATTCTGTACCTCAGAAACTATCCGTCAGATATCGTTGAAATGCTACGAGAGCAGAATTTTAAAGTAAAGTTCTAGATTTTACCTCGGTAGGATCTATATTGGTGAAGATATTACCGAAATATCGAAATATTCCAACGATCGAGATGTTAACCGAGTTAATGATTTCGAGTGATGCATGGACAATTATTGTAAAAAAAAATCGATAATCTTGAAATTGGGATACTCACAGCTGGAAATTCGGCTGCTAAATCATACCAACAGTTTGTGTTATTCTTCACAGTATAATAATCCTCGAATGTTGGACAAACGTTCCTTTCTTGAGCAGCATTTATGCCAAGGAAATTTAACGCCACTAATAAAACCACTATAACTCTGTAAGGGTCCGATCTGAGTAACTCGATCATCTTAAGATATTTGAACTATTCTAGAATGGAGATCAATATCAGGTACCTTTATAAAATCAAAAGTAACCTTGGCACAGTGGTGGTTGGATAGGAAACAAAATATATCGATCAGACTGAATGCTAGAGAATGTGGGAAAATTTTAAGCCAATGTGAATGTGTGTGAAAACCGTATCTGTCAATATGCACTGAATATACAGTACGCGTCAAAATTATGGAACAAATTCATTTTCTCAAAAGAAAATTATTTGGCAACAAAATCCTGAAACAAGTGAATTTTTGTTTCACTTTACCAAATTTTTATGCATTTTTGAAGGATTCTTGTTGCACCCTGTGCCATCCTCATCAACCCTCTAAATTTTTTGAATAGGGAAAGTGGGTCATGTGGTACTTTTTTGTCAAGGTCCTTGTATCTTCTTTACTGGCGTGCAGAAATTTTCAAGAAAAAAATTTTCTTTTTTGAAAAATAGTTAGTTCAAAGAGGTTTTCAGTATGTGCACTTTGTCATGGCTCATTTACTTTGAGACGATAGTACCTGATGAAATTTGTCACCGAATGAAAGTCGACTATTACAGTTTTGTTCATGCACAACTTTCAACCCCCTCACGGAAAAAATTAGAGTAGGGGTTGAAAGTTGTGCATAAACATGCACAATGATTTTTTGTTTGTTACTCCGAAACCAGCCGATTTTGGCCAATAACGAACTTAACCGAGATATTCATCTCCTAAACCTATTCTGAGAATTTCTACTGTCTAGCGTCCGTACGAGAGTTATCGTGTTTATGGCCTGAGGGCCGAACAGAATCAATTTTGACCATGGATTCTTGATCAGTGAGTCGAACCAAATCATTTAAGACCATTTTCAGCCAAAAATTACAAAATTACAGACATTTGGCAAATTGATAAGCACTCAGTTCCAAGGCACAAGAGCGCCAAAAATGGGCCTATAAGCCTATTTTTGACAATTTTCATCCAATCCTTCAACTTTTGTGGATGCTGGATGCTTCATGAATCCAACGAGAATTTTACGGCCATGTATTTCAATTATTCTCAATTTCAAAGAAATGTTTGACATCTTTTGACGCTTTCTTCTTAAAATTAATCGCCCCCTTCAACAATAAAATAATATTAAAACACTTTACGACAAAGCTAATCTAATTTGATCTACTCTTGAATTTGGAAATAATTTAATTGATTTCAAGACATAAAATAATCTTAGATTTTTATTAAAGAAGACCAAACCCATTAATGAAAAATAAAAATTCAAAAACTGTGTATATAATATTCCTTGTGCTTGTGTGAATCGTTTACATCTAGACCACTAGAAGTAAGAAAGTCGGAACATAAGAAAAACTTAAGAAATAGAAACATCCAGAAATCAAAAATAGCAGAACATTTATGTACAATCTTCCATGGAGATCACATGATGAATTGGAGTAAAACAAATATTCTGATGACAGAGTCTGATTACATTAATAGGAAACTTAAGGAATCGACTTGTATTTTGTTACTCAATTGGAATAGAACATATTTGGTTGAATTTGTTGAAAAAAGAGTCGGAACTTGGATATTTCTATATGCAAAGTGAAACTATGGTGCTATGATCTTCAAAGGCTATCAATGTGACAATTTTCGAATTTCAAAATGGCTCTAAACAAAAAATAATTCTGAAGATTTTCGCTTGGTGTCTGACGAAGGAGTCTGATCTAGTCTCCGAAACGTTACGAAATAGTTGTTAGTTGTTTCATCGTGGATATTGATTCGTTATTGTTTGTTAGGCAGCATTGTTCACCGAACAATAAATTTTTTATTTTATAGATATTTTTCACAGTTTGGGAGAGAAAACCCATAAAGGAACCATTTAATAATAAATGTACCTCCCAGAGTATCCTTTATTAATTACTCTGCATATTATGGTGTCATCGTAATATAGTTTAACTCTACTTTCAAGGAAAGCAAATTTTATTTCATGAATTTATTTTTATTTATAGCAGTATTTGGGCCTAAAATGTAATCCACTTGTTTTGCACTTGCAACGAGGCGGTTACCAATGGCCAGTTCAAATATAATTCACATTAAGAACTAATGAGAAGTGAAAGCGTGCGTATAAATAAAATAAATGTGTCCTTCTTTAACGCCAACTGTCCATAAACTTTTGTGGCATTCCCATTAAAAATAGTCATTATCATAGTAATTGGATAAATCACTATAGGATTTACAAATTTACATCTCATTTCCATATTCGAATCAGAAAAACTTAAATTATATGGAACATATATATCTATGTACTTCGTGCATTTGAAAATTCCTTGAAAACCACTAATTGTCCGAATAATTGACTGGAAATGACAGTACATTTGAAAGAATCCATAATCAATCATTATCGCTTTGATGTTGACCAGTGACATAATTATGTAAACCTATGATCCTATACTTATTTATATATGGTATTGTTGAAAAAAGTTATCAATCCGGAATTATATACATATATACAGTGCACGTCGAAATTATGGAACAAATTCTTTTTCGCAGAAGAAAAATATTTGGCAACAAAATCCTGAAATAGGTCAATTTTTGTTTCACGGATTTTTGTTGCACCCTGTGCAATTGTTAAATTTATTTAACATTTGATGAAAAGACTGAATTTTGATTGCGGAGAACAAGTTCTCTTATCCATACCAACATACTACAAACTTATGATTCAAATATTTAGTTGGAATAAAATAATTAGAAGGGACGTGAGTTATATCTGTAGAAAATTATTAATTGAATGTGTGTTACAAGTTGGAATAATGCATAATTATGCATACATATTATTCTCAGAAAATTCGTGTGAAATCTAAAAAAACCCTTTTAATTTTCTCAAATAGGGTTTCATTCCAATGTTAATAACTTGTAGATTTTTGCATGAAAATTCCTAATTTTCTAGCTTCTATCAGAAGACATTCCAATGCTTCTCCTTCGTGCATTACAAATTCAATTGAACATACAGGGTATTTCTATTTCAATGTCAAAGTAAGTCATGACAAAAATCTTCAAACTCAATTTTTTCAAATGAGAACCCATTTATTCATTGGTCATCTGGAATATACGTTGAAAAACTGTATATTTTTTATAATACTACTGCTCTAAAATGCTTATTTCCCTAGATATTCGGTAAGTAAAGCAGTAGTAAGTATTATAAAAAATATTTTCCAATAGATTCCAGCTGACCAATAAGAAAATGGGTTCTCATTTGAAAATAAATAGTTTTGAGGTTTTTGTCATGACTGACTTTGACATTGAAATAGAAACACCCCGTATGTTCAATTCAATTTTTAATTAATGAATGAGAAGCATTGGTATGTCTTCTGATAGAAGCTAGAAAATTAGGAATTTTCATGCAAAAATCTACAAGTGATTAACATTTGAATGAAGCCCCATTTGAGAAATGTATCTTCAGATTTCACACGAATTTTCTGAGAATAATATGTAAGTGACACATTGAAACAATGTAGAATTCAATAGGTCAACGAATCTGAAATTTTTCCCAAGAATTCATCTCTCCTTACAAAGCTTAACTATAAAATTTTAAGGGTTTATCTCGAGTCTTTCTTTGAAATATTTTAACGAATGGTCTTCGTGAATCACCCTGTATAGGGAAAGTCCAATTATTGATTGTTGACTGTAGCCAGTAAAGAATACAACTATTACTACAATTTGTATTTATGGAATGTAGCTTCATTAGGAGAGAATCCTGAAGTGTTATATATTTTCCTTTTCCATCACGAATACCCCTAGTCGCCAATGAAGTAAAATGGTGGAGGCACTAGTGGTAGTAGATTAGACCATCATTAGTGCATTCACCATTTTGAATCGGGTTTACCTTTCAAGTGTAACAGCTCCCATTCAGGACCTACTTGACTAAGCTGTGTCCCATAGTCTGAGCATTAGTTCTGAGTAGTAGTACTACTCTAATCTTTGATTTGGTCTGTTACTGTGGATATCTACAGGTTGCAAGTTTACAAATTGGCTAATTCACTTTTCGCCTGAAATTTAATTTACTCTTTCAAGAATTTTTTAGCATGCTCTGTTTCTTTGGAGAGTTACTCCCAGAAGTGATATTGTACAAACTTCGCGGTTGTTAATCTGTAATTAATAAATAAACAAGGTATTTGGAGTAGGTATTAAAAATTACAGCTCAATCAAAAGAACCCTCTTGGATATCATATCACAATTAAACGTCATTTTGAAACATTGATATATATGTCTAAAACGATGGTGTTTGAACTGTTCGTTGTTTGAAAGCTAATAATATAATATAATAATAATTCGACCAAATTGGCGTGAAATATTGCTAATATTTTGTTATAAATAAAAAATATTCAATTGTTGATGAACCTAAAAAGTAGAGTAGATCAGTCATCGTATGAGGAACAGAGATTTGACAGAGATATATTCAGAATGATAATAAATTCCTTGTAACTTCTGAATAGCGCTATCTACAGGAAAGAAAATGAAAGATCTACCATGTCCAGGAAAATGGCATCACCAAATGGAATCGCGCATACACCAGTTTATAAATATCTCATGAGTAAACTAAACAATTTGGTATAAGGATTTGAAATTATTTTCAATATTATGTTGTAGAAGTTTTATTTACACATTATTATTCACAGATTCTTCTGGGAATAAACCTAAAACTAGTGTAGAAATTCAATTTCTACCTGTATGTATACATGTTTGTAAGGAATAGATTACTAGATGCCAAATCTTTAGAGGTAAAGTTGAGGATCTAAGATTGTCAAGACGCCATATATAGATGGACGATAATCCATCCCTCCCTATGAGTACCCATAACAATAAATAATAAGAGAATGTTGCTCAGCTGACAGGAGGGAAGGAAACAGATGACCGGGTCTGGTCCTGGTGACATTTGATTTGGGGGATAGAATCATCTAGGGGGGAAACGTGGGTACACATTATGACTAGGGATAGACGGAGCTAGAGTTTGAATGGGGTAGGAATAAAGGGGAAGATAACTAGAAGACATCAAGAGTGTCTAAGGGACGTTTTCTGAGGAATATAACATGTGGTTCATCTTCCCTTTATATGTTCAATTCAATAGATTTCAGTAGACAAACTGAAGATGAAATCCATTCAAATGCGTCAGAAACCAGCCGTTGTTTACCAGATAACACAGGATATCCTATGGACGTCCATTTCATGTCCAATTAAAGTGGGGATATCCGTGCATTTGAAATTGACATCCATAAGATATCCATCGAAGGATTTGGAATGGATATCCATTTCAAATCCTTCAATGTCCATCGGAGGATTTGAATCGGATATTCTTCAGTGGATAACCTATGGATATCCATAGGATATTCACTGAAATATAACCATTTCAAATCCCTGGATGGGTATTTCATGGATGTCCATCGAAGAATTTGGAATGGATCTTTCTTGGATGTCTTATGGATATCCGTGGAGGATATCTTATTGATATCCTTGATGGATATTTTATGGATGTATACAGTTTGTTACATTTAGACATCCTATGGTCATCCATCATATATCTTTTGGATATTAGTGGATGTCCATTGGACATCCATACAATTCCTGAAAATTAGCGGAGGCGATTCTTCTTCAAGAGATCCATGCGGCTACAGAGGGGTATATTTGTGAGAGGGGACTTTTGAAAGGATATGTATTATTTTTAATTTGTTTGCTTCTCTCCTCTTGTCATTTCATTTTTCAGGTGGAGTTTCGGGTATTTTGGAGAAACCCCTCCGTTTTTTGACGAAGGGGTCCATATTGAAGAAAGAAATGCCCATCAATATTTTAAATTTCAGCCAATTTTCTAACCAACTTCAATTTTTACAACTCACAACACTCACGGGGAGACAAGGTTGTTTTGCTGAGGTTTTTCCCTAAGCTCTTGTATCATACGTCGTATTGTATGGTACCCCGTTACAATAACCTCTGCTAACACATCTAAAGCTCTCAGTCAAAACAATATATGTATGAAAGATGTCCTTATGGATATCCATCGGAAGTCCTTGTGTTATCTGGGATTGGGATTGCAACAAGGTATTGTACCTAGCAACGCTGCTGTCATGCAGTCAGAGTACATTCATAGAAGTAGACCGGAGGGGACCATAGAGGATTCAGTCCCAGCTTTATGACGGATTCATCTACGATGACTATCGGCGAAGTTCCGGAAATTCATTCTTCTACGTGCAGATAAGTTGGAATAGGTTTATATAAGCATAAAATAAATTTGAGAGTCTTGTACATATGTGACGAATCATGGACATAGCAAGACGAAGAATTTGCCACTTCAAATCAATTATCCTCAGGAAATTGATTGAAACTATTGCGGAGATATTTAATTTTTTTTTCATGTGATGCACTGACTTCATAAAGTTCACCTTCATAGAATATATTTCCCTATGTAGTTCATGTCCATTAGCATTTCATCAGATTTTCTCACAGTGATATCTGTGTCAGCGCACATAATTACATTTCCTCAAGAGATACATATCCAATCTCATTGTGAGTACTTTGTTTCAGAGTCCGCCAAAAGATCTCCTCTCCTGGAAACTCTGCCCAACAGTTTAAGAAGATGATCGTATACCAACGTCTTTGCATTTCTACCGAATAGAAAATCAAAGTGATTGAAGTTTTCGGCTGGTACCTCGTACAATCCATATCTGATTTTCTCTGGTAATGTGTTGTAGAGGTTGATGGCATCCTGAAATGAAATGAAATTGAGTATACAGTGTCAATAATATACTACAGAACTTAGAATGAGGTTAACTGTAGGCACTTGTCAATAACTAAAAAAGACACAGGATGAAATATCGATTGATTTTAACCTTCAACTAATATTCCCCTAGGTCACCCCATCGCTCAGTGTTCCCCCAAAGAGGAAAGCGTCATTCAGGGGCAGATACGAACCAGTTTCATGGTTATTAATCGTCAGTGTAACATAGCCACACTGAATGACAACTGAAGGACTTCTAGGAAACTTATACCATTTGTTGCGAACTGGTAGGGAGAAAATCCCACCAGCAGCACCTATGGAAATCCTCACGAACTCCGACCCTCTGCGATGAAGAAACCTTGAGTGATGCTCAGTGACGTTCATTCTGTAATAGGGCCAGGGACTGCAAGACTGTCTACCTGACCATTACCAACTGAAAACGCCCGGTTTAGTTTGGTTAGATAAACCACCAATCAGTGAACATAGAATGAGGTGCACTGTAGCCAATTGCCAATAACTAAAAATTCGTTCAAGCACTGACGTGAAGTCAGTGCCATTTACCATGGTAAATTCGAACTTAACTCTCCCAATCGGATACGCTACCTACCCTGAAAATTGCAAGTCCCTATCTCCTTTCGTTCAACAATTATCGAGGCAACGGTCGCCCATCCAGCTGAACTCACACAATGCTGCTCAGATCTCCAACAATATAAATCCGATCATGTTCAAACTTGGAACTTGGTGGAAGAGTAAGATTCTGAAGGCTGTCGCTGTCAGCTATGTCGTACGAATAGTTACTGATAAATACAATTTTTTTCAATGTTTTTCAATGATTTTTTTAATAATTTTCTAGTGATAGGATCCTCACGAAATTTCCCAATAATTTTCGCGTTGGCATTCTACAACTAATAACTATGTTTGAATTTAATCGGTTAGCAATCAAATTCCAGATGGATTTAACTCCAAAAAAATTTTGTTATATTCTCTTCCTTTTCCAATTGGTTTCATCCTACCAAATTTTTTCTCCCTTTTTACAATTTTTGAAACGCTTCAGTACTGGCTAATAAGATTCCTTCCGCTAAGTGCTATGTTTTAGATTGAATTGATGGTCTTAAAATTCACCGTACTTACTTTCTTTGGAGTAGCCCAGTCGTTTCGTGCAAAATAAATCACGATAGGCACATTTATTTTCCTGACATCATATTCCGGCGGTTCTGAAGTTCCATATTTAATCATATTTCTACCACGGCCATAGTCATACTTTGTAAACTTTCCTCTGGATGCTTCAGTAACATAAGTCAGAGTTTTTAGAGAAGTACCTCCAGGTAATTGGTTGAAATAGACTGGCAGAGTTTCCTGGAATATAATCAGTTCGAAGAACTCAAAATCGACTTCACTTTAGGATGTAATCAATCTTCAAAGATACTCTAGTATGCGATTTCTGGAAATTGTGTAAATATTACATTGTCAATTTCTGAATGTTTTTCTTACCACAGATTAACCTGATTGGAATTGAGCAAAATAGAGTGTGATGAGGAATATACCAGAAACCTTCATTAACCTTGCAATGGTTTGAAATAATGAGGCATTCCGTAATCAGGTGATCAGGAGTTTCATCCTCCTCCCCACATAATCAACACTCGTCAGTTTCTGCTAGCCCTAATATTATCATATGCTTCCTTGGACAGCAGTGCCCTGTAAGGAAACCAGTGAAGAGGTGCAGTGTGTTTTTACTGAGACCCATATACTTCTTGGATCTGACAGTGTCAAAGTTCGGGAGGAACTTGTTGGAACTTCCTGGAGGAAATATCTAGTGTATACCTCTTTAAGTTTCTTCTTTCATCCGAAATTCATTATTGTAGCTGTATCTTCCCACTCCACAGTAGGGTTCCGGGTCAAGAAAAGGGGTTCGTGCTCCTTTCTTGGCAAGTGGGTTGGTCTCATTATTTCCTATAATTCTAGAGTGACCAGGAACCCAGACCAAAGAGACCCTGTTGTTCTTGCCTACTTCATTAAGGTTTCTTCGGTACTCCCATATTGGCTTAGACTTGACTACATGGGTGCTCAGAGCTTCAATAGCAGCCTGACTGTCAGAATGGATTGCTATATCGCACCTCTGATAGTTTCTTTCGAGGTTCATTTTCACGCATCTTTCAATTGCAAGTATACTGGTTCTGCCTGAAAGGCGCTCGGATAGGAGCCTAGCGATAGTGAGCATTTGGTACCTGCCTCATATACTCCAGAGCCAGCTCCTATATTAGTTTTTGAACCGTCTGTGTACCATTTATTGGCATTTTTTTGAGAATTTGGGTGGTGGATACCCTGTCCGAATCTTTCTTCCTACCTAGAATCGCAGTGGAGATTTTTCGATGCTCACTTTCTTAATCATTTCGTCACTAGGAAGATTGTCTGATGAAATTTACAAAAACCCTTTGTTAACTCATAAAAAAATATCGTACTTACAGGTGCAATTTGATTAAATGGTCCAAGGTATATATTGATTGCATGCAGACATAGCAGCATTAAAGCAGTGGATGCCAAACAAGTCGATCCAGTGAGTCTTCTGGAATATCCTCGAGAAAAAAGTTGTACAATATTCAAGCTACTAGCGACTCTCTGAAAAAATACATGAGCAGGTTCAAAGTTATCCAGTTACTTCTATATGTTCCCGATATATATTTCGGAAAAAGTAAAAGCAATTTTGGAAAAAGTAAAAGCAATTTCGGAGCAAGTAAAATCAATTTCGGGAAAAGTAAAAGTAATATCGGAAATAACTTACCAGGAATGGTTTCAATAGAGGAAACAAAATTCTGTATGGGCTGGGAATATTACTGAGTTTGTAGGCTGGGGACAAGAAAACGAACAACTTAACAGTACTTCTAGCTGCTTCCGGATACTCCGAAGCATACATCAGAGCGGCAGTTGTCCCAAGGGAATGACCCACGTAGATGATATCTCTTCTTCCTGTATTATATTTCACAGTGGACAGCATGGCCGGTACATCAATCAAACCGATTTCGTCGGCCCTATAAACAAGTTTTTGTGAGCGAAATTAAATTTTTAAACGCATCATACTCTTGTCTTAAGTTCCTCAGTATATCTTAAAGCAAGTCTTTTCTTTAGATAGGGTGCTTCATTTCCAAAACTCACCCATAGTCCCAATATTTTTTGTCGGTTACGTTGTATGTTGCATGTCCTTCTGAGTATTCGGTTCCTCTGTAATTACCTAACCACACGTCGTATCCAGCATCCGCTAACAGAAATGCTGAAAAAATAGTTTCGAGATCGCTATTATTTATGAAATAAATGATAACCTTGAAGATATTTGTATAATTATCACTCTAATTCTAATCAAACAATTAATCCGATCATGGCCCGACATCGTGGCAGAGGCATTAATGTATCATAGAAGGTAGTTACTGCTGATTGGTAGATCCCCGCCCACGGTAGTTCGCTTGGTCCAATGGAGTTCAATGTAAACAGTCCCGGGAGTGATACTGAGTTCCAAGAAATTGCTCACCTACGCAGGCACTTCCAAAATTTACGAGACGGCTAACATCGATATGATATTAGCAATTTCCTGTTCAGATAATAGTATTTGGAGACTCTAGGAGTTAATTGGCTTTGAGGTGCCTCCAGGGTTAATATTCATGTCATAGGTTTTTTACAGAAAAGGATATAATGCAGAAATACGTCTCAATTATCGGTACGGACGTCGTTTAACGTTATCTGCACCAGTAAAAGTAATTTAGTCTCGTCTACTGTTTACCAAGGGGGAAATATCAAAATTCCTTCATAGCTGACCGCACAACTTTGTTTGAATCTTTAAACTTCCCGCCCATTTTCATTGTTTCACTGAGTGTAACTTGGGTTGCCTACACAACGTAAGTGAAGAGTCCTACAAACTCACTACCTCACACTTACCTATTGAGTTTTTTCCTAAGCTCACAAATATAGCGGCAGTACTTTGTATACCGTGTAGCATGAACACTGGACCCTTTTCACTACTGACGCTAGGTATCCTAAATAATGTTAAAATGTATCCATCTTTTGTCTGTACTTTGAATTCTTGAAAAGGATAACCAGTCTTCCTTATTATGTCTGGCTGAAAAACAATTCTAATTTTAATTCATTAATTATGATGGTTCATTAGTTAGCATTAAGCTAAAAGACACATGGTGAAACTTTATTCGTGATCCGGGTAGACCTCTTACCCTCTTGTGACAAAAGAATGAACGTCACTGAACATCGCTCAAGGTTTCCGCATCACAGAGGGTTGGAGTTCGTGAGGATTTCCCTAGGTGGCGCTGGTTAGATTTACTTTCCAGTACTTCGAAACAATAGGGCTTAAGTTTCCTAGAGCTCCCTCGTTTTTCATTGAGCGGCTACGTTACGCTGATGACTGATAACAAACATGAAACCAGTACGTATCTACAAAAGTAACTACACTCTTGTCCAATACAGTTTTTGTCGTCTGACATATGTTTCGGAAACAAAGTTTCCATTTTCAAAGACGAAGACTAAAGCATGCAAACAACCGGCCCAGGCTGGGCCGGTTTCTCAATTGCGAGTTGCGCATGTATTTAGCGATATTCAAGAACGCGTAACACTCGGGTTACCCGCAACCTCGAGTTAACTCGTAATTGAGAAACCGGCCCCCTGAGAATAATGAATTGTTAATAGGGGTTAGATCATTATCGAGTAAAATATATTTTTGGCGCTCTTGTTCCTCAGAACAGAGTGCTTATCAATTTGCCCAAATGTATGTAATTTTGGAATTTTTGGCTGAAAATGGTCTTAAACGATTTGGTTTGACTCACTCTTCAAGAATCCATGGTCAAAAGTGATTCTGTCCGGCCGGCCGGCCGTCCCTTAACACCATAACTCTCGAACGGAATGAGCTAGACAGTTGAAATTTTCAGAGTAGGTTTAGGGGATAAATATCTCGGTTAAGTTCGTCATTGGGTAAAATCGGCCAGGTGGTTTCGGAGTAACAAAAAAAATATTTTTTTTACATTACACATTTTAAATTCAATTTTTTTTTAAGATGCAATTTCTTCATAAGAATCTATTGATGTCATTCTCAACTCTAACAAACTAATACTTTCGGAGATATGATTTTTCAAAATTTCAATAATTATTCTCAATTCTATATAATTCCATAGAATACTCTAATTATAATTTCCTGATGTATATAAATCCAACATGAGATGAGTCATAGGCCTACGGTTTGAATTTAATTACGAAAATTCTTGAGAATAGACGCACAGAAGCCAAATTGAAAATGTGGGAAAACCCTGTGGACAGGAGCTTTGGCA
This sequence comes from Halyzia sedecimguttata, assembly GCA_937662695.2. NCBI lineage: Eukaryota > Metazoa > Arthropoda > Insecta > Coleoptera > Coccinellidae > Halyzia > Halyzia sedecimguttata. Next base: position 81,068,549 of record OW569415.2, on the reverse strand, counting down.
CTCTTGTTCAAACTTTGACAAATATTAACTCCGAAAGTATTGGTTTCTCCGAGTTGGGAATGATATCAATGGATTCTTATTTAATTTATTTTATTTTATGATGCACTTATATCATAAGATTCCATTAATATCACTGCCAACTCTGAGAAACCAATTCTTTTGGAGATATAATTTGTCAAAGTTTGTTTTCATTTAATTTCTTTAATCATGTAGTTCTATCATAAGAATCCATTGATATAATTCCCAACTCTGAGAAACTAATACTTTCAGAGATATAATTTGTCTGTTTTAACAAGAGTGCCAAAAAGCTTCTGTCCACAGGTCTTGAACAAATTTTTCATATACATTTCGATTCCTTCAAGTGTTCCTAAGTACAATATATTGGAATTTTTCAACAGTTTGAAGGAATTTTCTTGAATTGAGTAGCATTTGTTACAATCTGAACATTCTATTTCATATATACCCGATTTTAACATGTCCGGAGTTTTATCGAATGTATTTCCTAGATGATGTTTAATTTTCGTGGAACTTTTGAAAGCCCGTTTTATATTAACCTTTTTAAAAATATTCTGTAGTTTGTTGCTTGTTTTCGGATGGAACGTGAAAGCATGGAAACCTTTTACCGTTTTTATTTTTCTCGTTAAGGTAATGTTACTGAAGAGATTCTTATCTTTATGTTCGTTGATAATTATCTGAACTAGTTGATGACTATATCCTTTTCTTTCGGCAATTTTGTAAATCATTTTTCTGTCTTTCCTTAGCGGAATGTTTCACCGTGTGTCTTTTAGTTATTAGAAATTATCTACAGTTCACCTCATTCTATGTTTACTGTGCATATAATGGACTTCAATCGAGAAATTTCGTAAGTTTCCAGAAATACTTATTTTCCGACAACAAATGATTCACAAAGGAATGCACGTTATGTAACAATATCTACTATCGTCTTTACATGTTCTATGTGTGCAAGGCCCATAGGAATTACCATATCACCGCTAATCAGGAAATGCAATCAAATTGAGAGAGATAAATTCTTACTCTGTACTAATCCATGAAAGTGTTTCTTTCTGTGCGCAAAATGATGAATGAATGCATTTATCCGTCGATATCTGGACTGGTCTGTTGGACACAAGCTTTCACTTAACAGAAACCGCAAAATAGCTAAACAGAGAATCATTTTTTTACAACCGCTTAAGTAAATGACACATCGGTGAAGGTATCTGCAATTATCATGCACGATTTTGTTTCCGGTTCTATCTGATTGGAATGTATGTTGATATTGATTAGTTTCCGCGTCCAGAAATAATCGAAATTATTTGAGACCCGTATCTAATGGGTGTGTTGAAAGTCTTGAGCTACAATTACTTGAAAGGGATAGGTTTTGAGTACCACTCATATTTCAAAATATTTTGGAATACTTTGGGAGGTAAATGCTAAATACTACATGGTTCCTTTCTTGGTTTTCTCTCCCAAACTCCCAAAAAAATTATTATTTTGAAAATTGCGTTAGATATACAAGATATTTGTCAGAAGAAATATATCAATATTGACAATAAACAGTAACGAAACAACATCAAGGATGAAACAATAATTTTGTAACGTTTGGGAGTCTAGATCGGACTCCTCTATCAGAGACCAACCGAAAAACTTCAGAACTATATTTTGTTGACAGTTATTCTGAAATGCGAAATTTGTCACATTGAAAGTCTTTGAAAAACATAACAACATAGTTTACTTTCTCTATTTCAGTACCTATCGTAATTAGTTCATTACAGCACTAAAAACAAACAGTGCTGTAATGAACTCATTCCTGCATTGTTTATAGTTATATTTTTCATTTTGTGGTATTCAGCACTGACATTCGATTCTATCAAGTTTCAACAAACGTCAATTATTGTCAATGTAATACAGGGTGGTCCAGATCTTAACCAAGAAATTTAAACCACGTATTCTACGTCAAAAATAAGCCCTAGTTGGTCATATAAAAAACAAAAACTGAGCAGACGCAAATTACCATCTATTCTGTCGTTTCTGTTATGTGCAAAATTTTTCAAAGCAAATCGAATCAATGCCTTCATAATTGCAATTATCCGTTGGGTACCTACTTCAAAGGATCAACAACATTTGCCGTTTATTTTCCTATCACTCCCATTGAATAGATTTCGAGCAAAGTAATCTTAATGATGATCAGAAGTCAATATACAGTGTGTGGATGAAGTAATTAAGGAACAAAATACATAACTACGTTATTGAATGTTTTCAAGGAAAATGCTTGGACAGGGCAGTTTTAGTTTTTTTCAATCAACCCCCTCATGGCATAAAAATCTTACTAATGACGTCCGATTTTTTAGAGAGTTTTAAAATACCACCCTTACTTGTTTTTGCTCTTTATTACACTAAGCAATTTACCTAGATGACGGTGTAAAATATTGTTGCCGTATATAACAATTTTTTTCAGGAAATAACGATTTCTTACACCATCATTTAGCAGCAATAAAAATTTGGGGTATTCATTTTAAAAAAAAATTGAGACGCCACTTTGTGAAAATGAATGACCTCATAAGTAAAATGTTTAAGCCATTAGGTAATCAATTAAAAACTAGAATTGACTTGTCTGAGCGTGATGCTTGAAAATATTCAGTAACACAATTTACACATTTATTAATTTTGTTCCTTACTAGATCCACACACTGTATAATGTAATCGACCTTGATATTCCAAATTCGAATAAACAATGCGGAAGTTATAATTATATCCGACCCTCAACAACTTTCAATTTTTTATATGTTGAAAATTCCGAAAAAAAAAATTGAGGATCATCGTACTGATTCAATGAAATATTCACTACTTCAGAGTCTGCGGCAAAATCGCATAAAGGTCGAATTAACCTCCACAATAACTATTATAATACTGAAAAGTCTAAAAAGATGAACTCACGTACACATTAAGGAATTACCAAAGTATTGTTTCCGAACATATTTATCCAAATAGATATATAATAAAGATATACAATATGATTGCAAAAGGCCATATTCAAAAGCGCTTAGTTTCTGATATACGGAGAGATTTGTGAGTTTAGACAAAAAATTCAATCCGCCATAATAAATACAGGGATCAGCCGATTTTGTTTAAATTTCCTACAAGAATTTAACTAATAGGCCTAAACAAGCAGACCTCTGAACGAAACCAATATCAGGCTTGGAATATTATTTTTCTTCCATGTTGAGTTCTTTTGAGATTAACTCACCCTGTATAATAATTATCAAAATCAAAATCAAAAATATCAAAAATCTGAGGTCAGATTCGAAATCTACGGAAAAAACCTTCAAGAATATGTTGAAAAAGTTTCTGGCACCATTTCAGTTATTGCGTACCTAATAAATTAATATTTTCATTTTTTCACTCAAGAAATTAATTTTCGGGAAAAGTATCATCAAAATCGGGTTCATTCCATAAATATTCACGAAACTAAGTTTAAAATATTGTTATCCTTTTTAATAAATTCCTAGTAAAATTTTATAAAATATTCTCATAACCCAAAAATACCGAATAATAGAATCAGTAGCTTACAATGTCTATCTAAATGCAGTAACAGTAGGCCTGTGTCAAATGTCAAATCCCGAATTTCATCATGAAAAACTATTGTTTAGCAAGCTGTCATTAGCGTTCATTTTGTGGGTGTTAAGATTAGAAATAGAGAACATTTATTAGAGAAAATTACTGCTTCAAGTGTTAGAAATATCGCTCAAATAATTATTAAGTCAGTGAAACATCTAGTGTCAAAAAGGAATTGATTCTGGAGGTCTTCAATTTGGAAATTTATTTTAATATCAGTAAAAGTTTTTTACGAATTCTTTTTTGTAATGTTTATTACCAAAAACTATTGTGTGTAGGATTTGTATTTGCATACCTTCAAATAAAAATTGGTCCAAGCACTGACGTGAAGTCAGAAGCTTTTGCGCGTATGTTCTATTGTCCATTCTTCTGTATCTGTATCAGTTCTTAATCGAATTTACCAAGGAAAATTTGATTAAGAGTATCCAATACAGGAGAACAGACAATAGAATTTACCATGGTAAATTCAATTAAGTGTGTCCAATACAGGAGAATGGACAATAGAACATACGTGCAAAATCTCCTGACTCCACGTCAGTGCTTGGACCAATTATTTTTTTCGTAAATTTTTAAAAATTTTTTACTGGTACGGTCCTCACAAAATTTTACACACATCTTCATGCCGATATTCAACAACTAGTTACCAAGCTTCAATTCGATCGAGTCTATATTTTTCGAGTTATCGAGGAAATGATATTCCAGATGGGTATAACTCCGAACCCGGTGGGCCGATTATGGCCAACAGCGAACTTAATTGTCCCATTTGGATGTGCAACCTATCCTGAAAATTGCAAGTCTCCATCTCCTTTCGTTCGAGAGTTGTCGAGGCAACGCTCACCCATCCAGCCACTGAACTCACACAAGGCTGCTCGGATCTCCAACAATATAGATCCGATCATGTTCAAACTGGGAACTTGGTAGTAAAGTTAGGTTCTGAAGGCACTCGCAAAATTTCAGCGATATCGGACGAATAGTTTCTGATATATAGAATTTTTGCGTTGCCTTTTACAACATAATATAACCATGTTTGAATTGGATCGGTTTTGTATTTTTCAAGTTATTGAGGAAATAACAACCAAATTTCAGATAGGTATAACTCCAAAACCGTTTTGCCAATTATGTCTATAAACAAACTCAATTGGCGCATTCAGATTTTCAACCTAACCTGACAATTTCAAGTCGCTATCTCTATCCGTTCTTAGGTTATCGTGACGTAAATAATATTTTTTAATAATTTTTTAAAAATTTTATAGAGATATGATGTTCACAAAATTTCACAAACGTCCTTAGGTTCATATTCTACAACTACTCACCAAGTTTCAATTCGATCGGATCAGTATTGGTTGTAGACAACATTATTACTCGGAAACCATTAGGCCGATTATGCCCATCTTTTTCCGTTCTCAAGTTATCGTGGCAAACGGCCGGCCGGCCGGACAGAATCAAATTTGACCTCGAATTCTTCATCACTGAGTTGAACTTAGTAGTTTGAGACCATTCTCGGCAAAAAACTTGAAAATTACAGACATTTGGGCAAAATGATAACGCGATGTTCCCCAGAACATACGCGCAAAAACATATAATTTACGAAAAATTCAGTTCAGATTATTGATAACTGTTGACTAATTCCGGTCCTGATTTATTATTCAGTTTTTTTTTGTGTTATGAGGGTATTTTGTAAAATTTTACAACGAACTAAATAAAGAGAATATAAATATTTATGTTTCGTGAATATTCATTATATTAACCAATTTTGATGGTGCTTTATCCGACAATTAATTTCGTGAGAATGGTGCCAGAAACTTTTTTAACAAATTCCTGTAGGATTTTTTCCGTAGATTTCGACTCTGACCTCAGATTTTTGCTAATTACTATACAGGATGAGTTATCCTTACAAGAACTTAACATGGAAGGAAAATAATATGCCGGTCCTGATATTGGTTTCGTTCAAAAGCCTACTTGTTAAGATATTTTAGTTTAATTCATGTAAGTACCAAATTTAAACCAAATCGGCAAATTCCTGTATTTAATATGGTGAATTGAATTTTTTGTGTACATTCAGATATCACTATGTATGTAACAAAGCTGTTTTGGATATTTGTATACCTATAGTATTTTGTAAACATATTGGCTATAACCCAATAAGTTTTGTCGGATTCATTTCTGGGCAGGCTGTATGTCTGACAATAGAGAGAGTTGATTTTAGAGAAATTGAAAAATATTCTGTATAAATATTTTAGATATCATTTTCGGTTTTCACTTCTCATTCCTATTATTTGAGATAAATTCATGTTTGAAAAATATACAAATTGTATAATTCGAAAAATCATTCTCCAAATTAAGAAGAAAAGTTCCTATAAACGTATGTTCGCAAGCTATTGGTTTCTGAGATGAGGGTGGCAAAGTTGAATTCTTATTATTATTTTTTTCAATACATTTCAAATTAATTGTAATCTTCGAGTAAAGTTTTCTATCTGGCAGTATCAAATCATGATTTTATTTTATCTCAATTCCAAATGAGAATTTGCGAAATTGTTCTCTCTTTTCAACAAAATACAAGTCGACTCCTCAAGTTTCCATGTCATCAGAATCTTTGTTTTACTCCAGTCCATCATGTGATCTCTATTGATTATACAGACATGTTCTTCTATTTTTGATTTTTGTATGTCTCTATTCCTTAAGTTGTTCCTAATAACTTACGTATACTACACAGGATGTTCAAATGGAATGGGGTTAACTACTGGTAAATATACCCGATGTCAAACCTGCGTAACCATAGAATAAACTCATCATCAAAAATACTAATTCTATGAATTTAGTGAAGATATGTGTTAAATGATTAAAAACACATAGAGGAGAGACAAAAAAATCCTTCATTTGAAATAGTTCAAAAACAATTAGAATTCAATCCACTTGTAAATGTTATAAAAAAATACTCACCACTTTAGATTCGGCTGCAAAATCATACCAACAATTTGAGTTATCCTTCATTGTCGGATAATCCCACAGACTAGGACAAACGTTATTGTCGAATTCAGCCGAAACAGTCCTTAGAAAAATACAAATCGTACACACGACACTCAGTAGATTGTTTCCAATCATTATTATGGCAAACTGAGGAATCGATTATCTGTATTTGCCACTCTCAATTTCACCGTTATCGGTAAGGGAATTAGTCAGCTTGCATCCACTTTCTTCCTTCTGCGACTTCATGGAAAAGAATAAGAAAATTGCATTTATTATGGTTCAACGTACTGGTCGTATAGAATCTAAAAAATAGTTCAGCAATTAAGGATCATTTACATAGTTGAGTTCTTTGATTTGCAGTGGCGTAACGAAGTTTGGTGCGTACAATTATGTCACATTTTGTTAACCAAAATATATAGGGTTGTCACAACTCAATAGATCATAATCCTCTTTATTGAATTAATCCGAGCTTTCGATTATATTCAAATTCGTCTTCAGTGGCACTAAAAAATTCAATACTAGACCAAAGATCTTATACAACAAAAAAGTAAATAAAAAAAAATTGGTACAAGCACTGACGTGAAGTCAGGAGTCAGGAGAATGGACAAAAGAACATACGCGCAAAAGCTCCTGACTTCACGTCAGTGCTTGAACCAATGTTTTTTTCGAAATATTTTTGAAATTTTCTCGGGGTTTTCTACGGTTCTTACAAAATTTCACCCACTTCTTTATGTCGATATTCTACAACTAGTTACCAAGCTTCAATTCGATCGGGTCTATATTTTTTGAGTTATCGAGGAAATAATATTCCAGGTGAGTATAACTCCGAAACCGTTGGACCGATTATGCCCTAAATCGAACCTATCCCTCCCTTTCGGATGCGCAACCTACCCTGAAAATTACAAGTCCCTATTTCCTGTCGTTCGAAAGTTATCGAGGCAACGGTCATTCTTCCAGCTACTGAACTCAGGCTACTCGGATCTCCAACAATATGGATCCCATCGTGTTCAAACTTGAAACTTGGATGAAGAGTTAGGTTTTGAAGGTTTTCGCAAAATTTTAGCGATGTCGGAGGAATAGTTTCTGATATATAAATTTTTTTTCATTGATTTTCAATGTTTTTCTTTAATTTCTAGTGATACCATCCACACGAAATTTAGCGTTGACATTCTACAACTAATGACAATGTTTGAATTGGATCGGTTTAGTATTTCTAGAGTTATTCAGGAAATAACAACCAAAGTTCAGATAGTTACCAAAACCGTTTAGCTGATTACGCTTTAAGCAAATTCAAATGTCGCATTCGGCTGCGCAACCTACCCAGGAATTTTCAAATCGCTGTCTCTTTCTGTTCTCGGGTTATCGTGACGTAAATAATATTTTTTAATAATTTTTTTTTAATTTACTAGTGATACAATCTTCACAATTATACTTCATTTATACTCTGGAACTGGAGGGCGAGCTGTAGATGGCGTAATGGTGAGAACAGCTCTGATGGGGGGCACAATAGATCTCAAGGTCGCGGTGCAACGTAACCCCTTATCAATAATAATAATAATAAAAATCTTCACAAAATTTCACACACGTCTTTATGTCGATATTCCACAACTAGGTACCCGTTACAATTCGATCGGGAATGTATTATTTGAGTTATCGAGAAAATAATATTCCAGAAAGTTATAACTCTGAAACCGTTGGGCCGATTATGCCCAACAACGAACTTAGCTCTCCCATTCGGATGCGCAACCAAGCCTGAGAATTTCACCTCCGTACCTCTTTTCGTTCGAAAGTTATCGAGGCAAAGGTCATCCATCCAGCTACTGAACTTATCCAAGGCTGCTCGGATCTTCAAAAATATACATCCGATCGTGTTCAAACTTGGAATTTGGTAGTAGTGTTAGGATATAAAGGCTTTCGCAAAATTTCAGTGGTGTCAGGCGGATAGCTTCTGATGTATAGAATTTTTTTCAATAAATTTCATTTGTTTTTTTTAATTTTCTAGTAATACGATGCTCGCGAAATTTTGCAAGAATTTTTTAGCCGGAATTTTACAACTAGTGACCAAGTTTGAATTGGATCGTTTCTGATCGTTATTGAGGAAATAAAAACCGAATTTCAGATGGGTATAGCTCCACACTCGATTATGCCTATTAACAAACACAAATGTCTCATTTAGATGCAGAACCTACCCTAAGAATTGCCGCTAACTCTTCCGGTCTAAGGTTATCGAGACGTAAATAATATTTTTTAATATTTTTTTTCTAATTTTCTAGCGACAAGATTCTCACAAAATTTCACAAACGTCTTTGTGAAATTTGTATATTTGTATCTTTGTATTCTACAACTCGCTACCAAGTTTCAATTCGATCGGATCTATACCTATTGGTTGATGACAAAATTAGTTTTCGGAAACCGTTGGACCGATTATGCACATTAACTAGTCACTGAAATATATTTATCACTAGCGCTCTGAAGCCCTTATCAATGCTATTAATATTTTTTGCATTGTTTTGATTTTCGAATCCTCAACACTCCTCAACATCCTAACAAATGATTTGTAGTAATATGTCTATAAAATAGTGATTCCTTTCATCTATACAGGGCGTCCCAAAGCAGGTGGTAGCAAACTGAAATGGGTAACCCAAATAGTCACTGTTTGGTGTGCTTACCTCTTCTTCAGTTAAGTAATTTGTTATGTACTTCCGGTTCTTCTTTTCCTGGTTTCAACCAGAATCTCGTTCAGTTCTAAACCATCATCATAGAAAGAAGAACGCTCAGAGCTTCCCGTGGAATTCGAACTGTTCACAAATACAAGGAAGAAGCTCCGAAATCAGTAATTTTTCGCAACAACTAAGTATCGGTTAACGTGAAACCGAACCTGATTAAACTCTATTCGGTTGTCGACGATGCCACATATATTTCAGAACTAGTTTTACGGAAGACATTGAATTTCTTTAACCTTCCTTGCGAATCAAACATTCGTCCTGCAGTCATTCAAAACGTCCTTGTAATTAAAAACTGGTACATTTACATGTTTATCATTTTATCCCTATTCAAGATATCGAAAAACAGTATATCTAATAAAAACGTCTTGATTATTAAACAAATAATAACTCATTAGATGCTGCTTAATTGTTCAGTTTTTCAGTGAAATTTCTAAGATTGCAGTGTGTTTGGCATAAATTCAAACAGAAAAGAATTAAGTAAAGAACAAAGTTCAATTGTGAATGTAAACATAAATTCTTATGATCAAATATGAACAGTCTCTCTAATTTTATATGGCTAGATCAAAATTCGCCTAAAATTCCGAGAAATATCATAACATGGCGGTTTTTCCTACTTATCAACGGTACATGCCCACTCTTCCACATTTACTGCGAGATGTGATGTCAAAGCTTCCTATATTGATATTATAATTATAAATTAATATAATATACTAGCTGGCCCGGTGAACTTCGTACCGCCTAACTTAATAAAATAAAATGCTCGGTATGAATGAAGTTTTATTATTATTTTCGATTAATTGCACATGATGTTGCGTACTTACAAAACAGAGTTTTCCTGAAATACTGGCTATTTATAAAGTTTCAATTTGATATTGACAGACAAACACAGTTATGGTATAGTCTCTTAATCAATTTGAAGCTTTCTGATGAACTGTATTTTTTGTTTTGATTTGTGGTGCGTAAATAGACAAAGATGACGGTTTTCTGACGCGCGAACACGCGACGTATAATTGTCCATGCGCCATGTCCACACATCAAAGGAAAAACAAAATTGTTACATTATGAGAATCCATCCAAGGTACCTATTTAGTTAGTGCTTTGTTTGTGGCAAAAATCACTTCAATCGCCTACAATTGTGCCGTGATATGAAGAACATCCTGTATAGTAATATTTTATTTTCAATGATATATGCCTCGAGAGTATATTTTTTAACACGATTGAAAGAAATTATAGATTGGCGTGAAAACCAGCAAGTTGCAATTGCCTTTACAAAAAAACAACCTGTGTGAAAATTTCGGACAAATAGGTACATTATGAGAATCCATCCAAGGTACCTGTTTAGTCAATGCTTTGTTAGTGGCACAAATCACTTCAATCGCGTACAATGGTGCCGTGATATAAAGAACACGCTGTATAGTAATGGTTTATTTTCAATGATGTATGCCTGGAAAGTATATTTTTTAACACAATTGAGTGAAATTGTACGACTTTGACGTGAAAAAGAGCAATATGTCATTGACGTTAAAAGAAAAACACCCTGTGAACATTTTTATATTTATTTACCTTTTAAACCTTCCCTGGACTTCCACAAAGAATTCAAGACCGAAATTAGCCAAATCTGTCCAGCCGTTCTCGAGTTTTAGCGAAACTAACGAACAGCAATTCAATTTTAAATATATAGATAATATGCCTGATTACATCATTTTAGAGAATCTGGAAACATGATATTTTTGGTGGGTATTCATGATGTTTTGTGATTATAGAGTGTTATAAAAATACTTGGATATTACGTTACTATTTTTTTTTTTTTTTTTGGTTGCGGAAGAAGTCAATATATTTGATCTTCTAATTATTTTATATTTATTTATGGGTTCAAATAGAATGGTGCAAATGTATGTGAAAGTACTTTCCCAGGTAACAGATATTCCCACTGCGAGCTCCTAACGATATCACGCAGATAACTAGAGTAAGACATTCCTATTGCGAGCTCCTCAAGATATCACAAGTGTAACGAGAATAACGCATTCCTATTGCGTGTCCGCAAGTCATCGCAATTTCAACAAGAATAGCAAATCAGGTTGCGTTTTGCAGGGATCTACTCCATCCCTACTCACTTCTCGTTTCCACTGGTAGATGGCGCAATCGTCTACTCTGTACCCGGAAGAACAACCGCATCGTTAATAACCCGAGTAGAATATCGATCTACGCATCGTAGTGAAGTATTCGTCGCCATACGTGTACTTCACATTTGGAGGATATATCGATTATAGATCCATATAGCAGCCATCTTCTCTTCTCTACTGTCCCGGTTGAACTTCCCCATGTAAAGTCTCTGAGATGTTACTAGGCTCATTCCCTGTGGCGGAAATTTAGAGGTGATATGGATTTCTTGGAGCAAAATCACTGAAATAGCTCTCCAAGATATCTCTGGGAGGTACCTGTGTTACTTCGGTAATTTCTTAATAATACAGCTTATTCTGTTAACAATTTAATTTTTTACAAATTACAACACTCACGGGGAGTCAGGATTTTGTCGCGTATGTTCTGGGGATGTCTGTAATTTTCGTTTTTTTTTGCCGAATATGGTCTCAAACGATTTGGGTGGAACTCCCTGACGAAGATTCCGACGTCAAAAGACTTGAAATATTCAGGTTATCTGGCGTTTCCCAGTATGACGGAAAAGTTCGTTAATGGGCATAATCGGTCCAATGGTTTCCGAGTAATAATTTTGTTTTCAACCAATACAAGTGCAATCGATTTGAAACTTGGTGAGTAGTTGTAGAATACAAACATTAGGACGTTTGTGAAATTTTGTGAGAATCTTGTCACTAAAAAATTTTAAAAAAATTATCAAAAAATATTATTCATGTCACGATAACCTGAGAACGGAAAGAGATATCGACTTGAAATTTTCGGGTGGGGTTGTTCATCTAAATGGGACATTTGAGTTTGATTATAGACATAATCGGCCAAACGGTTTTGGAGTTATACCCATCTGAAATTTGGTTGTTATTTCCTCAATAACAGAACTGATCCAATTCAAACATGGTTATCAATTGTATAATGGCAACGCGAAAGTGCCTGCAAAATTTCGTATTACTAGAAAAATTTTAAAAAATCATTGAATATCATTGAAAAAAATTCTATATATCAGAAACTGTTCGTCTGATATCAATTTTACGGGATCCTTCAAAACCTAACTCTACTGCCAAGTTTCAAGTTTGAACACAATCGCATCTATATTGTTGGAGAGCAACCTTGTGTGAATTCAGTAGCTGGATGGGTGACCTTTGCTTCGAAGGAGATAGGGACTTGCAATTTTCAGGGTAGGTTGCACATCCCAGGAGAGTTATATTCATTTTCGGGCATAGTCAGCTCATCGGTTTCGGAGTTATACCCACCTGGAATATTATTACCTCGATAACTCAAAAAGTATAGACTCGATCGAATTGAAGCTTCAGAACTAGTTGTAGAATATCGACCTTAAGACGTGTGTAAGATTTTGTCAGAACATATCCCTAGAAATCTTTTAAGATATTACGAAAAAAAAATTGGTTCAAGCACTGACGTGAAGTCAGGAGCTTTTGCGCATATGTTCTATTGTCCATTCTCCTGTATTGGACACTCTTAATACCATGGTAAATTCTATTAAGAGTGTGCAATACAGGAGAATGGACAATAGAACATACGCGCAAAAGCTCCCGACTTCACGTCAGTGCTTGAACCAATTTTTTTTGCAGAGTTTTTTCCTAAGCTATATTTGTTGAAGTAATAGTTAAGAATATACCTTGTAGTAAACTGTATTATATAACACTATGCTATTGAACAAGAGATGGCGCTGTATCGACTGTGTCGATATTACAGACATCAATTATACAATGTTGCAGACGCTAAGAATGCACAATAGAGTGAGCTGCCGTTCGTTGTTGTTGTACGCTTGTGATGATAAGCACATGTAATACTGTTAAAAACTGAAGAATAAATCTTTCCTTTTGTCACTGGAGATTTCTTATATCCTGAAGAACACAAACTTGACCAGATTAACTCGATTCTCATCAGGTTATGGGCCCAGGCACCAAGAAAGAGAAGAAACACGAATCGAGTAAGTAAAGAAAATGGCGTCATCAAGTTTACCGTTCCCACAATTGTCGAACACAAATTATTCGAATTGGAAATTTCGCGTAGAAGTTCTATTGGACAAAGAAGGCATAAGAGATGTAATAGAAGTCAACGAGGAAGCAGTGAACAAAATGTCTGAGGAAGTAAAAACAGCACATGTGAAGAGGGACACAAAGGCGAAATGTATAATTGTGCAATGCATTTCTGACAAGCATCTTGAGTACATTAAGGATGCGACAACAGCTGCAGGTATGATGAAATCCTTAGAGAATATTTTTGAGAGAAAAAGCACCATATCAAAACTATTCATCATGAAGAAGCTATTGAAATTAAAGTGTACATCAGAAGATCTTCAAGATCATTTTATGAAGGTAGAGAGTCTACTAAGAGAACTTGAAGCAGCAGGATCGAAGTTAGATGAGACAGACAAGGCTTGTTACCTACTTCTTACCATGCCGGAGAAATATGATATTGTGATTACAGCTATAGAAACCGTGAGTACAGCAATTTCTTTAGAATTTGTCAAAAGTCGATTATTAGATGCTGAGCTGAAGCTGAAAGAAACTAGAGATGATGACTTAAAGGATAAAAGCTGTGCATTTCAAGTGAACACGAGGAGGTACAACCCAAACTCCAGAAACTGTTTTGAATGTGGAGAAGCTGGCCATTTTATTAGGGATTGTCCAAGGAAAAATAAGAAAATGGAAGATAGGTCAAGAGAAGGACACAAAAGAGGAAAAGGAAAGCAAGCGAATATAAGTAAGGCAGATGAAGAAGAAACAGGTATTTCATTTTTGACAGAAGTATTAGTAGCTAAGGGGAAAAATAACAAGGTGAGTGAAAGAAATATAGAATTTATATTGGATAGTGGAGCCACAGATCATCTAGTTACGGAGAGTATGTCTAAGTACATGCATGATATAGAAAACTTGGACACTACTATTAGCATTAGAGTGGCAAATGGAAACTCTATTAGTGCTAATAAGAAAGGAAAACTTTCACTCAAGTATAAAAATGTTAATATAGAATTTGATGCTCTAATAGTATCTAAACTGAAATATAATTTGTTGTCAGTGAAGAGAATAAATCAAAAGGGAAACTCTATTTTATTTAAAAAGGAAAAAGCAATAATAAGAAGCAAATCAAATATAGAAATTGAATGTCTTTTAAGAGGAAATTTGTATATTATAGATTTCAAGGTTGATCTGGCTAATTCGACTGCATTAATCAGCACAGATGGAGATTTATGGCACAAAAGATTAGGACATCTTTCTGAGCAATACTTAAGAAAACTCAATTTACCTGGACCATCAACGGTGTGTAGTCCATGCAAAGAGGGTAAGGCAACGAGAAATCCATTTGAGAGTGTTCCATTACCAAGATCTAACAATGTAGGAGAGTACCTACATACAGATGTGGCTGGACCAATAAGGACACCAACAAAAGCAGGAGAAAAATATTTTCAGGTAATAATTGATGATTTTAGTCACTTTGTAACAGTTTACTTACTGAAGAGAAAAGAAGAGGCCCAATTCAATTTAATGAATTTTGTAAGGAAACTAAGTGCAAAAGGAAATAAATGTGCAAGAATAAGAGCAGACAATGGAGGTGAATTTATTTCATTTGAATTGAAAAATTTTTGTCAGCAGAAAGGAATTGAATTACAATATACTGTCCCATATACAAGTCAGCAGAATGGCGTAAGTGAGAGAGCAAATAGAACACTCATGGATAAAGTAAGAACAATGTTTGCTGAAACGAATATGCCAAAACACTTATGGGGTGAAGCAATTCGCAGTGCAGCATATGCATTAAATAGATCCCCAACAAGAACTCTTTCAGGTGAAACACCCGCAAGAATCTACTTTGGAAAATTAGACTTGAGCAAACTGAGGGTATTTGGATGTAAAGCTTGGATTTACAAACTACCGAAGCCAACAGATAAACTTGAAGCCAGGGCAATACCAGTCAGAATGGTAGGTTACAATGGAAATGGCTACAGGCTATGGGATTCCAAAAATGATGAAATATTGATATCGAGAGATGTGAAATTCGATGAAAATGATTCAGTGTATAATGATATTGAGAAGCTGAACATTAACGATATGATTGATTACAAAGATTTAGAATCAGAGGGGGAAGAGGAAGAAGAGTCTAATACGAATAATGAAAAAGGAACAAAAACAATTGAAGATGAAAACTTGGAAGATCAAGTCCACATCAAGTCCAGATCATACAATAAAAGACAAGTGAAACCTCCAGAACGACTCAATGATTATGAATTGTATTATGCAGCATATTGCTTCATAACAGAAGAACCGCAATCATATAGTGAAGCGATAGAATCTACAGAGTGGCAAGTAGCTATAAACCATGAATTAGCTGCTCATAAGAAGTATGAAACTTGGCAACCAGTACGACTTTCAGATGAGAAAGTAGCAATAGAAACACGTTGGATTTTTAAAGTTAAATCAAATGGTTTGAAAAAAGCTAGATTGGTAGCAAAAGGCTATCAAGAGAAAATACAGTCATATAGCAATTATGCACCCGTTGCAAGATATTCCACAATAAAAATGTTTATTTCACATGCACTTGAGAATGACTGGGATATAATCCAGCTTGATATACCAACAGCATTTCTGCAAGGCAAATTAAAAAGTGATATCTACATCAAAATCCCAGAAGGTGTGAAAGTTGAGAAAAAGTACAATTCTTTAAAATTAAACAAAGCATTGTATGGATTGAAAGAAGCACCCCGAGCCTGGAATGAAACTTTCAATGAGTTCACAGTAAGGAACAATCTAAAACGCTCGTCATGTGATTTCTGTCTATATACTGGCAAAGGTATATGGATGCTACTATGGGTAGACGACATAATCACTACTGGACCGAACAAAAATATACTAATAGAAGCACTAGAGAGGGAAATGTCAGCAAAGAATTTGGGAACTCTGAAAAATTTCTTGGGTATGGAAATAATCAAAATGAACAAGAAAATATATATTTCCCAGAGTGAGATGATAGATAAAATGATAAAGAAATTCGGATTGTTAGAGAGTAAACCAGCAATGACTCCTATGGAAACAAATTTCCAAGTAGAAAATCAACCGATAACTCAAAATGTACCCTATAGAGAGTTGATTGGATCACTACTATATCTAGGAACAATTAGCAGACCGGATATATCATTTTCTGTTATATTTCTAAGTCGTTTCCTGGATAAACCCACAAATCAATTATGGCAAGCAGCGAAAAGAATCCTGCGATATTTGAAATACACCAAGGACATGAAATTGGTCTACCAGATTTCGCAAGAAAGAGGAATACTGAGAGCTTATTCTGATGCAGATTGGGGCAATGACCAACTTGATAGAAAAAGTGTGAGTGGATGCGCGATTTTTATTGACAACAATTTAGTGTCATGGATTTCTAGAAAACAAAGTGTAGTGGCGCAATCTAGTCATGAAGCTGAATACTTAGCCAGTGCTATGACAGCCTCTGAACTCTTATACCTAAATGAGTTAATGAAAGACTTTAACTTAACAGATACAAAAGCAATATTACTAGTAGATAACCAAAGTGCACTGAAGTCAATACAAAGTTTTGACAACAGTAAAAGGTCAAAACACATAGACATTAAGGCACATTTTATAAAAGATTGTGCAGCAAAAAACTTATTTTCATTGATGTATGTTCAAACAGAGGAAAATATTGCTGATATTTTTACCAAACCTCTTAGTAAAAATCAGTTTGAAAAATTTAGAAAATTGTTAAATGTTCTTTAAAAGTACAATTTAAATTCTGTTTTATTTGAAAGTTAGTATCATGTTTAAATTTAAATTGAGAGGGGGTGTTGAAGTAATAGTTAAGAATATACCTTGTAGTAAACTGTATTATATAACACTATGCTATTGAACAAGAGATGGCGCTGTATCGACTGTGTCGATATTACAGACATCAATTATACAATGTTGCAGACGCTAAGAATGCACAATAGAGTGAGCTGCCGTTCGTTGTTGTTGTACGCTTGTGATGATAAGCACATGTAATACTGTTAAAAACTGAAGAATAAATCTTTCCTTTTGTCACTGGAGATTTCTTATATCCTGAAGAACACAAACTTGACCAGATTAACTCGATTCTCATCAATATTATCATACATCGAAATCTTTAGTATCCCGTTACACCAACCTCTGCTAACACTTTTTTATTTTTCATACACAAGCTTTATTGTTAGTTGCCCAAAATGTAATGCACGAAGTTCAAAAGAATATTCTTATTCTTAATACCATGAGTAAAAAATTGATTTATGTCTATTGCATGTTCATGATGAGTACTTATAGCAAATGTTTTTTCCCCAGAATATATTGGGAAACCACTGAATATTATGGCACAACATCTGTTCCGTTTGAATATTATCTTGATGAAAATGTTCCAAATATTCAATAGAATCGTTCTTTACTTGATAAAATCCATTAATTTTATTCCTTTGACTAATATACAGTGAGCCGTAAAAGTTGGAACACATTTATTTTCTTTGAATTAATTAAATTTCGAGAAAAATCCTGAAATATGTCCTTTTTTTTTCGCGCAACTCCTCATGAAAATTCATCACGCCTAAACCGGTGACATAATCACTTTATTCGATTTTTCATTAACTTTCCAACGAGCCCACATATGACATATGTTTACATCTGAAAAAAAACTTAGGTAGAGTTGCAGCCAAGGGTTTGAGGGAAAATATTTCATTCTGTCTCAAATAAATGGGGAAAATTGAAACCCGATACACAGGTTTCAGCGTTCTTACCTTGTGTTCCGAAATTACTGGCACTACTGGCCGCAGTAAGTAATTTCGGAACGCTCTTAAGTAATAGTAAGCATCGCCAGTGAATTTCAGTACTGTTCAGGAATATCGGAACACGGCATTATTCTAAGTTATTGTTTGAAAAACTATAGCCCAACCCTGTATAAGAACAATTGTAATGTATCTGAAAAAGTTACTGTGTCTGTTCACGAAACAATTTTTATTGTATTCATCTACCATGAGAACTATTTGTTATTGTTTAATAGCTTTGAATTACAATTGCATTAATCCTTTATTAAGTTTAAATGTATTTTTTTGGATATTCTTTCTTGTAATTGGTCGAAAATCATTAATATATAGTATATAGAGTATATTTGGTTTGATGATACAGAAGAAATCCTATCCAATATTTGTGGATTCGATATACAATCCCTGATGGCATACTTTGTATAATGTGTTGTCTACTCATAAATAGCTAAATGTTTCAAGTTTCGAATATTCTGGAACTTTTTTTACAAGTTCCTGTACACAATGCTGAAACCTTTACTCAACTCTAATTTTCAATCAAAGTTCATTCGAGAACTTGTTTTAATAGTTATTTTAGACTTTGTGCTGTCACCCCTTGTCATCGGTGCTGAATTATTCCTCCTGAGAAAAAAATCTACGTCTACACTCTACATAAATGTTTTTAAAGATGCTATCATTTCTCCACATAGTTTTCTTTCATTTCTACGGATTTCAAGAGAAACAGGATTTCATATTGCTTTTCTTTCGTCGAAAATGTATAATCTCTAAATATTTGAAGGGTGCTTGGGAAAAACGACTTCCGTTCATTTTGCCCTCGAAATTACAGTGACTTTAAACAAGTAGGTATACTTGTATAAAGTCACTGTACTCGAAATTACAGTGACTATATTCTCACTGTACTCGAAATGAGCTCGTGGTGCCATCTACATCTAGAAGCAGTTTGAGAGTACTATTAGTGTATTGTACACAATGCTACTATAGTACCTTAACCTGAACGGTAATAATGACTTGAATTCTGAATCTGAAGGTACAGTGGTACACTAAAAGAGATCTGAAAAATATGGTGGATGCAATGGAATAATGAATATGGTGGATTCGCATTGTACGGTGTAGTGTGTTTAATTCAACCTTGGAACTTCTCTAAGAATTCAACTAATCATATTCTGAATATATTCTTTCCAATTCATTTTACGTCCACCATACCATTTTTGAGTCTTCCTTGGCCAACAAATATCGTTTAATTTTTAATCAAACCTTGTTCAAGTGTAAAACAGTGGACCACTACACTGTAATCGTTATAATATTTCGATATTTTGCCAATATCTTCAACAATATAGATCCGTTCGTACTTCGCTGTAAAATTAAGTTTTAAGGCACTTGCAAAATTTTAGCGATATCTGAAGGCTAGTCAGAAAAGAATAATCATGTGAATATAACAACAACAACAACAGTTTTTCTGCAATATCTTTAAAACTATACATATCTATGATGAGTCTGAAAGATTCGGAATTGTAAATATTTATGAAATAACGAAATGTTTTAGCTAACTAAGATGCTTCTAGCCTACAAGATAACACATAACTAGCCAAGACACCATTTTTATAATAAGATCCCTATCGCATTACCAGAAATAATTTTTTTTAATAAAAAACAGTGGACCATCAGTGTCATCATTATTTGAATTGAATTCAGTATTTTACGCCGCTGGAGCTGCTTCTTTTACGGCGAATATTACTGTTTACATTCTTCATCAATCGCCACCAGAGGAACAATTTCGAAGAATGAAGAAAAAAGTTGTTTAATTCTGCACCAAGATTTTTAATAGGAAAAAATTACAGAAACATTCGAATTCCACATCGATAAAAACCATATTGATTTATTTAAAAGGTATAGGTGGTACAAATTCCGTAACTTTCTTCATTAAATGCATATGGAGTAATTCATTGATATCCTTGGCCTGTAAAAAGTCAGCTAGCCCAAATTTGTCATACTCTATAACATAAAAGTCATGCTGGTATTCCTTCGGTATGCGCTGGAACAGAACTGTTGCATCCTAGAAAAAAAAAATTGGTTCAAGCCCTGTGGGCAGGAGCTTTTTGGCGGTCTTGTTCAAACAGACAAATTATATCTCCGAAAGTATTGGTTTCTCAGAGTTGGGAATTATATCAATGGATTCTTATGATAGAACTGCATCATAAAGGAAATTCAAATCAAATAATAGTTTATTTATCAAGATTAAATGAGCAATCTGAGAATGAGAACTGCACCATGGAAGAAATCGAATTAAAATAGCTGAAATGAATTTGACTCTCTCTTATAGAATAGGATGACATGTACGAGTATGAACACAGATCGTATAATAATTCATAGATAGAATAATCATAGCATTCTGTGAAAGCAGTACGATTTGCGATTCATTATTGAAATTTCGAAAAATCATATCTCCGAAAGTGTTAGTTTGTTAGAGTTGAAAATGATATCAATGGATTTTTATGGTGAAATTGCATCTTAAGAAAAATTCAATTTGAAATTGGTAAGTTAAAAAAAAATTTTTTTTTCGTTACTCCGAAACCATCTGGCCTATTTTACTCAATAACGAACTCAGCCAAGATATATATCTCCCAAACATACTCTTTAAATTTCAATTGCCTAGCTCATTCTGTTCGAGAGTTATTGTAGAAACAAAATTTGAAAATAAAAAATTTTTTTTTTACAATTTACGGCAATCCGATCAATACCAAACTTCGCATGCGTATGAGGGTCATTATTCTACAATTTGATACCAAATTTCAGATAGATCGATTGATCGGTTTCGGAAATATTCATAAAAAATGTTTTTACTAAAAACGGCCATTTCTCCGAAACCGCTCGATGGATTTTGCTGGTTAACGAACTCGTTCGAGATATTTACGCTCCAAACCTACCCTGCAAATTTCAATCCTCTAACTCCTTCCGTTCGAGAGTTATCTTGTTAACGGATGGCCGGACAGAATCGATTTCGACCATGGATTCTTGATCAGTGAGTCGAACCAAATCGTTTGAGACCATTTTCGAACATTCGAATATTACAGACATTTGGGCAAATTGATAAGCACTCAGTTCCGAGGAACTAGAGAGCCAAAAACCATAACTATATATCTCACCTGTAAAGTTCCAGACTTATCATTTCTTCCAATGAAAAACAGCTGGGGAACCTTTATTTTTGTAACATCATATTCCGGCGGTTGTTCACTTCCGTATTTGGCAATATTTTGCGCCGATCCATAATCGAATTGCTGGAATATCTTTTTCTTCATCATCTGGTACACGTGCTCGTATTGCATGACAGAAAGGCTATCTCTGTTCAAAGATACAATAATTGGGAGTGTTTCCTGAAAAATTAATGAAGGAATGAAATAAAAGAGAAAGACCGAGAAGAGCAGGATACCTGCAGGGTATTTTCAAAGACGATGTTTTACAATTAGTCCTAAGCGCCTTATCTAAATAAATTCTTAAATGGGAGTTGAAATAGATCTGATAATAAAATGAATACGGGTCTGGCACCGCCCAATAGGATGAATTGATCATTTCTTAAAACTCAAACATTCATTGTTTATGTTTTTCTTTTATAATACACTGATGAGCAAGAAATTGAGGACATTTCGATTATCTTTTTCTTTTTAGAACAATCAGATTAAAGCTATTTTTTTTTCAATTTTTAACCCATGGTAGTTGATATTTTGGACAAAATTAAAATTGGATCTTGATTTTTAAAGCATATTTTCCGGTTTATATCATTTTTAGCGCTTTTGTTCATAGGGACAGAGTGCTAATCAATTCAAGTAATCATTAAAGGATACTGTGAGAGGTATACTCCTTATTGAAAGGTTTTTTCTGGATTTTCTCTCCCAAACTCTGAAAAATATCTATAAAATAAAAAATAATTATTTTGTGATTTGCTTCTGCGTAAGAAACACAGGATATTTGTCAGAAGCAATCAATTTAACAATGTTGCCTAACAAACAACAACGAATCAACATGAACGAAGAAACAACTATATTGTAACGTTTCGGAGTCTATATCAGACTCCTTCGTCAGACGCTTAATGAAAATCGTTAGAATTATTTTGTTGATAGTTATTTTGTGAAATTCAAGAATTGTCACATATCAATTCGCCCAAATGTCTGTAATTTTCGAATTTTTTGATGAAAATGATTTTAAACGATTTGGTTCGACTCACTGATCTAGAATCCGTGGTCAAAATCGATTCTGTCCGGCCCTCCGTTAACAGGCTAACTGTCGAACGTAATGAGCTAAACAGTTGACAGTTTCAGAGTAAGTGTAGGAGATAAATATCTCGGTTAAGTTCATCATTTATTAAGCGGCGTGAAGGTTTCGGAGTAACAAAAAAAAACCTTTTTCTTTCACATAACAAATTCCAAATTCAATTTTTTTTAAGATGCAGTTCCACCATAAGAATCCATCGATATCATTTGCAACTCCAACAAGCTCATATGTACTTACTACCTCATGATTCTACGATAGCTGAGGTTATTTCAATGGTCATTTTGCATTCAATCATACTTTGTTTTCTAGAACAGGAGGGATTTTTTATCAAAAATAACGAACCAGACATAAAGTTGACATTTCTCTTGTAGGAAAACAAAATGACATGAATGAACACAGGTCATATAAATTCATAGATAGAATAATTAAGTACAGCATTCTGTGAAAACATAGAAGTACGATTTATTATTGAAATTTTTAAAAATCGAAAGTATTAGCTTGTTAGAGTTGAAAATAATATCAATGGATTTTCATGATGAAACTGTATCTTAAAAAAAATTGAATTCGAAATTTGTAATAAGAAAAAAAAAATTTGTTTTCGTTACTCCGAAACCATCCGCTGATTTTGCCCAATAACGAACTAAACCTAGATATTTATCTCCTAAACCTAATCTGAAAATTTCAACTGATGTCTACCTCATTCCATTCGAGAGTTATCCTGTTAACGGACGGCCGGACAGAATCGATTTCGAACACGGATTCTTGATCAGTGAGTCGAACCAAATCGTTTAAGACCATTTTCAGCCAAAAACCTACGAAACCTACTCTGAAAATTTCAACTGTCTAGCTCATTCCGTTCGAAAGTTATCGTGCCTACGGCCGGCCGGACAGAATGAATTTCGACCACGGATTCTTGATCAGTGAGTCGAACCAAATAGTTTAAGACCATTTTCATCGAAAAAATTGAAAATTACAGACATTTGGGCAAATTGATAAGCACTCTGTTCCGGGGAACAAGAGCGCCAAAAAACATCACTATTAACGTGTATTTCCTCCTCTTGCATTAATGACTGCTTGAACCTGATGGAATACGGTTGACGACCCCTCATGTGCAGTATTCTTAGAACCGGCTAAGTGTCCTCTATCTCTCCATGAAATATGTACAGTTCATCAGGATCCACCCTGTGTGATTTTTGGCGACTTTGATCTCCTTGTCATAACAACTTACCGGATCTTGTTGACCGATGTCCAGTCCTGTTTGAGACATGAAATATGCGTCACAGAATCTGGCAACCCAAATTCCGCTGTATCGGCAGAACAAGGATGCTCGAATACTGGTGAAGACCCCTGGAACTTCACCATGATTCAAATACTGAAGAGGCTGGAAAATATTATTTATTTTCAATGAAAATTATTATTATTACTACACCAAGGTATCACAGGAGTAGAAAAGGACTATGAGAAAAAAATAAGAATAAATTGTATTTAAAAATGTTAAAATGTTACATTTTTAACTCTGCGACTGCATTGCGCTAGATAAAATTAACTCCGAGTTAGGTAACCCGTTTCATTCTTTGATTTATATAGCGTGGTTCTCGTTTTTACTCTAGTTTATAGACTATTGTATATCTTTTGTTGTTTGTTCTATGATGATCTGTGGATCTCGCATTATGTGGAGTTTTGACAAATTAAAATGTGCATAAAAATGGAAAAGAAATCTCGTGTACGTGCCCAATCTTTAAGAATAACGATAATGTCTAACAAATATAGGACACTGTTTTTTCTGCGAAATCTCCTATGAAATGGATTGTCTCTCAGGAAATTGTAATGACTGGTACCTATTTTCTCCAAATCTTCTATCATAACAATCGTATGTTATGTATTCGATGATCACTTCATCATCATCAGAAAGTAGTATATCATTTTCTCAAAAACACCATACAATTCAGACAAGCAAGTTACTGATCATTGCTGATATTATTATTTACCAGAAAGTCCACAGAAATTGAAACTAAATGTTTGAATTGGAGCTGTCGTCACCATCTACAACTCACCTTCTAGTTCAAGAGTTCTGATGAACTCCAGTATCTGGGATGGCTTCAAGGAGGCTACGTCTTCGCTCCTGCAGATTTCTCGCCCAAAGCATTCCTTGCGTTGGTTTGAGATGGCGAGGCATTCCGTAATCAGGTGATCAGGAGTTTCAACCCCTCCCCACAGAATCTGCACTCGTCAGTTTCTGATAGCCCTTATCTTATAATATGCTTCCTAAGACAGCAGTGCCCTGTGAGGAAACCAGTTAGGAGGTGCAGTGAGTTTTTGCTGAGATCCATATATTTCTTGGATCTGACAGTGTCAAAGTTCTGGAGGAACGTTTTAGAGTGATACTTTCCTGGGAGAGATCTCCAGAGTGTACCTCTTTCAGTTTCTTCTTTCAGCCAAAATACACTTTTTTAGGTATATCTACCTATCCCACAGTAGGATTCAGGGCCAATAAAAGGGGTTTGTGCTCCTTTCTGGGCAAGTGTGTTGGCCTCCTCATTTCCTTTAATCACCGCATGACCAAGGAGACTGTTGTTCTTGCCTACTTGATTAAGTTTTCTTCGGCACTCCCATATTAGCCCAGACTCGAAAACATGGGAGCTCAGAGCTTTATTAGCAGCTTGACTGTCGGCATGGATTGCTATATCACACCTCAGATAGTTCCTTTCTAGGTTTATTTCCACGCATCTTTTGATTTAAAGTATTTCTGCCCGAAAGAAGACCGGATAATAGCCTAGCGATAGTGAGCATTTAGTGCCTGTCCCATATACTCCAGCACCAGCTCCTGCAGTGGTTTTTGAACCGTCTGTGAATCATTTCGTCACTAGGAATATTGGCTGATGAAAAAAATATACCTGCTAAGAGAGGACCAGGCTTTCTGATTTTCAATTATCTCATTACCTGTTCCTTTCCTTGGTATTCTGAGAATGGCTTTTGTATATAACTAGATGAAGTGGTGTGAGATTTGTGATATTCTCAAGTGACATAGCAAGACACCCATAGCTACAGTGATACACACACAGGCAAGCCTTTGTACTTTTTCGAGGGTTTTCCTCGTAATATTCTGGCTTATTTTTGTATACCAGACTTCTGCCCCATAGGTGATTATGGGTTTAATTTGCATTATCTTAGGGTTGCAGCCCCAAGTTTTACCGGCTAGATTTCCGCACGCCGTGAAAGCCTTTATTGCTTTGCTAGCAGTGATTTCAACATGCTTATTCCACAGAGGTTTACTATCTAGTGTTACCCCTAGATATTTAATTTCAGACTATGCATTGAAGACAATAAATTTAATGCACAATTAGCTAACGATGATTTTTTAATGGACACATTCTTGCAACTCAGTGTAAGAGTCTTTATTCCGGAAAATATCCGATATTTAATTTCAATAATAATTAAACAACTAACCACCCGAAACAGGACTTTCTAGAAATCAATTCATCTTAACGTTCAGCACATAGCCCTTCAGTATACTCTTCCATTTGGAACTTTTCGCCGTGGTTTTATCTAAACAACAAAAAATTTCTGGACCTACGAATGGAATTGAAACCACCTTTCATGCTAGCCAATTGGCTCACCTTAGTTAACTCACCTTGCCATACCAACTGAATTAATCGGAATTTTCATATTCGTCGGAAACCTTGATAAGAGCGGGCAAAAATGAAAAAAATGTCTAAAAACTGTATAATGAAAACGTATTCCAGATCAGTTACTCACCCTGAATATAAATGGCACTGAATAATAAACGACTTTGACTGCCACCCCAACGTCCATATATGCGGCTGTAGGGGAAAGAGAGACTACACCCTTCAAATGTTTGTGAGCCTCATCAGGATATAGTGCTGAATAGATCAAGGCAGCTGTATTACCTTGTTCGAAGCCAACAATAAGAACCTTCTGATCGTTTGATTGTTTTATCTCAGCTAGAGCCTGAGGTAGGTCATAGGTTCCCCACTCATTGACACTAAACGAATAATCTTATAAAATATATATAAAATAAAACTAATACAACTAAAATGTATAAGAATGAGTGACGTTGGCAGGAATCCTAATTGACTCCACAAATTCTCAAAATGTTTTTGTAAAAGTAGAAATCTCTTAGGCTAATAATCAACTGGAATTTAAATTGCATTGTAAAGTTTGTTATACTCAGTTTTGGAAATATGTCAACAACATATTATTGACGCTCTTGTTCCTCGGAACAGAGTGCTTATCAATTTGCCCAAATGTCTGTAATTTTCGAATTTTTGGCTGAAAATGGTCTCAAACGATTTGGTTCGACTCCCTGATCATGAATCCATGGTCGAAATTGATTATGTCCGGTCGGCCATTAACACGATAACTCTCGAACGGAATGAGCTAGACAGTATTTCTGGTTTTGGTTTCAATCAATAATAATTGTTTCTGTATCAGAGTATACATTCATTATATTTTGTACATTTTCTTCCTTTTTTATATTTTTAGATATTTGTGTCTAAAAGTTAGACAATGGATCTCTGAAATATAAATAATATACTTTGCCGTTAACATTCAAGTTTCATTTAATATTGTTGTACGTTTCGTCAACACATCGACTTCTTCAGACTACAACATACTAAATTCTCAACAAAGTCTTTCTGTTCTTCATCTTCAGTTACTGCTAGTACTTTGTGAACATTTAAAATAAGTTATTGCTACCGCTTTTATAAATGTATTCTCTATTTAAATAGGAAAAAATCTAATTGTTCATCAACCAAATTACCCGTATATTTTTATTTATTTATTTCTACCATTTCCCAATAACTTAGTTGCGCACCTTCATTCAAATTGTGTAGAATTTTGAAATCCGTGTTAGTCTCATGTCCAGCTAATAAATGATTCGAATAATTAGAGTTAATTTTGTTTTTTGGAAGCATGCTCCAAATCTGTTTTTCCTATATATCATTTATCACAACTAATGCAATTTACCTGATGAACACTGATTTATCTTCTTTATTGCTTTTTGATTCTTTATTCTTAGTGAGTTTTGCTAGGTTAATTACTACGTTTACATGCATCCTCTCGAACCGTTTTAAGCCAATGCGTATTCCGTAATGCGCATTGAAAACGCATGTAAACGTTTTTTCAATTCGAATTGACTACTCAAATGCGAATTAGTAAATGCGATTTGAAAAGGTGCATTGAGTTTTCCCAAACCGTTTTAATGTGCATGTATACACCAAATACGCATTGAGAGTAGTTTTAAGAGAAACAAATTTCAGAATTACCAACACCAAATTTATTAGTTTGACAAATCTGATAATCTAACGAACCTGCTTTGGGGTTACGTTAATCGTAATTCTTAAGCTGGAAGATCGAAATAAATCTCTTGAGATAAAAATGATATAATATATTGTTCGAGGTATCTTTTTCTATTATCTTTAATCATTTTCTGCCAATTTTCTGGATTCATTTTCACGATTTGCTCTTTCAATCACTTGTAACCACCCAGAAAAGGTTAATTCCTTGCGAAATTATGGTGTTCTTCATCATTTTTTAAGATATTTAGAATGATTTTCTTTTCTTAATTTCCATTTTTAATTTTTTGCAATCTTCCCATGTTGGCTACGCGAGCTTAGAATAAAGCCGAATTACAGAAATCTAGTTTCAGATAAGGCATGTAAACTCTCCAACCATATTTCATCTAATTCGCATCAAAACATGCGCATTGGTTCAAAACGGATCGAGAAGGTGCATGTAAACGTAGTAATTGTTTGTCTGGAATGATCTATTTACCTGTTGGTTTTGAAAAGGCCTTTTAATTTGGTGAATCGGTTTGTCAGAATATGTTAAGCTATTGAATATTTTATATGTATGTACGCTTTTTACGTTTTAATATTTGAAAATGGTAAACCTTTTAAGTAATCATTAAAGGATACTGTGGAAGGTATACTCATTATTAAAAGGATTCTTTCTCTCCCAAACAATGAAAAATATCTATAAAATAAACATTAATTATTTTGTGATTTGCTTCTGCGTAAGAAACACAAGATATTTGTCAATAGCAATCAATTGAACAATGTTGCCTAACAAACAACAACAAAACAACATCAACGAAGAAACAACTATATCGTAACATTTCGGAGTCTATATCAGACTCCTTCATCAGACGCTTAACATAAATCTTTAAAATTATTTTGTTGATAGTTAATGTGAAATTCGAGAATGAATTGTCACATTGACAGTAATTGAAAATCATATAACATAACAGTTTTACTTTGCATAGAAATAATCATATAACATAACATAGTTTTACTTTGCATAGAAATTTTCAAGTTCCATCTCCTTTTTCAATAAATTCAGCCAAATATGCTCAATACCAATTGAGCAATTTGCAAAATTACATTCTCTGTTCAATAAAATACAAGTTGACTCCTTAACTTTCCTTTTAATATAATCAGGTTCTGTCATTAGAATCTTTGTATTACTCCAATCCATCATGTGATCTCCTTGGCTTGTACATACATGTTCTGCTATTTTTGATTTCTGTATGTCTCTATTTCTCATGTTATTCTTATGCTCTGACTTTCTTACTTCTAGTGGTCTTGATGTTTCTCCTGTGTATGATTCACCACAAATACAAGGAATATATTATATACACAGTTTTTTGATTTTTGTTTTTCATTAATGGGTTTTGTCTTCGTTAATAAAGACCTAAGATCATTTTGTGTTTTCAAGACGGTTCTTATATTGAACTTAGAACCCATTCTTCTGATTTTTTCAGAAACGTCGCGAATATAAGGGATCACATTCAACAGATTGGGTTGCTGTTCTTGTTGATTATTCAGTTGTACTTGTTGATTATTTTGTTGTTCTTGATTATTTGCTCTTCTATCTAAATTCATGATACATGTATTTATGAATTGCCTCGGATTTGTTTGGGAGAGAAAACCCAGAAAGAAACCTTTTAATAATGGTAAACCTTTTACTTGGGAATAGATGTTTTCTCACCTGAATTTCCAGTACTGTTGTTCCGTTGATTTCAGTCCAATATGTTTCCTGCTATATTTCGTACCCCTCCAGTTTAGAATCCATACATCATATCCTTTTTCCACAAACTGATACGCTTCAATATTTTCACAAAAAAAATTAATAATAAATTTTCTGACTTCAGCAAAGTAACTTAATCTGTAGTTGTCAGAAATTGAGACTCATAAAGCACACGTAAAATACATATTAGGTAAATCAGAAAATCGCTTAGAGAATAGGTCTATTGCATGTATTTTTTGCATTATCGGAATCGATTACTATACCCATAAGAATGATGAAAAGTTCAACCGCCGTCAAAAATTTCAATTTTCAACGAGAAAACGATGATTCAAATCTGGTTGCACATAATAGCTGTTCAAACTATCGAAACTTGGCGCCCGTCCGTGACGTCGCCCGTCATATCCACTGTCTCTCTCTCTCTCTTCTCCGGGTCCATTTCACTCTTAGTTTCGCTGTAACAAGCAGATGGACTCACCGAGGGTAGATTTTGATTACGTCTCTCTCTTCTCGTGTCCGTTTCACTCTTTGTTTCGTTGTAAAAAGCAGATTCTCTCGCCGAGGGTATATATTGATTAAGTCAGCCGTCATATCAACGATTGTACCTATCAGAAGCGTTTCACCTCATTTAAATCTGCTTCCTGGTATTCCGATTTTCAATAACGAAAAATTCAGATTTTATAAATTTTGGAAGTGGATGAGGGCATACATGATGATCTGATATTGAAGTAGATTCAGAAAAACATAAACATATGGTATTTCGTGTTGGAAGAGACCTATTGGCATTGAGTTGAGTCGTAAGTGTTTGAGCTAAAGGCTAGTAGCTAAATGTTAAAAATTATTAGTACTTTTTTTGAACTTGAGTTCAAACATAGTAATTAGTTGTAGAATGCCAAGGCACAAATTTTCGAGAAATTTACCTAGAAAATAAAAAAAAAATTGAAAAGTTCTATATCTCAGAAACTATCCGTCCGAATGTAATCTGTAATCGGACCTAGGTCTGTTTATTACGAGGAAATATAATAAATAAAATATATAAAATAAATAGCATAAATAAAATGAGTAAAATGAATAAAAGAAATAAAATGAATAAAATCGATAAAATGAATGAAATGCATAAAAAAAATAAAATAAATAAATATTTGTATATAAAGTCACAGTCAGACAGATGGATAGTCAGCTAAAACATCTTGCAGGTGAATCATATGTTTTTGCTTCTCACCATAAATCGTTATAACAGAACTACATTAAGTTTGAGGGAAATACACTGCAACACTTAAGTTATTCATAAGGTTATCGAAATAGATCGAAATCCATATCGTAGTAGGAGAAATATGTCTCCAAATTCTCCAGATGCAAACCCGTTGGATATCTTGGTCTCGAGTATTTTGAAGAGTAAGTTTGGTGCTAAAAAAATTGGTTCAAGCCCTGTGGACAGGAGCTTTCTGGAGCTCTTGTTCAAACAGACAAATTATATCTCCGAAAGTATTGGTTTCTCAGTGTTGGGAATTATATCAATGTATTCTTATGATAGAACAGCATCATAAAGGAAATTCAATTCAAATAATAGTTTATTTATCAAGATTAAATGAGCAATCTGAGAAAGAGAACTACACCATGGAAGAAATCAAATTAAAATAGCTGAAATGAATTTGACTCTCTCTTATAGAACACGATGACATGTACGAGTATGAACACAGATCATATAATAAAGCTTAGATAGAATAATTATAGCATTCTGTGAAAACATAGAAGTACGATTCATTATTGAAATTTCGAAAAATCATATCTCCGAAAGTATTCGCTTGTTTGAGTTGAAAATGATTTCAATGGATTTTTATGGTGAAACTGCATCTTAAATAAAAATTGAATTTGAAATTTGGGCAAATTTTTTTTTTTCGTTACTCCGAAACCATCTGGCCTATTTTGCCCAATAACGAACTCAACCGAGATATTCATCTCCCTAACCTACTCTGAAAATTTCAACTACCTAGCTCATTCCGTTCGAGAGTTATTGCAGAAATTTTTTTTTTAAATTTTCAATTTTTTTATTTGACACTTTGCGGTAATCTGGTCAATACAAAACTTCACATGCGTATAAAGGTCATGATCGTACAATTTGATGCTAAATTTCAGATAGATCGAGTGATCAGTTTCGGAAATATTCATTCAAAATCTTTTTACTAAAAACAGCCATAACCATGAAACCACTTGATGGATTTCGCCCGATTAACGATCTCGTCCGAGATATTTACGCTCCAAACCCACCTTGCAAATTTCAATCCTCTAACTCCTTTTGTTCGAGAGTTATCGTGCCTACGACCGGCCGGATAGAATCGATTTCGACCAAGTATTCTTGATCAGTGAGTCAAACCAAATCGTTTAAGACCATTTTCAGCCAAAAATTCGAAAATTACAGACATTTGGGCAAATTGTAAGCACTCTGTTCCGAGGAACTAGAGCGCCAAAAATACCAAAGTGTCGATCATTTAAAGTAAAGTTTCCCAATATTATGTCTTTGTGTCGGCATTCTGCAACTAGTTACCAAGTTCCAATTCGATCGGATTTGTATTGTTTGAAAACAAGATTTCAACTCCGAAACCGTTTGGCCGATTATGTCCATTAACGGACATTCCAAAATTACAGACATAGTAGCGTCTTGAATTTGTAACAATTCGTTTCAGTTACTATGTACTTTTATCGAAAAACTATTGGTTACCTAGAGATTTCGATCCTCTGTCAACCATAGCCAAACTGTTCATGAAAGTACCATGCAAAATGAGCACTGGAGAAGCGTTCTTTTCGTCGGGTACTATTCTGAATAATGTCAAGTAATAACCATCGTAAGTGAGGATCTCATGTGTTTCCACTTGTTTGCCCCATCTTCCCACAATTCCAATCTGTAACATGAAGATATAAATGTGATATTATCTTGATACCCTTATAGTCTAGTCAAAAGTGCTTTTTAGGTCAAAATTTTTGCGTAATCTCCGAAAATTATTATTGAGGTGTTATTCGATTTGGAATGACATGAAGATAGTTTTTGAGAAAATGCTAAGGCCTCTAGCAAAAATTGCAATAGTTATAAACAATTAAGTGAAAAAAAGAAGGGACTTTGGTTTTTTGCCAATATCTCAAAAACTATTTGATATAATTCAACTTTGGAAAGAGATTCAAAAAGAGGGGGAAATTTCCTAAAAAAGTTACAACTCGCGTAACTAGGACCAATATTTATAATTTTGCCAGAGGGTTGAAAATACTCCCGAAAACGAGTACTCCGGCTTGCGTAAGCCTCGCCCCCTTCGGACCTTTCATGAATAAATATTATTTAAACTTATTAAACATGAAAATAAATAATTTTAAAAATTCACACGTCTACAAGATAGATCAATGAACAATAATCTGTGAACCAAAAATGTTTATCGCGACTTTTCAATTAGTTAATTAAGAATTTTTTGTAGCACGAACATTAACATTGCAAGTGCGATAATTGTTAAACTAGTCATCTGAGAATTGTTTCCTTTCGTGGAGCTATTTATCAAAGGTCTCGTAATAGGTTCCCGTTGGAAAATTTGAAATATTGTCAATTTTTGTTTAATTATTAGCAATTTACTTAAGTGAAAAATTATAAAGCTTCAATTATGTTTTCAAAACAAAAAATTTAATTGTCTCATGAACAACGCATTGGTTTATAACAATTTCTCAAACAATAGGAGACAATAATTATTAAAAATCATGTTTAAGTAGTTTCTGATCATAAGAAAATGGATCAATAGTAATATTATAAATTGAAGCTTCAAATTTTTTCATAATAAGTGAATTGTTCATAACAAAACGAAAATAAAAAATTTTTTAAAAATTTCCGATAGGAATCTATTTTAAGACTTTTGAAAAATAGCTCCACGAAAGGAAAAAATTCTCCGATTAAGAGATTAACCATTATCGTGCTTGCAATGTTAATGTTCTTGCTCCAAAAAATTGTTAATTAACTAATGGATAATTGAAAAATCGCGATAAACATTTCTGCACCACGGCTTATTGTTCATTGATCTACCCTGCTTGTACCTGAATTTTTTAAAGTTTTTATTTTCCTATTTAATAAGTTCAAATAATATTTATTCATTAAACATTCGAAGGGGGCCAGGCTTGCGCAAGCCGGAGTACCCGTTTTCGGGCGTATTTTCAACCCTCTAGGAAAAGTATAAATATTAGTCCTACAGTTCTGGCAGTTAAGACTATTTTTAGGAAATTTCCTCCTCTATATGAATCTTTTTTCAAATTTGAATTATCTCAAATAGTTTGTGAGATATTGGCGAAAACCTAAACCTCCTTCTTTTTTTTTCAATTAATTGTTTATAACTATTGCAATTCTTGCGAACAGCCCTAGAATTTTCTCAAAAACTATCTACATGCCATAACGAATCGAATGACACATCAATCATAATTTTCGGAGAATATGCAAAAATTTTGACCTAAAAAGCACTTGCTGGCTATTACGAATTGTCCTAGCTAGTTTTGAACCCATATGTAATTATTCTGGAATAATTTTTGACAGAGATAAATTTGGATAAATCAATAGCTCGAGCGGATCTGTATTGGTTGAAAACAAAATTTTTACTGGAGAACCGTTGGGCCGATTATGCCCATTAAGTCTAGTCGCTATCTCTTTCCGTTCTTAAGTTACCGTGGCAACGGCTGACTGGCTGACAGAATACAATTTGATCTTGAATTCTTCATCATTGAGTCGAACCTAATCGTTTGAGACCATTTTCAGCAAAAATAATCGAAAGTTATAGACATTTGGGCGAAATGATAGCACACTGTTCCCCAGAACATGCGCGCAAAAACGGGAAATGAGCACTTTACATATACAGAATTTGTTATTTCATTTACTCTAGGCCAATGAGAATAATAATTTAAACAAAATCACTTAAAATATTCAAAATACTCGCCGTTCACCTCCTGACAATACAATGGAAGTCAATTAATTTATTGACTTTAGACTGATGATAGTAATATATACTTGTGTTTTTAGGAATTCTTTATATTAATGGGTTAGGTGTTGTCAGCTTTTTCGATAAATCTTTTTTTGTTTTTTTTTTGCATTTTCTTAAAGCATAATATCTCAGAAATATTCTCCGAAAATTTGAAGTAAATCCGACAAATACTTTTCGAGTTATTCGATAATTAGCAAAGGGCTCTCGGGCGCTCTGGGCGAGAGCAGGTAGCTTAGAGCAGGTAGCTAGCAGCTAGCGCGCTAACGACAACACTCCAGAAGATATAATGCTACGTAGACAACATCAAATAGATATTTTGGAAGCTGCCACAACGGCTCAAGAACTACTAAATGGCCCAGGAATAGATGACTCTGGAAGTAATTAAATGATACCACGTAAATTGAGTGTTAAACATCAAATGCGTTTTTCTCAAAACTATGTTCTTTGAACTGGTGACCACTGTAGCTCAAAAACCTCTCGGTAGATTTTCATGAAATTTTTACAGCTTTTCGAAAACATGAAAAACTAGTGCCTGGTCGGAGGATTTTCTTTAGTTTTTTTATTTCGATTTTTTATAAACAATTAACTGTTGGTTTTTTCCCGAAAATATGGAAAAAAATATCCTGAGGCTGCCATTTTGTTAATTTAAAAGAAAACAAATGAAATCTTCGATCGGGCACTAGATTATCTATTGATAGAACAAATTTTTTAATGAATCTCCAAGGATAAAAATAGTCACCGCAAGGAGCTTCGGTTGGAACTGGATCAACACAAACAGCCATTACTTTTAAAATAATTGTTTTTTTTTCTCAAATTTCTGCCAAATCAAGTCGAAACCTTATATAATGATGCTATATTTTTTCTTTTATGAAATAATATAATTTACTGGCAAAAAAAAATATTTAAAATTGTCATTTTTTCGCGTCTCTGACTACACCTAGAATGTAGTAATAAATAAACGATTAACGATATAATTGTACGATTAAGAATGTTCTTCAGATAAAATATATAGGTAAATCATTATTTTCAAAAGTAGACTCCTTCTATCGGTTGATGCTTTAGTCGGATTTAAGTACATGGAATTCCTAAATATAGCTATCAACACAGAACTTACAAATTCGCCGTCTGAATCCAAATTCTCTCGACAAGTATTTTCTCCGAAAAAATTCCAATAATCCAGCCAAATGCTACATGTCTTCATTGTGGAGCCATATTTCGCGCAAAATAGGAGGAGGATGAGCTTAAACTTGGTTGCGTTCATATCTAACATTTAATGAGTGAAATAGCTTTGAACAAAGTTTAGAGACCTTATGAATCACTTGGAAATTTCCTGAAACTCTGCAGATAAAACAAAAAACATTAACAGTAATTTTGGACGATAAATACTAACACAAATTGTGAAATATCGGAGAATTGTTTACAAGCTATTAAGAATTATCATTCTCTAGGACACCCCAATTATTTTCACTTAAAAACAGCGATTATGCTGCGTTTAACATTTTGCTGGAGTATCTAGTTAATTATTTTCATGCGGAAACTTAGGCACAGTAGGATGTTACCTCCATTTTTGCGAGTTTCTACTAGAGCGATATAATTTTGCCCAAACGTCCGAATTTTCGAATTTTGAACAACAAATTACAACAAAATGATTAATCTATGATTTTCTAGCGTTTGAGGTGATTTGGGCGATGTATTTTTCAGAATTATCCGTTTTTTCGCCCATGTTTTATAGTCTAGTAAACAAGTGTTTTTTAGGTCAAAATTTTGGCGTATTCTCCGAAAATTATAATTGAAGTGTCATTCCATTTGGAATGGCATGTAGATAGTTTTTAAGAGAATGCTAAGGCCGCTAGCAAAAATTGCAATAGTTATAAACAACAAAGTGAAAAAGAAAAATTTTGCTAGAGGGTTGAAAATACGCCCGAAAACGGGTATTCTGGCTTGCGCAAGCCTCGCCCCTTCGTACATTTGATGAATAAATATTATTCAAACTTATTAAATATTTTAATAAAAAATTAAAAAAATTCAGGTGCCTGCAGGATAGATCAATGAATAATAATCCGTGGTCCAAAAATGTTCAACGCGATTTTTCAATTAGTTATCCATTAGTTAATTAACAATTTTTTGTAACACGAACATTAACATTGCAGGTACGATAATTGTTAAACTATTAATCTGAGAATTTTTTCCTTTAGTGGAGCTATTCTTCAAAGGCCTAAGAAAAGATTACTACTAGAAAATTGTAAAAATTGTTAATGTTCGTTTTGTTATGAACAATTTACTGAAGTAAAAAATTATAAAGCTTCAATTATAATATTACTATTGATCCGTTTTCTTATGATCAGAAACTACTTGAAAATTATTTTGAATATTTATTATCTCCCATTTTTTAAAAATTTTTTATAAACAAATGCGCTGTTTATGAGATAATTTAAAATTTTATTTTGGAAACATAATCGAAGCTTTATAATAAATCACTTAAGTAAATTATTAATAACAAAACGAAAATGATCAATTTTTCAAATTTTCCAACGGAAATCCATCCCAAGACCTTTTGAAAAATAGCTCCACGAAAGGAAAAAATTCTTAGATTAATAGTTTAACAATTATCGCACTCGCAATGTTAATGTTCGCGCTTCAATAAAATTGTTAATTTACTAATGGATAACTAATTGAAAAGTCCCGATAAACATTTTTGGACCACGGATTATTGTTCATTGATCGATCCTGCAGACGTCTGAATTTTTTCAATTTTTTATTTGAATATTTAATAAGTTTAAATAATATTTATTCATGAAAGGTCCGAAGGGAGCGAGGCTTACGCAAGACCGAGTACCCGTTTTCGCGAGTATTTTCAACCCTCTGGGAAAATTATAAATATTGGTTCTAGTTCTAGGAATTGAAACCTTTTTGTTCAGTAAATTTCCTCTTCTTCTTGGATCTTTTTTCAAATTTTAATTATCTCAGATAGTTTTTGAGATATTGGCGAAAACCCAAACCTCCTTCTTTTTTGGCGCTCTAGTTCCTCGGAACTGAGTGCTTATCAATTTGCCCAAATGTCTGTAATTTTCGAATATTTCGATGAAAATGGTCTTAAGCGATTTGGTTCGACTCACTGATCAAGAATCCGTGGTCGAAATTCATTCTGTCCGGCCGGCCGGCCGGCCGTAAGCACGATAACTCTCGAACGGAATGAGCTAGAGAGTTGAAATTTTCAGAGTAGGTTTGGGGGATGAATATCTCGGCTAAGTTCGTTATTGGGCAAAATCGGACAAATGGTTTCGGAGTAACAAAAAAAAAATTTTTTTTTCACGAAACAAATTCCAAATTAAATTTTTTTTAATAAAAAGTTTTATCATGAGAATCCAATCATATCATTTTTAACTCTAACAAGCTAATACTTTCGGAGATATGATTTTTCAAAATTTCAATAATAAATCGTATTTCAACGTTGTCACAGAATAATATTATTCTATGTATGAATATGAATTGTCATAATGTCAAATGATGTTCCTGAGACTAATCAATCGAAGAATTGTGAGCGAAGTGAGAAAAATCTCAGATATGATTTTTCAAAATTTCAATAATAAATCGTATTTCAACGTTGTCACAGAATGATATTATTCTATGTATGAATATGAATTGTCATAATGTCAAATGATGTTCCTGAGACTAATCAATCGAAGAATTGTGAGCGAAGTGAGTTAAATCTCAGTTGTTTGCTCCGATATTAGTTTTTCTCAGAAAATTCTTACATTTCGGAACTGAACATGAAGTAAGAGATCTGAGAGTAGTGAGACTGCTTTTCATCCATAGACATAGATATAACTCTCGAACGGAATGAGGTAGGTAGTTGAAATTTTCAGAGTAGTTTAGGGAGATGAATATCTCGGTTAAGTTCGTTATTGGGCAAAATTGGCCAGATTTAATTTGATTTCTTCCATGGTGCTTTTCTCATTCTCATGATTGCTCATTTAATCTTGATAAATAAACTATTATTTTTTTCATATAATTGTTTACTATTGCAAATTTTGTGAGTGGCCTTAGCAACTATCTATATGCCATTCCGAATCAAATAACATAATTTTCCGAAAATATGCAAAAATTTTGACCTAAACAGCACTTGTTGACTAGACTATTATGGAACAGCGTGTTATCATTTTGCCCAAATGTCCGAAATTTTAGAATTTTTTGCCGAAAATGGTCTCAAACGATTAGGTTCGACTCACTTTCCAGCCGTTGCCACGATAAATTTTGAACGGAAACAGATTGCGACTTGGAATTTTCGGGGTATGTTGCGCATCTGAATGTGACGGTTAAGTATGGGCGTAATCGGCCAAACAAAAAAGGGTAGATCGCGTTTTACCCGGGTGAAGCCCGAAATAGATATAATGTCGGTTATATTTCGTACTTTACCCATGTTCCTTGAGTATTTCGCAGTTTACCTGGGTAAACCTAGGTTTACTCGACAATCTAACTTTACCCCTAACATATATATTGTATATTGTTGTAGGGGGTAACGTTGCACTGCGACCTTAAGGTCTATGATGCCCCGCCTTCAGAGCTGTCGATGTCATTACCATGTACAGCTTGTCTTCCAGTTCCAGAGTTCTGATGAACTCCAGTATCTGGGATGGCTTCAAGGAGGCTACGTCTTGGCTCCTGCAGATTTCTCGCCCAAAGCATTCCTTGCATTGGTTTGAGATGGCGAGGCATTCCGTTGTCAGGTGATCAGGAGTTTCATCCTCCTCCCAACAGAATCTGCACTCGTCAGTTTTTGCTAGCCCTAATATCATAATATGCTTCCTGAGGCCACAGTGCCCTGTGAGGAAGCCAGTGAGGGGGTGCAGATTGTTCTTACTGAGGTCCAAGTATTTCTTGGATCTGACAGTATCAAAGTTGCGGAGGAATTTTTTTTAATGATGCATTCCGAGGAGAGATCTCCAGAAAGTACCTCTCTCAGTTTCTTCTTTCGTTTGGAATTCACTTTTGTAGGTGTGTCTACCAACCCCACAATAAGGTTCAGGGCCAATAAAGGGGGTTTGTGCTCCTTTATTGGCAAGTGTATTGGCCTCCTCATTTCCTATGATTCCCG
The DNA here is from genome assembly GCA_937662695.2 of Halyzia sedecimguttata. Lineage (NCBI taxonomy): Eukaryota > Metazoa > Arthropoda > Insecta > Coleoptera > Coccinellidae > Halyzia > Halyzia sedecimguttata. The sequence continues at coordinate 81,028,892 of OW569415.2, read as the reverse complement.
CGTGACCAGGAACCCAGATCATGGAGACCCTGTTGTTCTTGCCTACTTCATTGAGCTCTTGATTGTACATACATGTTTTGCTATTTTTGATTGTTGTATGTCTCTATTTCTTAAGTTGTTCTTATGTTCCGACTTTCTTACCTCTATTGGTCTCGATGTTTCTCCTCTTTATGATTTACCACAAATTGTATATTATTAGTGTATTGTAGATTATGGTCTTTCCCACGGAGACCCCTCATACGCTCTCGAAGAGTTTGAGCGAGTAAGGAGAACCAGTTGTGTTCTGTGTAGGCTTTGTTACTGTGTCCTTTGCCACCTAAGACACAGCACTGTTAGTTTTTGACCCAACAGTGAATGGTTGCGATTACCGTGACTAGAAAATTTCTTTCCTAGCCTCGGGATTGAACTTGGGCCTTCCGCTCCCAAGTCGAACGCTCTACCCCTGAGCCAACCACACTACTAAGAAGAAATATTATACAGCGTGAGTCTTAAAGTTTTACATTAATTTTAACCATAGATTCCTCTCATCAAGTAAAACAGTTTTTTCATTCACCATTTTTCCATATTCGGCTTAGGTAAAAAGTTACAAGCGTTTAAAGATTTCACAATGTGCTAATACCCTCCTGCATATAAATTATCTATGACATTGTTGGCGGACGAGAAAAAGGCATGGTAACGTAGTTTACAGCTTTATTCGGGATTCCAACGCTCATGGGCGGATCCATACAAAGTAGTGAAATTTCTGGAGATTTCCATTTTAAAACATTCAATGAAGAATATCTCGAAAACGGTGCGTTTAAGGAGAAATGATGAAGAACAATATAATGTTCTAAAACGATGTAATATTCTTGAAATGACTCAAGAAAAACTTTATCTGCTTTCTTTATGCTAATTTCGTTTAGTTTTATGAATCCACAAGTCCATAACTAGAAAACCAGTAGAAGTAGAAAATAACTAATATTTAGAAAATATGTATCATAGTTATAGGAAACTTTACACCAACATTCATTTTATTCGAAAAAAGGATGTCAAAGCTACAAAATAAGCACTGATTTTTTTTCGAAATTTCAACAGCCTGTATCTTTTTACCTGAGCCGAATTTGGAAAAATGTTAAATTAAAAAAGTGTTTCATTTGAGGATAAGAATATATGGTTAAAATTAATGTACTACTTAAAGACTCACCCTGTATACACAGTTTTTGGACTTTTCTTTTTCATTACTCGGTTTTGTCTTTGTTATAGAAGTCCTATGATCATTTTGTGTCTTGAAAATGGTTTTTATATTGAACTTAGACCCGATTCTCCTGATTTTTTCCGAAATACCGCGAACATAAGGGACCACATTCCACATTCAATAGATTGGGTTGTTGTTCTTGATGGTTATTCTGTTGTACTTGAATCTTTCTCATTTGATCAGAAGTTCTTCTTTTTATAGAATCCTTTAATGATTGCTTAATATATCCGGCAAAGGATCGGTCCCATCTTACCCGGATAATCGAGGTTCTACTGTATCTCAAACTCTGAAACCGCTAGTTTCATTCGATAACACTGAATTTTTCAGTCATCGCGACTATATTACCATTATTACCGCATAGTAAGGCATGACTCAACGATATAAAAAAAATGTTTTCACTTTCATGATTAGAAATCGATCATCGATAAAAGTTCTTTCCTGTGGAATGTTAAATATGTATTTCCTCCACATCCGTGGTACCCCCAGGCGCAGCATATCTCTGATCACGATCCTCATATCCCCTGACGACATCGTCGCGGATGGCACCTTACTTTCTAAATAATCGAGGAAAACCGCTATAAATTTCACCCAAAGGTTCCATATTTTGTTGAGAATCACGAATTCTTATATTCTTCACTTAGGTGCTAGTACATCTTGCCATTTTGTTGTATTGTTTCCTCGAATATGGGACCTTTAATGTCGTGAAACAAATTTTCACACGTTGGTTTGGAAAAACGTACAATAAAAAATTGGTTCAAGCCCTGTGGACCGCAGCTTTTTGGCGCTCTTGTTCAAACAGACAAATTATATCTCCGAAAGTATTGGTTTCTCAGAGTTGGGAATTATATCAATGGATTCTTATGATAGAACTGCATCATGAAAGAAATTAGTTTGAAAAAAGTGTCGTCTAGAAAAAATGTTTCAAAAATTATCATTTGAACAAGAGCGCCAAAAAAAGAGCAATGTATAATGCTCCAAAAATTGTCATTCAATTTATTTATCAAGATTAAGTGAGCAATCTGCAATGATTCAACCTCGTGGAATTGGTTGTTGCAACTTACACTCGGTGCACAGTTTTCACAACTCGAAATACCTAAGGAAAGTATCATCAAAATGTCTAGAGCAAGGCTGGAGAGAATCATAGCAGATTGTCCATTTATTCCTTATATTTGAGTAGGTAGAGGTTTTGATGATTCCATTATGTTCTTCTTTCCTATTGCCTTCATAAAGTACATCATTAAAAAGATCCAATTCTAAATCTTCTGAAACATCATCCACAATATGTTTACATAAATTATTCAATATTATTTTCGGTTTCAAAACAGTCTTGTATATATTCACAAATTCAATATTCGGATAATTGTCTTCAAACTACGAATTGATATGACTCTAATAGCTAGATAAGATGACATTTATGAACAGTGAACACAGACAGTGAATACATAGAACTACGATGTATTATTGAAATTTTGAAAAATCCGAAAGTATTAGCTTGTTAGAGTTGAAAATGAAAATTGAATTCAAAAGTTGTAATGTGAAAAAAAGATTTGTTTTTCGTTACTCCGAAACCATTTTGCCCAAAAACGAACTTAACCAAGATATTTATCGTTCGAACCTACTCTGAAAATTTCAATTGCCTAGCTCATTCCGTTCGATATGTACCGTTTTCTCATTAGCTTTTATAACATATGAATACATTTCATAACATTTTAATGAGAGACTTCAGTAACGAGAGAATCGTCTATGATTACAGAATTTTTTATTCTGACATATGTATTATATTGGAATTAAAATACGAAAAATCTTAGGCCTCAAGTACTTCACTCCTGTATACGATATTCACGAAATTCCGCGAGAAATTATGGATTGGCATTCTACAAGTAATCACCGAGTTTTAATTGCATCAGACTGTATATTTCGGGTTTCGAGTTATAAAGGAGATAACAACACAATGTTGATGATGAGTATAAATCCAAAACCTTGTTGGCTGATTACGCCAATTAACGAATTTAATTGTCGCATTCGGATGCGCAACCTACCCTGAAAATTGCAAGTCCCTATCTGTTTCAATTCGAAAGTTATTGAGTCAACGGTCACCCATCCAGCTACTGAACTTACCCAATGCCACTCGGATCTCCAACAATTTAGATCCGATAGTTTCTGATATATAGAATTTTTTTCAATGATTTTTTTTTAAATTTTTTAGTAATACGATGCTCACGAAATTTTGCGAGATTTTTCTCGCGTCGGCATTCTACAACTAACAACCATGTTTGAATTGGTCGGATTCGTATTTCTGATATAACTCCAAAACCGTATGTCCGATTATGCCTATTAACAAACTCAAAAGTCGCATTCAGATGCACAACCTACCGTAAAAATTCGATATCTCTTTCTGTTCTCAGGTTATCCTGACATGAATAATATTTTTAAATCATTTTTTTTAAATTTTCTAGGGATGCGATTCTCATAGAATTACACAAACGATTTTATGTCGATATTATACGACCGGTTACCAAGTTTCAATTTGATCGGATCTGTATTGGTTAAAACAAAATTACTCGGAAACCGTTGGGCCGATTATGCCCATTATAGAACTTGTCCGTCGCATTTGGATACGTCACCTACCCTGAGAATTTCAAGTCACTATCTCTTTTCGTTCTCAAGTTATCGTGGCAACGGTCGGACGGCCGGACATAATCAAATTTGACCTCGAGTTCTTCATCAGCGAGGCGGACCGAATCGTTTGAGACCATTTTCGGTAAAAAATTACAGGCATTTGGGCAAAATAATAGCACACTGTCCACGCAAAATATCATTGTCCTTCCACCATCAATGATGAAGAAAAATCCTTTAGAAAAATACAATACCAGCATCAGGAGCTGTAGCAGGCTCTTTCATTCAGTGATAAGTATATTCCTTGATTTGTGATAACGCACATACTGAAAATTATAGTTATTAGAGATTCATTATATCAACAAGCACTGACTTGAAGTCAGAAGCTTTTGCGCGTTTGTTCTCTTGTCCATTCTCCTTTATTGGACACTCTAAATCGAATTTACCATGGTGAATTCTATTGTCTGTTCTCCTGTATTGGACACTCCGAAAAAAATTGGTTCAAGCACTCACGTGAACTCAGGAGCTTTTGCGCGTATGTTCTATTGTCCATTCTCCTGTATTGAACACTCTTAATCGAATTTACCATGGTGAATTCTATTGTCTGCTCTCCTATATTGGACACTCTGAATCGAATTTACCATGGTAAATTCAGAGTGTCCAATACAGGAGAACAGACAATAGAATTCACCATGGTAAATACGCGCAAAAGCTCCTGACTTCACGTCAGTGCTTGAACCAATTTTTTTTTCGTGAAGTCAGAAGCTTTTGCGCGTATGTTCTATTGTCCATTCTCCTGTATTGGACACTTATGGTGGACTTCACGAAGCTTTGATTGGCGAAGAATAAATGAATGAACAATATTAGTTTGATTTTAGTACTTATCGAATTGATATTATATAAATTTCTTCGAGAATCAAATTGCTCTGGATAACAGGCAAAATATCTTCTAATTTGTTATTCAACTGATATGCAATCGAGGATTTATCCATTTCTCAAAGGGAATTTACCTGTTATTCTAATATAATCGATAAATTATTATTCCTTCCCCTTTATTTTTGACAGAGTTGAGGATGATATCAATGGATTCTTATGATGAAACTGCATCTTGAAAAATTTGAATTTGAAATTTGTAATGTAAAAAAAACCTATTCTGAAAATTTCAACTGTCTAGCTCATTCCGTTCGAGGGTTAACGGTCAGCCAGACAGCCGGACAAAATCGTTTTTGACCACCGATTCTTGATCAGTGAGTCGAACCAAAACGTTTAAGACCATATTCAGCGTCAGGGTCAGTATAATCATATCATCATAATCACGGCATTAGCAAGCCAAACCAGATTGATTTCCCCATAAAAAATTTGGGAAAGCACTGACGTTAGGTCAGGCTACATTGGCGTGCTTGCTAATGACATGATTATTATCATATGATTATACTGACCCTCTTAGATATTGCCCCAAAGAACCATTTTTGTTCTTGTACGCTTTGAATTTATGTCCTCACGCCACCTTAGGCACAGCAATGTTAATTGTTGATCCAACAGTGAATGGTAGCTTCTAACAGCCAACCTAAGAATTCTACATTTTGGTAAGCCTCACGACCCCGTTCTTGAAATAATAAAATAGATTTTCAGTTGTTGGCGCTCTTGTTGCTCGGAACAGAGTGCTTATCAATTTGCCCAAATGTCTGTAATTTTCGAATTTTTGGCTGAAAAGGGTCTTAAACGATTTGTTTCGACTCACTGATCAAGAATCCGTGGTCGATTCTGTCCTGCCGGCCATCCGGCCGGCCGTTAACACGATAATTCTCGAACGAAAGGAGTAAGAGGATTGAAATTTTCAGGGTAGGTTTGGAGCCTGAATATCTTGGACGAGTTCGTTACCGGGAGGAATCCACCAAGCGGATTCAGAGTTATCGCCGTTTTTAGAGAAAACATTTTTTATGAATATTTCCGAAACCGATCACTCGATTTGTCTGAAATTTGGCATCAAATTGTAGAATAGTGACCTTTATATGCATGTTTTGTATTTATTGGGTTGCCATAAAGTCTCAAAAAAAAATTTAAATTTTTTTTAATTTTGTTTCTACAATAACTCTCGAACAGAATGAGCTAGGCAGTTGAAATTTTCAAAGTATAGGTTTGGGAGATAAATATCTCGGTGAAGTTCGTTATTGAGTAAAATCGGCTTTATGGTTTCGGAGTAACGAAAATAATTTTTTTTTTAAATCAGGAATTTCAAATTCAATTTTTGTTAAGATGCAGTTTCACCATAAAAATCCATTGATATCATTTTCAACTCTAACAAGCTAATACTTTCGGAGATATGATAATTCCCAGAGACCAATAATTTCGGAGATATGATTCGTCAAAGATTGAACAAGAGCGCCAAAGCTCCTGTCCACAGGGCTTGAACCAATTTTTTTAAATTTTGTTATCTGTTAATAGATAGTTAATTGAGTTGGCCAATATATGACTTCATAGGTTGGTATTTCCGTACAAAATTTATGTGGTAATCGAGGGGGAAACCGCTGACAAAAATTTGTACACCAGAATTCCAACTCAACCGGAATTTCATTGGAATTCAATAGGAATTCAATAAGAATTCTTTTGAAATTCTATTGGAATTCTATATTCTTGTACACCAGAATTCCTAGCGGTTTACCCCTCGGTTAAAACCAACTATTTGGAGCTGTATACAGGATTGTCCGATAGATGCCACACTCTAACATCAATAGGAATTCTCAATAATTCAATAGGAATTCATGGAATTCAATAGGAATTCCACGGAATTCAATAGGAATTCCAGGAATTCAATAGGAATTGCAGGAATTCAATAGGAATTGCAGGAATTTAATAGGAATTCCAGGAATTCAATAGGAATTCCAGGAATTCAATAGGAATTCCATGGAATTCTACTTTCTTGTACACCAGAATTCCTAGCGGTTTATACCCCTCGGTGGCAATCGTATTTTGACAGGTCATACAAAATATGTCGATTGATTGGTGTTAATCTAACCAATCTACAAATGTGAGCCCTACAGTGATACCTCACATTGTCATATCAGACCTTAAAGGTCTGGCGACCACTGTTTTAAACCGTAAATTTTGAAGATTTCCGGAGGAGACATTTTCTCGCTGTCAATTCCAAGGGTCCCCCCCTCTCTCCCCCACAAAATATACCTTTGAAACTCCAATCAACTGGCACCTTTTGTCGGTACATAATTACCAAGTAAAAGTTTCGCTGACCATTCGATTGAATAGAAATACATTCCAATTAAGGCGATAAATTTCAATAAATTTCGATCAAAATTACCCATAATCAAAATTGGCAGTTACTTCTTTCCGAAACAATCCAATCATTTCTACATCCCAATAAAAATGATTTATTAAATTATCTGCCTTCTTTGTCGCTGCTCGTTCACGCCAAGAAAAGCAGTATGTATGATCGAGAATTAAGAATGAAAGCAGACAGAAGAACATAATCGGATGAAACCCTAAGTGGGTCAGTAAGGTGGAAAGTGGTCTTGGTAGATCTTCATGGTATCTCTAGTTCATTCAGTGATTAGTTCTTGAGGTGCGCGACTCGACTATACCGGGTGATCGATCTGACGAGTGCATGAGTGAAAATTTCGAAACGAACATTCCTTTCAGTTCTGTGGAGTTCTGAATACACATAGAAAAGGATAATAGTAGGAGCTGGTGAAGATGACACTCAATAAGGTAATTTTTAAATGAAAAAAGTAATCAGGGGCTCTAGTGTGTTCCTTTTTTGAATGATGTTCCAGAATAACGCCAGAAAAATTAAAGCGGTGATTCCTGAACATAAAAAAAAAGTTCCCATAAACGTAGCTCCGCAAATGCTTCCTTACCAAAATACAGGGTGTCTTGAAGTTTGAAAAAAAAATGCTTTTCCTTAATATCTTGGAAACCACGAAAAATATCAAACTGTCCTTTGAAACATTGTTATAACTCTTCAAACTCTGTACGCTAGTGTTGAAAATTTCTTATAAGCTGGAGAGGGGTGGAGAATAGAGGGTAGTGTTGGGTTTATTCACCCATATTTCTGAAGGAGGATGATTTGGTCGATAAGACTAGAATAAAAAATAAATTTGAAAAGTCTTTTGAATAAAAACAATCTGTTGTTTCAGTTTGATATTCCCAAGTATTTTCTAAATAAATGAGCATAATCAAGACATTATTTTAGAAAAAAAGTAGGAAAGCTCTGTGGACAGGGGCTTTGGCGCTTTTATCCAACTACTAGCGAGTAATTATTCTAACTTTGACAAATCATATCTCTGAAAGTATTGGTTTCTCAGAGTTGGTAATGATATCAATGGGTTCTTATGATAGAACTGCATCATAAAAAATGAAATTCAAAACGTAAGTCTATGACTCACCTCATATGTAGGATTTACATACATCAGCAAATTATATTTAGAGCATTCTATTAAATCATAAAATTACAATTATGTAATTATTGAAATTTTGAAAATTCATATCGCCGAAAGTATTAGCTTATTAGAGTTTGAAATAATATAAATGCATCTTAAAACAAATTGAATTTGAAATTATTAAATGGTTTCTTTCTAAGTTTTCTCTCCCATACTTGGAAAAATATCTAAAATGAAAAATATATTATTTTATGATTTGCTTCTGCGCAAAAAACACAGGAGATTTGTCAGAAGCAATCAATCGAACAATGTTGCCTAACAAACAATAACAAAACAACATCAACGATGGAACAACTATATCGTAACGTTTCGGAGTCCCTCGACTCCTTCGTCAGACACTTAACGAAAATCTTCAGAGTTTGGGAGAGAAAATCCAGAAAGGAACTATTTGATAATGAATATGCCTCCCACGGTATCTTTTAATGATTACTTGAAATTTTTAGTCAAAAAAAATTTTTTTTTCGTTGCTCCGAAACCATCAGGCCAATTTTGCCCAATAGCGCACTTAACCGAGATATTTATCTCCCAAACCTACTCTGAAAATTTCAACTGTCAAGCTCATTCCGCTCGGGAGTTAGCGCGTTAACGGCCGGCCGGCCAACAGAATCGATTTTAACGACGGATTCTTGATTGTGAGTCGAACCAAATGGATTATTTTCTTCCAAAAATTAGAAAATTACAGACATTTGGGCAAACAGATAAGCACTCTGTTCCAAGGAACAAGAGCGCCAAAAGGGCATTTAAGTTCTGAAACTAAGGTTAGAAAGGTTTTTCAATATGTTAAACTTTTTAAATGCCAAAATCAGTCTGTTCTATAGTGTAATCGGGGTCTCTGGTCAACGATTTTTTTTCAAACTTAATCACCGTATATTTTGTTAGGGAAGCAATGGGGTTCATGGGAACTTTTTTTCTTAAAATAATTTCAGGAATCGTCCCTTTAAATTTCATCTTATTATGGAAGACCTGTATTTAACAGATTCATAATACGAGTTTGAATCAACAGAATTCTTATTCAACTTGTAGACCTGATATGATATGACTTGATATGGAGTTTGCAGGCTATAGGCTTGTGACCTAGAACGCCGGTCGTTTATAAATGGTAATATCTACAGAGCCGAGATATAATTCAGTATTTAGGTGGACAACAATCAAATCAATGTTCGTGTGAAATTTCATGAGAATCATAACTCTAGACCCAAAATAAAATTGTTGGAAAATTTCAATCTTATCTTCAGAATTCACTGAAATTTTGTATTTATCTAACGGGCACTGAGATAACCGAAAATTCAGTTATATAGCTTTTTATCGTAACAGAAACTAAGGTTTTTCTCGAAAGTACATAAATCAATGATACTATCTGAGAAAAAGATCTTATCCTTACTATCAGATTGTTTATAATATCCAAAAATTATAATATCTTATAAATGGTCATTTTGCATTCAATCATACTTTGTTTTCTAGAACAGAAATAAAGTCGACATGTCTCTTATATGAAGATAAGATGAAATATATGAACAGTGAACACAGACAGATAGAATTCGCATTCTGTGAAAACATAGAAGTACGATGAATTATTGAAATTTTGAAAAATCATATCTCCGAAAGTATTAGCTTGTTGGACTGGAAAATGATATCAATGGATTATTATGATGAAATTGCATCTTAAAAAAAATAGATTTTAAATTTGTAATGTAAACATTTTTTTTTTTTCGATACCAGTTGGTTCCGGAAACCAACTGGCCGATTTTGCATAATAATGAACTTAACCAAGATATTTATCTCCCAAACCTACTATGAAAATTTCAAAATTTCAACTGTCTAGTTCATTCGGGAGTTATCGTGTTAACGGAGGGCCGGCCGGACAGAACCGATTTTGACTACGGATTCTTGATCAGTGAGTCGAACCAAATCGTTTAAGACCATTTTCAGCCAAAAATTCGAAAATTACAGACATTTGGGCAAATGGAGAGCACTGTGTTCCGAGGAACAAGAGCGCCAAAAAGCCAAATAGATTTGGCTATTAGTGCCCAATCACTGGCACTAATAGCCATTGATTTGGCTTTTACTAGAGATCACTAGATTTTGAGTTCTTCCCCTCTTCAGTTGAAGATTATTTGCTGACAAACTAGTTTCATCTTCAGATATTATAGTTCTTGCATATTATACTAGATGTGAAATATTGGTATCAGAACTAATGAAGGACGTATCATCCGCAAACGGCAGAATTTGAAACTTTGTCATCATATAAAAATAATGTTCATCAATGTATATGATATATCATTGGCCTCAGAACAGGTCCTTGAGGAACACCATGCTAAATGTTTTACATCTCATATTTGGAGTCTACCCTGTACATCCATACCAACTGATTTGCGAACTTTTCAAGAAATGCCGCAATGTGTGTAAAATTTATAGGTTGGAACCAATTTCAATTTTATGAATTTGAGAAATATCAAGGCCTGTAGTTACGCTATCATAACTGACGAGGAATTTCTTATCGGTAGAAAATCTTGGTAGGTATGAGCAGAAAAAATAATTTTATCGCTTGATGGGTTCAAGAACAAAACCTATCTGTAACAAAATTCTCTATTAGCTCAGACATGAGAGCTATTGAATCGGTGGACAATAAAATCGTTTTGGAAGAATTAAATACCTTCAGAAACACCCCGTATTCCCAATAAGGAAACATCATGACCATTATCACAATTTATATTATGTGTTTTTCATTTTTGAATTAATTACCTCTATAAAACATCCTTCATATATCTACCTGTGTCCGAAGACAATACGCTATTTTCGATTTCACAAGCATTACGAATTACCATTCAAACGTCAATTTATGATCTCTGCAAATATAGCATCGGTTTTACTAAGCTTCAGAATTGAATAGTGGATACCATAAATGGAATTGAATCTAGAAATCGGTGGCAATTTGAGACATCGAACTCTTCTAGCCATGACTCTATCCTGAAAAAGCGATTGTACTGAGATCGGAATAAAACGCAGCTGCAGGGTTGCCCAATTTTCTTCCACGATTATTGCGCTATCAATCAGTAGAATGAGGATTCAGTTGACCAGCAAACTCGATAAATTTTTTATCCGTGCTTCGCATGGCAAAAAAATAATTGGCGATAAAACACGAGAATTTCTCCCATAAAAAGGATTTTCGTAGTATTCTTCGTGCAATCGTGTCATGGAGTTTGAATAAAACATATCTGTCGGCGTCAGTTTTCTCCAATGAGAAATTCTAAAAATCTCCAAAAACATTGACACGAGTTCAGGAGCTTTTGCACGCATGTTCTTCTGTATATTCACGCCTCAAATACCCTCACGAAATGCTGCATGCTGAACCTTTAAGCCGTCTTATTAGCGCTCTTGTTTCTCTAAACAGAATGCTTATCAGCAGTGTGGGATTGGGAAATAAATATCTCAGGTAGGTTCGTTATTGGACAAAATCGGCCTGGTGGTTTCGGATATCGATAAAGAATGTTTTTTTTTACTACACAAATTTTAAATTCAATTTTTTTCAATATGCTGTTTCATCAGAAGAATCCATCGATACTATTTTCGACTCTAACAAGCTAATACTTCCGGAGATATGATTTTTCAAAATTTCAATATTAAATCGTGATTCTATGATTCCACTGAATGCCGTAATCTTATCTATGAATATATAAATATGAATGATCTATGATCTGTGTTCATATATGTCATCTTAGGACTTTTCAGAAAGTGTAACCCATATACATAATAGAAATAATAGACATCTATTGCATATAGTGTAACCCTGGAACGAGTAGATCATCATGAGCTGTTTGCAGGTTCTTGCAAAGAATCGCGTTCTCGATCACCGTTTCCGAACGCGGCAGTCAGCGCTCAGTGCCGAGGTAGAATTTACATATCCATATGTTCTATTTTTTTATAACTCGTACTTTGAAAATATATTGTCATGTAGAAGAAGGTTCCGAATCTTGAATTTGTGAACATATACAAGACTGTTTTGATATCAAAAATAATATTGACTTGTTGCATATTGAATAACTTATGTATAAATAATTAGGATGATGTTTCAGAAGATTTAGAATTGGATCATTTTAATGATGTAGTATATGAAGGTAATAGGAAAGAAAAACATAATGGAATCATCAAAAGAAATTACTGTTCGTGCACCATCGAGGTCAATATTATCTTTTACTACCTTAAGTAGTGAGACATGTTCCTATACACAGTATTTTCATAATGTCGCTACCAAAAAAATGCTAAAATATTGATGTACATGTGTATCACATATTTTTTCTTGAGTTCATAATACAAAATAAATGTGTTAGTGGTATGAACTGTTAAATTATGAAGAGAGGATTTTATTTTATTTATATATTTTGTCTTATAAATAAAGAAAAACAAGAATATAAAATACATATTTAATCTTTCGAACAAATGAAATGAACTATTAAAATGATTTGTTCGTCAGCCTATACCTATTCAAATATAAGGAATACATGGACAATCTGCTATGATTGTCTCCAGCCTTGATCTAGACATCTCGATAATACTTTCCTTAGGTATTTCGAGTTGTGAAAACTATGCACCGAGTGTAAGTTGCAACAACCCATTCCAAGAGGTTAAATCATTGCAGATTGCTCATTTAATCTTGATAAATAAACTATTATTTGAATTCAAAATATTTTATAATGCAGTTCTATCACAAGAATCCATTGATATCATTCCCAACTTTGAAAAACCAATACTTTCGGACACAGGGCTATCCCTCATTTTCTTTTAAACCGGGATTTTAATTTTTGTACGGAATTTCAGCGGAATCTGACTAATAGGTAGTTTTTGAAAATTTAAAAAAAAATTTCTACAATAACTTTCGGACGGAATGAGCTAGGCACTTGAAATTTTCAGAGTAGGTTAGGGAGATGAATATCTCGGTTGATTTCGTTATTGGGCAGAATAGGCCAAATAGTTTCGGAGTGACGAAAAAAAAATTTTGTTTTAAGTAACAAATTTCGAATTCAATTTTTATTTAAGATGCAGTTTCACCATAAAAATCATTTTCAACTCCAACAAGCTAATACTTTCGGAGATATGATTTTTCTAAATATCAATAATGAATCGTACTTCTATGTTTTCACAGAATGCTATAATTATTCTATCTAAGCTGTATTATACGATCTGTGTTCATACTCGTACATGTCATCCTGTTCTATAAGAGAGAGTCAAATTCATTTCAGCTATTTTAATTTGATTTCTTCCATGGTACAGTTCTCATTCTCAGATTGCTCATTTAATCTTGATAAATAAACTATTATTTGAATTGAATTTGCTATATGACGCAGTTCTATCATAAAAATACGTTGATATAATTCCCAACTCTGAGAAACCGATACTTTCGGACATATAATTTGTCTGTTTGAACAAGAGCGCCAAAAAGCACCTGTCCACAGGGCTTGAACCAATTTTTGATAATAAATTTGGATTATTTTAAAACGTTCTTGAAGCGCGTGCCTTTCCATGATTAAATGGTAGACAGTGACAAATTCAACTGTCAATGTCACAAATGAAAAATGGCTGCCGTGCTTGAGTAATGTCAATTTGAAAATGGGACGGTCCCATTGAAAGACCCCCGTGGATCTGCGATCACCATTACATGTGGGGTTTCCAGTTTCCGAATGCACTAATTCCCCAGATCGTGCATTTTTGGCGCTCTTGTTCCTCGGAACAGAGTGCTTATCAATTTGCCCAAATGTCTGTAATTTTCGAATTTTTGGCTGAAAATGGTCTTGAACGATTTGGTTTGACTCACTGATCAAGAATCCGTGGTAGAAATCGATTCTGTCCGGCCGGCCGTCCATCCGTCCGTTAACACTATAACTATCGAACGGAATGAGCTAGACAGTTGAAATTTTCAGAGTAGGTTTGAGCGATAAATATCTCGGTTAAGTTCGATATTGGGCAAAATCGGTTTAATAGTTTCGGAGTAACGAAAAAAAATTTTTTTTTTACATTACAACTTTTGAATTCAAATTTTTTTAAAATGCAGTTTCATCATAAGAATCCATTGTTATCATTTTCAACTATGACAAGCTAATACTTTCAGAGATATGATGTTTCAAAGTTTCAATAATACATCGTAAGTTCTAAGTATTCACAGAATGTGAACACAGAATCTGTCTGTGATCACTATATCACATATATAAATGTCCTCTTTTCTAGCTATAAGAGATTGTCAAATCATAGTTGTTATTTTCTCTTTGAAAACAAAAATTCGATTCTTGAATTTGTGAATATACAGGGTGTCCCAAAAATACCAGGCGAAAGTGACACTGGAGATAGATTGGCATTAGGTCTATCAGATAGCATCAACATGACCTCAGTAAAAGTCCGCTGGTTTTCGAGATATCACCACTGTTGCGTCCCATGACTTCACATGTTGGGAAGCGCTCATTTGTATTTCTAAACAAAGCAGCTTGATGTAAAACTTAAATGTTTTGGGTTAACTGGTTTATTTTTGCATGGGTGGTCTCACCCTTGAAATTAATATTTTCCACGGAAAGATAATTGCAAGTAAAATATCTTGTAATACTTCAACCCTTGTAGAAGTATTTATGACCTATTTCCTGTGAAATATTGATAAAATGCATACAACAACTAACACATTGCCAGAGCTGTGAGTCCTTTGTCTAGATTCTAACCCATACAAAAATCTAGAATTTTCCGATTAGATCGCCACGGCTTTGGCTATTCTCTAAATCGAGGGCGTAGATTCCGAATCTGTAATTAGTTTTACCGTATCTCGATTAATTTTGGTAATATGGCGAAAAATCCGACTGAATAGTCCATTTTCCGGAGGTATAGAGCCAGAAATTGCGACTTTCTTCGTCATTGCTCCGAAACTAATCGAGATACGGAAAATCTAATTACAGATTCGTGATCTGCGTACCCGATTTAGTGAATAACCAAAGCCGCGTCGACCTAATCGGAAAATTGTAAATTTTTGTATGTGTTGGATACTAGAGAAAACTTTTTGGCGTTTGACGGATTCGCTCATTACCTAATATTTTCCGAACGGATAGAGATACAGAAAAAATAGATACATAAATCTAAACGTCGTCCCCGACCAATCATCGGGGAAAATTTGGATATCGAGATGTGGAAATCATAGATTTCAGACGGGAAAGAAGAATTTTCCTTCGATTCCGGGTCAAAAAGTGCCGACCCAAAAAATTTTTTTCATGGTATATCGATACGGAGCTCGTGTCTAATTAAATCGAGGTCGCTGATCACGAATATGTAATTAGTTTTTCCCTAAGTGGCGTACTTTGGGAAAATTTTCACTTAAAGTGAAAAAATTGACGAAAATAGGTCAATTTTGGAACTTTCCACCGCCCAAAAAAATCGGAGTAGGGTGTTGCTGATTTTTTACGTCATATTTGGATCCTTTATCTATCGAATCATCGGAACAATAAATGTCCAGGTCGTACGCTTCGGAAATTATGATTTTTTTTCCCGAGGGTCTATTTTTCCAAAAATTCTTTCCGCGATATTTCCTCGGAAAATTTTTGTAATAAATATCTGATGGTAGATTCGGAATCTACGGCCCCGAATCTATAAGAATAAGTATCCGTTCCATAGTTTTGCGTCAAAAAATTTTTCTCGAAAAATGGGATTTTTTTAAGGCTAATGTATTAAAAAATTGCCAAAATTCGACCGGTCTCCGATTTCGATGCAAATTACGTCATTTACTAATTCGGGACCGTAGATTACGAATATATGATCGGATTTTTCATTAGAGAATTTTCCGCGGAAATACCGCGAAATGAATTTTCCAAAAAACAGACCCTTGGGAAAAAATCATAATTTCCGAATAGTACGGCCTGGACATTTTCTGTTTGGATTATTCAGTAGATAAAGGATCGATATATGAGGGCAAAAATCAACAACACCTTACTCCGATTTTTTTGGGCAGTGTGAACTTCCAAAATTGACCTATTTTCGTCCATTTTTTCACTCTAAGTGAAAATTTTCCCAAAGTACGCCACTTAGGGAAAAAATAATTGCATATTCGTGATCAGCGACCTCGATTTAACTAGACACGAGCTCCGTATCGATATACCATGAAAAAAATTTTTTGGGTCGGAATCGAAGGAAAATTCTTCTTTCCCGTCCGAAATCTATGATTTTCACATCTCGATATCCCCGATGATTAGTCGGTGGACGACGTTTAGATTTATGTATCTATTTCCTCTGTATCTCTAACCGTTCGGAAAATATTAGGAAATGAGTAGTTCCGTCAAACGCCAAAAAGTTTTCTCTAGTATCTAACCCAGGGGTCACCAATTAGTTTCATTGGAGGTCCGTTCACAAAATCTGTATATCTGTCGCGGGTCGTTGATAGCATTATAATGGCATAAGAATTTGACTAGCAGTTAATCTAAATCCAATATCTATAATTAGTAAATAAAACGAAAATTTATCTGAATTTTTTTAATCAAGAATACATGTTTTCTGGAAAAATGGTCCGCAAAAAAAAGGTTCGCGATCCGCATCCGGACCGCGGTCCGCCATTTGGTGACCCCTGGTCTAGACTATTCGAAGACCCCTAGTCTGTGAAAGTAGGACCGGTTTCCATGTTACAAAACAATGAATGTGGGAGCGAGATAGTCGATAAGGGTTTTGGTTTTTTTTAATAAGTAGCAATTCTGGTGTTTATTTAAAAAAATTGGTAGTGTTGTATCATTTTGAAAAGGGCATGAAATGGACCAGTTTTTGCGATTATTTGTTAATTCAGTCTGATATAATTAATTTTTTTTCACAGCAGTCAGTCAAACTTAAGTTAACGTTTTAACTTCGGCATAAAATACAACAAGTTAGACATTTTTTGAAGGATTTTGTTCTAGTTGTCGGTGAAGTTATTACTTCATTGTTTAAAGCAACTATTCAGGATAGCCTAGGTTAAAAAAAAACACGAGTTTGAAGTAATTTCTAGCAATGCTAGGCGATAAAAGACCGAAAACTGGAGATTTAAAAAAAAAACACAAAAGTGGTGATATCTCGAAAACCAGCGGACTTTTACTGAGGTCATGTTGATGCTATCTGATAGACCTAATGCCAATCTATCTCCAGTGTCACTATCGCGTGGTATTTTTGGGACACCCTGTATACAAGACTGTTTTTATGTAGTTTATGAAGGCAATAGGGAAGATGAACATAATGGAATCATCAAAAGAAATTAGTGTTCGTTGACCACTGAGGTTAATATTACCTTTTACTTCCTTAAGTAGTGAGACATGTTCCTATATTCAGTATTTTCATAATGTTGCTACCAAAAAAATACTGAAATATGGATATACATTTGTGTATCAATTATTTTTTCTTGATTTAAGGTTCATAATACATAAAAGAATGTGTTAGTGGTATGAACTATTAAATTTTGAATTATGAAAAGAGGATAATATTTTATTAATATATTTTGAACTATTAAAATAATTTGTTCGTAATCCACTACCTACTCAAATATCAGGAATAATAAATGGACAATCTGCTATGATTGTCTCCAGCCTTGCTCTAGACATTTCGATGATACTTATTTCCTTAGGTATTTCGAGTTGTGAAAACTATGCACCGAGTGTAAGTTCCAACAACCCATTCCATGAGGTTGATCATCGCAGATTGCTTATTTAATCTTGATAAATAAATTTAATGACAATTTTTGAAGCTTTTATGCATTGAAGCATTGCAGATTGCTCTTTTTTTTTAACATAATTTTTGAAGCATTTTATTAAAACGACACTTTTTCTAAATTCAATTTCTTTCATGATGCATTTCTATCATATGAATACATTGATATAATTCCCAACTCTGAGAAACCAATACTTTCGGAGATATAATTTGTCTATTCGAACAAGAGCGCCAAAAAGCTCCTGTCCACAGGGCTTGAACCAATTTTTTCAGTGTTAGGTTTTCAAATTTCATAAGAACAATTCGTGTATTGTATATCTCCAAATAATTACAGTACCGTTTCATTCACTTTCGCTTTATAAATAATTATTCTTAGAGCATTCATTCGTTCGAGCTAAAATGATTAGCTACAAGGTTTTGACACTTTCGCTGTTCGTTGAAAGTGAAAATGGTTAACAAGCGTTGAATACGAAAATATGGAAGTTTCAGGATATTCGTGACTATCAAACATGTTGGTGAATGATAAATGTCATGTGTTCTTTGAATGTATTGGCAATAAGTACTTATCGAAGGTAACTGTAAACTGTAACTGATTGCAAATAACTAAAAGACACACGGTGAAATATTTGTCGATTTTAACCTTCAATAAATATTCCCTCATGATTCGCGCTAGCCACCTCATCGCTCAGTGTTCCTCCAAAGAGGAAAGTCTCATTCAGGGCAGATACGTAACGGTTTCATAACGTCAATCATCAGCGTATATTCTATATTGTTGTAGGGGATAACGTTGCACTGCAACCTTAAGGGGTTACATGGGTTTCGTCGGGTAAAAAAAGGCCTATTTTCTTTTTTTTTTATTTAATTCAAACTTTTTTCTGTCTTATAGATACATATTTAAAGAATAATTTCTGAAATTTTCAACAAAAAAATTAAAACTCCTCCTTTATGACGTCATTTCCGGTGACCCCTCGGAAAAAAGGTGCGTCCGCGTTGTCAGCATAACTCCTGACAAAATCATCTAAAATGGAAAAAAAAAATATATGTTTCAGTTAAGACCATAAACTCGTGCTTGAACGAAGGATTTTTTTCAATAACAACTATTTAAAAAAAACAAAATGTCAAGCAAATTTGACCGAAATTTTCATTTTTTTGGAAAAATGTCTGCCAAAATTCCAATTTATACTTTTTTTTCTTTCCTTCGTTCAAGCACGAGTTTATGGTCTTAACTGAAACACATATTTTTGTTTTTTCATTTTAGATTATTTTGTCAGGAGTTATGCTGACAACGCGGACGCACCTTTTTTCCGAGGGGTCACCGGAAATGACGTCACAAAGGAGGACTTTTAATTTTTTTTTTTTTGAAAATTTCAGAAATTATTCTTTAAATATGTATCTAGATAAGACAGAAAAAATTTTGAATTAAATAAATAATTTTTTACATAGAAAAAGAAAATTGAAATTAGGCCTTTTTTTACCCGACGAAACCCATGTAACCCCTTAAAGTCTATTGTGCCCCCCCTTCAGAGCTGTCGATGTCATTACCATCTACAGCTTGCCTTCCCGTTCCAGAGTTCTGATGAACAGTATTTGGGATGGCTTCAAGGAGGCTAGGTCTTCGCTCCTGCAGATTTCTTGCCCAAAGCATTCCTTCCGTTGGTTTGAGATGGCGAGGCATTCCGTTGCCAGGTGATCAGGAGTTTCATCCTCCTCCCAACAGAATCTGCACTCGTCAGTTTCTGCTAGCCCTAATCTCATCATACGCTTCCTGAGGCCGAAGTGCCCTGTGAGGAAGCCAGTGAGGAGGTGCAGCTTGTTCTTGCCTACTTCATTGAGTTTTCTTCGGCACTCCCATATTAGCTTGGATTCAATAGCATGGGAGCTCAGAGCTTTAATAGCAGCTTGACTGTCAGAGTGGATTGCTATATCACATCTCTGATAGTTTCTTTCTAGGTTCATTTCCACGGATCTTTCTATTGCAAGTACTTCTGCCTGAAAGATGCTCGGATAGGAGCCTAGCGAGCATTTGGTGCCTGGCCCATATACTCCAGCGCAAGCTCCTGTAGTGGCACAGATTACCAGATAGTGCAATCGACATTTGGCGGGAAGCACGTAAGTTTGACCTTCAGATTTACTACCCATGAAGACGTAGTAAAATGACAGAGAGAAATGAACTGCGTTCTCGCTCTTTAAACAAACTTTAACCTCAACTTCACAAATAATCATATTCCTTTTATTTCTTGCACATACGCCACAAACTGCATCTTAAACGTCTTCATTACACTTTATAAAATTGAGTAAATTAATCCCACTTGAGTTACAAATTTTCGTACATAAGCTGAGTATTTTAGCTAACCTTTCCGTTTGTTGTTATAAATTTATGAATGAACGTCGTTATGCCTCTACCATAGTTGCGATTGGCCGAGAGGTCACGTGATCATATATCTGCGATTTTATTGGCACCCCCAAATAGTTCCTGGCTAGGAACTATTTGGGGGTGCCGAGAATTCCATGGTTAACATTACGCGTCAGCTGAGTTCATTCATAAATACTGGGAGTGGCGTATCTGGTTAATCTGTGGTAGTGGTTTTTGAACCGTCTGTGTACCATTTAATAGCATTTCTTTTTAGAACTTGGGTGGTGGATTCCCTGTCCCAGTCTTTTTTCCTACCAAGCATAATTTTCTTTATCATCATTAGTATTCGTTCTTCTTGTGTTTGGCGCTCTGGTTCCTCGTAACAGAGTGCTTATGAATTTGTCCAAATGTCTGTAATTTTCGAATTTTTGGATGAAAATGGTCTTAAACGATTTGGTTCGACTCACTGATCAAGAATCCGTGGTCAAAATTGATTCTGTCCGGCCGGCCGGTCCGGCTGGCTGGTCCAGCCGGCCCTCCGTTAACATGATAACTCTCGAACGGAATGAGCTAGACAGTTGAAATTTTCAGAGTAGGTTTAGAGGATAGATATTTCGGTTAAGTTGAGCAAAATCAGTTTAATAGTTTCGGAGTAACGAAAAAAAAATGTTTTTAAGATGCAATTTTACCTTGAGAATCCATTGATATAATTTTCAACTGTATCAAGCTAATACTTTTGGATATATGAATTTTCAAAATTTCAATAATAAATCGTACTTCTATATGTTTCCATAGAATCCTGTACTTAATTATTCTATCTATGAATTATTATATGATCTGTGTTCTTACATGTCATCTTATGTTCCTTTGTAGATAAATGTCAGAATTATTTCTGATTCGTTATTCTTGATATTCAATTCAAACAAAGTATGAGTAAATGTAAACTGACCAATAAAATAACCTCAGGTATCGTAGAATTATGAGGATGATATGATATTATACTTTTAAGGTAATAATATAATGCCCGTGGATAATCCATATGATGATGAAAATATATACTTTGGTAAGATAAATAATCGTATTGGGTTCAGAATATCTTCAGTAAAAACAAAACTGCAATATTGTCTAAGCTTTAATTGATATAATATAATTTTCAGAGGAGATTTGAGGAATGAATATCTCGGATAAGTTCGTTATTGTGGGGAATCGGTCTGTTTGAATTTAATTTCTTTCATGATGCAGTTCTATCGTAAGAATCCATTTATATAATTCCCAGAGACCAATAATTCCGGAGATATGATTTGTTAAATTTTGAACAAGAGCGCCAAAGCTTCTGTCCACAGGGCTTTAATTTGTAATAAAGCATTTGAATATAATTGATACCCTCTGAAAACTTTGAAGGATTCTAATTGAAATATAAAAATAACTTAGGAAAGAACTGAAATGCTTTAACAAATATAATTCAACATACAATAATGGAACTTGGTATTTGAAATAAATATTCATCATAAAACTAATAACTAACCTTATGCTATAAATGAACGTCCTTTCATGATCGAAGATATTGGAAATGGAGAGGAAAACTTTCATTTCTTCATATTCCTTACTCGTTCAGATAATTATTCTAAAACTCTTGTATGAAATGCTGCTTTCAAATAAGTATTTAAATTTTTCAGATGTGTAATATGAAGATTATATGACTTTTCCCATTGATTCTTTCTTTAATGACTGCCTTCTTTTCTTTCCGTTTCAATAGATATCGACATTTACTAATGATAAAGATTGCTCGTTTTTGTATGAGAATAGTCTGAATAAAATATTTCAGTATGAAATTGAAATGAATAACTTTCGAAAATATACAAAAACGGAGATGTTTATAGAAATAATTAGTACATTGTTAAATACATTGCATTGAGAACCATAAGTGACACACAAGAATAGATATTATAAATGGAAAGTTCTTCGGAGCCTCCTAATTAGAGGTAGATACTATTGAAGACAGGTATAGTAGTTATGAAGAAAATACTACACACTGTCCTTATACATCTCATTTTCTTAAACTACCAGGGTACTGAATATGAACTGCAGAATTTTATATTCGATACTTTTGTTTTATTTATTGAATTAATTGTTAAAGGTAATCGTTGTTGGGAATTAATAACAGCTAGGAATGGGTAAATCATCTGTGAAATGTATAATTTTTAGTTTTGATGCGCATATACCTTCATAGATAATTAGGTTTCATTGTGAATATATTCACAAAATATTTGTGTATTCTCCGAAAGTTATGACAGAGGTGTCATTCGATTCGGAATGGCATGTAGGTAGTTTATGAGAAAATGCTAAGGCAGTTCGCATAAATTGCAATAGTTATAAACAATTAAGTGAAAAAAAAGAAGCGGGTTTGGTTTTTCGCCAATATATCAAAAACTATCTGAGATGATTCAAATTTGAATAAATATTCAAAAAGAGGAGGAAATTTCCTAAAAAGAAGTCCCAACTCCCAAAACTAGGACCAATATTAATAATTTTCCAGAGAGTTTAAAATACGCCCGGAAACCGGTACTCCGGCTTGCGTAAGCCTCGCCCCCTTCGGACCTTTCATGAATAAATATTATTAAAAATTATTAAATATGAAGATACAAAATTGAAAAAATTCAAGCGTCTGCAAGAGAGATCAATGAACAATAATCCGTGATCCAAAAATGTTTGTCACGACTTTTTAATTAGTTATCCATTAGTTAATTAACAATTTTTTGTAGCACGAACATTAACATTGCAAGTGCGATAATTGTTAAACTATTATTCTGAGAATTGTTTCCTTTCGTGGAGCTATTTTGCAAAGGTCTTGGAATAGATTCCCGTTAGAAAATTTGAAAAAATGTTAATTTTTGTTTTGTAATTTATAATTTACTTAAGTGAAAAAGTATAAAGCTTAAATCATGTTTTCAAAAGAAAATTTTAGATTATCATAAACAACGCATTGGTTTATAACAATTTTTCAAACAATAGGAGATAATAATTATTGAAAATCATTTTTAAGTAGATTCTGATCATAAGAAAACAGATCAATAGTAATATTATAAATTGAAGCTTTATAATTTTTCACTTAAGTAAATTGTTCACAACAAAACGAAAATCAACAATTTTCAAAATTTTCCAATAGGAATCTATTCTGAGACCTTTGAAAAATAGCTCCACGAAAGGAAGAAATTCTCAGATCCATAGTTTAACAATTATCGTACTTACAATGTTAATGTTCGTGCTACAAAAAATTGTTAATTAACTAATGGATAACTAATTGAAAAATCGGGATAAAAATTTTTGGACCACGGATTATTGTTCATTGATCTATCCTGCAGGCGCCTGAATTTTTTCAATTTCTTGTTTTCTTATTTAATAAGTTTAAATAATATTTATTCATAAAATGTACGAAGGGGGCGAAGCTTGCGCAAGCCGGAGTAGCCGTATTTTCAAGCCTCTAGGAAAATTATAAATATTGGTCCTATAGTTCCGGCAGTTGGGAAATTTTTTGAGGAAATTTCCTCTTCTTTTTGAATCTTTTTTCAAATTTGAATTATCTCAAAAAGTTTTCGAGACATTGGTGAAAACCTAAACCTCCTTCTTTTTTTTCACTTGATTGTTTATAACAGTTGCAATTTTTGCGAGCGGCCTTAGCATTTTCTCAAAAACTATCTACATGTCATTCCAAATCGAATGACACCTCAATCCTAATTTTCGTAGAATACGCAAAAATTTTGACCTAAAAAGCACTTGTTGACTAGACTACTGAGGGCCGGTTTCTCAATTGCGAGTAAGTCGAGTTTGCGATTTGACGCATGTATTTAGCGATATTCATGAATGCGCAACACTCGGGTTAACCGCAACCTCGGGTTAACTCGCAATTGAGAAACCGGCCCTGAGGGTAACAAAAGCGCCAAAATCACTGATGTTATGTCGTACAGTTATAGATTTTACATATAGCAATACAGCTTTTATTTGTATTTATGTACATTTATATTTATTAATCATAATCAACACAGAGTGTTATGATGAACGATATACGTTCTTAGGCTTGTTTCACATACAGATGTACTGCAGATTCTTCCGAAAAATATTAAGATAAATTAAAGACGTAGGAAGCATGCAAAGATGTTTGTGTACAAATTTTCAATGAGGTCGCGAAAAAATTGTAATTGCCATTGCGGAAGATGAAACGTATGAAAATTCTTTTTCGGCTGAAACCGAAAACGAAGCGAACCGAATGAAACCGTAAGCATGTGAAATAAGCCTAACACTAAAGGAAAGAAATGCGAAAACGCTGTGGTAACATGAATAGAGAAACTAGGAAGCTCTGTGATTTAGTTTTATAGTGGAAGATTACTTCAGGTCTTCCTCATTCGAGATGATACCTCTATCATGGATACAAAAATTTGATTTCTCAATAGACTACTATTTCAGATTGTGTACGTAACTATTTGACGAAATAGAAAAACTTTCACTTCAATTGGACGTGTAAATATTTTCCACTGTCAGGAGAAGAATTCCTCGTGATTCTGAATTAATATTTTATGTAATAAAAGACTTTCGTATTCATCTTCGGAAAATGAGAATTTAATTCTGAATCAACATTTTGCGCGCATATTCTGGGGAACAGGAAAGCATGGCTAAAATAATTTGAAAGGAAAGGTCTCTGGTTTCTACGTTCTCTTTATGGAAAAAAATGGTTCAAGCCCTGTGGACAGGAGCTGTCTGGCGCTATAGTTCAAACAGACAAATTATATCTCCGAAAGTATTGGTTTCTCAGAGTTGAGAATTAAATCAATGTATTCTTACGATAGAACTGCATCATGAAGGAAATTCAATTCTTATAATAATTTATTTATCAAGATTAAATGAGCAATCTGAGAATGAGGACTGCACCATGGAAGAAATCAAATTAAAATAGCTGAACTGAATTTGACTCTCTCTTATAGAACAGGATGAAATGTACGAGTATGAACACAGATCATATAATAAAGCTTAGATAGAATAATTATAGCATTCTGTGAAAACATAGAAGTACGATTCATTATTGCAATTTCGAAAAATCATATCTACCAAAGTATTAGCTTGTTGGAGTTAAAAATGATATCAATGGATTTTATGGTGAAACTGCATCTTAAATGGAAATTGTATTTGAAATTTGTTAGTCAAAAAAAAAAATTTTTTTTATGCCATTTGCACATTTTGCCCAATAACGAATTTAACCGAGATATTCATCTCCCTAACCTACTCTGAAAATTTCAACTACCTAGCTCATTCCGTTCGAGAGTTATTGTAGAAAAAAATTTTTTTAAGTTTTCAAAAAAATTTTTGACACTTTGCGGTAACCTGGTCAATACAAAACTTCACATGCGTATACAGGTCATGATTCTACAATTTGATTCTGAATTTCAGATAGATCGAGTGATCAGTTTCGGAAATATTTATAGAAATTATTTTTACTAAAATCGGCCATAACTCCGAAACAGTTTGATGGATTTCGCCCGGCCGAGATATTTACGCTCCAAACCCGCCTTGCAAATTTCAATCCTCTAACTCCTTTCGTTCGAGAGTTATCGTGCCTACGGCCGGCTGGCCGGACTGGCTGGACAGAATCGATTTCGACCTCGGATTCTTGATCAGTGAGTCGAACCAAATCGTTTGAGACCATTTTCAGCCAAAAATTCTAAAATTACAGACATTTGGGCAAATTGATAAGTACTCAGATCCGAGGAACTAGAGCGCCAAAAAATCGCTAATTGAGGTCGAAATGACATTTTTTTGAAAAATTAACCTTTTCATCAAAATCAAGTTTGTTTAGACATGAGCTCATTTTTTCAGTAGTTTATTTTTTTGTCTCTTATTTTGGTTGATGTCTAAGAACAACATATAAATGAATTACTATGCTAAAAATTGGTTCAAGCACTGACTTCAAGTCAGCAGTGCATGGCTATACTATAATGTTCAATGGTTTTTTGTCCCCCAAAAATCTATTAAATACAATACAATATATTGAATAGAATTTTTCGTTAAATTTGGAAATTTTGAAAATTCACTCCTTACAAAATATTTGAAACCCGCCGAAAATTCCATATTTTTTCTTTCTTCCATAATGTTTTCATTTCTCCCACCCAAAATATCCAAAAGGTATTCAAACCCTCGTCTTCTAAATGTCCCCCAGTTTTGTAGTACCCATTTAAATTCACGCATAACAGCTATGAGGTTGATATGAATGATTTTATAGTTGTTAAGATTTTAGCAAATTGTGACGATAATTTTTCTTTAGGACAAAATCCGGTTTTAGTGATACAAGATTTGCATAAACCTTGATCTCATTACTCTGCGCCTGAATACTGAATTTCATCTCGATCAGATCTGTAGTTTTGGAAATATTGGAAAAATAACATTTCATATGTGTAGGTCTTCGGGACCAAAGGACGCATTTTAACATCGAACCTACCCTCTTGGCTGCAAATTCTAAAATAACAGACATTTGGACAAAATGATAAGATATAATTTAATCATAATATTTTTACAGGTGCTGCATTTGCTGCTCGCCCTAGTAGCCGTTTCTGCAGATGTCATTCAACCCTCGATCGCACGCACCGAACTTAAAGTGTCCCGAAGCTTGAACCCTGAAGACACCCAAACACTCAACGTGAGGACCAGGGAAGGGACTATCGCCCAGCTAATTATCAAAAAGAGAGACGGCAAAACTCAATTCTCCAACCCGCAAAATCTGCAGAACAATCTTATATCCGAGTCGTCGCAATCTTTCGATAGAGAAACCAATAATAAACCGTCGGTTGGAAAGTTGCATCCAGTCACCAGAACTTACAATAACTGGATACCTGTTAGAGATGTTTATTTTCAACCAAAAATTATAACATTGGAGACCATAGCGTTGGTCAGGAACGCTTCTGAGAATGATTTCGTTGGTGGCAGAATTAGAAATGGAAATTTGGGAAATGTGATAGACAGTGACAGGTAAATTTGACATTTTTCTCACATATTAGTTCCTACTTATATTCTTAAAACTGTTTATTGAGGTTTGATAGAAGTAGAACAATCTAGGCTCAATAAAAGTGACCAGTAAATGCTTGAAATTGGGCAGGTGGCGCAGGTACCACATAACGACTAAAACCATATAAACATAACCTGTAATAACTACTACTAGGTACTATTATTGTCTACTGTAATAAAAATAAAAAATAATAGAACAATTTAGGTTATGTACAATGGGTTTTATTAAATTTTTAAAAAAGGTAGTTTTGCTACCGCATGCTGTATTTGGTTTTACCAAAAAGTTATGAAAGAAGAACGTTGACATTGATATTATAGCTTGTTTTAAAAATATAATAATAATATATAATTCAGTTGTAAATATTCAAGTTGGACAAATAATTCCGTATTTGTTGAATGTATGATGTAGCACGATCCCTAAGTAGACCCGGGTCGATCATTTTTGAAACCAAAAAAAATAACAGTATTATGAATCCCATTGGAAAAGGAAGAGAATATAACAAAGATTAAGGTAAAATTAATTTACGGGCGATCTGAGGTTGGGAAGTGGAATAGGGTGTATCTTTAAGGGTAAAAACGGTTTATCTCGATTTCCGGCGAAACTACAAGCCCTAAAGTCAAGGGCAAACTTGTAGGTAATAAAAGGATCTACAACATTTTTATTTACATTTTTTTCACATAACCTCAAAATGTATGTGAAGAATTCAAATAACCAAGTTTTTGGTTTTTTATTTTGCTTTTATAAAAAAATTTTTCACGAAATTTGATGAAAACTTACCTTTTTTTGTCTCAAACACACTGTAATTTTTTTGATTTAAAATATTAATTTTTTTCACCTTATTTTGACTAATTATCGAAAATTCTCAACACAAAATATCTGCTTTTTTAAAAATGTCGGTGGGCTTTTTGTTCTTTGAAATCTCTACTGTCTGATGGTGTAAAAAAAATATACATTATTATGGTAAATTTTCTCAGAAAATGCTGAGATAATGAAGTTGATATTTAATAAGACATCTATAATATTACGAGAGAATTGTAGGAATCTTCTCTAACTTATATGCGTTGATGCCTATTTATTACTATTTTAAGATAACTTATATTCCTGAGTGACCTAAGGAAAATTTTAGTCCATCAAATGGTATTTCATAGAGAAATGGGGAAGAGGCTGGGACTGTTATTTCGTAGCATTTTCTGAGAAAAGTTACCATGGTAATGTATATTGTTATACACCATCATCAGAAAGTAGAGATCACAACAAACATAAGTCCCACCGACTTTTTCAAAAAAGCAGATATTTTGACGTGAGAATTAACGATTGCAAATTAGGGTGCTTTTTCGATATTGAATCAAAATAAGGTGAAAAAATTTATATTTCAAATCAAAAAATTTACAGTGTGTTTGGGACATAAGAAGGTAAGTTTTCACCAAATTTCGTGAAAAAATTTGTTTTTTTGTAAAAGATGAAAATAAAAAGGCAAAAACTAGGTTATTTGAATTTTGCACATGAATTTTGAGGTAATGTGGAAAAAGTTAAAGAACAAAAGTTTTATATCTTTTTATTACCTACAAGTTTGTTGTTCAACTTTTTTTTACAGGGCTTGTAGTTTGACCGAAAATTGAATTAAACTGTTTTTTACCCTTAAAAACTCACCCCCTTCCACTTCCCGACATCAGATCACCCGTGAATTATTTTTCCTTTATTTTTTGTTATAAGTATTCTCTTCCTTTTCCGATTGGTTTCATCCTACTATTATTTTTTTTTCACTTTTCACCATTTTCAAAGGCTAATTATTAGGAACTAAGTGCCACTACAAATGAATAATATTATAATCCTGAATCTTCACAGATTCCTACTGATGTTCATATTCTTTCCAGGATCCCCAATATTCCGAAACCAGTCACAATTTTCTCAGAGGACATTTATTTCAAAAATCAGAAGAAGAAAGCCCGCTCTGTGATCCATATCGACAACGACGGAATTCCGGTAATTCACGGTGTACGGGTACCCGACGATGAATCCGACAAGAAAACATGGCGAAACGCTCGTGTCATCAATGGAGAGCTCGTTCCATACGAGAAAGGATACAAACCACCAGCGGCGGTCCCTATCGGAGAGTTGGTCTTCGCCAGTCAAGCCAGTCATAAGACAAAGGAAGAAGAGAAGAACTCTGGACCCTACACTAGAGAGGATAACTTCAAACCCAGGGATTATGGAAAAGACACTATCGGTCCTTTCACGATTAGAGATAACCTAGAATATCCAAAAAACCGATACCCCCAATCAGAACCCGCCCAATTCCAGTACAACTCGAACTATGGACCTTACACTAAACTGAGAAACACACAAGAAAACTCAGCCAAACTGTACGATTTCATACAGGAAATTAACAGAAATGAAGCAGAAAAAGACTACTCTAAAAGAAGATACAGATCCTACCAATCTGAACCTCAAATTCAGAGGAGAATGCTGCAGTACCCCGGCCATAACTCTTACCCGAACTCCGCCCTATACACCCCAAGTACCAAATTGAGCCCCGTAACATTCACCGAAGGGGTCAGGGCTCCAGTCCTCCAGTACGCCCATCCTGAACTGGGAGTCCAACCAGCAAAACCCACCGGAGATGAAGATCACATCTTGAAGAACGCATATAGCAGTGCCAACACTCTTACCGACAGTGGAAGGCAACAATATCAAGACAGTAGCGTCAACTACTTCAAAAAAGATGTAATAAACTATCCTTACAACACCCTGTACGTGAAACCGAAACCAGAACAACCCCTTTGGATGAGGATCGCTGAAACCGTGAAAGACAATGTTCAAACAGGTTTCGAAAGGGTTCAAAGGTTCACCAAACCGGTGTTTGAGCCTCTGATGGAAGCCACTCATAAAATCTCACACAATTTGGGTTTGGTAGGGCCGCCACATGCTCAGCAAAAGGTTGGGTTCGTTGGGCCTGTAGAAAGTTCAATTATACTCCCGGCTTTAGGTCTGGTTGCTGGTGGGGCTGCTTTAGGTCTCGGGGCAGCTGCTGTAGGTCGATTCCTCAGCCCAGAACAAATGAGAGCCTTAAGAGAGCAACAGATGAGATCTTTCGATCCGAATACTCTCTCCGCGTATTCTCAGGAACCAAATGATATTTTCCTGATAATGGAAGAATCCATCCGAAACGATAACCACAAAAGGTACAAGAGAAATATTCCAGACGACGTATATATGCAGAATTTAGTGGGAGGGAATGAAATCTCGAATTTGATGGAGTTGTCCAACCCCCAGTATTGGTCGGATACACCTTGTGCCAAGAGACTATTTTGTGAAGTGATGTTGCTACAAAGTGAAGATGAAATTGTGGTGATGGAGAAGAAGATGGATATGATGATGTTGAGGTAATTAACTTCCATATATTTATATATCCCATATCTATTTCAATATAAGCTCCAGCCATGTGGGGTCAGAATAATCCTTTCCTTTCTTGGTTTTGGTATTTCGATGTCACTGAGCATAGGTACCAATAAAGAGTTGATAAGCGCATAACTGTGATTGATACTTCTACATATTTTGAGAAGATGCCTCTGAAGCTCAATCAAGCTCTCAGTAGCACGATAATTACCTACTTATTCAAAATACCCAACAGCTCCAGGCTTGGTGTAGACTTGCTGTAAAAGTTTGCTGAGTCATTTACAATCGCATGAGACGAAATAATCAAGGGAGCCAGCTGTTGATTCTTTCCCTTTTTGGCGGAGCTAGGAGCAATCATTATTCAATTTAAATTGTTCAACTTGAACAAGCGCGCCATAAAGTACTTAAATCACGACAGTGCTTTTTTATATATTTCTGCTACTTTGCGGATTTCCCGTAATAATTTTGACGCGCTGTTCAGGTAAATAGAGTGCTTATCATCTTGCCCAGTATGTCTGTATTTTTGGATTGTTTACTGCAAAATGGTGTCAAACAATTGGACTTGACTCACGGATGAATAATCCGGGGTCAAATCCAATTCTGTCCACCCGTCCGGCCAGCTGTCCGCAAGCACGGTAAGGCTGGTTTTCCTGTCACGCTGACGGTCGGCGCTGACGGTCAGCGCTGATCGGTCAGCTCGGATCCTTTTAGCATCACGCTGATCACATTGAGAAATAGAAGGATGCTATTGTCTCTGGCTCACTGAATGTGGAGGCTTGTCGGCGCCAGCTAGTCAGCGGCGCCGACGCGCCGGCGCGTACGTGCGCGTATATAGCTCAGCGCTGACGGCCGTCAGCGCTGCGTGACTCGAAAACGCTACCTATAGCTACATACATATTGACGCATCAGCGCCGACCGTCAGCGTGACAGGAAAACCAGCCTAAGAGTTGAAATTTGAAGGGTAGCTTTGGAGCATAAATGAATATTTCCGAAACTAATCACTAAATCCATCTGAAATTTAGCATCACATTGCAGAATCATGACCTTTATATCCATGCGAAGATTTATATTGATTGGAGAAGTGCAAACTGGAAAAGAAATCGAAAATTTTATTTTTACAGTAACTCAAAAAATACTGATCTGATTAGATTTCAACTCGATAGTCAGATGCAAATGTCCGACACAAACACTTATGCAACCATCAACTATTTTGTGGAATATTTGCCTTGAAATTCCGAAACCAAAATTCGGATTTAGTCTAATGTTGGCATTTCGGTGACCAATAATGACCTCGTGGGGTGTGCAAAATTTCATGAAAAAAAATTGGTTCAAGCCCTGTGGACAGGAACTTTGGCGCTCTTGTTCAAACTTTGACAGTTCATATTTCCGATAGTATTGGTTTCCCAGAGTTTGGAGTGATATCAATGTACTCTCACGATAGAACTGCATCATAAATGAAATTCAATTCAAATAATAGTTTATTAATCAAGATTAAATGAGCAATCTGAGAATGAGAACTGCACCATGGAAGAAATCAAATTAAAATAGCTGAAATGAATTTGACTCTCTCTTATAGAACAGGATGACATGTACGAGTATGAACGCAGATCATATAATAATTCATAGATAGAATAATTATAGCATTCTGTGAAAACGTAGAAGTACGATTAAATATTGAAATTTTGAAAAATCATATCTCCGAAAGTATTCGCTTGTTAGAGTTGAAAATGATATCAATTGATTTTTTTCCAAGTAAAAAAATCGCTAAAAAAGCATTGACGTGGGGTCAATCTGCTTTGGCGCGCGTCGATCAAATTTTGTCTCTTAGCTAATGGCCCTATACTCAAGGCCATACAAAGCTTTTGCCATGACAATAACAATACACAAAAGATGCAGATACTGATCTGAAGCCGTCGTAACTGATAGTTGTCGAGGTCCTCGAACCTGTGGGACGCACGACAAATTCCTATACCCCGACCTGGCAGCATTCAATGTGTATGAAGCCAAGGGCGTACACCAAGCCTTAATATGATTATCCAGGAAGTCACCATAGATGTAGATTGTCTAGCAAGTGCAGTTCACTGAACCCGCCGGTCTCCTATCGCTCGTGGTTCTGTGATCTCTGGTTCCTACTGCTTTCTCCGGCACACATACCTTCAGCCATGACACTGACTCGTCGATGATCTTGTCTTGACTCAATCTGAGCGCCACCGATTCAGGAATACGAGATATTACTTTCTATTTTACCTCGTTATTCATTCAGTTGAGGCAATTAGCGTGTGCCGATGATGACGCAGTGGCGTAGAATTTCTTGTTCGAAATTGTTGTCGTCAGAGGGGGTACTCAAGAGGATTTGTACGAGCATTTTTTATAGGTTGCTCATCTAACTGATCATTGCAACCGATGGGTTTAGGTTTCCGTCTTTCTCGGTCGTTGAACTCGTATAAATTTTTTGCCAGGACGCAGAAGAGTTTTCATTGCGCTTCCATCAAGTGAAGATATACAGTGTGTGGATTAAGTAAGGAACAAAACAAAACTGCGTTATTGAATGTTTTCAAGCAAAACGCTCGGATAGGTGGATTTATGTTTTTAATTAACCACCTTAAAACATAAGAATTTTACTCATTTTAAAAGACTGACGTAATAATTTTTTTAAATACCTAAGTCCCAAATTCTGTTTTGCTGCTTTATTAGAACTTACCTACATGATGGTGTAAAAACAAAATGTGGAAGAAAATCTTTATTCAACCCAAAAAACATACGAAATTTACACTTTATGACAAAAAAAAAAGTTTTTTGCACTAATTATCATTATCTTTTTTGGTCAAAAATGTTTGCGTATTTTCCGAGAACTATGATTTAGGTGTTCGATTAGGAATGGCATGTAGATAGTTTTTGTGAAAATGCTAAGGCCGCTCGCAAAAATTGCATTAGTTATAAATAATTAAGTGAAAAAGGGGGTTTGGTTCTTCACCAATATCTGAAAAACTATTCGAGATAATTCAAATTTGAAAAAATATTTGAAAAGAGGAGGAAATGTCTTAAAAAAATGTCCTGACTCCTAGAACTGTGGGACCTATATTTATATTATTTTCCCTCAGGGAGCCTCGCTCCCTTCGGACCTTTAATGAATAAATATTATTTAAACTTATTTTATAAAAATTCGAAAAAATTCAGGCGCCTGCCGGATAGATCAATGAACTTTAATCCGTGGTCCAAAAATGTTTATCGCAATTTTTCAATTAGTTATCCATTAGTTAATTAGCAATTTTTTGTAGCACGAATATTAACATTGCAAGTGCGATCATTGTTAAACTATTAATCTGAGAATTTTTTCTTTTCGTGGAGCTATTTCTCAAAGGTCTTAGAATAGATTCCCGTTGTAAAAATTAAAAAATTGTTAATTTTCGTTTTGTTATTAAAAATTTATTTAAGTGAAAAATTAAAAAGCTTCATTAAACATTGAAAAAAATTTTCTTTATAATATAACTATTGATCCGTTTTGTTATGATCAGGAGCTACTTAAAAATGATTTTTAATAATTTTTATCTCCTATTGTTAAAAAAATTGTTATGAACTAATGCGTTGTTCACGAGATAATTTACAATTTTTTTTTGATAACATAATCCTTGATAATCATAATTATGATTTTTGAAATGAAGACCATACCTTATAAAAAAAATGTATTGCTTAAAAACGCATTTGTTACATTACAATTTATTTTTACTTGTTATGAAAATTAAGGAATAATTTTCATTTTAATCATTATTTTTCTTGGTCTTTGATATTAAATAAAAAATCGATTATTATTTGAATTTTCACTGTTTATTTAACAACTTGTTATAAACAAAAGATTTATCTCCTTGTATTTTTTCTTTTTCTATTTAAAAAAACAAGAACAACCATTTATTATTAAAACAAATAATTATTGAAATGAATTAAAAAAAATTACATGGTTGTTTTTGTTTTTTTTTAATAGAAAAAAAAATACAAAGATATATTTCATTTTTTATTCAACAAATGTGTTTTCAAGCAATACATTTTTCTTAAAGGAATGGTTTTTATTTTAAAAATCATAATGATCATCATTTTTAAGTAGCTTCTGATCATAAGAATACGGATCAATAGTAATATTGTTAAAAATTTTTTTTTTCAATGTTTAATGATGCCTTATAATTTTTCACTCAAGTCAATAGTTAATGACGAATCAAAAATTAACAATTTTTTAATTTTCCAAACGAGAATCTATTCTAAGACCTTTGAAAAATAGCTCCACGAAAGAAAAAACTTTTCAGATTAATAGTTCAACAATTATCGCACTCGCAATGTTAATGTTCATGCTGCAAAAAATTGTTGATTCACTAATGGATAACTAATTGAAAAATCGCGATAAATATGTTTGGACCACGGATTATTGTTCATTGATCTATCCTGCAGGCGGCTGAATTTTTTCAATTTTTTATTTTCATATTTAATTAGTTTAAATACTATTTATTCATTAAAGGTCCGAAGGGACCGAGGCTTGCGCAAGCCGGAGTACCCGTATTCGGGCGTATTTTCAACAATCTGGGAAAATTATAAAATGGTCCTACAGTTCAAGGAGTCGAGACATTTTTTTAGGGAATTTCCTACCCTTTTTGAATATACTTTTAAATTTGAATTATCTGAAATAGTTTCTGAGATATTGGCAACAAACCAAACCCTCTTTTTTCACTTAATTGTTCATAACTATTGCAATTTTTGCGTGCGGCCTTAGCATTTTCTCGAAAACTATCTACATGCCATTCCGAATCGAATAACACCTCAACACTAATTTTCGGAGAATACTCAAAAGTTTTTACCTAAAAAGCACTTGTTTACTAGACTAATAAGGGTGAACCAGTTCTAAAACCCCACGACTTTATAGCCAAAGCTTCCAAATACGTCATCAGGTATGTTAACACCATTAACAATGTTCTTAGGATTGAATAAGTAAGGTAATTGAACAAAAGATCGTATCGGCAGCAGGTCTAAGGGGCTGGACGAAGTCTCACGACCATCGAGTATCTATTAATTATCTATGCTCACGACCCCGTTCTAATAATAATAATTCCTATGATGAGGGCAACCGCTCCTTGGCAACTCACGGCATATTTGTCAGAGTGTCCTCTGGTCTGAATCTCTAAGAAGGAGGAACAATGGGACTCAAGGCGTCCGTTCAGCCCAAGATCGGTACCGCAGAAGAAGAAGAAGAAGGAATATCAGAACCTTCCTTCACTTTCCTCACGTATCCGACCCTGAAGACTCCTTGGGAACTGTGCACGCCTACAAGTCTCGATTTAGCATCCGTGAACTTCACGCTCAGATTGAAACAATTACCCAACACGCACATTTCACACTTTCATTCTCATTCATTAGTATCGTTTCAGTGAACATAACCATAACGATAATTGGATGGCTATTTTTTTCGTGCGGAGCGGTATAATTTTAGCTTTCGACGTCGCGCATTAAAAAATTACCGCAGAAGAATAAAATCCTAAATTGGCGAAATTATTTGCTTTCAATCGAAATGACAATGATAATTCAATACAAAGGTTGTTTCAGAAAGTAGATACTAGGCACCCCTATTGTTATCTATTTCACCTTCATGTACAGTGTACAGCACATGTTACCCTACATCGGTTTTACAAATTGACTTATCATCACCAATGAGACTATGAAGATTTCACTTTGGCGCTCTTGTTCCTCGGAACAGAGTGCTTATCAATTTGCCCAAATGTGTGTGATTTTCGAATTTTTAGATGAAAATGGACTTGAACAATTTGGTTCGACTCACTGATCAAGATTCCGTGGTCGAAATCGATTCTGTCCGGCTGGCCCTCCTTTAACACGATAACTTTCGAACAAAATGAGCTAGACAGTTGAAATTTTTCAGAGTATGTTTGAGGGATAAATATCTCGGTTAAGTTCGTTATTGGGCGAAATCGGCCCAATAGTTTCGGAGTAACGAAAAAAAAAATTTTTTTCTACATTACAACTATTGAATTCAATTATTTTTAAGATGTAGTTCCATCATAAGAATCCATTGTTATCATTTTCAACACTAACAAGCAAATACTTTCGGAGATATGATTTTTCAAAATTTCAATAATACATCGTAGTTCTATGCATTCACAGAATGTGAACACAGAATCTGTAGTGTTCACTGTTCATAAATGTCATATTATCTAGCTATTAGAGACTTGTCAATTCGTAGTTTGAAAATATTTTCTGTTAGAAAACAAGTATCCGATTCTTGAATTTGTGAATATATGCAAGACTGTTTTGAAACTGAAAATAATATTGGCTGATTGACTTATTGAATGATTTATGTATAAATATTGGGGATGATGTTTCAGAAGATTTAGAATTGAATCATTTTAATGATGTAGTTTATGAAGGCAATATGAAAGAAGAACATAATGGAATCATCAAAAGAAATTACTGTTCGTTGACCACTGAGGTTAATATTACCTTTTACTTCCTTAAGTTGTGAGACATTTTTCCTATATACAGTATTTTCATAGCGTTGCTAGCAAAAAATGCTGAAATATGGATCTACATTTGTGTATCAAATATTTTTTCTTGAGTAAGGGTCCATAATACAGAAAAGAATGTGTAAGGGGTATGAACTATTAAATTATGAAAAGAGGATAGTATTTTATTAATATATTTTGAACTATTAAAATGATTTATTCCTCAGCCTCTACCTACTCAAATATCAGGAATTATTGGACAATCTGCTATGATTGTCTCCAGCCTTGCTCTAGACATTTCGATGATATTTTCCTTAGGTATTTCGAGTTGTGAAAACTATGCACCGAGTGTAAGTTGCAACAACCCATTCCACGAGGTTGAATCATTGCAGATTGCTCATTTAATCTTGGTAAATGAATTTTATGACATTTTTGAAGCATTGAACCATTGCAGATTGCTCTTTTTTTTAAATGGTTATTTTTGAAGCATTTTTTTGTAAACGACACTTTTTTAAATTTATTTCTTTCATGATGCAGTTCTATCATAAGAATCCATTGATATAATTCCCAACTCTGAGGAACCAATACTTTCGAAGATATAATTTGTCTGTTTGAACAAGAGCGCCAAAAAGCTCCTGTCCACAGGGCTTGAACGGTGAACCAAATTTTTTTTACAATGCATCGCAGCAACTTTGCACCAGAATTAATCTACTTCTGAGCGAAAATTAGAACAATTGTCGAAAGACCATTACAATTATATTAATGCTGGCAGTAATTTTGTCTAGACGCCAGAAAAACATCCGTTAGATAATTATTCAATTTTTAAAAGAGTTATAAACATAATATGAAAATATATTTTTTATAGTTTGCTGACCTGAATTTATGCACATTGATCTGAAATGTAATTTCAAACTAGTTTACTTCGAGAGTTTCACAAAAAGAGTTCAAATTTTCCGATTTTGGTTTAAATATGGCAATTTTCGCTCAAAGTCGCAGTTTACCGAATTTATAACATTTTTATAACAACTTTTTATAATACAATAATTTTGGAAATATCTGGGGCAAAAGTATGATAATAGTCATAGCTAAGTTTGAAGATTTTCCAGATTATATAGTGAGTTTGTTTTGTTATCCCGAATAATTATGGTATTTTGTCAGTAATCAATCGAAAGGCGAAATGTGTTTACTTATTCTTTAATGATTATTTAAGTTGAGAAAAATTGGTTCAAGCACTGACGTGAAGTCTGCAGCTTTTGCGCGCATGTTCTATTGTATATTCACCTCTATTGCACACTCTTAATAGAGTTTACCGTCAATATAGACCGTTTTCAGGATTGGATTTTATATATTTTGAGTTATAGAGGAAATAACAACAAACTTTCAGATGTGTATATCCAAATCCATTTGGCCGATTTTGCCGGATGTGCAACCTACCCTGAAAATTCACTATATCTTTCCGTTTTCAAGTTATCGTGAAATATATCATATTTTTTCATAATTATTTAAAAATTTTCTAGTGATATGATCCTCACAATACTTCACATAGGTACGTCTTTATGTTGGTATTCCACAAGTAGTTACCAAGTTTCAATTCGTTCAGATCTGTATTTTGTGGGTTGTCGAGAAAATAATATTCCAGTGGGTATAACTCCGAAATCATTGAGCCCATTATGCTCACCAACGAACTTAACTGTCCCACTCGGATGCGCATTCTACCCTGAAAATTGCTATCTTTTTCCATTCGAAAGGCAACAGTCACCCATCCAGCTACTGTGCTCCAACAATATATATCCAATCGTGTTCAAATTTGGGAATTATGCAATATCAGAGAGATAGTTTCTGAGATATAGAATTTTTTTCAAAGATTTACAATGATTTTTTCTAGTGATTCGATTCTCGGGAAATCTCGTAAAAATTTGCGTGTCGGCATTCTACAACTAATTACCATGTTTGAATTGGATTGGTTTCATATTTTTTGAGTTAAGGAGGAAATTAAAACAACATTTCAGATAGGTATAACTCCAGATGAACTTCGATGATTATGCCTATTAACGAACTCAAATATTGCATTCGGATGCCCAACCTACCCTGAAAATTGCAAGTCGCTATGTCCTTCCGTTCTCAAGTTATCGTAAGATGAATAATATTTTTGTATAATTTTTTTTAGATGTTCTAGTGATACGAATCTCACAAAATTGCACATACGACTTTAAGTCAATATTCTACAACTATTCACCAAGTTTCAATTCAATCGGATCTCTATCGGTTGAAAACAAAATTATTACTCGGAAACCGTTGGGCCGATTACTCCCATTAACGAACTTGTCCGTCGTATTCGGACGCGCCACCTACCCTGAAATTTTCAAGGCACTATCTCCTTCCGTTCTCAAGTTATCGTGGCAACGGCTGACCGGCCAGACAGAAAAAAAATTACAGACATTTGGCTATATGATAACGCGATGTTCACCAGAACATGCGCGCAAAAAGAAAAAATGGTTATCTGGTGAGTTTGGTCAGAAATACAATACTGAACAAAAAGTCGAGCAGAAAAAAACATTTAAAAAATCGTGGTTTTCATGATTTGGAATCAATCCATAAAATGGTTCTTTTTTCACATTTTTTCCTTTTTTGGCGCTCTTGTTCCTCGGAGCAGAGTGCTTATCAATTTGCCCAATAGTCTGTAATTTTCAAATTTTTGGCTGAAAATGGTCTCAAGCGATTTAGTTCGACTCACTCAAGAATCCGTGGTCGAAATCGATTCTGACCGGGCGGCCCTCCGTTGACAAGATAACTCTCGAACGAAAGGAGTTAGAGGATTGAAATTTTCAAGGTAGTTCTGGAGCGTAAATATATCGAACGAGTTTGTTAACGGGCGAAATCCACCAAGCGGTTTCAGAGTTATGGCCGTTTTTAGTAAAAACATTTTTCATCAATATTTCCGAAACCGATCACTCTATCTATCTGAAATTTAGCATCAAATTGTAGAATAATGATCGGGTTGTCGTAAAAAGTCAAAAAAAATTTTTAAATTTTTAAATTTTGTTTCTACAATAACTCTCGAACAAAACGAGCTAGGCATTTGAAATTTTCATGGTGTGTTTGGGAGATAAATATCTCTGGTTAAGTTTGTTATTAGGCCAAATAGTTATTAGGCCAGATGGTTCAGAGTAATGAAAAAAAAAATTTTTAACTTCAACAAATTTCAAATTAAATTTCACCATAAAAATCCATTGATATCATTTTCAACTCTAATGTTTTCACAGAATGCTATAATTATTCTATATATGAATTATTATATGATCTGTGTTCATACTCTTACATGTCATCCTGTTCTATAAGTGAGAGTCAAATTCATTTCAGCTTTTTTAATTTGATTTCTTCCATGGTGCAGTTCTCATTCTCAAATTACTCTTTTAATCTTGATAAATAAACTATTATTTGAATTAAATTGCCTTTATGATGCAAGTCTATCATAAGAATTCATTGATATCATTCCCAACTTTGAGAAACCAATACTTTCGGATATATGATGTGTCAAAGTTTCAACAAGTGCGCCAAAGCTCCTGTCCACAGGGCTTGAACTAATTTTTTATTTTTAGATATTTGTGCATAAAAATCAGGCAATGGATGTAGAAGATCTAAATTATTGGGGTATATGAGATATGTTCAAATGTAAATATTTTGTTTAACATGACGCTTCCACATGAATTGATTTTCATCGGTTTCGATGACATAAAAGTTAGGACCCAAGCGCGCAAAAGCTGACGTCAGTGCTTTTTCCAATGTTTTTCTCCCAATTTCACAATTGAGCAATAAAATGACAAAATGGAAATTAGCTGATCTTGTATAAGAAAATTCATAATCCGACATAATTTATCCTGGAGAAAGTGAGCGTGCATTCCGAGCGTAAGCCGGTGTAAATGACCGACACAGTATAGAGCCACAAGAATTTTAACTACCGATGGATAAAGGTATATCTACCTGACGGCCCATGAGAAATCACCACTTTCCATTCGCATAAAGCCACCTGTTCATATTGGAAACATGACCAACAATGGTCAGGTTCAAATATTGCATTATTAAGGGGTCAGGTATGACGAATTGTAAGGTGTACAGTTGCAGAAACAAAGGTTTCGCTGGGAGGTTCGATATACAGTGCGCATCAAAATTATGTTTATGTTTATAATTATTTTTTATAATACATACTACTGATCTAAAATGCTTA
Organism: Halyzia sedecimguttata; assembly: GCA_937662695.2. Taxonomy (NCBI): domain Eukaryota; kingdom Metazoa; phylum Arthropoda; class Insecta; order Coleoptera; family Coccinellidae; genus Halyzia; species Halyzia sedecimguttata. The sequence goes on along the minus strand of OW569415.2, from coordinate 80,987,391 downwards.
TCTACCAATATATTCGGTAAGTAAAGCAGTAGTATGTATTGTTGAAAAAAATGAGTTTTGAGGTTTTTGTCATGGCTGACTTTGACATCGAAATAGAAACACCCTGTATGTTCAATTGAATTTTCGATTAATGAAGGAGGAGAATTGGTATGTCTTCTGATAGAAGCTAGAAAATCAGGAATTTTCATGCTAAACGGTAGAAGTTATTAACATTGGAATGAAGCCCTAAATTTAAAGGGTTTCTTCAAATTTCACACGAATTTTCTGAAAATAATAATATGTGAGTGATACATTAAAACAATGTAGAATTCAGTGGTTAATCTGATTATCTCTGGAAGCACTGGGTATTACATTTCAAAACCGAAAGTTGGTATCATTTCCGGTGAAACCGGAAGTCAAACGAATCTGATTTTTTTTCCAAGAATTCATCTCTCCTAACATAGCGTAATTATAGAATTTCAAGTGTTTATCTCGAGTCCTTCTTTGAAATATTCTAACGAACGGTCCTCGTGAATCACCCTGTATAATATTAGCAAACCGACATACTACTGAGAAAACTAATTTTCCCATCTGGTTCCGAATAATTGTACCTATACCTGAAGAAAACAATTCGAGCATCCAATTCTACAGTGCGCGTCAGAATTATGGAACAAATTCAATTTCTCAGAAGAAAAACATTTGGCAACAAAATCCTGAAACAGGTCGATTTTTGTTTCACACTACCAAATTTTTATGCATTTTTGAAGGATTTTTGTTGCACCCTGTGCCATCCCCATCAACCCTCTAAATTTTTTGAACAGGGAAAGTGCGTCATGTGGTACTTTTTTGGCAAGGCCTTTGTATCGTCTTCGCGGGCGTGCAGAAATTTTCAAGAAAACCTTTTTCCTTTTTTGAAAAATAGTTAGTTCAAAGAGGTTTTCATTATGTGCACTTTGTCCTGGCTCATTTACTTTGAGACGATGGTACCTGATCAAATTTGTCACCGATTGAAAGTCGACCATTACAGTTTTGTTCATGCACAACTGACAACCCCTACGAACCCTTTAATGGAGAGAAAAAAATGGGGTGAAGGGGTTGAAGGGGTTGAAAGTTGTGCATCAACAAAACTGTAATGGTCGACTCTCATTCGGTGACAAATTTCATCAGGTACCGTCGTCTCAAAGTAAATGAGTCATGACAAAGTGTACATACTGAAAACCTCATTGAACTAACTATTTTTCAAACAAGAAAAATGTTTTCTTGAAAATTTCTGCACGCCTGTGAAGAAGATACAAAGACCTTGCCAAAAAAGTAACACATGACCCACTTTCCCTATTCAAAAAATTTAGAGGGTTGATAGGGATGGCACAGAGTGCAACAAAAATCCTTCAAAAATGCATACAAATTTGGTAAAGGTGAAACAAAATTGACCTGTTTCAGGATTTTGTTGCCAAATATTTTTCTTCTGAGAAAATGAATTTGTTCCATAAATTTGACGCGCACTGTATTATTATAGACCACATTAGTTAGGTTAGAATCATTCGCTTGGCGGGAGATCCATATTCAAATTTTTTAACAAGGAATTTCAACTTTGAGATGAAACCACCCTATTTAAAAGAGACTGTTAGTACAGAGACAACAAGTATTGGGTACCTTCATCATTAGTGCATGTTTTCATGTTATTTCCACATTAATATCTACTTCTATTTATTCTTAAATCAAAATTGAAACCATTCTAGTTCGAAAGATTTCCGTATGTCGTAGATGACTTCTGTTGTGCGTCATTACAAGGCCGATTTAGGGTTATGTTATTATTTTTGACTGATTTCGAGTGAGCTAAGACATACGTCAATCGAATTTGGTGAACACTTTTATATTTATTAATTATTTTGGAAATATACAATTTTGTTATGAAAACTTGATTCTAGATAGTTGAGAAAGGTTCACAGAATCTATTTCAACCAAAATAAACCTTAAGAAATTAGCCAAAGTATCTAAAAACAGGCGAGAAATTCGCATAAATTTTAGGTCCATACTAAATGCATGGGGAATTCAGTGCTCGGATCCACGGATGGATCGTAATTCAAATTTCCCGCCTAACCTAACTAATGTGGTCTATATGATTATGAGTCAGATGCCAAATCCCCTATTCCAATTTGTGTATAGGTAATTATGGAGATAAGTTTACCAACGTAGACTCATAGTTAGGTGTTATTACCCATCAAAATAATATTATACAAGGAGCTGTAAAGTCAGAGTAGCTTTTGGGCAAATGTTCCATTGTCTATTCACGCCTCATAAAAAGTCGATCGAGCTTAAAATCGATACTGAATTGTAAAATGGTGGCTCGAAGGCATGAGTGAAATTGCAGCGGATTTTGACGAATATTTTCTGATATACGAAATTTATTAAGATTAAATATTTTTCTAGTAATACGATATTCATGAAATTTAGCGAAAATGAGAGCGGCATTCTAGAAGTAGGTAATTAACAAGTTTAATTGGATCGGATTTGTATATTTTGAGTTATTGCGGAAATAACAACAAAATTTAGAATGGACAGAATCAAATTCGACCTCGAATTCTTCATCAGTGAGTCGAACCTAATCGTTTGAGACCATTTTCGGCAAAAAATTCGAAAATTATACAGTCATTTGGGCAAAATGCTAGCACGCTGTTACACAGAACATGAACACACATTTGGTGATTTTTGTCATCTGTCAACAGAAATAAAATGTCATTCATTTCTCCCGTCACAGAAAAAACATGTATTAGGGCATTGTGGTTGTAATGTAAATGTTGGATTATTTTCCGAACCACTCATACATTCTGGTATTGCTATAAAAATTCATATCAATTTCGAGAGGTATGCACATGTTATTTGTCGATGCATTCGAACAGCTCATACTATTCGGAATTATGTATACATCGGAAGCAGGTAACTTTCACCTTTCATGTGCTTTCACTATAGCAGACTGCTTGGGACCTCAAATCGAATCGTTGATGTAATTATTTTATTTATAATAGGTATTCTTTCTCACATTGTTAATAAGAAAGTTCCAACTATTTAGAAATTCCTTGGGAAGAAATTTATACTCATTCGACGTTTCATACTTTACTGGTTTCCTTTGGACACACTTATTCATACGATTTGTGAAATATTGTATATAGGAAAAATGTTCTCTTCGTACAGAGTTTTCCAACAGAACTGTACGGTGCTATGTCTTCCACTCTTCCCGCATTACTTATCATCAACATCATTAAGGAGTTAAGTGATTCCGAGTTTACCATAAATAGTCTAGTCAAGTGCCTTTTAGGTCAAAACTTTTTAGAGTTCTCTGAAAATTACGATTGAGGTGTCATTCGATTCGGAGTGGCATGTTGATATTTTTTGGGAAAATCTAGCGTTAGTTCACAAAAATTGCAAAAGTTATAAGCAATTAAGTGAAAAATAAAGGGGGTTTGTTTTTTTGCATATATCTCAAAAACTTTTTGTGATTTTTCAAATTTGAAATAAGATTCAAAAAGAGGAGGAAATTTACCAAAAATAAGTTCCAACTGCCGGAACTGTAGGACCAATATTTATAATTTTACCAGAGCATTGAAAATATGCCCGAAAACTGGTAGTCCGGCTTGCGCAAGCCCCGCCACTTCGGATGAATAGATATTATTTAAACTTATTAAATATGATAATTAAAACTGAAAAATTCAGGCGCCAACAGAATCAATCAATGAACAATAATCAGTGGTAAAAAAATGTTATCGCGATTTTTCGATTAGTTATATCCATTAGAGTTAATTATTAGTTTTTTGTAGCACGAAAATTAACATTGCAAGTGCGATAATTGTTAAACTATTAATCTGATAATTTTTCCTTCGTGGCGCTATTCTTCAAAGGCATTAGAAAAGATTCCCGTTGGAAAAATAAAAAAATTGGTTCAAGCCCTGTGGACAGGAGCTATTGGGCGCATGTTCATCTTCCTTGTGGCCCGTACTGACCAGTAAAGAAAAAAAGCAGTATCATGTTGAATACCTTAATATTATTGAGATTATTATATAATAATCGATGAAAATACTGAGAGAGACCCAGGAAATTTGACACATTTTGTCTTATATCTCCAGAAATTGAAATCGTATAGAGCCAAAATTTTGCACAATGTTGCAAAATACTACAATTGACGTTAGTACAAGTTTTTGTTGCAATCTGATGAATAGTTCACGAAAAAAAAATTTTTTTTTCGAAAAAATTAAAAGAAATATTTTTTTAAAAGTTACCAACATTTCGATCATAACAGAATTTTGCCAAAAGTTGCGCGTTTATATCCTCGAACTGACTACCAAGTTTCGATTCAACATCTTCTTTAGTTCCTGAAATATCAGGGAAATAACCTCAAAATTTGAAATGTCTATAACTCCTAAACCGTCCGGCCGATTTTGCCCGTTAACGAACTTAACCGTCGCATTTTGATCAGAAACCTACCCTGAAAGTTTGAAGTCGATAGGACCTTCGGTGCTCCTGTTATCGTGCCTACGGCCGGAAGGCCGGCCGGCCGGCCGGCCGGCCGGCCGGACGGCACCCTAAAATCTGACACCGGATTCGTGATCAGGGAGTCCGAATTAGTCTATTAGCCAATTTTCAGCTCGAAATTCGAAAATTACAGACATTTGGACGAAATGATAGGACGATGTTCCCCTAGAACATACGCCCAAAAATTGTTAATTTTCGCTTTGTTATTAACAATTCACTTAGGTTAAAAATTATAAAGCTCAATTAAATATTGAAAACAAACCTTTTTTTATAATATTACTATTGATCCGTTTTCTCATGATCAGAAGCTACTTAAAAATGATTTTTAATAATTGTTTTCTCTTATTGTTTAAAAAATTGTTTATAAGATAATTAGTTTTTTTTGGAAACAATAATCTTTGATGAAAATTATTATTATTCTTAAAAAAAAATTATTGCTTAAAAATGGCTTTGTTAATTTAACAATTTTTTTTCTACCACTTGTAATGTTGTTAATGTTAAGAAATAATTTTTTATAAAAATCATTATTCATCTTCGTCTTTGATATAATAAAAAATGATTATTATTTAAATTTTCATTGTTTATTTAATAAACAATTTCTTAAAAACAAATGAATTATCTCTTCTTATTTTTTTCTATATCTACGTAAATAAACAAAAACAATTATTTATTATTAAAAAAAAAATTTGGTATATTTTTCATTGAATTTTTAAGTTTTTGTTTCCTTTCATTTCATTATTCTCACCTGGTTTAATTTTACCATAACTTCTAAAATAACGGAATTGTATCTCCGTTAGTTTGGGAAATTTCCTCCTCTTTTTGAATCTTTTTTTTTAGTTTGAAAAATCTCAAATAGTTTTTGCGATACATATATGAAAACCAAACGCCCTTTTTTCCACTTAATTGTTTATAAATTTTGTAATTTTCTCAAAAAATATGCCCTTCCGAATCGAATGCCCTTCCGAATCGAATGACACCTCAGGTCAATGACTTAATTTCAGGCGATTTAGGAAGAAATGGAATTATTTACGAATTTTCTACCTTATATTCAAATAAATACTTACCAATATCTATTACAATGTATACTTTCTGTAAAAAACTACAAAAAATTTATTTTCAGGGTGTATCCAGGAATTCAAGAAATAGTATCAGCACATTTACAGGATGTCATGAACGCTATAAGGTCTGGCGAATGCTCTAGATTTCAATGTAACAGAAGATTGCCCTTACCTAATCGACAAATATAAGCGAAGAGAGTGTATTATGTTAGAACTGAGTAGACCAAGGATCAAATTTGATGTATAAGTTTGATACTTTGAACCAAGATGTAGGAATGATGTTCAGCCTACGATTTCTGCCAAAAAAAATGTAATGATACTTCCAATTAGCATTGAAATACTGTATATATAACTTATAATTTATTGACAAAAACATTATAGATAAATATTTGTGTTATAATCAAATTCTGCTTCATTTTGCGTACGAGTACAATTTATATTAGTTTTCCTTAAAAATAAGTAATTGTTGCAGTAAATACCATAGATAGGTTACTATATGTATAGTATCAAATTTATAATAGCATGAAGTTGAGTTGATTTTTAGTTCGTTTAATCAGCTTTTAATACTTCAAACTGATCTTTTTATTGAGACTACAAATCACTATCCTTAAATATTTTTTTCACCAAAAAACAAAATATTAGCATATATTCGACTAATCTGATGTTGGAATTCGTGATAGAGAAATTTATTGAATCACCAACACAACTTACAGTAAAATGATAGTGCTTGCGACCAGCAAATTATTACCCTTAAGTGTATAATACCTAATATAACTATTTTAAATATTTCATAAAACATATATAATGAATATTTTATTTTAGCAGATATAAAATTGTTGTATATAGCTTATAACTTATTACTTAATAATTGTACCTTCGGATATATATAAATAAAAATGTTTGTAATATGTTCCTTATTATTTGCAAAAGCCACTAATGCATATTTTTAACGAGGGTTTATACAGTAAATAAAACAATTGAGATAAAATATGGAAGTTGAAAATGCACATTTCCGTAAGGGTGTTTTTACATGAAATAAGGCCAACCTTCATTCTAATCGATATTTTTTTTTTGGAAAATGATAATGCGCATGTTGAAAAATGTGGGAAACCCTGTGGACAGGAGCTTTGGCAGTCTTGTTCAAACTTGAGAAATCATATCTCTGGTTTCTCAGAGTTTGGAATTATATAAATGGATTCTTATGATAGAACTGCATCAGAAAATAAAATAAATTAAATAAGAATCCATTTATATCATTCCCAACTCTGAACAACCAATATATATACTTTATCGGAGTTATATTTGTCAAAGGTCTTGTCCACAGGGCAGGCCGAGAGATCAACTACTTGAAGAACGAAATTAAGTTAGGAAACATAATTTCAAAATAAACCGAAAGGAGAAAAGATGCCCCTTCATCTAACATAGTGAAGGGATACCATTAAACACAAACACGACCTAGATCGTGTGAGAAACTTCCAAGGAAGAGAGGTAACTGGTTTATAGTACAGTGACTATATTGTGAATATAGTCACTGTAGTTTATAGGCGAAATGCCCGGAACCCGATCACAGGAATTTTAGTGGGTAAACATCTTGAGGAGAAGATGGAGTCCCACACTGTTCCACTCTCTTCGAGAGTGGTTCGTCCGTAAAGGATTTCTCATGTTTAAAAAAAAAAAAACCACAGGGCTTTCCCACTTTTCAAATTTGGCTTCAGTGCATCAGTTTTTAAGAATTTTCGTAATTAAATTCAAAAGGTAGGTCTAGGAATCATCTCATGCTGGATTTACATACATCAGCAAATTATAATTAGTGTTATTGAAAAATCATATCTCCGAAAGTATTAGTTTGTTAGATTTGAGAATGATATCAATGGATTCTTATGATGAAGCTGCTTCTTAAAAAAATTTAATTTAAAACTTAAGTAAAAATTTTTTTTTTATTACTCCGATACTACCAGTCTGATTTTGCCCAATAACGAACTTAACCGAGGTATTTATCTCCTAAACCTACTCTGAAAATTTCAAGTGTCTAGCTCATTCCATTCGAGAGTTATCGTGTTAATGGCCGGACGGACGGACAGAATCGATTTTGACCATGGATTCTTGATCAGTGAGTCGAACCAAATCGTTTAAGACCATTTTCAGCCGAAAATTACAGATATTTGGGCAAATTGATAAGCACTCTCTGTTCCGAGGAACAAGAGCGCCAAAAAGAAATTTCATAGAACACAGTAGTCATTGTCAAAAATGCGGTTTGATTGGTTCATTCTTATTTCGTTTTAAGTCGTCTGTATAAACCAATATATTCACGACCTTTAGCGCGTCATCGGCATTCTACAAAGTAATGACCGAGTTTTAATTAGACCAGATTTGAATATTTTGAGTTATAGAGGCAATAACAACAAAATTTCAGATGAGTATAACTCCAAAACCGTTTGGCTGAATATGTACGTCTATTAACGACCTTAAATGTCCCATTCGGATGCAACCCCTAAAAATTTCGAGTCGCTATCTCTTTCCGTTCTCAAGATATCGTGAGATAAATAAATATTTTCTAATAGTTTTCTACTGATCTCACAAAATTTCACTAGCTACCAAGTTTCAATTCGAACGGATCTGCATGTATTGTTTGAAGACAAAATTAGGCCAATTAAGCCCATTAACGAACTTGTACCTCGTATTTGGACGCGCCACCTACCATGAAAATTCGAAAAAAATCTTTTTTTGGCAATGCTTTGGATATTGCTGAAGAAAATAGCACACTGAATAAAAAATAATTTTAATAATTTAGTCTACAATGTATTCACATTCCATATAAAAAATTTATTGTCATCTCCTACACAAATAAGCGGATACTTATAATGCCAACAAAAGTTCGTTGCCAAATTTATAAATGTTGAAAATTTCAATTCCAGTGATCGTGTTTTGAATACCTTCAATGTACCCTCTAATGCATTGAGCACAGCTATCAAATCTCCTTGGGGACTGAATTTCAAATATCCACCAGCCTCCGTGAATACCAAGGACGAAATGATTGGAGTACTAAAAAGAAAAGATTTTATAAACAAGGAATATATAAATTAATAACAAAAAATTAAAAAATCGTACCTAGGAGTAGTAATATCCCAAACAGATAATTCTCCTAATTGCAAAGATGCAATATCTTGGTTGTTTGAGGGAGACCAATGGCATGCAGACAATAACTTTCCGGAATCAAAAGATATAATGGGTTTTAATGTCTCTGTGTTGTACATTCGAATTACACCCACTTTATCAGCAACCAGAAGCTTAGACAAATCATCTTTATGCCACTGAACAGCAACGCCTAAAAATGTTTATACTCCAAAATTAATTGTTACACCTAATATTCTGAAATCTAACCTACCTGCAAAATTTAAATTGAGAGTTGTATTCTTATAGTTTTCTAATTCCCAAATTCGCAAGGTGTTATCATCTCCTACTGATGCTAAAAACTTATCTTCTGGATCGAATTTTATATCATTGATATAACTTGTGTGTCCACTTAAAACCTACAAAATTTGTTACAATGAAGTGAAAAAGGTATATATCCTGAATTACTGAACATACCTTGCAAAAGTTCTCATTCTCTAAATCAGACTTAAAGATCCTTATTTTGAAATCACTCCCTGCTCCACAGAAGGATAAAGAGTTGGGAACAGCACTTAAATTTGTTTCTGGTGATATACTCAGAGATGTACATCGACACGGAAAAGGGAATTCAGAAATTACTTCCAACTCAACAGTCTCCTAAAAATTAATATGACTCAGTGGAAATTTACTGATTGAAACATAGTATAATTACAGTGAACTTTAAATAACCTAGTAATATTTTATTTCCAAAACCTATGAGAACTATATCCTGGGATCTTTCAAATTGGGAAAGTTCTATACACGTTATTTGCCCATGCTGAGAAAAATCTTTTGTATATAATGGTTTCGTATATGTTTTCTTGACATTATCGACAATATCTAATGTAATTTCCATTATAACTATTATAAGAGAAAAATGATATTTGTTTATGTATTTTGAAATTTTGAATAGTCCGTTTAGTTTAGTATTTAGTTAGGTTATGACGAATATCACCATAGAGATATATAAAATTTGCGGTTAAATTAAACCATAGAGCTAGAAGAAGACTGTATTCCTTTGACGTTTCGGTTGTCAAAAACAGCTGATGACACGTTGTTCCTCATTGGTTATAGTTACTTAATAATAACAAGAATTTATAAATAATGAAGCAACACAAATGATTGAAGTATTTTTGGTAGTTGATAGACAATAACTTTCATGATGGCAGGTGTACTCGATGATGATAGCGATTGGTAAGTTAAAATTGAAGAGTAGGCTAACAATTGACCTATATTTACTGCCTGTTTACTTCAGGGTGACTGATTTGGAGAATGCTCTACTGGAAGAATGTACTGCTACAGACGTTTATTGCATATGCAAAGGAAAACCTCTACCGGAAGGGATGAGGTCAGAGGTTTGGCAGGTGGGAATTCAATATTGTTTAGTTTTGGTTTATTAGGTATAATGTCAAATGTTAATCATTGTTGAGATACCATATGATAATCTAAAGCATGGATTTTTATTGTTAAATATAACAGTGTTTGGCTCTAGAAATTACACAGAAACTTCTATTTAATTATCAGAGGTAAATATTCCTTGAGATATCTGAAATAATTATAATAGCCACCTCATTACCAAAATATTTTGAATTGAAGTCAGTGTTTCGTTTTATTTCATTGTGTACATTGTACAAATATTATTCATATCCAACAATGCATGTAATTAGAAAGATTAGATAAGAATAATTATTCATGCCTAGATTATTCATTGTCGGTTATTTCTGGATATTCTAGTAAAAATTGAAGGCACACTTGAACACGTAGGATTGTTTACCTCCAATCCAATATGCTTTAATAATATTATATAATTATAATGAATAATTCAAGATTACACATATTGATTTTAATAATATTTTTCACATTTTTTCATAATGTTCTAAATTCTAAATACCTGTATGTCCTGAAAATAGTTTCTTTATATTATGGTATAGCTGGTAAAAGAGTTTATTTATTTCGAAACTAAATGACTAAATTGGGATTAGAAATGTGTCACCAGTAGAGTTCTTCTAGTGGTTAGAACATATTCAAACCATTAATTAGTTCCAACATACATTCAATCATAGTTTTGATATTTTTCACGTTGAAAATTAAAGTTACATGTTTTCTCCTTTAGCTTTAGAATATAGATATGAATTTATTCTGCTTCTTCTAAGTAGATGTAATAAAATTAAAATATTCCTTAATGGACAAACGTATGTGAAAAACCTGAACATTTTCTGTTGTCTCAATTTCTACTTGTCCCAGTCCTATTTAGAGAAATATTTTCAAGACAGGTTTAGTTATTCAAAATCTAATGTATCTGAACAAACTACTGTGTTAACGGTAAAAAAATAAACATAAGAAATTAGAATAATTTATCCAAATATCTATCATTATAATGGATTGCCATCAAGTAAAGACAGACTGTTTCAGATTTGTTTGGACGTCCGCGACAAAGGAAACCAGTTAGACAACTTCAATGAAATATTCGACCTACCCAACCAACATGAACTCAGAGAAGACTGCACAAAATTCATATCCAAACTCGACAACGACAGTGGAGAACAGATCTCACTTGTATCCGATCTCGAATCCATCATAACGTTTTATTGCAAAACTAGAAATCTCACATATTCGAGTAATAATGGTTGGATTGAATTGCTCCTTCCTCTCTTAACCCTAAAAATTCCCATTTCTACAGTATACGATCTATTCGAGGCCATAAGGGATAGTTTCATACCTCAGAGCTATCAAGCTGAAGGAAACGCATTTCATATTTTACGCTTATTGTTGCTATATCATGACCCGGAGCTATGCTCCTTTTTAGATACTAAACGCATCACGCCGGATAAATATTGCTTGACTTGGTTTCAATCACTGTTTGCAGCTACATGCAATATGCAGGTCATTATAAATATGTGGGATTACTATTTTCAACAGTCCGATCCCTTTTTAATTTTTTTCCTTTCTCTTATTATGGTCATAAATGCAAGAGAACAGATAATGTCCTTGAAAGATCAATCTAGGGATGTTATTATAGAAACTCTTACAAATATGCCGAGTGCGCTTGAGGCCGATGATGTTGGGGACTTTTGTTCCTTAGCGCAGTATTATGCCGTTAAAACCCCCACTTCTTTCCGTAATGAACTTATTCAGAATATCTACAGTGCGAAATCAGAGGATAATCTGTCTGCCGCCCAAGCGCTCTGTCTTCCGGTGTCAGTGAGAGAACTTGTGCAAAATGTAGCCCAAGGAAGTGGGAATATAGATACGGTTAGATTTTTTTTAGTGGATTGTCGTCCGGTGGAACAATACAATGCGGGACATTTGCCAACAGCATTCCATTTGGATTGTAATTTGATGTTGCAAGAGCCAAGTGCATTTGCAACGGCTGTGCAAGGATTGTTATCTGCCCAGAAGCAGGCTTTGGAGCATGGTTCCAATGCAGGTATTTATGAATTAATTTTGTCTGAATGACTCCCTGCGAATAGTGCAAATGTTGACCTTTATATTCATTCAAGTTGATCTTGATGAAGTTGAAATTCTTTGCTCTAATTTCATCGTACAGGTTATGGACCGCCATTGGCCCATTGCTTTTTCATCATACAAATATTCACTGAACGCATATTATATCATTTACAAATGATCTCTGAACCTTTTAGTCCAAGCGAATTGGGATGAAAAAGTGGGTTTACCGGGCAGCCAGTGTAATGAAACTTAAAAAAACATTAAAAATCACTGACGTCAAGTGACGATGATACTATTGAGAAAGTTGAAAGGAGATAAACTAAATAAAAGTTTTAAAAATGCTAATAGATACTACCTTTTTCAGGCGGTGAGCACTTATGCTTCCTGGGATCTGGCAGAAACGAAGAAGACCAATATACACACATGGTAGTCGCTTCTTTCCTTCAGAAACACACACAGTACGTTTCGTTACTTACCGGGGGTTATATAGCTCTTCACAATTACTTCAACAACAACCCCTCTCAATTCTTATTGGATCACGACCCTAAGCTGTGCATAGTTTGTGCCCCTGTCTACAATTTGAACATGTCAGATAAGAATTCCAAGTCTAGTCACGGTTCCGATCTATTCGGAAAAATTTCAGCTGTCATGAAGTCCAAGTCGGCAGAAGTCAAAGAGAAACTTATCGATTATATAGTGAACCCGAATAATAGCCCCGTTCAGGAGAGACATGTTTCTAGTAATGATAAAATCGGGAAGAGATATCGAAATGTTACACCTGTCTTCAGTATAGATGATGATTATCATTACATGACTGGAGGTGAGGTAAGCTTTTTTTATCAAGAATTTAGGTGATGTTCTGCTTCTATTTACTGTTATTTACTTTTCTTCTTACTATACAATTCTTGATGTTCTTCATTTCGTATTATACTTTATACCTAATAGCTTTCGATTTTATTATTGTTTTGAGTGATATTTAATATACTTCTATTTATTCTGTAGGATATTTTTCAAAATTGTTTGTATTCTTCTCTAATATTTGATTTTAGAAAATTACATTCTAGTTTCATTATGATATTTGAATATTCATCTTAAACACTTCTATTGTTGAAATTCAATTAAATAAACTATTTTGAAGGCTGTATGTATCAGGAGATTTCCTCGATAATACTTTTCTAGATGTTCTTAGATTCCCCCCCCCCCCCCCCCCTTACATTTTATTTAGAATATGTTCTGTTCAGGTTGTGAGGACATATCACAAAGAAAATTTTTATCAAAAAGGCATAAAATAAAGAAAAAAATTGGGCTTGAAGGTTTGTGCGGAATTTCAGACAGATAGTTTCTGAAATATAAATTTTATTTTAGTTATACGATCCTCACTAAATTTGGCAGAAATTTGTGGATTATGTATTGAGGAAATAATATTTCAATAGGGTATAATTCCGAAACCGTTTGGCCCATTATGTTCATTAACAAACTTAACCGTCGCGACCCAATGCGCAACCTACCCCAAAAGTCGCTATCTCTTCCGTTCGAAAATTATCGTGGCAACGGACGGACAGAATCGAATTTGATCTCAAATTGTTCATCCGTGAGTAGAACCTAATCATTTTAAACCATTTTAAATAAACAGGGATTTGGGCAAAATTATAACACGCTATTACTTAGAACATGCGCGCAAAAATGTAAAAAGCGTCGGAAGTGATTCACAATAAAGAAAATTTCATTGCTAGACCATAAACTATACAACTTATGCCTATGGTAGTAATATTTCCACAAGAGAAGCAACCATAATGCAATCTAATGTCATTCATCCTTTTAAAGGTGAGCAAAGATTCCTGGTTTAGCTAGAAAAACTATAGCTACTCACTGAACAAAAACCAATTGTGTTTGAATGAAAATAACTGAAAGAATGCAAACATGAAGATTTATTTTATGAAATATAAAGCTAGCTGCAATATCTTCCAAGATAATTTGATTTAATTGTTTCAATAGTAGGAATGTTTATGTGAAAAATCGCGAAGGCCAGAAATGAGTTTACATAGAATGTCAACTCATCCATAGAAATGTGTACTTTCCAGTTACCGGTAATATTTGCATATGAAACAGCATTATCAATAATTATAGGCTTGGAAGTGGGGCAGTTTGTTAATTATTCATGAACTATATCCATGTCAGAGATATGAGCTTCACAAAAATGTATATTCCTTTCAAAACTTATCTGAAAATACTAAACTAAATGTTTCACCTTAATTTTTGAAGCAATTAAGAACGTTCGATTCTATTGAAAAAAGTTTTTAAACTTAGTAACAGAATCAGCCTCATAAAACTAGGGACTTTTAGTCAGCGGGCTGTGAACTCGGACTAACCACCAGCATATTCAGTTCATAATTTATTATTAGAAATTAAGAATATTACGCCCAATTACAAAGTTCTAACAGAGACTTACAAATGTTTCAATTCGTAGATTGGAGATCCGAGTCTGTTGTGCATCTGAATGCGACTCGTTCTCTAATGGGCATAATGGGGCAAACGGTTTCGGAGTTATACTCATGTAAAATATTGTTTCCTCAACAACTCAAACGCGCTAATTTTAGCAATGTTTCATGATGATATACTTGAAACTATGCTATACTATTCACTATGGAGTTGAATAGAAAATATACAATATTATAAAAACTTATACAGGGTGATCGAGATTTTAACCAAGAAACTTTAACCACGTATTCTACGTCAAAAATAAGCTCTAGTTTGTCATATAAACATATGTCGAGAAATGCTTCCTCTTAGAGATACAGGGTGTTGAAATTATTAAAAAAAAAAATGATTTTTATTAATAACTCAACTTTTAAGCTGCTTGAAATATTTATATCTTCTTTGATTTCGTATTTGAGTGTGGCTGCTTTTTTAATTACACGTTTCGTTTACAGAGTCACAAGTCTTATTATTATTATGTACCATATCAAATTCTAGCTATTTCTTCATGCATGACAATGTGTTTTATTTTTTTACTCGGAAATGGTGCCTCGTACGTCAAAAAGTCAGGAGGCCTAATTTGCTTCAAATCAAATAAGGATTTCAAATGTAATTTTTATTGTAAGAAAAAACAGTGGCGTATCATTTTTTTGTCTAAAAATATTCAGTTTTGATGCAGTATGGACGCCACTGGTAGAAGAAAAAAAAATAATTTTATGCAAAAAGTGCTCCTTGATCCTTAAAATCAATGTTCCAAATTTCATAGATATATTTGAAGAAGTGTAAAAGTTATTAAAAAAAACATTTTTTTTCTATAATTTTAACACCCTGTATCTCGGAGAGGAAGCATTTCTCGACATATATGACAAACTAGGGCTTATTTTTGACGTAGAATACGTGGTTTAAATTTCTTGGTTAAGATCTGGACCATCCAGTATACTATTCAACGATGATTTTTTTCAGCAACCCAAAGAGGAAGAAGATACAAGGCAACTAGTCCAGATTCAACAATGGTTGAAGAATCCTTCAGTTGTGGAGCATTTCCCATGCGAAGAAGTAAAATTGAACGGATTTATGTACAAGAGTCATCTAATCATCACAACATCAGATCTAGTTGTATTACGTGAAGTGCAGGATCAGAAAGGAGTAGCAGAAGTGATAGTAAAAAGGCCCCTTTCTGCTATAGTTAAAATAACGGCTAAGAAAAGGCATCCTGAATTGATTACTTTCAAATATGGTATACCTGATGGAGAGAACCTGATCATTTCTGATATGGATCGGTTTTTGATTCCGAATGCAGATAAAGCTACTAAAGTTGTGTCGGAACAAATCCTAAAACAGATGAAAAATAGAGAATGTTGAAGTTTTGAATATTATGTATTAATTTATATTGTAGATATTTTCATAGTAAAGTAAGAAATTAAAACTGTTTCAAAACTCATATTTTCTAGAATAATTTTTTGGTATTTGGCACTTGCGGTTCTAAATTATTCACTGCGTTATTTCAAATGATACCTAGCCCATTATAAAATAGGTACATATAATTGCATTGACACAACCTAACAGGACTTTCTAACCTAAAAAGTCAAGTAAAACTGCCTTTGCTTTAGCAACAGACGTTTTGAATAAATCTATTCAGAATGAGAATAAAATAAATCCCATGAAACTTCTGACTAGTGATGATTAGTACTTATTTGTATTCTGTGGTGAAATAGGCCTGTTTCACGTTAACCGAGGTTGCGATTCAAATTTATCCTTAAATGAGGACCTCAGTTAGGGCTTTACGGAGATTGAATGCTTTGTGAATACGCCGAATAGTGTTTTGGAAGTCTATACAGGGTCGGCCACGGTCGATTGTATCCTGGACTATTACGGAGAATAGGAAGTACGATATCATTAAAAATTTGGTTCATTATCTAGGATCCACTGTTCCATCGAACTAGAATATTTTCAGCGCTGCGGTGTTGCCGCTTATATCAAAAAGTACTAACAACTTTGATATTTCAAATGGAACACCTATATAGTATTGCATTTTCCGATCCGCCGTAGCCTCCTGTGCCTGTGCAAAACAGCTTGAATTCAACGTTCATTACTTCGTTATTTGGGAATACTAGAAAGCCGAAATTTCGGATATGGATTAACAAAATCTAGGGGTTATACAGGGTTGTCCAAAATCCGAGGCTTTTCACAGACAAAAAAGTGCGTTTTTTCAAATAGAATGTAAGGTCTTCGAATTATTAAAAGCAAGTTTTCATGCCAATGGGAATATTATGCTACATTTTGTATTAGCTATCCATGAAATGTCATATATAGAACATGTAAATTATGATAATTTAACAATTGGCATCGGTTGTAAAGTATTGTTGGATTTATTAACAGAGATTTTATTGAAAAATCATTCAAATGAAAGGCAATAATTATATAAATCAAGTTTTGATGAAATTGTGTATTATTACCACGGTCAATGCGATCAAGTTATTGTAGCAAGATATCATGCAGAATGTTCTGGTTAGGCCTACATCTTATTCTGCACTTCTGGTGAAAGCATGAGGATTTGCGTTAAAATAAGTTAATTCATTTAAAATGTTATCTTCTTTTGAATTTATAAGCTTTATGACTATTTATCGTTTTATTATTTCTCGGAAAAGCTTTTGATTTTGAACAACCCTGTATGATGATTAGATACATATTTCATTAAACTTAAATGATACACGGGATATTGGTGATCCATACTCGAAATTTCAGCTCTCTAGGATTCCAAGTACCGAAGTAATATGAATGTTTAATTGAAACTATATTTTGTACAAAAAAAGGAGTAAATCAATCAATTACTCGAAAACTGCTAGAGATAGGGATGAGGAAGGTGGTACAGAAATAATCAGGAGGCTAGCAAATCGAAAAAAGCAATAATATATAGGCTGTTCCATTTGAAATATCAAAGTTGTTAGTACTTTTTCATATAAGCGGCAACACCGCATTGAAAATATTCTAGATCGATGGACCAGTGGTTCCTTCCCAAGGAATCAAATTTTCAATAGAATCGTGCGTCCCGTTCTCTGTAAAAATCCAGGGTACCATCACAGATAACTAAGTACCATAGACCGTGGCACATCCTGTATAAATGTCCATAGCGGTTCATTGTTGTACAGAATATGAGTATTTAGTTGTGGAAAATGGATCATTTTGTCACAGATTAATCTGTGATTTTGTTGTCAAAGGCATCATAGAGGATAATCTCTTCTTCTTCAGCAATCCTCTTGTGAAAAAAATTTTTCTGATGTAATTTGTCAATGCTTGACTATTCTGGTAGGTATAGGGACATTATTCTATGAAAGCTGTTAAATTCAACGGTGATCTTATTGACCATAATTTATTACATATTTTTACAATAATCTTTGTTCTAAGTAAGTATATAACAGAATAGAAAATATCAACGGATACTATTGCATGGTTGAAAAGAAGTATTCATCCTAATTCAATAAAACCTAAAGATTATCCGCCGTATTCACAAAGCATTCAATCTCCGTTAAGTCATAACTGAGGTCTTCAGTTAAGGATAAATAAGAATCGCAACCTCAGTTAACGCATGTAAAGGTGCTGAAACTGGCCTGTTTCACGTTAATTTTCCCTTAAACTGAGGTTGCGATTCTTATTAATCCTTAACTGAGAACCTCAGTTAGGACTTAACGGAGATTGAATGCTTCGTGAATACGGCGGATTGTTTCATAAGTTCATCTACTTCTTAAGTGGTCCATTCTAAACAAAAAAGTAAATTTAGAAACATACTGAGGACATATCGCTTACAGGAACTTTTTCTGAATAAGGATTAACAATTTTTCGCTTCCTCAACAGACTGGATGACTTCAAAAAACATTTTAGGTCATTGCATATACAGGATGTTCCTTAAAAACATGCTAATGTGATTTTTTGACTTATTTTAAGAAAAAAACATTCTAAGAACGTATGTCCTTAAAGTCTTAACTTTTGAGATGCGGAGTGATAAAATTTAGAAAAAAAACAGTTTATTAATAATATCTGAGATAATATTGTAGACATCTTTATAAAATTTGGTACATGTCTTTATATGCATCAAGGTACATTTTGTGATGTAAAAAAATTTTCATTATCTCTACCAGTGGCGTCCATACGGGTTTTGCATTGAATGTTTTTGGAGAAAAATATACCACGCCACTGCTTTCTTTTGAAATAAAAATCACATTTGAGATCCTCAGTCATGTTTGAGCCAATTTGATCTCACGGCTTTTCTTTGTAGCATAGATGATGATAGATGATGCATAGAATATTCTATGCATCTTGCTTGTAACTAGGGTTGCCAACCGTCCTTTATTTTAAAACTATGTCCTTTGTCCTTTTGAATGGTGTCAAAAGGACGGCAAATGTCCTTTGATATCATTCGAAGATATAAATCCTTTATTCCAATAGCTCGGAGTTGGCAGCCCTACTTGTAACTAACGCTATATTCGAATCATAATTATTTCTTATTTTTTTCGTTGATTGGTTAAAAAATAACGACAACTACGATTCCTCAAATATAACCAACTTTCTGCCGATTTTCATATATCTATTCCCAATTTTTCATATACTTATATGTACCTATATCTCTATAGCTATAGAATTATGTTATCACAATAATTTCAGGGGAGTATCAATGACTCAATAATTTACATTTCATCTCAGTTATTCTGGCCAGTATAATTAAATTATTAATAAAGAATGATATTGTTCGAATTCAAATGTGTGGGTATATTAAGGGTTGTTATCTCTAGTGTAATCTAACTATTTTTTGTTCTTATGTAACCGTTTTGTGATCATCATGAAATTTTTTTTATAATCTGAATAATTCTTATTGGCCAGATTGATTTTAAATCGTTTATAATTTCCACTCTTTCGATTCTCAAAATTTGGTTTTATCAGTGAGACCACGATCGTTTATGAACGCGGGATTATCATAGGGGGTTTTATCTGATCTATTTGACATAAAACTTTTAGCACTAGGAGCTTCGCTCCTGAAGTCCTTCACTTCGTTGTCTGTATTACCCATTATTTTATTTATCATATGGATGGGTGTAATGGTACCCTTATCTTTGTTCTTGTAGTATAGATATACTGAAGATCCGATTCCTCCAAGACAAGCGAGAAGAATAACCCATCGAAAATATGTATTTCCCTTCTTTAAGATGAAAATCATTTGTACTTTCTTAAGAAGTGCTCCTTCCAGTTCGACGCTCTGAAAATAATAAAACTTTGTTTACTGTTTGTAAAATAAAGAAAATAATATTTTCCTATAGGGAAAGATTTGTGCGCTACACTGGACAATGAAAAATTATTATTATTCGATGGTGGCAACTTCTTCTTTTAATTTATTTGATAAAAACGAATTTAATATAGTGATTTAGTGGGAATTACACCAACTTCCAGTTGTCGTGTTTGAACCAAAATTATTTGAAAATGGTAAAAAGTGTAATGAAAAATTTAATGTATGATGAAACCCATTGGAAAAGAAGAGAATATAACAAAATTAAAGGAAAAATAATTTACGGCCGATCTGAGGTCGGTAAGTGGAAGGGGGTGAGTTTATAAGGGTAATAAAGGGTTTATCTCGATTTCCGGCAAAACTGCTATGGAAAAATGTTAAAGAGCAAAATTGTAGGTTATACAAAGATCTAGAACTATTGTTTTCAAACTTTTTTCACATAAGCTCAAAATTTATGTGAAAAATTCATATAACCAAGATTTTGGATTTTTAGTTTTCTTCTACAAAAAAATTTTTTTCATGATATTTGCTGAAAAGTTACCTTTTTATGTCTCAAACACACTGTAATTTTTTTGATTTAAAATGTTTATTTGTTCACCTTATTTTGACTTAATGTCGAAAAAGAACCCTAATTTTCAATCGAAAATTCTCACATCAAAATATATCTTTTTTTAAAAATTCGGTCGGCTTTTGGTTCGTTGAAATCTCTACTTTCTGATGGTTTAAAATAATATAGATTACCTACTATGGTAAATTTTCTAAGAAATTGCTAAGAAATTACCTAAAGGTAGTAAGGACCAGACCCAGACAGATTTTCCGTAGGTCACTGGGATATAAAAGTTATCTTAAAATAGCAATAAATAGGCATCTACGCATTTAATTTAGAAATGATTTTACAACTTTCTCAAAATATTGTAGATATCTCATTAAATATTAACATTATTAACTTAGCATTTTCTGAGAAAATTTACCATAGTAATGTATATTTTTTTTAAAACATCAGAAAGTAGAGATTTCAACGCAAGGGCGTAGCCAGGGGAGGGGGGGGTTTGGGGGTTCAAACCCCCCCCCCGAAATGTTATTTTTCTCTTATTAAAAATTTTTTGCTGCAGAAAGTGACCCTTTCGAAAATTTGTTCTCCAGGAATTCACCAATATGTGTGTCAACAGTTGGTAACGTTTTAAATATTTGTCAATGAATCACTCACCTCCTCTAGCCATAAAAATGGATGTACAACTTCAGGAACATTATTCATCACAGCTACCTTAGCATTTGGTTTGATTTGAAAATTGAACTGAATCCTTTTTGAGGCTTTTACTGGGGTACCAAGTGTCTGTAAAAATAAATATCCGTCAGGTATATCAAAAGGACCTAAAGTGGAGCCCTCTGCGACTCTCAAGCTCCATTCCCGAAAATGAAATATCTATTTTATTATGAAACCCCTTGAATATCGAGCAATCCATCTATGAGGGAGTACCATATACAGGGCGAGTCTTTAAGTTGTACATTAATTTTTACCATAGATTCCTCTCATCAAATAAATCACAGCATTCGGCTCCAATATGGAGGCTGATGAAATTGTAAAAAAATCATTTTTCCTGTTGTAACTTTTAGGCCACATCCGGACAGGAAGGTGGCTTGCTTAGCGCCTAGAGGCTTGCATTCTGGCTACTTGCTAGGATACGTCATTTGCTTGTCAGCACGTTGACGATATGTCACAAAAATTGCTACGTGACTAGCTAGGCGCTAAGCGTGTAGTGCGGCCGTTCGCGAAAGTTCTAAAACGTTCGTTTTTCTAAGTTACTCGTTAGGTGACTTGCTTGGCTCTAGGCGCTAAGCAAGCCGCTTGTCTGTGCGGACGTGACCTAACATGGTCATTCAGAATGAATTAACTATGACATAATCTCCAATTAAGAGTTTTTTCCTACTTCCACTCATTTCCTAGTTATAGACTCTCGAATTCATAAATCTTTGAGAAATAGGTAAGTGTAAGGAAAGCATATAAAGTTTATCTTAAATCATTATAAGAATCTTCAATCATTCAAGAAAATTAAATTATACTACATAATTACTCGTAAAACCCACCGTTTTCGAGATAATATTCACTGAAGGTTTTAAAATCTGTTAAAAATTCCAGAAATTCAACTACTTTCATGAATCCAGCCCTGAACTAGAATCACAGTTGCTGGAATCCTCGAATAAAGCCGAATACCGCAATGCCATCTATCATAGATTAATTCATGCTCACAACACTAAGGGCCGGTTTCTCAATTGCGAGTTAACCCGAGCTTGCGGGTAACCCGAGTGTTGCGCATTCATGAATATCGCTAAATACATGCGTCAACTCGCAACCTCAAGTTAACTCGCAATTGAGAAACCGGCCCTAAGGGCCGGTTTCTCAATTCTGCGAGTTAACCCGAGCTTGCGGGTAACCCGAGTGTTGCGCATTCATGAATATCGCTAAATACATGCGTCAACTCGCAACCTCGAGTTAACTCGCAATTGAGAAACCGGCCCTAACACAGGAAAAAGTCGAACGGAGGCATAGACATGAAGAAGCGTAATTATCTCAATGCGGGCCACTACTTGGTCGTTCATAGAATAGAACCATTCTAGAAACTATGATCTGTATTCCATGATTTGCTCTGTATTAATCCCTGATATTGAATACATTTTTTTAAATTATCTGTTATCCATATTATCAGTACATTTATTTTCATCCTACACAGACTCAAGGCTGCTCGACTTCCTGGAAAAAAATAATATTCTTCCAATAATTCTAACAATACTAGTATAGATTCGATCGAGTTTAAATATAGAACTTGGCTGCAAAATGAGGCTTTGAAAGTTCTCGCGAAATGTCAGCAATATCTGACATCTGAGATACAGATTTTTTTCAAATTTTCTACTTATAGGATCCTCACGAAATTCTGCATTATTCTTCGTGTTGCAGAGTACCACGGCCCCGCCGTTGTTTGGCGAGGCCGAGGTACTCTGCAAAGTAAGTTACCTACTTGATTTCTAATTTTTTAATATAATATTTTCCTTTAATTTCTACGGTTTTGGTAGTCCAAAAATTTTGTCTTGGACTTGGTACATAGCAATTAAAGCACTCTGAGATGTGCACCCCCAAAGTATTAAAGCACACACCGCCACTGTCGAGGAGTCATTTCTCTATTAGGACATTAAACTGAGAATATAATTATTAAAGGATAATTTGGAAGGTGAATTCATCAGTACACGGTTCTTTTCCGGATTTCCTGCGCCTTAGAAAGACCAGATATTTGTCAGAAACATATATAGAACAATGCTGGCTAGCAAACAGTAACGAAACAACATCAACGATGAAACAACTATTTTGCAACGTTTCGGTGACAAATTTCGACTTTCAGAATAACTTGACAAAATAGTTATTTATTTATTAAGTCTGCAAATTGCTACTTGCTATCCTCGGCACCGCCTCGGATAGCAAGCAGGCGAGACAATTGACAGTTTTTCGCCGAGGTGCATTTTACATTTTTTCGTCGACCTCTGAATATTTTTATGATTTTCGGACCTCTTAAATAATTTCACAATACCAAATGACGCATACACTTATGTTTGCATTGAACCGTATCCATAGTGACCACAGCACTGACAGTTATTCTTAGACGCTTATGTTTGTATTGAACCGTACCATGCCGTATTCATATTGACCACAGTGGATGAGCAAGTAGTTTTGCGGACGAGAAAATACTTTCTCGTCCGCAAAGTATTTGCCTTCAATAATAGTCGATTTTACGGCCGCAAATAAGTACGTAAAATGTCACTTTTCATAGAGTCCAACGAAAAAATTATTCTGAAGATTTTCGCTTGTTGTCTGAAGGAGGAAACGTTACAGAATAGTTTTTCTCTATTTCAGTATCGTAA
Source organism: Halyzia sedecimguttata (assembly GCA_937662695.2). Classification (NCBI taxonomy): domain Eukaryota; kingdom Metazoa; phylum Arthropoda; class Insecta; order Coleoptera; family Coccinellidae; genus Halyzia; species Halyzia sedecimguttata. Next base: position 80,963,571 of record OW569415.2, on the reverse strand, counting down.
TGAGTCCATTCCAGTACTAAAAAGAGTGCTGGAATGAACTCATTCCCGCATTGTTTCTAGTTATATTTTTCGTTTTGTGGTAGCCAGCACTGACATTCGATCCTATATCAAATTTCAACAGACGTCAATCATCAATATAATATAATTTGGATATAGTAAAATAATTGTTGAGAGGAAAAGTTATAGTTCATAAAAAAATAAGGTACTAGATATTTCCTTCTTGCTAATTTTGAATAATTTATGCTATTAGGAAAGTGTTTTAAATCTTATCTCCATGCCCGATGCAAATTCAATTTCCGTAATCTGTCAACTTTCGTAACAGTCACACCAACTGCCAAGATACAATACAAAAGTCACTAGGATGTATAATCCGAATATTTCATTAAATTACAACAGTATTTTACAAAACTTGCCCGAAATAGAGAAAATATCGTCTAATACTCGTTGCAGAAGGCAATTCCAACACTCATGCATTCGGAAACTCGCTCCTTCGTCGCTCGTTTTCGAATTTTGCATTCGTGTTTGAATTGGAGCCCATTCTGCACCTTGTTTTAGAATATACTATTTTATCGTTGATGTTGTTCCGTTACTGTTAGTTACGCACAATATTCTATATATTGCTTCTGACAAATATCTAAAGCAATTTCAAAATAATAATGTTTTTGTTATATAGATATTTTTCAGAGTTTGGAAGAAAAAAACCCATAAAGGAAGCATTAAGTGAGAAAATAATATATAAGCAAATAAGCCTAAACTATAATTTTATTTTGTTTCCCCTAGGATTCCTGAGAAACCTCAAGCTTACGTTTTCCTTAAATAGGTAAAAATAAACATGTTCTTACGCGTTCGAAGAGGATAGCAAGGCTATGGATGGATGAATTAGGATGTAAGCCCTCGACCCCATCTAACAAAGACTCGTCGGATTTCAGGAAATGTGGCAGTGAAGCTACTATAGGCACTCCCATACATTTACTGAGATCGTATAGGCCTTTCTTCAAACACGTCTTCGGCGTTGGACAATAGCATTTCTCGGCAGGGTCGTTTTGTTGGTCTCCTAGATCGCCTTCGTAATAATCTGTTGGTACTCCTTTGAACGCCATTGGTTCGACGTATTTAGCTTGCACGTTTCTGAAATGATCGATTAAATGAAATACGAGTATGTCACGTGAAGAGATTCGTATATTTATCATTCTAATTCTATTCTAACAATTACTCCGATCAAGGCCTAACTGTTTTAACGAGAAGGGAACGCACCCTCACTCAGCTGACGCTCCCCATAGAACGTACGGAAATTATGACAGGGACAATCTTTGATTTTTTACAAGAAAAGGACCGCAAGCAAGCGTGGTACATAGATTATAGATACTGGCGTGGTACTTGAAAACCGACGCCTCTTAAGATTGAGAAATTATAAAAGGAAAAGCTTGGATGGATATCCCTTGTCTATGGATGGATTCGCTCTCTTAGCTCTTCTGTTCCTGAACGTTCAACATTCAACAATTCATGAAATTCAAATATTATTAGTGTTCAACAAGTTACCAATTAGTCAGTTATTAGTGTTCTGTGCCAAGGGGTGAGAAAAAGCCCATCTGGTGTTTTACATTATTAGTACTTGTGCCCTTACGACTTCGGTCCAAGATAACTGCATCCTTTTGAATGCATCTCATGATTCAGTCTTTCCTTGTATTTTTGGCGTACCTTATATTGTGTAATCAATCTACTGGTATTAGGATCTGAATTATTAATGCATCTCTGTATTTCATCTTGTGCATAATTATTGATGTGATTGATATGATACCATCGATGTAAAGGGAAAACCCTGCCGCATCCCCTGTACATGCGCATCCCCTGTACATATCCTGCGCCTCCCGATAGCTGTAGGTCAGGCACTGGCTTGAGGAAGAAAGGGTGTAGGTCTGGCACTGCTCTTTAATCACCTCCTGAGTGTATGAATAAGGTAGAAAGAGTGTAGGTCTGGCACTGCTCTTTACTCTCGTAAAGGATGAAGGATTCTTTCTCGTCCGCAAAGTACCTGCCTTCAATAATGGTCGATTTTACGGCCACAAATTAGTACGTAAAATTTCATTTTCCATAGAGGTCGACAAAATGAATTTACGTTTTTGTTTTAAACAAAGCAAGTTGAACAGACGATTGAAATAAGTTAGAAAAAAAGTATAAAGTTAACATATGCATCCTCTTCAGGATCCCAAATATGTAGATAAAATCCATATGAAAATTAATGTTAAATTACCTGCACAGATCTCCTGAAAAAGTCCAAATACCTTCATCTCTAGACAAACCAGGCGGAAAAATCCATCCATCAGTTCCGTGAAATTTGTTGCATTCTTTGGTATTATACATATCCAATTCCTTCTTTCCATCGAACTCAACGAGCGTGCCTAGATCTTTGGAATTTTGTATACCCCGTTTCACCTTTGTTCTAGGTCCCAATGTATCGTTCCTCTGTAGATAATTCAAGAAGATCAATATACAATAAGGTGAAATATTCATTGATTTAACCATCAACAAATATTACGCGTGGGCTGAGCTAGATCACCTCATCGCTCAGTGTCCCTCCACAAGAGGAAAGCGTCATTCTTCATCGCAGAGGGTCAGAGTTCGTAAGGATTTCAATAGGTGACGCTGTTGGGATTTTCTCCCTACCAGTTCGCAACGGATGGAATTAAGATTCCTAGAACTTTTTCGGTTGTCATTCAATGTGTCTAAGTCACGCCGATGATTGGTAACAACCATGAGACCACGGTTCGTGTCTGCCTTTGAATGACGCTTTCCTCTTAAGGGGAACACTGAGCGACGAGGTGACCTAGCCCGGTTCACGCGGAATATTTGTTGATGGTTAAAATCAATGAATATTTAACCGTGTGTCTTTTTTAAGAAGATCAATAGTTAATTGAAATGAATGTTTGAAAGTACTTCGAACAGTGGATTAAGCACATGCAAAACAATATTAATCTTTATGGAAAATGTTTCTAGGAAACAACAAAGTCACGATGATGAATTCTCGTCTATATCTAGGGATGCACACGATACAATAGGTTTCTTGCATGTAACACGAAATACCATATGTTATTGTTTTTCTGAATCTACTTCAATACCAGATCATCATGTATCCACTTTCATAATTCATAAAATTCTAATATTTCGGTATTGAAAATCGGTAAATCAAAAAGCAAATTCAAATGAGGTAAAACGCTTCTGAATCGTTGCTATGACGGATGATGTAATCAAAATTTACCATCTGCTTGTTACAGCCAATGCTGACTTCGAGGAAGCTGTGTTACACTGGAATAAAGAGTGAAACGGACACGAGAAGAGAGTGAGAGTAGATATGACGGGCTACGTCACGGACTGGCGACAAGTTTCGGTCATTTGAACAGGCATTATGTGCAACCAAATTTGAATGATCGTTTTCTCGTTGAAAATTGAAATTTTTGACGGCGGTTGAACTTTTTCAGTATTCTTATGGATATAATAATCGATTCCAATAATAAAAAATATTCATGCAAGAGACCTATTAGTTATAGATACTTACGGGTCCCAGAAGAGAGAATTTAAAAATGTTCTTCTCGACTTCCTTCAAACCTGGTAACTGAGTCTTCAACTGGGAGCACACGGCCTTTCCAGCAAAATCGGAGACAGTGCAGTTCACAACCATTCCGTCGAAAAGTATATTCCTCACTTTGTCAGTCAAGTACATCGTTTCAGGTTCCCTAAAAATGGATTTTATCGCCTTCGCTAGAATTGGAAGCAAAGCTGGCGCAGTTTCAGCTGCAGTCGTAACAGCACCCTGGAAATGGAAAATATTTGATTTAAAAAATGAAATATTCTGACCAGAGCCCTTGCTTCTGCTCACGCGCAATGCAAATGCCCAAAAGGGTCAGCGTGAATTTGAAAATTGGCCCAAGAACCACGTTATGGACATTCCCTTCAGAAACTACGATGTTTCATCGAAACTGGCTTGCACACACACACATAATTGGCATGAGGTGATAATATGGCCTTCCAGACCCTCCACACACACTCAACTTTCGGACAAATTTTGAAAAAAGTTTTAAACTTCCACACACTTTTCATCTACCCTTTAAATCGCTTCTGCAGTTACACTTATTCGATCGATCTCGATTACACAAAGTGCGATAAGAATTTCAGGTTGTGAAGGAAGCATTTCTAATTTGGTCAGTTAGTAAGTATTTCTAATGCCATATTAGCATTTGTTTTTCGAAGCTCCTAATAGTCTGTTTTCCATTAAACTTTGTACGCTCCACGAGGTAATTATGGGTCATCTAAATGCCAAAATTAGACTGAGCGTGAACCAAGTAAGATGGCGCCGCGCGTAGGCACTGCTTTGGAAAATACTTGTAATAAATGTTCGAAGGACGTGAAAAATTTTGTTTCTTGTTCCAAATGTAAAAAGACTTACCATCCGAGTTGTGTATTGAAGATTTGTGGAATGTGTGTGACAGAGATCGGTGAAATACTTTGTTGTGATTCCCTAACCTCAATAAGTTGCAAATGCGAGGAAAAGGAATTGGAAATTAAAGATCTGAAAACTCGAATAATCGATTTAAATGGATTGTGCTTCGAAAAAACGATCAACGAACAACAGGCATATATCACAAACTTTTTGAATTCCAGCAATAAAGATAATTCTGGACTAGATCTTGAGGTAAATGATGGCAGTGCACTATACTGTTCCCGTATAGAGTGCGATCGCGGGAGGTTGCAAAGTGAGTACCAAGCGAAGGAAATAAAATATCAGGCTAATATAATCGACATACTAAACAAACGTATTAACGATTTGGAAAATATTATTAAATTGAAAGAAAATTATCCAAACAAATATAAACAACACAATAAGACTATGCCATCTACCGAAATTTCTGAAACGAACATGCTAAACAGTGAAGTCCTTCCATCGGTTTCTGCAGATATCCGAGTTAAACAAAAGGATTCTACTTTGGAGACGATATCTGGCCACGCTACACCCGTTATCAAACAATACCCAGATGTTCGAACCAACGTTGTTATCAATTCTTCGGGGATGGAAGGGTCAACGAACGCACCTGTTAATAATAAACATAGAAATAATTCCATTTTTGGTACGGGCGATTCATCTTTGAAACTGAGAGCGGTTGCGAGAAGGGGGCATATACAGGTGTTCAGACTTGATCCAGCTACTGAGGAGGGCGATGTTCTGGACCACCTGAGGCTCACTGTTCCGCATATACAGTTTAAATGTGAGAGGATTCGACAAGGAGATCTAACATCATCTTTCCACCTTATTTTCGATTTGTCCCACCACGATGAGATTTTCAACCCGAATATATGGCCTGCTGGAGCTGGAATTCGAAGATTTTATTTGAATAGAAGATCTGAAAATTTTCGTACCGTACGACCGAGTCCGAGGCGACATTAGAGGAGGATGTGGAGGATGATGGTTGGAGGCTGCTCCACTGGAATGTTCAATCTCTTTTTAATAAATTTCATTATGTACAGCATGTTCTTTCCGAGGTTTGTAAACCGTCATTTTTTTGCATCACAGAACACTGGGCTGATGATGAGGCAAAACTATCCATTTTTAACCTTTCAGGGTACAGCAGGATAAGTTACTTTAGTAGGTCCACCTATATGCATGGGGGCTGTGCTATTTTTTCTCGATCGGTGCTGGCAACAATTTGTAAACCGGTTAACTTCATAAATAATTTGAGCGTTGAGAAGTCTTTTGAATGTTGTGCTATTTCTGTCGAGAATTCTTTGTGTATTGTCGCTATTTATCGACCTCCTAAGGGTGATCTCAATTTGTTTAATGATCAGTTATTTACGATCTTTTCGTACACAAAAAGATTTTTCGGCAGAATTATTATATGTGGTGATTTCAATGTTGAGCCTGACTGTTGCGATCGAACTCATGTCGATACTCTATTCCACATGCTTACTAACTTCGGTTTTAGAAGTCTGATCGATGGGCCCACTCGCATTACTCCAACATCTTCATCTCAGGTTGATTACATTCTGACGAATATTGATGTCGCTTTGTGCTCGTCGGATAACTTCCTTCTTGCAGTCTCTGATCATCATGCTCAGACGTTGAGGTTTCCTGTCGCCCTGCAGCATGCAGCTCATGAACATACTTACAGATCGTTTGAAAGGCGTTTTTTCACTCCAGACTTGATTTCTGAGTTTCAGTACAGATTTTCGTCCACTTTTCGCGGGCTCGAATCTGCTGATAACGTGGACCGAATGTTTGAGTCATTTTTCATTGACTTCCAATACATTTTTAACATGGTTTTCCACAAAAAAAAGGTGAAGACACGTGTATGTTGCCGCTTCAGAAATTTTAAATACTCTGACCAAATTCTTCGTAAAGTTCAGGATCTGCAAGATATGCGATGGCTATATAATATAGCTCCATCGAGTAGCCTGGCAGAAAATGTTACCGTTTCTCGCAGAGTTGTAAAGTGTGACATGCACAGAGAGAGGATTCTTCACTTTTCGAATATCATTAATGAGTCTTCAAACAAATCCAAAACTCTGTGGCGGATCGTTAGAGACTTGCGGTGCGATGAGATCAGCGACGCCGGTATCAATCTGTTATACAGGGGTGAGGTGATGTCGGCAGATGGCGAAGTGGCTCAGGCTTTTGGCCAATACTTTACAACCAGTATACCAGCGCTTATCAAGCAGAGATTTCCTGCTGGTGGAGGCGGCACATCTGGGCTTTTTCAGACTTGTAATATGTTTTTCTATCCATGTGATCCCAATGAGGTGAACGCAGTCATTACTAATATGCCAAATAAAAAATGCGCGGGTCCTGATGAAATGCCGATATGCCTTTTTAAGAACGATAAACTGCTTCCGGATATCTTATGTGAGTTGATGAACACTTCTGTAACTCAGGGCAGGTTTCCGAACTCCCTTAAAGGAGCCATTGCCTTTCCTATATTTAAGAAAGGCTCTGCCAATGAAGTAGCTAACTATAGGTTGATTTCAAATTTGAGTGTCTTCTCAAAAATATTCGAAAAAATTATGGTCAACAGGCTCATTGACTATTTAGAGAAAAATTCTATCCTTTCACCATCTCAATATGGATTCAGACCAGGTAGATCAGCTGAATCGGCAATTTTTGACTGCGTTCAGAACATCTTAGGTGAGATCGACTCGGGCAGATTTGTAGTAGCGATATTTTTCGATATCGCGAAAGCCTTTGATTCGATTGATTCTGCGATCTTGTCTGAAAAGATGCATAATATGGGTATCCGCGGTGTTGTTCATGATTGGCTGATGTCCTATCTGTCTCATCGGACAATGAGAGTTAAAGTTAACGCTCATCTTTCTGAGGCATTTGAGACGGTATTAGGAACTCCACAGGGTGGGAATCTGGGGGCGGTGTTGTTCTTGATGTTCATTAACGACCTTCCTCAGCATGTTTCTGAGTACCTGTTGGAATCGTACCTGTACGCTGACGACACATGTTTTGTGATCTCAGATCGAGATATTGAGGGCCTATACTCTAGTGTGTTGGGGGTTATCGAGCGGTTCAAGTCCTGGTGCTATCAAAATAGGCTTATCATAAACATCGATAAAACCGTTGTAATGGAATTCGGTTGTAGGAAGCAGAAAGTCTCCAGTCGCAGAATATCTTTTGATGGAACACCTCTTAATTTCCAGGATGAGACTCGTTTCCTTGGAATAACAATAGATCCATCACTAAACTTTGAGGCACACTTTGGAAAACTAAATAAAGAGCTGAACAGAGCATTTTACCTCATTTCGTCCCTCAAATCCTCCCTTCCACGTGAGTGCCTATTGACAGCATACTATGCCCATGTCTACCCCCTACTTGGTTATGGAATTTGTGTTTGGGGTATGCTACCGGGGGCCCATCGGATTTTCATTCAGCAAAAAAGGATCGTGAGGCTAATCTACGATATTCCTTTCAGAGAAACCTGCAGGGTCGTGTTTGGCGTCGCCGGTATATTGACAGTCACGGCCATGTTCATACTGAAGCTCATGTGTCATATCCACTCCATCCGTGGTGCCCATGTTCGACATTCCGATGTCCACGACTACCCCACTAGAAATCGACACAAAATAAGGAATTTGACCGCGTCACATGAATATATGAAGAGGTCCCCAATGTGTACCGGGATCGCGGTATATAACATCCTGCCATTTTCGCTCACCAGATTGTCTATGGTGAAATTTAAATCCACGCTCAAGAAATACTTGAAAAATAAAGCGGTGTATGATGTTAGCGAGTTTCGAGAACGGATAAGGGGCGGCGATTTCGGATGAGAGCATGCTTTTTTTTTTTTTCCTCTGTAAATGTGAATGTTTTATTTCTGTGTATACTTGTGAGTAGATATTTGATTTGACGTGTCCTAGGATTATATTTCTGATAGGCAAAATAAATGATGATGATGATGATGATGATGAATCCGATGTATGGTTTGGGAATTTCAGATCATAATATTTCAATTTATTGTGAAAAAAAATTAACAAATTTTCGAAATTCAGTTTTTCTGTACATAGTAATCCGATCAATACAAAAGTTTGCATACATATAAAGGTCATAAACCTAAAACGTCGTAAAAAATCTTGGGCTCAAAATAGTCATAACTCTGAAACCACTTAATAGATTTTGCCTATTAATGAACCCAACCGAGAGATGTATGCCCCAATCCTACCCTGCTACTGTAAACTCTCTAAACCATTTCGTTAGAGATTTATCATGCTTACGGCTGGCTGGCCGGACGGTAGAGTTGGATGTTGAATCCTGATTGGTTTATCAGGATGTTATGGTTTCGAAGGATCATATGTTGAGTCCTGATGCTTTTATCAGGATATAATGTATTTTCGAAGGACCAGAATTATACACCCTGATTGTTTTATCAGGGGGATGAGTAAGGGGGTATACTTAACTTTAAGCACCCAGTAGTAATCTCGTTGATTTCTGCGTACGTTGTTACTTGTAATAAAATAACAATTACGAGGATAGGAAGTGGTGAAATATTCGAACGCACTTTTAACACAAAAACAGAATGTATTTTCTTGTTACCGACAATGTGATAACAAGCACGAAGTATTGTACCTTAGACTGTAGTCTAAGTATTGTACAATGCAATATTGATACAATATAAAATCTTCCTTCTTTATGAAAAGGGAAGAAGTGACTACTAAGTTGCTAACGAAGACAAGGCAATGTTATTGTTTGGCGACAGATAAAGAATGGTAGTGAATTTGTACTGTGTAATTGTATATCTAACAGCCCAGATAGAAGGAAATATAGGAGGTTCCTTCATCTGGGTAAAAAAGGGGAAATATTAACAATGATTGGGGGTTCGATCTTTAAACCGCCCCAGATATGTTACAACAATACTCTCATTTGTCGATTACAAAAGGTAGTAGGAATGCATACTAAATGCAACAATCAGTGAACCTCTAGCGTGTTTAATATTAGGAATTCGAAATCTCGAAATTCCCTCAGTATCGGGACCAAAATTCCCTCGTTTTCTGGATATGATCTATCATCGAAAGCTGATAAATAAGTTTTCACAGACTAGGGGTTTTCAAATAATCTAGATAAAAAGAATAACACACTGGGCAATGTGTCTAGAAACTGATACGTTTCATAGCACTTCAGTTGTTAGAAAGCATTTTATCAATATTTCACAGGAAATAGGTCATAAATACCTCTACAAGGGTCGAAGTTTTACAAGATATTTTACTTGCAGTTATCTTTTCATGAAAAATATTGATTTCAAGGGTGAGACCACACATGGTAAACTAAACCAGTTAACCCAAAACATTTAAGTTTTACAAGTGAGCTCCTTTGTTTAGAAAACAAATCTGAGCTTCCCAAAATGTGAAGTCATGGGACGCAACATTGGGTATGACCCCGGATTATTGATCAGTGAGTCGAACCCAATCGTTTGAGACAATTTTTGGACAAAAATTCCAAAAATACAGATATCTCGTATACTCACCACTATAACTGGATGTAGTACCGTGACGATATCATCTTGACTGAAACCTGCTCCTGTTTTATTTGGGTTGTAGTAAAATTTGCTTTCAAGACTATAAGCCAATGTATCATCCACATTGTTATCAACAACATCAATTTTGCTCACCCATTCGCTGAAAACATTAATGTTGAGTTAAGGACTTGAGCGAAGAGAGAGACGGGCCGAAGCCAAGTTTTTTGGGGGGGCGTTCCTGAACATCAAAACTCGTTTTCCGAAACTAAAACTTACCTATTTTTATTATAAAAAGAAAGGAGTAATCTGCGTACTTTCATATTTACGTTGCTAAATTCAAGAGAAATAAATGCTTTTTAAATTGCCGCTCGACAGTGAGAAACAGCTCAAATTGGTACCACCAGATGGTTTGTTTTATGACTACCCGCTTTGGGATAACGCAAAAGAAAATAAATATTATTTTTGCCGACTACAGACATTGTGCCGAAAACTATTGAATATAGAGTTCACGGCAACAGGAATGTGTACAAGGGTACATGGTACATGTTATCCCGTCCCTATTATCAGCGTGCTCTGCATTTATCCGGTCAGGTAATCAAATTCCTTCACATTTTACGACAATTTTTTCGGAAATATTCCAACTCCATTGAAATTTTTCCAACTGCTTCGATTTTTTTTCCAACTCCTTTGAAATTTTTCCAACTGTTTTGTAAATTTTCCAACTCCGTTCTACATTGGGGGGATCATCCCCCCCATCCCCCTGTTAGGCCCGTGTCAGAGCGAAGAAAGAGGTTCAGTGGAATCCATGCACCAGAACAAAAATATCGTGAATTCATCCCATTTCTGGACTTATTAGTTCATGAATTAAAATCGTACACATTTTTCTAACTCGAAATTTTGTTCAATGCTAGTATGCAATCTGTTTCAGATTAATTACATAGCAACTTGAAAAGATGATATAAAGTTTGATTATAGCCTATAAATTTCGAACCAAAATAATTGTCGCTAAATTAATGTTGTTTGTTATTTCCGGCTAATTACAGCCAGACCTTTGAACAGAATCTGTACAAAGGAACCTCTCGTAACAATCCATCTGAAACTATGTTACGTTTTTACGATTAATACATTTTCGACCAAAAAATAAATGATTTCATCTCGTCTTCTCGCATATTCTTCGTTATTTTACTATTGTTACAATGATTCATCTCGTGTGAAAGATATTTTTACTAATACAAGTTTAGAACTGCTCTATACAACTTTTTCCAATAATCACTACACTACAAATTTTATCGAAGTTGTTTCCATCTTCTGAGACAAAGCGATACTAAAGTATGTTATCAATTTCACACTCAAGTATGGGATGACATTATACCGTTAGTCCTAAACCGATTAGTAAGAACAATGAGTTGTTAATAGTTAAGAGTTAATTTACATTTCGTCTGATTCATTTGATCCTTTGATCTGATCACATAAAACATACAGCTTACATTTTCTCTTCAACCGGTTATTTAATATTCCGCTAAGCAATGTAGCAACTTCAAGAAAGAAAGAATAATGATTATACAATTGCCGAAAAAAACGGGTATAGTCATCAACCAGTTCAAAATATTATCATCAAACATAAGGATGAAAATCTCTTCAGTAACATATCCCTAGCAAAAGAAATAAAAACGGAAGGTAAATTCGAATTAAGAGTGACCAATACAGGAGAATGGACAACATAATTTACCATGGTAGATTCGATTAAGGGTGTCCAATACAGGAGAATGTACAATAGAACATACGCTCAAAAGCTCCTGACTTCCCGTCAATGCATGAACCAATTTTTTTTTCGTAATTTTTTTGAAATTTTCTAGAGGTACGGTTCTTACAAGAAATTTTATTTTCATCCTTTGTTTCAAATTTTCTAGGGGTACAGTTCTTACAAAATTTTAAACACGTCTTTATGTTGATTTTCTACTACTAGTTACCAAGCTTCAATTCGATCGAATCTTTACTTTTTGAGTTATAGAGGAAATAATAATCCAGGTGGGTATAACTCGGAAACCGTTAAACCGATTATGCCCAAAAACGAACTTAACTCTCCTATTCGGATACGCAACCTACCCTGAAAATTGCAAGTCCCTATCTCCCTTCGTTCGAAAGTTATCGAGGCAACGGTCACCCATCTACTGAACTCACACAAGGCTGCTCGAATCTCCAACAATATTTAACCGATCGTGTTAAAACTTGAAACTAGGCAGTAGAGTTGGGTTCTAAAGGCTCTTGCAAAATTTCAGCAATTTCAGACGAATAGTTACTGATATATAGAATTTTTTTTTAATTTTCAATGATTTCTCAAAAATTTTCTACAGATACTATCCTCACGAAATTTTGCAAGAATTTTCGCGTTGGCATTCTACAACTAATAACCATGTTTCAATTCAATCGGTTTAGTATTTTTCGAGTTAATGAGAAGAAACAACCACCAAATTTTAGATGGTATTAGTATTTTTCGAGTTAATGAGGAACAAAAAACCCCCAAAATTCAGAAAATTTCAGATGGCTATAACTCTAAAACCGTTTGGCCGATTATGCTTATAAACGAACTGAATTGTCGCGTTCAGATGTACTACCTAACCTGAAAACTTCAAGCCGCTATCTCTTTCCGTTCTCAGGTTATCGTGACAAAAAAAAATATTTTTTAATAGTTTTTAAAAATTTTCTAGCCTTACGATTATCACAAAATTTCACAAACGTGCTTAGGTTCATATTCTACAACTACTCACCAAGTTTCAATTCGATCGGATTCATATTGGTTGAACACGAAATTATTACTCGGAAACCATTGGGCCGATTATGCCCATTAACGAACTTGTCCGTCGTATTGGGATGCGCCACCTGCCCGGAAAATTTCTAGTCGCTAGCACTTTCCGTTCTCAAGTTATCGTGGCAACGGCCGGACGGCCGGCCGGACAGAATCAAATTCGACCTCGAATTCTTCATTGGGGAGTCGAACCAAATCGTTTGAGACCATTTTCGTAAAAAAATTCGAAAGTTACAGACATTTGGGCAAAATGATATTATGATAACGCAATTTTCCCCAGAACATACGCGCAACAAAAACGGAAATTAATAGTCATTCTGTTCAGGTGAACAAGCGCGCCAAAAACCAAAGAAACCAGAGATGAGTTTCCATATTCAGGGCTCATTGCTCATCTTATCAATTATTATTAATTTGAGGATTGATGCATTTTCAACTTACTCATAAGCATACGGTCCTACTTCTTGTAGTTTTGGCTTCTCGCCCTTCGTTACCTCCTCCGGATTTGTCACGTTGAAAAAAAATATCTTGAAATCTAGGGGGAAAGGTATCTTCAGGTAGATTGAACGCATTTCATTCCTTTTTCTCAGTGATGTTTGCTGAAACAATAATAAAGTCTTAAAATGCGTATAATTGGAAAATCTAATAAAAGAACAATTCTGGAAAATTTAAATCCAATTTCTCCCACGATTAGTTGTTCGAGAATTATAAAGCAGTGGTAAAACTAGTTGGAAAAGCGGTCAGTAGCTTTGGCGCGCTCGTTCAAATTTATAGTCAGGGCGGTCAACCGTACAGGTACTGAACTCGCCCAAGATAACTTGGTTTCCAGAAAAAAAAAATATTTTCACAATACTTCAAACAATATTGCTCCAATCGAGTTCATAAATATGTACAGTAACCAAGATGATGAATTCATTCCATTTGGCTTTTCCACGCTGTATATTCTTCCCACTTTAGAATACGTCGACTATACCCTATTTTACGTATTTCAAGCCAGTATCAAGTTTAGGTATTTTCAAATCAATTTTACAAATAAAACCTTGCTTCAGTAAAGGAAAACTTATAAAAAATCCAATAAGATTACAAGTTTTCACGCTTTTTCATTGATTGTGTTATAATATTGCATTATGAAATTAGTTCAACTTCGCGTCATAAATCAAAAACCGGTCATAAGTTTCATGTCCGAGTGTAATACAGTGGTCCTGTACACTTTTATTGTTGTAATATTTCGTTATTTTGCCAATATCTCCAATAGTCAACAAGTGCAATAAGTGAAAAAAAGGAGGTTTGATTTTTTGCACGCATCTCAAAAACTATTCGAGATTTTTCAAATTTGAAAAAAGATTTAAAAAGAGGAGGAAATTTTCCAAAATAAATCTTTACTCCCAGAACTGTAGTACCAATATTTATATTTTCCCAGAGGGTTGAAAATACGCCCGAAACGGGTACCCCGGCTTGCGCAATGCTACGCACACTTAGGACCTTTAATGAATAAATATTATTTAAACTTATTAAAAATGAAAATTACAAACTGAAAAAATTCAGGCGCCTACAAGATAGATCAATGAACAATAATCCGCAGTCCAAAAATTTTTATCGCGATTTTTCAATTAGTTATCCATTAAGTAGTTAATAACTATTTTTTGTAACACGAACATTAACATTGCAAGTGCAATAATTGTTAAACTATTGATCTGAAAATTTTTTTCTTTCGTGGAGCTATTTTTCCTTATAATAGATTCCCGTTGTTAATTTTCGCTTTGTTATTTACAATTTACTTTAATTTTTATCTCTTATTGTTATAAACAAATGCGTTGTTTATAAGATAATTTAGAATTTTTTTTTGGATACATATTCTTTGATGAAAATTGCGATTTAAAAAAAAACAGTTTCTTAAAAACAAAATTATTGCGTAAAAATTGATTTGTTAATTTTTTCTACCACTTGTAATTAATATTAAGAAATCATTTTTTTTTTCATTTTTTATCTTACTCTTTGATATTAAAAAAAATTGATTATCATTTAAATTTTCATTTTTGTTATAAACAAATGAATTGTCTCTCTGTATTTTTTTTCTATTTCTACTTAAAAAAACAAAAACAATCATGTATTATTAAAAAAAAATTATATTTTTTATTGAACTTTTAATTTTCTGTTCTCTTCCATTTCATTATTCTCTCCTGGTTTCTTATGTTTAATTTGACTATAACTTTCAACCAAATAGAATTGTAATTTGAAATATCAAGAATAGTTTTTGGGATATACAAAAAACCAAACCCCCTTCTTTTCGGTTAATTGCTTATGACTTGTGCAGTTTTTGCGTGCAGCCCATGAATTTTCTCAAAAAATATCTACATGCCATTCCGAAACGAATGACACCTCAATAATACTTTTCGGAGAACTCTAAAAAGTTTTGACCTAAAAGGCACTTTGGACAAATTGATAAACACTCTGTTCAGGTGTGTGTTCAGTACGGCCGTTAACACGATGACTCTCAATTGAAAATTGAAATTTTCAGAGTAGGTTCGAGGGGTAAATATCTCGGTTAAGTTCGTAATTGGCAAAATCGGCCTGATGGTTTCGGAGTAACGAAAACAATTTTTTTTTTACATCACAACTTTTAAATTCAATTTTTTTTAAGATGCAATTTTATCATAAGAGTCCAATGATATAATTTCCAATTCTAACAAGCCAATACTTTCGGAGAAATGATTTTTAAAAATTTCAATAACACATCGTAGTTCTATGTATTCATACTATCTGTGTTCACTGTTCATAAATGTCATCTTATCTAGCTATTAGAGTCATGTCAATTCGTAGTTTGAAAACAAGTATCCGATTCTTGAATTTATGAATATATTCAAGACTGTTTTGAAACCGAAACTAATATTGACTGGTTGCATATTTAATAATTTACGTATAAATTCGGGATGATGTTTCAGAAGATTTAGAATTGGGTCATTTTAATGATGTAGTTTATGAAGGCAATAGGAAAGAAGAACATGATGGAATCATCAAAACAAATTACTGTTCGTTGGCCACTGAGGTTAATATTACATTTTACTTCCTTAAATAGTAAGACATGTTCCTACCTATGTACAGTATTTTCATAATGATGCTAGTTAATATATTTTGAACTATTAAAATAATTTGTTAGTAAGCCTCTACCTACTCAAATATCAGGAATAAATGGACAATTTGCTATGATTGTCTCCAGCATTGCTCAAGACATTTCGATGATACTTTCCTTAGGTATTACGAATTGTGAAAGCTATGCACCGAGTTTAAGTTGCAAAAACCCATTCCACGAGGTTGAAGCATTGTAGATTGCTCTTTTTATTGGCGCTCTTGTTTAAATGATAATTTTTGAAACATTCTTTTTTAAACGATACTTCTTTTAAATTTAATTTCTTTCATGATGCAGTTCTATTATAAGATTCCATTGATATAATTCCCAACTCTGAGAAACCAATACTTTCGGAGATATATTTTGTCTGTTTGAACAAGAGCGCCAAAAAGCTCCTATCCACAGGGCTTGAACCCCTTTTTTTAATTCAATTGAAAGATGTATCTGAGCCACGTATCGATTTCGATTAGGAATAATATTGACTTTGCTATAAGATATTCATAAATGGATAGATACTACCAACCTTCGAGGGTATATTATCATCAATATTTCCATGAATGTCTACGATTTCAACACTAATTCTCCTTTGTCATCAATTATTAATTAAATGAATCGGTATTTACCTTAACAATTGTACGTCGGTTTGGAACATTTTGAAACTCGGGTAAAAGGATTTTTGGTTATGGCGGATTAAATAATTCAAATAAAAAAATTGGTTCAAGCCCTGTGGACAAGAGCTTTTTGGCGCTCTTGTTCAAACAGACAAATAATATCTCCGAAAGTTTGGTTTCTCAGAGTTGGGAATTATATCAATGGATTCTTATGATAGAACTGCTCATATAGGAAATTCAATTCAAATAATAGTTTATTTATCAGGATTAAATGAGCAATCTGAGAATGAGAAATGCACCATGGAATAAATCAAATTAAAATAGCTGAAATGAATTTAACTCTCTCTTATAGAACAGGATGACATGTACGAGTATGAACACAGATCATATAATAAATCATAGATAGAATGATTATAGCATTCTGTGAAAACATAGAATTACGATTCATTATTGAAATTTCGAAAAATCATATCTCCGAAAGTATTAGCTTGTTGGAGTTGAAAATGATATCAATGGATTTTTATGTTGAAACTGCATCTTAAAAAAAATTGAATTTGAAATTTGTAAGTTGAAAAAAAATTATTTTTTTCGTTACTCCGAAACCATCTGGCCTATTTTGCCCAATAACAAACTAAACCGAGATATTTATCTCCCTAACCTACTAGGCACTAGGTTTATTATTATTTATACTTTTCTAATTTAATTTTTGCAATAAATATGAAAGTTATATCATTTCTGAATAGAAAATGACGGCACCATTCAAATGATCCTGTATTGGACACTCTCTTAATCGAATTTACCATGGCAAATTCGATTAAGAGTGTCCAATACAGGAGAACGGACAATAGAATTCACCATGGTAAATTCGATTAAGAGTGTCCAATACAGAAGAATGGACAATGGACAAAGCTCCTGACTTCACGTCAGTGCTTAAACCAATTTTTTTTTTCGTATTTTTTGTGAAATTTTCTAGGGTAACGGTTCTTGAAAAAATTTTTTTTCGTAATTTTTTTGAAATTTTCTGGGGATACGGTTCTTACAAAATTTTAAACACGTCTTTATATCGATATTCTACAACTAGTTACCAAGCTTCAATTTGATCGAGTTTATATTTTTTGAGTTATAGAGGAAATAATATTCCAGGTGGGTATAACTCCGAAACCGTAGGACCGATTATGCCCGTAAACGAACTTAATTCTCCCATTCGGATACGCAACATACCCTGGAAATTCCAAGTCCCTACCTCCTTTCGTTCGAAAGTTATCGAGGCTACGGTCACCCATCCATCTACTGAAATCACAGAAGACTGCTCGAATCTCCAACAATATATATCCGATCGTGTTCAAACTCAGAACTTGGTAGTCGACTTAGGTTCTGAAGGCTCTCGCAAAATTTCAGCGATATCGGATGAATAGTTTTTGATATACAGAATTTTTTTAAAATTCTCTAGTGATACGATCCACACGAAATTTTTCACGAAATTTCTTATTGGCATTCTACATCTGATAACCATGTTTGAATTGGATCGGTTTTATATTTGTCGAGTTATTGAGGAAATAACAACAAGTTTCAATTCGATCGGATTCATATTGGTCAGAAACAAAATTATAACTCGGAAACCATTTGGCCGATTATGCCCATTAACGAACTTATCCGTCGTATTAGGATGCGCCACCTACCCTGAAAATTTCAAGTCGCTAGCTTTTTCCGTTCTCAAGTTATCGTGGCAACGGCCGGCCGGTCGGACAGAATCAAATTTGACCTCGAATTCTTCATCGGTGAGTCGAACCAAATCGTTTGAGACCCTTTTCGTCAAAAAATTCGAAAGTTACAGACATTTGGGCAAAATGATAACGCGATGTTCCCCATAACATACGCGCAAAAATCATCACAAAACTTGCTACTACGCTGGAAATTGAGGCCAAGAAAACATCATTAATATCTGCAGCCGTTCAACAAATATTAATAAATTAGATTTTTGGTGGCCTTGTTCCTCGGAACAGAGATCTTATCAATTTGACCAAATGTCTGTAATT
Source organism: Halyzia sedecimguttata (assembly GCA_937662695.2). Classification (NCBI taxonomy): domain Eukaryota; kingdom Metazoa; phylum Arthropoda; class Insecta; order Coleoptera; family Coccinellidae; genus Halyzia; species Halyzia sedecimguttata. The sequence goes on along the minus strand of OW569415.2, from coordinate 80,944,996 downwards.
TTCTAATTTTTGGCTGAAAATGGTCTTAGACGTTTTGGTTCGACTCACTGATCTAGAATCCGTGGTCAAAATCAATTCTGTCCGGCCGTACGTTCAAAATTCCAACAGAACGGCCGCGATACCAGCGCCTGCGTAATACTCACTGCGTCGCTACGAATTTCCATAAGTGCAGAACGGGAGTGCATCATGGCATTGGCATCAGTTATCGAACCTAGTTCTAACGATCATTTAGTGCGAAAAGTTGTTACGTCACTCCACTGCGTTCAACCTTCAACTTACTGTTTGATACTTTTATCAACAAGTACATCTACATTGGAAGTCCTGTTGTTAGAGGTATCCGGCAAAGGAACCTCTAGAGCAGTCTATAGTACTAGTACGTAACAGTTCCGTTAGCGAAAAACGTACTCTAACTTTAGCCGTGACTAATCTCTCGATTATCAGATCGGCTTGTCCAAGTGCATCCCTAGTGGAAATAGGAGTACAATAGGGCTGATTGTGATAATCCACCACGTCCGTCTGCTACTAAGCTAGGTGCGTCTAGGAGTCTAGGCACACTGTATTGAACGATTTCTAGATCACTTCCCCAAGGACTTGAGCCAGAAGTACCTAAGTGCAAAGTTAACATCCCCGACCCCATTTTGATTTTATAAAAGACTCGTTGCTCATTAAGACATATTGTTATTGTAAAACCGCACTACTTTATTTATTGTAGGACTTTGGATTAGAGATCATTTCAACCTTCGGATGTGTTACTAGTAATCCCCTTACACAATAATTAATGGTAATTGTATGATTTCATAGTCATAGAATGGTCTAATTATAATTTGCTGATGTAAACCCAACATATGAGGTGAGTCAAAGTCCTACGTTTTGAATTTAATATTAATACTTTCAAAGATATGATTTGTCAAAGTTTGAACAAGAGCGCCAAAGCCCCTGTCCACAGAGCTTTCCCACATTTTTAAAATAAAACTTCCACGCCCTATACTTTGTAAACGAAGCATATCCCGAATATAGTTCTTGAGGTTTTTCCCTAAGCTCTTGTATCATACGTCGAATTGTATGGTACCCCGTTACACCAACCTCTGCTAACACATATACAGCTCTCAGTCAAAATAATATATACAGGGTGTCCCAAAAATACCACGCGAAAGTGACACTGGAGATAGATTGGCATTAGGTCTATCAGATAGCATCAACATGACCTCAGTAAAAGTCCGCTGGTTTTCGAGATATCACCACTGTTGCGTCCCATGACTTCACATGTTGGGAAGCGCTCATTTGTATTTCTAAACAAAGCAGCTCGCTTGTAAAACTTAAATGTTTTGGGTTAACTGGTTTATTTTTGCATGGGTGATCTCACCCTTGAAATTAATATTTTCCACGAAAAGATAATTGCAAGTAAAATATCTTGTAATACTTCAACCATTGTAGAAGTATTTATGACCTATTTCCTGTGAAATATTGATAAAATGCATACAACAACTAACACATTGCCAGAGCTGTGAGTCCTTTGTCTAGATTCTAACCCATACAAAAATCTAGAATTTTCCGATTACATCGCCACGGCTTTGGCTATTCTCTAAATCGAGGGCGTAGATTCCGAATCTGTTATTAGTTTTTCCGTATCTCGATTAATTTTGGTAATATGGCGAAAAATCCGACTGATGAGTCCATTTTCCGGAGGTAGAGCCAGAAATTGCGGCTTTCTTCGTCATTGCTCCGAAACTAATCGAGATACGGAAAATCTAATTACAGATTCGTGATCTGCGTACCCGATTTAGTGAATAACCAAAGCCGCGTCGACCTAATCGGAAAATTGTAGATTTTTGTATGTGTTGGATACTAGAGAAAACTTTTTGGCGTTTGACGGATTCGCTCATTACCTAATATTTTCCGAACGGATAGAGATACAGAAAAAATAGATACATAAATCTAAACGTCGTCCACCGACCAATCATCGGGGAAAATTTGGATATCGAGATGTGAAAATCATAGATTTCGGACGGGAAAGAATAATTTTCCTTCGATTCCGGGTCAAAAATATTTCTAAGTGCCGACCCTAAAAATTTTTTTCATGGTATATCGATACGGAGCTCGTGTCTAATTAAATCGAGGTCGCTGATCACGAATATGTAATTAGTTTTTCCCTAAGTGGCGCACTTTGGGAAATTTTTCACTTAAAGTGAAAAAATTGACGAAAATAGGTCAATTTTGGAACTTTCCACCGCCCAAAAAAATCGGAGTAAGGTGTTGCTGATTTTTTACGTCATATTTGAATCCTTTATCTATCGAATCATCCGAACAATAAATGTCCAGGTCGTACGCTTCGGAAATTATGATTTATTTTCCCGAGGGTCTATTTTTCGGAAAATTCTTTCCGCGATATTTCCTCGGAAAATTTTTGTAATAAATATCTGATGGTAGATTCGGAATCTACGGCCCCGAATCTATAAGAATAAGTACCCGTTTCATAGTTTTGCGTCAAAAAATTTTTCTCGAAAAATGGGATTTTTCTAAGGCTAAAATGTATTAAAAAATTGCCAAAATTCGACCGGCCTCCGATTTCGATGCAAATTACGGCATTTACTAATTCGGGACCGTAGATTACGAATATATGATCGGATTTTTCATTAGAGAATTTTCCGCGGAAATACCGCGAAATGAATTTTCCGAAAAACAGACCCTTGGGAAAAAAATCATAATTTCCGAATAGTAGGGCCTGGACATTTTCTGTTTGGATTATTCAGTAGATAAAGGATCCATATATGAGGGCAAAAAGCAACAACACCTTACTCCGATTTTTTTGGGCGGTGTGAACTTCCAAAATTGACCTATTTTCGTCCATTTTTTCACTCTAAGTGAGAATTTTCCCAAAGTACGCCACTTAGGGAAAAACTAATTGCATATTCGTGATCAGCGACCTCGATTTAACTAGACACGAGCTCCGTATCGATATACCATGAAAAAAATTTTTTGACCCGGAATCGAAGGAAAATTCTTCTTTCCCGTCCGAAATCTATGATTTTCACATCTCGATATCCCCGATGATTGGTCGGTGGACGACGTTTAGATTTATGTTTCTATTTCCTCTGTATCTCTATCCGTTCGGAAAATATTAGGAAATGAGTAAATCCGTCAAACGCCAAAAAGTTTTCTCTAGTATCTAACCCAGGGGTCACCAATTAGTTTCATTGGAGGTCCGTTCACAAAATCTGTATATCTGTCGCGGGTCGTTGATAGCATTATGATGGCATATGAATTTGACTAGCAGTTAATCTAAATCCAATACCTATCTATAATTAGTAAATAAAACGAAAAGTTATCTGAATTTTTTTAATCAAGAATACATGTTTTCTGGAAAAATGGTCCGCAAAAAAAAGGTTCGCGATCCGCATCCGGACCGCGGTCCGCCATTTGGTGACCCCTGGTCTAGACTAATCGAAGACCCCTAGTCTGTGAAAGTCGGACCGGTTTCCATGTTACAAAACAATGAATGTGGGAGCGAGATAGCCGATAAGTAGCAATTCAGGTTCTGATTAAAAAAAATTGGTATTGTTGTATCATTTTGAAAAGGGCATGAAATGGACCAGTATTTGCGATTATTTGTCAATTCAGTCTGATATAATTTTTTTTCACAGCAGTCAGTCAAACTTAAGTTAACGTTTTAACTTCGGCATAAAATACAACAAGTTTGACATTTTTTGAAGGATTTTGTTCTAGTTGTCGGTGAAGTTATTACTTTATTGTTTTAAGCAACTATTCAGGATAGCCTAGGTAAAAAAAAACATGAGTTTGAAGTAATTTCTAGCAATGCTAGGCGATAAAAGACCGAAAACTGAAGATTTTTAAAAAATACACAAAAGTGGTGATATCTCGAAAACCAGCGGACTTTTGCTGAGGTCATGTTGATGCTATCTGATAGACCTGCCAATCTATCTCCAGTGTCACTTTCGCGTGGTATTTTTGGGACACCCTGTATATATTATTTGTCGATTCTCTATCGTCTCCTGGATTTTCCATCTTGTATATCGATATATAGATTCCGGGATGGTTTTCGGGCTTTTCATAATGTTTCTGAGTCTTTTTTGGAATGGGTGGTGAATTTTAAATCTATTTAATAAACTATGAAATATTCCATTTATAATTTTTTGTTTTCTCATTGTTTCTTCTCCTTTTCCAGATTGAGTTTCAGGTACCTTAGAGAAACCTCAGCGTATTCAAGGAAGAATCATAAATGATGAAAAAGATGCCCTTCAATATTTAATATTTCTGCATATTTTGTTGACAATTTCAATCATCATAAATCACAACACTAACGGTGAGACGGTTTTTTTTGCTGAGGTTTTTCCATAAGCCCTTGTACCATACTTGTACCGAATTGTATGGTACCCCGTTACACTCACCTCTGCTAACACTTTTTTCATACACATGCCTTATTGTTAGATGAAAGAATGTAATGCTCAAAGTTCAGAAGAATATATATATATAATAATATACATATATCGAAAATATATTATTTTCGATTATTGTTTATTGCAAATGCTGTTCTTTACATAATTCTAACCTTATAATTAGATCAAAATTCTTAAAATTGTTTCATTCAAATCTTGAACCAACTAGTTGGTAGTTGGAACAACCTCTCAAGGATGAAGATTTTCAACATACCTCGCTCCATACCGTCACAATAATTCTGGGAATGATGAATAGATTCATCAAACACATTACAACAAAAAATCCGATTGAAATCCAGAGCACTCTCATCCATAGCTGCATTTGTTCGAATATCAGAAATTCAAAAAACCTTCACCGACAGAAATTCACGGAATAAGTACAGACTACAGATAAGGTTTACGGAGCAATGGAAAAATATATTATTCATTCAGTGAACTCAATCGCGCAAATGGGCTAGTGAGGAACACATTATCAAAATCTGATTGTAATAATGAGAGTGAAGAGTAATTATTATGATTTTATGTTATTTCATTAGACTGGAAAATGTTCAGTTGAAGATGTGCTGCGAACTTCACATAAAGTTTCATTGTTGTTCATCGTGATTTGAGAAACATTTCAGAAGCTTGTACCGAAATTGTTTTCTCTTACCAATTTCTTAGAAGATTATTTTCAGTACAGAGCACGAGGTAAGAGATCTGAGAGAACTTATGTTCTGTTCTGAAATATAAGAATCTTCTGGGATATTGCTGAGATAAACCAATTCCGGAATAAATTTTTCTCATTTCGCTCACATTTCGGAATTTTCGGAAGCAATTTCACCCAATTTGTGCAATTGTGAATCACTATGACAACACGATTGAGTTTGACAACTTCATTCCAAATAAATTTAAAATGAAAAAAAAAAATCCCAGAAATAGAACCTGCAGTCACAGATATATTTGAGGAATATTCATGGAATTTTGCTACGAACGAGTATATGAATTAAATGAGCATAGAAGCTTAGAAGAATAGGTCTCTTGCATGAATTTTTTATTATTGGAATCGAATATTATATCCACAAGAATACTGAAAAAGTTCAACCACCGTCAAAAATTTCAATTTTCAACGATAACACGATCATTCAAATTTGCTTGCACACAATGCCTGTTCAAACGATCGAAACTTGGCGCCAGTCCGTGACGTAACCCGTCATATCTACTCTCACTCTCTTCTCGTGTTCGTTCCACTTTTTATTCCAGTGTAACACAGCTCCCTGTAAAGGGATCCAAGACAGCATTGGCTGTAACAAGCAGATGGTAAATTTTGATTACGTCATCCGTCATAGCAACGATTCAGAAGCGTTTCACCTCATTTGAAATTGCTTCTTGATTTACCGATTTTCAATACCGAAATATTCAAATTTTATAAATTATGAAAGTGTATGAAGGTATGGTATACATGATGATCTGGTATTGAAGTAAATTCAGAAAAACATAAACATATAGTATTTCATGTTACATGTAAGAGACCTATTAGCGTTGATACTTAAAGATTGGGCGGTTAATATGAGAAAGAAAGACGGGACCGAATTTAAAGAAGCAACGATGAAGACAATGTGGAACGTTTCGTGCAACCTCTTGTAAGAAAATTTTCACTTAAAGTGAAAAAATTAACGAAAATAGGTCAATTTTGGAACTTTCCACCGCCCAAAAAAATCGGAGTAGGGTGTTGCTGATTTTTTACGTCATATTTGAATCCTTTATCTATCGAATCATCCGAACAATAAATGTCCAGGTCGTACGCTTCGGAAATTATGATTTATTTTCCCGAGGGTCTATTTTTCGGAAAATTCTTTCCGCGATATTTCCTCGGAAAATTTTTGTAATAAATATCTGATGGTAGATTCGGAATCTACGGCCCCGAATCTATAAGAATAAGTACCCGTTTCATAGTTTTGCGTCAAAAAATTTTTCTCGAAAAATGGGATTTTTCTAAGGCTAAAATGTATTAAAAAATTGCCAAAATTCGACCGGCCTCCGATTTCGATGCAAATTACGGCATTTACTAATTCGGGACCGTAGATTACGAATATATGATCGGATTTTTCATTAGAGAATTTTCCGCGGAAATACCGCGAAATGAATTTTCCGAAAAACAGACCCTTGGGAAAAAAATCATAATTTCCGAATAGTAGGGCCTGGACATTTTCTGTTTGGATTATTCAGTAGATAAAGGATCCATATATGAGGGCAAAAAGCAACAACACCTTACTCCGATTTTTTTGGGCGGTGTGAACTTCCAAAATTGACCTATTTTCGTCCATTTTTTCACTCTAAGTGAGAATTTTCCCAAAGTACGCCACTTAGGGAAAAACTAATTGCATATTCGTGATCAGCGACCTCGATTTAACTAGACACGAGCTCCGTATCGATATACCATGAAAAAAATTTTTTGACCCGGAATCGAAGGAAAATTCTTCTTTCCCGTCCGAAATCTATGATTTTCACATCTCGATATCCCCGATGATTGGTCGGTGGACGACGTTTAGATTTATGTTTCTATTTCCTCTGTATCTCTATCCGTTCGGAAAATATTAGGAAATGAGTAAATCCGTCAAACGCCAAAAAGTTTTCTCTAGTATCTAACCCAGGGGTCACCAATTAGTTTCATTGGAGGTCCGTTCACAAAATCTGTATATCTGTCGCGGGTCGTTGATAGCATTATGATGGCATATGAATTTGACTAGCAGTTAATCTAAATCCAATACCTATCTATAATTAGTAAATAAAACGAAAAGTTATCTGAATTTTTTTAATCAAGAATACATGTTTTCTGGAAAAATGGTCCGCAAAAAAAAGGTTCGCGATCCGCATCCGGACCGCGGTCCGCCATTTGGTGACCCCTGGTCTAGACTAATCGAAGACCCCTAGTCTGTGAAAGTCGGACCGGTTTCCATGTTACAAAACAATGAATGTGGGAGCGAGATAGCCGATAAGTAGCAATTCAGGTTCTGATTAAAAAAAATTGGTATTGTTGTATCATTTTGAAAAGGGCATGAAATGGACCAGTATTTGCGATTATTTGTCAATTCAGTCTGATATAATTTTTTTTCACAGCAGTCAGTCAAACTTAAGTTAACGTTTTAACTTCGGCATAAAATACAACAAGTTTGACATTTTTTGAAGGATTTTGTTCTAGTTGTCGGTGAAGTTATTACTTTATTGTTTTAAGCAACTATTCAGGATAGCCTAGGTAAAAAAAAACATGAGTTTGAAGTAATTTCTAGCAATGCTAGGCGATAAAAGACCGAAAACTGAAGATTTTTAAAAAATACACAAAAGTGGTGATATCTCGAAAACCAGCGGACTTTTGCTGAGGTCATGTTGATGCTATCTGATAGACCTGCCAATCTATCTCCAGTGTCACTTTCGCGTGGTATTTTTGGGACACCCTGTATATATTATTTGTCGATTCTCTATCGTCTCCTGGATTTTCCATCTTGTATATCGATATATAGATTCCGGGATGGTTTTCGGGCTTTTCATAATGTTTCTGAGTCTTTTTTGGAATGGGTGGTGAATTTTAAATCTATTTAATAAACTATGAAATATTCCATTTATAATTTTTTGTTTTCTCATTGTTTCTTCTCCTTTTCCAGATTGAGTTTCAGGTACCTTAGAGAAACCTCAGCGTATTCAAGGAAGAATCATAAATGATGAAAAAGATGCCCTTCAATATTTAATATTTCTGCATATTTTGTTGACAATTTCAATCATCATAAATCACAACACTAACGGTGAGACGGTTTTTTTTGCTGAGGTTTTTCCATAAGCCCTTGTACCATACTTGTACCGAATTGTATGGTACCCCGTTACACTCACCTCTGCTAACACTTTTTTCATACACATGCCTTATTGTTAGATGAAAGAATGTAATGCTCAAAGTTCAGAAGAATATATATATATAATAATATACATATATCGAAAATATATTATTTTCGATTATTGTTTATTGCAAATGCTGTTCTTTACATAATTCTAACCTTATAATTAGATCAAAATTCTTAAAATTGTTTCATTCAAATCTTGAACCAACTAGTTGGTAGTTGGAACAACCTCTCAAGGATGAAGATTTTCAACATACCTCGCTCCATACCGTCACAATAATTCTGGGAATGATGAATAGATTCATCAAACACATTACAACAAAAAATCCGATTGAAATCCAGAGCACTCTCATCCATAGCTGCATTTGTTCGAATATCAGAAATTCAAAAAACCTTCACCGACAGAAATTCACGGAATAAGTACAGACTACAGATAAGGTTTACGGAGCAATGGAAAAATATATTATTCATTCAGTGAACTCAATCGCGCAAATGGGCTAGTGAGGAACACATTATCAAAATCTGATTGTAATAATGAGAGTGAAGAGTAATTATTATGATTTTATGTTATTTCATTAGACTGGAAAATGTTCAGTTGAAGATGTGCTGCGAACTTCACATAAAGTTTCATTGTTGTTCATCGTGATTTGAGAAACATTTCAGAAGCTTGTACCGAAATTGTTTTCTCTTACCAATTTCTTAGAAGATTATTTTCAGTACAGAGCACGAGGTAAGAGATCTGAGAGAACTTATGTTCTGTTCTGAAATATAAGAATCTTCTGGGATATTGCTGAGATAAACCAATTCCGGAATAAATTTTTCTCATTTCGCTCACATTTCGGAATTTTCGGAAGCAATTTCACCCAATTTGTGCAATTGTGAATCACTATGACAACACGATTGAGTTTGACAACTTCATTCCAAATAAATTTAAAATGAAAAAAAAAAATCCCAGAAATAGAACCTGCAGTCACAGATATATTTGAGGAATATTCATGGAATTTTGCTACGAACGAGTATATGAATTAAATGAGCATAGAAGCTTAGAAGAATAGGTCTCTTGCATGAATTTTTTATTATTGGAATCGAATATTATATCCACAAGAATACTGAAAAAGTTCAACCACCGTCAAAAATTTCAATTTTCAACGATAACACGATCATTCAAATTTGCTTGCACACAATGCCTGTTCAAACGATCGAAACTTGGCGCCAGTCCGTGACGTAACCCGTCATATCTACTCTCACTCTCTTCTCGTGTTCGTTCCACTTTTTATTCCAGTGTAACACAGCTCCCTGTAAAGGGATCCAAGACAGCATTGGCTGTAACAAGCAGATGGTAAATTTTGATTACGTCATCCGTCATAGCAACGATTCAGAAGCGTTTCACCTCATTTGAAATTGCTTCTTGATTTACCGATTTTCAATACCGAAATATTCAAATTTTATAAATTATGAAAGTGTATGAAGGTATGGTATACATGATGATCTGGTATTGAAGTAAATTCAGAAAAACATAAACATATAGTATTTCATGTTACATGTAAGAGACCTATTAGCGTTGATACTTAAAGATTGGGCGGTTAATATGAGAAAGAAAGACGGGACCGAATTTAAAGAAGCAACGATGAAGACAATGTGGAACGTTTCGTGCAACCTCTTGTAAGAAAAGTACTATAATGACTATAATATTACGATTGAACGGTTTAACGACATAGTATTTAAACCAGCCCGAGATGCCCGCAATGCAATCAGGATGAAACAGCAAGCATATCCATGTAAACGTAAATCCAGTCCAGTTTTGTTAAATTTGTTAACAAAATAATATTGCTATGGGATAAAAATACTCCTGAAGGTCTTAGGCGTAAATTTTCCAATATTTCTGTTGTAGAATTAGCGTGGCGAGGAGGAGAGGCAGTGGTTTGTCTAGTGGATTTTTTTCAAATCGAGAAAAATAACGATGACTCTAACAAATCGCATTGAACTCAATCCAGTGTTCAGTAAAACGTGCCAAGGTGGTTCTAAAATCTGTACAAGTAGTAAATGGTTGGTTTCCAATAGTGAAAGACGAAGCTGCCCTGTACGTCTTTTTCATAAACTGATATCAAAACGAGGGGACAATTACCTCACCACGACTGTTCTTAAAACCAATTCGACACTGGAAAAATGAAACCTACAAATGGTACGATAATGTACCTGTAGAAAGATATACTATATGTGGATGGACAAAATCTACTGCTGAGGCAATTGGCTTGAATGTTAAGGACAAAAATATAACAAATCACTCGAATAGATCAACAACTTTGAGCGAATTGGCAAAAAGTGATGTAGAAGAATAACAATAATTGCAGAAAATAACTGGTCAAAATTCTATGATTCCATACTCAAATCTCGATCAAAAACACCACATCAAGAATATAAATATGATGCTTGGTAATAGATCTTCTGTAGTAGAGCACCGCAACGAATCTAATGTTAAGTTCAATTTTAATAATTGTAATTTCCCTAAATGTACTTTCATTAAATAAATACATGTTTACTTGTGTTGAAGTATAAATTTGTTGTCAAAACATTTTCCGCCGAATATCCCTGTGACATTGACAAATGCCTCATAATTTTATGACAAATTTGTCAAGCTCGTTGCTTGGTAACCGAAGAACGAGCTTTCAATTCTCATAAAATGATCTCGTCTATTATAAATGCCCTAAAGATATTACTACTGAAAATAGTAATGGTGCAACATCCAACTGATGTTAACTGCATATTTTTCGGTTGTCAAAGTCGTTGAATCAAACATGTATGATCCGAAAACCTTCGGAACTAATGATGATTCAATTGTTTATTTTTTGAATTTTTTTCAGATTTATTTCGGAAATTCACACGGCCTTCTGAAATGGCATCATTATCATGTAAATTCTCTCGTACATAAATTTCAAATATGTATTCATAAAATCCTTGAATTTAACATATATGAAGTTGTAATAGTTCCCATAGTTTTTTTTTAGAAAATAAAAATTGATTTTTTAAGTGCACTGGTTCCATGTTCTATGTATGTCGCCGAAGCGACTTGGGCTACGCCACTGATTAAATATGCCTTAACCAATTCCGGCAGGAGATCATCAGTTTTTACATAAAAAAATGGGACTTAAGATCTAGGAGTTAATTTCGCTTTTGGCAAAAAGATTATCTGAAGTAATCACATCGTGTAACGGCTACATCCATTTAATATAACAGTAGTTTTTTCTTCTGTCTTTGGTAGAGGTTCGGGATTTTTCTGCACGCGAACTAAAAGAAACAATCCATCCGTACATTTTTTGTTGCCATCCTGTGGTACTGACTACTGAAATTACATATTCCTTATTCTGATTCATTATAAGACAATTCTTTAACTAGGTCGGTACAATTTTTCCATATTTCCGCTGTTTTATACTCCTTTTAACAACGGATCGTAGAACACTAATAAACAGGATGTTTAAAAAGGCGCGGCAAAATCCAAGTTGATTTATTTAAAAAAAATCCTAGATACATAATGAGACATATAAAAAAAAAAAGCACTGACGTGAAGTCAGTACTCTTTGGCGCGCGTGTTCACGGTGGCTAATTTGAATTGAATGATTCAAAAATTAACAGTGCTGTATCTAAGCTGCCATCAGGATAGAGTAACAAAGTTGGAAAAGAACACAAGTGACTCTCCTTAGTCGCACAAGCTCCTAGAAGATTTGGGAGGGTCAGTATAATCCTAATCATGTTTATAGCACGCGCGCCAAAGCAGATTGACTTTTTACACTTTTTCTTTCATTGTTAAGTCAATCTGCTTTTGCGCGCGTGCTATAAACATGATTAGGATTATACTGACCCTCCCAAATCTTCTAGGAGCTTGTGCGACTAAGGAGAGTCACTTGTGTTCTTTTCCAACTTTGTTACTCTATCCTGATGGCAGCTTAGATACAGCACTGTTAATTTTTGAATCATTCAATTCAAATTAGCCACCGTGAACACGCGCGCCAAAGAGTACTGACTTCACGTCAGTGCTTTTTTTTTTTTTTTTCAAGTTCCTTTAACAAATATAGCTATCAATACAGTTTGGCTGTTAGTTTTACCGTAGATCAGAAAAAAATTCGGTTGTGGGTCCTCCGTTAGGGACGAAATTGCATCTTCTCCAAATCCGAACGCATTTTAATATAGATCTACCGAATATAGTTATTTATAAATTCGCCTCAGGGCCACCATACTGACCATTCAAATCGGAAACAACGCTATTTCCCCCAAACTGACTTGTGCCCGTGCACTGAATTGACATGAATATTCTTTTAAAACCTCACAATATCGGCTCATTACTCCCAACATAACCCAAACAACCCAAAACCATTCACTTCTCGTCTGCGCAAGCGCAGTATACTTGTGGCTGCAAGTCCTCCCAAAATTACACACCTCACAAAAAACTCCGATTCTCCAACACTAGTGGTTCAGGAGATATCGCTTCTTGAATCCACGCATGCGCAGACCCTCACCAGGGGATTCTATAGCGGAAAAGCACCTGCCACCCCAAAACCCCAATCCTCTCTGACGAAAGCACCACCAGTTAAATCACTGATGGTCTGCTCATGCGCATAACGAAATATGCCCGTAAGGGGCTACATCCATTTCGAAATTAGCCCCAGGGCCACGGTACGGACACTTTAACTCTGAAACAACGCTACAGCCCACAAACTGACTTGTCCTTGCACTGAATTGCTATGAATATTCTTTTAAAACCTCATAATATCGACTCAGCACTCCAAACATAACTCATCCAACTCAAAAACAGTCACTTCTCTTCTGCGCATGCGCAATCTACTCGCGGCTAAAAGTCCTCTCAAAATAACACACCTTACAAAAAACTCCGATTCTCCAACACTAGTGGTTCAGGAGATATCACATCTTTAATCCACGCATGCGCAGACCCTCAACAGGGGATTCTATGGAGGAATAGCATCCGCCACCCCAAAACTCTAATCCTCTCAGACGAAAACACCACCAGTTAAATCACTGATGATCTGCTCATGCGCATAACGAAAAATGCCTGTAAGCGGTAACATCAATTTCAAAATTAGCCCCAGGGCCATGGTACGGACACTTTAACTCGGAAACAACGCTACATCCCCCAAACTGACTTGTCCTTGCACTGAATTGCTATGAATATTCTTTCAAAACCTCATAATATCGACTCAGCACTCCTAACATAACCCATCCAACCCAAAAATAGTCACTTTTCTTCTGCGCATGCGCAATCTACTGGCGGCTGAAAGTCCTCTCAAAATAACACACCTTACAAAAAACTCCGATTCTCCAACACTAGTGGTTCGGAAGATATCGCATCTTTAATCTACGCATGTGCAGACCCTCATCAGGGATCTGAATTCTCTGGAGGAATAGCATCCGCCACCCCAAAACCCCAATCCTCTCTGACGAAAACTACAGCAGTTAAAGGACTTCTCATCTGCGCATGCGCAATACGGAAAATGCCCGGAAAGGGCAGCATGAACCTCAAAAACATATGTTTCGGCATTAAAAGCAAAGTATTCCGCAAAATAGTAGTAATTTTTTAATTTTTTTCATGTCACGTGATCTTCACGAAATTTTGCAAAAGTGTTTGCTTTGGTCTTTTGCATCTAACTACTGAGTTTCAATTTAATCAGATCAGTATTTTTCGAGTTATCGTGAAAACAAAATTTTCAAATTTTCAAAAATTTTTTTTGCCACTTTAGGGCCGTCCGTTCAACACAAAACTTCGCAGGCATATAAAGGTCATGATTCTACAATCTGATGCCAAATTTCAAAAAGATCGACTGATCGGTTCCGGAAATATTTATAAAAAACGTTTTTATTAAAAACGGCCTTAACTCCCAAACCGCTCGGTCGATTTCGCCCGTTAACGAACTTGTCCGAGATATTTACGCTACGAAACTACCCTGCAAATTTCAACGCTCTAAGTCGTTCCGTTCGAGAGTTATCGTGCTAACGGCCGGACCGGCCGGCCGGCCGGCCGGCCGGACCGGACGGACAGAATTGAATTTGACCTCGAATTTTTCATCAGGGAGTCGAACCCAATCGTTTGAGACCATTTTCGAAAAAAAATTCGAAAAATACAGACATTGTGACGAAATGATAGCACGCTGTTCCTTGCGGAACACGCGCGCAAAAATGATTTTTAGCGCTGCCGAATTTGTGTAAAATCAGCCTAATTTTATTCAAAATATTTAAAGTAAACAGCAATCCAACAAAAATATGGGAAAGCCCTCTGGGCAGGGGCTTTGCCAGTCTTGTTCAAACTTTGACAAATCATATCTCCGAAAGTATTAGTTTCCCTGAGTTGGGAACCATCATAAAAGAAATTAAATTGAAAAAAGTGTCATTTAAAAAAAACAAGATAGCCAAAAATTATTACCGATTCTACCCAATAACGAACTTATCCGAAATTACTCAAATCTACTCTGATAATTATATTCCTATCAATTGAAAGATTGAAAGATTCCAGTTTTGTTTTTATTGGACATATTCTGCACCAAATTTGATTAACTTAAGTATATATTTCCATCATCATATGGATTATCATCATATATTATCACCCAAAAATTATAATATCCTATAATTCTCACAATGCTACAATAGCTGAGGTTATTTCATTGGTCATTTTGCATTCAATCATACTTTGTTTTCTAGAATTGGAGGTATTTTATATTATGAGTAAGAAATTTTGAATAGAACCAGAAATAAATAATATGACATGTCAGTTATCGGTAGATAAGATGACAAGTATGAATACAGATCATGAAATTCATAGATACAACCGAGATATTTAACTCCCAAACTTACTCTGCAAATTTCAACTGTCTTGCTCATTCCGTTTGAGAGTTATCGTGTTAACGGGTGGTCAGACTGGCCTGACAGAATCCATTTTGACCACGGATTCTTGATTAGTGAGTCGAACCAAATTGTTTGAGACCATTGTCATCCAAAAACTCAAAAATTACAGACAATTGGGCAAATTGATAAGCACTCTGTTCCGATGAACAAGAGCGCCAAAAATTGGCATCGTGTATCTTGGAAACAATACATTTTGTACCTATTTCGGAATAATTTTGTATTAAATGACCTCAGAAATCACATCCTTAAATATTGCGTCCTCTTTTTTGCGCGCATGATCTAGGGAACAACATAATTTTGCTCAAATGTCTGTATTTTCGAATTTTTTTGCCAAAAATGGTCTCAAACCATTAGGTTTGACTCAGTGATGAAGAATTCGAGGTCAAGTTCGTTAATGGGCATAATCATCGGCCAAACTTTTTTGGAGTTATACCCATCTGAAATGTTGTATTTTCAGCAACAAGTTTAAATAGACAATAATCTTGATAATTACTTGTAGACTGCCAACGCACCAATTTTTGATAAATATCGTGAACCTATCAAAGCATTTTTCGTTATTCCTGAAACGGGAGAAAATGAAACCCTTATTCCATACTTCTGACGCTCACTGTATATGGAATTTAAATATTTCTGTACCCCTAAGTTCTAAATTCATTGGCTCGGTTTTTATAGAAAATAGGTAGGAGTAGTGTCTTCTGATGAGAAAATACTGTTGATAAAAATATTTCATCACAATAATTCAATTTTAAAAAATAACGCCCTCTATGTTCTATCAATAAGTGAGCCAATCAATTATGGAACAAATCTTATTTATGGGTAATATTGTCTGGCATTGATAATAAACGTTAATTTATTTTTACGATAAAAATCAATCCATAAAGTAAGATGTAAAAGGAACAAGGTCATTCCATCAGCAAGCGAAATAATTCGTGGATTTTTCAACCATGCAGAATTATCTCTCATCATCAATAATCTGATCTCGCTATACTCTAACTAAAACATAGAATCGTCTATTTAAACTTCATTTGCGTTTATTTTCAAGTACTCGTAAGAGTACGCATTCTGCCAAATGTCTGTAATTTTCAACGATCTCAAAAGATTCCATTGGAAATTCAATTTTGTGCGTCTGGGGGTATCAGATATACCCATTTGAAATTTTATTTTGCCAATATTTCTCAAACAAGAGATACGATCGAGTTGAAAATGGATATTCATTAGTAGCATATCGACGTCGACGTCGCTAGAAGTGAAAAAAAAAATTGGTACAAGCCCTGTGGACAGGAGCTTTCTGGCGCTCTAGTTCAAACAGACAAATTAAATCTTCTAAAGTATTGGTTTCTCAGAGTTGAGAATTATATCAATGTATTCTTATGATAGAACTGCATCATAAAGAAAATTCAATTCAAATAATAGTTTTTTTATCAAGATTAAATGAGCAGTCTGAGAATGAGAACTGCACCATGGAAGAAATCAAATTAAAATAGCTGAAATGGATTTGACTCTCTCTTATAGAACAGGATGACATGTACGAGTATGAACACAGAGCATATAATAAAGCTTAGATAGAATAATTATAGCATTCTGTGTAAACATAGAAGTACGATTAATTATTGAAATTTCGAAAAATCATATCTCCGAAAGTATTAGCTTGTTGGAGTTAAAAATGACATCAATGGATTTTTATGGTGAAACTGCATCTTAAATGAAAATTGAATTTGAAATTTGTTACTTAAAAAAAAATTTTTTTTTCGTTACTCCGAAACCATCTGGCCTATTTTGCCCAATAACAAACTTAATCGAGATATTCATCTCCCTAACCTACTCTGAAAATTTCAACTGCGCTCATTCCGTTCGAGAGCTATTGTAGAAATTTTTTTTTTAATTTTCAAATTTTTTTTTTACACTTTGCAGTAATCTGGTCAATACAAAACTTCACATTCATATAAAAGTCATGATTCTACAATTTGATGCTAAATTTCAGATAGATCGAGTGATCGGTTTCGGAAATATTCATAAAAAATGTTTTTACTAAAATCAGCCATAACTCCGAAACCACTTGATGGATTTTGCCCATTAACGAACTTGTCCGAGATATTTGTGCTCCAAACCCACCTTGCAAATTGCAATCGTCTAACCTCTTTTGTTCGAGAGTTATCGTGCCTACAGAATTGATTTTGACCTCGGATTCTTGATCAGTGAGTCGAACCAAATCGTTAGAGACCATTTTCAGCCAAAAATTCGAAAATTTCAGACATTTGGGCAAATTGATAAGCACTCTATTCCGAGGAACTAGAGCACCAAAAATAGTTGAGAACAGTTCAAAATCTCGGAAACGGTATTGTCAGAATTTGCTGAAATTTTGTATGTACCTAAAGGGCAACCGAGATATGGATTAAAAGCTTCACAGCTTTCTTAAGATGACAGATAATATTGTTTTTCTGTACCTAATGGCTTCTAAGCAAATGTATGCGAGTGTAATATCTTAATGTAGATATTCTTGCAGACAATTTATTACTCAAACTTAAGGAGATTCTACTAATGTTCTGTTATGATGTGCAATTTTAAACGAAGAAAATTATCATTGAATATTGGATCTATTGGAATATTTTAAAATGAGAATATAGTAAATTTTGTTCTCATTGAAAGTATTGTTGTTAGATTTAGTTTAAAATTAATATAGAGGATGTATCTGAATCACACCGAAAAAAATGTAAGGGGTGATTATGTGATGAAAATTAGGGAGGGTATTTGGTATAAACATTTTTGAAAAACCTCCCCCCGTAAAAGTTACACCCCTCCGAAGATTAACAAAAAAAAAATTTCTCTTTTTTATTTTTCCTGTATATTAAAAGTCTTCAATAAAGGTAATAGAAGGGGTGATGAAGAAAATAAAGCAAAACTGGTAAAATATACGAACTATAAACAAATAAATTAGGTTAGGGAAATTAACCTCGTTGCTTTTTAAAATGCTTTGTAATTTTTGTTCTCGCAAATGCTTAAGTTTTCGGAAAAAGGTGTACAGATAAGAAAGTTAGTAAATGAATTGGGCCTTTCAGCCATGTTATTTTAAAAAGGAAATTTGTATCCCCTTTTAAGCATATTTCAGGGTTGAAAAATTTCCAAAATGTGTAGTTTTATTGTCTAATAATATTTGCCAAGTTTCGTGTTTTTAGCTTAATATACAGGGAAAATTAAAAAGGGAAACAATTTTTTTTGTTAATCTTCGGAGGGGTGTAACCTTTCCAAGTAGAATCCTGATGTATTAGAAACGATCAAAGTTACGAATTTTCATTCAAAACTAATAAATGAGGGTATAATTACTATGGTAACCGAAAAGAAAAGAAGGCAGTAATTCAAATAATATCAATGAATGAATGAATAAGTCCTTAAAAAGAAGAATTTAAGAGGAATTGTCAGAAGGAGTAAGGAATATCGAGATTTAAGTTCTCTAAATAAACAAAAATAGAAGTTTTCGACTCCATTTCCAACATCTTTGATCTTAAAAGGACATTAATTTATAGGACAAATTTAGTTGTTAGTTTAATGATAGAATATTTATAAGTCCAAGTTTTATAATTTGTTAAATTATTTAATACATTCCAAACTTATTTTTTGTATTTCAATTAGAATCCTCGCCAGTTTTCAATTGAATTAAATATTTTATTAAAAATTAAATTCATTGAAGCCGGAAAAAAAATTATAATTCCACTATTCATAACCGTGTATTTTTACTTAAATTGTGCACCAACTTTTTTCCGAATCGATGAGGTTATAATTACATATTAATAAAATTGTATACAGTGGAAATATAGGTTTAATATTATGTCTTGTTTATTATTGTGGTAAATATACTATATTATTATTATTATTCGTTACTATAAATTTGATTTCCTATTAATATTACATACTTTGGATTACTGAAAAATATTATTAGACGAGGTCACTTTGACAGATTCACTAAACTGGATTAAAAATCTATAAATTCTTCGTTCAAATGTTTTGCTTATTCATTTCACTGCATATTATAAAGAATTTTCTAAATATGCCATTCGAAATCTTGTTTTCTCGATACTGGGTGTTAGAAATCACAGTGCAAAAAAAATTGTGCCTCCACCCAAAAATTTTTCTGAAGAACTTACATCCCTTATACCAAAGTTAACCATCGTGTCGAACAATAAGAACATCATCATTACGGTACCGATCAATCCAACTACGGAACATATCAAAATTTTTGTAGCCAGCTGCATGTTCGCAGATGAGCAATGATACTCTTTTGGGTTTTAACATGAACTATTTCGAAAATGTGTGGAGAGAACACAGTTATAATTTCATTGGTTCCCATCTTTCCGCATGGGTAGGGATGAGTTGAGCATTCTTCAATTCCTTCCCATAATGCAGGTACGTATTAGCTCAAATGATAGAGGAATAGATAATAGAACATCTTATTAACAGTTATTCGATCGATTTGAATTTTTAATTTTCGTAAAATGGACTGACAAAAATAATATTCCAACAATATTTATGATACGCTTATAAATAATATTTTCCGCTGGTTATTAATTTTTTGCGATATATATTTCTCAATAACAATATTAATTTAGGAAGAATTCTGCCCAAATTTTTTTATTATATTTTTTACGACCTAACATTATATGAAATTCGAATTTCAGGTTTCATATGTTAAAAATAGGCCTGGCTCTTGATGGCACATGCATCAGGCTGTGCTTAATTCTAGGATTGGGCAGACCATGAAAAAAATCACCTAGCAGCATTTCGACTGCTCATTGTAGAGTGTAGACGGAGGTTCCATATGGTAAAAATAGGCCCGACTGTAGATGACATGAAGCTGTGCTTAGAATACAGCGAAACAGCCTAATTCTAAGATTGGGCAAAAATAAAATGTCTTATGGGTATTTCAACTGGTTTTGTAGACTGAGGTTCCATATGTTAAATGTAGGCCTGGCTGTTGATGAAAAATGCATCAGGCTGTGCTTAGAATATAGTGAAACAGCATAGCTCTAGGATTGGGCAAACCAAGAATAAAATGTCCTAAGGGCATTTCGAGTGGTCACTGTAGATTGAGGTTTCATAGGTTAAAAGTAGCCCTGGCTGTTGATGCAAATGCATCAGGCTGTGCTTAGAAGATAGCGAAACAGCCTTGTTAGGATTGGGCAAACTAAGAAAAAAATATCTTGAAGGATTTTGACTCTGTAGACTGAAGTGCATGTGTTTAAAATAGGTCTCACTCTTGATAAAAATGCATCAGGATGTGCTTAGAAGATAGTGAAACACCCTAGTTCTAGGATTGGGCAAACTAAGAACAAAATGTCTTATAGACAATTTGACTGGTTACTGTACTCATATGTTAAAAATAGGTCGGGCTGTTGATGGCAAATGCACCAGGCTGTGTTTATGAAATAGTAAAACATCCTAATTCTAGGATTGAGCCAACTAAGAATAAAATATCTTATCAGCATTTCGACTGGTCACTGTAGACTGTGTTTATAAAATAGTGGAACAGCCTAATTCTAGGATTGGGCAAACCAAGAATAAAATTTCTTATTGGAATTTCGACTGGTCACTGTATACTGAGGTTTCATATGTTAAAAAAAAAAAGCACTGACGTGAAGTCAGTACTCTTTGGCGCGCGTGTTCACGGTGGCTAATTTGAATTGAATGATTCAAAAATTAACAGTGCTGTATCTAAGCTGCCATCAGGATAGAGTAACAAAGTTGGAAAAGAACACAAGTGACTCTCCTTAGTCGCACAAGCTCCTAGAAGATTTGGGAGGGTCAGTATAATCCTAATCATGTTTATAGCACGCGCGCCAAAGCAGATTGACTTTTTACACTTTTTCTTTCATTGTTAAGTCAATCTGCTTTTGCGCGCGTGCTATAAACATGATTAGGATTATACTGACCCTCCCAAATCTTCTAGGAGCTTGTGCGACTAAGGAGAGTCACTTGTGTTCTTTTCCAACTTTGTTACTCTATCCTGATGGCAGCTTAGATACAGCACTGTTAATTTTTGAATCATTCAATTCAAATTAGCCACCGTGAACACGCGCGCCAAAGAGTACTGACTTCACGTCAGTGCTTTTTTTTTTTTTTTTCAAGTTCCTTTAACAAATATAGCTATCAATACAGTTTGGCTGTTAGTTTTACCGTAGATCAGAAAAAAATTCGGTTGTGGGTCCTCCGTTAGGGACGAAATTGCATCTTCTCCAAATCCGAACGCATTTTAATATAGATCTACCGAATATAGTTATTTATAAATTCGCCTCAGGGCCACCATACTGACCATTCAAATCGGAAACAACGCTATTTCCCCCAAACTGACTTGTGCCCGTGCACTGAATTGACATGAATATTCTTTTAAAACCTCACAATATCGGCTCATTACTCCCAACATAACCCAAACAACCCAAAACCATTCACTTCTCGTCTGCGCAAGCGCAGTATACTTGTGGCTGCAAGTCCTCCCAAAATTACACACCTCACAAAAAACTCCGATTCTCCAACACTAGTGGTTCAGGAGATATCGCTTCTTGAATCCACGCATGCGCAGACCCTCACCAGGGGATTCTATAGCGGAAAAGCACCTGCCACCCCAAAACCCCAATCCTCTCTGACGAAAGCACCACCAGTTAAATCACTGATGGTCTGCTCATGCGCATAACGAAATATGCCCGTAAGGGGCTACATCCATTTCGAAATTAGCCCCAGGGCCACGGTACGGACACTTTAACTCTGAAACAACGCTACAGCCCACAAACTGACTTGTCCTTGCACTGAATTGCTATGAATATTCTTTTAAAACCTCATAATATCGACTCAGCACTCCAAACATAACTCATCCAACTCAAAAACAGTCACTTCTCTTCTGCGCATGCGCAATCTACTCGCGGCTAAAAGTCCTCTCAAAATAACACACCTTACAAAAAACTCCGATTCTCCAACACTAGTGGTTCAGGAGATATCACATCTTTAATCCACGCATGCGCAGACCCTCAACAGGGGATTCTATGGAGGAATAGCATCCGCCACCCCAAAACTCTAATCCTCTCAGACGAAAACACCACCAGTTAAATCACTGATGATCTGCTCATGCGCATAACGAAAAATGCCTGTAAGCGGTAACATCAATTTCAAAATTAGCCCCAGGGCCACGGTACGGACACTTTAACTCGGAAACAACGCTACATCCCCCAAACTGACTTGTCCTTGCACTGAATTGCTATGAATATTCTTTCAAAACCTCATAATATCGACTCAGCACTCCT
The DNA here is from genome assembly GCA_937662695.2 of Halyzia sedecimguttata. Lineage (NCBI taxonomy): Eukaryota > Metazoa > Arthropoda > Insecta > Coleoptera > Coccinellidae > Halyzia > Halyzia sedecimguttata. The sequence continues at coordinate 80,922,487 of OW569415.2, read as the reverse complement.
AACATAACCCATCCAACCCAAAAATAGTCACTTTTCTTCTGCGCATGCGCAATCTACTGGCGGCTGAAAGTCCTCTCAAAATAACACACCTTACAAAAAACTCCGATTCTCCAACACTAGTGGTTCGGAAGATATCGCATCTTTAATCTACGCATGTGCAGACCCTCATCAGGGATCTGAATTCTCTGGAGGAATAGCATCCGCCACCCCAAAACCCCAATCCTCTCTGACGAAAACTACAGCAGTTAAAGGACTTCTCATCTGCGCATGCGCAATACGGAAAATGCCCGGAAAGGGCAGCATGAACCTCAAAAACATATGTTTCGGCATTAAAAGCAAAGTATTCCGCAAAATAGTAGTAATTTTTTAATTTTTTTCATGTCACGTGATCTTCACGAAATTTTGCAAAAGTGTTTGCTTTGGTCTTTTGCATCTAACTACTGAGTTTCAATTTAATCAGATCAGTATTTTTCGAGTTATCGTGAAAACAAAATTTTCAAATTTTCAAAAATTTTTTTTGCCACTTTAGGGCCGTCCGTTCAACACAAAACTTCGCAGGCATATAAAGGTCATGATTCTACAATCTGATGCCAAATTTCAAAAAGATCGACTGATCGGTTCCGGAAATATTTATAAAAAACGTTTTTATTAAAAACGGCCTTAACTCCCAAACCGCTCGGTCGATTTCGCCCGTTAACGAACTTGTCCGAGATATTTACGCTACGAAACTACCCTGCAAATTTCAACGCTCTAAGTCGTTCCGTTCGAGAGTTATCGTGCTAACGGCCGGACCGGCCGGCCGGCCGGCCGGCCGGCCGGACCGGACGGACAGAATTGAATTTGACCTCGAATTTTTCATCAGGGAGTCGAACCCAATCGTTTGAGACCATTTTCGAAAAAAAATTCGAAAAATACAGACATTGTGACGAAATGATAGCACGCTGTTCCTTGCGGAACACGCGCGCAAAAATAGGTTGGGCTCTTGATGGCAAATGCACCAGGCTGTGTTTATAAAATAGTGAAGCAGCCTAATTCTAGGATTGAGCCAACTAAGAATAAAATATCTTATCAGCATTTCGACTGGTCACTGTGGACTGTGTTTATGAAATAGTGGAACAGCCTAATTCTAGGATTGGGCAAACCAAGAATAAAATTTCTTATTGGAATTTCGACTGGTCACTGTAGACTGAGGTTTCATATGTTAAAAATAGGCCTGGCTGTTGATGACAAATGCATTAGGATGTGCTTAGAAGATAGTGAAACAGCCTAGATCTAGGATTGGGCAAACTAAGAACAAAATGTCTTATAGACAGTTTCACTGGTTACTGTAGACTGAGGTTTCATATGTTCTAGGTTTGGGCAAACCAAGAATAAAATTTCTTATTGGAATTTCGACTGGTCACTGTAGACTGAGATTTCATATGTTAAGAATAGGCCTGGCTGTTGATGACAAATGCATCAGGATGTGCTTAGAAGATAGTGAAACAGCCTAGTTCTAGGATTGGGCAAACTAAGAACAAAATGTCTTATAGACAGTTTGACTGGTTACTGTAGACTGAGGTTTCATATGTTAAAAATAGGTCGGGCTGTTGATGTCAAATGCAGCAGGCTGTGTTTATAAAATAGTAAAACAGCCTAATTCTAGGACTGGGCCAACTAAGAATAAAATATCTTATCAGCATTTTGACTGGTCACTGTAGACTGTGTTTATTTAATAGTGGAACAGCCTAATTCTATGATTGGGCAAACCAAGAATAACATTTCTTATTGGAATTTCGACTGGTCACTGTAGACTGAGGTTTCATATGTTAAAAATAGGCCTGGCTGTTGATGACAAATGCATCAGGCTGTGCTTAGAAGAAAGCGAAACAGCCTAGTTCTAGGATTATTTGCCAACGATGAACAAAATGTCTTGTAGGCATTTCGGCCGGTCGGTCTGTAAACTGGAGGCGTGTTTTTGACCAGCAGTTATATAATCAGGTTTGAGATCTTTGGTAAAGCCACCCCAGATCCTTGAGCAAGATAATCGGACTCACCAACAATCTAGATCTGCTCAAGAAACTCTGTTCTACAATACTGCAAAGGAAAGGGTGGAATCACTCACGGCAAATCAATCGATCACTACAATATCAATTTTAGTTTATTATTTGAGACTAATTTCTCAAGTCCCCTAGAGAATAGTAGAGCATATGTTTGAAACAGTCATGAAAATCAGTGGTAGAGAATCCAGGCAGGAAAACACAGAACTCCCTTTTTCAATGAGTTGTATTGTATGCTCCTGATCAGAATGGCTATGCCTGAACCGACAATAGTTATTTTTACGGATTCATAGTCGTTCGAGGTGACATTTAAAAAAATAATATTTAATTTATGAACTTCATGGCTCTCTACTCTGCCCTCCCTGGACTGCACCTCGTACATTTATTATTCATTTATTATTCATTTGTACCTTCACAATCGATTGAACAATTCATGAACGAGAATAATAACTGAGTCAGCCTCTGTTTTATAAGATGGGCAGTCAGAGCCAGTCATTATATTTAAAAACCGTCATTAGTATCAATATTTCTACGAACTTTAACAGTAGAGCAGAATATACCCCGAAGGTCATGGCAAAGCCAACTTGACATCGTTTCCTGGGATCGAAAAGACGAATTTAGACATTTTTAAATCGTTATTACTTATGTTATGGGGGTAACATAGAGTTAGACGATAATGAAGACTGTTCATTGGAGCCAATTTGTTTAATGTCTATTTTCATTGAATTAATTCTTTTTTTCATTATCAATAATTCAGAACGTCGTAACTTGACACAATTTGAAGTTTGACGTACAGTTGAATGACAGATCGATATCTATAAGCAATTAATAATCTCAAATAAAATAATTGTTCAAATGCACTGACGTGAAGTCAGGAGCTTTTGCTCTCATGTTCCAGGCGTCTATTCACGCTTCGTACAAAGTGAATCAAGCTGAAACTCGAAGGTATGTGTGGAATATCACCGGATTTTGATGTAAATTCTCTGAAATGTGAGATTTTTTAAGAACGACATTTTGTTTGTGATCCTCATGAAATTCCGCAAGAATTTGCGCGTCAGTAGTCTACAACTAATTACCAAATTGGATCGGTTCTTTTTTGTTGCTCTTGGTCCTCGGAACAGAGTGCTTATCAATTTGCCCAAAAGGCTGTAATTTTCGAATTTTTGGATTAAAATGGTCTCAAACGATTTGATTCGACACACTGATCAAGAATCCGTGGTCGAAATAAATTCTGTCCGGCCGGCCGCAGGCACGATAACTCTCGAACGAAAGGAATTAGAGGAAATTTGCAGGGTAGGTTTGGAGCTTAAATATCACGGACGAGTTCGTTAAAGAGAAAAATCCAGCAAGCGGTTTCGGAGTTAAGGCCATTTGTAGTAGAAACCTTTTTTATGAATATTGCTGGAACCGATCACTGAAATTCAGTATCAAATTCTAGAATCATGACATTTATATGCATGCAAATTTTTGTTTTGATCGAATTGCCGTAAAGTGGCAAAAAAAATTCAAACATTTTTTACATTACAAATTTCAAATACAACTTCTTTCAAGATGCAGTTCCATCATAAGAATCCACTGATGTTATATTCAACTCTAACAAGCTAGAACTTTCGGAGATATGATTTTTCAAAATTTCAATAATACATCGTACTTCTATGTAGACGATGCGAATTCTATCTGTCTGTGTTCTATCAGTGTTCACTATTCATTCATGTCATCTTATCTACCTATTAGAGATGTCATATTTATTTGTGTTCGAGTTTATTTATATAATTCATACTTTGAAAATATTATTGGAAAACAAGGTTCTGTGGCTTGTATTTGTGAATATATACAAGACGGTTTGGATACAAAAAATAATATTGACTTGTTGCATATTGAATAATTTATGTGCAAATATTGAGGATGATGTTTCAGAAGATTTAGAATTGGATCATTTTAATGATGTAGTTTATGAAGGCAATAGGAAAGAAGAACATAATGGAATCATCAAAAGAAATTACTGTTCGTTGACCACCGAGGTTAATATTACCTTTTACTTCCTTAAGTAGTGAGACATGTTCCTATATACAGTATTTTCATGATGTTGCTAGCAAAAAAATTCTGAAATATTTATCTACATTTGTGTATCAAATATTCTTCCTTGAGTTAAGGTTCATAATACAGAATGAATGTGTTAGTGGTAAGTACTATAAAATTATGAAAAGAGGAGTGTATTTCAATAATATATTTTGAACTATTAATATAATTTGTTCGTCAGCCTATACCCATTCAAATATCAGGAATAAAATCTGCGAGCCTTCAAAACCTTATTTTGAAGTAAAGTTCCAGTTCGATCGGACCTATATTGGTGAAGATATTGACGAAATATCGAAATCTTACAACGATCGAGGTGTACATTTGTTTACACTCGACAAACAAAGTTGTCAACAGTTTTTGATATTTGACGTGCCTGGAAAGAATTCAGTCAATCATCATGTGCATAGATCGGCCGAAGTCAAATTTGACAAATCTATACGTCAGTAATAATACTTGTTCAAGTTCGGCTTTCACCGTAGTTCTGTACTGGCTGTGGTGGTAAAGCAAGAAGGTCATAGCACATAGATACCGGGATCCATTGCCGTGGCCGAAATTGATATTTTTCATTTTTTTCCACTTCTGGCGAAATAATAACTTTGAGACAAGGGTTTTGGACGGAATTGAATGGATTTTTTCATAAAATTACGTGAAACGTGAGTATTTTCGTATATTATTAGATATTAAAAAAAATACTGCTATATAGAGAGTTTTTTATAAAATGTCAATTCCTAGTTCCTCATTGCACAACCGAGTGATTTGTGTCCTGATAATTCTTGAAATAAACTATTGAAAATAAACCACTGCTCAACCGGTGTTTGTCTCATGGCACAATTGTACGATTAAACTGATTTGTGTCCTTACGCCACCACAAACAAAGCACTGTATATTTTTGACCCAACAGTAAATCTATGTATCCGAATGGATCATTATGCCACCACAGACGCAGCACTGTTCATTTCGACCCAATATACCAATTTATATCTCGGCATTCTCGTAACTCGAGTAGCGTTATCTCTTTCGGTGCCTCATGATGCACGACCGAAAATCATTCGAACGAAAAGCTCGCGTTTTTCAGAACATCTCGAGAGGTTTCAATAATCGAAAGGTTCAATTATTTTCAATCAAGAGATCCAACCTCTACTGATTACCAAGTTTAAATTGGATCGAATCTGTATTTTTTGAGTTATTGACTAAATAACAACAAACTTTCAGATGGGTGTAACTCTAAAACCATTTGGCCGATTTTGTCTATTAACCAACTTAACGAGTATTAAATACTTCATGAGTATTTGGATGCGCAACCTAATCTGAAAATTCTTTCCGTACCGAAATCCAAAATCTTGATTTTTTACAAAGCATGGAATAACATGGTATTTTTAACCATCAATCAAGTAACTTATTCTATTTCGGCTTTGATATTCAGATTTCACACACTCGATATTGTCATTTAATTCAGTTCGTTAATACTGTAATTACCAGGTATCAAGGCAGAATTTTTTAAGAGTTCAAAGGGCAAAAATTCTTGTTAATTCAATCAAAACATTATTAAATCAGATTTTAAGAAAATTAATTTTATTATTCTCTATCAATTCAAAGAATCATTAATATGTTGAGTATCGAACAAGGATACAATTGCTGGGATCTAATAGGTACCTAAGAAAAATATATAAATTAATTTGTCGTCGACCTTCGTAATTTTTAAAAAATGTCTAGTGGTACGGTGCTCACAAAATTTTACACACATCTTCATATCTATATTCTACAACTAGTTAGCAAGCGACAATTCGATCGAGTCTTTATTTCTTGAGTTATCGAGGAAATAATATTCCAGATGGGTATAAATCCTAAACCGTTTGGCCGATTATGGCTAACAGCTAAGTTAACTCTCCCATTCAGATGCGTAACCTACCCTGAACATTGCAAGTCCCTTTCTCCTTTCGTTCGAGAGTTATCGAGGCAACGGCAACCCATCCAGCTACTGACCTCACACAAGACTGCTCGGATCTCCAACAATATGAATCCGATCGGGTTCAAACTTGGAACTTGGCATTAGAGTTAGGTTCTGAAGGCTCTCAAAAAATTTCAGACATGTCGGATGAATAGTTTCTGATATATAGAATTTTTTTTCAGTGATATTCAATGATTTTTTACTAACTAATAACCATGTTTAAATTGGATCGGTTTTGAATTTGTCGAGTTATTGAGGAAATAACAACCAAATTTCAGATGGGTATAACTCCAAAACCGTTTGGCCGATTATGCCTATAACAAACTTAAATGTTGCATTCAGATGCACAACCTAACCTGAAAATTTCAAGTCACTATCTCTTTCCGTTCTGAGGTTATCGTGACATAAATAATATTTTTAATATTTTTGTTTAAATTTTCTGGCGATACGATTCTCACAAAATTTCACAAGCGTCCTTAGGTTTCTATTCTACAACTACTCACCAAGTTTCAATTTGATCGGATTAGTTATGGTTGAAAATAAAATTATTACTCGGAAACCGTTCAGCTGATTATGCCCATTAACGAATTTGTCCGTCGTATTGGGACGCGCCACCAACCCTGAAAATTGCAAGTCGCTATCTCTTTCCGTTCTCAAGTTATCGTGGCCGGACAGAATCAAATTTGACCACGAATTCTTCATCGGTGAGTTGAACCTAGTCGTTTGAGACCATTCTCGGCAAAACATTCGATATATGTTCCCCAGAACATACGCGCAAAAACATGCTGTGTATGTGTCATTTGCTTTGTATCTATCATTTGCTATTCTGAAATTATTCCGAAATTAATAAAAATATGTAGAGATCGACGAAAAAATGTAATATGCACCTTGGCGAAAAACTGTTGCCTGCTTGCAATTTGCAGACTCGACTACAATAGACAGTTTTTCGCGTTTATGGATTGAATTTGACCACGAATTTTTCATCAGCAAATTAAAAATTGGTTCAAGCACTGACGTGAAGTCAGGAGCTTTTGCACGTATGTTCTATTGTCCATTCTCCTGTATTGAACACTCTTAATCGAATTTACCATGGTGAATTCTATTGTCTATTCTCCTATATTGGACACTCTCAATCGAATTTACCATGGTGAATTCGATTAAGGCTGTCCAATACAGGAGAATTGACAATAGAATTCACCATGGTAAATTCGATTAAAAGTGTCCAATACAGGAGAATGGACAATAGAACATACGCGCAAAAGCTCCTGACTTCACGTCAGTGCTTGAACCAATTTTTTTTTCGTGAAGTCAGGATAGAAAGCAATGATGAAAAAATTAACACATAATTGTCTACCCTCAATTCTTCTTTAGGAGAAGAATACATAATTATTCTTGAAAAATATTACTGGAATTAATGTCATATTTAAATAATCAAAGTAAAGAAAGTTATAAGTTTAGTTACTAACATATTGAATGAAATTTAATTGAATTCCAGTAATATTCAATTACTTATTCTTAACCAATAAATGTCCATTGATAGATCTAAAGGTGATGAGGTGGAACATAAAGATATATTCTGATTAGTGATAGAAAAACTGGCCTAAAATTCCTCTCTACCCATCACGAGATCAAATATCCACAAATGAGCCTCTCACCTTACAAGATCAGAAAGTGTGGTTAATTTAAAGTTAAGTTTTGAAGCCTTCAGCAAAATTTCAGTGATATCATATTAAAAATAATACATAACCTTTCAAAAGTCCCCTCTCACAAATATACTCCTCTGAAGGCACATGGATCTCTTGAAGAAGAATCGCCTTCTCTATTTCTCAAAGATATTCACTCTTATTCATAGAAATCCCTTCAATATTTAGTTGCCTCCTCCTAAGGAGGATCTCTTTCAAAACCAGGTCTGACCGCTAATGTAGGGCTATCATATCCCATAGATTTGTGATGAAATAACATGATTTTCCCAAGAACATACGCGCAAAAATATGTCATCATGACATTCATGTTTCTGAAGGTTCTCGCAAAAATACGACAATAGACAACATATCATACGATGATTCGCATCCAGCTACCGAACTTACAAAAGACTACTTGGTTCTCCAACAATATGGATCCGATCGTGTTCAAACTTGGAACTCTGCAGTAGAGTTAGGTTCTGAAGGCTCTTCCAAAATTTCAGCCATGCCGGACGAAGTTTTTGATATATAGAATTTTTTTCAATTATTTTCAATAATTTTTTTGAAATTTTCTAGTTATACCATCCTCACAAAATTCTGCAAGAATCTTCGCGTTGTTATTCTACAACTAATAACCATGTTTGAATTCAATCGGTTTTGTATTTTTCGAGTTAATGAGGAACAAAAAACAACCAAATTTCAGATGGCTATAACTCTTAAACCGTTTGGCCGATTATGCTTATAAACGATCTCAAATGTCGCATTCAGATGTGCAACCTAACCTGAAAATTTCAAGCCTCTCCTTCCATTCTCAGGTTATCGTGTCATAAATAATATTTTTTAATAATTTTTTTAAAATTTTCTAGTGACACGATTCTCACACAATTTCACAAACGTGCTTAGGTTTATATTCTACAACTATTCACCAAGTTTAAATTCGATCGGATTTATTTTGGTTGAAAATAAAACTATTACTCGGAAACCATAGGGCCGATTATACCCATTAACGAACTTGTCCGTCGTATTGGGATGCGCCACCTACCCTGAAAATTTCAAGTCGCTAGCTCTTTCCGTTCTCAAGTTATCGTGGCAACGGCCGGACGGCACCACAGAATTAAATTTCACATTTGGGCAAAATGATAACGCGATGTTCTCCAGAACATACGCGCAAAAAAATCTATTGTGACCATTTTCGGTTCAAAATTCTACACTCACAGACACATTTGGGCAAAATGAGAGCACCCTGATACGAGTCTAGATAAAATGATTTGTGATATTCAATATGTCAGGTATAAAATGAATGAAAAATTCTACACCGAACAAAATTGTAAAATCATTTATTAACATTATTCACAGGAGTATCTACCATATACTTATCAACTAAAACAATGCAGTGCTCAACAAACGATGAATCAATTCTAAATTAAAGGTACAGCTCAAACACTTAATTGACTGATAAAAATAAACTGTCAGTTTATCAATAATATGCAGTTGAGTCACCATCTCCTATCCGCGTGTAATCACAACAGACACTTCAAAAGTAGTGAGATGCCACCTCGTATAGTGATAAACGCTATGAATTAAAGATGTACAAGCATACCTTAATAAGAAGGGTGATTTAGTAAGGGTAGATGGAGGACACCAAGGTGCTTCTGAATAACCTACATGATTTGGGTCTGTCGTTCTTCATAAGCAAGGTACCGAGTGATATATTAATTTTTCCCACTATTCATTTAGTCAAATTATGGAGCACCCTATACATTTTGATAATATTTGGTATGTATTTTTATCCACAGTGGTGTCGATTAACATAATAAAGAAAGTCTTATTCCAGATACAGCCTTAAAAAATTAGCGAGTAGGTTTCAGGTTGAAACAACATTCTGTATATCAATATTTTAAAATTTTATTTGGAAAATTATTATTGGGAAAATGCATCTTAAAAAAAATTGAATTTCAAATTTGTAATATAAAAAAATGCTTTTTTGTTACTCCGAAAGCACCAGGCCGATTTTGCCCAAAAACGAACTTAACCAAGATATTTGTCTCGCAGACCTACTCCAAAAATTTCAAATGTCTAGCCCATTCCATTCGAGAGTTATCGTGTTAACGGATGAGACCATTTTCAGCCAAATATTCAAAAATTACAGACATTTGGGCAAATTGATAAGCACTCTGTTCCGAGGAACAAGAGCGCCAAAAATGGGGAAAATTAATAGATCACCCGGCATTATTGGTTATAAGGAATGATAGACCCATAAAATATTGGTTATTTAGAAGCATCTCGATGTCCTCCATTTACCCTTTCTATATGCGCATATCTCAATGAGTCATCCTGTATACATGCATATTCGAGAAAACAATATACTCCGCACAGGCGTTTTTTATATAGTAAAGACGAGGAGTATGCAGTACTTAAACTATTGTTTTTTAATAAAATAATGTATTCGTTGGCCGATACCCATTCAAATATTACAAATTGTTTTTTAATTATTATGTGTTTATTTCATATGGCACACATAGGAAATTAAATTGTTACTAACACGTGCATTACACTCGTTAATCACTTGATTATTTGGTAAAAATCACTGACTGACTTTAATTTTTGAAAGCGCGTAAAAAGATTGATCGAAAATTCAGAACATTTTCAAATAAATTATGCGAATACCGCTATATGGGGGCTATATATATATATGGGTATTTTAAAAAAATTTAATTTTCAAATCTACTCAATTTTCATGGAAACTCAGCTATTAAATCTACAATAATTATTGTTACAAAAGAATCAATCTTTGTCTGGCGATTGACTTCTGATTCATATTCTGCCTTCTTCTCCTAGGCCATTCATTGGTGATGACTGGTCCAAGGGTTTCACCTTTTGTACAGAATTCACTTTCAGATTTTTGGTATCTTCATACATCATATAAGCGGCAATCACTACTCCAACCAAAGAAGATGTAAATATAATCCACTTGATTATTTTCACAAACTTCATCAAGCTGAAGAGACTTTTTATCGGTTTCGTGAACGTATCGTTCAACGAAACACCCTGTAACATATTTCGATTGTTAGTACAAAAACCAGACTCATGATTATTTATAGATAATTCTTTGTCCATATTGAACCGGTTTTATCATGACGTATGTTACCTAACAATTACCTCTTCTACCCAAAATATCGGATGAACAACAGTCGGCAGTTCTTTGAAAATAGCTATTTTGGCATTAGGTTCCAAAGGCATATTGAACTGTAGTCTTTTTCTAGCGGACACTGGTCCTCCCGTCATCTGTGAAGTAAACAAATGTTGAAATAAATTATACATAGATAAATAAATCACTACTCCACAAGAGTTAAGGAAATTTGGAGACTGTTTCAAAAATTTCCATTTTTTCTCACCATTAAATATGAGAAATCTGAATGTTTACCCACTTATCTAACTCATTATTTTGCCCATTTCTTTATAAATTCCATAGTTTCAGGTGAAAATTTATTTCTAGTATTTGTAGTGCAAAATCAGTTAACTCAAAAAATTGAAAAAATAAACTTCAGTAAAGATTATGGCATCCTCGAACATCAACCATAGCCTGACAACGCCTTTGCATACTTTCGATCAGATTATTGAAGTAGCCTCCCAGGTAACACAGACCTCGAATAGAGGTCTCTGAGAGGTTACAATGTGGATGAATATGCGAGCTCCCAATGTGAGATCCTCAAGATATCCCACAGATAACCAGAATAAGATATTCCTATTGCGAGCTCCTAAAGATATCCCACAGATAACCAGACTAAGACATCCTGTTACGGGATTCTCAAGCTATCACATATGTAACCAGAATAAGATATTCCCATTGTGAGCCCCTAAAGATATCACACAGATAATCAGAATAAGATATTCCTATTGCGAGCTCCTAAAGATATCACACAGATAACGAGAATAAGACATTCCTGTTGCGAGCTCCTTAAGTCATCGCAAGTTTAACAAGAATAAGATATTCCTATTGCGGAGATCCTCAAGATATCACATATGTAACCAGAATAAGATATTCTTTTTGCGAGCTCCTAAAGATATCCCACAGATAACGAGAATAAGACATTCCTGTTGCGAGCTTCTTAAGTCATCGCAAGATAACAAGAATAAGACATTCCCATTGCGAGCTCCTGAAGATATCACACAGATAACCAGAATAAGATATTCCTATTGCGAGCTCCTAAATATATCCCAAGATAACCAGAATAAGACATTCATATTGCGAGTTCCTTAAGTCATCGCAAGTATAACAAGAATAATATATTCCCATGGAGGAGATCCTCAAGATATCACAGAGATAACAAGAATAATATATTCCTATTGCGAGCTCTCAAAGATATCCCAAAGATAACCGGAATAAGACATTCCTGTTGCGAGATCCTCAAGATATCACATATGTAACCAGAATAAGACATTCCCATTGCGAGCTCCTAAAGATATTACGCAGATAACTAGGAAAAGACATTCCTATTGCGAGCTCCTCAAGATATCACAAGTGTAACGAGAATAACACATTCCATTGCGAGTTCCTAAAAACCTCGCAAATACAAAAAGAATAGGAAATCAGGTGGCGTGTTTTAGGGATCTACTCCATCCCTACTCTGCACTTCTCGTTTCCACCGGTAGATGGCGGGATCGTCTACTCTGTACCCGGAAGAACAACCCCATCGCTAATAACCCGACTGGAATATCGATCTACGCATCGAAGTGATGTATTCGGCGCCACACATGTACTGCATATTTGGAGGATATATAGATTATAGATCCATATCACCATATCGCAGCCATCTTCTCTCAGTACTGCCCCGGTTGAGCAGCCTGAGAACTTCACCATGTGATATTTCTGAGATGTTACTGGGATCATCCCCTGTGGAGGACATTTGGAGGTGATAGAGAGGTCTGGGCTACCTGCCTGCGATATCGCAGTACACATCTCAAAATATTCCCCAGGGTGAGCAGTTTGAGAACTTCCCCATGCTATATCTCAGAAATGTTACTGGGCTCATCCCCTGTGGCGGACATTTGGTGGTGATAGGGAGCTCTTGGCGACCTCCCAGCGATATCGCAATAGGCGTCACAATATCCCAGCAAGAGCTCGCCGAGACATCTCTGGGAGGTCCCTGTGTTACCTGGGCTTGATAAATTTCTCTCCAGAATAAGTCTCTTGCATCAGTTCAGTATTACATCAATCATGGATTGATGTCAGATTGATGCGAAACTCATTGTATACGCGTAGACTGATGAACTGATGGTCTGAAATGATGGCCAGATTGATGTCAGATTGATGCCAGATTGATACCAGATTGACCGTGTAACCTCCGTCTTATTATGGGTCCACAAAACTTAAAACTTTGATCAACTTGATTATACTATATAAGATTGTTGCGTCAAAAATGGACCAACATGGAATCAACTGCATAATATTTTAAAAATATACAAAATTTAATGCGCAAAGTTCAAAAGAATATATGAATATCTATATTTTCAGAATTGATATGAAATCGACATTTTAACGCAATAGTGGCTTCGGAATGCGTAAAATATTGTATTTTGGACGTATTCTGATATAGGGTTCTTGCAAGAATTTTTCTTAATATTGGAATCGATTATTATATCCATAAGAATACTGAAAAAGTTCGACCGCCATCAAAAATTTCAATTTTCAACGAGAAAACGATCATTCAAATTTGGTTGCACATAATGCCTGTTCAAACGATCGAAACTTGGCGCCAGTCCGTGATGTAACGCGTCATATCTACTTTCACTCTCTTCCTGTTTCCGTTTCACTCTTTATTCCAGTGTAACACAGCTCGGAGTAAACGGCACGAAGTCAGTATTGGCTGTAACAAGCAGATGGTACATTTTGATCACGTCGTCCGTCATAGCAACGATTCAGAAGCGTTTCACCTAATTTGAATTTGCTTCTTGATTTACCGATTTTCAATACCGAAATATTAAAATTTTATAAATTATGAAAGTGCATGGGGGCATACATGATGATCTGGTATTGAAGTAGATTCAGAAAAACATAAACATATGGTATTTCGTGTTACATGCAAGAGACCTATTGCGGAAAAAACCGTCTGAGTTCTTGAAGTGTATGTGGAGGTGGTTGATGAAAATCCAAAGCTCTCTCTAGCTGATCCCAAGCGTGTTCAATGGGATTGAGGTCTGTCGACCGAGGGGACAGGGGCAAATGTGGAATACCATGGTTATCCAGAGCTTTATCCACAATTCTCGCAAGATGGGGTAGCACATTATCGTCCAAATATAAATAAAAATTGGCCCAATAGCAGCATGAAACAAAGGAATAATATTGTCAATGACTTGCTCTATGTAAATCTGCGCATTTATGGTAGCATCAAGCACCAACAATTATGTACGTCCATTGAAACAAATGCCTTGAATTGCGTCAAAAGGGTACATGATTCGACAAGTAATCAAAGGCTCTCCACGAGTAGACACAAGGTTAGAAACCGCTCTCGTGCAGAAGTGGTAGATCTTCGGCCTTCACTTCTCGGTCTTTCGGTCACGTTTTCAGTTTCTCGATATCGATGGATGATTACGCTTCGCCTCGATCATAACAATAGCCCTATTGGCTTCATCCGCACCTTGTTTACGTCTAGGCATTATTGCAAAATAAATTTTCAGATTTTGATTCAAAGTTGAAAGTATGAAAGTAACACAATAACTGACCCAAAATTCTCAGAAACGCAAACGACAAGAACTTGCCTGAAACTGAAAAAGTTATCAAACGAGGAGCAAAAAAAACCATTTAGATAAAAGAGAGTAAACATTTGATTTCTCATAAATGAACATTTGGTGGACAAGAATCGGCTTTTTTTGAAACGGTCATAAAATTTCTGATCGTCCTTAACTTTTGTGGAGCAGTATATTCATCGGGAAATTCCATATTATCCAATTTCTATATAAATATCCATGTTGATCCTGTGATGTGAAGACCGCGATGCAAACTTTGCAATTTGCATACAAGTGAATGTTTACCTTCAGAATAGCAAGAAATGGTAAAACAACAAAGGATTTTATGAACAAAGTTAAACTGTGAAAACTAGAGGAATTTTAATTATTTATTTTCTAAGGACATGCCACAATATGGAAGTTTACTCAACCCAAACTTATAGAATCACCCACTAATTCATAGAATGAAAATACATATTCCAATTAAAGCTTCGATGTATTTCAAAGTGTTCTGTGCATCTCAACAATTGAAAATAACTAAATGAGAAACCTTATACAAGGTGATTCATTGGTATATGCGCATGCAGTAGGGGTAGTTTGAGGACACCGAGTTGCCTCGAAATAACCTATGTTTTATGGGTATTTCCTTCTTTATAACCAAGATACAGGGTGATTCATAAATTTTCCAAATTTTTGCGCGTATGTTCTGGGGAACATCACGTTATCGTTTTGCCCAAATGTCTGTAATTTTCGAATTTTTCGCCGAAAATGGTCTCAAACGATTGGGTTCGACTCCCTGATCAAGAATTCGAGGTCAAATTGATTCTGTCCGACCGGCCGGCCGTTGCCACGATAGCTTGAGAACGGAAAGAGATAGCGACTTGGAATTTTTTAGGGTAGGTGATCCAATACGACGGACAAGTTCGTTAATGGGCATAATCGGCCCAATGGTTTCCGAGTAATAATTTTGTCTACAACCAATACTAATCGGATCGAATTGAAACCTGGTGAGTGGTTGTAGAATATAAACCTATGGACGTTTGTGAAATATTGTGAGAATCGTATCGCTAGAAAATTTTAAAAAAATTGTTGAAAAATATTATTTACGTCACGATAACCTAAGACCGTAAAGAGCTAGGGACTTGAAATTTTGAGGTTTGGTTGATAATCTGAATGCGCCATTTGAGTTTGTCTATTGCTATAATCGGCAAAACGGTTTTGGAGTTATACCCATCTGAAATTTGGTTCTTAATTCCTCCATAAATCGGAAAAAAAACAGAACCGATTCAATTGAAACATGGTTATTAGTTGTAAAATGGCAACGCAAATATCCTTGCAAAATTTCGTGAGGATCGTACCACAAAAAACCATAGAAAATTATTGAAAAAAATCTATATATCAAAAACTATTGGTCCGACATCGCTGAAATTGCGAGAGCCTTCAGAACCTAACTCTTCTACCAAGTTCCAAGTTTGAACATGATCGGATTTGTACTTTTTGAGATCCGAGCAGCCTTGTGTGAGTTCAGTAGCTGGATGGGTGATCTTTGCATCAATAACTCTTGAACGGAAGGAGATAGGGACTTGCAATTTTGAGGATAAGTTGTACATCTGAATGGGAGAGTTAAGTTCGCTGTTGGCCATAATCAGCACAACGGTTTCGGAGTTATACCCATCAGGAATATTATTTCCTCGATAACTTAAAAAATATAGACTCGATTGAATTGAAGCTTGGTAACCAGTTTTAGAATATCGAATGAAGACGTTTGTAAAATTTTGTGAGGACCGTACCACTAGAAAATTTTTAAAAAATTACGAAAAAATATTATATATCTCATGATTCCTTGAGAACGGAAAGAAATAGCCACTTGCTGTTTTCAGGGTAGATTGCGCATCTGAATATGACATTTAAGTGCGTTAACTAGAGCATAATCGGCCAAATGATTCTGGATTTATATGAATCTGAAAAATGGTTGTTATTTCCTCAATAACTGAAAAAATTACAAATCCGATCCAATTCAAATATGGTTTTTAGTTGTAGAATGCCAACGCGAAAATTCTTGCAAAATTTCGTGAGGATCGTAGCACTAGAAAATTTTTAAAAAATCATCGAAAAAGAAAATTGGTTCAAGCACTAGCGTGAAGTCAGAAACTTTTGTTCTCTTGTCCATTCTCCTGTATTGGACACTCTTAGTCGAATTTACAGGAGAACGGACAATAGAATTCACCATGGTAAATTCGATTAAGAGTGTCGAATACAGGAGAATGGACAAGGGGACATACGCGCAAAAGCTTCTGACTTCACGTCAGTGCTTGAACCAATTTTTCAACGTATAAAACACCCCATACATTTTGGTAATATTTGGTCCGTATGTTCTTTGTCCACAGTGGTGTCAATTAACCCTTTATTGTCAATCATCTGATACTAACATGTTCGAAATGAATTTCTATACGATGATGCTCCCCAGAAGGATGTAAGCCTTCAACCCCGTCAAGGTAACTCCTGTCACAATCATAAAAATGTGGCAGTGAAACATAAATTGGAACTCCGATGCACTTGAATAGATCCATGAGGCCTTTTTTGAGGCAGGTGTCATTGGAGGGACAGAAGCATCTCTCATCTGCATTTCTTGACATGTCTCCAAGAGAAGCTGTATACAGCCAAACTGGTATGCCGTCATACTTGGTTGTTTTCTCATATTTTGCAACAAGCGACCTGAAACAAATTGTTGTTGATTTGTGTTTGTACGCCTCGGATATAAAGGATGGTGCAGTGAGTGCTTTGCGATTTTAAAGAGAAATATAGGCAACACTGGTAATATATCTGATAAATTTGCAGGTTTGCAGATCAACACAAATCAGCATTAAATGAATAATAATAATAACATGTGTAGGTAAGGAGTAACAGAAATGCATATTCCGGTACTTTGCAATGATATTTCAAAATACTACTCTTACGGTAAATTTTCAACGAAGTTTTTTACCTAACCTAACCTTATCTAACTTAACCATTTTATAAAATAATTCCAAATTCACAAACATTTATGCAAAATAGTAGCGCCCGAAAAAACTTATTTATTTTATCAGCTATAAATACTTCTGAAAAAAGATAAAATAGTCAACGTGAGAACGTCGTGAGCTGCGCGCGCTTCCCTGTTATTAATGGCAATTTGATCATTCAACATGGCGGAGTTGATGTAACATAAACAAATAATTTTCAATTGAAAATGAGGAAATAGGGGAAATAATGAGGTATATGATTATGCATTAATGATGAGAACAACAATAAGACCTCATTTATGATAAATATTCACCGATAAAACAGTTTTAATCGGTGTAATTATTCGAAGAAGTGTAGTGATTTTGGCACTTTGGGATTT
Source organism: Halyzia sedecimguttata (assembly GCA_937662695.2). NCBI lineage: Eukaryota > Metazoa > Arthropoda > Insecta > Coleoptera > Coccinellidae > Halyzia > Halyzia sedecimguttata. The sequence goes on along the minus strand of OW569415.2, from coordinate 80,904,634 downwards.
TTTATAAAAAACTAGAGGAGAGCACGGATTTTCGATATCAGATTCGTCATCTACGACCCAAAATTAGCAGCTGAGTAAATTTTCATAAAGATTAGACGGTTATGGGATGTTCTAGACAATTACCACAGTTATTTATTGCTATCGCAAATGGCCATCGACCTTGGGTCCATCAGCCTCTTACATTGTACAGTTATTATAATTTCTATAATTATCATCATATATTCGCTTGAATTAACTTCATTGTACAAAAAAAAATTATAAATAAAAGAAAATAACATGAAATAACGTGCGTTCAAAAAAATTCGTGGTCAAGTAGGCTATGGAATTTTAAAACTTGCAATGTCTGAACTACGTTCAGACGCAGAATATTGACGTTCAAAATTTCATAGCCTACTCGACCACGAATTTTTTTGAACGCATGTTATTTAACACCTAACAAAGTCTTTGCTATCATAACCAAAGCTCTATGGCAATATGTAACGTTCCTTTTTGAGCCAGGCAGAGGTTTGTTTATGTTTTGCTTGCGATAAATTTGTCGATTGTTTTGACATTGGATTTGAGGTTGGGTCTCGGTAGTGCCAAGCGACGTAGAGGGAATTGTGTTCAGGGAACCGGTTGGATTGGCAATATTGTTTCGTTTTGACGTTCTGAAATTTTGTCAGAGTCGGCGTCGGTCAGATAAGATCGTCCATTTTGTGGAAGTGGAAATCGAATTGAGTTAGTGAGGGTTATGTTGGTTTAATTTGGAAAGATAACAGGTAACCTTCACTTATCTCGAAAGAGGATTTAAAGACATTTTCAATTCAAGTTGACCACGTGAAAGTTCTTGGCGACTTTGACAGGTATATGTTAAATGTTTTATTCTCGTCATTTCTAATAGAAACAATTCATGTTGTCATTATTTTTCTGTATCCAGGACATTGCAGTGTATTTGAGGAATTAGTTGGTGGAGGCACGGCCAGATTTAATTTTGAAGCAAACTTATACAAGATAACCCCGACTATCAGGTTATGTATGAAGTGTATAAATAGTAGATAACAACGAATAACTTGTCTGTTTAATATTCTGATAACCGAAATTATTATGCATTGGGGAGATTCATTTATTTCTTATCTGAGAGGAGTCAGTTTCTTTTCTGTCATTAGGGTTTTTATATTAGGAAGACTAGAATTGAGGCATCAGTGAGTTGAACCTAGTCGTTTGAGACCGTTCTCGGCAAAAAATTCGAAAATTACAGACATTTGGGCAAAATGATAACGCGATGTTCCCGAGAACATACGCGCAAAAACCATTCTGAAGATTTTCGTTCAGTGTCTGACGAAGAAATCTGATGTAGACTCCGAAACGTTACGAAATTTTGTTGTTTCATCGTTGATGTTGTGTCGTTATTGTTTGTTAGGCAACATTGTTCGATTTATTGCTTCTGATAAATATCTTGTGTTTATTATGCAGAAGCAATTCACAAAATGATAAATTTGTATTAAACAGATATTTTTCAGAGTTTGGAGTAGAAAACCCAGAAATAAACCATTTAATAATGCGTGTACCTCCCACAGTATCCTTTAATGATTATTTAAGGAATAGAGACATACAAAAATCAAAAATAGCAGAACATGTATGTACAATCCATGGAGATCATATTATGATGGATTGGAGTAAAGCAAAGATTCTGATGACAGAGTCTGATGGCATAAAAAGGAAATTTAAGGAGTCGACTTGTATTTTGTTGAACAGAGAACAAATTGCTCAATTGGAATTGACCATATTCGGTTCAATTTGTTGAAGAATGAGTTTGACCTTCGAAATTTCTATTTAAAGAGAAACTATGTTTTTTCGAAGTGTGTCAAAATTATTCTGAAGATTTTCGCTTGGTATTTAGTCTCCGAAACGTTACAGAATAGTTGTTTTATAGTTGATGTTGCTTCGTTAGTGTTTATTAGGCAACATTATTCTATATATTGCTTCTGACAAATATCTAGTGTTTCTCACAGAATCAATTTCAAATTAATAAAATTTCTATTTAGTAGATATTTTTCAGAGTTTGAGAGAGAAAACCCGGAAAAAAATCATTTACTCAAAAACATTCTGTTTTATCTTTTCATTGTTACCTGCAAAGATCTGGAGAAAAAGATTCTAGTCCTTCTTCTTTATTCAGATATGGAGGGAATATGGTGCCATCAGTTCCTCCGAACTTATTACATTCTTTAGTTGGCCATACCTCCATTTTCTTTTTTCCGTCGTATTCTATGATTAAACCCAAGTTACGACTCTTCTTTTCGCCCCTGTAGATTTTGAAGGCTTTCCCAGGGGTTGAGTTTTTCTAAAACATCGATAACATGCTATTCCACTTCGAGCAAACCTTTGGAAATATAAATTTATATCTATTTATTTATTTTTTCATTTATTCTAGTTGTGGGATAAATTCTCACAAAAATATCCTCTAATACATCAACTATCTACTACTAAAAACTCCTGTACTTATATAAACGCTGCTCAGCCTAGAGAGTAAAAGAAATTAAAAAATACTACAGCCATGTGAACAAATTAATTGTGGTGACCATTTGTGACAGTGGATTCATGGACCCGCCCCTCAACTTTCTAATTCCCGGTATACTATCAACGTTCTCTAATTACAGAGAAATTCCCGGTATCGGAAACAGGGAGAATAACTTTTCACCCGTCAGGTAGTAACCTAAGCAGGCCTAGGTCTATGAACCCATTGGGCAGGTGGAATAAAGCTGGATTACCCACCATTTACAATAACAAACGTTCGACTGAATCGCCTGGCGTACGACTCATAGCGGTTTTGCCATTTTATCATCTTCCGGGCTTGTTAGATAATGTAGGCTGTGAGGCTAGCAACCAGAGCTGAGGGGGATCAACCATGAGACCCAGTCAGCTAAAAGGAGACCGACCTAGGTGCAATAAGCCTCTCTAGGCTTCAGCATGGTCTATTCGCTCAAACGGTATCAGTCTAACAAAAACAAACAACTCGCAGCCTTGAGTTAAATCACAACTGGTCCTAAATACTTGGAGTTTAACTCAATCAACTCGTAGACAATTGATAAAAAAAAATCCTACACTAGTGTGCAGTAAAAAGATAGGTAATTATTAATTATACAAATAACGTACTGGTCCCATCAGTGAAAATGCCAGTTGTGTGTCAGATACGTGCCGAAGATCTGGAGCATCTTTCAACTGGCCGCAAACTGCTTTGGCGGCAAACTCGCTCACATCGCAGTCAATTATGACTCCATCAAATAAAATCTCCCTCGCCTTAGCCGTCAGGTAAATTGATGTTGGTTTCCGATAGATTGCGTTAATAGCCTTGCTGATAAGTGCTAACATCGCCGGCTTGGTGCGACTAACTGTATTGACCATACCCTGTAATCAACTGAAATATTAATTGATATCAACCTCAAAATAATGGAAAGCGTTATTTTGGTTATTCTGGGATTTCAACGGAATGTTACTCTTCATGTGAAGGGTTTTATACGTTACAACAGTGGCAGATTTTACATTAGAAAAATATAAAGATTGTAAAATTGTATGGTTCTGAAATTTTGGTGTTGTATCCAAAAAAGGAAAGAAATATATGTGCCTAGTCGTATTTGAAATAAGAGAGTATGTGTCGATTATTAGTATCCTTTATATAGCTCTTCGGAATCCGATGCTTACACACTTATAAGTTATTTCATTAAGTCATATCATATTATGATGTCATTCTGTCATATCATATACATGTTTGAGCTGTTCTTGTGTATTCTCCGTTTTTGGCGCTCTAGTTCCTCGGAACAGAGTGGTTATCAATTTGCCCAAATGTCTGTAATTTTCGAATTTTTGGCTGAAAATGGTCTCAAACGATTTGGTTCGACTCACTGATCAAGAATCTGAGGTCGAAATCGATTCTGTCCGGCCAGCCGGCCGGCCGTAGGCGCGATAACTCTCGAACGAAAGGAGTAAGAGGATTGAAATTTGCAAGGTGAGTTTGGAGCGTAAATACCTCGGACGAGTTCGTTAATGGGCGAAATCCATCAAGCGGTTTCGGAGTTATGGCCGATTTTAATTGAAAACATTTTTTATGAATATTTCATTCATTGATATTATTTCAACTCCAACAAGCTAATACTTTCGGAGATATGATTTTTCAAAATTTCAATAATGAATCGTACTTCTATGTTTTCACAGAATGCTATAATTATTCTATCTAAGCTTTATTATATGCTCTGTGTTCATACTCGTACATCCTGTTCTATAAGAGAGAGTAAACTTCATTTCAGCTATTTTAATATGATTTCTTCCATGGTGCAGTTCTCATTCTCAGATTGCTCATTTAATCTTGATAAATAAAATATTATTTGAATTGAATTTCCTTTATGATGCAGTTCTAGCATAATAATACATTGATATAATTCTCAACTCTGAGAAACCAATACTTTTGGAGATATAATTTGTCTGTTTGAACTAGAGCGCCAGAAATCTCCTGTCCACAGGGCTTGAACCAATTTTTTTTATATTACAGAAAAAAATTAGGTTGGTCCAAAAGGTCCTAGATCCGCCACTGCGTAATAGATATCTAATATTGGATTTTAACGTTCGAAAGTTGTTTAAGAAATAGCGAAATTTCAAAATTTATATAATATATTAATTGAGCACGAATACCATCTGTTAAACTTCTCAATCCTCAGATTTGACTCCCTTAGATTGGTTGCGAAAAAAAACTTTTTATTCTTTTAATTAGACAACCATACGTGTTTCTATGGAAATGCTATAAAATATATACCATCGACATTTATTGAAATGTCCAATTATCTGCTCTTTCTTACCACCATGAGAGGATGCAAGATAGTTAATTCTTCTTCGCCACTCAGACAGCCAGGCCAGTTTTCTTTGAAAAACGTATCCACAGGTTTATAAGTCATAGAGTCTTCCTTAGCGTTATCGGAAATATCAATTTTTTCTTTCCACTCTCTGGAATTAATCATGGTAATGATGAATTGGTGAAAGTTAATATATTATTTATTTTATTTTTCAAATGTTTCAATATTTCGTATTAAATAATAATCTTGATATTAAACTCTGGGTTGATTTATATTTACAGTATAATATAGTGATTATTGAAAAATGTGGCAATTGGGTTCAACTTTTCATCTAAAAATAACAATATTATTTCTTGCCCAAAGGTGGAGAATCAACTTACGAATAACAAAATGGTCCAACCTCCATCAGCTTGGGCTTTGAGCCCTTTTGCACGTCCATTGGATTGGTAACATTGAACAGAAATATCTTAAAGTCCAAACCGAATGGTACTTTTGTGAACATGTTTCTCATGTCATTTCCAGGCACAACAGGTGTCATCTGTAAAAATCAAGTTTATAATAATCAATACGATATAATAATTATGAATGAAACCTTCTTTCGCCGACCTCTTGGTATTTCAGTCTATTATACACAATATGGACATGTCGGGCTTCTTATCAATAATGAGTGAATTTTTCATGGAAACAACAAATTAGAGCCGAAAATGGTCTCAAACGATTAGTTTCGACTCACTTATGAAGAATGCGACGTCAAAATTGATTATGCCCGGCCGGCCGTCAGCATGTTGTGAGGATCGCATGCCTGGAAAATTTAAATAATATATTTAAAAAAATGTTGTATCTCCGAAACTATCAGTCTAATATCGTTGAAATTCTGCTAGAGCCTTCAAAACCTTATTTTACAGTAAAGTTCTAGATTTTAACTGAATCGAATCTATATTGGTGAAGATATAGTCAAAATATCGAAAAATTACAACGATCGATATTACTGGTCCATTTTTTAACACTCTACAAACGAAGTTGTCATCAGTTTGATCTTTGACGTGCCTGGAGAGAATTTAATGAATCATGTGCATGGATTAGCTCCGTATTCAAAGTACACAAGGATTTGATCGATTCCCTTAGGCGACGTTATTGACCTTTCTCATTTCTTTCCAATTCTATCGAAATAATAACTTTGAGAAAAGGATTTTGGACGGATTTAAGTCGATTTTTCAAAAAATTACGTGAAACGTGAGTATTCTCGTGTATTATTAGATTTTAAAAAATTATTGCTATACAGGGGTTTGTTATAAAATGTCCACTCATAGTTCCTCATGCCACCATCGTACGATTCGACTGATTTGTGTCATAGGAATTATGCTCGGAATAAACTATTGAAAATAAGCAGTGCACTGTTTATTTTCGACCCAACAGTAAATGTATGAATACGAGAGGCTCCTTAGGCAACCACAAACACAGCACTTTTTATTTTTGACCAACAGTAAATGTATGTACTTGAACAGAGACCTTACGCTACCACAAACACAGCACTGTTCATTTTCGAACGAACAGTGAATGTATGTACTCGAATGGGACCTTAAATCACCACAGAACACAGCACTGTGTATTTACGACCCAACAGAATGTATGTATTTGAGTCGAAACCAATCGTTTGAGATCATCCTCTGCCGAAAAGTGCACCAGTTTTTTTTTTTTTGCTTGTTTTTACGGATATATATTCTTGGAAAGATTGGGCAAATATTGGCAAAATCTTTGTGAAAAGGGACTTTTGAAATAATGTTATTTATTATTTTTAATTTTTCTCGTTTTTCTCGTCTTGTCTTTTCATTTTTCAGGTTCAGTTTCCGGTTCCACGGGGAAACCTCTCCGAAAAATTCACATTGAAAAGAAATGCCCGTCAATATTTAATATTTCAGCTCATTTTGTAAACATTTGAATTTCTTACAAATTACAACACTCACGGGGAGGCATGGTTTTTTTCTTGGGGTTTTTCCATGAACTCTTGTATCATACATCGAATTCTATGGTACCTACCCCATAAGTACTAACAATTTCAAAGCTCTCAATTCAAAAGATTATTTTATAGGTACCAGCATCATCTAATGGAATTAACTGAATTATTGTTTATTCGATGAAAATTCATTGATGAATAATAGTACTAATATTCAACAAAGAAATAAATTGATTAATAAAGTGAATTAGGAATTCTTATCATATTGGAAATTTTTTTACAGGAGTTAAGAGATGCGATGATAAAAATGTATCCAACTTCATTTTGCTTCTATCGATCCGTCTCGTCCTGTGGCATACCTTTGTTTGTATATTGAAAAAATTGCCGATTAATTTGCCCCATATTTCTAATGAATTATATAGCCCCATATATCTCGGGAAAAAATATCAGATTAATTTTCAAGGACTGGCCCTTCAGGACGAAAAAGGAAAGAATATTGTGTTGATGAATAAATTGACATAATTAAATTTCCATATTTTAGTTTTAGGAACACAAAAATATTTGTAGTGATATTTCTATGATGTATTTGAGGCTCGGTATTTAGTTTACTGAGGCGTTTACTTCGAGGGGATTATATGAGTAGAAAATTTTAAAAATTTATATATAGAATATTTTAAAAAAATGCTGTTTCTCGGGAACTATCTGGCAGAAGTGGCAGAAATCGTTGAAATTTTGCGAGGGCCTTCAAAACCTTATTTTGCGGCCAAACTCCAAACTCGATTTGAACTCGATCAGATCTATATAGTTGAAGATTTTTGGGAAATACATAAAAATCATAACCAATACTACAGTGGTCTAGTTAATTTTTATTGCAACGATCGAATTAAATTTATAATCCAGCTAATAAAAGCCTTCTGAGACCCACTGTTTTGCAATTCGTTTACAATAATCACATGTATGCATATCTAAAAAATGATCCAATAAAACTTAGTTAATTCTGCAATTGATATTCAATACCCTAGTAGTTTAATAAAATTAGATATACAAGGAACAGTGAGTAGGTATTGCTTTTAATATGACAGACTTAGGTGAGTTTAGTACCTGGATGGGTGACCGCTCCGGCTATTAATTTGAAAAAGCGCCCCCAAGCAGACTGACCTCACGTCAGTGCTTTCCCAACTGCCATTAATGCATATTGATAGAATAGTTTAATTGATTTATTATTGAATTAAACTTTTGCTACTCGAAAAAATTATTCATCATTGTATAATGCTAAATTCTACTTAATTTGGAAAAAATAACACATGTACGCCCAAAATCAAAGAATAAATTGACAAAAAAAAATATATTTATTTAGGAAATCGATATATGTACATAAATGGCGATATGGCGTATGGCGATTTTATAAGTGAACTAAACTCTGATGATACAAAATCTTACTATTATTCTAAATAGAGAAAACTTAATGTATAAATAATAAAGTTCAAGCACTGATGTGAAGTCAGAAGCTTTTGCGCGTATGTTCTCCTTTATTGGACACTCTTAATCGACTTTACCATGGTGAATTATATTGTCTGTTCTCCTGTATTGGACACTCCGAATTAACCATGGTAAATTTGATTAAGAGTGTCTAATACAGGAGAACAAACAATAGAATTCACCATGGTACATTCGATTAAGAGCGTCCAATAAAGGAGAATGGACAAGAGAACACACGCGCAAAAGCTTCTGACTTCACGTCAGTGCTTGAACCAATTTTTTTTCAATGATTATTATCTAGTGCTACGATCCTCACGAAATTTTGCAAGAATTTTCGCGTTGGCATTCTACAATTAATAACCATATTTGAATTGGATCGGATTTGTATTTTTTGAGTTATTGAGGAAATAACAACCAAATTTCAGATTGATATTACTCCAAAACCATTTGGCCGATTATGCTAGTTAAGAACTTAAATATCGTTTTCAGATGCGTAATCTACCCTGAAAACTGCAAGTCACTATTTCTTCCCGTTCTCAAGGAGTCATGAGATACATAATGTTTTTTCGTGATTTTTTTAAAATTTTCTAGTGGGACGGTCCTCACAAAATTTTACAAACGTCTTCATGTCGATATTATACAATTAGTTACCAAGCTTCAATTCGATCGAGTCTATATTTTTTTAGTCATCGAGTAAATAATATTCCAGATGGGTATAACTCCGAAACCGTTGGGCCGATTATGGCCAACAGCAAACTTAACTCTCCCATTTAGATACGCAACCTACCCTGAAAATTGCAATTCCCTATCTCCTTTTGTTCGGGAACTCACACAAGGCGGCTCAGATCTCCAACAATATAGATCCGATCGTGTTAAAACTTGAAAATTGGTAGTAGTAGAGATAGGTTCTGAAGGCTCTCGCAGCCATGTCGGATGAATAGTTTCTGATATTTAGAATTTTTTTCAATGATTTAAAAAAAAATCTAGTGATACAATCCTCACAAAATTTTGCAAGAATTTTCGCGTTGGCATTCCTCAACTAATAACCATGTTTAAAATGGATCGGTTTCGTATTTTTCGAGTTATTGAGGAAATAACAACCAAATTTCAGATGGGTATAACTCCAAAACCATTTGGCCGATTATGCTTATAAAAAAACTCAAATGTCGCATTCAGATGCACAACCTAACCTGAAAATTTCAAGTCGATATATCTTTCGATTCTTAGGTTATCGTAACATAAAAAATATTTCTTAATAATTTTTTTTTAATTTTTTAGTGATGCGATTCTCATAAAATTTCACAGACGTGCTTAGGTTTACATTTTACAACTATTCACCAAGTTTTAATTCGATCGGAATCATATTGGTTGAAAACAAAATTATTACTCGGAAACCACTGGACCGATTATGCCCATTAACGAACTTTTCCGTCGTATTGGGATGCATCACTTACCCTGAAAATTTTAAGTTGCTAGCTCTTTCTGTTCTCAAGTTATCGTGGCAACGGCCGGCCGGACGGACAGAATCAAATTTGAACTCAAATTCTTCATCAGGGAGTCGAACCCAATCGTTTGAGACCATTTTCGTCAAAAAAATCGAAAATTACAGACATTTGGACAAAATGATAACGCGATGTTCCCCTGAAAATACGCGCAATAAGGAATATAATATATCATACTTTTTACTCCTTCACGGAATATAATTTTTGTTTGTCTGTTCATTGATGTATTTTATACATTATAATTTAAGTGATTTTATACATGCATATTTCAAATGTGTTTTTGTATAATTTTACGATATTGGCTGTACAGGCGGTCAAATTATTAGAGAAGCTACTGAAATTTTCGTATTCTCTAGTTTAGAATCACTTTTTGAGCAGATTCACCAGGAAGCGTAAGATATTTTTGTTTTGTATTGTAGCTGGTATCATTGTGAATCTTTTTTTTCTGGATTTTTTCTGGTTTTCATCTCCCAAACTCTTAACAATATCTATAAAATAAAATTTTTAAATGTTTCGAAATTGCTTCTGCCTTAGGAACACTAGATATTATTAGTCAGAAGCAATATATGGAACTAATAAACAGTAAAGAAACAACACTTGTGTAACATTTGAGAGCCTAAATCAGAATCTTTAATCAGACAGTAAGTAAAAATCTTTAGGATTATTTGTTGTTGAATATTAATCAGTTGTTCTAGATATTGCTTGTGACAAATATCTTGTGTTTCTAACGCAGCAATTTCAAAACAATTAAAATTTTTATTTTGTATATATTTATCAGAGCTTGGGAGGGAAAATCCAGAGATACATAAAGTTACTCTGCTGATGTAGGTAGGTAGTTATTGAACACTATAAAAGTAACTACGCTCTTGTCCACTACATTTTTTTGTCGTCTGACATATGTTTCGGAAGCAAAGTTTCCATCTTCAAGACGAAGCGTTACTTTGAATATGGAAACTTTATTTCCGAAACATAAGTCAGACGACAAAAAACTGTAGTCGACAAGAGTGTAGTTCCTTTTATAGTGTCCATAATAAGTCCACAGTGAACTCAAAATAGAATATAGGTAGTTATTGCTTTTAACTTAACTAAACTTTTTAAATTTCAAATTTTCGCAAAAATTTCTCATTTATGAAATAAAATGAATACATATTAATTGGCTAATTATTTGTCGAAATTCTCAACACAAAACGAAAGATTAAATAAACAAAAGCAAATAAGAAAAACTCTTGAATAAAATGTATCAAAGGCCAACGTTGTTGTTAACCCAAAATTTGATTGAGTTTTTCTTCGGTTCGTTACAATGACATTACTTGCTGAAGAAGCGTTCTGCTTCTACGCTGTTAGTTGTGGTTACTTTTTCGATCCTATAATGAAAGTTTGATCACGATTTAAAAAAATTTGGTACATTATAGGTTTAACAAAAAATATATATATTAATAGTTTTTTTCCAAAAATCAACACAAATTTATTTTTTTTTTTTACCCCTAATCATTACCTTTCCGAATAAATATCTTGACACAATAATGCCTCTATTTTACAAAATAGGTGAATTCAGTATTTTTTCTTTATGGGTATCTACCCGATCGCCAATTTTACTACTTACCGACTTGATCTTCCCCTTAATCAACCTGGGAAAAACGAGAAACCCCAAAATCAGGATTGATATGAAGGCCCCACCAGACCCTATCATCAACTTGACCGGAAATTTCATCCTTTTCCTATTAGTGTACAGGTGGTAGGAACACTTGAAGAAATCAAAAGAAAACTTGGCCAATCTCAGCTGAGGAAATACATAAAATAAGAAGTCTTTGGGGCTCCCGAACTTCATCTACTACGAATTTTAAATGCCGGTGGTCACACAAGAAAATAGCACACCTGGTGATTCTTGTCAATCAGCTGATGAAATAGTAAATATTCTGAGGTCGATGATTAATTATTCAAGAGAAAAGCTATGACAGTGCGCGCCCCGCAAAGATGCCACTGCGCACAGTGGCGGACTACAGGAAATTCGAATCTTCGAAAAAAATCTTGAAAAGGGGGTAGGTCCTGTGGCAGGAGCTTTGGCGCTCTTGTCCCATCTTCGACAAATCATATCTCCGAAAGTATTGGTTTCTCAGAGTAGGGAATGATATCAATGGATTATTATGATAGAACTACATCATGAAAGAAATTAAAATCCCTTTGCATCTTATCTTTATACGACGTTCCAATTTTGGTTTCAAAACTATCAGGGGTCATTCTGAAAAATCAACCAGAATACTTATGTAGGAAATCTTAAATAGTGTTACTAAGGAATAACTACCTGTACATTAGTTGGAAATCCCGTTCTAAATCTTCAATAATTAGAGAATTACTCGTGAATTATGCTCGACTTCCTTTCATCATACATTTTCGACTCACTAAACAAAAAACTCTGCCTATGAACTTAGCGAATCCAAATTTCAAATTGTATACATGCTAACATCAACCAAACTCTCCAGAACTACATTTTCAGTATCGTTTGACAATAATGACGTTTATCGTTCAAACTGAACCTACCGCAAACACATAGAACACAGACAGATAGAATTCGCATTCTGTGAAAACGTAGAAGTACGATGTATTATTGAAATAATGAAAAATTATATTTCCGAAAGTATTGACTTGTTAAAGTTGAGAATAATACCAGTGGATTCTTAGGATAAAACAGCATCTCAAAAACAATTGAATTAAAAAATTGTAAAGTAATTTTTTTTTTCTATTACTCCGAAACCCTGGAACATGCGCGCAAATATTATAAAAACACTGACGAGTCTTCAATAGATCCAAAAAAAATCATAAAAAGCACTGACGTGAAGAGCTTTTGCGCGCATGTTCCATTATCTATTCACGCCTCATACGAAGTTGATCGAGATGAAATTCGGTACTCGATTGTAAAATGGTGGTTCGAGTGTATGTGAGGAATTTTAATAGATTCTGAGGAATATTTTCCGAAATATAAATTTTTGGAGAAAATTTTTTTTTATTTTTTTTTTGTGATATTCACGAAATTTCTCGAAAATTAGGCGCGTCGCTTTTCTGCGAGTAATTATAAAGTTTTAATGGGATCGGATTAGTATATTTTGAGTTATTGAGGAAATAACAATAAAATTTCAGATGAGTATAACTCCAAAACCCTTTGATCAATTATGCCAAATAATGAACTCAAACGTCGCATTCGGATGCGCAACCTACCCTGAAAATTGCAAGTCGCTATCTCTCTCTGTTCCCAAGTTATCGTGAGATCCGTAATATTTTTTGTAATTTTTTAAGAATTTTATAATGATATCATCCTCACGAAATTTCGCATACATCTTTGTGTCGGTATTTTACAACTAATTACCAAGTTTCAATTCGATCGGTTCTGTATTTATTGAAAACATAATTAGTACTCGGAAACCCTTAACGAACTTAACCACCGCATTCAGATGCGCCAACTACCCTGAAAATTTCAAGTCGCTAGTTCTTTCCCTTCGAAAGTTATCGTGGCAACGGCCGGCTGGCAGAATCAAATTTGACCTCAAATTCTTCATCAGTGAATCGAACCTAATCGTTTGAGACCATTTTCGGCAAAAAATTCAAAAATTGAAGACATTTGGGCCAAATGATACTTTGTTTACGACGTGAGTATTGGATATACGGGAGCTATCGAATAAATGTAGCTCCAGAAGCGATTCAAAAAGTGGAAGAACTATGTATGGAATTTTATTTTAATGAGAAATCGTGAAATCATCCTTTGGGAGTTCTGCAGACGCACAGAATGGTTTTGTAGGTATGGTGGAAAATGAATTTTTCAAAATTTGTCTGGAAGCTGAGCATCTAGAGAGGGACTGGAAGGCCATATTACCCCCTCATGTCCATTATGTGTGTGTGCAAGCTATTTTCGAGGAAATAGTGTAATTTCCGAGGTGGAGTATCCATAACGTGGTCCTTGGCCAATTTGGAAATTTATGCTGCCCCTTTCGGGCATTTTTCAATCTGTGCATTGAGAGAGTATGTCCTTGAGAGAGTTCGTGCATGCGTGGATTGAAACTGCGATATCTCCTTAACCACTGGTGCTGGAGAATCACAGTTTCCGCCCTTATAGGTTACAACAATACTCTTATTTGTCGTTTTTTAATAGAGTGGGAATAAATCCGAAATCTCGAATGCAAGCACCAATGAGGGTACTTCTAGGATGTTTTTCTTAGTCATTCGAACTCTGGAATTTATCCCACTTATCTGCGCTGATTCACTCTTGTTTTCTACATAAAATGTGTCAGCGCAGATGGATAGTTCCCACAATTTACTTGTTTCAATAGCACCTAGAGAAAATTGATACCATCAATGATCAATGTCTTAAGAACCGATAAATTTCTTAACACTTCAGTCATTGAATGCATTTAATCACTTGTTCTTTACAGGAAGAGCCATAAATCGCTCTAAAATGCACGACCTTTTACAAGAAATTCCAATCTCGGACAAAACCAATTTGTTTTCTGTAAAAGTATTATTTTCAAGGGTTCTTTCTAGGGGCAAATATTCATGTTTCTTGAAATATATGATACGTTACAGACATTGAAAATTGGACATCCTGTACAAAATATGGAAATATGTGCCCATGTTCAGAATCTTTAAATGATTTTTAACGCTGGTCCTGTATGGTTCTTGTACATAAAGCAGGTGCACATTCCATTATTCAATGGGTAAATTACTTTGAAAAACTAGTTTCGAACTAGCTTTATTCCACCCTTCAATTTTCCAGGTTCATTTGCCACCCGGCAAAATTAGGAATCACGAATATTTCATGGTTTCAAACCACAATTTCCCAGCACTCGATACTCCCAATTTCCAGAAAGACTGCATAACAAATAGGTTTGTTATTATACAGTCAGCTAAAGTGGGATGTAAAATCAGGTGTCCAAAACCAGTGGCGTAGTCAGAGCGTAGCATTTAATTTTTAGTGATATTATGTACATAATTATCTTGGTTACTGTACATATAATTTCGTTCTTAAGCAATTGAAACACTTTAAAAATCAATTTGTTTATTTGAAGTGACTTGTACAAAGTCTCATACAGAATTGACTCCCTATAGAGCTATCAGAAAATCTAAATTGTTACATTAATCATTTTTGAAGGCGCAGCATAGTCTCATGAAAAATACCACAACATATTTCTCATGAAAATTGTGAGAAAACGAAAAGAAATGGGACTGACTCTAGCACATCCTGTGTACATTCAAGTTATATTAATCAGAGGTCTTCAGTAACTTGATAATAAGATAACAAACTATACAGTGAACATTAAATGAGGTGTACTGTGGCTCATTGCCAAATAACTAAAACAAGACACACGGTGAAATATTTATTGATTTTAACCATCAACAAATATTCCGCGTGGCCGGGCTAGATCACCTCATCGCTCAGTGTTCCCAATGAGGAAAGTATCATTCAAGAGCAGACACAGACCCCAGGGTTTCATGGCTATTACCAATTATCAGTGTGACTTAACCAAACACCGATTGAAAACTAACGGGGTTCTATGAAACTTATTTCCATCGGTCGAGAACTGGTAGGGGAAAGAATCCCACCAGCGCCACCTATGGAGAACTCCGACCCTCTGCGATGAAAAAACCTTGAGCGATGTTCAGCGACGTTCATTCTTTTGTCGTAAGAGGGTCAAGAAATGGCGAAGCCATCTATCATAAAGCGACCTTTACGGACTGAAAACGCCCGGTCGGTTTGGTTAGACAAACCAAAAACTTTATGGTAGATGGATAATTCACCATTTCTTGGCCCTCTAACGGCAAAAGAATGAACGTCGCTGAACATCGCTCAAGGTTTTTTCATCGCATAGGGTCGGAGCTGTTGGTCAGGCTGTTGCTCTCGCCCGAGTTCAAGGTTCACGAAATTAGCGATTTCACGTAATTATATTTATGAAAAATCCCGAAACACTTCAACCCCCTTCGAAAGACAGGTACAAGCCCCAATTTTGCTAAATGTATGTATTGGCTTGTGATACATCGTTTGAAAGGTTTAGTCATTCTCTATTCAGAAATGTTATCACTTTCATATTTATCGCAAAAATCAAATTGGATAAAAATAAAATCATGTATTAACAGGTCTATTTCTGGGTTTTCTCTACCAAACTCTGAAAAATATTATAAAATAAAAATTCTCAAATTCTCTAATTTCAGAATAACTATCAACAAAATAATTCTGAAGATTTTCGTTAAGTGTCTGACGAAGGAGTCGGATATAGACTCCGAAACGTTACGACATAGTTGTTTCTTCGTTGATGTTGTTTCGTTGTTATTTGTTAGGCAACATTGTTCGATTGATTGCTTCTGACAAATATCTTGTGTTTCTTACGCAGAAGCAAATCACAAAATAATTAATTTTTATTTTATAGATATTTTTATAATTAGTTTGGGAGGAAAAACCCAGAAAGGAAACTTTTAATAATGCGTATACATCCCACAGTATTCTTATATGATTACCTACATAAAATGAAGTGATTAGCGAAATTTGATACAATATCGGAAACTAAAATGTAACAAAATGTAGCAAAAAAGTTATGAATGTTAATGAAGTAGATGTTCTACAACCTGGCAATATCCTAACCTCGAAAAAATCTCTTCCAACATTATTCAACATTTCAGGAGTGATCGACCTGATCGCAAACGTTATTCGATCTTTCAGATCATTCAAATCACGGAGTTTAGTTTTGTACACAATGCTCTTCACATATCTCCATAAAAATCTAATGGGTTAAGATCAGGGGATCGCGCTGGCCATTCGATCGTTCCTCGCCTTCGTATCCACCGATTTGGAAATATTGCGTCGAGGTACTGCCGGACACTGCGTTGGTAATGTGGTGGTGCTCCGTCCTGTTGGAACCACATCGTATTCCGTGGAACTCGAGGATTTTCCTGATCAGGATATAAATTTGCCAAAGTTGGAAATATATCATTTTGAAGTAGTGCTAAATATTTATCGCCATTTGAATTGCCCTCAATTAAAAAGGGGCCTATGATATGGTTTCGAACATTTCCTGCCCAAACATTAACCTTTTGAGAGAATTGCGTGTGTCCCTCTCGACCCTCTCTCATTCAGTGTGGCTTTTCGGTATATCATCAGTAGCAGCAATTTTGATGATTAGCATTGCCGTTTAGATAAATTGGTTCAAGCCCTGTGGACAGGAGCTTTGGCGCTCTTGTTCAAACTTTGACACATCTGTCCATCATTTGTGCACAAAAATAAGTTCTCCTATCAAAATTGTCTTCCAAGAGCTCCTGGGTAAGTAGGCATCATTTTATAGGAATGAATTATATTTTGTTTTAATATCTTTAGAATAATATTCTGTTGATAATAGGGAGATGAAGTGATGAACGGTTGTTAAATCATACAGGGTTATTCAAATAATTGGCAAATTAAACGTGTCTCGGCTTATGGGATGAATGGAGAATGGAGAAAATTGGCACAGGGCCGAGTCTAGGGTTGCCATATGGTATCCAAAAGGAGGACATGTCCTCCTTTTATATATTTTGTCCTCCTGTCCTCCCTTACCTATTGCATGTCCTCCTTTTGATATACGTCCATGAAGCGTACCTAAAATAGACGACATTTTAGGTTCGCTTGAATCGAAATCAGATGGTGATGCCGATGATAAATATCATGATTTAAAGTTGCACGAACAGGGGACAATCTACTTTAAAAATGCTGAAAACATTTAAAGTTTCTCGGAACTGCTCAAGATCTGCGAGTTTTATTTTTGTATAAGCGCACATAACGCAAATGTAGAAAGAGAATTTTCGCCAGTAATACCCAGTAGAGCAAAGAGAGAACTGAACTGAGGACTCAGTGAAATCTTTGATTATTGTTCAATGCAACTTGAAAAACATGTCAAGTGAAGATTTCTATGATTATTTTTTGAAAAATCAAGATCTTCTTGCGAACATTGGCAGGTCAGCTAAATATAATTTTAAAAAAGTAAAATATATATAAAAATCTCGTTTAATTGTGAATGTCCTCCTTCAAATAAGAAAGTCCTCTTTTTAGACTCAGTCCTCCCTTATAGAATTATCATCTGGCAACCATAGCCGAGTCAGAGAGCATGTTCTATGGGACAGCGTGCATTTTGCCCAAGTGTCGGTATTGCAAATCCAAATGGGAAAAATTAAGTTCGTTGTTGGCCATAATCGGTCCAACGGTTTCGGAGTTATACCCACCTGGGATATTATTTCCTCGATAACTCAAAAAGAATAGACTCGATGGAATTGAAGCTGGGTAACTAGTTGTAGAATATCGACATAAAGACGTGTGTAAAATTTTGTGAGAATCGTACCCCTAGAAAATTTTAAAGAAATTACGAAAAAAAAATTGGTGCAAGCACTGACGTGAAGTCAGGAGCTTTTGTGCGTATGTTCTATTGTCCATTAATTCTCCTGTATTGGACACTCTTAATCGAATTTTTCCTTAGTAGGTCCACTATGAGTTTGACTTCATTTCCGGCTAAAAATTTTCAAACTACAGGCCATTAGAGTAGATAGCAGTGCCTTGGTACGATCGCGCAAAAACAAGTCATCACAAAGTATAGCGAATTAATACTGAGGAATAACCAAGTGTAGAATCTAAACTGATAAGAGATAAAATTAAGGATACAAATAGAGATAAATCTCCCTAGTAATCAGACGATATCTATTGATAATTGAAAGAACGATATTCGTGTATTCCTCAAAAACTAATCATATTTCCCATGTTCCTGCAATTGTTGTCGAAAAATGAAACTAATATATCAAATTCTGGTGCCTTTCATTTCTTTCGTATATTTACTAGAAGGTGAGTACCGCTGTTCACGATTAAATTAAGGATATGTTGGAGACTATACAGGGTGAGTATTTGAGTTGTACATTAATTTCAACCATAGATTCCTCTCACCAAATGAAACACCTTTTTCATTTACCATTTTTCCAAATTCGGCTCATGTAAAAAGTTATAAGCGATTAAAGATTTCACGATGTGTTAATCCACCCCTGCACTTTCTTTAACTATGTAACACAGAAACACTTACTAGGCTCAATATTGTATAATTATCATCTCATGTTCGAAATCCAAATCTTATGAAATGGTTTTTTTATAATCTTCATGCTGAATTTGTAAAAAAAATATTCTTCTATTCCTGAATATTAACACAGGCTTCAACTTGATTGTCATTCAATATCTGCTATAAGATTATACACACTTTGATATTGTCAGATGCCTAAATATTCTTATTCGCATCATAAAAATGAATAACTTATCATATAATTGCAACCTAATTATAAACAACAACAATCATAAACTCTATCAGTCTGTGACCGAACTTATAGATCTGTAGAAAATCATTAATCGTTCGTGAAAAAATTTTGCAGAATCAAAGCAGTATGAAAATAAATGTATTAACGATATGGATAACAGATCATTTAAAAGTTTTATATTCACTATTTGGGATGAATAAAAAAAAAGGTTCAAGCCCTTCTGGACAGGAGCTTTGGCGCTCTTGTTCAAACTTTGACAAATTATATAGGTATCCGAAAGTATTGGTTTCTCTGAGTAGGGAATGATATGAATGGATTCTCATTTAATTAATTTATTTTATGTTGCAGTTCAATCAAAAGATCAGAGTTGGGAATGATATCAATGGAATCTTATGATAGAACTGCAACATAAAATAAATAAATTAAATGAGAATTAATTGATATAATTCCCTACTCACAGAAACCAATACTTTCGGAGTTATGATTTGTCAAAGTTTGGACAAGAGCGCCAAAGCTCCTGTCCACAGGGCTTTCCCACTTTTTCAATTTGGGTTCCGTGCGTCAATTCTTACGAATTAAATTCTAAACTCTTTGACTCATGTCATGTTGGATTTGTATACATCAGGAAATTATAATTAGAGTATTCTATGAAATCATATAGAATTGAGAATAATTATTGAAATTTTAAAAATCATATCTCCGAAAGTATTATTTTGTTAGAGTTGAGAATGACATCAATGGATTCTTATGATGAAACTGCATCTTAAAAAAAAGTTAAAAAAAAATTTTCAATGTAAAAAAAAATTTTTTTTGTTACTCCGAAACCACCTGTCCTATTCCACCCAATAACGAACTCAACCGAGATCCTTATCTCCTTAACCTACTCTGAAAATGTCAACTGTCATTCCGCCAACCTGTGCACAGGTTGTTTTTTCAAAGGTGGGGAGATTTAATCAGATTGAACCATTTCACGAAAATTCTCCGGTATTAAATTTCTTCTAAGAAGTTTAGTGTCCACGTCCATTCTGAACTGTTTGCACTTCTGTAAATTTGAATGAATATGTGAATTTGTATTGTGAAATTGGCAAAATATTTGCGGAAACGAAAAGGCAAAAATCGGAAATAATCTAAGAAGAACGAACAATGGTCAACACACGCGCGTAATGAATTATTTTCGGTACATCCATATTTGGCAAATAAGAAAACACTCTTATTTTTGGTCTTGGTATGGTTACGATCAATTATATTAGTATTTGGATTTCGATCATTAGGAACTTTTATTTTATCCATTTTTGTGAGTTAGTTTATTCTGATGAATTCTACCACCTGTTAAAGAAAATACCTTTAAAACACCCTGTATATTAAAAGAGGTCGACATAGGATTGAATAGAATTTTGTAAATCAAAGGTACCGTATGTTTAGAAAACATCATCGAAGAAAAATTACAGTTGACAGCTAGGTATATGAATAGATGCATAGAATACATTTCTATGCATCTTGGTATATGACTAGAAGATATTTCATTGCAACAACTTTTCTTCACAGTTGCATCCACAGCCAATAAGTTAGATGAACCAGTGCTGAATCCGCAATGGTCATATTGCTTTGAATTCACATGGCTTGGTCCCAACTATGACAATTCCACCAAACACAATGAAACTTGTTCAGATTATTTGGCAGAAAGTGGGGCTGAAGGCATTCCCTGCAATCCTCCATTTGTGATAACATGTAAGTGAATAAATACAGGGACAATTTGCCAGATATATTACAAGCTCCACAAATCCTACACCTACTTGAATATCACAAAACCATGAAAGAGAATTAAAAAAAAGTTAAATAAAGAATTCTACAAAAATATCGGAGTACAACTGAGGGGGAAGCACAGAGCACTAATAATAAGAAGTGAAAACTCCTTACTAATCGTAACGTAGGCAACACCTAATACCGTTAGAGTAGCCATGTTTGGTTGCCAGAAATGGTCAAACGGCGGCGGAAATTTTGAATTTGCCTAAGTTTTGAAGCGTCCTTTTCGTGTATTGTATTTCACCTTCAATGTAAATTTACAGCTTCTATTATAAATCCTGATTCCGCAAACAGAATATACGATTAAATGCCATAATTTAGGAAAATTAATAAATTAGAGAAGGGAAAGTAAGCACAATTAAGAAATTTTGCATTTTATTTATTTTTTGTTTCCTATAAATCCTGCGATTTGATAGAAAATCCTCAATTAACCTATTCATTAGTTAGAAATATTGTAAAATAATTCATAATGGCGAATCTAAATTATGTATGTAATTAAAGTGCTACCTTTTGCAGATAATGGAACATTTCCAGACATTGACTACCTTTGGAAATACCATCAGTCGAGTATTGTTTGTCGCCGTGCAAGTGGACAAGTTTGTGCCAGATATGCATTTTATCAGAATGGAGCAAGTAAGTCTGATCATATGAGTTTTAACAGTAATGGGATATAATTATTTAATTAATTTTCAGTGGCAAATGCTACATACATGTGTACTAAAGTTCAAGTTGCTGGTGAAGAGCCTGTAGAAGAAGGATGCTTTACCCAAAAAATCAGAGACTATGAAGTAGAAGTATGTGCTTGTGTTTCAGGAAAAGGACCATATAAACCTTGCAATATACACTTCTAAACCATTAGGAATACTCAAATAACAATTTTCTAAATAATGTGGGCAAAAACTTGATCATCAGTTTTATAAAAATAAATTGAATAGAAAATTTATAGATTAAAGTTGCTAGAGAATCATCACCATTACACCTCCACAATAAAATCCTCCAAATCAAACTAAATATTAGCATTTGATGAAATAATATATTTATCGTTATGCTCTAGATACAAATGACTCAAAACAACTTGCAGATTCTTAGCAGTATAAAATATCACACAATTTTATTTCTTTATATAAATAAAATGGACAATAGAAGTAGATCTCAATTTTCATGACCCTGAATAATCTGCCATGAGAAAAACTGTAAGTATCTCAAAATACAATTTCTTCATAACAAAAGACATAGTTCTAATGTCTCTTTCCATGTTTAAAGCCTATGAAGAAGTCTGGAAAAATATTACATCATCTGCTGCAATTGATGTAGTAGTCCTAGGTTTACCATCTTCTCCTCTAATTTCCCCATAAGTTATTCGGCCAGTTACATGCACCCTCTGGCCTTTTTTTAGGTACGTAATTATTGTTTCTCTCAATCCAGGCTTGAAACAGATTACCCTATGCCATTCTGTTCTTTGTAAAAATTCACCTGACTCATACCTTCAAATACAATTAGGATCAACTTATGAAATAACTTATTTAAAAGAATTACCTATAGTTTGAATGAGTAGCCACTGAAAAAACAGCTACAGGGTGCTGATCAGAACCTTTCCTTTGAGGATCAGCTCCCACTCTCCCTAATATTTGAACACTGTTGATTGCTGAAAAATGATTTCAAATAGATTACAGAGATTCGACCTATGAAAATTCTTAACAACTGTAAGAAAAACAGCGTAACGCACTTTTTTCAATTCTAGCAGGTTCTTGAGATGTTGTGGTTTCTGAACTATACCTAACAAACTTAGGAAGTCCAGAAATTATATTCTGAAAATTTTAATAAAATATTAACAAGTGGTTCAATAAGAATCTTCAAAATTACCCTTAAGCGAAACATTTTTCGTCTGTAAAAAAAGTTGAAAATTATCTCCTAGAAAGATAGGTTATAGAATCACAGAATATAAAAATTATACCTTAAAATCAAATCATGGAGATTGGGCACATAGATAATCTTTTTCTTTCATTCATTACTTCAGAAGCATAGAATATTTCTGTGGGAATTAGAATTTACACAGAAAATTCAAATTTGACGTGGTCTACTTATGCCAAACAAGAGAGAAAGAGACGTGGCCGTGGACGTCAGGAATGTGTCAAACTGTCAAATAAGTGTTTAGTGTAATTTCTTCCAAAAGCTGCGTTTATTGAGAAAGTTGAATTAGATATAGTAATTAATTAAAAATGCATTCTTTTCTTCAAAGAGGGAATGCTCTATTAGCTTATACATTGAGTGTATTAGCCTGTTTAACATTTGCATGTTTCATTTCAACAGTATTTTTGAATTACAAAACAGAGGCAGATATAACTGCTGTTAAAATAGTAGTGTAAGTGGACTTCCTACCATATTTCTAGCTTTTTTAATTGATTTTATGTTGCAGTAAGAACGTTCCCGACTACAGTGCCTCAAGAGAAAAAAATGATTTAGGATTTTTAACATTAGATTTGCAAACAGACCTGACACATTTGTTCAATTGGAATGTAAAGCAACTTTTTCTTTATTTAACTGCCGAATATGAAACTAACAACAACAAACTAAACCAGGTACCTACCATTATGAATGAGAATATTGGCTATTATTTCACTCATTTTAAAACTATCTATTCTTTCAGGTTGTTCTTTGGGATAGAATTATTTTGAGGGGAGAAAATGCCAAATTGAATTACAAAAACATGAACACTAAATATTACTTTTGGGATGATGGAAATGGCCTAAGGTAACTTAATAAATGTGATAAGAATTTGTTTTAATCGATTTGTTTCAGGGGAAATCAAAATATCACCCTCACATTATCTTGGAATATAATTCCCAATGCAGGATTTTTACCCAATATATTTTCTCATGGATCTCACGCTTTCAAATTTCCAATAGAATATACTACATCAAGAACGTAGAATGTTTTCTTTTTTCACTAATAAAAACAGAAGTGATACATTTGTTATTTCCTTTAAGAAACCTAATATTTTAGGGGCAAATTTTATTTCAGCAAAAGTCAATTTTTAGTACTTTATTATAAATTTTCCAAATCATCATAATATGGAGAACTTTTGCTGAATTTGGTTTTCAAAATGTGATTAAATTGTATAATGATTTGAACGAAGAAGTGAATTGCATTAAATTTATTATGTGGGAGCTAGAAATATTCATATCAAATATGGAAATAATAAATTTATAAATAAAAATTATTACTAATAATACACTTAGTGAGCTTCTGATTTTCACCAGTTCATAATACATAATTAGATCACCATAAAAAATTAAAATATAATATTCAAGTTGTAGGTTCAGTCTGAATGTTTTTGTCCTCAGTTAATAACTTCTCTGAACCATATTGATTTGATATCGCAAGAATTTCTCTTAAACCCTGAAAAAAATGAAGCTATGAGAAGATCAAGTTTAGATATCCGAGGGAAATATGACAAATAGCTCAAAAATACATTTTTTATTACAACTAAAGCTGCTCATATATACTTAATGCAATAATATTAGATAACATCGACAGCAAAATAAAGAGATTTTAGTACATTTTCAGCCTCATTTGCCTTAGCCAGTTCAACATTTATAGAATGCCACAAATTGAATAATTTAGGGGGTACCTTATTTTCTGTTGTCAGTTTAGTTGCATTTGCAACATCTATATTACCATTCTCTTCTCCAAACTCGGCTGCTTTCTGCATGACAGCAGCCATTTCTTGTATTTTTTCAGCTTGTTTCCTTATTATATTATGATATTCATTGTTCTGTAGATTCTTGAAGTTAATTCTGGTATTATATATCTTTTCTGTTGTATGTTGCCTGCAAACCAAAATCAAATAAAGATGCTCTAATTTACAGCCATGCATACAGTAAATCACCTATATTTGAACATAATATGTTCTAAGGTTGTTTGGTACTCTTCTAATGCAGCCCGTAATTCTCTATTTTCTTGCTGAATTTCTTTGAGATGTCTATTTTCTTTCTGTATGTTTGCTATTAATTGGGAGTGTGGTTTTTGGTTTGCTATATCATTTAAATGCTCTACGTCTTCCTGAAACTGTAAAATATTCATGTAGACCTCACAAAATGTATAACGTCGAACAACCTGTTTCATAGCATCAATTTTCTGATGAATTTGATTTGTTTCACTTAACAGAGTATCGGCAATTTCATCTTCCTCCTCCAATTTCTTTGCCAATCTACTTGCATTACATATAACTTGTTGCAAAGTGAGCGACATATTTTTCAAACAAAATGGTCGTATTGAATATTCTCAGGCAATTAATTGTCAATCGGAGAACAGGTCAGAATCTCATATATTTGTAAATATTGGACAAAACCATTCAAAAGATACAAGAAATGTCACCTGAATTCGAATAGGCAACAAAAAACACGTCTTGACACTCTTGACGTCTACGTCATAATATCGTCATAGAATTACATGTTGATTATCATAGAATACAAAAGCAGACTACATATGACGTATCCTCTTTATAAAATTTGTTTGTCCCTCACCAGCTGATTCCTTTGTGGACCATAGAGTGCTGACAGTGCTCTATTTAATTGGCATTTGCAGTCAGTCCCGCCAATTTCAAAACTTATTAACGATATTAACCTGAAAATGAAATTATCGAAGATTTTATACTAGATATTTTCAGTAAATTGCCGAGAAATATCCATATTCTAGGTGTTTGGTTGAATTCAACAATGGTTATTACAAGAATAAATGATATAGATGTAATATTCCCTTTCGAACCCTATGATATTCAGAAGAATTATATGAGTAAAGTGATAGAATGTCTTTCCTCAGAGCAAAATGGAATTTTGGAGTCTCCGACTGGCACTGGTAAAACTCTGTCCCTTTTGTGTTCTACCTTGGCATGGCTAGAAGCCAAAAAAGCCCAGTTGCAGTTGGAGAGGGGTGCTATGTTAGAAAATCAAGATGATGATTTTATGAAGAGGCTTAACAAGCAGTTAGGTTTGAAAGGCGGAAGAACTGGAAAATCATTTCTTGGAGTACCAACCATCATATATGCCTCAAGAACACATTCCCAGTTAACTCAAGCAGTCGGAGAAATGAAGTTTACTGCTTACAATTATTTGAAAGCTTGTGTAATTGGGTCTAGAGAACAGATGTGCATTCATCCTGATGTTGTCAACGAACAAAACAATCAGACGAAGGTATGTTAACAACTATGTCTATTTTGCAATCTATAATAATCCCTTTCAGATCACAATGTGTAATCTCAAAACGAAAACACGGACCTGCAGTTATTATAATAACTTACAAAAGAAGAAAGAAGATCCACGAATAATGAATACAAATATTGTTGATATTGAAGACATGGTTAAAATGGGTAAAGAGCATAGGTTCTGTCCATATTTCATGGCAAAAGAATTTAAAGGAACTTCTGATATAGTATTCATGCCATATAATTATCTCATAGAACCCAGGTTTAGGAAAACTTTAGGTGAGATATTGTTTTGATACGAGGCAAATTCCGAACCAAGGTTTGAAATTTTTCCATTTACAAACTTATGAATTCATAATTTCTAAGTAATCATTAAAGGATACTGTGGGAGGTATACTCATTATTCTTTCAATCATAATTTCTAATGAAAATGTTACTGTAGGAATTGAACTAGCCAACAACATAATTATTTTGGATGAGGCACACAACGTGGAAAAGATGTGCGAAGAATCAGCTTCCTTACAATTGAAGTCCACTGATATAGCCCTAGCGATTGAAGAGGTAACATGGGTCATGAAAATGCTCACTGAACAACCAGCAATATTTGATGATGATAATGAATCCAGAGATTTTTCTGCAGACGACTTGGTTGTACTCAAACAAGTCTTGCTGGATTTCGAGAAAGAACTGGATGCAATAACATTGAGCAAAAGTCCTGAGGGTACAACGTTTCCTGGAAATTTTATCTTTGAACTGATGGCTAAAGCGGGGGTATGTCAGTGTTCTTAATGGATTATTCCAGTATCTCTATTCAGGGCTGCCACTGCAACATTTTTCTAGGTCTGTAATTTTTCGCATTTTGGGCTGAAGATTGTTAAAGTTATGGTTTCCTCACTTAGGAACGAATTTAAACAGATAAGATTTGTTTGAGAGTTAGTAGTAATATCAAGTATTATGTTGTATCGGTTCTAACTATATCATACAAAGATAGGTCTAAAAGATCATTTAGGAAACCTTGCACAGAGCTACTGGAATCCTCAATTCATTATTTATCCACGAAATTCCCTAATTTCTTCATGATTTGAGTAAAAATATTACAGATTAAAGATGAAAACCATCAAATTATTATCGTTCTTCTTGAGAAGTTAATTGAGTTTTTAAGCGTGGGTGCAGAAGATGGTCCATTCAAAAGAAAGGGAAACTCTTTAAAATTAATGGAAGATGCTCTAAGGGTAATATATATGGATAATTCTGTTAATTACAAAGAGAGAGTGGATAAATGCTACAAGGTATGCATATTGATTATACTTTGCAGAGTTTTAGGTTTATTTGAACATTTTTGACATCTTTCAATCAAATGTTATGAAATGATCCATTTGAAAAATTCATTATTTGTATAGGATGCAATAGTAAATTAAGAAAAATTTTGAGTAGATCTTAATCGATTCACAATAGACTTACTGATAGAGAATTCAAGATCTATTTTAATTGTCTCTGTCTATCTCTATGCACAATAAATTTTGAAAGGAATAACATGGAAACAGAAACAGAAGAAATTTAATATTTAGCATATTATACAGGGTGTTTCTGAATAAGTGTGACAAACTTAAAGGGGTGATTCTGGGATGAAAATTAAGGTGGGTATGTGGTATAAAAATTTTTAAAAACCTCCCCCCGTAAAAGTTACACCCCTGCGAATATTAATAAAAAAAATTGTTCCTCTTTTTTATTTTCCCTGTATATTAAGCTAAAGATACGAAACTTGATAAATATTAATTGTCAATAAAACTTTTGTAATTTTTTCAACCCTTAACTTAGAAGTGGTTGAAATAGTGAACCCCTAAGATATTTTTTCTTACAACTTTTTTTGCATAAAAATTTTGCTTCTAAAAAACATGGCTGATAAGCCGAATTTATTCACAAACTTTTTATCTCTACAAGGTTTTTGGAAAACTTAAGCATTTACAAGAATAAAATGCAATGCATTTTCAAAAAGCCCCGAGGTGGAATTTCCTTCAGCTAATTGTTTATAGTTCGTATATTTTACACGTTTTTTCTTTATTTTCTTCTTCACCAATTCTATTACCTTTCTTGAAGACTTTTAATGTACAGGGAAAATAAAAGAGGGAAACATTTTTTTTTGCATAAAAATTTTGCTTTTAAAAAACATGACTGAAAAGCCGATTTCATTCACCAACTTTTTTATCTCTACTAGTTTTTTGGAAAACTTAAGCATTTAGAAGAAAAAAATGCAATTCATTTTGAAAAGGCCCCGAGGTGGAATTTCCTTTACCTAATTCATTTATTTATAGTTCGTATATTTTACACGTGTTTTCTTAATTTTCCTCTTAGCCCATTCTATTACCTTTCCTGAAGAGTTTTAATGTACAGGGAAAATAAAAAAGGGAAAGATTTTTTTTGTTAATCTTCGTAGGGGAGTAACTTTTCCAGGGCTGGATTTCAAAAAATCAAAAAATGTTATACCGAATACTCAACTCAATTTTCATCGCAGAATCGCCCCTTAAAGTTTGTCGCACTTATTCAGAAACAACCTGTATAGTATTTATTTGTATACAGTGTGTCCAAGATACATCTGTTTCAAAATTCAAGGGTCTAGACGTCATAATGCATTGCATATGTTGAGCATGTGGACTCTATCTGTCCTTCCTTAATCCACCAATGATCGTTTTCTCGTTGAAAATTAAAATTTGTGTCGTAAATTAGCGGGTACTTAATTTTTGGGCGCATGTTCTAGGGGAACATCGTCCTATCATTTCGTCCAAATGTCTGTAATTTTCGAATTTCGAGCTGAAAATTGGCTAATAGACTAATTCGGACTCCCTGATCACGAATCCGGTGTCAGATTTTTGGGTGCCGTCCGGCCGGCCGGCCGGCCTTCCGGCCGTAGGCACGATAACAGGAGCACCGAAGGTCCTATCGACTTCAAACTTTCAGGGTAGGTTTCTGATCAAAATGCGACGGTTAAGTTCGTTAACGGGCAAAATCGGCAGGACGGTTTAGAAGTTATAGACATTTCAAATTTTGAGGTTATTTCCCTGATATTTCAGGAACTAAAGAAGATGTTGAATCGAAACTTGGTAGTCAGTTCGAGGATATAAACGCGCAACTTTTGGCAAAATTCTGTTATGATCGAAATGTTGGTAACTTTTAAAAAAATATTTCTTTTAATTTTTTCGAAAAAAAAATTTTTTTTTCGTGAACTATTCATCAGATTGCAACAAAAACTTGTACTAACGTCAATTGTAGTATTTTGCAACATTGTGCAAAATTTTGGCTCTATACGATTTCAATTTCTGGAGATATAAGACAAAATGTGTCAAATTTCCTGGGTCTCTCTCAGTATTTTCATCGATTATTATATAATAATCAATAATATTAAGGTATTCAACATGATACTGCTTTTTTTCTTTACTGGTCAGTACGGGCCACAAGGAAGATGAACATGCGCCCAATAGCTCCTGTCCACAGGGCTTGAACCAATTTTTTTCAGTTTGAATTTATATTTCGTTTCAAGGTTCACATAATTGTTGAAGAGCCGAAAAAAAGGGAAAGCGGTTCTTGGTTTACTAAGAAAAGTAAGGATGCTTGCAGAGTTTTGAGCTATTGGTGTTTTAGTCCGGGGTTTGGGTAAGTTGTACCCAATATAATTTAAACTGGATTAATATAAACCAGAATTTTCTCAGAATGAAAATGTTGCTTGATCAAGGGGTACGTTGTTGCATCCTGACCAGTGGTACACTCGCACCTTTGAAACCCTTAATTGCTGAACTGGAATTTAAGAACCCAGTTCACTTAGAGAACCCCCATGTTGTTAAGGATACCCAACTTTGTGTTAGAATTATATCTAACGGTCCTGATAACGAAAGGCTAACTTGTTCATATCAAAATAGGTGAGTATCTAAATGGATTGAAGTGAAGTACAATATAAGCATACATTTTTTCAGAGATAACGAGAACTATTTGAGATCTTTAGGGTTTACAATAATGAACATGACACGTCTTATACCCAATGGCCTATTAATTTTCTTTCCTTCCTATCCCATCATGAACAAATGCATGGAGTTCTGGCAGAAACAGGGAATTTGGAGTAGTATATGCAATTTGAAACCAATCTATACTGAACCTAGGGACAAAGTCTCGTTTTCTAACGCGATGACTGAGTATTACGATAAAATTAAAGATCCCAGTGGGAAGGGAGCGATTTTCATGGGGGTCTGTAGAGGAAAAATATCAGAAGGTTTGGATTTCGCAGATTTGAACGGAAGGGGAGTAATTATTGTTGGATTGCCATTTCCACCCCTGAAAGATCCTAGAGTGATTCTGAAGAAAAGATATTTGGACAACTGTAGATCGACAAACCAAGAGGTTAGTGTTCATTGACATATTGTCTATAAATTGGTAATTATTGGTTTATCCAAAAATATGCTACTGAAAGCATTATTCATCGTATAAACATATAATCAACCAAAAATCAGAATAGATCTGGCGAAAAAATGTTTAATACCTAATTTTTTCTGCAGTACATAGGAGGAGATAAGTGGTATACTTTGGAAGCCTGCAGAGCTGTAAATCAAGCGATAGGAAGAGTAATAAGACATAGAAACGATTACGGTGCAATTTTATTATTGGACGAACGTTTCAAGAACCAAAACATTCAATCACAACTGTCTTTATGGCTCAGAGAACGAATAAAAATTGTACAGAACTTTGGGGAGATTACAAGAGATCTGAGGTTGTTCTATAAGAGTGCATCGGAAAAGGTACGATGTTTATTATGCTACAGAAGCTTTATATTGAATTTTTTTTTCGGTAAATGTTAACATAATAATGTAGATTTATATGTACCATATTTGATCTCCTGAACTGTAGCCTAAACTCTGTCTTAGTTCAGAAATAATGGACCTGAAATACATAAAAATCTCAACTCAAGTTATCCGCCATAAAAGCATTCCCTCAACATTTTATAAATCATCCCTGAACATGTCTATTTCGATTAATTACTCCCAAAAATATTCAATTTTCATCGGAGAACGTTTTGAATCGTCAAACTCCAGAATTTTACTGATTAATTTATTGTATTAATATTATTAATTAACTACACATAAACCACATCATACATGATATTCACAAGCTATATTAACGAATATATTTTGTATGTATTTTATGGAAGTAATGTTCCAGATATAATATTAATAGTTGATTTTACTTTCTCCAGTTTCCACTTTCAAACAACAAAAAAGCAATAGCAAACCTAACAAAGGAAGAATGCTGCAAAACCGAAGAATCTCGTAGTCCGAACAATGCTTATAACTGTTTTCAATTCGGTTCAGATGGAAGTAGTGCATCTTCTAGCTATTCTCAGAGCGAAGAAAGTTCATCTTCAGTCAATATGGCCTTGGATGGGTACAGAAAAAGAGTGGGTGCCCAGATTGGCGGAATCGCGAAAAGAATGAAAATAAGGTATGGGAAATTTTTCTCACTCTGATTGTTTTATCCAGAACTTTTATATTCTGACTATATTAAACCAATAAGAAAAAAATGTTACAATGAAGTAAGTGTGTTAATTATAGATTAGTACCGAACCCAACTATTGAAACTACTCCAGCAGATGAAGCCCATGAAGTTTCTGAAAGCACCAAAGAATATATTGCCATGGTATTTTTAACGTTTTTTATATATTATTTGTTTTTCTATTAATTAAATGTGTTATAGGTTCGTAAGGCTTTAGATGTCAATACTTTCAAAATGTTTGTGTCCATTTTGCAAGCTTATAAACAAAATAAAAATATAGAGGAAATGAAAATTAAACTTGATGAAATTTTCAAGTCCAGGCATAGTTTGAGGTATCTTTTACAGGGAGTAGAACGATATGTGGATAAAGAACAGAAAGATGATTTCAGACACTTTTGGGAAAACTACAGATAATTTTTTTCAGTGATTTAATATTTGTAAATAGGAAAAGTTATATTTATTTTATATTAATCACCAATATACTCTAAGAATCTTTTTGTTAATATAATTATTTATTATAGGTATGTGAATAACCTTTCTCCTTCAATAATCAGCCAGTAATAATTTCTTGGACATTTCGATCTCTACATAGAAATGTGTCAACAAATACCTGCAAGTTTGAATCTATTTTTGATAACATTTTGTAGTTTATTATTTGTTTGGCAGCATTCAAAATTGTGCTGCAAGTAATTTGTAACCATGGGAAAAATTGGGTATCCTTATGTGATAGAATATCTGAAGGTACTGATCAATGTATTCTGGGACTATCTTTGTAGTTTCAAGGGGAGACTTCTCTAAATTTCTCATTATATTCGGAGTATAAAGAATTATTGTTCTCTCTAAATTTAGTTTTCTGTGATCTATGCTTGAATATATTTGAATGATTTAAATATGACATTTTGCAAAATCTGAAGTTAATAAATTCCACATACAATACATCTATAAAATTTCATTTTCTACCTTGCATCAAAATGTCTAAGCGAGAATGTTCTCAAGATTGGTAAGTGTCTGATGATACTCATTGCTCAAAGCTTTTCGAGGTTCTTGCTAATATGTGACTCGGAAAGTGTAGATTCTGTAATTATAGATATAATTCAAACGGTTTTTCATTAGGCTGGTATAGTAGAGCAACGCAAAAAAAAACTGAACATATCATACAAAGTGGGTGGGTTTTAACTCTTTAGCTTGCAATAAAATCTACAAAGTCAGTAGAGGCGTACGCCTCAAAATCAGAAATTTTATTTCACGCAAGTTGCAAACGCACATGGTATCTCAACATAAATAGCAGTAGTGAGTTCTAAAGATATCTATTTCGTTAACTTTAGAAAAAAAAATATTGCATGAAAAACGCTGCTATCTGCTATAATTTAATTTGCAGTGCAGTATGCCAGTATATGGCCAGTATCACAGATTAATCTGTAATCTGTGCCAGTAGCCAGTATGTTACACATTAGTCGGATTTAAGCGAGTAACCCAAACAGAGTGGTTAAGACGAAGACCGATCCCTTGCTGCCATAACCAAACGGATGATTGCAAGGGATTGGTCTTAACCACTGAATTCGACTAAATACACAATGAGCGCGCTAAAAAACGCATTGAAAATGCTTATTCTAACCTCACATTTTCTATTCATGAAATGAAATTGACCTTCAAAGGTCCTTGGTTTTTATATAATCTGCCTCCTATCAGTCCTATCATATTATATTCATATAAGCTTTTTAAATACTTGATACTTGTCCTGTGAGTCACAATAATACAGTTAAATGAAAAGGAA
Organism: Halyzia sedecimguttata; assembly: GCA_937662695.2. Taxonomy (NCBI): domain Eukaryota; kingdom Metazoa; phylum Arthropoda; class Insecta; order Coleoptera; family Coccinellidae; genus Halyzia; species Halyzia sedecimguttata. Next base: position 80,871,270 of record OW569415.2, on the reverse strand, counting down.
TAATTAGTGTTCTTAATTTATATAATTTTTAGCGCCGGAAGATCTTTGCAAGCACAAAAACTCAAACTAGCCGCAATGGAGCGAACATTTATCATAGGTGGTAATTGGAAAATGAATGGGGATAGAAAAGCCATTGATGAAATCATAAAATTTCTTAGAGCAGGAACCATTCCAACAAACAACGAAGTAGTTGTTGGAGTTCCATCAATATATCTAGACTACGTTCAACAAAAAAAACCGAAAAATGTAGAGGTAGCTGCCCAAAACTGTTACAAAGCAGATAAGGGTGCCTTCACAGGTAAAATCATAAGTGAAAGAATAATTTGCAACTTCTCCCATAGGGTCAAATAATTTATGTCCGGCAGATGATGAGACGAACCAATAATTCTTCTTATTATTGACACTAGACTTGTTTGAAATGCTAGAATAATATGATTATTTTTTGTATGGCTTGAAAATATGTATTTTCAAGTTTCCGTCATTGATCCAGGTGAAATATCTCCCGATATGTTGAAAGATCTTGGAGTGAAATGGGTAATTCTGGGCCATTCTGAACGTAGGAAAATTTTTGGAGAGAGCGATGAACTTGTAGCTGAGAAAACTGCCCATGCTCTGGAGAAAGGATTGAAAGTTATTCTTTGTGTTGGTGAAACTTTGGACGAAAGGGAGACTGGTCAAACTAATGCAGTTGTTTTCAGGCAAACAAAAGCTGTTGCGGATAAAATAAAAGACTGGTAATAGAATTAATTAGGTTTAAATCGGCTAATATGATAAAATTCGATTCAAATGAAAAATATGATTTTTTTGTTTGTATTATTTCAAAGAAAAAGTTCAATTTTCTATTGTATTTGTACTTTCTTCAGGAGCAATGTTGTTATCGCTTATGAGCCTGTATGGGCCATTGGAACTGGCAAAACAGCCACGCCTGCGCAAGCACAAGAAGTTCACGACGCCCTGAGAAAATGGATTGCTGAAAAAATAAGTAAGGAAGTTGCTGAATCCATTCGTATTCAATATGGTGGCTCTGTTACTGCCGCAAACGCGAAAGAGTTGGCCCAACAGAAAGATATCGATGGTTTCTTGGTAGGCGGTGCAAGTCTTAAACCAGAGTTTGTAGATATCATCAATGCAAATGTTTCGAAAAACTGAGAACTGAAGAAATTGATCAATGAATAATATATCATTTTTAAGCAATAATTATAGATATACAAAATTTTGTTGACATTTCATTATTTAATTGATTTTTTATTATTGGTAAATTATATTTTCTTTTCATGCACACCGTTATTTCCTTCACCCGATTCAATTTACTTCCAGGTGAAAATTCAGAAAAAAGAGATAACATTTTAGTATTACTAAAATTACTAATTGTGAGGACATATATCATACTTTGTTTTTAAGTTAGGTTGCGATACATACTGGTCAATTATAAAATTTGTTCAATCGTTTATCGGGGCTTTCCAGAGCCTGTATCAAATTTTAAAGGCTCTGGAAGGCTGACTTTATATCTTTAATAAATATAAATTTAGGGCGGTATTTTGAAACCGTATTCCTCATGAAATACTACTTCAACCTTTAAGCTCTCTTTTTAGCGTTAACACGTGAAAAAATGTATTGGGCATCAAGTGAATTCAAATTTTATAATATATACAAATAGTGAACTTGTAAAGGTATAAAACCCTGTTATGTTGTTTTCGTAGTTATGCAACCCGTGATGCGTTGAACGTGAATGGAAGGTCGCGTTATGGGTTGAAATCGTTGTTTTATTTCGAGTCTAAATTAGAAATGTTATGTCATACGAATCAGTATTGATTTTCCACATTTAATTTTTCAATATAGGCGCTTTCTATTTGACGCTGTATCACTTCCAAACTGATGCGAAATCAGTTTGAACCAGAGAAATAGCCGGAATTTCCCTCTATTTCTCTGGTTTGAACTGATTTCGCATCACTTTGGAAGTGATACAGCGTCAAATAGAAAGCTAGGTATATTATAGAAATCATTTCAGTAATATTTTGTTTAATACCGTGAATTTATCGTTTCAATTCTGTGTGACAAGAATTTTCTGTGGTCCTACGAGTCTTCTGATATGGGGGATTTTCTCGTTGTTTTACGTTCCAACCCAAGCCATAGATTAGAGTAAGAGTAATGCTCCATTCTAATCTATGTTCCAAGCTCTGGTCACTTCTTCTAACGCTTCTCGTAAGTCGTAAGATCCCTTTTTTCTCAATAGTTGAGATGAAAGAAATGGTGATCTGAATATCTCTTAATAGTTTGTGTGTTTATTTATGAATATATACGCCAGGTTTGGCGGTGAGTCTTTTTGAAATATGATTTTTGGTTAATAAAATTGGTTTTGGTAAATTTACTTACGTGGTGATTTTAGATTGAAATTACTTAATATAGTTCTGCACGCCATTAAGATTAGAAAATAACGTAGAGTACTATGTGTTTGATTATTTCGATTCCTACTAATTTTTCTGGTACATCTGAATTTATTATTGATGTTGTTCTGAACGAATCAGGGGAGATGTTTCTTCAATTTTCAAGGGATTGGGTGCCTCTTGTTTTTCTAGGCCTATGAATTCCTATGAATAAAGTTTGTGTACTGGGTATTTATATCCTCAGATTCGTACAGAAAAATATTGTATTTTGTTTTACACTGGTTTGATAATTTTGACGGGCCGGGAGGCACAATAGGCGTCAAAGTCACAGTGCAGCGTTACCCCCTACAAAATATACCTGCAATACAAAACTGGTTCCATTCTCTGTAGTTTTTGGCAGGGAGCGAAGCTGTACCTTATACATTTTTCGATAGGGCGAGAAACTCGATGCATGCATAGGATATGTTAAGTTGAAGTTATTGTTGGATTGAGGTGAAAATCAACCTTACTGAACCTTTTGAATATTTAGAGGTTTGACGTTGTACTGGGACTGATTCCTACACATTATCTACACCGTGTCTAGAGAGATCGTGAGTTGGAAGAACTCATACTCATCACCTGGAAGGGTCCTGATCATCCATCAGGAAGAATACCTTAAATTTTCCCTCGAGAAATTAAGCTAAGTGTTTTCTTTGTGATCAAAGGATTTTTTCTATTATTAAACCTTCAAAAACCAGTTGTATCAATCATCACCCCATATCCCAGCATAATTGTATTTGTATCGTTGACCTCGCAGCTAGTCGGGCAGACATCTCTAAAGGGGGTCAGCGTTACAAACTACTCCGCAGGTAGTCGAACCTAAATCTCTTGCGCGACAGGCGCACTAAAATTGACCTGCATGTCAATTTTAGTTTTTAATTAACCCCCTTTTATGACATAAAATTTTTACTTAGGACGTCTTTAATTTTTACAGAGTGACGTCATAATTTCTTTTTAATCAATAATCCAATTTTTTATTGCTGCTTTATTACACGGTGTAACATTTACCTAAATGACAGGGTAAACATTCTTACTATAGATAACAATTTTTTCGATAAAATAGCACATTTACTGTAAGAAATAAAAATGAAGTTTTAATGGAAAAAAATCTTTGTTCAACCCAAAAAACTATCGAAATTTAGGGGCACTATATGAATGGCACTATATGAAACCGCAAAAAGTTCAAATAACAACCGATTATTGCAATGTAAACATTTAAGAAAAGATTTTGATGACCTTAAAAATTAGGTATAACTATTATTCAACGAAAATGGATACATCTAAATGGAAGATCAAGAAGCTCAAAAAAATTATCTATTTATGTATATTCAATTTCGAAATCGAGAAGTAATTGACTTCAGATGCTTCAGTTCAAATCAATGAGAACCTTCATTTGAAAAATAATGCGTAAAATAGGAATAATAAGTCAAGTTTTATAAGCAAGCCTCTTGAAAAGCAATGGTCGAAAAAAGTATGTAAATAACATTCGTGACCGATTTGAATAATGATATTATGAATTCAATGAATTTTTCAGATTACTTAGAAAGTATTTGTTCATGTAATGCATTAAATTAGATTCCAAATTCTTCAGCTATCATCAATGGAATGCGAAATTCTAATGAAAGTGACTATATTTATTCGAGTACTTTCCTTTTTCCATAATCAGATTCATACAAGTTGCAGAAGTACAATGAAAAACAACATATCAATCTATTTCTTGCTTCTATTTGTTCTTTGGAACAGCATAGAAGCGAAAATTTATGAAAGATGCGAATTTGTGAGGAAACTAAGAAGTTCGGGAATTCCGGAAAACCAACTAGGTCAGTATTGGGCGTTTTACCTATTACTACAGCTATGACACATACATTCACTGGCAAAAATTGAATTATTTCAAAGTCGATATTCCTATTGATGGATTTCTTATTTCTTACTTTGATGTATTTTGGTAATATTCGTGATAAAATAGTCATGTTTTAAATCTTCACAACGGATGAGTCATGAAGGAATTAATGAAATAAGGTAATTTTGGTCTCTATAGGTATCAAATTGAACAAATATCAATAATCTTGATATACAGAGTTGGGATAAAGTATGGAACCAAGTATGTAAATAACTTTTAAACGATATTTATGAAAATCAATGAAAAATTTTATACGATTTACACTTATTTATTCAATATTGTGACGCGTTTCGTCGACACAGCGACTTCATCAGACTACATCATACTAAATTCTTAACAAGTTATTAGGCGTATTCTTTTTACCAATTTCAGCTGAGATTAACTGAGATTCTCAGTTCTGACTCAGTAGTTAGAAGGCAAAATGCAAGATTCTATGCATCTATTGAGATGAAACAAGGTAAAAAGAATACGGCTATTATCTCCCTATACCTAGATGACATGGACACAGAATCATTTAAAACAAATTACATGAGAAACTTATTTAAAACAAATTACATAATAGACTTATTTAAAACTAATTACATGAGATTTCACTGCTGGTTTCTTTGTACACATTAACAATAATTCATTCTTAATGCTTTTATAAATTGATTCTCTATTTGAATAGATTGAGTAACGGTGAAAAATTTAGACCTAATTGTTCATTAACTAAATTACCCGTATGTTTTTCCCTATTTATTTCGACCATTTCCCAGTAATTGAGTTGCGCACCTTTATTCAAATTGTGTAGAATTTTGAAATCCGGGTTGAACTTATGTCCTGCTAATAAATGATTCGAATAATTTGAATTAATTTTGTTGTTTTTGTAGCTGTGATGATGTTCCTTTATTCTTATGCCAAAATTTCTACCAGTTTTTCCTATATATGATGATGAATTTTTCATTGAGTTAATATGGATTTGCATCAAGTAAAAGCATTAAAAAAAAAATTATGAAAATTTGCAGGTAAGTGCAATGGAACAAAATGCATCTGATGTTCATTTTTTTGTTAATAATATACTTCCGGTTTAACCAGAAATGCCATCAACTTCTTTAATTTAAATGGGACACCCTATATATTTTTACAGATTTTGAAAGAGCTTGTTATTTTGAGTTCATACATACTGACTTTAGTGTCAAAAAAATTGTAAAAACGAAGAATAACTCACTGTTGACACTGAACTCAGCATGTATGAATTCAAAATAACAAGCTCTTTCAAAACCTGTAAAAATATATAGGGTGTCCCATTTAAATTGGAGAAGTTGATGGCATTTCCGGTTAAACCGGAAGTATATTATTAACAAAAGAATGCACATCAGATGCATTTTGTTCCATTGCACTTACCTGCAAATTTTGATAAATATCGTTCTTTTCGTTTAAAAGATTTTCACTTGGTTCCATATTTTATCCCAACCCTGTATAAAATGCTACTGTAAGTGTGTATGATTCTGAACTCCGCCTTAGCGACGTGACTGATTTGGATGAAATTTTGTGTGTGTTTTTGAGAGAGTCCATGGATGGTTTAGAGTCGCAATATGACCCAGTGAGGAGCACCGCAATCAGGTTATAGAACTTTTTGTTGTTGATTACTAAATGGCGGATGCGCTCACCCAGTTATTGGAACATCGTCTCTTCTCAGATCTCAGAGCCCTCTGGAGATGTCAGTTTGACATTCGTTATTCATTTTGAGTAAGTTCCACTAGGCGATCGCAACGTTCTTAGAGTCGTCTGCGCAGTTCTGCGGTCGTGCGCGTGATCGTTGTGGGACAAAATAAAGTTTAAGAGATATTATATTAAAGTGGAAGTAAAGGAAATTTTTGATGGTTTCTTGAGTTTCTGCCTATACTTGAAACCTTGAATGTATTTGTATTGTGTACACTTTTTGCGCTCGTGTTCCGCAGAACAGCGTGCTACTATATTGCCACGATGTCTGTTTTTTTTCAATCTTTCGCTGAAAATGGTCTCAAACGGTTGAGTTCGACTCACTGATGATGGATAATCCGGGGTCAAATTCAATTATGTCTGTCCGGCCGTAAGCACGATTACTCTCTAATGGAATGAGTTAGAGGGTTGAAATTTGCAGGGTAGTCTTGGAGCGTAAATATCTCGGGTAGGTTCGTTAATGGGAAATCCACCAAGCGGATTCGGAGTTATGGCCGTTTTTAATTGAACCATTTTTGCGCGTATGTTCTGGGGAACATCGCGTTATCATTTTGCCCAAATGTCTGTAATTTTCGAATTTTTTGCTGAAAATGGTCTCAAAGGATTGAGTTCGACTACCTGATGAAGAATTCGAGGACAAATTTGATTCTGTCCGGCCGGCCGGCCGTCCGTTGACACGATAACTTGAGAACGGAAAGAGATAGAGACTTGAAATTTTCAGGGTAGGTGACACATCCCAATACGACGGACAAGTTCATTAATGGGCATAATTGGCTTGATGGTTTCCGAGTAATAATTTTATTTTCAACTAATATATATCCGATCGAATTGAAACTTAGTGAATAATTGTAGAATATGAACATAAGCACGTTTGTGAAATTTTGAGAGAATCGCATCACTAAAAAATTAAAAAAAAATTATTAATAAATATTTATAGGCATAATCGGCCAAACGGTTTTGGAGTTATAACCATCTGAAATTTGGTTGTTATTTCCTCAATAACTCGAAAAATACAAAACCGATTAAATTCAAACATGGTTATTAGTTGTATGATGACTACGCGAAAATTATTACAAAATTTCGTGAGGATCGTATGACTAGAAAATTTTTAAAAAATCATTGAAAATCGGTGACAAAAATTCTATATATCAGTAACTATTCGTCCGAGATCGCTAAAATTTTGCGCGAGCCTTAAAATCCTAACTTTATTGCCATGTTTCAAGTTTGAACACGATCGGATATAAATACAGGGTGTCCCAAAAATACCACGCGAAAGTGACACTGGAGATAGATTGGCATTAGGTCTATCAGATAGCATCAACATGACCTCAGTAAAAGTCCGCTGGTTTTCGAGATATCACCACTTTTGTGTATTTTTTAAAAATCTCCAGTTTTCGGTCTTTTATCGCCTAGCATTGCTAGAAATTACTTCAAACTCATGTTTTTTTTTTACCTAGGCTATCCTGAATAGTTGCTTTAAACAATGAAGTAATAAATTCACCGACAACTAGAACAAAATCCTTCAAAAAATGTCTAACTTTATTTTATGCCGAAGTTAAAACTTTAACTTAAGTTTGACTGACTGCTGTGAAAGAAAATTATATCCGACTGAATTGACAAATAATCGCAAAAACTGGTCCTTTTCATGCCCTTTTCAAAATGATACAACACTACCATTTTTTTTTAATCAGAACCAGAATTGCTACTTATTAAAAAAACCAAAACCCTTATCGGCTATCTCGCTCTCACATTCATTGTTTTGTAACATGGAAACCGGTCCGACTTTCACAGACTAGGGGTCTTCGAATAGTCTAGACCAGGGGTCACCAAATGGCGGACCGCGGTCCGGATGCGGATCGCGAACCTTTTTTTTGTGGACCATTTTTCAGAAAACATGTAATCTTGATTAAAAAAATTCAGATAACTTTTCGTTTTATTTACTAATTATAGATATTGGATTTAGATTAACTGCTAGTCAAATTCTTATGCCATCATAATGCTATCAACGACCCGCGACAGATATACAGATTTTGTGAACGGACCTCAAATGAAACTAATTGGTGACCCCTGGGTTAGATACTAGAGAAAACTTTTTGGCGTTTGACGGATTTACTCATTTCCTAATATTTTCCGAACGGATAGAGATACAGAGGAAACAGATACATAAATCTAAACGTCGTCCACCGACCAATCATCGGGGAAAATTTGGATATCGAGACGTGAAAATCATAGATTTCGGACGGGAAAGAAGAATTTTCCTTCGATTCCGGGTCAAAAATATTTCTAAGTGCCGACCCAAAAAATTTTTTTCATGGTATATCGATACGGAGCTCGTGTCTAGTTAAATCGAGGTCGCTGATCACGAATATGCAATTAGTTTTTCCCTATGTGGCGTACTTTGGGAAAATTTTCACTTAGAGTGAAAAAATGGACGAAAATAGGTCAATTTTGGAAGTTCACACCGCCCAAAAAAATCGGAGTAAGGTGTTGTTGATTTTTGCCCTCATATATGGATCCTTTATCTACTGAATAATCCAAACAGAAAATGTCCAGGCCGTACTATTCGGAAATTATGATTTTTTTTCCCAAGAGTCTGTTTTTCGGAAAATTCATTTCGCGGTATTTCCGCGGAAAATTCTCTAATGATAAATCCGATCATATATTCGTAATCTACGGTCCCGAATTAGTAAATGACGTAATTTGCATCGAAATCGGAGACCGGTCGAATTTTGGCAATTTTTTAATACATTAGCCTTAAAAAAATCCCATTTTTCGAGAAAAATTTTTTGACGCAAAACTATGAAACGGGTACTTATTCTTTTAGATTTGGGGCCGTAGATTCCGAATCTACCATCAGAGATTTATTACAAAAATTTTCCGAGGAAATATCGCGGAAAGAATTTTCCGAAAAATAGACCCTCAGGAAAAAAAATCATAATTTCCGAAGCGTACGACCTGGACATTTATTGTTCGGATGATTCGATAGATAAAGGATCCAAATATGAAGTAAAAAATCAGCAACACCCTACTCCGATTTTTTTGGGCGGTGGAAAGTTCCAAAATTGACCTATTTTCGTCAATTTTTTCACTTTAAGTGAAAATTTTCCCAAAGTACGCCACTTAGGGAAAAACTAATTACATATTCGTGATCAGCGACCTCGATTCAATTAGACACGAGCTCCGTATCGATATACCATGAAAAAAATTTTTCGGTTCGGCACTTAGAAATATTTTTGACCCGGAATCGAAGGAAAATTCTTCTTTCCCGTCCGAAATCTATGATTTTCACATCTCGATATCCAAATTTTCCTCGATGATTGGTCGGTGGATGACGTTTAGATTTATGTATCTATTTTTTCTGTATCTCTATCCGTTCGGAAAATATTAGGTAATGAGCGAATCCGTCAAACGCCAAAAAATTTTCTCTAGTATCCAACACATACAAAAATCTACAATTTTCCGATTAGGTCGACGCTGCTTTGATTATTCACTAAATCGGGTACGCAGATCACGAATCTGTAATTAGATTTTCCGTATCTCGATTAGTTTCGGAGCAATGACGAAGAAAGTCGCAATTTCTGGCTCTACCTCCGGAAAATGGACTAATCAGTCGGATTTTTCGGCATATTACCAAAATTAATCGAGATACGGAAAAACTAATAACAGATTCGGAATCTACGCCCTCGATTTAGAGAATAGCCAAAGCCGTGGCGATCTAATCGGAAAATTCTAGATTTTTGTATGGGTTAGAATCTAGACAAAGGACTCACAGCTCTGGCAATGTGTTAGTTGTTGTATGCATTTTATCAATATTTCACAGGAAATAGGTCATAAATACTTCTACAAGGGTTGAAGTATTACAAGATATTTTACTTGCAATTATCTTTCCGTGGAAAATATTAATTTCAAGGGTGAGACCACCCATGCAAAAATAAACCAGTTAACCCAAAACATTTAAGTTTTACAAGCGAGCTGCTTTGTTTAAAAATACAAATGAGTGCTTCCCAACATGTGAAGTCATGGGACGCAACAGTGGTGATATCTCGAAAACCAGCGGACTTTTACTGAGGTCATGTTGATGCTATCTGATAGACCTAATGCCAATCTATCTCCAGTGTCACTTTCGCGTGGTATTTTTGGGACACCCTGTATATTGGTGGAGATTCGAGCAGCCTTGTGTGAGTTTAGTAGATGGATGGGTGACCGTTGCCTCGATAACTTTTTGAACGAAAGGAGATAGGTACTTGCAATTTTCAGGGTATGTTGCGTATCCGAATGGGAGCGTTAAGTTCGATTACGGGCATAATCGGTCCAACAGTTTCAGAGTTATACCCACCTGGAATATTATTTGCTCGATACCTAACAAAATATAGACTTGATCGAATTGAAGCTTGGTATATAGTTGTAGAATATCGACATAAAGACGTGCTTACAATTTTATAAGAACCGTACCCCTAGAAAATCTTAAAAAAATTATGAAAAAAAAAATTGGTTCAAGCACTGACGTGAAGTCAGGAGCTTTTGCGCGTGTGTTCTATTGTCCATTCTCCTGTATTGAACACTCTTAATCGAATTTGCCATGGTGAATTATATTGTCCATTCTCCTGTATTGGAGATGTTAATTCGAATTTACCATGGTAAATTCGAATTAACAGTGTTCAATACAGGTTAATGGACAATATAATTTACCATGGTAAATTCGATTAAGAGTGTCCAATAACGGAGAATGGACAAGAGAACATACGCGCAAAAGCTCCTGACTTCACGTCAGTGCTTGAACCAATTTTTTTAAGAATATTTCCGAAACCGATCTATCAAAAATTTAGCATCAAATTGTATTGATCAGATTGTTTCCACAATCCACAATAACTCGAAAGATACTGAACTGATTGAATTGAGCTTTTTGAGAATTTTTTTAATTATATATTTTTTTTAGCAACTTGGACCTGTATAGCAAACTTCGAGTCCCATTTCGACACAAAAGCTGTTAATTCCAACACTGGTGACTATGGAATACTCCAAATAAGCCACCTATACTGGTGTTCGGATAGCAACACCCCTGGGAAGGGTTGTAATGCTACCTGCAGTCAATTTTTGAATGATGACATCACTGATGATGTGACTTGTAGCCGACATATTTATGACGAGACACAAAAACTGTCTGGAAATGGTTTTACAGCTTGGACTACTTATGATCGATATTGTAAGGGTGATATTACTCAATTTGCTCCCAATTGTTGAAAAGGAGCAGTGAAAAGTAATAATAAAAACTTGATTTTACTCAGTTTTCAGTTAATTGTATTCTATCCAACTTTTCAATACTTCCAATAAGCGACTGTCACTACGATAACTCTCGAAAGAAATGAGTTATAGAAAGTTTGAATTTGCAGGGTAGGTTTTGGGCATACATATCTCTGTCAAGTTCATGAATGGGCAAAATCCGCCAAGTGGTCTCGGAATTATGGCCATTTTGAGCTGAAGCTTTTTTTTTAATATTCCCGAAACTACTTCTTCGGTCTGTCTGGAATTTTTTATGACGATCTTCACCTGTATACGATGTTTTGTATTTATCAGATGATCAGAAATGTTGTTTTCCTGTTAACTCTGATCGAATGGAAACTAAATAGCTAGTTGCAAAATACCGATGCAAAGAAGTATGAACATTTTCGAGATCATCACTAGAAAAAATACAAAAAAAATTCAATTATTTTTCGGAATATTTTGCTTGTAATTCCGAAAGCATAATAATATTATTTTATATATTATACTTCGGTGAGTCTTATGTTGGCAATATAAGATGACCTATTGGAGTGACATTCTCAATTCTCAATTTCTGTACGCTTGTGGTGTTTATGTGTGGAATTTTATTTTAATGTGAGATACAGGGTGGTAAAATTTTGAACAAAAAAAACAGTTTTTTAATAATAACTGAGATAATATTGTACCGTCAAATGGAGTGAAATTGATTTTATGGGGGCACTTTGATAAAGAGTAATATTTCTATAAATTAATTTGAATTTTCCGCAATTATAAGCCGACAACATCCGCTCGATCGTCAGTCGAAAGATTGAAGTTCCGACATTATTGTGCCGTGCCAGCATAGAGGTGTTTTTGTGTATATTCTATTATAATACGTGAAATTGCCGGTAAAGTGACACTGTTAAAAATTATGAAGTATTTCATGAGCATTTTAATTTTTGTTTACAATATCGGTTATTTACGATAGAGTGATTTTTACATAACCTCAGCTATAATTTGAAATTCGACAAAAAATACGTTCGGTTGAAACTTATTAAGGGATACATCATTTGGGGTCACTTTGATAACACTTTTGGGGTCAGATTGATAGTTCCCGAAGTCACCCCATAGTTTGAAAACAATGACATTTTTGCTATTTTCCATTTGTTTGTTGGTATAGACCAACAAATTTTTGGAACGTTGAATTTTGTTCATTAGGTTTTGTACTTTTCCGGTGCATTTTAGTTGAGTTTAAACATGTCATTTTATCTTGTAACCAAAGAAAATGCCAAATTTGAGTTTTGTTATTTTTATAGGAAATATAATAATATAATTTTTATATCAACTGAATTTTCATTTTCATTTTTGCGAAGAAAGTTCAATTGAATCCAATTCTTATGTAACTGGATAGTATGGGTGACTTTGATAATCTATGTAAACTTATGGATTATTATCAAAGGAAATCCAATAAGTACCTACATATAACATTAATAACGTAAAAATATTGAGAATGAAGGAATATGATTCACATTGATAACTCTTAGATCCGAAGCAATCGTAGTAATGCAAAAGCGCAGTGCCTATCAAAGTCACCCCAATTTGAGTAACTTTGATAACGAAGTTTTTATTAATTTGGAGCAGGCAAACAATTATTTAAATCATTTTTTATATCCTAGATGTCTTCATTAGGCATAGTGCGAATTCGTATTTTATTTTCAAAACAATACTATATATGTAGTTTGTAGTTTGAGTTTAATTCACGAATAATTAATAATAACTATCAATATCACCCCATTTGACCGGTAGGTATACATTTTTATAGAATTTGGTACATGACTTTTATCCATCAAGATGCATTGTGTGATGTACAAAAATTTTCAGTTTCTCTACCAGTGACGTCCATACGGGTTTTGCATTGAATATTTTTGGAGAAAAAATCCTACGCCACTGCATTCTTTTCAAATAAAAATTACTTTTGAAATTCTCATTCATTTTTGAGCAAATTTTATCTCATGGGTTTTCTTTGGCTGGCGCACGGTTTCCGCTTAAAAAATAAAAATAATTTTACTTCGGGATCAATTCCTCAAAAATCTGATGTTGTGTGGAAATGTTTGTGCATCGACTGAAAGCAAATTGAGAGATCAGATTTGTTCCAAAATGAATGAGAATCCAAAGAATATTTTTTTTGTCAGATGCTCTGTTCTTGATTAAAATAATTAAATTAAAATTGCTTCATATCGCTGTACCAAAATTTCATCACTATGTATCTCAAAAGTTAAGACTAAATAGGACATACGTTCATAGGAGGAATGAGTCAAAGAATCACCCCTTTAACTATTAGCAGTCTTTAAGGAACACCCGGTATATTGGACGTATTCTAATGAATTGGGAAGAGTATTTTTGGAATTCAGTATATGTAATATGTTAACTGATTACTTAACTGAATTCCTAGAATTGTTATGTTCTAAGGTTGAAGCCAAGATGCCTTGTGTCAGTTCAGTACCTGGATGGGTGACCGCTCTGGCTATACATTTGAAGAAGCTCGCCAAAACATCTGACCGCAGTGTTTTTACAGATAGTTTTTGGGCGCATGTTCTAGGGGAACATCGTCCTATCATTTCGTCCAAATGTCTGTAATTTTCGAATTTCGAGCTGAAAATTGGCTAATAGACTAATTCGGACTCCCTGATCACGAATCCGGTGTCAGATTTTAGGGTGCCGTCCGGCCGGCCGGCCGGCCGGCCGTACTTCCGGCCGTAGGCACGATAACAGGAGCACCGAAGGTCCTATCGACTTCAAACTTTCAGGGTAGGTTTCTGATCAAAATGCGACGGTTAAGTTCGTTAACGGGCAAAATCGGCCGGACGGTTTAGGAGTTATAGACATTTAAAATTTTGAGGTTATTTCCCTGATATTTCAGGAACTAAAGAAGATGTTGAATCGAAACTTGGTAGTCAGTTCGAGGATATAAACGCGCAACTTTTGGCAAAATTCTGTTATGATCGAAATGTTGGTAATTTTTTAAAAAAAATTTCTTTTAATTTTTTCGAAAAAAAAATTTTTTTTTCGTGAACTATTCATCAGATTGCAACAAAAACTTGTACTAACGTCAATTATAGTATTTTGCAACATTGTGCAAAATTTTGGCTCTATACGATTTCAATTTCTGGAGATATAAGACAAAATGTGTCAAATTTCCTGGGTCTCTCTCAGTATTTTATCGATTATTCTATGAACTCTTTGAATTCCACCGAAAACAAATTCAAAGACATAAACATAAAGAATCAAGTCATAGTTTAGACGTCGAAAGAAGGACGATGTTGATCGACTTGAAAAGGTACCTATTTCAAGAAATGCAATAATGAAATGCTTAATTTATGGATATAATATTATCTAAGTATTGTTGGGATCGGGCAGTTGGAAAATTTATTAATAAAAAAATTTGTACCGACGTTAAATCAAGCATTCTACACGAGTGTGCAAAATTTCAGTTCGATACGATCTCAATTCCAGAAGATATATTGCTTAAAATTCACATTCCAGCGTGTTTTGACGTTCTATGGTCACAGAAAATCGTCACAAAAATCTATTTACCTCATTTGACGGCTGTTTGTCAAATCAATTAATTCCAATAATTGATGTCAGATTTCCTACATACCAAGTTCAAACACATTTTATTATATGGAAAACACTTATTATGATCACGTTCTACAGGAATTGATACTAAATAGAAGCTAGATGAAGATTATTGTAATGGAAAATTTGTGTTCCAGAATAATATTAAGGTATTCAACATGATACTGCTTTTTTTCTTTACTGGTCAGTACGGGCCACAAGGAAGATGAACATGCGCCCAAAAGCTCCTGTCCACAGGGCTTGAACCAATTTTTATTGATCCTCGCATAGGATTATCCCAGTTGTATAATATACAACTGATGTGATTCATGGAAATACAGGAACATTTTCTGTAGCCTAGCTATGTTGCTGGTTATATATTGAAAGGTCTTTATAAGAGATTGACTTGTGATATATGTGTTTCATTTTTATCTTCCGATGATTTAGAGCTACATAATATATATATTTCGAATAGAGAATGGGTACTTGATAAAAATAAATTAATTTATCCAAGTATCCAATTCACTAATATGTGTTGGACATGGAATAACCGCACTAGAGAATTTTTTGCAAGAAAATGCAAATGTTTAAAACATTCCTGTTCATGCCTCTGAATCCATCAGAAGGAATATTGATTTATCATGGCTGAATTGTGAACTGCATTCCGAGGAAGCGAAAGCAATTACAGTCATGTCAATATTCAATATTGGTATTGGCTGGTGGGTTAAGAGGGAAAATGAGAAATTCAAGGAAATTAAAAATCAATTGATAAAGTCCAAAAAATTAAAAAAAATTAGAAATATGTAGAGGACACTTTTTTTATTTATTATTTTGTATACATTCATATATTTTTTTTCATTTTTATTATACCTTTATTTAATCATTCAATATTTATTATATTCTTATTTATTGAAACTGTACTAGTTATGAATAAATCATATCATCTTCATTAAAAACGTGTTTTTTTTTGCCGGAGCATTTTCATGAATCGAAAACTTCAAATAATGAGTATTATTATAGCCATCCCTTGAACAGTTCCTCTACCTAGAAGGATTCTTTTCCATTGCTTATAACAATGGATGAGAATTCCTCGAGGTTGAGAGATTGTTCAAGCGGTGACTATAAATACGAGGATTAAAATACGTATAATTTGAAATTCCCGCGCTGCTACGTAAATGTTCGACGGTGGCGACATCTCCCTTGCCTGCCACCAGGTTAGACTGAGACAAGACCAAACAAGGATGAAATATCGGAAAGAATTTAGTAGGAAGTTACCCGCGTTACCCGTCTCTTCTTGTCTCTGGCCAGCACAGAACACAAATATATGTGGCCAGGCTACGCTAAAAGTTTACAAACACTCGGGAGTTGTCGGTAATTACCGCAGACAGTCGGCTCTCTGTCTCATCCAATGAACTCTATTGGGAAGGGAACTTCCAAAACTCTGGCGGCGGGATTCGGCAACAAACCAAGCTAGTAATGAGCCACGTGTTCGAGTTTAATTGTTCAGTGTTCGTCAATAAACTTTTGTTTAAAAGAAAAATTCAAGTTGAAATAATGAATATTATCCTGCCTAATATGTCTTCGACCAGAAACGACTATGAAAGTGGATATGAAGAAAATTCTCAATGAAACTAACATTTTTGAATTTGAGAAAAAAAGTCTGAACTACTTTGAAAAACTCCAGACTTCAGAAGAACATGCATTCTTGAATTATCTGAAAAAGTATAATTATATTAATTCCATCAATTATTATATAAAGCAAAGATCGTATTTTGTGTAATATTCTTATATCAATAGATACAATTATTTTCCAGATTTTATGTAGAGAGAAAAGCGATGTGGGCGCATTGCTACAGGTTGAATGCAGGCATCAACACTAATATGGCCTTGGAAAGTTTGAATAATATCCTCAAAACTAATCAACTGAAAAGGAAAACAAATATAACCATTGATCGCCTCCTGGATGAATTAGAGATATTAGTAGATGGAAAAATGTGGCAAAGGATTTTGAAGGTTTCAACTTGTTCTATATAACTAAATTTATTGATACTATTTAAATATAAAAATATTTTATCTTTGTAGATGGAAAGGCCGCATTCCAACAACTATCATGACAGAATTGTGATAAAGGCTCATAAGCTTGCAGAAGCTTTGACCAAGAAGAATGATATAGAAATCCTAGAGGTAGGTTTTGGTGAATTCTTGGTGAAATCTACAGAAGGCAAAAAGTTCTATAAAGTCAATATCAATGAATTATGCGAAATACAATGCAGAACATCATATTGTAGGACATGCAAGGTATGTATTCATCGTTACAGTTGTGAATGTCCTGAATATGCCATAAGGAATAACTTGTGTAAACATATTCATTTGGTATGTTTATATGAGCAAAGGTCGGGAAGCAAATCTGTTTTAGGTAAGGTGGCCATTAAGCTCTCTGAAGAAAAACCATCGGAAATAGCAGCTGCCAATGGTAGGGAAATTGAAGACTTTGTTATGGAAAGAAGGTCTGATAACTCAAATGGAAATACTTTGAGCTTAGAATCAACAAGAGAAGCCAAACATGAAGCAGTTACTAACTATTTGAGATCTCTGAATGATGACGAATTTGATAGGTAATTTTTTATTACAATTTGTGTATCCTGCTTCTACTTCTATAGTTATTTCTCTAAGGTGTGTAGCCAAAATAATGGTGAAGGGGCAAGTTGGTAATGCTTGTAAAAGAAAAATGGCGAAACAGGAATTCTTTCCCTCAAAGAAAAGAAATTAGATGACGCTTAATTCTTATAATATCTAGTATTTATATATTATTGTTTTAATATTTTTATACTTACATTATATTATTATTATATTGGTGTGGATTGCTGGTGTAGGTAGAATGGTGATGTTTATAACTTTTTGTA
This sequence comes from Halyzia sedecimguttata, assembly GCA_937662695.2. Lineage (NCBI taxonomy): Eukaryota > Metazoa > Arthropoda > Insecta > Coleoptera > Coccinellidae > Halyzia > Halyzia sedecimguttata. Next base: position 80,853,490 of record OW569415.2, on the reverse strand, counting down.
TTGTTTGAAAAAAAGAACATCTATAAGTTTCTTTGGAGTTTCTTCTTATAGGTTGTAATCGAAACTCCGGATAGAAAAGATTTATTAAAAATTTTGGTTATTTTTTTCTCTCATTAATGACTATTTGATTTGCTGAAAATTATTCAGATATTGTATATATTATGTTTTCATTGGTGTGGTATACAAGTGTAGTTGTTGAACTGGGTAGATAGTTGTTGCATGTATAAATCTTTTTGTATTGGTTGAAAAAAAAAACACTTATAAGTTTCTTCGGAGTTTCTTCTTATAGGTTGTAATCGAAACTCCAGGAAATATATATTAAAATTTTTCAGTAGTAATGGTTTCTCTCATTTATTAGTTATTTTAATTTGCTGACGATCTTACTGACAGATTCTATATAATTTTTTTTTTAAACTTACAAGGTGTATGGCCGTATCATCTAATTATTTGAGAGTTCATGGGTACTGGGCTATCCTATGCCCTATTAGCCTAGTACCTATTTTTATTATTATATAACATATAATCAGTATAGGTAAGGTTATAGAATAGTACCTTTGAGTATAAATCTGTTTTAATACTCAATGGCAGTATTCAAAATATTAGTGAACATTCTTAGATACTATTATTCTGTCTTCTAATTATTTTATATGATCTTGTTAATTGCAGTTAACAGCAGAATAAACATTTCAAATATAACAATATTGTTTCATTTCCAATTATTCAAGTGATTATGAAGATTGATTGAATTAATTTAACTGTAGTTTTTTTATGGTTTAATTTTTAAACAATTGCTACTAGAATTATCGGAATTCATTGATATTGATTCGAATTTGAGAAAATTAGTTTTGTGGAAATCATTCTTAAAAAAAATCGGTTTTAAAATAATATTGTCAGCTGTAAAAATATATCAGGAATATTTATTAATGTATATTACTCTGGAAGTTTGGAACCATCAATAGCATGTTTGTGGAGTCCATTAATTTCTATCTTGAAATATGGAAGTTTATTTTTCAATTGACACGATATAGCCAAAATATGTTCCGAAATTAACGGACGGATATTCAGTTGAATACGTCTAAGGCTGGTTTTCCTGTCACGCTGACGGTCAGCGCTGATCGGTCAGCTCGGATCCTTTTAGTATCGCGCTGATCACAAAAAGAAATAGAAGGATGCTATTGTCTCTGGCTCACTGAATGTGGAGGCTTGTCGGCGCCAGCTAGTCAGCGGCGCCGGCGCGTACGTGCGCGTATGTAGATCAGCGCTGACGGCCGTCAGCGCCGCGTGACTCGAAAACGCTACCTATAGCTACATACATATTGACTCATCAGCGCCGACCGTCAGCGTGACAGGAAAACCAGCCTATATACTTTAAATCTATTCACTGAAGTCTACATACTTGCCGTCTAAATACTTTAAATCTATTCACTGAAGTCTACATACTTGCCGCGAAAAATCCATCAATACGAGACGACAGAGAGCCGACTGTCTGCGGTAATTACCGACAACTCCCGAGTGTTTGTAAACTTTTAGCGTAGCCTGATTTTGTCGCTCCATGAAATATAGGGGAAGGGAAATTTCGAGCGACAGTCGCTGGTTTTGAACGAAAAAATCGTCGAAATTTTGGGCGACAAAATCGCTGGTTTTCGGCGACAAAATCGTCACATGAATTTTCGCCTTTAAAGCTAGAGCAGCATCGATGCTTTATTCAGAGCGGTACCCCAATCGCCGACATCCTAATAACGAAGTTTTTGTCCGGACCCATAATGCAATTGTCGAAGAAAGAGTTCCTGGGAATCGTAAAAGTAGTGGCCGGCCTTCGATCGTGGAAGATGACACCATTTTGAATGATGTCGAAAATAATCCTTCAGTATCAACCAGAATGATAGAGCTCATGACAGGCGTATCAAAATCAAGTGCCCATAGAATCCTGAAGAAACACAAATATCACCCCTACCAATCCTACCATATTCAGCGAGTTCAACAACTACTACCAAGAGACTATCAAGCCCGAGTAGAATTTGTCAACAAATGTTGCTGAAACATACAGAACATCCCGATTTTTTCAATAATATCCTTCGGACTGATGAAATTTTGACTATCAAGCCCGAGTAGAATTTTGTCAACAAATGTTGCTGAAACATACAGAAAATCCCGATTTTTTCAATAATATCCTTTGGACTGGTGAAATTTTGTGGCCTCCCCGTTCACCAGACTTAAATCCTCTGGTTTTTTTTCACTGGGGTTTTAAATAAAAAATGAAATTTATTCAAATCCCATAAGAGATGTAGCACAACTAAAGACGAATTTTGGCGCTGTAACCACAGGTAACTACAGCTCGTAGTTACATGGTTACTACGTTTTTGCGGAGTTAACCATGTAACTATGACGTATCAATGACGTCAAGCATACCATACCACGTTACCTTCCTCAGGAGCAAGGTTACTCGCGTGGTATGTATATCTATCTCATTTCGAATGAGTGAAATGGAATGAATTTAGGATCATAGAACGTGTTAACGGTTTTCACCGAATTTATCTGAATCTGAATAATTACCTGTTATATCAAAATGTAATGCAATACCGTATACAAAAAACAAATCAGAAACACGAGACACGACTGGGACTGGGCACAGGCAGAAGAGACAGTCTCTGGCACAGGGCGGCAAAACAATAAATGAGAGCACATATAACAGAAAACTCTCATAAAGGAGTAGAAGGTCTTCTTCTCCAATTGAAACAGTAGGAAGAAGTCATACTCAAGATATTTTGATATATAACTCACATTTATGATGGACGTAATCTATTAATGAACTCGTCCATTTCAATTCATTGGAAGATTTGTTTTTGTTTTGATTCGATCAGCTGTTTCGTGTCATCAGTAACTATAAGTAACTATGACGTCATAGTTACATGTAACTATGGTAAGCTGTGGTTACAGCGCCAAAATTCGCCTTAAGGGGCCGCATTCGTATTTCAGCAGCCAAAATAGCGGGGAGAAGTTTGTATGGTTTGAAAATGACATTTCTCAATAGATGCAGGGCATGTATTAGAGAAGGGGGTGGTCATTTTGAGCATTTGCTCTAATAAGAATCCTGAATTTTATTATTGATATTTTTATAAAGTTTCTTCACAATATATTTGTTGATGTTGAAGGTCCTGTGCGTTATTACATTATATCATTGCAATTAATGAATAATTTCACTTTATAAGTAATTTAAGGACTAACTGACATTTTTCAAAAGAATTATTCAATATGCTACAGCAGAATCTGCAAAATGAAAGGATTTGTGGAAAAGGTGACAAAATCAGTTTTTCACAGAAATGCTCCATTTTCGATAAACATTCAAATATCTTTTTTCGTGAAGAAGGTTATCAACTGTATTTAACCTTTTCGGAATCCTCACAAAATGGGCAACTTTTCAACGTAATATGCAGAAAAGGTCTAGTGTCCTTTTTTATACCACGTCAGATAGAATTGAGTACAAAAAAACACTTCCTTCAGAACATGAATTTTAATTTTTTTTTTCAGAATCCCTGTATAATATTTTGTGCTATTTTTCATTGCATGAATTGAAGTAATCATTCAACAATATTTACGGAAAAAAAACTGATTCGAAACGTATTTAATTGTAGCTTCCGCAAGAGAGAAAGCGTTTTAAGTGAAAAAATTCAACATTTTCATGAAACATCAAATATCTCGAAAACTGTGAGACTTTCATATGAACGATTTTTTCACATCAGGTAGGGCACATTCTGATCTACTCTCCGTTTTCGTTTGACGTGGTCTTTACGGGACGCGTATTGGCATTGTTTACTATGCTGCAACGCATACATGTTGTTGCAACGCGGTAAAGAATGACTGAAATAATAATAATACTCGCTCTACCCAGACATATCTTACCACGACTCAGCACAGGCAAGTGCTCAGACGTAGTAACTATTGTATTATTGATACGATGCCATTCTCAAGACATTGTTTACCGCGTTGCAGTCCCAACCACATTCAAATTTGCTTTTTTCTGCAATATTGCAGTTCGCGTTAATAAAAATAACAATAATATACCTACTATCGCCAAAAATATTTTATCAAACCACACTAAAATGCAAAAAAATAATATATAGTAAATAATACAAAACACATAAAATAATAATAGTATATAATGTAGTTAGTATAAAAACAGTTTATTAAACCACAATAAAATACAAAAAACAACATTAAATGCAAAATCCACTGAAGTATAATTCTATAGTGAGCATATACATGTGATTTATTTGCATTTAGTCTATTAAGATAAATATTTTCCTTTAGAGATCTTTGCCTTCAGGATTGTTTGGCATTTATTTCTTGGATGGCCCACCAGCTTGAACATGTTTTGCGCCGCACGATAAGACATGTCTAATTTTTCATCAGCTCACTGATGTTGGCTGAACAGAAATGTTCTTCTTTAGTAAGATATTTTTGGATACATGAATAAAATTAAACAAGTCAGAGGGTGTCATAATTTTGTATTATTACATTTTTTCATGGCATTAACCATATCAACCGTTATTTTTGGATGATATTTTACTAATGCGTTCAAAATTTTCTGATAGCTGTTACAGCTGCGGAATGTGCTTCACCTAATTTGTTTTATTGGCATTCTCGACAGTGTTTATTGTTTCGATAGAAAAAGTATCCTGTTGCATAAAAACATTGCTTTGTTGCTCTGTACTAGTTGGCAGGTCATTTTCTATACCCACATCAGTTGACATATTTTCATAAAATTCTGCTTATACTTTTCTGTCATCGGTGTTTATTTGCACACAGGTTCCAAACTAATTTTGTATGGCGCAAAGTTGTTTATATTACCTTCCACCCTGTCCAAAAATGCAGTGTAAAACATATGGTCATCGGTCCCCGAAGAAAAAAAAAGTATCTTTGTCGATTCTTTGAACAGAGACATTAGCAGAAGGCGACATTTTTCTAAACACTATTTCTTTTTAGCTAATGACAGCAAGTGTCGTCTTTGATAGGGCTCGAAAACATATTGGCGACGAAATCCACCAAGTCACGCCCAATGTTGAGTTGAAACGCGGTAAACAATGTCTTGAGAATGGCAGCGTATCAATAATACAATAGTTACTACGTCTGAACCCTTGCCTGTGCTGAGTCGTGGTAAGATATGTCTGGGTAGAGAGAGTATTATTTCAGTCATTCTTTACCGCGTAGCAACATGCATAATTCATCTTGGTAAATTGGATTAAGAAGAGTCTCCAATACAGGAGAATGGACAATAGAATTCATCATGGTGAATTCGATTGAGAAGAGTGTCCAATACAGGAGAATAGACAATAAAAATCATCATGGTAAATTCGATTAAGAAGAGTGTACATTACAGGAGTATGGACAATAGAACATACGCGCAAAAGCTCCTGACTTCACGTCAGTGCTTGAACCAATTTTTTCATTATATTTCTCATTTATTTAGTTTTATATTCATTATTACTATCATCATATTTGTATTCATTAGTAATAAAAGATATTATAAATTTTACAATTTTGAAAACGTTTTACTGTCATATTCCTCAATTACAAAGAAAGCAAATAATAAACATAATTTATTTCAATTATTTTTTCTATCCAGTGGGACGTCATCCAAATTTAGATAGAATTCAGATTCTATCTAATTTTTGATGACATCCTATGTAATAATTAGATCCTCTAATCAGGAACGCTGTGGCTAGGTTTAAATTCGCGCCTAAAGTTGTAGATTTCTCTACATTCTATTACAGTGACTCCATTGTACTCTAACAAGAGTTGTTAGAGTCACTGTACATTCTATATCATTTCAGCGCCATCTCTTGCCTCACTAGTAATAACTTCGGCCGAAAAGTTAGTCGGTTTTTAGCACTACGAATACAAGGGCGTTTCCTATCTTTCTACTCTTTAATCTTTGCTTGAAAACCGACGCCTCTTAAGATTGGGGGATTATAAAAGAAAAAGCTTGGATGGATTGGCTCTCTTGGCTCTTCGGTTCCTGAACGTTCAACACTCAACAATTCCATAATTCCAAATATTATAAGTGTTCAACAAGTTACAAGTTAGTCAGTTATTAGTGTTATGTGCCAAAGGGTGAGAAAAGCCTATAGGGTGTTTTACATTATTAATACTTGATCATTGTGCCCTTACGACTTCGGTCCAAGTTAACTGTATACTTTTGAATGCATCTAATGGCGTATCATATATTGTGTAATTAATCTACTGGTATTAGGATCTGAATTATTAATGAATTTCTGTATTTCATCTTGTGCATAATTATTGATGCGATTAATTTGATACCATCGATTTAAAGGGAAAACCCTGCCGCATTTAAGCTCACTAATTTCATGTACGTAAGGATTATTGTTATTTTGATTGCTTTTTGTGTCTGAGCTTTGCGGAGATATTGTAGGGCATTTATGGTGGATTGGGTAACATATAAAAGGGTAACTGCTTAATAGTGTTGGAATTGGAAGCTCCGTAGCATCAGTAAGCAGGAATGTTAATACAGTAGAGTATGAATGAGTAACATGGCTTCCCAGGTGCAACGAGAGTGAACCCAGAGTTAGTTTTAGAATGCCCGAACTTTTTCCTGCATTTTCTTCAGCGTTGGCCACACAGATGAAGCAGGAACACGGTTTCGTTATACAGAGCTTAGATCTCTGAGAGTTTGTTCAAATTCATTGATTTCTTCTGGCGAAGCTAAACGACACCGACCACCTCTGCGGTTAGCGCATCCCCTGTACATATCCTGCGCCTCCCGATAGCTGAGGTCAAGCACTGGCTTTAGGAAGAAAGGGTGAGGTCAAGCACTGCTCTTTAATCACCTCCTGAGTGAATGAATAAGGTAGAAAGAGTGAGGTCAAGCACTGCAGCACTGCTCTTTACTACCCTCCGTCGGTGGAATGTGGTATAAACACTAATGCTTACTGACCTCCGATCCAGTGAATATTCCAATGTCATATAACAAAGAATGTACGATCCACCAGGTGCTCTCTTTATCTTTCTTAATTATTGTAGAAATGTGAATGTACCAGTTGGTTGATATAACTTTGTCTGATCACGATGATCACACTACTGGGGGTTTTTCTAAGCGTTCTTTTCCCCCAGTTATACACAATATACGTATCTGAACGCACAACCGTTGTTTGAATCTTTAAACTTCCCGCCCATTTTCCTTGTTTCATTGAGTGTAACTTGGGTTGCCTACACAACGTAAGTACGTAGTCCTACCAATTCACTAGACGATCACAATACAGCCAAGGTTAGATAAATTAGGTCATAGACTTCAATAGTAGAGGTCCCTGTGATACTGAAAGGTTATTAGAGGTATTTAAAAAGCGGAATCAGTACAAACATAAACATGAATGAATAATTATTAGTCATCAAATTTTTCTTAATCACAAAACTCTATGCATCTTGATCACTAGAAAGAATCACATGATTAACTGCAGCCACAGATTACCAGATAGTGCAATCGACAGTTGGCAGGAAGCACGTAGGTTTGACCTTCAGATTTACTACCCATGAAGACGTAGTAAAATGACAGAGAGAAATGAACTACGTTCTCGCTCTTTAAACAAACTCTAACCTCAACTTCACAAATCACTAATAATCATATTCCTTTTATTTCTTGCACATACGCCACAAACTGCATCTTAAACGTCTTGATTACACTTTATAAAATTCATTAAATTAATCCCACTTGAGTTACAAATTTTCGTATATAAGCTGAGTATTTTAGCTAACCTTTCCGTTTGTTGTTATAAATTTATGAATGAACGTCGTTCTGGGGCTCTATTCTCGACCATTCGCAATTTGCACGATCGTGCGCATCTCTATAGTAATATATAGCATATGCGACCGATCGTTAAAATTGCGAATGGTCGAGAATAGACCCCCAGCCTCTACCATAGTTGCGATTGGCCGAGAGGTCACGTGATCATATATCTGCGATTTTATTGGCACCCCCAAATAGTTAGGAGCTAGGAACTATTTGGGGGTGCCGAGAATTCCATGGTCAACATTACGCGTCATGTGCTGCAGCACATGACCATATCTTGTCTATGCACATGACCATAGACAACATATACTAGCAAATAAACGGATTTAGAGCATAGATATAGGGTGCGTTTTTGCGCGAATGTTCTAAGGAACAGCTTGCTACCATTTTGCCCAGATATATGTAATTTTCGATTTTTTTTTTTGACCAAAATGGTCTCAAACGAATAGGTTCGACTGACTGATGATTTTGTTCGGGTGACTGTTGCTATGATAACTTTCGAATGGAAAGAGCTAGCAGTTTGTTATATTCATTATTCAGGGTAAGTTGCACATATTAATGCCGCGTTCAACTTCGTTAATGGGTATAAGCGGCAGTTTCGGAGTTCACGACGCCATTTTAGAATCGAGTACCGTATTTCACTTCGATCGACTTATATTCCAGCAAAATTATTGTGGTAATAAATTCTGCTATCTACTTCTGAAATTGCTTGCAGCCAACGCAAACCTTCGACAACATGGAAGATCTTAAATATTGCTAATAGTCTAGAATAGAACTATAGCTATGGGACATGAAATTCAAAAAAAGAAAACGAACCAAAGCAGTGAAAATTATTATTCTCTTTATTTCAATTACATTTCTTCAGCAAAGTGGAAGAATTTGGTACCAAAAATGTATACAATATACATATTGGATGTCAGTTCTATTATGGAAATTGATAAATGTCAGAATAAATAATGATGTTTATGAGGATATAAGAAACTTAGTTATTATTGACTACTATACTATATTGAAGTGAATATCATTTATTCCACCTCCAATTCCTCCTCGATTTCTGATTCCTTATCCCAATCCTTCATTTTAGCATCCATCATATAACTATCTTTTAAGACATCCCAAACATTAGTGCTAACTTCTTCCTTATCACTCAGTTTCTGTTTTTTCAACGGAATGATGTTTTCCAAAACATGATCAACAATCTCTGATTTTTGACCCATCAGAACATCCAAGAAAGTGTTCTTATCAATATTTTTCATTATTTTTACTTTTCTCACCTCAAGCTGTCCTGCCTCTTTCAATTTTTCATTAATGTCTTTCTGTTGATTTCTAACAGCATTGAATAATTGAACCACACCTCTCGTGGCTATCTTTGCCAGGACTCTTTCACGATCTTTTTCCAAGATGTTAGGTTTCACCCTTAATCCAGGAATATCCTTTTTCTGAAAAAATCATAATAAGTGCAAATTAACCACTAATGATTAATGACCAAAAAATAACAAGAAATGAAAACTTTTATCCTTACACTCTTAAGCTTCTGTTTAGTTTTATCTTTTGGCTTAGTAGGTTTTTCTTCAACCACTTCATTTTTAATTTCACCATCCTTGAGAACGACTTCAAAACCTGCCTCTTTAGGTTTTGCCTTTATCTCTGTTAATTTTTTCGCCTTCGAAAGAACTAAGGGTTTATTACTTTTTGATTTACTCTTCAAAATTTTAGATACAGAATCTGCCCATGCTAAATTATTTGAACCAGCTTTTGTATCAAATTCGTCCTCATCACTTCTTATATCTCCAGAACAAGCATCACTCTCCATGTTAGAACCTTCACTTTTCTCATTTTCAGAATCACTTTCATTTGTTTGTTGCTCGTTTTCAGCAGTTGAATCAATTTCTACTTCTTCACTTCCTGAATCTGAAAATATCAAAAATAAACTGAGTTTGATTACAAGAATGATAATATTTACATACCTCCACTTTCTTCAATGACGACTCGCTTCATTATAATCAATCGATATGAAAATATCAATCAAAATAATTTACCTATTTGAATTCACGTTTGATCCTTCGATATGATATGAAAATTTGCTTGAAAATTCAACTGCTGGAATGCTGGTCAGCTGGTCTAGAAAAGTGTGGTTAAAGCCACAGAATACAAATATGTTAGGGAATCCAACGACCTGTCAAAACTAAAGCAATATGGCGGCTGTTGGCACACATTGTATTGTTTACTTTGAATTTTATGATATATGTCCATAATTATAGTGGTATATTGTTCGTTTTTTGATTTCCTGTGCGTATTTGGGTTGTATTTTTAATTTTGAATAATAATACAAGAAAAAAAATGCCTCTTACATGCATTGTGGTTGGCTGTGTACTGTGTATCTCATCACGACAAGGATATAGTATGTTTCCTAGTACTACACAGAAGTTTTTGACTAGTAAAATTACGATAGTCATATTGTTAAAAATTAGGAGGATAGCAATATGACTTGAATAGCAATGTTTATAGCAATACGCAAACAGAATAGGTCTGAATGTCAAATAATCAGCGTTGACTTCCAAGTCAACCTTTAGCCTGATTGTCATTTATCCATTTGAACATATCTACGATATCTACGACAAGCGAACAAAAAAGGTGGGGACGTATGTCCATGTTTCCACTTTTTCTACTCTCGCTTCACCCCCCTGGTTAGCATTTCTTATATATTTGTATTCTGTGATGTCTACTTTCCCTGCGTCCCAGTTTGGAACTCCAAAATTAAGTATGAAAAATATATAAACAAGACCGACTAAGATTATTAAATGTTATAAGTGTTATTGTAATTAGTGAAGAGTTTGGAAAGATTGTCCGGATTCATAGTGATTGTTGGATAGTGAACGTACACGAGGCTGTAATATTCCTGGTGATCGGTTTATCCGAGACTCCCGTTGGCCCCAGGGTATACGACGAAGAAAATTACCGAGATTGGGTACATAGCCTTACTGTGCTGAGCCCATGTTCAAACCTCCCCAAATAGGGGGTTACTATTGTGGGGCCCTGTTTGTCCGAGAATTTATATACATACATAGAACTTTAGTAGTTAATTCTGGTTAATTTCTCTCTCTCTGTCTGGAATCTTCAGCTATAATATAGATTCATAGACCTAGCACAATGCATCTAGTGATACATTTGCCGATTTTGATGTGAATATCATTTATTCCTTCCCGATTTCTAATTCTTTATCCCAATCCTTGAATCCTTCATTCTAGCATCCATCATGTAATTATCTTTTAAGACATCCCAACATAGACCTAATTAACCCTAGGTCTATGCTTCCCAAACAGTGCTAACCTCTTCCTTATCACCTTATTATTGTTCTTTATCCCAATCCTTCATTCTAGCATCCATCGTAATTATTTTTTAAGACATCCCAAACAGTGCTAACCTCTTCCTTATCACCTTATTATTGTGCTTTATCCCAATCCTTCATTCTAGCATCTAGCATCGAGAATTTACATACATACATAGAACTTTAGTAGTTAATTCTGGTTAATTTCTCTCTCTCTCTGTCTGGAATCTTCAGCTATAATATAGATTCATAGACCTAGCACAATGCATCTAGTGATACATTTGCCGATTTTGATGTGAATATCATTTATTCCTTCCCGATTTCTAATTCTTTATCCCAATCCTTGAATCCTTCATTCTAGCATCCATCATGTAATTATCTTTTAAGACATCCCAACATAGACCTAATTAACCCTAGGTCTATGCTTCCCAAACAGTGCTAACCTCTTCCTTATCACCTTATTATTGTTCTTTATCCCAATCCTTCATTCTAGCATCCATCGTAATTATTTTTTAAGACATCCCAAACAGTGCTAACCTCTTCCTTATCACCTTATTATTGTGCTTTATCCCAATCCTTCATTCTAGCATCCATCATGTAATTATCTTTTAAGACATCCCAAACAGTGCTTACCTCTTCCTTATCACCTTATTATTTGTGTTCTGTGCTTATCACTCAGCTTCTGTTTTGACCCATCAGAACATCCAAGAAAGTGTTCTTATCAATATTTTTCATAACCTTTTCTCTTCTCACCTCAAGCGGTCCTGCCTCTTTCAATTTTTCCCAGAAGTTACTACCGTCCTTTTAAAAGGCATCCTAAGCATAGGGGATTTTAATTATTCTTATCCATAACAGATTTCGCTACATCAACACGTTACCAAATAATTTGACAATCGTACTATACCAGTATTTGAGTTTGAATCGTCAAATTTATTTTGACACGAAAATGGACGAATGAAGGTGAGTTTTCTAAAGTTCTAAATGATTTTATTATTTGTCTTTTAAAGGACGGTTGTAATATGCACTACCAACAGGTTTTCTGATAGTATTTCATTTTGGTTTTCAGAAGACCATCTAAGTTGCATGAAATATTAGATGAAATAGAAAATATTGAACGGGTACCTATTCTCCCTGATGGTATTGTTATTTTTTCGCCAGAAAATACGAACGATGATGTTACAGATTGTGATTCTGGAGATGAAGATTTCCTCACAATGAATAATTTACCCGGAAGTCAACTGAACGCGGACGCTGAAGTGATTTTCGATGACTATGACATACAACAAAATTTTGAAACACATGAACATATTCCAAGAAATGAGTTTTACCTCTAGCTCAACTTTTTTCTGGAGCAACCTTGATTTCAGATAAAAAAGCAACGGTTTCACCCCCCCCAAAAAAAAAAGGGGGATATTACCCAATCGATCAACGAGTGGAATTAATCTATTGGGCCTCATCAAGAACTGACCCCTTTGCAATTGTTAGAACATTTTTTCGATGCTGAAGTTATAGACATGTTAGTCGAATATTCAAACAGATACGTTCTGCAACGTAATCTGGAATCATCTGTTACTTCTAATGAGTTGAAATATTTTAGAATCCAATAGTAGAGATTGTAAAAGGGGGCCATCTAAGCGGAATTCAAATCAGAATGCATATTAACGATATGATGGTGTGAACCACATAATAGATTACCAGGAGCATCAACTTAGGTGTGGATTTTGCAAGAAAAAAGTACAGTTTCGCTGTGAAAAATGTGATGATCCATTGCATCCCAAGCATGGGGTGGAAACTCTCTCATTAAAGTCGTGACCGTATTAGGGTTGAAATTATACCCGTAGGAGGTCTCTGCCTCGTGTTCTGATTGGTTCTCATCTCTTCGTCGTGATTGGACGGTTGACCGTTGTCAATATTATTGATTATCAATTTGAGAGAGCTTGGTATTTCGTGTTGGAAGTAATATAATATTAATGAATATAATAATATTTTTTTTACAAAGATGACTGTTTCTTGCTCAGTAAAAGGCAGCAGAAATAATAGTGACATGTCGAGGATTCATAGACTCCCGAAAGATGATATGGTAAGTCCTTTTTTCAAGTTATTTTAATACTTGATTGATATTTTATTCCATCATTTTCAGCTTCTCAAGTTATGGTTGGAAAGAATAGGCCGTATTGAATTGTTGGCAAAACGAAAACTGGTGTTGTATGATAGCCACGGTATTTGCACAGCCCATTTCCATCCATCGGAATTCATGACATAAGACATCAAATTGGTGTACGACCAGGTGTAATTCCTTCCCTATCATTGGCAATGAATGTTGGAATACAAGGTAAATGAAATTTGTTCACTCTGTTGGCTAGGATCAGCCACTATACGAGTAGCTTGGCAATAAGCGAGACTCTTTACTGTATGACCTCTGTCCTAGATATTGTTGAAATACTGTCTGAAGTTGGTATTACTTAGTTATAATCATGTCATTTAGTTTTTCTGTACGTTATGTTTCCTGTCCTGTTACGCTTGTCAACTGTTTACTGTATCGTTTCTGCTGAAATAGTCTGAAATAAAAGCTGTTCCTGGAAAGATGTTCGTACTTCATTTGAGAAACTAATCCGATTGAATCCTGGAATATCGGGCTGAATCATTGCGTAGCTCAATTAATTTCAACAGATATGAAAAATGTTTTCATTTTAAATTGATTTGTTGTTATTATGGGATGAAATAAAATAATGATATTTGAATTTCTATTTCCAGATGTACTAGAAGTTCAATCAAATTGAGCTGGAATGGACATTCAAGAACCTATGACGCCAAGTAAGTTGTTTTATTGACTCATCTGAAGTGAATCAACATTTTACTGGACATGATTTCACATAAAAGTAACACACTTTATGGACATTTGAATTTCTATTTCTAGGTCCAGTAACAGTAGATAGAAATAACTTCACTCAAGAGCAAGGACGTTCATGTAAGATTTCCATTTATTGATACTTTTTCATTTAGACTAAGGCCAAATTAAACTGAAGTATGTAATACATCTGTTCGCTAGGGTCAGTCACTAGGCGAGTACGCTCTTAGCAATAACTGAGCCTTAGCCGTAGAGTTGGAAATTTGACATTTTCAAATTGTGTTTTTACTATGCATGAAAAAAAATGCTTCATTATTGGTTATTCATAATTAATATCTATTCCTAGATATCCAAGGAGCTCTTAAAGTTCTCATCATCAAGAATTCCAAGGACCCTCAAATACCTACTACATTACCCTATGTAAGTTATTTTATGTTCTTATCTTTAATGAATACGTCTTATGATTATATAAAATCAATTTCAGGTAAGAAGAGAAATAATAACCTTTATTCCTTCCATAGATTAAAATGCTGTGTTACATAATCAAAACAAAACATTTTTAACATAGAATTCGTCCCAAATACATATTACATTAATTCACAACTTGTATCACATAGTAGTTTAGAGGATCTCAGTATGTGCTACAAATCCCATATAATCTGTCAGCTTATATGGTTCCAACTGAATCAAGAGTGAATAGATCAGCTTCCTGTACAAATTTAAATTCCTAGTTGATTTAATGTTTTTGGGCAATTCATTAAAGATTGATATTGCGGAATAGTAGGAGCCCTTCTCATACACTGTAAGCCTATGCTTTGGTATTCCATAGTTGAAACCGCGATTGTAAGTTGTTGGGGAACTGAACAAACAGTTGTTCTTGAAAATGAACATTAAGATCTCGAAAATGTATACACCTGTAACTGTTAGAATGTTGTTCTCTCTGAAGAGACCTCTACAGGAATCAGTATTCTTCAAACCCAACATAATCCTGAGGGTTCTTTTTTGTGTTATAAAGAAGTCCCCCACTAAAGAATTACGTCCCCAAAAAATTATGCCAAACTTTAAAAGAGATTGAAAGTTTGCGTGGTAGACAACCCTCAGCACCTCCAGACTGACATATGGTTTAAAAACTCTTATGGAAAACATTACCCTGCACAGCCTTCCATTCACCTCATCAACATGTTGGCCCCATCCCAGGTTTTGATCCAGATTCAAGCCCAGAAATCTTGTGGAAATTGCTGTATTAATAGTTGTACCACCCACAAGGATTTCCTTTGGTGTAATGAGATTTGATCTCATTGTTTTAAAAAATACAAGTCCAATAAATCTTCAATGTTTTTGTTCTTATGATCAAATTTGTGTCGTCCGCAAAATTTACTAAAGATCCCGAGTGAACTGTTGATTCAATATCATTAACATAGATGGTAAATAAAATCGGGCCTAGTACACTGCCTTGCGGTATGCCCATATTAATTTCTGTTAAATCTGATGCCCCCATCCGAATCATTTCTGCTTAATACAACTTTCTGAGTTCGTTTCTCCAAGAATGAGTGAATCCAATCCTGTGCAAAACTTCGTACACCATACCGTTCGATTTTTTGAATCAAAATTTTATAATCTATTGGTTCATATGCTTTAGATAGGTCCAAAAAGGTACCTATCATATATTCCTTGCTTTCAAAACCCAGTAGTACTTCCCGAGTAAACAAGTGTGCTGCAGTGTAAACTGACTTACCCTTCAAGTAGCCATGTTGGCAATTACTATAAAGATGATTTTTCAGAAAAAAGTTTACTATTCTACTCGCCATTGCTGCTTCTAATATTTTTGAAAAGGATGGTAATAGATAGGTCTATAATTTTTTATTGAATGTGTGGCAGTTGAATATTATATAGGAAAAAGTAAACAGGTCTGCGTTGCTGTATACAATGACGGAAATGATGATTTATTGACTGAGGGTATGGAAAAAATTTTACAAAAATTACACAATGAAAATGTGAAAGTGGTAATAGCAGGGGACTTCAATGTAAATATGGAAAAAAAATCAGGTAAAAGACGCAACATACTAGATTTGATGGGGACATATAATGTAGAGCAGACAATTAATCAACCGACCCGAATAACAGGGAACTCAGCAACATGTATTGATGGTATTTTTACAAATAGTGAATTACTATATGAAGTCAGCATTTTTGAGGCACACATATCCGACCACACAGCCCAAAAAATAGTATTCACCAATGATCAGGAAGAAACGTTCAAGTTCAAATACAGACGTATGTTTTCAGAGAGAAATTTTCAACTCTTCAAGGATGCACTGAGAGAACAAAATTGGGATTCTATGTATGAAATTAATAAGAAAGACATAGATGGCCAGTTTGATCACTTTCACGCGTTATAATAATAATAATAATAATAATAATAATAACCTTTATTTCAAATCATCCTTGAAATATACATTCATACATAAAAGTAATGAAGTGAAATTGCGTCAAAAAAGGGTTTTCAGCCCAGATCATTTGAAGCAATCTTCCAGACTGTAGGGCTCTTTGTGTACCAAATGATTGTACAGCTTCTTTTTGAACATTTTGTAGTCTGCTAATCTTTGTAAATCTGTTGGTAGATGGTTAAATAATTTTATGATTCTATATTCTACTTGTTTCTGGGTGGTAGTCAGGGTACACTTCGGTAAGTTATATGTCACACCTCTTGTTGCATATTTATCTCTTATATTTCTATGAAGCTCGAATTTTTTACGATTTTTATGGAAGAAAAGGAGGCACTCCTGAGTATAAACACCATATAAAGTGAGTATTCCCTTTCGCTTGAAGTGGCCCCTACAGGATTCATTGCATTTCAGCCCACACAAAATTCTTATTACTTTTTTCTGAAGTCTGAAAAGCGATGTTATGTTCCCTGACCCGTAGAACACAAGACCAAATCTTAACTTTGACTCTATGGTGGCATGATATACTGTTTTTAGCACTTCAGGATTGATGTATTTTGATGTTATTCTAAAAGCATATATTGTGGGATGTAAACGTTCTTCCAAATAGTCAATGTGTTTTTTCCAGTTTAGTTCATTGTCAAGATATACTCCTAGGAATTTTGTGCTATTCGATAGATTATATTTGATGGTGTTAATATTTACTGATCCTGGGTCGTCTATACTTGAATTCATTGGATGAAATGACATTAGAGTTGTTTTATCTGTATTTAATATGAAGTTGTTGAAGTTGAACCATTTGCTAGCTTCTTTCATCACAGTTTCCATCAAGATTTTTAAGTCTGGCCACAGTGATTCCACCAAAAGGACATTTTTATCATCTGCATAGTCTATCCTTGATATTCTTTTATCCCTCCATGTTTTGCATACGCCAAAATCATTTATATATAATATGAAAAAGATTGGGCCTGCTACACTTCCCTGTGGTATTCCCAAAATTATCTCCTGTTTATCAGAATGTTCTACCTGATTTTCTAATTGTATTTCCACTTGTTGTTTTCTTCCTTCGAAGTAGGAGGTTATCCATTTCAGTGCTGGTCCACCTATTCCATAAGTTTTTAATTTTTCAATTAGAAGTGTGCTGTCCAGGCAATCATATGCTTTTGTTAGATCAATGAACAGACCAAAAGCCAGATTTCTATCTTCAAATGCCTCAGTGATTTTCTTCACAAAATCATATATAGCTGTTTTTACTGATTTGCCTTTCAGGTACCCATGTTGACCTTCTGCGAAAATTGCATTGTCCATTAGGAACCCCATAAGTTGGTTACAGAACGCCTGTTCAAAGATCTTCGAAAATGATGGCAATAAACTGATCGGCCTGTAATTTCCATAATCATTGACATTTCCTTTCTTGAAAACTGGTTTGATCAGAGCTACTTTTAGCTGTTCTGGAAAGATTCCCTTTCTTAAAGAGTTATTCACTATATATGTTAGGGGATCAATAATCTCATCTATAGTTTTCTTAATGACACTGTTTGATATTTCATCTATTCCATAACTATGTTTATTCTTCATATGATTTACTATCTTTTTAAGTTGTTCTTCATTTATTAATTGTATGTTGAATGATCTATCTAATTCTTTTTCTGATTTAAAACTTTGGTTATCCCTTATGTTTGTTTTTGTCAAATTATATGCAGCTTTAGAGAAATATTCGTTAAAATCATGCGCCATTTTTTTTGTATCTGTTGTAGATGGATACGTGTTTCTCACAGCTTTTTGTTTCAATGAATTCACTACTGTCCATAAAGCTTTGTTTTTGTTATCTGAGGTTTCTATTATTTTACAATATTTCTCTTTTTTCTGTTTTGTTAATTCCCTATCATATTTCATCTTAGTCTCTATATATTCATTTTTATATCTTGAATCTCTTTCACTCAGTGTAAGTAGTAAATCCAAACGGGTTTTTAATTGTTTCACAGTGTTATTCATTTCATTATTTCTCGGACGTGCATTCAAGTTTACTTTCATGGACGGACATGCATAATTTAGATGTTTCAAGAAGATTTGTTGGAATGTGTTGAACTGTTCATCCACCTTATTTTCATCTATGGTGTAAACAGGTGACCAGTCTTGATATCCTAAGTACTCTTTGAGCTTTTCAATATTTCTTTCAGAAAATATTCTTCTGTATGCAAAGTGTTGTGTCTTTTCCAATTCAAAAGTTATTTTCTGAGCAGAGTGATCTGAAATGTGTGTTTCAATGATGTTAGTTGAATATAAGTGATCCACTCTGGTGTATATTCCATCTAGTGATGTTGCTGAAATTGCTGTTTTTCTAGTTGGCCCAAATATTGTTTGTTTAATGTTGTATTCTTCCAGGAAACCCAGCCACTCTGATTTTTTCTTAGATTCCTTCAACATATCTATGTTAAAATCTCCCAAAATTACTACTTGGTGGTTTTCATTAGTTAGTTTATCCAATAATGGTGTAAGTGCTGATGTGATTACATCTGTGTTTCCACTGTTGTAAACAACTATACATATCCAATTTTTCTTTTCTTTCTTGAACTGAATTGCAGCACATTCAAATTCCCCTTTCCTTGAGATCTCACTTATTTCCTTTAATTCCGTTGCCTGGAAACCATCCCGAACATATATTGCCACTCCACCGTGCTGTTTACTGAGTCTACAAAACTTTGCTACAAGTTTGAAGTTCTTTATTGAATGGCATTTAAGCTCCGACTCAGACTTCCAATGCTCTGATACACATAATATTTGCGTATCTTTTTCGTCTGTTAGTAATTGTTCTATTTGTTCTGTGCTGTTACCAATGGATCTCAGGTTTTGGTGTAAAATGCTAAATGGTTCTTTTCTGGTTTTAAATTTTTGTTGATTAGAATTCGGTTGTTTTGTGTCCTTTAAACTTTTGTTAATTTCATTTATATTCTTTGTGTTCTTTAGTTTTTTGAAGCAGTATTGTCCAAAAACATTTTTCCTCTGTTAAAATTGAATCTGGCGTAAGAAACCCCACTTGGCCAGAATTCACTTGTGTATACAGCTTCTTTTAGGTTTGTTGGGACTCCTATCATGTAACTGGTATATTGTACTTCTGAGGTGATATTTAATTTTTTTACGGAAATTTGTACTTCTGGTGTTTTTGATTTTTCGCTAATATATTTGGTTATTTCGTCTTCTTTTACCGTTTGTTTAACTTTTGAGATGAAAAGCCATAGTTTCTTCTCGCTAGCTGGTTTAATAGATTGAAATCCTCCAATTTCATGAGATTCACCTCCAGTGCCCACGTTATGTTTTCTTGTTTTGATTTTACGCCTATATTCCTCGCTTGAAGTGTTCATGTCATTGTTTTTGCTTATATATTTTCCTGAAATTTTACGTTGTTTACGTCTTTCTACTAAAATGAAATCATCTTCATTCTGCTCAGTAGATTGTTCTGTCATATTTTTCATTCTATGCGCACCATCTTTCTCTTCTTCGGATTTCTGTCCTTTTGAATTATTTTCTGTGGTTTGTAGGTTGTTGATCTTGATTCTGTTAGGATTATTTCTTTCTCTTTGTTGGTGGACGTTGTCTTGATTGGTGTTGGGAACACTGATTCTTTCTTGTTGTTGTTGATTTTGGTTTACTTCTCGGTTTCCACATGTATTATCACTAACCTCCTTGAAGCTTTTTTTATCCCTTGATTGTAGTGTTTGTATTTTTTCACTAAGCAGGTCGTTGTTCTGTTGCAGAATTTTATTTTTGTCCTGAATTTCACGAATAAGTGCTTTCAGGTATTCATTTTCAATTTTTAGTACCTTAATTTCTTGATCGGATTTCTCGGCTCTTGATCCGCCGTCAACATCCTTGGTTGGTTCCAGTTGATGTTTGCATATAGGCGATTTCTGGTTTGCTGATTGTTCAAAACATGAGGGATGAAATTTTTCCATACACTTCACGCATCTAACATATTCCACCACTTTTCTACTGCAGTGAAAACATTTTTTCTCGCTCAATTTCGCGTCTTTTGTTGCTCGATCTGCCGGCACGTCTTTATCCGACGCCATCTTGTATAATACCAGGAAAATTTCAATAAATTATTCCCAATCAAAAAAATTAAAGTGAGAGGAAAACCAAAAATGGATAAAATGGATCCCGAAACTGCAACCATTAAAGAGAAATTGGACATACTGCTAACGTTAAGCAAACACGATGAATCGTTCAGGGAAATGTATAGAAAAACAAAAATAGAATATGATAATCATTTGAAAAGGAGAACAAAAGATAAATTCGACAGGAAAATTAAAACATCTGAAAATAAAAATAAAACTATGTGGTCTTTCATAAAATCAATGAATAACTCTCAGAAAACAAATCAATTTCAAGTGAATGGAAACACAACCCATATTGTCAATGATATGAACACCTTTTTCATAAATGCAGCTACAAGACTCACAGCAAATATAACAAGAAACAGGAGTGAACACCAGTATGTGGAAGAAAATAAATCCTTGTTACTGAGACCAATAAATTTTGAAGAAACCAAAGAAATTATAAAGTCGTTGGAAAATAAAGATACAAGTGGATATGATGGAGTATCAAGCAAAATAATAAAACAGACAGCTGAGGAAATAGTTAAACCTATGAATCACATTATAAACAACTCCCTCAAATATGGTATTTTTCCAGAAAGAATGAAAATAGCAATAGTCAAACCAATACATAAAAAAGGTGACGTTAATGAATACGGAAATTACAGGCCAATAAGCATCTTACCAAGCTTCTCAAAGATACTAGAAATAGCATATTGTGGGCAGATCATGAATTTCTTAACAGAAAATGCGTTCTTCAAGGAAAGTCAGCATGGATATCAAAAGGGAAAATCGATTCAAACGGCTATTTTCAGGTTTGTATCGAAAATAGTGGAAGCATTTGAAAACAAGAAATCTGCAATGGGAATTTTTTTGGATTTGACTAAAGCATATGACTGTTTGAGTGTAGATGAGTTGGTGAGAAAATTAGAAAAATATGGCATACGAGGACCGGCTTTGAAATGGGCAAAGTCATATTTTGCATCTAGGAAACAAATGGTACAAGTGGAGTCACAGGGAAGAGTGTTCAATTCGGACTTGGAGGAGATCATTTTGGGAATTCCGCAGGGTAGTATAGCTGGTCCCCTTTTCTTCTTAATATACATCAACGATTTTGATGAATGCCTTGGAGTTGAAGAAGGGCAGGTGATTGCAGCAAATTATGTGGATGACACGAATCTATTAGCTGTTCATAGGATCTTTTCAGAACTAAGGATGATGAGCGAAAAATTGATAAAAGAGAGTGAAAATTGGTTTGAGATGAACAACTTAGTACTCAACAAAGAAAAGACACGTTTGGTACTTTTCACACCCTCTAACATGAAAAGCGGAAATGTAAGTATAAACCAAAATACTAATTTGGTAGAAGAACACACCAAGTTACTAGGAATGTATATTGATTCAAATTTAAATTGGAATGAACACGTGAATTACTTAAGCGGAAAGTTAAGAACAAATATCTATGGCCTGAGGACAATGGCACGATACATTGGCTATGAAGCCCTGAAAGCTCTATATCACGCGACGATAGAGTCAAGGCTGAGATTTGGAATGGTTTTCTATGGAACATCAAATATAGAAGATTTGTTCATATTGCAAAAGAAAGCACTTAGAATAGTGAACAATCTGAAATACAATGAATCATGTTGAACTTACTTCAAGAAAAATGCAATACTGACAATATATGCCTTATATATACATGAGTGCTTGTTGTTTATGAAGAAAAACGACCATCTTTTCCTAAAATATCGAAATGAAAAATCATTCCACGAAACTAGAAGTTTGGACTACATATTTCCCAAATTCAGATTAACAAGCCAAAAACAAGTAGAATACAGATGCCTGAAACTTTTCAATTCATTGCCTGGCAATATTAAAGGCAATTCAGGACACCAGAACTTTCACGAAGGAAATATACAAGTTCCTATTAAATTTAGAGCCCTATAATATAGCAAGTTATACGGGATAAAATATATATATGTATATATGTATATATGTATATATGACACTGTTTCACTTCATTTTCATGTTTGTTCAATATGTAATCTGATTTGAAATAAAGTACGATTGAATAAATAAATAAATAAATAAATATTGAAGTAGGGACCCCTCTTATAAATCGGTTTCACTATTGCTGTCTTCAGTGACTCAGGAAAAATGCCATGCATAGGCGAGTTATTCACAATAAAGGCTAAAGGTGCAACTATCTCTAAAAGACTAAATTTTATTATTGTTACCGGAATTTCATCAGCTCCACTACTGAGCTTGTTTTTCAGCTGTCTTATTGTATCGACAATTTCCAGTTGCGTGACTGGAAATATATACATACTCTTTGAATTTTTTTTGTATGTGATGACAATTGATATCAACCTGTTTCTGATTTTTGACTAGATCAGATGCTGCACCTACAAAATATTTGTTTAGTTTATTAGCAATTTCTTTTGTCTCTCCTGGAATTTGGTGTTTGCGATTTTCCCCCTGACCTCTTATATCTTTGATAATACTCCAAACCGTTTTACTTTTATTGTCTGAATTTTTTATTTTGTTATCATATATTTTTTTTCTAAAATCGATCAAGAGCTGATCGTATTCCCTCTTAACTGAGTTATATTGAGCTACATATGCACTGCTTTGACTTTTGAGGGTATACAAAATATCTAGTCTTACCTTACATTGCCTTATTTCCTCTGAACTATAATTAATTTTATTTTGCTTGGTTTTTTTTATATTCCAAGGGAAAACATTCATTGAATATCCGTTGAAATATGTTCATAAAATTATTAAATTGCATGTTTACATCTTTTTCATCAACATTATATACTTGTTGCCAATCTTGTTGTTCTATTTTGTTTAAGAACTTCAATTTATTATGCATATTGAAAAATCTTTTCCGAATCTGTTGGTTCTTTTTATATTTAAAATTGAAGTTTATTTTTTGCCCAAGATGGTCAGACATCATAGAGTTTATTATTACTGAATCAAAATTAGCGATATTAGTGAAAATATTGTCTATAGAACTTTTCGTAGTTGGTGTTACTCTAGTGAATTCAAGAGTAGAGGGCTTTATATTGTAAGATTGCAAGATCGACAAAAAGTTTTTCTCTAGATTAATTTCTAATATTTATATTGAAGTCACCAGCTATACAGATTTTACTTTTTTCTTTTCCTATAAGTCGCATAAGTTTTTCTAAGTGTTCAAGAAATCTGTCTATACTTGATCCATTATTGTAAATACAGATGGTCACAATTTTTACATCACCAGAAACTAATTCTACTGCTGAACATTCGAACACTTCTTTCCTTGCCAGTTTCGCTATTCTGGCCGTTCTTTTACACTCACACTATCTCTACAATATATCGCCGAGCCTCCGAGTTCATTTTCATTCCGACAATATGAGAAAATGAGATTAAAACCTTCAATTCTGTAGTTTTCCAGCTGGTCCTTGGATTTCCAATGTTCACTGATGCACAGGCAAATACATTCTTTTTGGTCATTCACCAATTTGTTCAATTTGTCTATACAGTTTCCAATTGATTGTACATTATAATGTATCAACGATGAATTTAACATTTTTGACCTATTTACTTCAACTTTTCCTTGGATTTGGCTAGCTTGTATAAAAAATCACAAATGCTAGTTCCTTCAGGCCATAGCTCTGGCGCTTTAATTTTGTCTAATAGATTTGAGGGTACTGTTATTATGTAAGACTTGTATATATCTGGATACTTAGAATAACCCATTTTTATTTCAAATTGTTTGAATCCATTTACCGTTAGATGTTTTTTTATTGATACTTCTGTGCTTTCCGCATCTATTCTACTAATGCACACAGAGACCATTTTTTGTACGCCTTTTAAACCAGACTTTTTGGTGATCCCTATTATTTCCGCTTTTTTTTGTATGTTACCGTTGTGAACCTTGTATCTGCCTTCTTCACATGATCCTGAGTTGTGTTAGTTTTATTCTTGTTTTCATGATCAGTACCCATCTGTTCAGTATTTTGATCTATTTCTTGAGTATTGCTAGTTACTATTCTTGCATATGTTTCTTTGGATATTGGATATATCGGTTCTGAATCTTGTTTGTCTAAGTTTATTATATCCCCCATTATTTTTTGCTGATCTAGGATGATGTTCTTACTGGGTAATTCTGGATTTCCCTTAATTTTGTTAGATTTTGTTTTATCCATGTTATAGCTGTCGGTGGGATAAGAAGACTTAAGCAGCTCTCCCAAACGTTAAGGCAATATTTAAAATTGCCACTGAACTCAATCGTAAAGGGAGAAGCCTTGATGAAAGAAAGCCTGAAATCTGGTCAAAAAGCTACAAGATGCATGCCATTCTCTTGAACACTTGATGAACACACCAACCTTTCATTCTCTCCTGTCTCAAATAGGGTATCAAAACTTGAAACCCAGAGGAAGGCTCTTTACTTTGGAAAACAAAATTATTTTTTTGTCTTTATTTAAAAATAGCCCTAAGGGACAGAAGCTCCTCAGCTTCATTTTTGCCGTTCCATTCAGAAAAACTTCAAAATTATTGCATTCAGTTAATTTTAGTACAGGCATCAATTCTAGCGTTATGGATTCAATTAAGCCTAAAGGAATGGATGAGAAGCAAAAATTTTGATCCATCCTGAAATGTCGATCAAACCGTTTCTGCAATACAACAAGGCCAAGGATTTTGTTGAAGACTTCCAACATAATGGACCTTCGGTGAATCATTCTTCTGAAATATTGCAGACAAGGTTATGGTTTTCATGGCTAGAGGAGTTTTTCATAAATGTAGACAACCCCTAGCTTATTTCTTCAAGGACGGTGCAATGAAGAGTGATGATTTTTCTTGTAATATTTTTTTTAAATCATGTGACCATACAGATGTGTTGCACACAAGATAAATTGGAGATGATTTCAATTTACAAAATTGTTCTTTCTGTATATAATGACATCCAATTTTCTTATGTATTAATTTGATTTTGTCATTCAAAATGAATATTGGAAATGTGATCATTTAATTGCTCCTTCATATTTGAAGGTATAGATTAGAGATGATTTTCATGTAGATTATGTTTTCCACATTATGTTGTAGTGCAATAGAATTAACTATAATTTATTGCTACAATCAGCAAACAGCCATCGATTATGGGTCCTTCGACCCATTATGATGAGTTTGTCCTCCAAATTATAATTCTAATAATATTATCATCATTGAATTGCTCCTTTAAATTTGAAGGTATAGATTACAGATACTTACATTTGGAAAGATTTTTCACATAACTCTATATTTGTTTTTTTAACAATGTTCCATTAAATTTGGTTTTCCATGTTAAATGTATTTTTTAAATGTGATATTCTTGCTTATGTGCATGTACTGTTTTATTAGTCAAATGTGGTATTTAAATGCATGAATCAATAAAATGAAATTTTTTGAATGGATAGTTTTGCGATTTTATTTTTTTGGGCGTATGTTCTAGGGGAACATCGTCCTATCATTTCGTCCAAATGTCTGTAATTTTCGAATTTCGAGCTGAAAATTGGCTAATAGACTAATTCGGACTCCCTGATCACGAATCCGGTGTCAGATTTTAGGGTGCCGTCCGGCCGGCCGGCCGGCCTTCCGGCCGTAGGCACGATAACAGGAGCACCGAAGGTCCTATCGACTTCAAACTTTCAGGGTAGGTTTCTGATCAAAATGCGACGGTTAAGTTCGTTAACGGGCAAAATCGGCCAGACGGTTTAGGAGTTATAGACATTTCAAATTTTGAGGTTATTTCCCTGATATTTCAGGAACTAAAGAAGATGTTGAATCGAAACTTGGTAGTCAGTTCGAGGATATAAACGCGCAACTTTTGGCAAAATTCTGTTATGATCGAAATGTTGGTAACTTTTAAAAAAATATTTCTTTTAATTTTTTCGAAAAAAAAATTTTTTTTTCGTGAACTATTCATCAGATTGCAACAAAAACTTGTACTAACGTCAATTGTAGTATTTTGCAACATTGTGCAAAATTTTGGCTCTATACGATTTCAATTTCTGGAGATATAAGACAAAATGTGTCAAATTTCCTGGGTCTCTCTCAGTATTTTCATCGATTATTATATAATAATCTCAATAATATTAAGGTATTCAACATGATACTGCTTTTTTTCTTTACTGGTCAGTACGGGCCACAAGGAAGATGAACATGCGCCCAATAGCTCCTGTCCACAGGGCTTGAACCAATTTTTTTTATTTCGATAACAGCAAAAACCATTGTTCCAAAATACATTAGGGCTTTTCGGAAAGTGTAACCCGGGATCGGGTAAATCATCATCAGCTGTTTGTAGGTTCTTGCAAAGAATCGCGTTCTGGATCACTGTTTCCGAGGTAGAATTTACATAACCTCATTTTTTATTTGTTTATAATTCGTACTTTGAAAATATTTTGTCCCGAATCCTGAATATAAACAAGACTGTTTTGATACCAAAAATAATATTGACTTGTTGCATATTGAATAAAATTTATGTATAATATTGGGGATGATGTTTCAAAAGATTTAGAATTGGATCATTTTGATGATAAAGTTTTTGAAGGCAGAAGACAAGAACAACATAATGGAATCATCAAAAGAAATTACTGTTCGTGAATCACCGAGGTCTATATTACCTTTTACTGCCTTAAGTAGTAATACATGTTCCTAAACAGTATTTTTATAATTTGCCAGCAAAAAAATGCTAAAATATTGATCTACATGTGATCAAATATTATTTCGCTTGAGTCTTAGTGGAATGAACTATTAAATAATGAAAAGATTATTATATTTTATTTATATAATTTGTCTTATAATGAGAGTTTACAAATAAAGAAAAACTAGGATATAAAACACATACTTAATCTTTCAAACAAATTGAAATGAACTAATAAAATGATTTGTTCGTTAGCGATACCCATAGCATATTCTATCTAAATATTGCACATTTGCATTATGAGAGATGATTTGATCGACATCCCTCTTCTTGTAAACCATGAAATTCCAGCGATGGATGCAGATATTGAACTGAACAATGCTATGAAAGTTGCTGGAGAGGAAAAAAGAGAAAGATTGAAAAATTTTATAAATAATAATGTTTAAGTTTTAGTAGAGTATAAGTTATCCATGCTACCTAAACAGATAATAATTAAAATCGAACATCAATTTAAGAAGATAGATATCTGAATCGAATATTAAAAAAAAATGTACGAAAAAATTGTAAATCTGTCTTCATGTAAAATAACTTTATGAAAAAGCGTATAAAGCTAATTTATGGAAACAACCAATAATAAGTAATGAAATTATTGTAATTTTTTAACACATTTATATACTTTTATTTTTACTGAGAATTTATTTTGATAAATCTTGTATAAATATCAACTGTATTTCTTAAAATAAATCTTTGAGAATAAAAAAAATATATACCTCTCAATTAAGTTTGCACATTCTTTTTGGTTAAACTCGATATAAAAATATCTTTATAAAAAACAATAAAAGACTTATAAATAACTTTAAATCTAAAC
The DNA here is from genome assembly GCA_937662695.2 of Halyzia sedecimguttata. Lineage (NCBI taxonomy): Eukaryota > Metazoa > Arthropoda > Insecta > Coleoptera > Coccinellidae > Halyzia > Halyzia sedecimguttata. The sequence continues at coordinate 80,825,443 of OW569415.2, read as the reverse complement.
ACTTGAAACTTTAACAGCAAAACTTTCTTAAAGATATTAAACTCTTTTTCTAAATAAAAATAGAGTAGTATATACGTTCTATACGTAAAATAAGTAAGTACAGTCTTAGACGTAATCCGAAGTAGATTAAAATATGAGTATAAAATAATGAACGCCGTGTTTCTTAAAATTATGAAGCTCCATGTCCTTTCATTATACTACCCACAAGCTTGTTAACAGCTTCAGATAATTGAGCTATGGAAGCAATTTTCTCGCGATGGTGTTGTTTGCGAATTTCGCTGTTTTCTTTTTTAGTCGCAAGTAATTCCTCACAGAAATTTGTTAACGTTTTTTGCCGTTTTTGTGGTGGGCTGATAATTTCAGGATCTAAAAAATACGCAAAATTTTATTTGAACTGATTAAGTTGCTAAAGTTTATGAAACATAAAAAGAGTTAATTTGATCTAATTTCCTTTGACTATCATGTAAAAGTAACTATTTAACGAAATTGAATAATCAAAGTACCCATTTTGTTAGTAGTATTCGAACCGGCAGTAGAGAGAGGTTTTACCCATGGCTGCTCCCCAAATACTTCTTCCATTTCCTGAAAATTAATAATTTTAAGTTATTGATGAAAAATTTTAAAAATAATAAATAATGATCAATTTGGATTATTACTTCATAGAAAATCCATGTTATCGGTGCACTGCCAGATTGTTTGCTGCTATCTTTCAAACGTTTATACTGTCTTTTCAGCGTGTCCCATTTTGTTATGCATTTCTCCTTACCAATAGGAGGAAGGTTTTGCTCAGCTAGGGTGTTGTTTAGATTATCCGTAATTTTGGTCCAAACTTCACCATTCGTGATATTTATGTCAGAAAATTCAAGCTGGTACTCTTTGTAAGCGGCAATGAGTAGTAAAACCTCCTTATTGCTCCAGTTCTTAACATCTTCAAATTCACAATCAAAAAAATTTAATTGATACGATAGTGATTAGTATTATAGTTGATATTAACATAATAATTTACCAGAACTTACCAGTACTTTTCTTACTACCATCATTGTTATTTTTTATTTTTCCCACTGATTTTTTAGTTTTCCCTGGTTTCTCAAAAGAATTACTTGCCATCTTGCCATTGAAGTCGAATCAAAAGTGTTATTCCTATAACTCCATTCACTTTTATAAAGTCTCCCGGTTGGCCATGAGAATTTGACACATTTCACCATGTATATTTTGAAAATGTTAGGTTATAGTCATTTTCCTGTCAGATAACTACGCAACGTTGTCCTCTCTACATAGAAGTCGTAGTAATTACGTACTGTCACAATGTGAATTTACTTCGGAAAATAATAAATTTGAGAAGATATGTGAATTCAATAGTTCCACAGTCCTGGCGACTATGGAAGAAAATTTTTAGTTCTGTTGTTACTGGAAACATTTCACGTATATTAACTGGTTGGAAGATTCAATTATGCTATTTTCTTGTATGGAAATCAAGAATCAAGTGTTGAAATTTTATTGAAAAATAATGGATAGAGTATAGTCCGTTACTTTGAGATAGTTTTATTTGAAAAAATAATAAAAGTACCTGAATAACCCGACAGGAAAACTTCTAAACCAACAGACGTACTTATGGAATTCCCCACTTTTCTCAAGAAGACATTTAAATACCTTGTTGCACAACTTGAAATACACCAGTTTCAAAATGTAGTAGTACCTACTACGAAACCCGAGTCATTCTTTTACCTTAATAAAATATGATAGGAAACTAAGTAATTTCATTCGAGAGTTCATCATGTCAGAATGAAGTTTTCCTATTGCAGATTTTAATGTTATGATTATGTTAAGTTTGAGACTTTTGAGAGTAGAAATTGGCAACGTCCCAGCGAATTGTTTTGACCTTGACGATAGTTCAGCAGTGCCAACCTGCCCCTGCTTTAGTTACAAAAACTTGATAGACCTAAATCATGGCCAACCGGGAGACTTTATTAATGTGAATGAAATTTGAATCATTGAATCGCATCACATCATATCGATGTTCGAGAGTTCTTTAGGCAAAGAAAAAGAAATAAAAAAACTCAGTCAGTGAATTGGCATCTTAATAACATTTTATTGATTGATTATTTTCAACAGGAAGTGCAAAATGGAAGTATTTATGGAAAAGGTGAAAAAATCAGTTTTTCACAAAAATGCTTCATTTTCGATAAACATTCGAATATCTTTTTTCGTGAAGAAGGTTATCACCTTTATTTTACCTTTTCGGAATCCTCACAAAATGGGCAACTTTTCAACGTAATATGCAGAAAAGGTCTAGTGTCTTTTTGCGCGCGTGTTCCGCAAGGAACAGCGTGCTATCATTTTTTATACCAGCTCAGATAGAATTCAGTACAAAAAACACTTCCTTCAGAACATGAATTTAAATTTTTTTTTTCAGAATCCCTGTATAATATTATGTGCTATTTTTCATTGCATGAATTGAAGGAATCATTCAACAATATTTACGGAAAAAACTGATTCAAAATGTATTCAATTGTAGCTTCCGCAAGAGAGAAAGCATTTTAAGTGTAAAAATTCAACATTTTCATGAAACATCAAATATTTCGAAAACTGTGAGACTTTCATATGAACGATTTTTTCACATCAGATAGAGCACATTCTGATCTACATTCCGTTTTCGTTTGACGTGGTCTTTACGGGACACCCTGTATATCCTTGAATGAAGCTATATTACCATAATCACCATTTTATGTGTTTTATTTCATTTAAATAGTTTTCTATATATGTAAAATACAACCATATATACACTATATGGGGTCAACTAATTCATAAATGAGGTTTCGAATGAAACCAGTTTTCTTTCAACGCGAGATTAAAATATTTATTCTTATGGATATCAGCTCTCTGATTTTGAGGTGCCAGTAGCGAAGGAATTGAGTAAATCCTGCAATTTCTTCTTTCTTTCTTCTTGTCTTCTATTTCTCAATTCCTCAAAAACTTCGCAAGGAGGTTCACTTTTCACTAAAACATCATCTTCTGGCATGAAACTCTGAAAGATCAATAGAGAGAACCAATATAAATAATCTCAAACATGGGGAAAAAAATTGGTTCAAGCCCTGTGGACAGGAGCTTGCTGGCGCTCTAGTTCAAACAGACAAATTATATCTCCGAAAGTATTGGTTTCTCAGAGTTGGGAATTATATAATAAATGTATTCTTATTATAGAACTGCATCATAATGTAAATTCAATTCAAATAATAGTTTATTTATCAAGATTAAATGAGCAATCTGAGAATGAGAACTGTACCATGGAAGAAATCGAATTAAAAGAGCTGAAATGAATTTGACTCTCTCTTATAGAACAGGATGAAATGTACGAGTATGAACACAGATCATATAATAAAGCTTAGATAGAATAATTATTATAACATTCTGTGAAAACATATAAGTACGATTCATTATTGAAATTTCGAAAAATCATATCTCCGAAAGTATAAGCTTGTTGAAGTTGAAAATGATATCAATGGATTTTTATAGTGAAACAGCATCTTAAATAAAAATTGAATTCGAAATTTGTTACTTGAAAAAACTTTTTGTTTTCGTTACTCCGAAACCATCTGGCCTATTTCACCCCATAACGAACATAACCGAGATATTCATCTCCCTAACTTACTCTGAAAATTTCAACTGCCTAGCTTATTCCGTTCGAGAGTTATTGTAGAAAATTTTTTTTCTAATTTTCAAAAATTTTTTTTTACACTTTGGCGTCAATACAAAACTTCACTTGCGTATGAAGGTCATGATTCTACAATTTGATGCTAAATTTCAGATAGATCGAGTGATCGGTCTCGGAAATATTCATAAAAAATGTGTTTTACTAAATTCGGCCATAACTCCGAAACCGCTTTATGGATTTCGCCCATTAACAAACTTGTCCGAGATATTTACGCTCCAAACCCACCTTGCAAATTTCAATCCTCTAACTCCTTTCGTTCGAGAGTTATCATGCCTACGGCCGGCCGGCCGGCCAGACCGGCCGAACAGAATCGATTTCGACCTCGGATTCTTGATCAGTGAGTCGAACCAAATCATTTGAGACCATTTTCAGCAAAAAATTCGAAAATTACAGACATTTGGGCAAATTGATAAGAACTCTGTTCCGAGGAACTAGAGCGCCAAAAAGACCGCGAGAAACAATATTTGTTTCCAAAAATAGCAAACTTCATATGAAACGTTCCAAATTATATGGCATTGCGACCATCCTTAATCAGTATATTTTATATCAGTGCCATTTAGGGATATCACACTTCTGTCTTTACAATTACGATGAATAAAAACAAAATTCCAGGTTAAATGAATCACTCGGTATAACATTCAATGAGGTGAACTGTGCTACTTCCAATAACTAAGAAAATACACACGGTGAAATATTTATTGATTTTAACAAACACCAAATATTCCGCGTAGCCGGGCTAGATCACCTCATCGCTCAGTGTTCCCCAAAGAGCGTCATTCAAGGGCAGACACAAACCCAGGGTTTCATGGTTATTACCAATCATCAGTATGACTTAGCCGACACTGCATGACACCGAAGGCGTTCTAGGAAATTTAATTCCATCGGTCGCGAACTGGTAGGGAAATAATCCCACCAGCCACCTATGGAAATCCTTTCGAACTCCGGCCCTCTGCGATGAAGAAACCTTGAGCGATGTTCAGCGACGTTCATTCTTTTGCCGTAAGAGGGTCAAGGATGGCAATGTCATCTACCTTATATACGACCTTTACGGACTGAAAACGCCCGGTTCAGTGTGGTTAGATAAACCACCAACCAGTGAATATGCAATAAGGTGAACTGTGCTAGTTGCCAATAACTAAAATAGACACACGGTGGAATATTTATTGATTTTAACCATTAACAAATATTCCGAGTGGCCACCTCATTGAATGTTCACTGGTTGCTGGTTTATCTAACCACGCTAAACCGGGCGTTTTCAGTCCGTAAAGGTAGTATATAGGTAGATGGCAGCGGCAGTGCTACCTGCACTGCGGGCACACCTCCAATAGATCTTCTGGCTGAGGAAAGGAGAAGAGTGTATGAGAATGCTTATTGACACCGACCTGGTGTGCGTAGGCAGATCAGGATAAGGATAATGAGGGCATGGCAAGATAGGTGGGAGTCACAGCAGGGAGCTGCGAGATGGACGAAGCAAATCCTGCCAGATATAAGTAGGTGGATGAGCTGTCCCCATAAGGTAACCAATTAATGGTTAACACAAATACTTACGGGACACGGCTCCTTTGAAGTCTTCAGGGAAAAAATTGAAAAGACTGACTAACCGAACTGCCGAACGTGCAATTCGGAGGATAGCGTCGGGCACGTGATATCGGAATGCGAAAGGTGGACAGTAGAAAGGCGGGGGCTAAGAAGCCTCTTCGGGGATAACCTGACTTGTCAGGGAATTGTGGAAGAGATGCTAGACAACGAGAGCAAATGGAAAGATGGTTTCAAGATCTTGACAACCATAATGGAGAAGAAAGAGGTAGAGGATAGAAACAGGCAGGCCATGGAACAAACTCAGAATGAGGAAATATACGCTCCGCGGAACGAAAGATGGGCGAGGAGGTGGAGTTTGGTTGGTAGGCACTGTATTGTGAGTCCAACACTCTCTAGGGCAACTTCCTAGAGGAACATGAGTTTCTCCACCTCTTGAAAAAAAAGGTAGATGGCATTGCCATCCCTATCCCTCTTACGGCAAAAGAATGAACGTCGCCGAACTTTGCTCAAGGTTTCTTCATCGAAGAAGGTCGGAGTTCGTAAGGATTTCCATAGGTGCCGCTGGTGCGATTTTATCCCTACCTGTTCGCGACCGATGAATTTAAGTTTCCTAGAACGCCTTCAGTGTTGGCTCAGTCACACTGATGATTGGTATTAACCATGAAACCTTGGGTTTGTGTCTGCCCTCGAATGACGCTTTCTTTTTTGGGGAACAATGAGCGATTAGGTAATCTAACCCGGCCACGCGGAATATTCGTTGATGGTTAAAATGAATAAGTATTTCACTGTGTGTCCTTTCTCACTCGGTATAAGTTTGCACACATGAGCTAGTCGTGTCATTACCTCATCAGGATCATCTAAATCTGGATTATCCTCAGTTGCAACACATTTGAGTATAAATGGACTTATCCTTGAATCCTTAAGTCCTACATTCGGCATCAATCTCCCTAAAAATGTGAGAAAATAAAATGGGGATTATCACCTGTGATCGCTTTAGTTTTACCTCCTTTTTCACAAGAACTTATCTGGAAAATGACATATCTTTAACTGTCGAAATCGCATTGAAATCATCTTACCTCTAATTCTTGTGGTACTAAAATCTCCTTTTCCATTACTGGTACTTTTATATTTTTTGTTGAAGGCATAGGACATCCACTTCTCATTTGATTAGCAGAATAATCCATAAATGGTGGTGATACTGAATCGTTCCAATATTGATCTCTTGTCAATTTAGGTATTTTCTGCGGTATTTTATCTACCAATAGGAAAACCACCTTGAAAAGATATGTAACTATTTTCTTGTGAGTTGTTGCAAAGGTGGGATGGTCATTTAAGATTTTGTATTTTTGATATCTCATAAAATACAGAACAGAAAACTGGTCGAGTAGGAAAAAAATTATAAAAAGTGCATTGAATGATATAGTTATTTTCCTAAAAAGTGCGCAAAGTGTTAATTGTCCGCACGCAAATAAAGTTTTGCGCATGTGTTATAAGAACATGTTTTTCCTTTGAACGCCAAATAAAAAAAATAATAATTAAAAAAAATCGATAAAAGTACTGGGGTGAAGTCAGGAGCTTTTGCTCGTAAGTTATATTATCTATTCACGCCTCACACACCCTCACGAAATACTGCTAGAAGTTGAGTATGAATAAACGAAAAAAAAAAAATTATTTATTTGGCGCTCTTGTTCCTCGGATTCTTGATCAGTGAGTCGAACCAAATCGTTTGAGACCATTTTCATCAAAAAATTCGAAAATTACAGACATTTGGGCAAATTGATAAGCACTCAGCTCCGAGGAACTAGAGCGTCAAAAAGGGTGTGTACCCGTCAGGATTATTATAATCTGGATATTACCTTTATATGTCTTTCTACCATCCATAAAACTTCGAAATCATCATCGTCATCTCCAAACGGGTTTACGAGGGTTTCGGCTACCTTCAACCACCCCATATAAAAGAAAAATTCCAACACTGGGAGAAGCGGAAAGTACGAACTGATAATATTATCTTTACTACCACTGATGTGTTGATTTCCTATCACAGAAATCAAGAAATAGGAATACACTGCAATTGTCACAACCTAAAAAAAAAACATTAATATTTCACGAAATCGATCTGTAAACCTTAAACCTGCGTGTAAACCAATGGAACACTAATCCAGTCGTAATCAAGCAGTCTAGCGCATTTTCCTCTAAATTCGTTCAATGCTTCGAGAATCTTCTCCACGCACTCATCATCTCTGATCATTCCTTCCCGTCTTGCTGTGAGCACTATGTTTGAAGCCCAAGCCAACGGCAACCTTGAAGAATTTTAATTACAGTGTGGTCCAACGAAAACTTAACGCCTCGAGTTTTCGGCTTTAAAATGAAAATGTGGAAAATCGCTCGGGCCTGTCAATTTCTGATTCGAGGGGGAACAACTTTTCCGCTCTTTGCATCCCCTTAACTGCAAACCACTAACGGGGGTGACCACCAGAGCTGTGCCGAGCACTGAAGAAAAGTGCTTCGAGCCCTAAGCACTAAGCACTCAGTAAAAATGATCCCGAGCCTCGAGCACAAAGCACCGCATTTTCACAAAAGGCTTGCGATTACTAAGCACTTTATAAAAGTAATTCGAGCACTAAGCACTTTTAGTTGGAAATGAGGATATTCTCCGCGAATTGTTATATAAAATTGTATGCAATTGGAGAAACATTTAAACTAGCAAACTTGCATTGCTCACATGCATCATTGAAGGATAAGAAATAGACTGCAACGATCTCAAAATTCGTTCTATTCTCACACATATTGAAAAGGTCTTTATTATTTAAGGAAATGATACAATGAATGGAAATATGAATTCCATAAGCGTTTATTTAAAAATGGGACAAAACCCGAAAAATATATGACAACAACATAGTGTTATATTAAGAAACTTAGGCCAAGTATTTTCTTTCCCTTTATAATGAAAAAAATCACTGACGCAAGTTCAGTGCTCTCTGGGACATTTTTTCATTAATACATAATTGAATTCGAATTGATCAACATGAACCCAGTTTTTCTTAATTTCTCAAAATGTCAAAAATGTAATCCGCAGAAATCGGGTAGCCTTCTTTTCTATTGTGATTGTATTCATAAGCAATTTAGCATTGTAAATATGATATAAATTTAAATGCATATATCGAATAAATCTGGTACTCATTAACTCATCCGACCGCAGCGCGTCAGCGTCTATTCATGTTACGACAAGATTTCGGAAAGGCTTATTGCTTAGTAATCCTCGGAAGTGCTCGGGAGCACTTAAGGGATTACTAAGCACTAAGCCTTTTCATGAAGTGCTTGAATTACTAAGCACTGCTTTTGAAAAGTGCTCGGGAGCACAGTACTCGGGAGCACAAAAAGGCTTCAAGCACTAAGCACAATGCTTCGGCTCAGCTCTGGTGACCACAACCCCTTGATTTTGAATAGGGATGAGGGGTGTTTCGATACCTCATTTTGATCTTATCGAGTACTATCTGATCCTGAAATTTCGCTTCGAAATTTCCATCGATAACGAAATGACAGCTAAAATAGTGGAGGAGTACTTACTTTTGTGATTAGTTTATGAAATGCTGGAAATGGGCACTATTCACTTACATGCAGTAATATAATTTTTGCTGAAAACGTTTACGTACATTACTGAAGATTTCTGGTGTAATTTGACGGCATTCATTAATAATCCGAGTTCGCAAAAAATCCATAGTGACTCAGGCTGGGTAGCGTAAATCATGGATTTCAGGTGACCCCATAGAAAAAAGTCCAGTGGAGCCAGATCAGGTGATCTGGGTGGCCACTTAATATGTGCCCTTCTTCCAATCCAAGTGTGTGGAAAATTTTCATTTTAGAACTGACGCACCGGTTGAATGAAATGAGGTGGTACGCCATCTTGTTGGAAAATGATCGTTTGATGGTCTTCTGCATTCTCCAATACTTGCACGAGGGTTGGATAAATAGCGTTATCCAATAGATCTGAATAAATTTGGCCAGTGAGATTACAGGGTATAAAAAAGGCCGATTATGTGATTTGCATAAATACCCGCCCAAAAATTTAATTTTTGGAGAAGCTGAGTATGCACCTTACGAAATAATCTTGGATTTTCATCTGACCAATACCGACAGTTATGCCGGTTTACAATGCCGTTAAGGTAAAATGAATACTCGTCCGAAAAAAAGATATCGAACAAGTATAGTTTTGATTACCAGTAATCATTTCTCTGACTACTTCACAGAACTGAAGTCGACGATCGGGATCATCCTCATTCAGTTCCTGAACCAATCGTATCTTATATGGATGGAATTTATGTTGTTTAATAGGATTCTCATGATTGTTGTGCGTGAAACGCCAGAAACATCGGACAATTTCCTAGTACTCAAGTTCGGATCCATTGCTACATGAACTAAGAGAGCCACGTCCCTCACTTCGTCTCTTTCATGCACCCTCTTATTGTTTCCGACAGAAGCAGTAGCGACACAACCGTAAGCAGCGAATACATTTTTTCCAGGATGTCGTTAAAAGCCGCTGTTGTTCCCGCAGAGTCGTTATTCCTAAGAAATAATTTTATCATTTCCACGCTTTCTTCTACGGAATACACCATTTTAATTCTACTACAAATTTACAATCGCTTTGACACACTTAAACGTTCTTAAAAATTCACGATAGACTAAAGTAAATCAAAAACATGGTCCGTCTACTTTTTTGGACAGAAATTAATACTTTTTTGGACTGTGCCGGATACGAATAATATGCTCGAGATAAATTCCACATTGCCTCTTTCACTATTTTCGTTGTTATTTCATTATCGATGGATATTTTGAAGCGAAATTTTAGGGTCAGATAGTACTCGATACGATCTTCAAAATTAGTTATCGCAATTAACACCCATCATTCCTATTCAAAATCAAGGGTGTGCTCACTCCCGTTAGGGGGTTGAAGTTACGGGGAAATCGAGAAATCGGAAAATTGAGGTGTTAAGTTTTCGTTGGACCAGCCTGTATATGAACATTGCAGGTAACTGTGTTAATTGCCAATAACGAAACGAGATGGAAGGTGATTAAATGGTAACATATAGTCTAGAGAAGTACGCTATACGAGTCCACCATGTTTGCCGGTTGTTTGCATGTAGCGCGTTTTATACAGATTTATTTTTGCTAATATCATGATCTTACCAGTACTTAGTATATGTGACCTCACTATCCAATTCCTCCATTATTTTTTTTTCTTCCCGTGTGATAAATCCAGCCTCGACTAAGTGATTCAGAGTGGGAAATCGCTTCTTCACTTTGGCGGATATCATCGTCAAAGTGATAGTAAACGTAGCGCACGCATATCTAACTATAGTGCGCTTCACCACTCTTGATCTGGTATCCTAAAAAAATATATATGTAGGTATACAATACAGGGTATTTCTGAATAAATGCGGCAAACTTTAAGGGGTGATTCTGTGATGAAAATTAAGATGGGTATTTGGTATAAAATTTTTTGAAAAACCTCCCCCCGGAAAAGTTACACCCCACCGAAGATTAACAAAAAAATTGTTTCTCTTTTTATTTTCCCTGTATATTAAAAGTCTTCAAGAAAGGTAAAAGAATGGGTGATAAAGAAAATAAAGCAAAATTTGTTAAAATATACGAACAAATAATATACGAACAAATAAATTAGATTAGGGAAATTCGACCTAGGAGATTTTTGAAAATGCATCGCATTTGTTCTCGTAAGAGTGTAAGTTTTCAAAAAAACTTGTTGACATAAAATAGTTAGTAGATGAATTGGGCTTTTAAGCCATATTTTTTTTAAAGGAAAATTTTCATCCAAAAAAAAGTTGTAAGAAAAAATATGTCTTAGGTGTCTATTATTTCAACCCCTTCTAAGCGTACTTCAGGGTTGAAAAAATTTCAAAATGTGTAGTTTTATTGACAAATAATATATACCAAGTTTTGTGTCTTTAGCTTAATATACAGGGAAAATAAAATAAAGAATGGTGGAATTTCTCTAACCTAATTTATTTGTTTATAGTTCGTATATTTTACAAGTTTTGCTTTATTTTCTTCATCACCCATTCTTTACGTCTTTCATTAGGACTTTCAATGTACAGGGGAAATAAAAAAGAGAAACAATTTTTTTTGTTAATCTTGGGAGGGGTGTAACTTTTCCAGCACAGATAACTATAAGTATCTTTCCCAGGGTGACGTTTTTCTAACAATTTTATACCAAATAGCCACCTTCAATTTCATCACAGAATCATCCCTTAAAGTTTGACACACTTATTCAGAATCATCGTATATTACTGTGAAACACAGAAACACGCGTATCTATTCGCTATTTCTCTGCGTGATACATTTCTATGTTGGTGGCGGTTAATTTTCTGCTACCAGGGACCAGGGTTAAATGAAAAAATATATCGATTTATAGGTATCGTTTACACATCATAATTTTTAACAGTATCGAAATATATCGCGTAAAAATAGCGATATTTTTGTCCAGTACCTATACTTCACTGTTTATACAAAATGGTGTATCTACTGTCAATGATTTTGTGTCTGAGACTTCTCAAAAATATCGAGTTTGATACATAGAAATAAATATCGATATATCATGATTGAAAATATCGACGATATATTTCGATATTTTTACCCAACCCTACCCTATTTTACAATTTTCAGGGATTGCCACAAGGCCTCATCAATGTATAGTTATCGTTTATTAATACGACAGCTTCTTCTATCTACATACATGTATCGAAATACAGTATTATTATTATCATCACAGATATTATCTTCCATTTTGCCCAACGGACATATTATATCCCTCTTGATTCGATAACTTACCTACCCCTGGACTGGACAATATTCTACAAATTACTTGTACTCACATTTCCCTTAATGCTTGCTCCAACTATAATTGCTAGATGATCGGGAAAAGGTATAGAGCTATATTGACTCCACCACCTTTCCATCACGACATCTATGTAGAAACCCAGTACAAAACTCATAGGTATGAGGGAACCATATTTGCTGAAGTATTGGACTACTTCTTCGAAGTATCTGAAAACAAGATACATATTTATTAGTATGTAGCATATTCGATATTCCCGCTGATCGTGAAATATATTAATTTATCTTCATCGAATTTATTCTAAAACAATAGCAAAGATAAAAATAGGTCATCGAACTTCACAAAAATAATTCATTCAGGGCCGGTTTCTCAATTGCGAGTTAACTCGAGGTTGCGAGTTGACGCATGTATTTAGCGATATTCATGAATGCGCAACACTCGGGTTACCCGCAACCTCGGGAGAACTCGCAATTGAGAAACCGGCCCTCAGGGCCGGTTTCTCAATTGCGAGTTAACCCGGGGGTCTATTCTCGACCATTCGCAATTTTAACGATCGGTCGCATATGCTTTATATTTCTATAGAGATGCGCACGATCGTGCAAATAGCGAATGGTCGAGAATAGACCCCCCGAGGTTGCGGGTAACCCGAGTGTTACGCATTCATGAATATGCGTCAACTCTCAACCTCGAGTTAACTCGCAATTGAGAAACCGGCCCTCACAGAATTTTGTTTAGGATGAATTATTAATTATTCTATGAAACACAAGATTTCGTCTTCAGTGTTCAGATCAAATTAGGTAGGTACAAAGAGAAATACGATATCCACTATATCCTCATTATTTTTCCAACTAGAGCCCTAAATATACTCTATATATATCTATTAATACAGCCTTACATTAAGTCCAATATTCTCACGAGAAAATATTTTCAACTTCCAGAATTCCTTATAAAATAATTCAGATTATTACTCACGATCTCGCTTTGTCATCCATCACATAATTGTAAGAAAGATTAAGACAATAATAAATGAAAAGATACAAAATAAGCTCTGACCACACTATCTTGTAAACACTGCCTTTCCATCTGAAATTATGAAATAGTTATTTTGATATTTTCTTCTCATATTATTTCGTTTACCTTCCCAAAAGTTTCAAAAAGTTCCCCCCGATTCCTGAACAAGTTATCACTTCACTTGTGTAGCTCACTGTCATTTTTTACTTATATCAAAAAAAGACGTGAGAGAATAGTTTATTTTCAAACTTATCCTCAATATATATACCTACATATTTGCTTGCTATGAAGAAATGGAATCCAATCAGATTAACGAAAAAGTCTACGATATGCGCTAGAATCATACTAATACTTTTATCTAATCTTCTCGAGTGTTCATTTGATATAAGTACCTATGTTGCAGTATATAGGTATAATTGCATTATTGTTTTCGTTCAGGACTAATTCAAAGCAACTTTTTCAAAAAAAAACAGGAAAAATACTTAAATACAAGTAACCTGAAGAAGATTTAAAAATTCTGAAACTTCCAAAATGTTCCCATGATACATTTCCTTTCAGAATATTTGATTATGTAAATTACATTCTAGTTCATTAAATTCATATTGCTGTGATGCTAAAGCTACTGAATAACTTCTCATCTTGAGAAAGCTTGTGAGAAAATACTACATGCAATTTTTTAGAATATCCACTGTTATTTCTATTCAATGGTCTAATTAAGATTGATTAAGGGCTGGTTTCTCAATTGCGAGTTAACCCGAGGTTGCGGGTAACCCGAGTGTTGCGCATTCATAAATATCGCTAAATACATGCGTCAACTCGCAACCTCGAGTTAACTCTTAATTGAGAAACTTAAGATATTAGGTTTGTTCCTACAACGGCCGAAACCGTACAGTGTACGGTCCACGGACTGCGCGGTGGTGTAAAAGAAAGGCTTTTACATCACCGCGCAGTCCGTGGACCGTACACTGTACGGTTTCGGCCGTTGTAGGAACAAACCTATTGTCGCGCACATTTATATTCTTGCGCATGCGTATTCGCTGCGTACAAATTTAGAACAGATGACGAGACGAGATATAAAATTTTAATGATCCATATGCCATTTTCGAAATATAATATCTAATCTAATTGAATGAAAAATTTAGCTGTTAGTAATTGTTTGATTCATTCGAACGTAATGAAAAGAAAATGAGAGGCGGCATTCTTTTACGTTCTATGATCGAAAATAAGCGGGATGTACTGCAGATTAGTGGATTGTCAATAATGGCATTCTGTGGTCCTTTGATTCCAAGGTTTATCGACGTTATAGTTTACAAATAATATAGCTGATTATTTTATGCAGTGCATTTCCATACGAAGCAATATTATATCATTCAATTAAGCTGTCAGCTAGTCCATATGAAATTTATATAAATTAGGTTCAGAACTATCCTTAGTGAATTTTGAGAACTAAGAGTGGCCACCAGTTTACTGTTCGCAAATGACGCATCAAACTCAATATACGGTTACATTCTTGAAAGTGAAATTCAACGTATAATACAAGCTACTACTTTTCATAATTGCATAAATTTATCACATGTATAATGGAAATTTCGAATAAGAATAGTACCGATTCCAATTCTGAGAAGGTTTTATCTGAAGCGGAAACCAATGGCGAAAAGACGACTTCAGAGAGCGAAGAAACTATTTCCGAGGAAGTGTTCGAACCAGAAATTGTAGACGAAAAACCTGCAGAAAACGAAACAGACTCTAGTAATAAGGACGACGAAAAATTGAATGAAAACAGCAGTGAAAATAAATCTAAGAAGAAAAATCTGAAGAGGAGAATAAGTGAAGTTCTAAAAGAAGTGAAAAATGATAAAAATAACCTAGAAGAAACGACAGATCTCCCAAAGGAAATAATAGAAGACGAAAATCCGGAAAAAAAATTGAAAAAAGCTGGTATGAAATACTGATCATTATTATTCATTATTTATTTGGTCATGCTTGGTGTTGTAATAACTTGGTTCAATTGTTCTAATATAGATTGGTCAATCAGTTTTCTCTATACATGCTTAATAAAATATTAGGTTAAGTGATCGTTAGAGCCTATTTGTTTGAAATTCTTTTGATTTTTAGAAACGAATATAATATCACCATGTATAGAGATTATACATTTTTTTTTCTTTCAGATGAGAAAGAAATCAGTTTAGATTTGTCTGTGAATGATGTCTTTGGTAAAGGCAAACGTGCAAGGATTCCCAATAAACGCTACAGTGATATAGCAATTTCACCTACTGTAAAAGCTTCAAAATTTTACATTGAGAATGGAGAAAGAGAAAAGGCTGCGCCATTTGAACGGATAGAGCTGGAATTATCTGATACTAGTAGCCCTGTACCTAAACGGCAGAAAACCAGTTCAGTAGATTTGGGAAACCCAAATTTTCTCAAACCATTCAACTATGGTTGGAAACGTGAATTGGTATGGCGGGCGATAGGTGGAGATGTAAGTGGGAAGAGAAATGGTGACATATATTATTATTCACCACAGGGCAAAAAATTGAGATCGATGAGGGAGGTTGGCGAACATTTGAATGCTACCACTAAGGAACTTAGTATAGAAGACTTCACTTTTTTCAAAGAACCACTTGGTCTGAATGATCCCGAGAAAGAAGTGATAAGAGATGCCAAAATTAAGGTAAGTGAAGTCTGCGAACTAGCAAACTTTGCCCAGAAATTATTTTGAGAAAAGAGTGGAATTACACACTAAAATTTGTTCCTATTTCTCAAGCATATATCATTTTCTAGCCACTTAGGCCGCTCGTACACCAGCACGACGCGACCGCAACGCTACCGCGACGATACTTTTTAACGAGGAAAATGCGTCGCGTCGCCGTATCCTTGGTGTGGGCGCTTCTATGAATTACCACGTACCGCGACTGCGAAACGACACGAAGTCGCGGTCGCGTTGCGGTCGCGTCGTGCTGGTGTACGAGCGGCCTTACTGTTACAGTTAATGGTAGAGCATTGAAGTAAACATATTTGAATCCAGATTGACAACACTGATAATACATACATCCATATTAATTTATGTCATGATGTTGATTAATTAGTTATCTAGAAACTCTGAGAAAAAATAATTTTATTTATTATCTCATGCACGTCAAATTATTTCAAAATAATTTCAAATAAGAAATCCAATATTCTCACTTGAAAAATTCAACATTTGCGAAATCCTCTCTTAAAATTTATATCAACAGTTTGTGTTGATAAGTCAAAGTCAAATCAAAACGAATACATAAAATTCCAAAAAATGTGGATGTCAGTGATGGCTTTTTATAGAAACTAGTTGCACATGTGGCCATATGTTCTCTAATCTAAGTGTTTATGTTTCATTATTAGCCAGGAGTACTTCTTTTATGTTATTGTTTATTCTCTTGAAAATGCCTTTGTGTCCCCAATGTGATAAAGGTTTTAACTACGGAGCAGTTTTTTTTTGTGATAGTTGTGGAATTGCCTCACATGAAAAATGCTTAAAACGATTGTCATGTGATTCAAGTGAAAGTGTTCAGCTTCTTTTCTGTGAAAATTGCCTAATTTCTCTCAAAAAGCTTCCGAAGAAGTTCATAGACCATTATGATTGCGATTTATTGCAATTGAAACATTTGAATAATAAACTGAAATTAGAATTTTCGGCTTTCAAACAAAAATTGGAATTTCTCGAAACTGAACTGATCGCGAAAGATAAACGATTGTTCGAAAATAATGGAATTGAAGACAGGGTGGAATCTCAAACCTCCGTTAGGTCGATTCCGGAAATATGTGTGGATTATTTTGAAGATCAACAAAGTGATATATCTGAAGGAATCGAATTTTCTGAGAATGAAATACATAAAACTCAAAAAGAGAACGTTGTGGTGGTTGAAAAATCTGTAAGTTATAATTTAAAAACAATTTAAAAAGTTTTTGAAGATTTGTTATTTGATTATTTATAGTTTAAAACGTTCTAGAAAATTTTTAAATACTCGGCTTAGTATCAATACTAACATCCTTATTGTGTAACAGATATTGGGATTGGTTTTTTAATTCATTTGTTACTCCTAACACTGGCTGAAATCGAGAGGCTTCAAATTACATTTTTTTTTCATCAATGGGCAGATCATGTCCATTGAACTTGATCCTTCTAGTATACCCCTCAAATTTCAAGTTCCTAAATTGTTTATATCGGAGCTATCATACTCGCAAACAAATTGTAAGTCTAATATTCTAATTTGAGACCGATTGCCACTTAAAATTTGCAAAATACATATACATATTTAGATGATTTGATGGTACGAGTGCTCAAAAAATATTTATATTAATTATTATTCATATATGTTAATTGCAGTCTGGGGTTACTTTGTCTGCTAAAAAAGCTGCGGCATTGAAGAAAAAAATTTCCAGTCCCAAAGTTGCTAGTCCTAAAGTAATGAGCCCAAAAGTATTGAGTCCCAAACTTGAACCACTGTCTGCTGCATCAACCCCAAAAATATTATCGCCAAGACAGAACTCTGCAAAGGCTGATAGTGCAGACGATATTAAGGCACCAAAATCCCCAAGAAAAGCGCCTTTAACACCTAAAGTAAGTGAAAAGACATTCGTTTTTCAGCTAATTCAATTAAAACAACATCTGATTTGATCACACCTGCTAATAAATTCGATATTAATTAATTAATATTTCAAATTTTCAGGCTGCAGACACAACAGACAGCGGTAGTGAAGGAAAAAAAACAAAGTCTCCTCCATTGAAGGTATCTATTGCGATCATCCTCTAACTAATTTGAATTGTCAATTTTTGATAATTTGTCAGTGTCAAATCAATTTGATTTTGATGTATGGGTTTTTTATTGTTATCAAATTGAGTTATCCATATTATCACATTGATATTAATTTAGTTGATATATATTTGAATTTGAGTAATACATTTGTTTCAGGTCAAACTCGCTTCTAAATCGAAAGCAGAGAAAAAGCAAACTCCTCAAAATAAGCAAGTAGCATCAACAAGTGAAGAGGCATCACCGATGGTTGGTAAGAAAGCGACTCCAAGAAAATCAAACAAATGGTCCCAAAAGTAAGTAGATTGTTTAAGTTCTATATATAATATATTTTCATGAGAATAAATAGAAAAATTCAAGAATCAAATGAAATTTCTGGAGGATATTTTTTATTGTATCATATCATCCATATGATAGATTATTATTGATGTTATTACGGTGTGTAACATGTTACACAAATATGAAACATGAATATATAAAAAAAATAGCTTTTCTCTATTTCAGTATCGTAATGAGTTAATTCCAGCACTAAAAACAGTGCTGGAATGAAGTCATTCCCGCATTGTTTCTAGTTATATTTTTCGTTTTGTGGTAGTCAGCACTGACATTCGATCCTATCAAATTTCAACACAGGTCAATTATTGTCAATATAAGATAATCTGGATAAGGTGAAATAATTGTTGAGAGGAAAGGTTTTATTTTCATCAAAAAATAAGGTACTAGAGATTTCCTTCTTGATAATTTTGAATGATTCATGATATTAGGAAACTGTTAAATCTGATCACCATGCTCTACGTACAATTCAAATTCCGTAATCTGTCAACTTTCATAACAGTCACACCAACTGCCAAGATACAATACAAAAGTCACTAGGATGTATAATCCTAATTTTTCATTGAATTTCAACAGTATTTTACAAAACTTGACTGAAATAGAGAAATTATCGTCTAATACTCGTTGCAGAAGGCAATTCCAACACTCATGCGTTCGAAAACTCGCTCCATCGTCGCTCGTTTTCGAGTTTCGCATTCGTGTTTGAATATCAGCCCATTCTGCAACTTGTTTTAGAATATACTATTCATATGCTACTTGCAAATTTTCAAAGAGCTTCTACTTTTAGGGTTATCAATAACTTGAATTTTATGAATACAGAGTAGTATTTTTTGCTAGGGTTTTCAACTTTTTCAATTAGTTTGAATAGGAGATAACTCAATCAAATCCATAAATATCAACAAAAAAGAATTACAAGAAATCTATTCCTTATTGAATTTGATGTCATTCGGTCTACCGAGTACACTTTACGAATATATATTTTCAATTCGGTATAATGACAAAATGACTATTTCATCAATACACATTTTGGGGAATGAGTAGCTATCGATCAAGCTCTTTAGTGTACAAGACATGGTTAGCCGTATTTCGCAAAATAGTTGAACTGAACCAAACGTGTTAATTGAGTTCGATAACAATCGCCAGTGTTTCACTCGGTTTTGGCACGCTTCTTCTCCTGTCTTACGACGTGAAAGTCGAAGCTCTTGATGTGTTGAATTCATTCACAAGTTCTTTCACTGATAGCGGTCTTGCTATAAACATTTGAGAGCATTTGATTGGTCTCTGCCTCTGATTTGTTCATATTGAAGCAGGAAATTTAAATACCGCAAATGAGAATTTGTGTCGTAAACTGATGTTTTTTTTTTCTATTTACCGCTACAATATTCTATAGAAAAAAGTGGAAAAGCCCTGTGGACAAGAGCTTTGGCGCTCTTGTTCAATCTTTGACAAATCCTATCTCTGAAAGTATTGGTTTCTCAGAGTTGGGAATGATATCAATGGATTATTATGACAGAAATACATCATGAAAGAAATTGAAATCCCTTTGCATCTTATCTTTATATGACGGTCCAATTTTGGCTACAAGTGTTTCAAAACTATCAGGAGTCATTCTGAAAAATTGAGTAAATGAAATAGCCAGTTTTATTTATATAATGAATCTAATGTAATCATTCCAGAGAGAACTCATACCAGAATACTTATGTAGGAAATCTTAAATAGTGTTATTAAGGAATAACTACCTGTACATTAGTTGGAAATCCCGTTCTAAATCTTCCATAATTAGAGAATGACTCATAAATTATGCTAGACTTCCTTGCATCATTCATTTTCAACTCACTAACCAACAAACTCTGCCTGTGAACTTAGCGAATCCAAATTTCAAATTGTTTACATGCTTACATCAACCAAACTGTCCAGAAGTACACTTTCATTATCGTTTGAGATTAACGACGTTTATCTTTCAAACTGGACCAAATGACAGCTACCGCAAACAGATAGATTTCGCATTCTGTGAAAACTTAGAAGTACGATTATTATTGAAATTTTGAAGAATCCATATCTCCGAAAGTATTAGCTCGTTAGAGTTGAGAATAATATCAGTGGATTCTTACTATGAAACTGCATCTTAAAAAGAATTGAATTCAAAATTTGTAATGTAAAAATTTGTAATGTTTTTTTCAATAACGAACTTAACCGAGATATTTAGGTCCTAAACCTACTCTAAAAATTTCAACTGTGTAGCTCATTCTGTTCGAGAGTTATCGTGTTAACGGACGACCGGACGGAATCGATTTCGACCACGGATTCTTGATCAGTGAGTCGAACCAAATCGTTTAAGACCATTTTCAGCCAAAAATTCGAAAATTACAGACATTTGGGCAAATTGATAAGCACTCTGCTCCGAGGAACTTGAGCGCCAAAAGCGGCAATACTATACATGCACATCTATATTGGAGGTTGGTTAAGTGAAGATCGTTCTTAATGCTAAATACACCTGAGTGGGGCAGGTTTATGGGTTGCGTTTCAAATTTGCCAGTTGGTTTAGTTCTATAGTTTTGCGACATCGGAATAGCCTTGCCGCCCACACTAAAGAGATTTTTAATTAGTTGCTAATTACTCACTCTGTATTGTTTTATCGTATTCTACATGTCGGGCAAACTGAGGTCTTGGGTGCCACATATCAATACGATGAACAGAGACAGCAAAGGCCTTTGTTGAATAATGACAAAACGACGCAGTGTAAAATCACTATTTTACTGTATTTCCTTTTCCACCAACTGGATATTAGGTACCCAAGAACTTGGTTTGCCTGACCTCTATAATATCATCCTATCCTTGTTCCTCCAAATCCGATTTCCTCACCTGATTACCTTTCCAGCTCTGGTAGCAGCAGTGAAATTGCCAGCAAACCGTGTCAACCTTGTTCTATAAGATGTCCAGGGGTCCAAGGTTTTGTGCCAACTTTACAGTGTCGGTTATGTCTTTGTTTGTACCATAATGAATGTGTGGGTATGCTAGCCAACATTAACATACCTAATTATGTATGCAAGGTCAGTTGATCAACAAAACAAAACCTTCAAAAATAGCAACTTTCGAAGTAAGAGGCCCGAAATTCTTGAAGGCGAATGGATTTAACAATGTCGGTACTTGCTCGAAATGAATGTTTAATAATTAACAATTACCGATCACGTTACGTGATTAAAGGTGATAAGAAAAAATTAAATCAACTTTGCCTTCAACTATTCGGTTCTCCTACTGGATGGTTCGTATCCCTCCCATTGACAGATTTCCTAGCACATGAAAATTTTAATTTTTCTGCGGAAATTCGACAGTTGTAATGTCTGAATATGCAAATTTTTCCACAATACTTTGTGAAGGATATTTTAGTCGCTAAATTTAGAAAAATGATAAATTGAAACCCTTCTCTGCTGTGAAAATTTACAAAGCCGCAAATTGCCAAGTTTTAGTATAATCTCCGAATAAAATTAAGGTTAAGCCACATCTGTCAGATAATATCGTGGCTTTTATTATCATAATAAATTCGGTAATCGTAATGTATGTCACGTGATATCCATAGTTTATCGGGATAAAATGATTTAAACTTAATGCTCATTCATGTCAATTAAATCCTCAAGTTCCGAAGACAATACTGCGATGTGGCAACCATGTAATGAAAGAATGAAATATACACTGTTCCAAATTCATAATTAGCTACATTACGTTTTTTCATTTCTCAATAAATGTTTATTCTAATTTATCAAATTTTTGGTGATTTGGCATCGCTGTCCCTAGCATTTTTGGATTATCAGCTATAAGGACAATAATCAATCAAAATCACTCGTTACTTACCTCACATAGCTTCCATTTCTTCTAGTTGTTTGAATTTGATAAATCATTTTGCGTTCTAAATCATTTTTACCTCGATACGTGGAACAAAAATAAAAATCGAATCACGTGCGAAATATATTTTATCGAAAACGATTAGGAAGAAGCCAGATTCAATTTCAAATTTCATTTTATTGTGAATAGAATCTCAATGAAATCTAAATTATTAGCTTGTATTTTTTTATCTTCAAAATTGTGTTGAGGATTTCTGTCAACGTATTATGTGTATGTGATAACAGTATGCTCCCAAAAACTCAGTCTGCGCATCTAAAATAGTGACGAAATATATACAATTTGTTCCATGAAATGATTCGATCTTTTTCATATTTCATTCATTTATTATTAGTATTATAATATTCCTCAAAAAATAATTAACTGGAACTTCTGAAATTTATATTGGAATATTTTAGCAGGTGATTAGCCAATGGAAATCAGGAATCCTCATACATTTTTAAGTTCAGTATTTTCAGTGATACCTATACCTAAGATGCAAAGTTCTTGAAAAAAGAATATTTCTTCCATTTTTTTTTCAGTCCATTAATAATTTGTATTTCTCCAACGGAAAAAAAAAGTTTCTACGCCATTCATAAGCTTGAGTCGAGCAATAGTTCTCGAATTTCCATACAGGTGTTCCAAAACTTATTCCAAGAAGTATTATCAGACAATTGATAGAAAGTCATTTTTTAAAATATGGAATGACCAGAATTATCTTGGATAATAAGCCAGTTTAATTCCATATATTTTTACATTGTCATTCTCTTTACTCTTCTCTCGTAGAATTTCCGATATTTGTCATCATTTTGCAAAATACAAGGTGTCCATTTTATTCCTGGACTAGGTAAAAAATTACTACTCAGACTATAGTCCACCATCCACTGTTGGCTATAAAATCATCAGTGCTGTGCCTAAGGTGGAGTAAGGACACCGTCCTGCTAACTAGCACAAGCTCTTGAGAACTTATGAACCATGGATTGCCAGTATAATCATAATGACAATTCTAAATTCAGATTAAACATCACTACCCTTATAAAATCTCAACTCATAATCTTTTGAGGAATCCAAAAATTCAATCCTCCATTTTGAGATAACACAGATGACTTCCATTATAATAGGTGACACATCAATCAAACGTTTTCCATGGGATGATCCTCTGCTGGAGGATACCGATATAGAATTTCAGAATTGTATATGATGCAGTTCCTGAAGGAATAAATGAATGTAATATGGTTCATTTCATGATATGTTGCACTCAAATGATTGAAATAAAGTTTGATGTCAAAATTTACTTACCTTACCCCTACTTTTGACTATTATGATTATTGGTAAATAATGAAAACCAATGATTGAACAACTGATGCGAAGATTTCAATTAAAGTATGTCCCAACAAGGCAAATAGGCAATTCTGCTTTATCTTTGCTATTGTGCTCTGACGTCTTGAAAATGTATCAAATGAAGAGTTCAAGAAGATTAGGAAGAGTACCAATGACAAAACATGTTTGGTCTGAATTATTTAACCAATTTTTGTGGGGCGTTGTTATAAATGCAACCACTGTCAATGGCGAATAATATCTGGACTTATTAATTCTCTTTTTCGCGCCACTGATGGGTGGTAAGGTGACCAAAATTGTGATTAGCCATCCTCGGATTTTTTCGAATCAAAAGCATACCACTATCCAACCTTTGAGGCTGATAATATGAACGCATATGTGCTATCAAATCAAAGGAAGGCATTTATCTACCGTATCTGTTATCTCATGATCAAAACAGTATTTCAATATTTCTTAGAATAAAATCCTCTTGTTGAGACAGCCTTTAAATGCTTACAAATGGTATTGGAGAATATCAGCCAAGATCAGTGCTGTTTTTGAGAACTTTCATCGTTAATTATATAAATTATATTTTATCTTCAATTCGGCAGAAGATACCACAGAACATATCGTTAGCAGAAGTGAGAGCTACATGAGTTGGATTGGAAGCGTAAAAAGCGACCCCAGGCAGCCGGGTGCAGAACTAAACGTCGGACGCGCCAAATTTAAACTGTGGCGCCTTTTCCCGTTTCAATACAATTTCAAATTTATTATTACAAGAACTGTTATCTTCAACGATAATTGGATCGTTGAAGATAACAGTTCTTCGAAAGAAATAATTGCAAAAGTAAATGAAGAAATAACACCTTATGCTGAATTTTTTTTGGGAAAACAATTTTATCAATGATAATAAATTTATTAATAAAACAATAATTGTTGAATTAGAAACAAGCAGTAAAACAATTCATTTCTGAAAAGGAAAAATATTTTCAAGAAGGTCATACAGTCAACATAACAAAAACTTTTCTATAAACAGTATATAAGAAATAAGTCAAATGTCTTCCTTTCATTTATCCTTCTAATCTTTTCCATGTCTTCCAGTTGGAGGTAAATAATAATCTGTCAAAAAATTAAAATCACCAGAATTGTTTGAATCTGAAGCAGTGGAGGCGCATGGTGCCTCTTCATCAGAAATTTCAAAATCAGGAAAGTGTTCTTCTTGATTAACATAAGAATGATCATGAAAACCTGAGCTGTTGACATGATCATTCTGAACATATTCTTGACTTTCAAAACATGCTTGTGGGGAAAAGTTGTGCTGTGCATAATAATACTGATCTAGAGTGAGAGCATGATTTACAGGAGGCATTGATGGGCAGGCTCCTTTTAACAACCTTGCTTTACTTGTGTTATAAAAATCACTTTCAACAAAGTGATCCTAAACAATCTC
This sequence comes from Halyzia sedecimguttata, assembly GCA_937662695.2. Taxonomy (NCBI): domain Eukaryota; kingdom Metazoa; phylum Arthropoda; class Insecta; order Coleoptera; family Coccinellidae; genus Halyzia; species Halyzia sedecimguttata. The sequence continues at coordinate 80,800,565 of OW569415.2, read as the reverse complement.
AAGATGGAAAAGTTTGTGGATACTAGAATCAAACAAAATTGTTTCCAAGTTTGGGCACTTACAGTTGGAAACTTGAAAAAGTGCATTCCACTCAATCCAGCATAGTATTGATTCTTGCAAGTAGGTTACTTGAAAAAATACTTTGGTGTCCTAACAAGCATTTTGTTAATGACATTTTATATGTAGCGAGTATACTTAGCTTTTCTCCTTCGATCGATCTATCCTGTCCATGTAAAAGTCTTAGGTGGTCCATAGTTGTCGCATTACTGAAAACAATGTTATATTAATTTTAATTGAATTTGAATAATACTCACCTAAAACAAGTATTCGTTTATGCTTTCACATTTTACAACCATCATAACCATACATTTATTTATCTACTTTATGATTGACATGGTAAAATTGGTATATAAGCATCCTGTATCCTGTAGAATAATGCTCGAAGCTCCATCTAAGAGCCGGGTGCGAACTATATAACGTCAAAAATATACTTCCAATTTTAGACCGTAGCTTTCACTTCTCCTAACGATATATTCTGTGGAAGATACACTGTTCGGTTTGGAATGACTTAATTTTGGGGAGCATACTGTTGATTACATGGCGAAAGAGGTGGCGTGCATGCGCAGCGAAGCAAGTCGGTGGAATATAAAAAAAAATAACATTGTTTTTTATTTGTTCCACAGAATTGCCAACTGGAACAGGGGGGTCAAAATATGTCGACTGGTATAGCGCCGCCACCTCTCACGCCAATCACAGCCCTGCAATCTGTCACCGCCCAATCTACAGCCCTGCCAAAGCTGCAGAGAATCCCCAAAAGTCCAGAAAGTGAACTGAATCAAACTCAGGCCGTTAACAGCGAACAAAACGTTGACAAAGAGGCACAGAGTAACGAAAACTCCAGTATCCTTGGACACATGACCTCTTGGTTACCTCAAAATTCTAGAATAGAGGTTGACAACCAGCAGGCGAGCACAAATGAAACGACGGAACCAGCCAGACCGCAATACGTAGAATTTTTGGCTGGCCGAAAGTTCTTGATCATCCCAAAGTATAATATTGTATCTGTCTCTCCCACCGTCGGAGCGAGAAGTTCCCAACCTCCTCAAATACAGGAAACTGTCGATCTGATACCGGGGCAAACGGCTGACGTTGCTACGACAGTGAAAACAGAGCCTGCATCCCCCTCCAAACCCGAAAATTCCCAAACCTCCGAAACTGCTCATCCTATTGTCGAGCAAATGGAAGTAGAAGACGAAGATATTAAACCTATAGTACAAAACATAGATTTATGTTCAAGTGACCAGTAAGTTCTTATCTTATCTTCATTTAATACGAAGATAATAAAGTGTATGTCAATGTATGGTTACCAAGATATAACATGATCAGGGGTGAAATATGGGGTTTTCCAATCGTTCGAACTTTGATGGTGTGTTGTGTCCATGTTGGCGATGATATAGCTGTCAAATTTGGAGGTTTGACATTCGTGTTAGGCAAATCAATTTACAGGTCTGGGAACATTCTGTCTAGGTAGATAAATATGAATGAAAGGAATAAAGATGACACTACCATAGCAAACTCAATAAAATAACAATAAGAGACAGAACTCACACATTATCTAAAATGAGGTTTATATACGATCTTTTGTAAAATCAGCTTTTTGAATATTTGCAGAAAACGTCTAATGTAATAACTACTGGGTGTGAATATAATTGCTCTAGTGCTAAGCCACATATGAGCTAAATAGGATTATTTATATAAGGGCCGATTTATTTTACCTCTCTGTAAAGTATTCGCCAACTACGTTCTCGTTAAATTTACTGACCACCTTTAAATTGATAACGTCATGTTTCACAGATTCACGAATCACTTCGTATAACTAAGAGGTGAATACACCTTTACAGAATACTTTCCCTTCGGTTAGCCTACTTGGCAGTTTACAGATAGACAAATATATCGACCCTAAAACGTTCAAGTAGTTTGCATGGCTTCTATAAAAAATATATTCCCTTAAAAATGAAGAATTGAACAGTCTCAAGTGGGTAGGATCCTTTGACTATAGAAGAGAGAGGACAGATAACATATTCCCTGACATTGAAACCAAGTGTCCACCACATGACCACAGAACCAGTATCCTTTTTCCTGCTGTGGCTTTTACATCCATAAGCTGCACATCCTACCATTATGTGTAACACAGTTTTATAACAAAACAGTCCGTAAACGCTCAGATAAACACAAGAAAAAACGTCCACCACATCGTTTGGTGTCCACCAAACTGTCAAAGTTTTGGTTTCAGATCGATAGCGTTGCGTAGTTCGGCATGCGGCATCCCCTCTCTTCGTTAATCAAAGGTTGGATCAATGGACGATTCCAGTACCCCAATTCAATATTGCCACTACAAAATGTTTCGGGACCAAAACGACTGACATTTTGTAGACATTTCTTGGTATGATTCAAAGTCATAGCGGATATAATTTTCAATTATAAGGATTCCTGGATGTTCCTCTCTCACTGTATTTCTGCAACGAGGCATTTTTAAGACATAGATTAACTTTATTTTACCGGCAAAATACGAAATTGCCTAAAACGTCGCTCCGCGCATTTGGGCAGAGTAGAATCCAGATCAGATACATCAAATGCATCCAGAAAATTATATTGTTTGATGTGGATTTTTGTTCAGGCTCTTTGGCCATAATCCTGCGTTGTCATAGTCCATGATAACGCATTTCCTGTGACTTAAATTGGATAACTCAGAGACTTGTGGTTCCAACAAGACGGCCACAACATTGAAACCACGTTGGCCATTTGGACAATAATAAAATATATATAATCATATTTTCCTCGTTTATTCAAAGTTCGAGCAGCCTCGATGGAAAACCCCTTATTTCCATGTAATACATGATTACGAATATACATATATGTCAATCTAATGATGTAAGCTGTCAGTTTAAAAATATAATTATAATCGTATCGTTATATTTATACCATTAAATATAAGTATACAAAGCAAGTACATGACTATTCTTCAAATTCCAATTCTCATTAAAAATTTGAACAGTTTGGGAAGTGAGCAGGATGTCAATTTCAGCCATTTAGTGTGTAATGCAAGGAAGCTTGGGTATATTGTAGCAAATGTGGTACTAGGCTTGGTACTATGTACCTATTTAGGAATAAAAAAAAAAATTCGATATTTTTAAAACCATTAAAAAAAATATTGGTTCTCATTTTTTTATGGTGAATAATGAATGTTGAATATGTTTGGGAAATAAAATGTCAATCCGCCGTATTCACAAAGCATTCAATCTCCGTTAAGTCCTAACTGAGGTCCTCAGTTAAGGATAAATAAGAATCGCAACCTCAGTTTAAGTGAAAATTAACGTGAAACAGGCCTGTTTCAGCACCGTTACATACGTTAACTGAGGTTGCGATTCTTATTTATCCTTAACTGAGGATCTCAGTTAGGACTTAACTGAGATTGAATGCTTTGTGAATACGGCGGTATGTATGTCAAGTCCCTCGTCATACTGCACACTAAATGAATGAAAATGAGATTCAATGCTCAAGTGGCTCAAAATTTTAAATAAGATGAAAAGATAAGCATTTCACTACTTTCATTTATTTCAGAATTTACATAAAAACGTTCTGTTTCACTAAAACTATAAAAAGATTAATTACTACTAACATTACACCATATAACATTTTATTAATAAAATAGATAAAGGGAATGTGTTAGTAATTGAATCTGTGGCATAGTTCTATAATATTTCTGAGAAAAAAATCATGAAAGCAGGGAAGAATTGAATTGGAGGCACTATAAATCAAACGTTAAATAAATAGTACAGTTCAATGGAACATTTGAAGATAGATACGTGCAGATGAAAAATTGGTAAAAATCTTCTTTATATCATGTTTTTAATGCGCTAAACACATTTCATTACTTAATATCCAATGACAGATGTCCCTGAATAAGTACTGATTTGGTTAAGCAGAAATAGACCCAAAAACAGGCCTTGAGTGTATGCCATGTAATCCATTTTTTCTTCATTCCAGGCCTGTAACTAGTGAATCGTCAATAAAACCAAATGCCGCCAAGAAGAAGACAATCAAACTCAACAACATCACAAATCAATCCAACGAAAAAACGAGCGAATCTCAATTCATGGGCAACTACCTGCAAAACCTTTCGTACGGTTACAACACGCTCTTGCATGTTTTCCAATATCTGAAAGTTCAGGATTTACTACGTGCCGGTTGCGTATGTACCATGTGGAGGGATATCGCCAGTCATCCTTCTCTCTGGCGAACAGTCAGGATGAAGAATTCACAGGTCCATTCGTTTGAAGGATTAGCCAATGCTCTACAGAAGCATGGGACGGTGCAGTTGGATCTACGTAAGATGCTCTTGACCAACTGTGACGATATATGGCCAGAGTTCTCGAGCAATATTGGAAAGGTAAGATTGAGACCCAAGAGGTCTTTCAATATTCTGGAAAGTTTTTATTTCATTATAAAGTACAATGGATACCATTAGTTATGAAACAAAACATCATTTAAATGTCCACCACAGAAACGCTGGCAGGAATGAAGTTGTTGAACCCAATTTTCCATGACTCGCACACTAATCAGGTCGTATGCTAGCAATTACTCGTTCAATATTGATCTGTAAATCGTCTAAATTTGCTGGAGGGTTGCTGTAAACCAATGACTTAATCGAACCCCAAAGAAAGGAGTCCAAAGGAATTATAGCTCAGGAACGAGACGGCTAATTTATCGGTCCATTTCTTGAAATAATTTAATCACCGAATTTTGTTTTCAATAAAGTCATTGTGTCATTTGCAGTATAACCAATGACACCATCCTGTTGAAACCACACGTTCTTCAAATCAAGACAAACCAATTCAGGCCATAAAAAATCTGTCAACATTGAACGATAACCATTTCCATTGACAGTTACCGCCTTATGAGCTTCGTTAAAAAGAATAATAAGGTCCAATGTCTCCTCCAGCATAAAATCCGCATCGAACAGTAGGTTTATCAGGATGTAATGGCTGTTCTTGATATTCTTCAGGTTTATCAACACTCCAGGCACAGCAATTCTGCTCGTTAACCTAACTGTTCAACCAGAAATGAGCCTCATCGCTTAGAATGATTTTCGTATGTAAATCTGCATCATTTCCGATTTTTTCTAAGCACTAATTATTCACTTGACACTTTAAATGATCAGATAAGTTCTTGGGTTAAAACTCAAACTCGTAAAATTCGCCACAAAGACATCTGGGAGATGCCTAGTTCTTATGAACGATGAAAAATTGATAAATTTTGGTCTTCATGAAAACGTTCACTTACAATAGCAATATTCTCTTCACTACTTACATTTCTTTGTCTCACTGGCAATGTAACATGAAGTAAAATTTGTTTCAAACTTCTTCACTAAACGTTCAATTATTCTTTTATCCAGACCATTATAACGACCTAAAATTGGAGTTAAAGCATGTAAAGTTAGAGTAACAGATCGCGATTTTTCATAATAAATTTGGATTATTTGTAAACGTTGTTGAAGCGTCTACCTTTCCATGATTAAATGGTAGACATTGACAAATACAACTGTCAATGTCACAAATAAAAAATGGCTGCCGTGGGTGAGTAAAGTCAATTTGAAAATGGGGCGTTCCTATTGAGGAACCCGTTACAAATTTCTGTTCCACAAATTCTTATCTAATAATTAGATTATTATGAGGTTGGTGCAGTGATTTCCTTTCTTTACAACAGAGGACTCAATTTTAAAAGGTGTTCCAATTGGCAATTACACTCTGAGATGTGACAAATAAATTATTTGACAGTTTTGTAGGTTAGGTAATTATAAAATAACGTGGAACATTTTACACCACAATAATGTTGAAAATATAGAACTTTTCTATCCAAAAACAGGCAACTTGGGGCAGATTACGTACAGGTTATGGTCCGCATAATACACCTAGACAAATAAAAAATTTTGGTTTTCATACTGGCGACATTCACCAATAAATATTGAATTAATATACGTAGGACTAGATTTTCAAATATTCAAGCACAAAAATATGTTTCCTAAGAATAAATGGTCGCTTACCGGATTTCAACAAATTTTCACGCAAAACTGAATGATGTCTTTATATAAAAACGTCAAATTATGAACACTTTGCAAATTATATTTCTCTCCTGTAGTGCTTGGGAAGTTGAACTATTTTCATGGGTATTTTTGTTGAACTGAGAAACATCGAATCCTAAATTTTCCTCGATTATCAGAAAAAAATTACATCAAGCGAAAGCCAATAGCATTCAGAAGATTGACACTGTTCTTTAATGAATATATTTATAATTTGATTTCAGGTCGATACGTTGAGGAAAATTGAGTTGTGCAGATGCCCAGCATCGGTCGTGGAAAAACTGACGGAAACCAACCCCAAATTAGAAGTAGTGAATGCTGTAACCATCCGGTGTGAAACTATGAACTTGGAAGGCCTGGAAACCTGGAAAAATCTCCGCGAATTACGGCTTAAATCGACTACCGGACTAACCCTAAAGTCGGACATCGATTCTCTCAAGACCTTAGTGAATCTTAAAATTTTATCCCTCACTTCGATCAGAGATTTGAACACAATGAAATTAGAAGTCATTGCCGAGCTCAAGAACTTGGTATGTTTGGATTTGGGCGAATGCACCGATTTCCCTGAGAATTTCGGAAAGGATATCCTGTCCGAACTGACAAAACTCGAGAAATTGAGGTTAGAAAAGGGCCAAGGCAACTGTCATACTTTCGAGATATTCGAAGCTGTGAAAGATATGAAACATCTTGAACAGTTGGAACTCGTGAATTTCGACATAAAGTCAGGCTTCGATAAAGCTTTGGGTGCTTGTAAAAACATAAAAAAATTACTGATCATTCCCACGTACATCTCGCAAAGTGCTACTACCAACCATATGGTCCTGGGTGGGGTTCTGAGGTTGCAGAAGTCGCTTTCGCATTTTGTTTGGGGCGTCACCTTGGAGCTGTTGCGTGTAACTGAGTTATTTGTTGATCAGTGTGAGGAACCGGAGAAGAAGGAGAAGAAAGAAAAGAAAGTGATCAGCAACGGAGATAGCATACCTGTCTTGAAACCTGTTCCCCTCATTTCTGAGGACAATAGCGAGATTCCGCCGGCTCTAGATCCGCCCCAAGTGGAAATACTGGCATTACCTGGACTGCAGAAGTTGTTGTTGCAAAGCTTACCATCAACCAGGGTTAAAATTTTGAAAATTCCTTTCCATGCAACTTGGCGGCAAACAATAACTGACGCTGTAAATTGATCTTCTTGAAGATCGAAAAATGGATATGGCCCTTATATGGCAACAGAATTTCCGATTGATGGATTTTTTCGAAGAACGTGTATCCCTGGAAGTATTTATCGGATTAAATCCCTCAATAGGAAAATCGAAATATATTGTACAAACAATGAAATCGGATAACTGCATCAAAAAGCTGAGAAACTCAAGTTATTAAGAATCTAATTTCATAGTGCAAATCTGCTGCAATAAAGACAAGAAGGATTACTGTAAAAACCACCTGTAGATATTACGAATGTGGTTTATGTTTATATAATTTGATTCCATAACACAATTCTGAAGTCAAATCTCAGGAATGCGTCTTATTGTTATTGTTATTATTAAAAGTGATGGACACCCAAAGGTTGAGAAAAGTTCTGTCTTCAACTCGCTTTTTGCACCATAAAACCATTAGACAACTCTCATATATGGTTCACAAATAATCTAAGAACCTTTACAAAACGATTTAGAGTGTTTCTCCCCCAAAATAATCGATATTGATCAAAATTCCAGTTTGAGCTGTCAAACTACCGTATTTCGACATAAATGTGGCAACATGGCAATTTCATCGCGCCTGTTTCTGTGGTTGTCCGAACTTAAATCATGCTAAAATATAGCCCGTGGAAGAGAGGCGTTCTAACGTTGTTAAGTGCGTTACTTGTGGAGGGCTTCTTGGAAGCTAGTTTGAAGACTTAATTCATGCCACTAAACTAGGCTAACGGAACGTGACCTACGCAATTTTACTGAAAGCAGGTCGTATTGTCAGCCGAATGAGCGCGTATAAATTGCCACGTTGCCATATTTACGTCGGTTACACAGTTGAATTCCACGGAAGTTTGAAGGCTAGAATGGTTCAGACATTTTTAATTTAAATATTGCATATTTCTTACGTTGAAAAAGTGTGTGGAACATTTTTCAGCTTTTGGCGGCCCATAACATCTCAACTGAGCCAAAGTCTAATGTTTTGATTGTGTTCCTGAAATCAAATTAAATAGATAATTATGAACCACATCATTTTTAATATTTAGAGGAGATTCTTATTGTAACTTTAACATTTTATTGTTATTCAGAGGTTTATACTAAGATGTCTGAAAACCCTGACAGTTTGAAACAATCTAGCAGAAACCTGCTGCTTGATAATGATTACTAGAATTTCAGATGGCGCCCAAATCGTTTGTAGTTTTAATCCATGGACTACATTTTTTTAACACAAAGCAACTGCATGTTTTGAGTATACATATTAAAGTGAACCACTGATGAAAACAATAATTCAGACGAGTAGGTGAGAACATTTTCAGGGGGCCATCTACAAATAAGAAAAAGGAGCGCTTAGTGAAGTGACCTGAAGTTCTAAATGATATCAAATCGGTAAATAATTATTAGGGATTTTAGCCATCTTAGTTATTATTGATATTCATTCACGTATGTTTTTTGGTAGGACATTTTACAACCCCCACATAAATTAATTCGTCTCTTTGAATTCTTAAGACGTTGAAGCCATTAAGATATAAATATTATGTATAGTTTACAACCAAAATTAATGTCTTGTACAAATTTATTAGTTTTAGATGTAGAAATACGACAAGTTTTGAATGAGGATAATTTTTTTTTCAGTTTTATGTAAGATATCGATGTTGTGATTATATTTTTCCTGAGTGTTTTTTTTTCAAATTGAGGAACAGTGAAATTTTTTTCGTGGTTATTTGAGTTCTACTAATGTTGTAGTTATATTTACAAACTTTAAATTATGAATTTTTTTAATAAATATTGAGAAACTGATACATACTATTTATTTAAACCTTGATGAAGAAATATTGGTTCTTATTTAAAATTGAATATATTCTTACAACCAAAATTAATGTCTTTTACAAATTTATTAGTTTTAGATGTAGAAATACGACAGGTTTTGAATGAAGATGGAGGAATATATTTTTCAGTTTTATATCGATTTTATGATTATATTTTTCCTGAGAAATATTAGTTCTTTTTGGCGCTCTAGTTCCTCGGAACTTATCAATTCGCCCAAATGTCTGTAATTTTCGAATTTTTGGCTGAAAATGGTCTCAAACGATTTGGTTCGACTCACTGATCAAGAATCCGAGGTCGAAATCGATTCTGTCCGGCCGGCCGTAGGCACGATAACTCTCGAACGAAAGGAGCTGGAGGATTGAAATTTGCAAGGTGGGTTTGGAGCGTAAATATCTCGGACAAGTTCGTTAATGGGCGAAATCCATAAAGCAGTTTCGGAGTTATGGCCAATTTTAGTAAAAACATTATTTAAGAATATTTCCGAAACCGATCACTCGATCTATCTGAAATTTAGCACCAAAGTGAAGTTTTGTATTGACCAGGTTACCGCAAAGTGTCAAAAAAAATGTTTGAAAATTTTTAAAATTTTTTTCTACAATTATTACTCTCGAACGGAATGAGCTAGGCAGTTGAAATTTTCAGAGTAGGTTAGGGAGATGAATATCTCGATTAAGGTCGATATTGGGTAAAATAGGCCAGATATGGTTTCGGAGTAACGAAAAAAAAAAAAAATTTTTTTAAGCAACAAATATCAATTTTTATTTAAATTGCAGTTTCACCATAAAAATCCATTGATATCATTTTCAACTCCAACAAGCTATAATACTTTCGGAGATATGATTCTTCGCAATTTCAATAATGAATTGTATTTCTGTTTTCACAGAATGTTATAACCCTAATAACACACTTTGTTCCCGGAACGTCCCATTCATGTTCCATACGTGTCTCAATGTCCCGGCCTCCTATGGAATATCCCCGGAACGTCCCACTCGGAATGTTCCCGGAACGTCCCAATTGGAATGCTCCCGGAACGTCCCACTTGGAATGTTCCGCTTAGAATATTCCCGGAACATATTATTTTGACAAATATTGTCGTTTAAAAATCCGAAATCAGACAAAATATATATATTATTGATTATTGAATTTTCTTGTGCTTCTTTGATTCATATTTTTACTAGACAAAACAACATGCTAAAAAACTTGAAAATCTTGCACAAAAATCTATCTATATAATATATATATATATATATAAAATATACTCATTTATGGTTTAATTCACTTAAATATATTTAGTCTGTAAAAGTTTGGTGATATTTCATTTTTTACTCATTCATACTGGACCATATCCATAGCCTGAGCAGGATTTGGTAACAAAGTGAGACCTCCTCGTACTGGATCACCGAGGCCAGCAAACATTTTTGTTCATTTGTCTTTTCATAGAAAAGAGTTTGTCAAATTCTATGATTTGAACCAATATGTCACCATTATTGTCATCTTGTTTATACATCTGTTCTTTCTTTGTTTGCGTAATTGTAAGTTTGTGTATTGTTGTTATATTCGAGATAAGAATTAAGAAGTATACCTGATTTATATAGGTAAGTAACAAATATTATTCTCAGTTGACATATTTATACAGAATAAAAGATGTATTTTAATTTTATGGTTAGGAAAACAAACAATTTTATTGATGCAAATGCCTGATAAAATTATTCGTCAATAATTGATCCCCTGGTTTTAAACCCACAATTAGTATGAATATTATATGTTATGGAGATAATGTAAATTGCAAAATTTACAATGAAAATGTCAATATAGACTAGAGCTGGACCAATTTATAAGGTTATAAAGGCAAAAGTTTTAGTTTTCCCTGGTTGTGAAGTTCATATATCAATTAGAAATTTATATAATATAATTGGATTGCTATTTCCTAATAAATTAATAAGCTGTTCAGTTTTCTTTGTTGAGATAGTAATGTTTCTTGTATTTACTCTGGAAATTTCTTCCACTAAGATAATATTTGTATTTCAGGTTCTACTACGGCATGCAATAATCTGTGCGGTGTTTGCTGCAGAAAAAAACCGGATAGCAAATCAATTTACGTAATGACATCATTACTGGTGGAACTTAATGGAAAAGTCGATCACCTATTGAAGAGCCATGTGAGCAGGGGAGAACCAGTTGAGGAAATAGGCATTTTGGCAAAGGCCAATATAGATTCCCCTATTGGAAACAAAATAATTCTAGATGATTTTAATGTATTTTTAGAAGAACAGGGAAATTACTCTGGCATGGTAATTTTCATGATTTTTTTAATTGTTCTCTATAGATGTTCAGTTATAGTCAAATCTAATATGACATCATTCGAATTGCAGAAATAGTTAAATATGTCAAAAACTCTATTTTTGCTAGTTTTCATGAGACACCCTGTGACATATCATTGATCCTTTTTTTTATAGGTAAAATATTTATCCAAAATCGGAGGAAACAACTTGACAGAATTTGTAAAAAGATACTTGGCTCCGATAATACGGGATGATTTAGCCATGCAGTTCACGTATTTAGGCAGAAGTGGCAAAAATAACTTTGGAGCTTCGAACTTGTCGAAAGCAATTGTTGGTAAGTTTGGTTTAATCTCGAATTCAATTATATTAATTGTACTATGCGATGAATATCAATGGTAAAACTATAAGAAAGCATACTACTTCTGACATGCCTCTAGCTCGATGGTACCTCGCTGTTTATTAATAAATATGTATATATTTTTTTGAACTCAGAGCATTATATTTTGTTCATTTAACACGAAAGTTTGAAGAAACATACAAATGTGTTAGCAGAAGTTAGTGAAACAAGGTACCATAGAATTCGATGTACGATACTAGAGCTTATGGAAAAACCTCAGCAAAAAAACCCTATCTCCCTGTTAGTGTTTACTAATAAATTACTCTCCATTTAGATGCATCAGAGAAAACAAACTTAGTAACAAATAGGAAAGAAACAGAAATTTCTATCGGAGGGTGGTTGAGGAGAGCTCCAGAAAGGAAAAGGAGATCCAGCGTGGTATGATTCTGGAGGCTGTATGAAAAATATTTTGGATTTTATTATACTTTGTATCCTTTCAGTTAATGGCTCAATTAAAAATACATTTATGTATATGCATTATTTTATTACGGATTATTATACTTATATTGTTCTGCCAACCACCCCCAACCTACCCAAAACAATCCCCACCCTCCACCCCGCAATCCAATCCAATGCCCCCTCCCCCGACCTACAAAAAACCAGCCCCCCCCATCCCCCTCTTAATGTCCCCGGGCTATTCCAAGAATGTCCATTAGTGCCTAAAACGTGTTCCGTCAAAATGTTCCCGGAACATTATCGGAACGCTCTTACGAACTGCCACGGGGATGCCCCTGGAATATTCCGCGAACATCGACGGATGTTCCGGGAATGTCCCGATGGGACATTCCCGGAATGTGCGATTTGCCCATATGGGCTTTACCGGGAATGTTCCCGGGGTGTCCCGGGATGTTTTGCGACATTCCCGGAACATATCTTTTGTCGCAAATGGATATTCCTGGAACATTTTGGGAATACACTTGTGCTATTAGGGAATTATTCTATCTATGCTTTATTATATGATCTGTGTTTATACTCGTACATCTCATCCTGTTCTATAAGAGAGAGTCAAATTCATTTCAGCTAATTTAATTTGATTTCTTCCATATGGTGCAGTTCTCATTCTCAGATTGCTGATTTAACCTTGATAAATGAGCTATTATTTGAATTGAATTTCCTTAATGATGCAGTTCTATCATACAAAAAGTACGATTTTACCATCGGTGTTCCATAGCTTCGTCTTCATCTTTTGTAAACTTTTTGCAACCCCGCTATTTTTTCAGAAGGGCTGAATGATTCTGACAAATATAAATAAATGGGAAAGAAATTCGAACGATTAATTACATCATATTAACAGTTATCTGTGGTTTAACCATAGTTAAAGTTCGGAAGTGGAGGGGGTATAAATATCGAAGCTTATCATGTAAACAAATGAGACCGGTTTCGGCCATATTGGTGTGTCCATTGAACATTGAATAAAGAAAGAAGGAAGGAGCTGTCAGTAGTAATTAGGAAGACAAATATGGGCGCCACACGTTGAATGAAGAAGGATAATATATTGGATATGATTCCAAAGAATTAGTCATAGTAGGTTGACCAAGATGGCTACTTTCTTCTCTCGAGCAAAGAGATATACGTCCACAGAACACTAACAATACTTTCATAGAAAACGTAAGAATTCAAGTAATATATATTTTATTAATGAATATGATATCGACTAAATATTGTTAGGTGTAGTCATAAGAAATATAGGATTCCTTTACCAACATGCTTGTAACTCATTTATTTCAGCCATCGCAATTTAAAATAAATGAAATAAACCTACTCAGTGTGGATTCAAACCAGAATCTACTGCGCGACCGTCGAGCGCGCTAACATCTCGGCTATCGAGGTGTTCCTACAATTCTTAGATTTACATGATTCGAAATTTCAGAAGAAGTAGATATCAGTTAGAAATATTATTTTCACATCAATTGCAAAAATACAAAACCGATCGAGCTGAAATCCGGTAGGAAACTCGATTGAAAAAGGGTGGTCGGAAGGATATTATGCGCAATTTCAGCGGAATCTGAAGGATAGTTTCTGAAACATACAATTTTTTAAGAAAAAATCGCTAACTCTTTCCGTTCGAAAGTTATCGAGGTAACGGACGAATTCTTCATCAGTGAGTCGAAGTTAATCGTTGGCGACTATTTTCGGCAAAACATTCGAAATTACAGACATTCAGGCAAAATGATATCACGCTGTTTCCTAGAACATGTGCGCAAAAATAAAAACAATTTAAAACAAAGTCGTGAAAATGTTATTCCTGCTTGATTACAGGAGCTCAACTGATACCGCATACAGTTAGTTTTCCGAGACCAGCATGTTATTGCGCTGATGTTCTACTTTGGAATAGCCTTTTTGGCGCTTTTGCTCCTCGGAACAGAGTGCTTATCATTTTGCACAGATTTCTGTAATTTTCGAATTTTTGGCTGAAAATGGTGGACTCACTGATCAAGAATCCGTGATCGAAATCGATTCTGTCTTGCCGTTAACACGATAACTCTTGAACGGAATGAGCTAGACAGTTGAGATTTTCAAAGTAGGTTTGGGAGATAAATATCTCGGTTAAGTTCGTTATTGGGCAAAATGGGGCCTGATGGTTTCGGAGTTTAGGAAAAACATTTTTTTTTTCTGCGTTACAAATTTTGAATTAAATTTTTTTTAAGTTGCAGTTTCATCATAAGAATCCATTGATATCATTTTCAACTCCAAGAAGCTAATACTTTCGGAGATATGATTTTTCAAAATTTCAATAATACGTCTTATATGTTTTCATAAAATGCCAATTCTATCTGTCTGTGTTCTACCTGTGTTCACTGTTCATGCATGTAATCTTATCTGCCAATCTGCCTATAACAGAAATGCCAAATGTATTTCTGTTCTAACAAACAAAGTATGGTTGAACGCAAAATGACCAATTATAATATTATAATTACCCCTACCCTTTATGCGCTTGGATAATCCATGATGGAAATATATAATTTGGTAAGTTTATCAAATTGGGTTCAGAATGTCTTCAGTGAAAACAAAACTGGAATATTGGCTAAGTTTCGATTGATATAATATAATTTTCAGAGTGTATTTGAGGAGTTAATATATCGGATAAGTTCGTTATTTAATTTTAATTTAGTTTCTTTTATGATTCAGCTCTATTATAAGAATCCATTAATTTCATTCCCAACTCTGATAAACCAATAATTTCGGAGATGAATTGTCAAAGTTTGAACAAGAGCGTCGAAGCTCCTGTCCACGGGGCTTTCCCACTTTTTTGCGCGTATGTTCTGGGGAACATCGCGTTATCATTTTGCCCAAATGTCTGTAACTCTCGAATTTTTCGCCGACAACGATCTCAAACGATTGGGTTCGACTCCCTGATGAAGAATTCGAATGCAAATTTGATTCTGTCCGGCCGGCTGTTGCCACGATAACTTGAGAACGGAAAGAGCTAGCGACTTGAAATTTTCTTGGTAGGTGGCGCATCCGAATACGACGGACAAGTTCTTTAATCGGCCCAATGGTTTCCGAGTAATAATTTTGTTTTCAACCAATATGAATCCGATCGAATTGAAACTTGGTGAATAGTTGTAGAATATGAACCTAAGCATGTTTTTTGAATTTTGTGAGAATCGTATCGCTAGAAAATTTAAAAAAAATTATTAAAAAATATTTTTCGATCGGATATATATTGTTGGAGATTCGAGCAGCCTTGTGTGAGTTCAGTAGATGGATGGGTGACGGTTGCCTCGATAACTTTCGAACGAAAGGAGGTAGAGACTTGGAATTTTCAGGGTATGTTGCGTATCCGAATGGGAGAGTTAAGTTCGTTTACGGGTATAATCGGTCCAACGGTTCCGTAGTTATACCCACATGGAATATTATTTCCTCGAACTCAAAAAATATAAACTTGATCGAATTGAAGCTAGGTAACTAGTTGTAGAATATCGATATAAAGACGTGTTTAAAATTTTGTAAGAACCGTACCCCAAGAAAATTTCAAAAAAATTACGAAAAAAAATTTTTTTTAAGAACCGTATCCCTAGAAAATGAAAAAAAAATACGGAAAAAAAATTGGTTCAAGCACTGACGAATAAGCCAATACAGGAGAACGGACAATAGAATTCACCATGGTAAATTCGATTAAGAGTGTCCAATACAAGAGAATGGACAATATAGAACATACGCGCAAAAGCTCCTGACTTCACGTCAGTGCTTGAACGCATTTTTTTTTGGATAGTGTTGTCGTTTCAGATTCTATTTAATATTATGATAGGTGTACGTCTTGTTGCATTGTCTGAATCAAGTTTTTTTAAAGAAATTAATTTTCACTGAAGTGAAGTCGAAAATTAGATTTGAATTCGATCGGATCTGTATTTTTGGAAATATTGGGTGAATAAAATGCGTCTTGAAGGTTTGTGAGGAATTTCAGTGGAATCTGACAGATAGATTGTGAAAAATAAAATCTTTTTAGAAAAATTTTAATCATTTAAAAAAAAAAATTATTTTGTTTCTAGTAACACGACCCACACAAAATTTTGCCAGTTGGCATTCTACAACTAATAACCAAGTTTAAATTCGATCGGATCTGTATTTTTTGAGATATTGGGAATTTTTTGAGTTATTTGGAAATAACAACAAAATTTCAGTTGTTCTATTATGCCCATTAACAAATTTAATCGTCGCATCCAGATGCGCTTCCTACCCTGAAAATTGCAAGCCGCTATCTCTTTCCGTTCAAAAGTTATCCTGGCAAAGGACGGCCGGCCAGCCGGCATTTGGGGAATGATGGCACGCTGTTCCGTAGAGCATGCGCGTAAAAAAATATAAATCTTGATACCCTACGAAATAATAATCAGTCTTTGTGTGGCATATGGATGCCATGAAAGATCATGAGTAATAATAATATAGAAATATGGATAATGCGGAGAATTATATTTAAGGAGAAGGAGCAGAGAAAAATCATTCTGTTGCCTTCTTCAGGACAGGGCAACCAAGAAAGCAACAGGAGTGAGCAACCAATTGTGCCTCTGGACCTCCAATTCGAAGGCAAACTATGGCATCGGCTACTCCTTTTGCGGAATTACCCGATAAACCTTTCCATTTAGTAATAATTATTAATTATTAATACTGTTCTACCAAATAGATTTTGGATTTGCGGTATAGATATATCGCTTTAATTTAAATTTTTTATATTGACTAAATTTGTGCTCTTCCCCATTCCTCAATGATCATAGATCAATATATTTTAGCCATTTATCCATGATATGCCATATACCTAGTTCATGAACGCGGACATATGGAATACCTACTATAGCTTCATCTGAATAAGGTAGGGCCCTATTGTTTTGTGAATTCCAGAGATCCTGAACAAATTCAATTGCTCCGCATTAATTAAGATAAGGAATTACACACTAACGGATACTCATATCTCTCCGCTCACCGTCAAATTCGACAGTCGGTCAAATTCAAGAAACGTTCCAGTACAGATCGTTAAATTGGAATGGAAGAAATCATCGATATCAGACGTCCGTACAAGGATAACCCTGAAGTTAATCCAACTCAGGATTCACAAAATGCTACTCAGTATTCTATGACATGTGAACCACTTTATCAAATAATAATTTGACGTTCTGTGCGCTATCCATTCATTTGTTTCGCACTTTTTCGCGGGCACGCGGTGTAAACATAAACCGAAATCGTTTGAGTAGTTAATATTCCAACCAATAGAAACGTAAATTGTGTCATGTCAGTCCAATCGAAGCGTTCCGTCCTGACATCAGTGTCTATTTTTAGACACTCTTATAAAGAAAAGCGCACATGGAGGTGTGTTATGTTTGAGTACTACGATAGACGCGGGCGGGCCACGGCTGTATTGGTTTTGAACGAGCATTTATGCGATGTATATTAACGAAAAGGATTATTCTATGATTTTGTGTTTTAACCGATATCTCGATGTTGCTGAGTGTCACAGACTGTTGATTTGTGAATTTTGTAAACTTATTTTCTGTGGTTTTCTCTTTGAAGTCTTCTTTTGTGACAGGTGGCAAAAAACTAGGTAAATAAAGATGTATTTACCATTTCTAACAAAATGCTGTCGACAAAAAGTTTGGACAGCTAACCATCACTTCCACCTGCTTACCGCACGAAAAGCTTCATCATTTCACTAATAAAATGTTTTCCATAAAATGCTTTCATATTCGAACTGCACCCATCCCTAAAGATCAAATAGGAAGAGTCTCATACAACAGGAGAAAATCTCGAAATTGGAGGGTGTCGAACTTTTTTAAATTTCTTATGATTTACCTCTGAAGTCTGCACTTATGACCGGTATCAAGATACTAGGTGAAAAAATAATTATTCACCATAAACGCAAAAGTGTTTAGGCAGCTTAGATACAGCTCTTTTACGACAAATCACATATTCCAAAGGACTCTAACTGTGAGAAGTTATGCGGTGTTTATACTAACTAGGTATAAGAGTTTTTTTAGATATTTTGATCTCGAAATTGAGAATATAGCTGTATTCATTTTTCGATAACTATTAACATAACATTTATATGTTATTAAAAAATATTTGGTTAGTAACAAGATTTCTCATAACTTAAAATGCGGCCCAAAACATATACAATGGTGTTAAATCGAATAATCCTTGCCACCAATAGACCTCAGGACTCGTAGGATAAAATTTTAAAGCAATCTACAATTATTATTTATTTGTCAAATTTCCGGAAATAAATTAAAAACGGCAAATCACTTGAATGAGGCTGGTTATCTCCGATTAATTATTACTTGACATAGGTATAATCAATCTGCCGACATGAAATGACGGTATTATCCGTTTTGTCATGCTGAATCAACATTTTTTATCGCAATGTACTGAGGTACACAATTCACGAGAAAAATCTGGAGGAAAGGTGAGATAATTCTTAAATGTAGAAAAATAATAGAGTACAATAATTATACAGTGTGCGAAAGCCAAATGGAATAAATACATTATCTTGGTTACTGTACATATTTATGAAAAATCTCGAAACATGTCAAATTCAAATTTTAAATTCTCATTCTTCTTCTTAAAAATGAGAAGTATGGGCTTGTGATACATCATACACCCTTTGAAAGGTCACGTCATTCTCTATTCAGGAATGTTATAACTTTCATGTTTTTTGCAAAACTCAAAATAAAAAAAATTAAATCATGTGATTACCAAAATTCATTTTAATATTCCCTCGAATATTCCCAAATCTTATTACAATAATACTAAACTTATTTGCCTTCAAGATGTGATAGAAAGAAAATGAGAGAAACCATAACGTTGTGTTTTCCAGATGAAACCATGAAAACTACGTAAAACAATTGCTGTTGCAATGTTAGTTTCTTTAGAACCTGAACGCCTTAGCAAATTGTTTTGTGCTGATAAGTTGTAGTTTATAAATTGTCTAATCTGTGTTTGAATTTCATTAACTTCAATTTTAAATAATGGTTCGATTAACGGAAATGCACAAAATACACCCGAACACAAAAAGAAGGAAGTCGCTTGTTTCATGAGAAATTTCTTAATTTGCCGCCCATAATCCAAGGGATAATAAGTAAAATACAGAAGCAGTTTCGCTAGTTTGGGCATGTAGGGCAGTAGCTGATACTATACTTTGTGAGGATGTGAATTTAGATGTGATGCTTGACTTTGAAGAAAATCCACGTAAATCGAGTAGAAATGCCTCCACAACATTCAATGTCAGCCATACATCGATTCTAAACATATTAAATCAAAATAAAATGCATTCATATAAAATGATACCTACCCAGGAGACCTTGGAAGACGATTATGATAGGAGAACTTATTTTTCTCTATTTCAGTATCGTAATGAGTCCATTCCAGCACTGAAAACAGTGTTGGAATTAACTCATTCCCGCATTGTTTCTAGTTATATTTTTCGTTTTGTGGTAGTCAGCACTGACATTCGATCCTATCAAATTTCAACACACGTCAATTGACAATACAATATAATCTTGATTAGTGAAATAATTGTTGAGGAAAAGCTTTATTTTCATTGAAAAATATGGTAGGAACTAGAGATTTCCTTCTTGCTAATTTTGAATCATTCATGCTATTAGGAAACTGTTTTGAATCTGATCTCCATGCCCTACGTACGTTTCAAATTCAAATTCCGTAATCTGTCAACTTTCGTAACAGTTACACCAACTACCAAGATACAATACAAAAGTCACTAGGATGTTATAATCCGAATTTTTCATTAAATTTCAACAGTATTTTACAAAACTTGTCTGAAATAGAGAAAATATCGTCTAATACTCGTTTCAGAAGGCAATTCCAACACTCATGCGTTCGAAAACTAGCGACGAAGAGCGAGAATTTTGCATTCGTGTTTTAATAGGAGCCTATTCTGCAACTTGTTTTAGAATATACTATTCTGAACAAATGATGGACATGTTGGATATCAATATAATCCAATTAGTAGACGTTTTGTTTTCTGAGGAGTGCACTTTTTCTCTCAACGGCCATGCTAATCGTCAAAATTGCCGCCATTTTCTTATAAATGGTGCTTCTAAGGTATAAAGTGATCTGAAAAAACTCATCATAATTTAAGCTTGCCATTCCATTTTTGAGGTCAAATATAGGGTGTTACACTTAAACAATGTAACTTTGGTCTATATCTTTTTTTTTAGAAAACCCTGTATATATGAAAATAATTTTAAATTGTGCTTTTGAATACCCTACACTCATCACAAAAAAAATATTCTCAAAATATCTTCATTTACTCCCTCAAAAGGAGCTCCGCGTCTGTGGTGGGCCACCCGGTAGATCCGTTCTAGTATAATTCTAGATCTTTGCTGTAAAATTAGTTTTTGAAGCCCTTCCAAAATTTAAGCGATATCTGACGGATAGTCTCTGAGATACAGAATTTTTCTAAATAATTTTTTTTTAATTTGTTGGTCATACGATCCTCACAAAATTTTGCATAAGTCTTCATGTCGGTATTTTTCGACTAATTACTGATCTTTAATTCGATCAGATCAGTATTTTTCGAGTTATTTGGAAAAAAAATCATATGGCTATAACTCCGAAACCACTCGTCGGATTTTTCCCATTAACGAACTTACCAGGCGCATTTGGACGGCCGGACATAATAAAGTTAGGATTCTTCATCAGCGCAAAAAAAATCGAAAATTGCAGACATTTGGGAAAATTGACAGGCCTTCCTTTCAGGCGAACAAGCGTGCCAAAAACTGAATGCTCGAGTACTAAAATGAATCAGAACCTTGAAACTTCATATCTGATTTATTCCTTCGCTTCGGTTAGAATCTGATGACCTCAAAATCCATTATTTTCGTACTGAATGGAATCGTAAGGTGAAACGAAAAAATCTCGGATTCATCAACAACATTTCCAATCTCCTTGCAAGGTCGTTGTAGCATCTTCACCTCTGATATAATAAAATTACAATGAAATACTTACATAGTCATGTATAAAATAAATTATGGTTTCATATGGATATAAAAAAAATGCATATTTCAATGATGTTGAAATTAAATGACTTCGAGGAAGTTAATGACAGGGGACTTACTCATTCAAGTTCCTATTTTACACACCTATGTCATATTATAAGTAGAAATTCTTACTGGTAGACATTTAGAAAGAAATCTGCTATGGATATTTTCAAAATAGAATATGTATCTCTAATTAATCGTACCTATATGTTCAGATTTCGTATGTAAGGTTCAATCAATGGCTTTTTCTGGTGTTTCTCCACCAAATTTTGAAAAATATTTATAAAATAAAATGTTCACTGATTCAAAACTAATCGTTTAAGACCATTCTCGGCCAAATATTCGAAAATTACAGACATTTGGACGAATTGATAGGCACTCTGTTCATAGAACAGTGCGCCAAAAACATATTGAGGTATTTTGAAATAACTTCTGCGTTAGAAACACAAAATATTTGTCAGAAGCAATATTTAGGACAAGGTTGCCTAATAAACAGTAACGAAACAACAACAATGATTAAACAACGTTTTTTTTTAACATTTCAGAACCTAAATCAGACCCCTTCATCAGGCACTAAGCAAAAATGTTCGGAATTATTTGTACTTATTCTGAAATTTGTCAAACTAACAAAATAGTATTTTCTAAAACAAGTTGCAGAATGGGCTCCTATTCAAACACGAATGCGAAATTCGAAAACGAGCGACGAAGGAGCAAGTTTTCGAACGCATGAGTGTTGGAATTGCCTTCTGCGACGTGTATTAGACGATATTTTCTCTATTTCAGGCAAGTTTTATAAAATACTGTTGAAATTCAATGAAAAATTAGGATTATATATCCTAGTGACTTTTGTATTGTATCTTGGCAGTTGGTGTTACTGTTACGAAAGTTGACAGATTACGGAATTCGAATTTGAAGCAAGAATGAATCAAATTTAACAAGAAGGAAATCTCTATTAGGTACCTTATTTTTTAATGAAAATAAAACTTTTCCTCTGAACAATTCTTTCACTATATCCATATTATATTATATGAAAATTGACATGTGTTGAAATTTGATAGGATCGAATGTCAGTGCTGACTACCACAAAACGAAAAATATAACTAGAAACAATACGGGAATGAGTTCATTCCAGCACTGTTTTTAGTGCTGGAATGGACTCATTACGATAAAGAAATAGAGAAAAAACCTTTTAAGACAGTTCAACTTCACATAGAAATTTCGTAGTTCTAATTCTGTCTTTAGCAAATCTATACAAATGCGGACATTTCCAAAGTAAAATCTGCTCAACAAAATACAAGTTGACTCCTTAAGTTTCCTTTCAATGTCATCACAATCTTTGTTTTATTCCAAGTAACCGATGTCTCTATTCCTTAAGTTGTTCTTATGTTCCGACTTTTCTCCTGTATACGATTTACCACAAATACAAGGAATACTTTATACACAGTTTTTGAACTTTTCTCTTTCATTAATCGGTTTTGTCTTAATTAAAAATGACCTTAGATCATTTGTAGTTTTAAAACAGTCCTTATATAGATCTGTGAACAGTAGATTGGGTTGTTGTTCTTGTTCGTTATTTAGTTGTTGTACTTGATTAATTTGGTTTGAAGCTCTTCTATCTAAATTCATGATAGATGTATTTATGAATTGTATTGGATATCCAAAATCTTCAAGAAATTTTTTGATGAAATCAATTTCATTTATTCGGATTTCAAGAGTAGAACAAATTAGATCAGCTCTATAGTAAAGTGTTTTAATAGGTAACACCTTTATGCCTTATTTTATTGTTTATCGTTTTTTATTATCAGAAACTACTCAACAATGATTTTTAAAAATTATTATCTCAAAACGAACAATTAAAAACATTCTCAGATTAATAATTTAACAATTATCGCACTAGTAATGTTAATGTTCGTGTCACAAAAAATTGTTAATTAACTAATGGATAACTAATTGAAAAGTAGCGATCAACATTTTTGGACAACGCATTATTGTTCAGTGATCTATCCTGCAGACGCCTGAATTTTTTAAATTTTTTATATTCATATTTAATAAGTTTAAATAATATTTATTCATGAAAGGTCCGAAGGGGGTGAGTACCCGTTTTCGGCAATATTTTCAACTCTATGGGAAAATTATAAATATTGGTCCTGGTTCCGGGAGTTGGCACTGTTCTTAGGAAATTTTCTCCTCTTCTTGAATCTTCTTTTCAAATTTGAATTATATCAGATAGTTTTTGAGATATTGGCAAAAAACCAAAGCCCCTCCTTTTTTTCTCACTTAATTGTTTATAACTAATGCAATTTATGAGAGCAGTTCTAGCATTTTCTCAAAAATTATCTACATGCTATTCAGAATCAAATGACACTCCTCAATCATAATTTTCGGAGAATTCGCAAAAATTTTGACCTAAAAAGCACTTGTTGACTAGACTAGTATATCGGATCTTTAAAATCCATAAATTTCAGTAGGTAGTGTTACATAACAAACAATATTTCAAATCAATTTTTCATATTTCATCTTCTCCAATTCATTTCGAAAAGTCATATTAACCGACTCAATTTGAGATAATCGCTAGAAGTCAACGATTATACTCCTCGTTAGTCATAGATAATGCAGACAATCTGTTTTAATCACGATATAACGGAAATCAATATAAATACCGTATAATTTTTTATTTATTACAGTCGTACTTGCGACATAGAGTATCCTGAATGGTAGAATTGAATGGACACGAAACGCCGAAACCATGAAATTGTTCTTTATGATTTTGGCTATGCAAGTTCCAACCCAAAACAAGTTTATGAGTATAATTTATGTCCTCGTCAAACCTGTGTGTGAATACCTCTTCGAAAACACTCCCAATGTCCCGTAGCACAAAATACATGTATGAAATGATTTTCAGAAACCTCCTGCATTTTCCAGCTGGTATGTGTCGCACAATTTTATACATAGCACGCCTAGTTCTTTGATTCCGAACCGCACGGTGTTCAGGTTGTAATTTATACATTTTGTATGAACAAATGTGCGCATAAAATTTGAATTTCAATGATTTCAAGTCTCTAATTACGTATACGACTCGCTGAGAGCAATTGTAAGAATGGAAATCGACTCGAAAAGGTACAATTGTCATTTTCTCTCGGTGTGAGGTAATTTATCTACGTCACTGGATTATACTTCTCCGATATTGAAGATCGGACATTTTTATTTAATTATGGCAGTTAACAATTTGGATCATTACTATTCCTTTCTGGGTTCATTATCTTTCAAAGATACAGAAGACCATCTGTTTATATTTTAACACCGTGGTTTCAGAGCAGACGTCTATTTTCCACAGAACATAGAATAGAAGTTTCATGATAACGCGATGTTCCCCAGAAAATGTGCGTAAAAAACGCTCGCTCTCCCGATTATTAACTATAAATCAAATATGCATTGCTATTGGCCTGGTGGAATGGATCATTTACACAAGGCTAATAGGCGAGATAATCCACTAATCCAAGAAAAAAATTTGAAATCATCCCATTTCATTAGAATGGCTTGGGGACAGTTGATGGGACAATGAAATGCAGTGGATTGTCTTTATTGAATACGGGGCCAATATTGGATTGGCTTATTGGATTGCCTCGGCTATTGGCCTGGTGTAATGGACCATTTATACCAGGCCAATAGGCAAGACAATCCACTAAGCCAAGACATTACCTCTAAATTTGTAATAATTCTATTTCATTGGAATGGCTTAAGGGCAGTTGATGGGACAATGAAATGCAGTGGATTGTCTTTATTGAAAACAAGGCCAATATTGTATTGGTTTAGCGGATTGTGTTGGCTATTAGCCTGGTGAAATGGACCATTTACTCCAGGTCAATAGGGAAGACAATCCACTAAGCCAATACATTACCGCAAAATTTGTAATCATTCTATTTCATTGGAATGGCTTGAGGACAATGGAATGCAGTGGATTGTCTTTATTGAATACGAGGCCAATATTGGATTAGCTTAGTGGATTGTCTCGGCTATTGGCCTGGTGTAATAGACGATTTACACGAGGCCAATAGGCAAGACAATACATTAAGTCAAGACATTACCACAAAATTTGTAATCATTTTATTTCATTGGAATATTGAGGACATTTGATGGGACAGTGAAATGCAGTGGATTGTCTTTATTGAATAAGAGGCCAATATTGGATTGTCTCGGCTATTGGCTTGGTGTAATGGACCATTTATACCAGGCCAAGAGGCGAGACAATCCACTAAGCCAAGACATTACCACAAAATTTGAAATATTTTTTTTCAATGAAATGGCTTGAAGGCAGTTGCAATGAATTATCTTTATTTGAAGATAATGCTAGTCGGATGGCGCAAGTTCTGGTGATTAAGGCAGGTGGAGTAATAGGCCATTTACACCATCCGATATTGGCCTCGTGTAAATGGTCCATAAATTATGCATTATCCCACCCGCCATATTCACCAGACCTTGCGCTGCCCGACTATCACCTGGAATCACCCCTCTAAAGTTCTCGAATGTCCTGGGAATGCTGGAATTCCATAAAGCAACTGGCAACCACAATATTACGAATAAATACTTTCAAACAAATTAAAATATCTGATAAAATTGTGGAATCAACTCTTCAAGAAATATCTAACGTTTCTGATCAGCAACAACATGGAACATCTTCGGAAATTTATGTTGGAAGTAATTGTTCAAACTTTACTATCAATTATCATTCCAATCAATGAAATTGTTTTATGATGAATACTCAATTAATATTGGACTCTATTAAAATTAATCCTTCAAATGGTAATATTTCATGTTAATTTTGTGAATTAGTGTTTCTTTCACGGTGAAAAAAGTGATCATTTACGCATCAATAGAGATGCGAAAAGGTTTTTTTGACAGTTGTCCAAAAAATACTTTGATAAATTCTATGAATTAGATTAAAAATCTATATATTGATTATATTAAAAATCTATATATTTGCATCCTAAAGCGTCGTTCCTTTAATGTCCTCGATATTTGATAGCGATATACTTATACTCTCGATCATTTATCGAGTAGCTATAATTTACGAATTAATGAATGCACGAGACCTCCTAGCACTTTTAGATTCCTCATATTATGCAGCCATGATTGCAGCCTGGCAATTTTATCGAGCGCTCTAAATGACTATAATTCATAACTTAAAGCTATATGATCGAAATGTCAAATAACTCCAGCACAATTAGTGCAAATGTAAATGAAGCATATCGCAGACAGAATGGTGTCATTTCCATGATTCATGTCTATGGTGAGGAAGGTGAAGAATAAGGAAAGGAATAGAAGCGGTTACTATTTGTATTTGTAAGATTCTATGATCTGCAATAAGTATTTGAAAATGAAGGTACTAACAATACTATGTTCTTCAGTTGAGAATCGAAGTAATTTTATCATGATTTAAATTAACTTCAAGATAACTGAACTGGAATGATAAAGAGTAATATTCGACTATTCTAAATTCGCATTTTGTGTTAGACAAAACATTCGACTTTTCGAATATTGGACTATTCGAATAATGGACCATTCGAATATTCGACTATTCGATTCGAAGTCTCTTTCTGTCTCTTTTACTAGGTTAATATGATTAACATAGAGCATAGAGAAAATATAGTAATTCATCCGAACAGAGTCAATTTGTCCAATTGTCTGTATTTTTGAATTTTTGGGCGATAATTATCTCAAACGATTTTTTTCGACTCGTTAATGAGGAATCCTAGGTCAAACTTGATTCTGTCCGACCGGACGTCAGCACGATTACGCTCGAACGCAATTAGTTAGAGAGTTGAAATTTTCAGAGTAGGTTTGGAGACCAAATGCGCCGGCTAAGTTCGTTAATGGACAAAATCCGTCCAGTAGTTTCGTAATTATAGCCATCTGAATTTTGTTGTCTCAATAACTCGAAAAATACTCATCTGATCGAATTAAAACACGGTATTTAGTTGAAAAATGACAAAATATTAAAAAAAATTCTGTATCTCAGAAACTAACCGTCAGATATCGTTGAAATTTTGCGAGATCCTTCAAAACCTTATTTTACAGTAACATCCTAGATCTGAACTCGATTGGATCTATAGTTATATTGTCGAAATATCATTTTTTTACAATCGGTAAACAAAGTTATTAATAGTTCTTGAGTTTTGACGCCTGGAAAGAATATAATGAATCATAATGTGCATAGATCGCCCGAAATTAAATTTTACAAGTCGATACGTCAGTAATAACATTCGTTCAATACCTATACCTAGTGATAATCGATTATGTACCATATTTTAAAGCCAAGATCTAGATTTAAACATGATCGAATAGCATGTAACATGATAATATTTTTCTGAAATTAGAAATTTGTACAGGCCGAATAGCCTCGCTGGTAGAGTTACGTATTCATAGCTCGTAGGCACCGGGATCGATCTCCGTTGTCGAAACTGATCTTTTTAATATTTTTTTCCGGTTCTATCGGAATAATAACTATGAGAAAAGGGTTATGGACGGTATTAAGTCGATAATTTTATAAAATTACGTGAAACGTGAGTGTTTTCGATATTAAATAAATAATTGCTATACAGGGGGCGTTTTTCATAAAATCTCAATTCATAGTTCCTCATGCCACAACCGTACGATTATAATGATTTGTGTCTTAAGAATAATTCTAGGAATAAACTATTGAAAATAAACCGCTTACAGGTGTTTTTCATCTCAGGGCATAATTGTGCGATTTGTGTCCTTACATCGCCACAAACAAAGCACTGTTCATTTTCGACCCAACAGTAAATGTATGTATTCGAATGGGTCCTTACGCCCCCACAAACACAGCACTTTTTATTTTCGATCCAACAGTGAATGTATGTAATTGAACAGAGACCTTATACCACCACAAAGACAGCACTGTTCATTTTCGAACCAACAGTGAATATATGTATTCGAATGGGTCCTTAGGCCAACACAGAAACAGCACTGTTTACTGTCGTTCCAATAGTGAATGTATGTATTTGAGTCGAAACTATAATCGTTTGAGACCAGTCTCGGCCAAAAAGTGGACCAGTTTTTTTGGACGCTTGTTTGCACAGTCCGATTTATATTCTTGGAAATATATTTTTTTTTCCTGGAGCTAAGAAGCCTTGGGCGAGTTCAGTACCTGGATGGATGGCCGCTTCGGCTATAAATTCGAACAAGCGTGTCAAAGCTCCTGGCCACAGTGCCACGTAAGGTACCTAGTAAGGACCTAACCAAAATAATGTTTTTAGCACTTGTTCTGCAACATCTTCAAAATTTTCTGATGAATTTATACTGTTCTACTGATATCATGTGCTTTTTAATTAAAAATTTTTTCGTATTCTTCGAAAATTATGATTTAGGTGTCATTTGATTCGGAATGGAATGTAGATAGTTTTTGAGAAAATGCTAAGGCCGCTCGCAAAAATTGCAATAGTTATAAGCAATTAAGTGAAAAAAAGAAGGGGCTTTGATTTTTCGCCAATATCTAAGAATTATCTAAGATAATTCAAATTTGAAAAAATTGGTTCAAGCCCTGTGGACAGGAGCTTTTGGGCGCATGTTCATCTTCCTTGTGGCCCGTACTGACCAGTAAAGAAAAAAAGAAAAAAAGCAGTATCATGTTGAATACCTTAATATTATTGATTATTATATAATTATCGATGAAAATAATGAGAGAGACCCAGGAAATTTGACACATTTTGTCTTATATCTCCAGAAATTGAAATCGTATAGAGCCAAAATTTTGCACAATGTTGCAAAATACTACAATTGACGTTAGTACAAGTTTTTGTTGCAATCTGATGAATAGTTCACGAAAAAAAAATTTTTTTTTCGAAAAAATTAAAAGAAATATTTTTTTAAAAATTACCAACATTTCGATCATAACAGAATTTTGCCAAAAGTTGCGCGTTTATATCCTCGAACTGACCACCAAGTTTCGATTCAACATCTTCTTTAGTTCCTGAAATATCAGGGAAATAACCTCAAAATTTTAAATGTCTATAACTCCTAAACCGTCCGGCCGATTTTGCCCGTTAACGAACTTAACCGTCGCATTTCGATCAGAAGCCTACCCTGAAAGTTTGAAGTCGATAGGACCTTCGGTGCTCCTGTTATCGTGCCTACGGCCGGAAGTACGGCCGGCCGGCCGGCCGGACGGCCGGACGGCACCCAAAAATCTGACACCGGATTCGTGATCAGGGAGTCCGAATTAGTCTATTAGCCAATTTTCAGCTCGAAATTCGAAAATTACAGACATTTGGACGAAATGATAGGACGATGTTCCCCTAGAACATGCGCCCAAAAAGATTGAAGAAGAGGAGAACATTTCCTGGAAAAATTTCCCAACTCCCGGAACGAGGACCAATATTTATAATTTTCCCAGAGAGTTGAAAATACTCCCGAAAACGGGTACTCCGGCTTGCCTTAGCCTCGCCCCCTTCGGACCTTTCATGAATAAATATTATTTAAACTTATTAAATATGAATATAAAAAATTTAAGAATTTAGGCGTTTGCAGGATAGATCAATGAACAGTAATCCGTGGTCCAAAAATTTTTATCACGACTTTTCAATTAGTTATCCATTAGTTAATTAACAATTTCTTGTAGCAAAAACATTAACATTGCAAGTGCGATAATTGTTAAACTATTAATCTTAGAATTTTTTCCTTTCTTGAAGCTATTTTGACATAGATTTCCGTTGGAAAATTTGAAAATTTTGTTAATTTTCGTTTTGTTATTAACAATTTACTTAAGTGAAAAATTATAAAGCTTCAATTATGTTTTCAAAAGAAAATTTTTGAATTTTCTCATAAACAACGCATTGGTTTATAACAATTTTTTAAACAATGGGAGATAATAATTATCAAAAATAATTTTTAAGTTGTTTCTGATAATAAGAAAAGGGATCAATAGTAATATTATAAATTGAAGCTTTATAATTTTTCACTTGAGTAAATTGTTCATAACAAAACGAAAATGAATAATCTTCAAAATTTTCCAATAGAAATCTCTTCTTTGACCTTTGAAAAATAGCTACACGAAAGGAAAACATTCTCAGATTAATAGTTTAACGATTATCGTACTTGCAATGTTAATGTTCGTGCTACAAAAAATTGTTAATTAACTTATGGATAACTAATTGAAAAATCGCGATAAACATTTTTGGACCACGGTTTTTTGTTCATAGATCTATCCTGCAGGCCCCTCAATTTTACTATTTCTTTTTATTTTCAGATTTAATAAGTTTCTATTATATTTATTCATCAAAGGTACGAAGGGGGCGAGGCTTGCGTAAGCCGGAGTACCCGTTTTCTGGCGTATATTAAACCTCCATGAAAATTATAAATATTGGTCCTACAGTTCCGGCAGTTAGCACTTTTTTTTAGGAAATTTTCTTCTCTATTTGTATCTTTTTTCAAATTTGAATTATCTCAAATAGTTTTTGAGAGATTGGCGAAAACCTAAACCTCCTTCTTTTTTTTTCACTTAATTGTTTATAACTATTGCAATTTTTGCGAGCGGCCTTAGCATTTTCTCAAAAACTATCAGTCATAATCATAATTTTCGGAGAATACGCAAAAAATTTGACCTAAAAAGCACCTGTTGACTAGACTAGAAATCTGGTACAAACCGAGCCAACTATTCACTTCGCATACCTGCTCTTTCTCAGAGCATTTGTACACTCAAGTTCGGGCACCTCACGTTTCATTATGTTTTTTCACGTAATTTTTATTTATTTGCGGGTGGACGTAGAAAATAATAACCGCCCACCCATTGGTGGGCATACCGGGCTCATGGTTTCACTATTGTGGTTGTTACGACCTTCGTTTTATTATGAATATTGAAATTTTCAATAGCAGTGGCGTGTCTACTTACACCTGTGTCTCGTCGGAAAACATACAAAATGTCTTCATGTGAAAACAATGATTGTGTTATACAGGGTGTCCGGTGATGAAACCGACAATAATTAAAATTAATAACGAATGTAAAACTGACATATCTAGGTATGTGAGATCTGAGAATAGTCGATGTTCTAATAACTGGATCAGCGCATGCGGCACTTCTCATTTAAAAATACTATATACTGATTGCGGCGCCTCCTTCTGGTCCTCGAATCTAAACCATCCAGGATCCCACTCAAATACACACACAATATGTCATTGAAATCAGTCAAGTCGTTTAGGAGGAGTTCAGTCACATACACAGATGAATTATAAATATATTAAGATATAAGCACTCTCATCATTATATTTATATTGGTCAACGTGAACAAGCGCGCCAAAGAGTACTGACTTCACGTCAGTTCATTTTTATTCCACCTTCTCTGCACTGAAAATCAATACAGGAGGATACTCGATTTTTTCATTCGATTGTTGGACGATAATTGAATTTGTGTTTCTAGATCACAGGGCTAGTTCTATACGTATTTATGTACAATATAGTTTCGAATAATATGACGAATATGGGGGAGAATGTAGAATTTGCATTAATCGTTTTTACTTGTTAGCAATAAACATTCAGAATGCATTATGTGGGTGTAGGAGGGCGTAACAACCATACAGTTGCTGAACGGAGTGATCTATTAGAAGAGTACATTCAAGCAGGACTGTACTGGATTTCTTTGAACTGATTTATATTTCATGATATGGAATTTTTGTCTTCTCTGAATTTAACTGGAATGTTAATCTATCACTGTGAGCTCGGCCTGAGATATTCTACATGTTGTTTATAATGAAATACAGGGTGTCCCGGCACTACGTATCTCTGTGTAAATAAAGTTTTTAAAGACGATTCAGGATGCCTCCCTGCGAAGATATGTGCCTCCAAATGGTACTCCCATAATTCAGTTTTTTTTTGTGATAACTTCCGAACGACTCAACCGATTCTCGTAATTTTTCGAATTTGAATAAAAATATCAATACTGATTTGTTTCCAACACCTGCCCCATAAGTCTTCAAGACCGCCAGGAGCGGACTGACCCTAGCACTTAATGGTCAGAATCTTTTTTTTGGTTGGAGATATCGGTGAAATTACTGAAATTCCTCCATTTATGTATTTTATCATTAATTCTGCAAAAAATATATCAGTGCAACATTAAAACAAAAAGTGGAAAAGCCCTGTAGACAGGAGTTTTGGCGCTCTTGTTCAAACTTTGAAAAATCATATCTTCGAAAGTATTGGTGAGATTTGGGAATTATATCAATGGATTCTTATGATAAAACTTCATCATACAGAAATCAAATTCAAACATCAAATAAGAATTTAAATTCAATAAGAGTGGCAAAAATTATTAATCCAAAACCCATAGACCAATTCTACCCAACAACGAACTCATCCGAGATATTCATTCCTCAATTCTATGATGAACAATATATTCTTTCCTCAAATCCTCTGTGAAAATTATATTATATCAATTGAAACTTTAGCCTATATTCCAGTTTTGTTTTTACTGGAGATATTCTGAACTCAATATTATTAACTTACCATTACCATTCCCATCATCATGTGTATTAAAACCATGGGCATTAAAATATCACTAAGAAAGTAATATATCATATTATAATTCTCATAATTATACGAATGCTGAAATGAATTTGACATGTCATATCTCAGGAAAATAAGTTGACATGCATCAACACAGATCGTATAATAAGTATTAGCTTGTTAGAGTTGAAAATTATTTCGATGGATTCTTATGGTAAAACTGCATCTTGCAAAAAAATTAATTTGAAATTGGTATTGTAAAAAAATATATTTTTTTTGTTACTCCGAAACCATTTGGCCGATTTTGCCCAATAACAAAATTGGCCGAGATATTCATCTCCCAAACCTACAACTTTCTAGCTTATTCCGTTCGAGAGTTATCGTGGTAACGGCCGGACAGAATCGATTTTGACCACGGATTCTTTATCAGTGAGTCGAACCAAATAGATAATGTTCATAAAATAATTCGAAAATTACAGACATTCGGCAAATTTATAAGCACTATGTTCCGAGGAACAAAGAGCTTCAAAAATGCCCCGTTTTCAAGGTACAAGCATTTTTATTTTATGATTGAATATCAGCCAGCCGGACAGAATTAATTTCTACCTCGGATTCTTCATCAGTGAGTCGAAACTAATCGTTTGAGACCATTCTTGGCCAGAAATTCTAAAATTACTGACATCTTTCAAATTGATAAGCATTCTGTTCAAGTGAACAAGCCTCGGAACAAGCGCACCAAAAGAATAATAAAAAAAATCTGTTAGTATAAACTCCCAAGTGTGTCTGTTTTTGTTCCCATTTTATTTTAACTTCATTATTTATTTATTTCAATTTGTAAATCATTTTATCTTTACTTCAATTTGTGGTTGTGAATATTATCTGAACATTTTACCTTCTTAAACTATTCATTAAATTTTAACTTGCAAATAAGTTTTTATCTCTACACTTGAATTTTATCTATACATATACACATTTCATTATTTATTTATTTATTGATTTTATCTTCATAAGTGGATTTTTTGTTTTTGTTTTTACCACATGACTAACTGTTTGGCTTCCCTATCTTCTTCAATTGTTTGTGTTGTTACTTTTGTGATATATTTGTACTATGATCTTTTTACCTTGACCTATATGAAAACAAGTCTTGTAATTCTAAGAAACCCTATTAAACTCTAATGTCAGTGCTTTCCCTGCGTTTGCGTGCATGTTCTAAGGAACAGCGTTCCCTATTATTTGGCCCAAATGTCTGTAATTTTCGAATTTTATGCTGAAAACGAATTCGAGGTCAAAATCAATTCAGTTACTTTCGAACGAAAATAGATAGCACCCTGCAATTTTCAGGGTAGGTTAAGCTTCCAAATGAGCCGGCTAATTTCATTAACGAGCATAATCGGCAAAACAGTTCTGCAGTTACAACCATCTGAAATATTGTTCCCTCAATAACTCAAAAAATACAGATCCGATCGAATTGAAACTTGGTAATTAGTTGTAGAATGCCAACGAGCAAATTTCTGCCAAATTTCTTGAGGATCATATCACAAGAAGAAAAAAGGTTCAGTCGAATGGGCTTAAATTATGTGTTACGTCCCTGTAATCAATTAGAGCGCCCGTTCACATCGCGAGATATGTTTCTAAGGTTTGTCTGTCAAGGGCTCGACACAACAATAACACTAATCGCTAATAATAGAACCGGAGATTTTTTAATGAATTGAATTTTATGCATCGTGAACTACGAGATTATTGTCTACGATTATCCTTACCTGTTTATCCTATAGGTATAAATTAGATACGGAAATAATACATCCTCAAATCGTGAGCTACAAATTTGATTGCACGGTGTATCTAGAATAAATTGAGATATTGATGTGAAGAAGATATTATTGCAAAATACCCTCTAATGATTATACAGGGTCGCTTATACCGTGTGGAATAGCCAAATGGAATAAATTCATTATCTCGGTTACTGTACATATTTATGGAAAATCCCGAAACAAGTCAATTTCAAATTGTCATTCTTCTTCGTAAAAATGTGAACCCTACCTTCAACCCCCTTCGAAAGACAGGTACAACCCACAATTTTTCAAATAGGATGTATGGGCTAATGATACATCGTTTGAAAGGTCGCGTAATTTTTCTATTCAGAAATGTTATTGCAAAACTAAAAATAAAAAAAAATATAATCATGTTATTACCGAAATTCATTATAATATTTCCTCGAATATTCCCAAAACTTATTACAATAATACTAAACTTATTTGCCTTCAAGATGTGATAGAAAGAAAATGAAAAAAAAACATAACATAGTGTTTTACAGATGGTACCATGAAAACTACGTAAAACATTTTCTATGGCAATGTTAGTTTCTGTAAAACGCTTTCGCAAATTGTTTTGTGCCGATAGGTTGTAGCTTATTAATTGTCTAATTTGTGTTTGAATTTCCTTATCTCCAATTTTGAATAATGGCTGGATTAACGGAAATGCACAAAATACCAATTTTACAAATAATTGGCTATGGAGATAACACCTGAACACAAAAAGAAGTAAGTCGCTTGTTTCATGAAAAATTTCCGAATTTGCCGCCTAAAACTCAAGGGACAATAGGTACAGTGGAGAAGCTGTTTTGCGATACTTCCTATATTATCTGCCCGCCTTGCTTTTATCCGGTTTGTCGGTCAAATTTCTTCACAATTTATAACATTTTTTTCGTAAATATTCCAACTCCATAGAAATTTTTTCCAACTACTTCGAAATTCTTCCAACTGTGTTGAAAATTTGCCAACTCCGTTCAACATTGGGGGAGGGGGTCATCCCCCCTCATCACCCCATTAGGCCAGTGCCTGGTTTTTGATATTGTACCAAACTTCGCTTCGATTGTCTCAAACGATTGGGTTCGATTCCCCGATGAAGAATTCGAGGTCATCCCAATACGACGGACAAGTTCGTTAATGAGCACAATCGGCCCAACAGTTTCAGAATAATCATTTTGTTTTCAACCAATACAAATCCGATCGAATTGAAACTTGGTGAATAGTTGTAGAATATTAACCTAAGCATGTTTGTGAAATTGTGAGAATCGTATCACCAGAAAAAAAATTATCAAAAAATATTTTTTATGTCACGATAACCTGAGAATGGAAAGAGATAGAGACTTGAAATTTTCAGGTTAGGTTATGCGTCTGAATGCGACATGTGTTTTTTTTAGGCATAATCGAATAAACGGTTTTTTAGTTATACCCATCTGAAATTTGGTTGTTATTTCCTCAAAAACTCGAAAAATACAGAAACGATTAAATTCAAACATGGTTATTAGTTGTAGAATGCCAACGCGAAAATTCTTACAAAATTTCGTGAGGATCGTAGAACTAGAAAATTCTTAAAAAATCATTGAAAAAATTCTATATATCAGTAACTCTTCGTCCCATATCGCTGAAAATTTGCGAGAGCCTTCATAACCTAACTCCACTGCCAAGTTCCAAGTTTGAACACGGGGAACATTATTACCACGATAACTCAAAAAATACAGTCTCGATCGAATTGAAGCATGGTAACTCGT
The DNA here is from genome assembly GCA_937662695.2 of Halyzia sedecimguttata. Taxonomy (NCBI): domain Eukaryota; kingdom Metazoa; phylum Arthropoda; class Insecta; order Coleoptera; family Coccinellidae; genus Halyzia; species Halyzia sedecimguttata. Next base: position 80,764,189 of record OW569415.2, on the reverse strand, counting down.
TGTAGAATATCGACATGAAGACGTGTTTAAAATTTTGTTAGAACCGTACCCCTAGAAAATTTCAAAAAAATTAAGGAAAAAAAATTGGTTGAAGACAATTTTTTCTGGTATCAGTTGTGCAATAAAAGTGAAAGTGATAACATTTCTGAATAGAGATGGACGTGACCTTTCAAACGATGTATCACAAGCCCATACTTGGGTTGTACCAGTCTTTCGAAGGAGGTTGAAGGTAGGGTTCGCATTTTTACGAAGAAAAATGAAAATTTGAAATTTAAATTTCACATGTACAGTAACCAAGATAATGAATTTATTTCATTTGGGTTTTCCACACTGTATACAAGTTGGTCGAAATTTTAAATTAATCGTGATGTCGTAATTTTTATCTGTTTATTCATTTTTCCTTTCTCAAAATGTGTCACTGTATATTTTATGTTTTTTTATTGAAGTATCTATTTTGACAAGCCATGTATTTTTTTGATGGTGAACGTTTGTGCATGAAATCGTATTCTGTAACTGTATCATGTACAAATAAATGTTTGATGTTTAAAGATTCTTAGTATTCAAGTGATCGTTCAATATCAGTAGAAATAATACCACCGTTATTTCCTGTTTGGTTAAATTACCGAGATAAAGTGAACTATTACGAAGAAAATAGCTATGTACACCCTCACGTGTGACCTTCTCCAACACAAACATCAATTCTCATAACAAAACACCAGAATATTGAAAAGATAGAAAATTAGCATTTAGATAGACACTCTTCTGTATAATGAATGCCAGACGAAGACAGAAGATAAATCCCGACGAATAAATCTCGGAGAAGAAAAATAAAAAGCGTAAATCACCTAAGATATTCCACGCTCAGGTAGATGACTAATAACCATCGATTATTTATTCAAAACTATAAATAATAGCATAGTAAAATCGTAAATTGAATGGGTGAGTAAGTAATAATTAGTGCCACTTATTAGAAACATCATCACAGTGACTCACATGACGTCACTGAAGCCACACGACGTCATTAAATGGTCCAATCATTTTGCGGTTTGGGAGGCAGTTTGTCTAGAACTCTGACATATCCGGTTCGACGTCATTGATGCAGAGTGAGCTATATCGCATCTCGATTAATTTAGCCGGAATTTTCGTCATAGTGATTGCCTCATATCCAGTTTTGAATGATGATGAGGCATTCCTGCAGTTTACTGGGACTATTATATAATTGAGGTTCATCTGGAAAGATACCATATGATTCGTTGGTCAATTGATGTATAAATTTCTCCTTTGGGTAAAAAAGATTCCATGTGATGTCGACAGCGCGCGCCTTCATTTGATGGTCAATATACCGGGTGTCCCAGTATATAGTATGTTCCAATGGATTATCTCAGCCAATTCAAAAGATAAAAATTGAAAATTTTATGATTTTCAATTCGTTCAAGGAACCTTCAACAGAGAAAAACAAAAATCGAAAGTCACTTTCGGTTTGACCGGAAGTGACTCTGACTTTTTAATCTCAAATAGTACTCTATACATTTTTTGCAATTTTTTAATTCTACTCAAAATTACCTTTCCAACGATGTATCACACTTTGTATATTATATTTGATTTGATGCAGAAAACGTCAATTGATATTTCAAATTGAAAGAATTGCAGTACGCTACGATATTCTGTGTAATCTTGATTTTGACTTCAATAATCGAGATCAATAAAAAAAAACGTTAAACAAAGAATGAATTGTAAAAGAAACAAAAAATTACAAAAAAGGGGGCAAAAAAATATCTATAATAACTAAAGCATATAGTCGAAATGTTGACCATCTGCTTCTACACATCTTTCAGCTCGGTGGACTACTTCACGCGAAGTAACACTTCTCAAAACCTCAGCACTAAGGGCTCTATATGCCTTCCTGATTTCGTTTTTTAGATCTTCCAAAACAATAGAAGGAGTCTGGTACACACGATCTTTCAAATATCCCCAAAGGATGAAATCTAGCGGTGTTCAATCTGGAGATCTTGCAAGTCATCTCATCGGTTCATTTGAAGATAGATGGATCAGCACACACGGATTATAAGTCAAAATCAAGATTACACAAAATACCGTAGCCTAAAATAATTCTTCCAATTTGAAATTTCAATTGACGTTTTCTCCCTCATAACAAATGTAAAATACAAAGTGTGATACATCGTTGGAAAGGTAATTTTGAGTAGAATTAAAAAAATTCCAAAAATATACAGTGTGCTATTTGAGATAAAAATGTCAGAATCACTTCCGGTCACAGTTGAAGGTTCCTTGAACGAATTGAAAATCATAAAGTTTTCAAATTTTTGGAATGACTGAGATAATTCATTGGAACATGTATAGTGGGACACCCGGTATATTACTTACACTATTGAAATTTGTAGTTATTAGAGATCCGTTATAAAGGATGTTTTTCAAGAATAACTTCAAATTGAAATAAAACATAAAAAAGTGGGAAAGCCCTGTGGACAGGAGCTTTGGCGCTCTTGTTCAAACTTCAACAAATCATATCTCCGAAAGTAGTGGTCTCTCAGAGTTGGGAATGATATCAATGGATTATTATGATAGAACTGCATCATGAAAGAAACCAAATTCCATTTGCATCTTATCTTTATATGACGATCCAATTTTGGCTACAAGTGTTTCAAAACTATCAGGAGTCATTCTGAAAAATTGAGTAATTGAAATAGCCAAATGAAACAAATCTAATGAAATCAGCCCAGAGAAGACTCAAACCAGAATAATTATGTAGGAAATCTCAAATAGTGTTACTAAGGAATAACTACCTGTACATTAGTTGGAAATCCCGTTCTAAATCTTCCATAATTAGAGAATGACTCGTAAATTATGGTCGACTTACTTGCATCATTCATTTTCGACTCACTAACCAAAAAGATTTGCCTTTGAACTTAGCGAATCTGAATTTCAAATTGTTTACATGCTTACATCAACCAAACTCTCCAGAAATACACTTTCAGTTTCGTTTAACATCAATGACGTTTATCTTTCAAACTGGACCGAACGACAGGTACCGTAAACAGATAGAGATAAAGTATTAGCGTGTTAGAGTTGAGAATAACATCAATGAATAAATAAATAAAATAAATAAATAAATAAAATTTTGTTTTATTTTGTTACTCCGAAACCATCTGGCCGATTTTGCCCAATAACGAACTTAACAGATATATTTATGTCCTAAACCTACTCTAAAAATTTCAACTGTCTAGCTAATTCCGTTCGAGAGTTATCGTGTTAAAGGACGGCCGGCCGGATGGACGGACAGAATCGATTTTGACTACGAATTCTTGATCCGTGAGTCGAACCAAATCGTCTAAGACCATTTTCATCCAAAAATTCGAAAATTACAGACATTTGGCTGAATTGATAAGCACTCTGTTCCGAGGAACAAGAACGCCAAAAATGTGGGAAAGCTCTGCGGATAGGTGCTTTGGAGCTCTTATCAAACTACTAGCAAATAATTATTCAAACTTGTCAAGTGAAAAAAGTTTTTTATTTTATGAGAGGAATATATGGTTAAAATTAACGTATTCTCCCTTTATACAGGGTGTCCCAGAAATCAACCATAAGCCGGTAACGGGCGATAGGCCAAGTCATAACAGTTATCAGAAAAATATAAAAAAAATCTATGTCATGTACTTTTCAAATTATAGGTATTAGAAAAAAAAAGGAAAAACTGACATCCTGTAATGATCTTTCAAGTCCTGTGTCTACAAATATTAATTTTTCGTCAGTCTTTTCTCTGTAATGTAATCACGAATAACCCTTCTGTAAATTACAGTTTAAAATTAAAACATAACTGCCTCAGTTTTAAATAATATGTTGGTTTTTGCCCAAAATTAAATTCAAAATAATTACATCATCCAACATTAACCGACTGTACCTACTGTAAAAAAAATGTACTACACTATTTTGGCAAGTAACATCAAAAGATGGCGCATTTAGTCTGGATTCCAAAATGGTATGATACTTGCTAGATTACTTCTTAGTTGAGGAAAATAATAATGTTTTTTTTAAATGGAACCGGATTTCAGGCCAATTCTGTTTAATTATTGGAAATGGAGCCTAGGCATCTTCAAGTCCACAATTTACAAGTAAAGCTTGATTTAAACGGTAGACGGAGAGTGACGTTATTTTGCCCAGTAAGAGTGAGACAGATGGTGACGCTAAGTGTGAGCGAGATATATAGTGACGCTACTTTTATGCGAGAGTGAGACGAAATAAAAGGTGCACTGAGAGAACAGTTTATTTATAAATAATAAAGTTTATTCATATTAAATAAACCCCTTATTCATATATGGCGTAATAAATATTTATTTGTCCCAAATAATGGATTTGTTTGAGTTTTAAAAATAAATATATATTGGTGAGAAATTAATATATATATTAATTATTAATATACGATTTATTAATAGATGAAAAGGTTTATTAATAGATACAAAATTAAATTATCATTCAATTACGATTTATTAATAATAAATAAATGTTATTTATGAGAACAAAATATTTGTTTTGAATGAATATCATTAGTTTATAATGAATAAAGATATATTTATATTTCAGAAAAGAATATTTCTCTAAATATAGGAAATTTATTATAAGAAATTATATATTCATAAGAAATAATGAATTTATTGATGGAGAAAAGATATATTTTTATTAAATAACGAATTCTTATTAATAAATATATATTATTTATGAGATAAAACAATGTTCCATCTATGAAAGTCAATAGTTTATTACCAAACAAATATAAATTTATATTTAGTAGATTATATTTCATGTAAATAAATAAAATTTATTATAGAATAATTTTATACTTTCGTAAATAACAAGTTTTTCACAGTAAATTAAGGTTTTTTTTTTCGAAAAAAAATATATTTTTCCAATAAATATGATTAATTAAATGAAAACTGAAGTGAATGAAAACTGAGGGGAATGAATAATTAAAATCCATCACATTAGCCTTTTTATGTTTCATTGGAATGGAACTTAATTAAGTTATATATTATTGAGTCAATCAACAATATATAGGGGTGGTGCATGAAAAATAAAATAAAGGAAATACACAAAACGTAATATTTATTCTATAATGAGAAAAAATAACATAGGTTCAACATTAAACTTATAAAAAAAATCAGTCTAGTCTTAGTATACATTCAACAACAAAACGTATTATTTAGTAAATAATGAGAAAAAATACTTAGGAGGTCCAACATTAAACTCTTACAAAATATAAAATCAGTCTAGTCTTATATGCATTCAACAACAAAACGTAATATTTATTGAATAATTAGAAAATAAACAGGCTCAACATTAAACTTTTAAAAAATATAAAATCAGTCTAGTCAGTACAGATTCAACAAAAAACGTAATATTTATTAAATAATAAGAAAAAAGTATTTAGGAGGTTCAACATTGAACTCTTGCAAAATATAAAATCAGTCTAGTCTTTACAAGCATTCAACGCAACAAAACGTAATATTTATTAAATAATGAGAAAAAATAACAGGTTCAACATTCAACTTTCAAAAAATCAAAAAAAGTAAAAATATAATTCGAGTCTAACTATACATTCATCAATATTTTAGTATCAGATAATGGAACATAATTTTTCTTAATTATTTATTTCTTATGAACTCAACTCATTTATGTGAAGCAAGAAATAATAAAATTGTCAGAAGCATTTAAATGCAAATAAATAAACAATTTGGTCGAATTATGACTAGGTTCAAGAAATTCGCTCTCACATACACATCAAAAATTACACTTATGGCATTGTCACACCTAAACGATAACTTCAGGAACAATTGGGTACATAAAGCGAACTCAATCATTAGGTTGATTTAAACTTCCTGATTCATAAATGAAATATATTTATTTCCATTAGCTGAATTGTGGATATGTGTATGTATGGGAAGAAATACAATTTACCTGACAGGCCTGAAAATGTTTATCAAAACCGAAACACAAAATTTCTTTGCAATTTAAACGATAATTCTTATTGTTATATTCAATAGATTCTATAACATTAAACACTGGTTCTCCAAAATTATTTCGACCGTACCTATTGACCACTCCTTTCTTATAGAGTACTCCATTGATTTTCAACCAACTCGAATATACTTCTCAAATGGCTCAAACCATTTTCAAACAAAAACTCCTGGAAATCGGACATTCTGTTCACACACTTATCACAAAACTTTTAGTTCATAGTAACTCACAAATACGCACTATCCTAACCATATACTAACTGACTGAAGAAAAGGAAAAGACTGAATTAGAATTAGAAGATTTTCAGAGTCGCAATTCGCTATGATGGGGTGGGGTCGGGAACATAAAGATGCGAGCGTAAATAAACACTTATTCAGGTCTAATCAAGATTTATTATTAATAAATAAATGATGATTCAACAAATATTTGTTTGACAGAAATAAGGCAAATTTTAACTTGAAATAATATTTGTTTGGTGGAAATAAATCATTTTGTTATAGTTAATAATATTTTCGAACATGACTTTTCTGTATTAGATTTATTTCCTATTAATAAACCTTTCTAATAATTAATAAATATTGCCTAAATAAATAATATATTTCTGAGGAATAAGCTTAAAATCAAGTGGTTCTAACTATTAATAACATTTATTAATAATTAATAAAATTCATTAATAATGAATAAATCTATCCCAAATAAAGAATTATTAATTATTAACCCTAACATTTCTCTCAGTGTGCAAGTTTGAAATAAAATTCAGACATTGGATTTTTTCAGTTGACTTAATTAGATTTACAAGAATTGGATTTAATTAGATTTACAAGTAATTACAGCAAATGTTCAAATTGTTGGCCTTCAGCTGAATACATTAACTCAAGAAGTTACACCCGTCTTATTACGGGATAATTTTTAAGAAGATGTAGAGCTTGCATTGCAGCTGATGGCCAACAATTTGAACATTGCTGTAATTTCTTGTAAATCTAATTAAATTAAAGTCAACTGAAAAAATCCAATGTCTGAATTTCATTTCAAACTTGCACCTTTTATTTCGTCTCACTCTCGCATAAAAGTAGCGTCACTATCTATGTCGCTTACACTTAGGGTCACCATCAGTCTCACTCTTACTGGGCAAAATAACGTCACTCTCGGTCTACCGTTTAAATAAAACTTTACTTGTAAATTGTGGACTTAAAGATGCCTAGGCTCCATTTCCAATAATTAAACAGAATTGGCCTGAAATCCGGTTCCATTTAAAAAAACATTATTATTTTCCTCAACTAAGAAGAATCTAGCAAGTATCATGCCATTTTGGAATCCAGACTAAATGCGCCATATTTTGATGTTACTTGCCAAAATAGTGTAGTACATTTTTTTTACAGTACAGTCGGTTAAAGTTGGATGATGTAATTATTTTGAATTTAATTTTGTGCAAGAATCCAACATTTTATTTAAAACTGAGGCAGTTATGTTTTAATTTTAAACTGTAATTTACAGAAGGGTTATTCGTAATTACATTACAGAAAAAAGACTGACGAAAAATTAATGTTTGTAGACACAGGACTTTGAAGATCATTACAGGATGTCAGTTTTTCCTTTTTATTTCTAATACCTATAATTTTAAAAGTACATGACAAAGATTTTTTTTATATTTTTCTGATAACTGTTATGACTTGGCCTATCGCCCGTTACCGGCTTATCGTTGATTTCTGGGACACCCTGTATAATATATAATTTCTTCCAGTTTTGTTCGAGTTTCAAATGAACTTACGATTGCAACAAAGTCTTGAAATGGCACAGAAACTCTGTGGTTCTTCGAATTCCCGCAAAATGTTACTTTTCTCAATCCTTTCCTGAAGAAAAGGAAAGGTGCCTCGTGCACATTTCTCTATGAACCTTGAAACCGTCACTCAACACCTAAATACTCTAGAAATTTATTCAAATCAAAATATTTGTCTATTCACTCAGTATAATAACGGAAAAATCATCAATTGAAAAGATCTTATATTAGTTTGTATATTTGAATCATCAATATTAATAATTTTTGGTTATGTACCATCGGCCTCAAAAGATTTATCATCTGAAAGATCCTTCATTTCTATAACTGCGCACTAAAATGCTTAAACATAATTTCGAAGATGATTATCGAAGATTTTTCATCAATATTTCATTACCTTGTAAACGAGAATGCGTCCTCTGCATTCTGATAAATTTTTCAATTATTTTTCAAAGAATCCAAGGTAGGCTAATGTACTCAATCACGATAAATCATTTGTATTTCGATCTTACAATGTTTGTTTCCCAAAACCTTGAAGAGAAGCATTAAACATTCTATCTGGTTGGTGCTGAAGTAATTCAGAAGGATGCTGAATCTTTTATGGGAAGATCTCTGGATCCAACTTCATAATTATTGCTTGAGAACATTCATCAAGTCTTGAAGGATAGGGAGATTATAAAATGATGAAGACTTTTTGAAGGGCACTGCGAAAGGATTCGAAATTGAACAGAGGTGGTAAAACACTGTATAGCTTCAATTTGCCATTAATCAGAATACTGGGTGTTGGGAAAAAATGAATTTTGATTCGATATGAGTATAATACTAATTTTCCAGTAAATTGAATGGTGAATTCAGCCAAGGATGTAGGTATCCGAATTCTAGCTTAAAATTCTTTGTATACAGCGTGCCAAAAAAGTAACTTAACTCGTCAATAATTCTTGGACGAAGAATTATTAAGGAAAATATTTTTTCAAATGGTAATACATATATGGATTGTGATACATCAAATGAAAGATAATTTGATTACCTACTCAATGGTTCAAATGAAAGGAAAATTGGTTGTGCTGTTTTTTCTATTAAAATATTAGAAAATAATCAATTGGGTATGGTTATTGGCTTTTTTGAAAACGACGAGTTTCCTATTCAAGGATGGAAAATAATTTTAATGTATTAAATGCTCGAATCGAGCACCGTTGACTGTGTGACAATGTGCAAGCCGTTCTTCGAAACTCCTCAATGAATTATTCAACGCAGCAAGAGTTATTCTTCCGACTTCTCTCTGAATTTTAAGTCGCAGGTATTCCAAATTACCTGGCCAACTTTGGTAAACAGTACTCTTCAAATGGTCCCACAGAAAATAGTTGAGAGGTTTCAAATCTGGAGATCGTGGTGGCCATTCAACTGATCATCTCCTAGCAATCCATTTCTCTGGAAATGTGCCATCAAGATACCTCCTCACTTCAATTCCACAATGCGGAGGCGAACCATCTTGGAGGATTTTCCTTAATAATTCTTCGTACAAGAATTATTGACGAGTTAAGTTACTTTTTTGGCACGCTGTATATTTAATCTTCTTGCCTAGAAATTTTTATTTTCAAAATGTTTCTTTCATCTTGCAACCTTGGGCATGCAGGTACCCTATTACCAAATGTTTGCCCAGGAACATTCACGCAATTTGGTTAATTAGTAAAATTCCCAGAAAATTTGTTGTTATCAAATAATCAGGTCAGCTAGAAGAATTTCGAAATTTCCTTCATTGAATCTATTAACATAATTATTATGAAATCAAATCGTGGGATGTGGCATGCGGCTTACCTTAAACACGGATTTGGTTTTTCTAGATATATCTCTGAACGAAATTTAACCACTGATAACATTCAAGATTATAACATATTATGCATTCTGGAGAATATCGTTCTACTAGTTCCTCTTTTGTTCTGTGGATATTCACAGATTCATTACGGAAATAATACACCACAGATTTCCAGAAACAATAAGTATACAAGGGAGGGCAATCATGAAAAAATGTGGGAAAGCTCTGTGGACAGGGGCTTTGGCGCTCTTGTCAAACTACTAGCGAATAATTAATCAAACTTTGACAATTCATATCTCCGAAAGTATTGGTTTCTCATGGTGGGTTTCACAAAACTTCGATCAGTTTAATTGTGGATTTAATTCGGTGGTTGCATCAAAAATGAACTGTAAATAGACATAGAATCACACTGGTTTGGCAATTAAGAGTTGTCTATGATTAAGAGCCATAGACAACATACTGTCAAAGCTTTGTGAAACCTACCGTTGGGAGTTGGGAATGATATCAATGGATTCTTATAATAGAACTGCATCATAAATTAGAGTTAAGAAATTGTTGTTCAGTTATCACCAATTTTGCCCACCCTGTACAACCGTTACGACCTGACGGCGATAATCTTTCAAGATTAAATTTCTCATATTGGATCGCAAATCACAGAATTACTTTGTACAGGACAATCTTCAGAGATGTAGCTCAATTTACTATGGTGTGTTTGTTTAATACTCAAAATTCGCACATAGGTATGGGATTTCATGAAATATTATTATCATCGAAAATTACTTAAATATCCATAATTCACTTCCAAGAAAATCTCAAATCGAATAGTTTAGATTTGATTCCAACTGATAGATTCACGTAACGTTCACAGAAAGTCCATGGGATCATAGACTTTATATCTGTCTCCGTGCTATTCGCATGCGGCATTGTCGAACTGTGTCCCATCAGGACTACCAGGCAACGGAACTCAACCGAGATATTTATGTCGCAAACCTACTCTGAAAATTTTAAATGCCTAGCTCATTCCATTCGAGAGATATAGTGTTAACGGCCTGCCGGACGGCCGGACAGAATAGATTTTGACCACGGGTTCTTGATCAGTTAGTGGAACCAAAACGTTTAAGACCATTTTCAGCCGAAAATTCGAAAATTACAGACATTTGGGAAAATTGATAAGCACTCTGTTCCGAGTAACAAGAGCGGCAAAAAGGAATGAAGTATGAAATAATACCGAATTCACCATCATCGGAAATTATCCTTTGAACTTATCAAAATTGTCTTATCGACATTAGAGCAGCCAACGTTTGTGGAATGAAATATCATTTGACGTTTCTTTTGGACTAGAATTTAATGAGCAATATTGAATCCAAGCCAGGTATTCTATGAATCTCGGTCAAACCATAAGATTCAAAGAAATCACAGAATAATAAAGTAGCCATGCATTTCTAATTAACTTGGTTTTCTATGATGGTCTCCCGCAATGTTAAACGTAATTTTGCCCCATTACCTATTTCTGTACACATTATTGGTCATGCTAGTTGAAAACAAATTAGTTTTTAATTTCTCAGCGATCCATAAAACAGACGATAAGAACACACCGAAGAACAACAAAACCATTGTTCGAAAAGATGGAAACAAAACCCTTCGATCATAATAACGGCTGACATTTTAAATAGACCGTAGACCATAAAACGATATAATTCTATGCGGGCCCCCAATATAGGAACATAACTCATTAACATGCATTGTAATTCCCGTAAATTGAGATAATTCTTGTACCTAATTCAAATTGTGACTGATGTAGGATATAAATGGTATGTCAATGAATGGTAGGAGTGAGATACCAACAAATTTGAGTTCGTTGATTCAGATATTGAATTTGATGTATCCTTCTATTGGAAATTAATTTTTACTTTATTCATTGACACTGAATTTATTTATAATTTTTGTGGGTATGCTCTGAGGTACAACGCGTTATCATTTTGCCCAAATGTCTGAAAATTATTGAAAAAAATTCTATATATAACTATTCGTCCGACATCGCTGAAATTTTGCGGGAGCCTTTAGAACCTAACTCTACTGCCAAGTTTCAAGTTTGTACACGATCAGTGTGAGTTCAGTAGATGAAGGGGTGACCGTTGCCTCGATAACTTTCGAATGAAAAGAGATAGGAACTTGGTTCAAGCACTGACGTGAAGTCAGGAGCTTTTGCGCGAATGTTCTATTGTAGATTCTCCTTAATCGAATTTACCATGGTGAATTATATTGTCCGTTCTCCTGTATTGGACACTCTTAATCGAATTTACCATGGTAAATTCGACTGAGAGTCTCCAATACAGGAGAATGGACAATAGAACATACGCGCTAAAGCACGTGACTTCAGCTCAGTGCTTGAAACAATTTTATTTTTTCTATCTATTTCAAAACTTGGTCTCAAACAGATAGCTCAAATTCCAGGATCAATTGATTCCATAAATCAACGTAGCCCGAGCAAATTAATAATAGGTTCAGATTTGATTTGAATTTATTAACATCCAAGCCGGAATCGCTCTAGGAGTCATCACAAAACTCGATAGAATTCCAAGTTAATCAGTACCTACACGCCGAATTTGTTGTTTTAGCACAAACACCATTAGAATTGGCATTGTTAGTTTCCTAACCAGCCTTGAAGGCTTTGAGATGAGAACAAATACTGCGATGACAAAAGAATGGCCACATCGGGTACTTTGATTTGAATAATGCAGTTTTAATGGATGTAAATTTCGTTGCAAGGTTAGATCTGAAGAGTTTCGAGGAGCAGGGAATGATAGTGTTTTAGTTACGTTGTCCTATCTTTTGGTCGATGATCAAGGGTATTTTTGCGCGCGTGTTCCGCAAGGAACAGCGTGCTATCATTTCGTCACAATGTCTGTATTTTTCGAATTTTTTTTCGAAAATGGTCTCAAACGATTGGGTTCGACTCCCTGATGAAGAATTCGAGGTCAAATTCAATTCTGTCCGTCCGGTCCGGCCGGCCGGCCAGCCGGTCCGGCCGTTAGCACGATAACTCTCGAACGGAACGACTTAGAGCGTTGAAATTTGCAGGGTAGTTTCGTAGCGTAAATATCTCGGACAAGTTCGTTAACGGGCAAAATCGACCGAGCGGTTTCGGAGTTAAGGCCGTTTTTAATAAAAACGTTTTTTATGAATATTTCCGGAACCGATCACTCGATCTTTTTGAAATTTGGCATCAGATTGTAGAATCATGACCTTTATATGCCTGCAAAGTTTTGTGTTGAACGGACGGCCCTAAAGTGGCAAAAAAAAATTTTGAAAATTTGAAAATTTTATTTTCACGATAACTCGAGAAATACTGATCTGATTAAATTGAAACTCAGTAGTTAGATGCAAAAGACCAAAGCAAACACTTATGCAAAATTTCGTGAAGATCACGTGACATGAAAAAAATAAAAAAATTACTACTATTTTGCGGAATACTTTGCTTTTAATGCCGAAACATATGTTATTGAGGTTCATGCTGCCCTTTCCGGGCATTTTCCGTATTGCGCATGCGCAGATGAGAAGTCCTTTAACTGCTGTAGTTTTCGTCAGAGAGGATTGGGGTTTTGGGGTGGCGGATGCTATTCCTCCATAGACTTCAGATCCCTGATGAGGGTCTGCGCATGCGTAGATTAAAGATGCGATATCTTCCGAACCACTAGTGTTGGAGAATCGGAGTTTTTTGTAAGGTGTGTTATTTTGAGAGGACTTTTAGCCGCCAGTAAATTGCGCATGCGCAGAAGAGAAGTGACTGTTTTTGGGTTGGATGGGTTATGTTGGGAGGGCTGAGTCGATATTATGAGGTTTTAAAAGAATATTCATAGCAATTCAGTGCAAGGACAAGTCAGTTTGGGGGATGTAGCGTTGTTTCCGAGTTAAAGTGTCCGTACCGTGGCCCTGGGGCTAATTTTGAAATTGATGTTACCGCTTACAGGCATTTTTCGTTATGCGCATGAGCAGCTCATCAGTGATTTAACTGGTGGTGTTTTCGTCTGAGAGGATTAGGGTTTTGGGGTGGCGGATGCTATTCCTCCATAGAATCCCCTGTTGAGGGTCCGCGCATGCGTGGATTAAAGATGTGATATCTCCTGAACCACTAGTGTTGGAGAATCGGAGTTTTTTGTAAGGTGTGTTATTTTGAGAGGACTTTTAGCCGCGAGTAGATTGCGCATGCGCAGAAGAGAAGTGACTGTTTTTGGGTTGGATGGGTTATGTTGGGAGTGCTGAGACGATATTATGAGGTTTTAAAAGAATATTCATAGCAATTCAGTGCAAGGACAAGTCAGTTTGGGGGCTGTAGCGTTGTTTCAGAGTTAAAGTGTCCGTACCGTGGCCCTGGGGCTAATTTCGAAATGGATGTAACCCCTTACGGGCATTTTTCGTTATGCGCATGAGCAGACCATCAGTGATTTAACTGGTGGTGCTTTCGTCAGAGAGGATTGGGGTTTTGGGGTGGCGGATGCTTTTCCGCTATAGAATCCCCTGGTGAGGGTCTGCGCATGCGTGGATTCAAGAAGCGATATCTCCTGAACCACTAGTGTTGGAGAATCGGAGTTTTTTGTGAGGTGTGTAATTTTGGGAGGACTTGCAGCCACGAGAATACTGCGCTTGCGCAGACGAGAAGTGAATGGTTTTGGGTTGTTTGGGTTATGTTGGGAGTAATGAGCCGATATTGTGAGGTTTTAAAAGAATATTCATGTCAATTCAGTGTACGGACACAAGTCAGTTTGGGGGAAATAGCGTTGTTTCCGATTTGAAATGTCTGTATGGTGGCCCTGAGGCGAATTTAAAAATAACTATATTCGGTAGATCTATAGAAAAATGCGTTCGGATTTGGAGAAGATGCAATTTCGTCCCTAACGGAGGACCCACAACCGAATTTTTTTCTGATCTACGGTAAAACTAACAGCCAAACTGTATTGATAGCTATATTTGTTAAAGGAACTTGAAAAAAAAAAAAAAAAGCACTGACGTGAAGTCAGTACTCTTTGGCGCGCGTGTTCACGGTGGCTAATTTGAATTGAATGATTCAAAAATTAACAGTGCTGTATCTAAGGTGCCATCAGGATAGAGTAACAAAGTTGGAAAAGAACACAAGTGACTCTCCTTAGTCTCACAAGCTCCTAGAAGATTTGGGAGGGTCAGTATAATCCTAATCATGTTTATAGCACGCGCGCAAAAGCAGATTGACTTAACAATGAAAGAAAAAGTGTAAAAAGTCAATCTGCTTTGGCGCGCGTGCTATAAACATGATTAGGATTATACTGACCCTCCCAAATCTTCTAGGAGCTTGTGAGACTAAGGAGAGTCACTTGTGTTCTTTTCCAACTTTGTTACTCTATCCTGATGGCAGCTTAGATACAGCACTGTTAATTTTTGAATCATTCAATTCAAATTAGCCACCGTGAACACGCGCGCCAAAGAGTACTGACTTCACGTCAGTGCTTTTTTTTTTTTTTCGTTGATATTTTCGGCCTTGATGCGAATGATTATTATTAAGAATTGGTTGAAACACTAACGTGAAGTGAGGAGCTTTTGCGCGCATGTTATATTGTCTCCTCACCTGTATTTGACACTGTTAATCGAATTTATCATCGATATATACCGTCTTCTCAGCTTTTATAATATATGAATACATTTCATACCATTTTAATGACAGAATTCAGTAACGAGAGAATCGTCTACGATCACAGAATTTTCCAACATAATTATGTATTCTATTGGAATTGAAATACAAAAAAACTCACGCCTCAAGTAATTGTAGGATACGATATTCACAAAATTCCGCGAAAATTAGTGGGTTGGCATTGTACAAGTAATCACCGAGCTTTAATTGGATCAGATTTGTATATTTTGAGTTATATAGGAAATAACAACAAAATTTCAGATGGGTATAACTGTAAAACCATTTGGCCGATTATGCCAATTAAATATATTAAATGTCGCATTCGGATGCGCAACCTACCTTGAAAGTTGCAAGTCACTATCTCTTTCCGTTGTCAAGTTATGGTGAGATAAATAATATTTTTTCGTAATTATTCTTAATTCTGGCCTCTCAAAATTTCACACACTTCTGTATGTCGATATTCTACAACTAGTTACCTAGTTTCAATTCGATCGATTCTGTATTTTTTAGTTCGAGAAAACAATATTCCAGTGGGTATAAAACTCCGAAACTATTGGGCCGATTATGCCCAAGAACGAACTTAACTGTCCCAATCGGATGCGCGATCTACAATGAAAATTGCAAGCCTGTATATTGTTCCGTTCGAAAGTTATCGTGGCAACGGATCTCCAACAATATAGATGCGATCATGTTCAAATTTGGAACTTGGCTGTAGAGTTAAGATTTTGAAAACTCTCGCAAAATTTCAGCGATGTCAGACGAATAGTTTCTGATATATGTGTTTTTCTTCAACGATTTTCAATTTTTTAGAAATTTTCTAGTGATGAGATTACAAAATTGCGCAAAATTTGCGCATCGGCATTCTACAACTGATTACCATGTTTGAAATGGATCGATTTCGTAGTTTTTGAGTTATGGAATAAATAACAACCAAATTTATTATTATTCATGTAAATTGGAAGACAATTAATCAGATGAGCAATATCTATTCAGATTAGGTTAGATGAAAATTATTTTTATTTATCTCATATCAAACAAATATAGTACATCTAATTTATTTTCTTTTAATTTCAACTACAATTATTGATATGAATAAAATTTCAAAATCAGTCGGCTTAGGTCGAAGTAGTTTAATAATAATAATGACTTTATTAAAATAAAGATGACAATTATAATAAATGGCACTAAAAAAAAACAAATTAATAATCGAAGGCGAAGTTTAGATGTTGGCAAAACATCTGTTCTTCCACTCAAACGGATCAAACGATTAAAAAAATAAATAAAAAAAAACAAAGATTTTGGAGCAATATTCCAACAATTGAAAATTTTATCTTTTAAAGTGCCATATTAAATGAGCAAAAATAAAGAAGTTTCTAGTTTCTTAACCTGCATTGTTCACTATAAATCAAATCTTTGACCCTGTCTTTCAAAGATGACACGGACAGATTATTTAGTGAACTACCAATATATTTGTTATAAAATTAGACCATTTTCAGCTAAAAATTCGAAAATTACGGACATTTGAGCAAATGGATAGGAACTCGGTTTATGTGAACAACCGCGCTCAAAAAAAACGTCTGCGTATTGCCGAAGGTTAATTCGCCAATAAAAAAAATAAATGAATAATAACATGGACAATATCGAAAAATTTCTTTGACTACAATTCCTGAATACAATTTTTATACCTATGCGAACCCAAGCCATATTTTTCACTGTGACAAATTAATCGTACTCCAATGACCCTATTCATTCCCGAGAAATATCAAACAACCACCATAAATTTTGTATTAAACATTTCTTTTATTTGACGTTTTCATGTAACTCAAGCATCGGAGTTTCGATCCGAGCCTTGCTTAGAGCAAATTACGCTATGCCCCATAATGAAACACATGTAAAAATGCCATAAAGTTTGGTAATTACCATTCTTTATGACTGTGTGGAACGAACCGATTGTTTTATGTTCGGAGTCGTGGAATGATCTCCTTGGATCTTTTCCGGTCTAGTTTTGCCCAATGGCATTCTGAAACTAAACATATTTATTGTGGAGTCGAAATATTACATTGCTTTTCTTGTTATGAAATCGAATTTAGTTATGGGTTATTAATACCAATCGAAAAAATTAGTTCAAGCACTGGCGCAAATTTTCAGCCATGTCGGATGAATAGTTTCTGATATATAGAATTTTTTTCGATGATTTTTTAAAAATTTTCAAGTGATACGATCCTCACGAAATTTTGCAAGAATTTTCGCGTTGCCATTCTACTAATAACCATTTTTGAATTGGATCGGTTTTGTATTTTTCGAGTTATTGAGGAAATAACAACCAAATTTCAGATGGGTATAACTCCAAAACCGTTTGGCTGATGATGCTTATAAACGAACTATGATGTCGCATTCAAATGCACAACTTAACCTGTAAATTTCAAATCGCTATATCTTTCTGTTCTCAGTTAATCGTGACATAAAAAATATTTTTAATAATTTTTTTAAAATTTTCTAGAGAAACGATTCTTACAAAATTTCACAAACGTGCTTATGTTTATATTCTACAACTACTCACCAAGATTCAATTCGATCGGATTTATATTGGTTGAAAACAAAATTATTACTCGGAAATCATTCTGCCGATTATGCCCATTAACGAACTTGTCCGTCGTTTTGCGATGCGCCACCTACCCTGAAAATTTGAAGTAGCTAGCTCTTTCCGTTCTCAAGTTATCGTGGCAATGGCCTGCCGGACAGAATAAAATTTGAACTCGAATTCCTAATTAGAGATCGTTTGAGACCATTTTCGGCAAAAAATTCGAAAATTACAGGCATTTGGGTAAAATGATAACGCGATGTTCCCCAGAACATACGCGCAAAAAAATTGGTTCAAGCACTGACTATGAATTTAGCATAGATATATACCGAGCGATATTCTCTTCACTTCTTGCATTTCTTTGTCTCACTGGCACTGTAACATCATGGAGTGTAAAATTTGTTTCAAACTTCTTCACAAAACGTTCAATTGTTCTTTTATCCGGACGATTATAACAACAAAACATTGAAGTTAATGCAGGTAAAGTTAGAGTAACAGATCGCGATTTTTCATATTAAATTTGGATTATTTGTAACCGTTGTTGAAGCGTTTGCTTTTCCATGATTAAATGGTAAACATTGACAAATACAACTGTCAATGTCACAAATAAAAAATGGCTGCTGTGCCTGAGTAATGTCAATTTGACAATGGGGCGTTCCCATTGAAAGACGTTATATTGTCGGAAGTATTGAGAAAATATTATTTCAGTACTTTTCCAAAATTTGGGTGTGCTCCCAGCAATCAAACACTTGTTTATGGTTGAAACACTAAAACTGTCACTATCGCCACCTCTATTTACATGTCTGCCGGTGATCAAACTAGACGTTCAGATTGTCAGATCAAGATGTGAATTTTTGGAAAACAGGTGTGTTAAACTAGACTTTGGCTCTGAGCCAAAATGTGGGATTAGCGACAAAACGTCATTTGATCATTTCTAATGTGTCGAAACACGTTCCTTTGAAGTATCTTAATCCAACAGCTACAACTACTTACAATAAATATGTCTCAAAATTTGCTGCTGGAATCATTTTCAGATATATTTAATTCCATCGCATCAATTCTACGGTATAAGTTGCACAATTTTCAATTTCTTTTCGAATATATTATATCGATGGTGATATTGGACGTGTGCCATGTTATGCATTAGGAAGAGATTATTATAATTATGTATTCACAGAGTTCCGTGATCATAGTTTTCAAATATAGAGAACGAAAAGCTGTAGAAATACGCAACAATATTTGATAAGTAAATAATTTTTACCCTGCACGATTTTAGAATTAATAGGTACAAGTAAAGGTTACATTTTTTTCAATACTTAATTTCAGCATTAATTATTATCCAAACTTGGAAGTTTTAGACTAAAAGTCTAAGGACGGATTTATACAGCAATTAAAATAAAATAAGAAAATAAATTAAAATAAAATAACAATTAAGGGCTAAAAGGATTGATTTATGCAGGTGAACTTAAACAAAATAAGAATCGGAATAAAATAAGAAATAAGTATGGAAGTTGGCCATCTTTAGTTCTTATTCTTAGTTGATCTTATTTTGTGTTAAAGGAATCGTTCAGGAATATATAAAAAATTGGTTCAAGCCCTGTGGACAGGAGCTATTGGGCGCATGTTCATCTTCCTTGTGGCCCGTACTGACCAGTAAAGAAAACTAGCTTCTATTTAGTATCAATTCCTGTAGAACGTGATCATAATAAGTGTTTTCCATATAATAAAATGTGTTTGAACTTGGTATGTAGGAAATCTGACATCAATTATTGGAATTAATTGATTTGACAAACAGCCGTCAAATGAGGTAAATAGATTTTTGTGACGATTTTCTGTGACCATAGAACGTCAAAACACGCTGGAATGTGAATTTTAAGCAATATCTTCTGGAATTCAGAATGTATCGAACTGAAATTTTGCACACTCGTGTAGAATGCTTGATTTAACGTCGGTACAAATTTTTTTATTAAAAAATTTTCCAACTGCCCGATCCCAACAATACTTAGATAATATTATATCCATAAATTAAGCATTTCATTATTGCATTTCTTGAAATAGGTACCTTTTCAAGTCGATCAACATCGTCCTTCTTTCGACGTCTAAACTATGACTCGATTCTTTATGTTTATGTCTTTGAATTTGTTTTCGGTGGAATTCAAAGAGTTCATAGAATAATCGATGAAAATACTGAGAGAGACCCAGGAAATTTGACACATTTTGTCTTATATCTCCAAAAATTGAAATCGTATAGAGCCAAAATTTTGCACAATGTTGCAAAATACTACAATTGACGTTAGTACAAGTTTTTGTTGCAATCTGATGAATAGTTCACGAAAAAAAAATTTTTTTTTTCGAAAAAATTAAAAGAAATATTTTTTTTAAAATTACCAACATTTCGATCATAACAGAATTTTGCCAAAAGTTGCGCGTTTATATCCTCGAACTGACTACCAAGTTTCGATTCAACATCTTCTTTAGTTCCTGAAATATCAGGGAAATAACCTCAAAATTTGAAATGTCTATAACTTCTAAACCGTCCGGCCGATTTTTTCCCGTTAACGAACTTAACCGTCGCATTTTGATCAGAAACCTACCCTGAAAGTTTGAAGTCGATAGGACCTTCGGTGCTCCTGTTATCGTGCCTACGGCCGGAAGGCCGGCCGGCCGGCCGGACGGCACCCAAAAATCTGACACCGGATTCGTG
Source organism: Halyzia sedecimguttata (assembly GCA_937662695.2). NCBI lineage: Eukaryota > Metazoa > Arthropoda > Insecta > Coleoptera > Coccinellidae > Halyzia > Halyzia sedecimguttata. The sequence continues at coordinate 80,743,628 of OW569415.2, read as the reverse complement.
ATCAGGGAGTCCGAATTAGTCTATTAGCCAATTTTCAGCTCGAAATTCGAAAATTACAGACATTTGGACGAAATGATAGGACGATGTTCCCCTAGAACATGCGCCCAAAAACCAATATCGACAATAGATGTCTGTAATATTCGAATATTTTTATATAACTCGACCTTTGTTCTATATTCAGATTTTCATAGAATTAATAATTCAAGTGGACTAGATCCAGGATCCAGAAGTACCTTTTTCTGTTAGTTTTCTTCCCATCGGCTCTGCCTTGATCGGGACGTTAAAATGTTGGTTTCCTCTTGCGTAACGTTTTATCTGGGATCTTTTCACGCTACAATGGTCATTCGATGCATAAATCAACTTGAATTACCTTGCCAAGCCTAACCTAATTCGGAGTATACAATTCAACATTTCGATAACTTGCTAACTAGTTTTTTCATTGTTTACAGGTAAGGCACCGCCGACTGGAAATGTATGCTTACTGTAATTGGTAAGTTTTGAAAGTGACTTATGGTTTTATCGGGAAGGTACATTTGTTTCTCTATTTCAGTATCGTAATGAGTTCATTACAGCACTAAAAATTGGTTCAAGCCCTGTGGACAGGAGCCTTGGCGCTCTTGTTCAAACTTTGACAAATCATATCTCCGAAATTATTGGTCTCTGGGAATTATATAAATGGATTCTTACGATAGAACTGCAGCATGAAAGAAATCAAATTCAAACACACTGATTCTCCCCAATAACGAACTTATCCGAGATATTCATTCCTCAAATCTACTCTGAAAATTATATTATATCAATTAAAACTTATATAGCATATAACAATATTGCAGTTTTGTTTTTACTGTAAATATTCTGAACCCAATTCGATTATGTATCTTTCCAAAGAATATATTTCCATCATCATATTATCCGCGGGAATTATATTATCACCTTAAAAGTATAATATCATATCATCCACATAATTCTAAGATAGCTGAGGTTATTTAATTAGTCATTTTGCATTCAATCATAATTTGTTTTCTAGAACAGAAGGTGGATTTTATATCAAGAATAACGAACCAGAAATAATTTTGACATTTATCTCTCATAGGAAAATAAGATGACATGTAAGAGCACAGATCACATAATAATTCATTCAGCATTCTGTGAAAACATAGAAGTACGATTCACTATTGAAACGTCGAAAAATCATATCTCCGAATGTATTAGCTTGTTAGATTGAAAATGATATCAATGGATTTTTATGGTGAAACTGCATCTTGAAAAAAAGTGAATTTGAAATTTGTAAGGTAAAAAAATTTTTTTTTTCGTTACTCCGAAACCATGAGGCCGGTTTCGTCCAATAAAGAACTCATCCAAGATATTTATCTGCCAAACCTACTCTGAAAATTTCAACTGCCTAGCTCATTCTGTTCGAGAGTTATTATATTATTATTTATATTATTATTATATAATCTGCATATAGAGGTCATTATTCTACAGTTTGATGCTAAATTTCAGATAGATCGAGTGATCGGTTTCGGAAATATTCATAAAAAATGTTTTTACTAAAAACGGCCATAACTCAGAAACCGCTTGGTGGATTTTGACCGTTAACGAACTCGTCCGAGATATTTACGCTCCAAACCTATCCTGCAAATTTCAATCCTCTAACTCCTTTCGTTTGAGAGTTATCGTGTTAAGGGCCGGCCGGCCGGACAGAATCGATTTCGACCACGGATTCTTGATCAGTGAGTCGAAATCGTTTAAGACCATTTTCAGCCAAAAATTCGAAAAAACAGACATTTGGGCAAATTGATAAGCACTCTGTTCCAAGGAACAAGAGTGCCAAAAACAGTGCTGTAATGAACTCATTCCTGCATTGTTTAAAGTTATATTTTTCGTTTTGTGGTAGTCAGCACTGCCATTCGATCCTATCAAATTTCAACACACGTTAATTATCAATATATCATAATTATAATCTGGATATAGTGAAATAATTGATGAGAGGAAAAGTTTTATTTCCATAAAAAAATAAGGTACTAGAGATTACCTTCTTACTAATTTTGAATCATTCATGCTATTAGGGAACTATTTCAAATCTGATCTCCATGTCCTCTACGTACGATTCAAATTCCGTAATCTGTCAACTTAACATAAAATCTAAAATGTTATCGATAGGTAATAAAATTTGGACCGTTCGATTCCTAAAGGATTGATCTATGAGCAAAAAATTCAGCATTCATCCAGTGCAATTTTTCTGCCAGCTACAGTACTTCGAATTCGACCCAATATTTTGAAATTTTTCACAAAAAGTAATTTTTTTCCCAAAATACTCTTCATGGAGAAAAACTAATTACATATTCGTAATCTACGACCCCGAGTTAGTCAGAAAAATGGCCCAGGTCGATAAAGCTTGGCTTCTTCAGGACAGAGCAATCAAGAATCCAAGGAAGAAGAAGAAGAAACTGAAGAAGCCAATTAGCAGAAACACGTTCCGGCATATATTCTTTTGATTGAGAGCTTTAGATGTGTTAGCAGAGGTTGGTGTAACGGGATACCAAACAATTCGACGTATTATACAAGAGCTTAGGAGAAAACCTCAAAAAAACCCTGTCCCACCGTGAGTGTTATGATTTATAAAAATTGAATTTGTTTATAAAAGTGCTCGAAATTTAAAATATTGATGAGCATTTCTTTCTTCAATATGTATTCCTTAGTCAAATAACGGAGTGGTTTCTCCAAGATATTCGGAACTCAATCGGAAAAATGAATAGACAAGAGGAGAAAAACGAACAAATTAAAAATAATACATAACCTTTCAAAAGTCCCCTGTCACAAATTACTCCTCTATAGCCGCATGAATCTCTTGAAGAAGAATCGCCTCCGCTAGTTTTCAAAGATATTCTCTCTATTAGAAATCCCTTCAATATTTGATTTCAAAAAGGAAAATGTCGTTGCTCGTAAGGTCAGGAGGGTCTCTTTCAAAACCAGGTCTGGCCAACCCAAACGATGATTATTCCGAACTTCAGATGTTCGAAGACCGCTACAGGATCTTAATGTAGGGCTATCATCTCCGGATCTCCCATATACATATTGATTAGCAAACTACAAACCTTTTTAAAAAGTTTGTATACTCATTCATCTATTTTTCGTATTTTCGCGGATAGACATATTTTCCATTAAAGTCAAATGACGCCGTCCTTCCATTAGGTTATGGGGTTATGGTTTAATGTTCATCCGAAAAGTGTGAGAAATTACCAGCGCCGCTTGGAGAAATAAACAAATTACCATTTTCAGCAGTTTAGTGGTTTGTGTTGCGAGATAAGATGTAACTTCAATGAATTTATGGGTGTGAGAATCATGCGAGGCCGGGCACGATCGTAGCGCGCCAGCGGACGACTATAAAATATTTCTCCTCTATTTAGGGCAAACTGAGAGCAGCGGAGCAGGGAGCAGCCATATTTCATTCATTTAGTCGATATGGATCTTCCAAAGAAGGTGCGCCTTTTTTTTTAGATTTCTACTTGAGATTCCGGGCAGAGCATCAACTTTAAATTATTTTTGTAGGTAGTACGTACTGATAATTGCGTTTATATGTCATTTCGTTGAGAAAGTTCATGGGTGTAGTTAGGAGTAGGATCGGCATTTTTAGCCGAATGTGCTTTTCAAGCTAATATCTTAATCTTACTGATGGGGTAAGGTACCAGGGCTCTGTGGTGTTGGTGGAATTGAATTGGTAGACAAACTTGCCAAGATACAGCCACCTATTGGACCAGAACTTTTCTGTGTCCTGAGTGAAGACCACTATAGAGAGGGCGTTCAATAAAATGGGAGCTATAAAGCTTGCTAAACAGAAGGGAAGCTTTTTAGAACACGCACCTGGACAACTACATGTGAAAAAATTTATGAGTCTCTCGCCGTCCCATATTGGGCAAATCATGCAATTATCACGTGTTATTGCAAGACTGATGACGTTGCATACCTTATAGACCAGGGTGGGTAATTTCTGAAACAAAAAAAAATAATAGTAGGATGAAACCCATTGAAAAAGGATGATAACATATCAAAAATGAAAGGAAAAATTATTTACTGGCAATCTGATGTCGGGAAGTGGAAGGACTGGAATGGGGTGAGTTTTTTGGGGGAGAAATGGTTTATCTCGATTTTCGGCAAAACTTCAAGTCCTATGGAAAAGTTGTAGGTAATAAAAAGATCTACAACTTTTGTATTTACACTTTTTTCACATAACATCAAAATTCAAATAACCAAGTTTTTGGTTTTGCGCGTATGTTCTGGGGAACATTGCTTTATCATTTTGCCCAAAATGTCTGTAATTTTTTGATGAAAATGGTCTCAAACGATTTAGCGACTCCCCAATGAAAAATTCGAGGTCAAATTTGATTCTGTCCGGACGGCCGTTGCCACGATAACTTGAGAACGAAAAGAGGTAGCGACTTGAAATTTTCAGGGTAGGTGGCGCATCCCAATACGACGGACAAGTTCGTTAAAAGACATAATCGGCCCAGTGGTTTCCGAGTAATAATTTTGTTTTCAACCAATATAAATCCGATCGAATTGAAACTTGGTGAGTAGTTGTAGAATATGAACCTAAGCACGTTTGTGAAATTTTGTGCGAATCGTATGGCTAGAAAATTATTAAAAATTATTAAAAAATATTTTTGTTCTCACGATAACTTGAGAACGGAAAGAGATAGCGGCTTGAAGTTTTCAGGTTAGGATGTGCATCAGAACGCGACATTTCAGTTTGTTTATGAGCATAATCAGCCAAACGGTTTTAGCCATCTGAAATTTGGTTATTTTTTGTTCCTCATTAACTCGAAAAAAACTAAACCGATTGAATTCAAACATGGTTGTTAGTTGTAGAATGCCAACGCGAAAATACTTGCAAAATTTCGTGAGGATAGCATTTGTAGAAAATTTTTAAAAAATCATTGAAAATAAAAAAAAAAAAATTCTATATATCAGTAACTATTCGTTTGAAATTGCTGAAATTTTGCAAGAGCCTTTATAACATAACTCTACTGCCAAGTTTCAAGTTTTAACACGATCGGTTAAATATTGTTGGAGATTCGAGCAGCCTTGTGTGAGTTCAGTAGATGGGTGACCGTTGCCTCGATAACTTTCGAACGAAAGGAGATAGGGACAGGGTAGGTTGCGTAGCCGAATGGGAGAGATGAGTTCGTTTTTGGGCCTAATCGGACTAACGGTTTCCGAGTTATACCCACCTGGAATATTATTTCCTTGATAACTCAAAAAATAAATATTCGATAGAATTTAAGCTTGGTAACTAGTAGTAGAAAATCAACATAGAGACGTGTTTAAAATTTTGTAGGAACCGTACCCCTAGAAAATTTAAAAAAATGACGAAAAAAAAAATTTTAAGAACCGTACCCCTAGAAAATTAAAAAAAAATCACGAAAAAAAAAATTGGTTCAAGCACTGACGTGAAGTCAGAAGCTTTTGCGCATATGTTCTATTGTCCATTCTTCTGTATTGGACACCCTTAATCGAATTTACCAGGGTAAATTATGTTGTCTTTTCTCCTGTATTGGACACTTAATTAGAATTTACCATGGTAAATTCGAATTAAGCGTGTCCAATACAGGAGAATGGACAACATAATTTACCATGGTAAATTCGATTAAGGGTGTCCAATACAGAAGAATGAACAATAGAACATACTCGCAAAAGCTTCTGACTTCACGTCAGTGCTTGAACCAATTCTTTTTATTTTCATCGTTTACAACCATGTTTTTTTTTACGAAATGTTGTGAAAACTTACTCTTTTATGTCCCAAACATGGTTATTTTTTTGACTTGAAATACATATTTATTTTTCCACCTCATTTCGACTTAATATCGAAAAGGCTGCCTAATTTTCAATCTGAAATTCTCACGTCGAAATATCTCCTTTTTTAAAAAAGCTGGTGGACTTTTTGTCTGTTGAAATTTCTTTCTGATGGTTTGAAGAAATATACATTACTATGGTAAATTTTCTCAGAAAATGCTACGAAATAAAAGGTAGTAAGGCCCAGACCCTTCACGCGCCTTCCCCACTTCTCTATGAAATAACTCTTGATGGGCTAAAATGAGGTCACTCAGTTAAGGTCAGCTACCTTAATAGCAATAAATAAATAATTAGCAATAAATAAGCATCTACGCATGTAATTCAGAGAAAATTCTACGGATTTCTCAAAATATTGTAGGTGTCTTATTAAATATTAACTTTTAGCCTAACACTTTCTGGGAAAATTTACCATGTTAATGTAATTTTTATTATTATTATTAATAATGTAATTTTTACACCATCAGAAAGAAGAGATTTCAACAAACAAAATTCTACCGAGTTTTTTAAAATGCAGGTAAATTGACGTGAGAATTTTCGATTGAAAATAAGGCTGCTTTTTCGATATTAAGTCAAAATAAGGTGAAAAAATGAATATTTTAAATTAAAAAAAAAATTACAGTGTATTTGGGACATGGAAAGGTAAGTTTTCACGAAATTTCGTGAAAAAATAATGTTTGTTTCTGAAAGATAAAAATAAAAACCAAAAACTTGGTTATTTGAATTTTTCACATAAATTTTGAGGTAATGTGAAAAAACTATTAATACAAAAGTTGTAGATATTTTTATTACCTAACACGTTGTCCTTTGACTTTTTCCCATAGGACTTGTAGTTTTGGTGATAATCAAGATAAACCGCATTTTACCCTTAAAAACTCACCCCTTTCCACTTCCCGACCCGTAATTGTTTTTCCTATCAATTTCGTCACCGTATATTATTTTCCTTTTCCAATGGGTTTAATAGTACTATTATTGTTTTTCACGTTTTACCATTTTAACGACTGGTCTAATTTACTCAACCTACGCTACACCCCACGAACTTATTTTTAGTCCGCTCAATGCCTTAAATTGATGAGGAGAAATATTTTTTAATTTTAAGTAATTTATCCACATTCTTGTCATTATCTTTTTCCCCAATAAACCGTTAAACTTTTTTACACATTTTATCGCTAATTCACTTTGAACAACCAGAGACTGATACGAACTAGATGAAACTAGATCAAACATGAGAAAGGAAATTAGTATTAAATCAAATAATAAACTTGTTACTCTTCCCTTTCTAGGTCAATGATACCCATCGAAGGATAATCTACATGTATTGACGAAGATTTCAAGTAATTAAAAGCAATATCATTATTCGAACAAATCAAGAAACCAAACGCTGAGGTTAATAAAATTAAATTGGTTTTATCTGGGTTACATTCTTCTTATAGTCGACGATCTGTCGTACAAAAGACAAACTCCTTTTATGAAGCGGACACCTACTGCCCACAATTATTGCTGATCCTGATGTATTGAATAGACGCCAGACGCCCTTTAGAAAGTTCAGTAAGCGAATCATTTATTTAAAGAGTGTGGCTATTGATCCATCATCAATTGCTGATTATGAAATCAATCTCACCAAACTCCTGATGTTGATGATGACTTTCAACTCCCTCACGCCACCCCATTTTTTTCTCCATTAAATGGTTCGTAGGGGTTGAAAGTTGTGCATGAACGAAACTGTAATGGTCAACTTTCATTCGGTGACAAATTTCATCAGGTACCATCGTCTCAAAGTAAATGAGCCATGACAATGTGCACATACTGAAAACCTCTTTGAACTATTTTTCATAAAAGAAACATTTTTTCTTGAAAATTTCTGCACGCCTGTAAAGAAGATACAAAGACCTTGCCAAAAAAGTACCACATGACCCACTTTCCCTATTCAAAAAATTTAGAGGGTTGATGGGGATAGCATAGGGTGCAACAACAATTCTTCAAAAATGCATAAAAAATTGGTAAAAGTGAAACAAAAATTGACCTGTTTCAGGATTTTCTTGCCAAATATTTTTCTTCTGAGAAAGTGAATTTGTTCCATAATTTTGACGCTCACTGTATGCACCGGGTGTCCCATTTTAAACGTTTAATCTAAAAATCTGAAAATCTATCGAATTTATCAAAAAAGGTTCGAACAATTTTTTTTTCTACTTCGAGGAGGACATCTTCCAGAGTAAAACATTCCTTCAAAATATCAACCCATGGAGGGTGATGGATACCCTTTTTAAATAATGAATAGCGAATGTAAGTGACGACATACCTCATTCGAAAGCTTATTGCAACACCTTATCAGTTCAGTACGGTGTTTCATGATTCGATCAAATTTGTCGAAAATACAGTGTGTTCGACGAACATTGTGAATAACTAAATCATGAAATTATTCATTTTATATATCGGAGCAGGTGAAAAATATTCAAGGACGGTTGTTCTAACCTTTAGAAGAACAAAGTTGAATAATCATTTACTTAGTGTTTTATACAAAATTTTGACATTCATGCATCATACAACGAATTGGATGAAAGGCATATCAAGATGTTTAAAATAAATCAAACATTAAGATATATTTAGACTTAATCATTCGTACCTATTTAATTCTGAAGATTTTATGAGAGTGAGCGTTTAACATTTATTGGCAAGGAGGTAATTTTCATAAATGTGGTCGAAAATGTCTCTTGTTTTCATAATAAATATACCTCATCATTCATTTAACCTGAAATTTTATTTCTACTCGAAAACTACGAAAAACCTCAACCCCTGTAGGTGTAGGCCGGGTTAACTTTGAAATCTTAAAGGGCAACCCCTATTTTTTGTGGCAAAATTGAATTCTATTTAAAAAAATACTTATAATTGCTAAATGGTTACATGTTTGTTTTTTTCTGTTTTTCTTCTTGTTTCCTTCGTTGCTTGTATACGGTGTCATCTAACGCAAATGGAAAAAAAATTTTACGGACATGTATCACACGTATTTTTTACATTGAGTTCGATTTCGCCATAAAAAATAAGAGTTTGCAGTTAAGGTTTCAAGGATACCCCCTATCCCGCCTACAGGGGGAGAGGGAGTGGAATTCAGTAGGTACTTCCGGATTCGCCCTTTAAAGATATCAAACCTTAGTCTCTACATTTTTTTCTCTGCGATGGGTAGTTTTCCGCTTAAACAAATTCCTGGTTAAATTAATCACCCGGTATGAAGCATTCGCAGTCTGCTCATTTTTCACAAATGTAATTGGAATCGGTTGAAAAAAATTCATTAAAATATTCCATAATTTCCACACGCGAAAAATCAACTGAACCAATTAAAATTCTCGATTAAATTTGTGTCTGCTCCGATTCAGGTCTAGAATATTGAATAAATAATTATTTTCCTATCTTCTCATTTTATAAACATCGAATTAACTGCTCTGAATTCATTATACCAAATTCGGTACCACATCACTTAACCGTTTAATTGTCCTTGATTCTTTCATAATGAACATCTGTTTTATGCCACTCTTTCAGTCTTTCTCTTTCATAACAAGTGAAAAATCTTGGTATCGTCTAGCAAACGGTTCATCCGAATAATATCAGATTTCTTGTATTAGTTCACGATTAATTATTATCATTAATTCCTGATTAAAATTATCCGATATTTCAGGTTTTAGAAGATGACGATATGTCTGTTTTAGTGGGTCAAAAAAATTGATAGCGATAATTAAACCCGTACTTATCGCATATGCTATTAATCATGTCGTATAATAATGTTGTTCGTTCTTGCATACCAAGTTAACAATTGAAACGATGGATTGTGAGGAAATTTGTCGTTACTGCCCGAAAATGCAAAGCACATAATTATACAGGTTGAATAAATAATAGTTACGGATGTAAAGAATGCTATAGAAAAGCTCATATAAAATATTAATTTCATATCGGGTTGGAAAAATTTGTTTGCAAACTTCTAGTTATTAGGAAATGTATTTGACATATTTATTCCAAACGATTCTTCTGAACTCGTTGTAACTAGGGTACAGATCCAATTTTGTTGTGCGAAACAATCCATTTTATGTGTTTTGGCAATAAAAAGGAAGATAATAAAAGTTTCATGTGGATTTGATGGCTGAAATTCGGCCAAAATAAAATGGGAGACATTAAATTCTAACGAACACGAACTCTGCAGTTCTTTGTTCCTGTTCTTTGCCTCATATCCACAATTTTCAATATTCGGGCGAGCTAAGAAAGTGGATTAATTGAAGATAATTCGAAATGAACTGATAATAATATTTTCTATTATTTTCATCACCGGTTTCTACATAACGCAAGTAACTAATCCCGGACTAATAATAAATAAATAAAAGGAACATTTAGGAGGAAACTTTTGATCCAATATGTAACCTGTAACAACAAAACGGACAATAAGTAATCATTATAGGATACTGTGGGAGGTATACTCATTATTGAAAGGTTTTTTTCTGGGTTTTCTCTCCCAAACTCTGAAAAATATCTATAAAATAAAAATTAATTATTTTGTGATTTGCTTCTGCCTAAGAACACAAGATATTTGTCAGAAGCAATCAATTGAACAATGTTGCCTAACAAACAACTACGAAACAACATCAACGAAGAAACAACTGTGTGTAATTCAAGAATCGTCACCAAATAACTATCAACAAAATAATTCTAGAGATTTTCATTAAGCGTCTGACGAAGGAGTCTGATATAGACTCCGAAACGTTACGATCTAGTTGTTTCTTCGTTGATGTGTTTCGTTGTTGTTTGTTAGGCAACATTGTACAATTGATTGCTTCTGACAAATATCTTGTGTTCTTACGCAGAAGCAAATCACAAAATAATTCATTTTCATTTTATAGATATTTTTCAGAGTTTGGGAGAGAAAACCCAGAAAAAAAACCTCTCAATAAAACAGACAATACTTTGAATTAATTAAACGTAACGTTTAACATAGCCTTTAAAATCTAAAAAATTCATGTTTCTTATTATACTCATAAAAATACTTAATCATTGATAAAAACGATATAAAAGCAAGTTAATCAGATCACTTTATTAGTATTTCATGTAGTCTCCGGGGAAGTCGTGACAGTACAATAAGTATGATGCGTTAAGTACACATTTAATGAGCAAATATTTGTGTTTATAAAAATTACACCGCCAAACTACTGATGTACCTATACATCCGAATACAATCCATTTTACCGGTTGAGGCACTACTACTTTTACTGATACTCTGAATATTTAACATTCATACGCCTGAAATATGGTAAAAAGTAAGAAAAAATAATAGTAGGATGAAACCCATTGGAAAAGGAAGAGAATATAACAAAAATGAAAGGAAAAACAATTTACGGTCCATCTGAGGTCGGGAAGTGGAAGGGGTGATTTCTAAAGGGTAAAAAACGGTTTATCTCGATTTCCAGCAAAACTACAAGTCCTATAGAAAAAGGTTGAATGGAAATGTTTTATGTAATGAAAAGATCTATAACTTTTGTATTTAAACTTTTTTCACACAACCTCAAAATTTATGTGAAAAATTCAAAAAACCAAGTTTTTGGTTTTTTATTTTTATCTTTAACAATCAAATTTTTTTTTCACGAAATTTTATGGAAATTTACCTTTTTATGTCCCAAATGCACTGTAAGTTTTTTGATTTGAAATATTAGTTTTTTCCTATAATTTCGACTTAATATCGAAAAAGCACCTCAATTTTTAATAGATAATTCCCACGTCAAAACATCAGCTTTTTTAAAAAAATTACCATAGCAATATATATATATTTTTTACAACATCAGAAAGTAGAGATTTCAACTAACAAAAGGCTCACTAATTTTTAAAAAAGCAGATATTTTTACGTAAGAATTTTCGATTGAATATTATGCTGCTTTTTCGATATTAAGGTGAAAAAATAAATAATTTAAATCAAAAAAATGACAGTGTATTTGGAACATAAAAGTTTATACCAAATTTCGTAAGAATACATTTTTTTTAAAAGATAAAAATGAAAAACTAACAACTTTGTTATTTGAATTTTTAACATAAATTTTGACGTTATGTGAAAGAAGTGTAAATATAGAAAAGTTGTTGATCTTTTTATTAGCCATAACTTTGACATTCAAGTTTTTTCCATAGGACTTGTAGTTTTGCCGAAAATCGAGTCAAACCATTTTTTACCCTTAAAAACTTACCCCTTTCTACTTCCCGACCTCAAATCGCCTGCAAATTATTTTTCCTTCCATCTATGCAGAGAATAGAGAAGGCTTCAAAATTATTGTCCCTGATCTAATAATCTCTTCTCCAAGATCAAACATCCGAACAACCAGTGTCCGCATTTTTTCTCACACAAATTTCGGGAGTTTTCATCTCACACATAACAAGGAGCATCTATTTCGAAACTTGGATGGACAGATACAGATGTGTTATATTATTTCTTCAGACGAGCCAAACTTTATCAATAAATTCATATGTCAAGGCTATCTAGATTTGGGAACTCTAACCGGAAATGAAAATAAACACCGAACAGCTTCGCCGTAATAAAGTGAATTAAAAATTAGTATGTGTATTAATTTAAAGATATCAGGCTGCGATAAATCTTATTACGGAATATTTTATTCTCTGCGGCTAATAAAAGGGAAAAAATTGGTTCAAGAGTGTCCAATACAGGAGAATGGACAATAGAACTTACGCGCAAAAGCTCTAGGAAAATAAATAATCGATAATAATATTAATGATTTACAGGTCACTTGATTATTGAGATTTCGGACATCCATTTCCTGATTTTTGGCGCTCTTGTTCCTCGGAATAGAGCGCTTATCAGTTTTCCAAAATGTCTGTATTTTTCGAATTTTCGGCTGAAAATGGTCTTGAACGATTTGGTTCGACTCACTGATCAAGAATCCGTGGTCGAAATCGATTCCGTCCAGCCGGCCGGCTGTCCGTTAACACGATAACTCTCGAACGGAATGAGCTAGATAGTTGAAATTTTCAGGGTAGGTTTGGGAGATATCTCGGTATCTCGATTAGGTTCGTTGTTGGGCAAAATCGGCCTGATTGTTTCGGAGTAACAAAAAAAATTTTTTTACATTACAAATTTCGAATTCGATTTTTTTAAGATGCAGTTTCATCATAAGAGTCCATTGAAATCATTTTCAACTCTAACAAGCTAATACTTCCGGAGATGTGATTTTTCAAAATTTCAATAATACATCGTACTTCTCTCGGTACTTCTTTGTTTGTTTTCACAGAATGCGAATTCTATCTGTCTGTGTTCTATCTGAGTTCACTGTTCATACATGTAATCTTATCTACCTATAACAGGCATGTCAAATGTATTTCTGTTCTAACAAACAAAGTATGATTGAATGCAAAATGACCAATAATAGGATATTTTAATTACCCCTACCCTTTATGCCCTTGGATAATCCATATGATGATGGAAATATATAGTTTGGTAAGTTTATCAAATTGGGTTCAGGATATCTTCAGTGAAAATAAAACATGAATATTGAAGTTTCAATTGATATAATATAACTTTCAGAGTAGATTTAGAAATGAATATATCGCATAAGTTCGTTATTTAATTTAAATTTAGTTTCTTTTATGATGCAGATATATTATAAGAATCGATTGATATCATTCGCAACTCCGAGAAACCAATAATTTCGGAGATGAATTGTCAAATTTCGAACAAGAGTGCCAAAGCACCTGTCCACAGGGCTTCCCTACTTTCTTATACAGAAATATCCAAAAATAAAGAAAAAGAAGGAATAGATATTGAGAGTAGAGAAGACGGTCAGAGATACAGTACACAATATTTACTATTACATTAATATTATTATTTTAATTGTTTGACAATTTCTGTCACAGAAATCACGTCAATATTTGATAATTTTAACTATCCCCAATATTTCTCGTTTCAGATTCAATCCATAATAATTGTTTCCGAATCAGAATTTTTCATACTATTTTTCACATTTTCTTTCTTTTTGGCGCTCTTGTTCTACGGAACAGAGTGATTAGCAATTTGCCAAAATGTCTGTAATTTTCGAATTTTTGGCTGAAAATGGTATCAAACGATTTGGTTCGACTCACTGATTTACAGGGTAGGTTTGGAGCCCAAATATCTCGGACGAGTTCGTTAACGGGCGAGATCCATCAAGCGGTTTCGGAGTTATGGCCGTTTTTACTAAAAACGTTTTTTATGAATATTTCCGAAACCAATTACTCGATCTATCTGAAATTTAGCATCAAATTGTAGAATCATGACTTTAAGACGCATGTGAAGTTTTGTATTGATCGGGTTACCGTAAAGTGGCAAAAAAAATTTTTAATTTTGTTTTTACAATAACTCCAGAACGGAATGAGCTAGGCAGTTGAAAATTTCAGAGTAGGTTAGGGAGATAAATATCTCGGTTAAGTTCGCTATTGGCCAGAATAGGCGAGATGGTTTCGGAGTAACGAAAAAAAATTTTTTTTTAACTTACAAATTTCGAAATAATTTTTTTTTAAGATGCAGTTTCACCCTAAAAATCCATTGATATAATTTTCAACTCCAACAAGCTAATACTTTCGGAGATATGATTTTTCGAAATTTCAATAATGGATCGTACTATGATTTCACAGAATGCTATAATAATTCTATCCATGATTTATTATATGATCTGTGTTCATACTCGTATATGTCATCCTGTTCTATAAGAGAGAGTCAAATTCAGTTCAGCTATTTTAATTTGATTTCTTCGGTGGTGCAGTTCTCATTCTCAGATTGCTCATTTAATCTTGATAAATAAACTATTATTTGAATTGAATTTCCTTTATGATGCAGTTCTACCATAATAATCCATTGATATAATTCCCAACTCTGAGAAACCAATACTTTCGGAGATATAATTTGTCTGTTTGAACAAGAGCGCCAGAAAGCTCCTGTCCACAGGTCTTGAACCAATTTTTATTTTTAGATATATATATTATAGAGACATATAAACCTAAAAACAATTTCAGGCTGTTAAATTTCGGTTCCCAGGCAGTCTGGTATAACAGATAAATCCTTGAATCCTTCCATGTATTTCAGACAATCGAAGATAATTCGGCCCGATAGGAAATGATGGGTCTCTCGAATTTATGAGGTCCACAACAAATTCTCTATTCGAGAATGAACGCGCAAGGTGATTCTTTGGAAATAATTATGGGTTGGTTGTGGTCAAGGTTAAAAGAACGGCAAATTATCTCCGCGAAATTAAACGAGAAAATACGCTCATTATATCACGAAGTTTAGTTTTAGGGACACGTGCATGTGGTTTTCGAAAGGATAGTTCTGGTTTTAAATCAAGAAGAAAATGCTTGACATTCTCGGACGACCCGAAGTCTGGGTATGTGACTTTTCGTTATATACATATTTTTTTTACGCAAAATTTTGAAAAAATGATATGATTTGAAACCTTATCTGATGCGTGCATTAAACTGTCTAATGATAAATCGTAGTGCGAAAAAAAGTGGGAAATCTCAAACTTTGAAAATCATACCTCCGAAAGTATTGGTTTCTCAGAGTTGGGGGATGATATCAATGGATTCTTATGATATAACTGCATCATAAAAAATTAAATTCAAAACGTAGGTCTATGACTCGCATAATATGTTGGATTTACATACATCAGCAAGTTATAATTAGAGCATTCTATGAAATCATAAAATTACGATCAACTATAGAAATTTTGAAAAATCATATCGCCGAAAGTATTGGTTTGTTAGAGTTGAGAATGATATCAATATATTCTTATGATGATATTTCATCTTAAAAAAAAATTGAATTTGAAATTTGTAATGTAAAAAAAATGTTTTCGTTACTTTCCCAATTTTTCCCAATAACGAACTTAACCGAGGAATCTGCTCTAAAAATTTCCACTGTCTAGTTAATTCCGTTCGAGAGTTATCGTGTTAATGGCCGGACAGAATCTATTTTGACTACGGATTCTTCAGTTCCGTGGAACAAGAGTGCCAAGAATACCGACAAGAAGACTTATGCAAAATTTTGTAATGATCCCATGACAGGAAAATTTATAAAAAATCTGTATCTCAGAAACTTTCCGTCAGATATCGTTGAAATTCTGCGAGAGCCATCAAAACCTTTTTTTACGGTGAACTTCTAGATTTGAACGCGATCGGATCTATATTGGTGAAGATATTGCCGAAATATCGGTATATTTCAACGATCAAGTTGTATTGGTTCATTTTTTTTAAACTTGACAAAACAATTAAGTTGTCAACAGTTTTCTGATTTTTGACGTGCTTGGGTAGAATTTAATGAATGATCATGTGCATAGATCAGCCGAAGTCAAATTTGACAAGTTGATATGTCAGTTAATAACTTTTTATGAAATCGGAAGAAATGAAAGCCTCTGTTTCATTTAAATTTCTAAAATTTTAGTAACTCTTCTAGACATGCTTATGGTGCTGGTTTTGCAACGTATTTTGGTAAATTTGAGTGAATTTCTAGCGTTTCAATAATAAATATGTTTCTCACAAACGGCGCTATAACACAGATTAATCTGTGGCTATACAGAGGTAGAGGAAAAATCTAGCTTAACCTATAAAGCCTTCAGATCTTCATGGTTTGGAAGACCGGCCAACATAATTCATTTCTGGCAAATGGATAAACATTGCTCAGTTCCCCTTTACCATAGACCTAATATAATATATTAGATCTATGGCTATTGCAGGAAGGAACACGAAATTTCTTAACTATTTTGTTCAGTCTATACTCCAAATGTACTCTCCCATCAAGGAGAAAATAATCCAAAGGAAAATTCACTATTTACACACTGTTTAATCACATAATAGGTATCAATGTATTGGACTTATTCAAGCCATTTGCCAAGTTCACGAAACACCGGCGTTTGTAAGCCTAACCGACAAAATAATACTGGTTCATTACAGATTAGGGCGTAACCATCTATGATAGAATAACCAGCGTAAGTCTCCAGACTACCAGTTAATGTTCCGGGCTCTTTATAAAGACGGTTATGCTCGTGTCATATCCTGGTCTGGTGACCAGAATGGACCACCACACTCTTGCGATTTGATATATTTGGATTTTTGGCTGTGGTACCATCCAGACTTTAGAGTCAAAGAATTATCCCAATACTGCTGAATGTAGGTTCGTCACAACATTGACGATTTTGACGAAAGAATAATTTTTTAAAATTATTATTAAGGGTCTTTACTTGCTCGGAAAAATAATTCTACAATTGAAGACGAAAACATAGTGCAACTTAACCTTCAAAAATAATATATACATATATGTAAGATATATCTAAGAATTAAAGGAAATAAAGGAAATAAGCAATTTAATTTATAAAAGAGTACACCTACGAAGAGACACAACAGACAACCAACAAACTAACTAAAAATAAGCAGTTTTTACCTCTGTTTGAAATTCAATATCATTCAAATGTAGAAATACCAAACAAAGCTTACAAAATAATAAAACATATTCAAATTGTTCAAAACATTTCTTATCGCAGAGATATACTGTTACGTTTGATGCTTGGTTCAGCATGATTCATAATATAGATAGAGCTCTATAGATTATATAGATAAATATAAACAAACATTCGGGAAAATACCTGAATGAAAATTTAGATCTTAATTATTTTCTGTAATTGAACAATTTTGAATAACTGGCTCTCAATGCTTGAATAAATTACATTAATATATTACATAAATAACGTGAAAATAATGTAGATACTTCATAATGAAGAAAAAGTGGGCACTTGTTTTTGTACAGGTTTATATAAACAGGCGAAAATTGTATCAATGTACGCGTCACAGTGCTCAATAAATTGGTGTGAATCAACATATAGGGTGGTCCAACGAAAACTTAACACCCGATTTCCTGGCCCTGAAATGAAAATGTGGAAAATTGCTCGGACCAGTCAATTTCTGATTCGAGGGGGAAGTGCTTTTTCGCTTTTTTCATCCCCGTAACTTCAACCCCCAAACGGTGGTGAGCACAACCATTTGATTTTGAATAGGGATGAGGGGTGTTTTTGTCCAAAAAAGTAGACGGACCATGTTTTTGATTTAATTTAGTCTATCGTGAATTTTTAAGTTACAACGTTACAAGAAGTGTGTCAAAGCGATTGTGAATTTGTAGTAGAATTGAAATGGTGCATTCCGTAGAAGGAAGGCTAGAAATGATACAATTATTTTTTAGGAATAATAACTCTCCGCGAACAACAGCGGCTTTATTTAACGATATCCTGGAAAAAATGTATCCGCTACTTACGTTGTGCAACTGGTTGGCAAATTTGACGCTACTGGTTCAGTCGGAAACAAAAAGAGGGTGCATGAAAGAGACGAAGCGAGGGTCGTGGCTGTCTTAGGTCATGTAGCAGTGGATCGGACCTTGAGTACTAGAAAATTGTACGATGTATCTGGTGTTTCACGCACAACAATAATGAGAATCCTGAAATAACATAAATTCCATCCTTATAAGATACGATTGGTTCAGGAACTGAATGAGGATGATCGTCTACTCCAGTTCTGTGAATTGGTCAGCGAAATGATTAACGGTAATCAAAACTACTCGTTCGATATCTGTTTTTCGGATGAGTGTTCATTTTACCTTAACGGCATTGTAAACCGGCATAACTGTCGGTATTGGTCAGATGAAAATCCAAGATTATTTCGCGGGGTGCATATACAGCGTCCCCAAAAATTAAATGTTTGGGCAGGTATTTATGGAAATCACATAATCGGCCCTTTTTTATACCCGGTAATCTCACTGGCCAAATTTATTGAGCTATTGGAGAACGCTATTTATCCAGCCCTCGTGCAAGTATTGGAGAATGCCGAAGACCATCAAACGATCATTTTCCAACAAGATGGCGCACCACCTCATTTCGTTCAACCGGTGCGTCAGTTCTTCGATGAGAATTTTCCTCACCCCTGGATTGGAAAAAGGGGACATATTGAGTGGCCACCCAGATCACCTGATCTGGCTCCACTGGATTTTTTTCAATGAGGTCACCTGAAATCCAACATTTACGCTACTCAGCCTGAGTCACTGGATTGTTTCCGAACTAGGATCATTAATGAATGCCGTCAAATTACACCAGAAATCACTAGTAATGTACGTGAACGTTTTCAGCAAAACTATTATATTTTATTTAGTATATTACTGCATGGAAGTGATTAGTGCCCATTTCCAGCATTTAATAAACTAATCACAAAAGTACGTACTCCACTATTTTACCTGTCATTTCGTTATCGATGGAAATTTTGAAGCGAAATTTTAGGATCAGATAGTAATCGATAAGATCTTCAAAAAGAGGTATCGCACAACCTCTCATCCCTATTCAAAATCAAGGGGTTGTGCTCACCCCCGTTAGGGGGTTGCAGCTACGGGGATGCAAACAGTGGAAAAGTTGTTCCCCCTCGAATCAGAAATTGATGGGTCAGAGCGATTTTACACATTTTCATTTTATTCGGAAAATCGAGGTGTTAAGTTTTCGCATGACCACACTGTATGTGCTATGTTTTATTTCATTCGATAGGCATTTGCATCAAGTAAAAACCTTCAACATTCGAAAATTCCCAAATGTAAACAAATATTTCGATACTACAGAATACACTATTTCATTGAATTTTAAAATATTGCACCCTTATTCACACAACCTTCATTTTATTCAACTATTTTCTATTTTGATCTATCTTTCCGTTGAACTCAAGTGAATGGAAATGGAATCGGATATACCTATATGATTCAATTCCATACTTCCATTAGCTCAGAAGTTCACTGACCAAAAATATCATCTAAAAGTATATACTTTCAGTACAAACGAAATAAACCATTCCTAATGGATTATGCAATTAGAAATTGAATAATTCTGATGCCAATTATCAATCATTCACGAACATCTCCATGTTGTTTATTTTTGCGTGCTCGGAAACTGGGCAGATAGCCATGTTTCTCTAATAACCTACCACAATAAAGTTAAACTTGGCGGATGAAACCTCCCAATCGGCAATCATCACTTAATTTAAGACGGTAGCAAATTTCACGCTATGATGTAGGTACTATTTCGTACTCAATATCTACCTCGATATCGTATTACCACGAATAATAATTAGCCGGTAGAATCGTGTTGCAAAATACATTTTTTAAGCACACCCTCGCCCCCAAAAGAAAGTGTCATTCAGGGCAGATCCGTGCCGGTTTCAATGACAAAGCAGCTCTAAGTAACTTAAACCCTATTGTAGCGAGGTACTGGAAATGAAATCTTACCAGCGCCACCTAGAAAGATCCTTAAGAACTTTGGTGGAACCCTGATCGATGAGGTGGCTATCATTCGTGATCCGGCATAGCCACCTCAACGCTAGATGAGCAATTGTTAAATAACGAATTTCGATATGATCTGAAAGACAAACTATCATATATACAGGGTGATTTCTGACCAATGACCCATGGGGTAGGAGGGTAATAGGGGATCATATAAGGAGTCAGAAATGGACACTCAAATCGCTCTTATGCCTACTACTTTCTGATATACAGGATTTTTCCTGAAAACCATAGAATATTCAAATCCCTATAAGTTCAGAACGTTGAATCGAATTTGATGATATTTCGCAAGCTTATTGTCTTCGAGAAACTTGAAAGAATCCAAAAGCGAAAAAGAAAAAATTGGTTCAAGCACTGACGTGAAGTCAGCATGTTCTATTGTCCATTCTCCTGTATTGTATCTTAATCGCATCCGAATGGGAGAGTTGAGTTCGTTTTTGGGCATAAGCGGTCCAACGGTTTCAGAGTTATACCCACCTGGAATATTATTTCCTCGATAACTCAAAAAATATAGGCTCGATTGAATTGAAGCTCGGTAACTAGTAGTATAATATCGATATAAAGACTTATGTATAATTTTGTCAGAACCGTACCCCTCAAAAATTAAAAAAAACGAGCTGTTTTGTGCGCATGTTCTATTGTCCATTCTCCTGTATTGTATCTTAATCGAATTTAGTGTCCAATACAGGAAAAGTCCATACCTCCTTTAGTTCGAAAGTTATCGAGTCAACGGTCATCCATCTAGCTACTGAACTCACACAAGGCTGCTCAGATATCCAACAATATAGATCCGATCGTGTTCAAACTTGGAACTTGGCAGTAGGGTTGGGTTCTGAAAGTTTCTGATATATAGAATTTTTTCAATGATTATCAATGATATTTGAAAATTTTCTACTGATACGAACCTCATGAAATTTTGCAAGAATTTTCGCTATGGCATTCTACAACTGATAACCATGTTTGAATTGAAAAAACAACCAAATTTCAGATGGGTATAACTCCAAAACCGTTTGGCCGATTATGCCTATAAACAGATTCAAATGTCGCATTCAGATGCACAATGAATTTCAATTCGTTATCTCTTTTCGTTCTCAGGTTATGATAACATCAATAATATTTTTTTCTATTTTTTTTTTATTTTCTGGAGATACGATTCTCACAAAATTTCACAAACGTTCTTAGGTTTGTATTCTACAACTATTCACCAAGTTTCAATTCGATCGGATTTTTATTGGTTGAAAACAAAATTGTTACTCGGAAACCATTAGGCCGATTATGCCTTGTCCATCCTATTGGGATGCGCCACCTACCCTGAAAATTTCATGTCGCTTTCCGTTCTCAAGTTATCGTGGCAACCGGACAGAATCAAATTTGACCTCAAATTCTTCATCAGGGAGTCGAACCCAATCGTTTGAGAACATTTTCGGCAAAAATTCGAAAATTGCAGACATTTGGGCAATATAATATTATATAATTTATTTCATTATTTTTTTTTTCCATCATAATATATCCCTTTTCAAATCATACTAATTCTTTTTCAACATCCAATAGAGCATAGTTTTGCTTTTTTCTTCTTCTGATCAAAATCCAAAATTAAAATCATTTGGTCAACGTAGAAAAAATTTACGAAGAATGAACTAAGGTGAGAAATCTTTTGAAAATCACAAGAACTCAAATATCTCGGAAACTGTTGATTTTCGGTTATCAATAAATATGGTTCAAACGACAGCAAATGATCCATACTAACACAATAGACCTTAAGATCGCAGTGCAACGTTGCCCCTTACAACAGTATACAACACCTCCACCAAGGTTCACGTCTAATTCGGAATCACCCTGTATATCCTACTCGAAAAGGAGCAAAGTCATACTTTTGTGTGAATTCGAAGAAACAGAGTTCCTTTGACATTTCATGAGGTGTTCCTCCTCAATTATAGTTTCCTTCTAGATCAAATTAATGTTCAATTTGAAATTTAGTATCATCGAAATGAATCACAATAGCGAAAATTGTACAGCTAGAAGGGTTGGTTCTCAATTAATTTTCACAACGGTAAAGACGTATGGATTCATTTCAGTGGGCGATCAACTAGTTTACCTGTTCCATCATGGACCTCCTCCGAAAAATTTGCATGAACAAGTGGGAGTCGGAACGATTATTCTGGTTTCGGCGAATCTTCACGATTGAGTTTAATCTGTTGTCTTGCTCCTACAGAAATTCATTCTATGGTTTTAGATGATATTCAATTTAGGACTCGGAATTGTATTCGAATAATCGACTATTTTAAATGTGTTCCACAATTCGACCATTAGAGAATCTTTAACTCTCTATATTCAAATGTTGGGATATTGAAATATTCGAATATTTGTGTTTTCGGTGAAACTGCGTGAATTTTAACGTAGCATGAAAAACGACAATTAAATTATAATAAAATTCTTCAAAAGCACTGACGTAAAGTCAGGAAAAGTTGAGTATGAATAAAGGAATCGTTAACATGTAAAAAATTTTTTCAAGAAAATATTTTTTTTGCGCGTATGTTCTGGGAACGTCGTGCTATCATTTTGCCCAAATGTCTGTAATTTTCGAATTCGAAAATGGTCTCAAACGATTGGGTTCGACTCCCTGATCAAGAATTCGAGGTCAAATTTAATTCTGTCCGGCCGGTGAAACGGTGTTGGAGTTATACCCATCTGAAATTTAGTTGTTATTTACTCAATAACTCGAAAAATATAAAACCGATCCATTTAAAACATGGTTGTCAGTTGTAGAATGCCACCGCAACAATTCCTGCAAAATTTCATGAGGATGGTATAACTCCAACATTTTTTAAAAATCATTGAAAATCTTTGAAAAAAAATTCTATACATCAGAAACTATTCGTCTGAAATTGCTGAAATTTTGCGAGAGCCTTCAAATCCTAACTCTACTGCCAAGTTCCAAGTTTTAAAACGATCGGATCTACAGGGTGTCCCAAAAATACCACGCGAAAGTGACACTGGAGATAGATTGGCATTAGGTCTATCAGATAGCATCAACATGACCTCAGTAAAAGTCCGCTGGTTTTCGAGATATCACCACTTTTGTGTATTTTTTAAAAATCTCCAGTTTTCATGGTATATCGATACGGAGCTCGTGTCTAATTAAATCGAGGTCGCTGATCACGAATATGCAATTAGTTTTTCCCTAAGTGGCGTACTTTATGAAAATTTTCACTTAGAGTGAAAAAATGGACGAAAATAGGTCAATTTTGGAAGTTCACACCGCCCAAAAAAATCGGAGTAAGGTGTTGTTGATTTTTGCCGTCATATATGGATCCTTTATCTACTGAATAATCCAAACAGAAAATGTCCAGGCCCTACTATTCGGAAATTATGATTTTTTTCCCAAGGGTCTGTTTTTCGGAAAACTCATTTCGCGGTATTTCCGCGGAAAATTCTCTAATGAAAAATTCGATCATATATTCGTAATCTACGGCCCCGAATTAGTAAATGACGTAATTTGCATCGAAATCGGAGACCGGTCGAAAATTGGCAATTTTTGAATACAATTAGCCTTAAAAAAATCCCATTTTTCGAGAAAAATTTTTTGACGCAAAACTATGAAACGGGTACTTATTCTTATAGATTCGGGGCCTTAGATTCCGAATCTACCATCAGATATTTATTACAAAAATTTTCCGAGAAAATATCGCGGAAAGAATTTTCCAAAAAATAGACCCTCGGGAAAAAAATCATAATTTCCGAAGCGTACGACCTGGACATTTATTGTTCGGATGATTCGATAGATAAAGGATCCAAATATGACATAAAAAATCAGCAATACCCTACTCCGATTTTTTTGGGTGGTGGAAAGTTCGAAAATTTACCTATTTTCGTCAATTTTATCACTTTAAGTGAAAATTTTCCCAAAGTACGTCACTTAGGAAAAAACTAATTGCATATTCGTGATCAGCGACCTCGATTTAATTAGACACAAGCTCCGTATTTTTGGGTCAGCACTTAGAAATATTTTTGACCCGGAATCGGAGGAAAATTGTTCTTTCCCGTCCCAAATCTATGATTTTCACATCTCAATAACCAAATTTTCCCCGATCATTGGTCGGTGGACGACGTTTAGATTTATGTATCTATTTTTTCTGTATCTCTATCCGTTCGGAAAATATTAGGTAATGAGCGAATTCGTCAAACGCCAAAAAGTTTTCTCTAGTATCCAACACATACAAAAATCTACAATTTTCCGATTAGGTCGACGCGGCTTTGGTTATTCACTAAATCCGGCACGCAGATCACTAATCTGTAATTAGATTTTCCGTATCTCGATTAGTTTCGGAGCAATGACGAAAAAAGTCGCAATTTCTGGCTCTACCTCCGGAAAATGGACTAATCAGTCTGATTTTTCGCCATATTACCAAAATTAATCGAGATACGGAAAAACTAATTGCAGATTCGGAATCTACGCCCTCGATTTAGTGAATAGCCAAAGCCGTGGCGATCTAATCGGAAAATTCTAGATTTTTGTATGGGTTAGAATCTAGACAAAGGACTCACAGCTCTGGCAATGTGTTAGTTGTTGTATGCATTTTATCAATATTTCACAGGAAATAGGTCATAAATACTTCTACAAGGGTTGAAGTATTACAAGATATTTTACTTGCAATTATATTTTCATGGAAAATATTAATTTCAAGGGTGAGACCACCCATGCAAAAATAAACCAGTTAACCCAAAACATTTAAGTTTTACAAGCGAGCTGCTTTGTTTAGAAATACAAATGAGCGTTTCCCAACATGTGAAGTCATGGAACGCAACAGTGGTGATATCAAGAAAACCAGCGGACTTTTACTGAGGTCATGTTGATGCTATCTGATAGACCTAATGCCAATCTATCTCCAGTGTCACTTTCGCGTGGTATTTTTGGGACACCCTGTATATTGCTGGAGTTCCGAGCAGCCTTGTGTGAGTTCAGTAGATGGATGGGTGACCGTAGGCTTGATAACTTTCGAACGAAAGGACATAGGGACTTGCAATTTTCAGAGTAGGTTGCACATCCCAATGGGACAGATAAGTTCGTTTTTGGGCATAATCGGTCCATCGTTTTCGGAGTTATACCCACCTGGAATATTATTTCCTCGACAATTCAAAGAATATAGACTTGACCGAATTGAAGCTTGGTAACTAGTTGTAGAATATCGACATGAAGGAGTGTGTACAATTTTGTGTGAACCGTACCCCAAGAAAATTTTACAAAATTCCAAAAAAAAAAATTTGCTAGAACCGCACCCTTAGCAAATGTTTCAAAATTACGAAAAAAAAATTGGTTCAAGCACTGACGTGAAGTCAGGAGCTTTTACGCGTATGTTCTATTGTCCATTCTTCTGTATTGGACACTCTTAATCGAATTTACCATGGTGAATTATATTGTCCGTTCTCCTGTATTGGACACTTAATCGAATTTACCATGATAAATTCGATTTCGAATTCGATTAAGAGTGAACATACCATTAGACGCCCAACCCTGCACGGTTTCAAATATTTTTCCAATATCTTCAACAATATAGATCCGATTGTGTTCAAATTTGGAGCTGTAAAATTAGGTTTTGGAAGCTCTCGCAAAACTTCACCGATATCGAATGGATAGTTTCTGAGATACGAAATATTATTTAATAATTAAAAAAAAAAAAATCTAGTGCTACGATCCACATAAAATTGGGCATGAGTCTTTGTGTGGCATTCTACAACTAGTAAGCAAGTTTCAATTCGACCAGATCTGTATTTTTTGAG
Organism: Halyzia sedecimguttata; assembly: GCA_937662695.2. Classification (NCBI taxonomy): domain Eukaryota; kingdom Metazoa; phylum Arthropoda; class Insecta; order Coleoptera; family Coccinellidae; genus Halyzia; species Halyzia sedecimguttata. The sequence continues at coordinate 80,717,641 of OW569415.2, read as the reverse complement.
TAGGTATTAGGGAAACTCCGAAACGGTTTGGCCGATTTTTCCCATTACTGAAATTAACCATCTCATTCGGATGCAAAACACCCTGGAAATTTCAAGTCGCTTTCTCTTTCTGATCGAAAATTATCGTGGCAGCGGAAGGCCGGCCGGCCAGACAGAATAAAATTTGACCTCGAATTCACCGAATCTAACCGTTTGAGACCATTTCCGGCAAAATTTGAAAATTACAGACATTTGGGCAAAAGAACATGCACGTAAAAATTAATTAATATATATTTATATATATACTAGCTGACCCACGCAACTTCGCCTGCGCCAAATCGGTTATTGCGGTTGCAATTTTATTTCTAAATGCGAAAAATCTTTAAACAAAAACTAGAACCCAATTGCAGCGCCTCCTACCGGGACAATTGAATTTCCAAGTTATCCAGGGACCCACTCAAACACGTAATTCTAAAAAATACCTAGATTGTGGCGCCACCTACCGGGTTCAATTGCGAATACGAACTACCCACTCAAACGTATCTGGTTAAGAAAAGTGAGAAAAGGTGAGAAAGACAGGAGACCGGCTTCGTGATAACGGTATAGTCTGGCAAATGAGTGTTGATCCAGAAAGACGCAGAAATTTTAAAAAATCTAGCACTAAGTATAGCAGGAATAAACTGCCTTGATACTTTAATAAAAATAAATATTTTTTTTGTACAAAAATTTTAGCTTTGCCATAAGCTCAGGGAAATTTTAATCGAAATAGAGTGAAAAACATACACAAAAAATACGGCGACTTGGTTTCAATTAGCTCTTTCTCTGGGATAACTTACCAAGTGATAATTGATCAGTTATCGAGCGGGATGAAAAATGATTTATTACTAAAATGACTATTAAAAAATAGGGGTTGGTGATAGAAGGGTGAAAATTTAGGGTTGTATGTAATGTTGTTTGTAATGCCATATTATAAAAAAATAAAACAAAAAATTTCGTCCAAAAATAAAAAAAAAATTTAAGGGTGAACAACTCTTATCACTAAGGGGTATGAAAAATAGATAGTAGCCGATTCTCAGACCTACTGAATACGCATAGAAAATTTGGTAAAAATCGGTAAAGCCGTTTCGGAGGAGTACGGTAACTAACATTGTGACATGGAAATTTTATATATCAGAGATATATATATTTAATAAAATATTAAATATATAATAATAAAATATAAAATATTAAAATTATTGGGGTTGGAAGTTCGGAAAAACTGGTAGTAATGGAGGAATTTCCATCAGAAAATATCAAACTTACGTGTAAATTTGAATATATTCCTAAAATGTCAGCTAATGAGCGAAAAAGTAGGAAAATAGATATTGCAATTCCTGTTGTAGAATTTCCAACTCTTTCAAACAAATTTCACAACGTTCCATTCCTATATCGAAACGACTAATTTCGTTCAAATGCTTTATGTTCTAAATTAAAATGAGTCTCCATTGGGCGCCATCCAGGTCGAGGTTAAAAGCACCTTTATGGTGCAATCATTCAATTAAACCCATCAAAAGTAGCAATCTCTACAGTGAAATAGTAATGGCAGAATTGCGAGTTTTAGGAGAAAATTGTTCGATGAGTTTCTGTTATTTCCTCCTGAAATAATTGTTTTCAGACGAATTGGCTCGGACATCTGGCTTGTCGTGTCGTTTATCAACATTATTAATATGAATATTTGTATTTGTCATTTTTACGAAACGAAATTAGTTCAAATTTTTTTAGGAGGCATTTGAATTTTGTGGAGAATTATATTATATTTTAAATGGGAGTTGTCGTAAATTCTGTAATTTTCATGCAGAATAGGATAGCATCATCATACTAATCAGCCTCTGTAGCGAATAATGTACGCAAATATTATTTTTTGTATGGAATGAATTTCTTATAATATTTGCCGAACGATTTCCTTCTATTATTTTCCATCATTTGGGATTGCAATTATATATTAATCGTAATCAATTAACAAAATATCAATCAATCATACTCAACAACAAATCAATCCCCTAGGTAAAAAAAAATGTTGATTTAAATGTTAACTGCAAAGTTACTTGATTATTTAGATTTTGGGCAGTCATTTCCTGATTTTCATTCACAAATATCTAAAAATAAAGAAGAAAAAAATGGGAAAAAATATTCTGATGCATAAACAATCTGAAACCAGAAATATTGAAGAGAATTAAAATGGTAAATTATTAGGATGTTTTTTGTAATATAAATTATCAAACGAGTAAAATAATAATATAATTATGAATGTGTGTGCCGTACACAACATTTATTATTAAATTATTATTATTATTTCAATTGCTTGACAATTTGTATTACATAAATCATCTTGATAATTTACTATTTTAATTCCATGTTTTTCAAATCAACTGGAAGTTTATTGAAAAATTTTATTCCGATATAAAATGCATGTTTCTCATAGACCTGGTACATGAAAAATTCTCATGATTTCCTTCTCACTGATTTCGTTGAAACAAATCGTTTAATTGATTGTTAGATTCCCCGTGCTTCGACAACAAAATAATTTTTCTAACGGATATCCGCTCTAACTAGTGAAAAACCTTTAAAATACTGATTAATCAACTTTAATAATGATTAATTGTCCCTAACACATGATAATAAGTGATCATTATGTAATCACAATGCCTCACTTGAATGGTAATTGATTTATTTATGTATTTCAATTTAATGAATATACTAGTTATGAATTAGAAATGGTCTCGCAATTAACGACCTCTGCCTTTCTTTTTGGCTTCAAAGACAAAGCGACAAGTGACAATCCTTATTTGAATAATTTATTTGTTTCCTTTTTCGGGCGCTAATTTGAATGTTAATTCTAGAAGTATAGGACTGTGGTACATAATATTTGAAGATTCTTCCACAATGTCAAATTTAAATATTCATAGTTTACGTTCCAAGCTGTGCAGATTTTATATTCATCTATTTATATTTATATTTGCGTCAAATTTTACAAGAAATATTAGGTATACTAGTTTCCTCTATTTTGTTCGTTTCCATTCAATTTAAAAAAATTGGGAGAGCTATGACGTGAAGTCAGTCTGATTTGGCGCACTTGTTTAATTTCATAGCCAGAACGGTCATCCATTCTTTTACTAAACTCACCCAAGGCTGCTTGGCCTCTAGGAAAAAAAATATATTTTCGCAACAATATAGATTCCATCGAATTAAATTCTAGAACTTGGCTTTGGAATAAGGTTTTGGTGGCCTTGCAAAATTGCAGCGATATCTAAAGTGTCAAATATATCGTCTATTATACAATATTTCATTTTATTTTTTGAGCAACGTATGTTTTTAAATATCGATATGAATGCATCTAAATAACTATTTCCCAACCTCCTCTGAAGCTGATATTTGAGAATTTTTAGAATGAAGTTTTTCGTAGTAAATCGGTAAAAAAATATGATGATCTGAAAAATTCTAAAATATTTTAAGTTACTAACGCTTTTTCATTGTTTCTTGTTTTATAGTATGTAGAATATTTCCTATCGTTTAACTTTTAATCAAACCTAAATATACGGATCCCAATTCTTTAAACTAAGTCCATAATATTTAACTCGTCTCGAACCACGATTGGTATTAAATATCGATTTAAAATCATATTTTAAACAACACCTCCTCTCTTATAAAAATGAAATTACCATAGAAATGACAAGTTTGTTGTTCGAGTTTACCAATATCTCCAACAATATAGATCCTTTCGAGTTTGTAAGCTCATTCAAGCAAAATTTCAGCAATATCTGACGGATAGTTTCTGAGATACAAAATTTTTCAAATTGGATCAAGCAGTATTTTTGAGATATTGGAAAGACAAAATTTGAAATAGCAATAACTCCATTTGGCAGATTTTGCCCATTATTTAACTTAATTGACGCATTTGAATATTTTCGACCAAAAAGCACAAATATTTGGGCAAATTGATATGTAATCTGTAAGAAGAACAAGCGCGCCAGAAATGTTTCACTATGTGATATTTGTATCTATCTTCCTACCATTAGTTACGCATTAATAAATTGAAACTGTGAACATGTATCATTTCTGTTTGGGAGAGAAAACCCAGAAAAAACCATTGAATAATCAATAATAATATAACAAGAGAGTGAGAATACATTGAAAATAATTTGACAGATTTTTTGAAAACTTGTTGCCAGGCATTAGTCACGAGAGCCCGCAGGGCTCGAGTGGCTATTTCTAAATGGCAACAAGTTTGAACAAAATCTGTCAAATTATATTCTAATTTATGGAACTCACGAGTTATATTTGACTAGGTTATTTTTTGGTTCACAAATTCACATTTTATATACGCGTTGACACAATTAGGTAATTATTTTGACAACTATCTGACAGTTGCTAGGCAGATAAAAGCCACAGTGATTATTCCCGAGAATAATCACAAGAGATTTATTCCCACTATAATGATGAAATAATTGGTTGAAACTTACCCTTGTGACAAAAAAAGAAGCATTTCATTGGTTTTAAGAAACGTCAAAAAAATAATCAGTATGATAATTTCTTGTTTAGAAGTTTTCTAGAAATATCACCACACAGATTTTCATCACTGATATGAGAATAACAATCAATATACCCATTTAATTGTTGAATGTAACATGTTTCGCAATTTGGAGATGTGTATAATTTAATAAAGAAAAGAGCTACCAGAGATGTGCCATATATTAATAATATATATTCTTTTGAACTTAATTATAATAAAGGACGATGATGAACATGAATCATACCCTGCATTCCAACTGCTCGATACAAAGAATATACCTTGCAGGAAAGCAGGGAGGCAGGGGTTTGTAAAGTTTGGAATAGTTAGACCATCAACAAACGTTGGAAATGGCAATAAGGGTAGGTATTGAAAAATGGCGACTGAAAATAGTAGTTCATCATGAAATTAAGAATAAAGGGGCTTTCCTATTCAGGGCTGTACGGAGAGCATTAGAGGAGCTCAGTATAACAAGCATATCCATCGATCATGAGCTAGCAGGAACACCTATCACGCCATCAGACCAAATAAGAGTTGGCAGACAAATAATCAGGCACAACTGAAAACACTCCTCGAAGATCACATGAGTAAAAATCTACCCTCCATATATTTTTGGAGTTTGAAAGACCAGGGCCTTTTGGTAGAATTATCCTTTGCCTTTTTGGGAGATTTGTTGTCGCTTGTCAGAATGGAGTGATGGTATTAAAAAAAAATCAGAGAGTGGACACCCCATCAACTTGCAGAGCATGCCACAACCAGCAAGAAACTGTTATGCCCATCCTGTCTGATTGCAGAGTCTATGCTCCATCAGGATTAATAGAAAGACACAATGCGGCACTCCGAATTATCTTGTTGCATCTGAGAAAAGTTTATGGATGGTATATACAACGAAGCAGTACTGCCACATGTACCTCTCGAAATTGATGCAGTTGTTGAAAATTATCAAGCTTGGATTTACTGGAACTATACTACTCCAGAAACTTGACAGATCCACACCATAAAGGCAGATATATTCCTCCTGGACCAAGAGCTCAAGGAATTGTTTGATGTCGAATTTTCCCCCCCTGCCAAAAATAATGTGGTGATGAAAGAAGGACGGAAGAGGAAAAAATACAAGGAATTAATGTTCGAACGGTGGACCCTATATCCAAGTCATAAAGTTAGGATGGTCGTACTAATCATAGGATGTCTAGGCGGAATGAGAGCGAACTACGTGAATTTAGGAGTATCATCTAAGACCCGACACACGATTTTTGTGCACCACAGAATTATTAACACCTTGTATAGGCGTGAATTTATGTATCCGTATGTTACTTGATTAAATACCTCTGTAATAATAAAATTTTATTGACAAGATTTTAATAGTTGAGCCATTAACATTTCGATCATTACAACTTCAACGTAATTTATTGATAGTCAAGATTACGACCTTCAATGAACTGATAGTCGATTTAATGTTGGTAATTACTAATCATTAGTATCTGTTAGGCGACACGGAGTTTATATTTTGACGATGGTACGTACAGTTGATATCGAAATGAGAAGAATCTATTATTTTCGTACAAATATTTGTAAACATATGTCGAGAAATGCTTCCTCTCCGAGATACAGGGTGTTAAAATTATAGAAAAAAGATATTTTTAATTAATAACGTTTACACTTTTCAAAATATTTTTATGAAATTTTGGACAGAGGTTTCAAGGATCAAGAGGCACTTTTTGAATAAAATTATTTTCTTTATTTTGCCAGTGGCGTCCGTACTGCATCGAGACTGAATATCTTTAGACAAAAAAATGATACGCCACTGTTTTTTCCAAGATTCAAAATTATTCTTGATATTGATTGAATACTCGTAATAATAAGACTATCTTTGTGAACGATATATATAATTACGAAAAAATAAGCGTTAACAGCCACACTCAAATACGAATTTAAAGAAGATGTTTGAAGTAAAAGAAAAAAAACATTTTTTTTTCTTATAATTTTAACACCCTGTATCTCAGAAAGGAAGCATTTCTCGGCATATGTTTATATGACAAACTAGGGCTTATTTTTGACGTAGACTACGTGGTTAAAATTTCTTGGTTAAGATCTGGATCACCCTGTATATTAATATGGATAATGAATTGAAATATCGAAAGTTATCGTGCACGTGGGGAACAAGCGCGCCAAAAATAAAGGAAACACTGAGTCACTGAGCTTTCGCGGGCTCTTTCATTGAACGGAAAATAAATTTCACTAATTGACGGAATGTCAAAATGGGCATTTTTTTCATGAATGCAGATATTATTTTCGGAAAGGAATATTGGCAAAACTGTGCGAAATTAATTTTCCACTCATTTATCTTAAATAATATTTATTCTCAATTCTCATTTATTTTCATTGTTTCTACTGTAATAGATAATATTTTTTTTCGGAACGTTTCCATCTACTTCTGGATTTTCATGCTGTTATTCGACCGATGATGAAGTTGTTAATTTTCGAGAATATAGTACATTCAAGTAATGTGAAAATACGTTCATACAAAATATAGAATGAGCTAATATTTGAATATGTAAGTCATATTATTATTATTCATACATTATACAGGCTGTCCCAACGAAAATTTGACCCCCCCCCCAGAACTCAGAAACGAAGAATTTTCGTAGATTTAAATAAAACAGATCAACTTCTGTTTTGAGGGGGATGAACATTTTTTGAATCGGGAAGAGATGTCGAGTGTTGGTTAGTTGATGCCACTTTCATGGGGGTGGATTTTTCGGAACAAACGCATAATGAAAATTCATCCCCCTCAAAACAGTTGACCTGTTTTTCGTTTCTGAGTTCTGGGGGGTGGGAGGGGGTAAAATTTTCGTTGGTACACCCTGTATGAAGAAACAAATGTAGCTTCTGAATATGATCCACTAAAAATTCCGCTAAAATATTCAAATCAATTTCTCACATTGTTGCATCGTTAATTTTGAAGATATTAAGAAAATTTTATTTAAATGGGGATAATTCTTGACCTTATTGGCTGATCCTGCCCATTCATGGACTTGAATTAAATTTTTAATTAGTAAGTTAGTATTCGTTTGAGATCATGATATTAATATTTATTTCGAAATGATATTATTTCTGTAATGGCTATTATAAGATTTTCTCTTCCTAATTGTTCCATATATTTTAAATCCTTCATCGAGTGTGACTCTTTCACTTTTAATATTCGGTAATACGATAATAAACCCTTATGCAATATTTGCACCGTTGTATATTCAAAGTTGAGAAGTTAGAAAGCCAAAATTCCAATCACTTAATACAAAGAAATACACTAAATTATCTAGTATCGAACTCAATGATTTATACTGAACAATAACTAATTACAAACATTTACACATTCTGTGGTTTCTTAATTTTTCGAGTAGGTACCATCAAAGCAGATGAATAGAAGGTCAAATATATTATTTGGACTCCCTAATCAACACGATAAATAATAAAAATTGATCAACACTTCACTGTCAATTATTTCATATTTTTGAGGTCGACTTCTCTTCGTGAGTCTACACATACTCAAGGTGTTATGTGGGAGTACGTTATGTGTATTGATTGCTTGTTTATGTTTATGAAATTCACGTAATTATTCCTGATAAAAACTAGGAATCCTCTGTTGAATTTTCAAATACCTACATCAGATGTTTTATTAATATGTGATATATCTAGGATTAGGTGCGATATAGAAAAATAATTATGTGGAATAGGAATTTAGTGGTAACTACAATATGGTTAGTTGAACAAGAAAAATTGACGAACATACTCATATACAGGGTGAGTCTTTGACCACTGCATTAATTTTAACCAAAGATTCCTCTCATCAAATGAAACACTTTTTTCATTTAACATTTTTCCAAATTCAGCTCAGGTAAAAAGATACAGGCTGTTGAAATTTGAAAAAAAATTAGTTTTTATTTTGTAGCTTTGACATCCTTTTTTCGAATAAAATGAATGTTGGCGTAAAGTTTCCTATAACTATGATACATATTTTCCAAATATTAGTTTTTTTCTACTTCTACTGGTTTTCTAGTTATGGACTCGTGGATTCATAAAACTAAACGAAATTAGCATAAAGAAAGCATATAATCTTTTTCTTGAGTCATTTCAAGAATATTCCATCGTTTTAGAACATTATATTATTCTTCATCATTTCTCCTTAAACGCACCGTTTTCGAGATATTCTTCATTAAATGTTTTAAAATGGAAAACTCCAGAAATTTCATTACTTTTATGGATCCGTCCCTGAGCGTTGGAATCCCGAATCAAGGGCTAAACCACGTTACCATGCCTTATTCTCGTCCGCCAATAATGTCATAGATAATTTATATGCGGGAGTGTATTAGCACATTGTGAAATCTTTAAACGCTTGTAACTTTTTACCTGAGCCGAATCTGAAAGAAAATGAAAAAAGTCTTTCATTTGATGAGAGGAATCTTTGGTTAAAATTAATGCAGTGGTCAAAGATTCACCCTGTATATACAGTGAGAAAAGTATGGAATAAATTCATTATTTTAGTTACTGTACATGGAAAATCCCGAAACACGTCAAATTTAAATTATCATTCTTCTTCGTAAAAATGCGACCCTACCTTCAACCCCTTTCGAAAGACAGGTACAACCCCTAGTTTTTCAAATAGGAAGTATGGGCTTGTGATGCATCGTTTGAAAGGTCTCGTCATTTTCTATTCAGACATGTTATCACTTTCATGTTTATTGCAAAAATCAAATAAAAAATAATAATATCAAGTCATTAGCGAAATTAGGTACAAAAACTGAAATATAATACAAAATGTAGCCAAAAAATTTTGAATGTTAATGAAGTAGATGTTCAAAGTGTTCACCACGAATGCCTTGGCACCACCCTACCCTTAAATAAAAATTTCTTCCAACATAATTCAACATCTCAGGAGTGATCGACCTAATGGTAAGCGTTATTCGATCTTTTAGGTCATTCAAATCAAGGGGTTTAGTTTTGCACATAATGCTCTCACATTTCCCCATGAAAAGAAATCTAATGGATTAAGATCAGGGGGTCAATCTGGCTATTGGATCGTTCCTCGCTTTCCTTTCCACCAATTTGGAAATATTGCGTCGAGGTACCGCCCAGTATTGCTTGATCAGGATATAAATTTACCAAAGTTGGAACGACATCATTTTGAAGTAGTGCTAAACAATTATTGCCATTCAAATTATTGTCCCCAATGAAAAAGGAGCCTATGATATGGTTCCGAATATTTCCTGCCCAAACCTTTTGAGGGAACTGCGTGTGGTCCTTGAATGTTGTGGAGGCATCTCTTCTCGATTTATGTGGTTGTGTGTTCTTCGAAGTCAAGCATCACATCTAATTTCACAACATCACATAGTGTATTAGCAGATGCTTTTCGCGTGTATGTTCTAGGGAACATCGCGTTATCATTTTGCCCAAATGTCTGTAACTTTAGAATTTTTTGACGAAAACGGTTTCAAATGATTTGGTTCGACTCCCCAATGAAGAATTCGGGGTCAAATTTGATTCTGTCCGGCCGGCCGTCCGGCCGTTGCCACGATAACTTGAGAACGGAAGAAGATCTCGAAAAAAATCTGAATTTCAAATTTGTAAATTAAATGAAATTTTTTTTTCGTTACTCCGAAACCATCTGGCTTATTTTGCCCAATAAGTTCGAGAGTTATTGTAGGAACAACATTTAAAAATATAATATTTTTTTACTCTTTACGGCAACCCAATCAATACAAAACTTTGCATGCGTATAAAGGTCATTATTCTACAATTTGATGCTAAATTTCAGATAGATCGAGTGTCAGTTTCGGAAATATTATTAAAAATGTTTTTACTGAAAACCGCCATAACTGTTAAACCGCTTGTTGGATTTTGCCCGTTAACGAACTCGTCCGAGATATTTATGCTCCAAACCTACCCTACGAATTTCAATCCTCTAACTCCTTTCGTTCGAGAGTTATCGTGTTTATGGCTGGCCGGACAGAATCAATTTCGACCACGGATTCTTGATCAGTGAGTCGAACCAAATCGTTTGAGGTAATTTTCAGCCAAAAATTCGAAAATTACAGACATTTGGGCAAATTGATGAGCACTCTGTTCCGAGGAACAAGAGCGCCAAAAAATAACACGCTGATTCTGGCGCGTAAAGAGAAAAGAAAGGGAAGGTTTTTTTTTAATAAAAAGCGAAGTGAATAAATTTTCAATTTATCCCGTGGAATTTACATTAATTAAGATTAAGGGTGTCCAATATAGGAGAATGGACAATAAAACATACGCGCAAAAGCTCCTGACTTCACGACAGTGCTTGAACCAATTTTTGAATATGCCTTACATGCCCAAACTCGCGAAACTGCTTCTCTATTTTACTTATTGTCCCTTGGGTTATGGGCGGCATATTCGGAAATTTCTCATTTTCTTTCTATCAAATCTTGAAGGCAAATAAGTTTAGTATTATTGTAATAAGATTTGGGAATATTCCAGGGAATATTATAAAGAATTTCGGTAATCACATTATGTTATTTGGTACGATAATTTATCGTTCTATTTTTTTATTCTGAGTATTTCAAGATTTTAATTAGTAGTTCCATGCGATATCGGTGTTTTTGGGGTAAAATAGGAATTTTTTATAAATACTAGATTTTTGCGCGGTTGCTCTAGGGAACAGCGTACTATCCATTTGCCCAAATGTAATTTTCGATTTTTTTGCCGAAAATGGTCTCAAACAATTAGCTTAGACTCACTGATAAAGAATCCGACGTTAAATTCGAGTTAAATTCGTTAATAGGCATAATCAGCGAAACGGTTTTGGAGTTACATATACGCATCTGAAATTTTGCTCAATAACTCAAAAGATACAGATTCAATCCAATTTAAATTCGATAATTAGTTGAAGAATGCAGATGCTCAAATTTTTTTGAAAAAACGGATCGTATCACTAGTAAATAAAAAAAAAATCATTAAACAACATTCTCTACCTCAGAAATTACCCGTCCTATATCGCTGAAATTTTGCGAGAGCCTTCGAAATCTAATTTTCCAACGAATATCCAAATCATATTTGATATTGAAAAAATATTGGAAGCCGAACAGCCTTGGGCTGGTTCAGTAGCTGGATGGGTGTCCGTTACCACGATATCTATTGAACGGAAAGAATAGCAACTTGGAATTTCCAGGGTAGGTTGCGTATCCGAATTCGACAGTTAAGTTCGTTAATGGACATAATCGGCCAAACGGTTTCGGTGTTATACCCATCTGAAATATTGTTGTTATTTCCTCAATAACTCAAAAATACAAATACGATCCAATTTAAACTTGGTAATTACATGTAGAATGCCGACAAATACCGCAAATTTCGTATCACTAAAAAAAATAAAAAAAAACTTTCTTAAAAATTGTATATTTCAGAAACAATTCGTCAGAATTTCTAGAAATTCCGCTCATACCTTAGAGCCGCCAATTCACAATCAAGTCCCAAATTTCCGCTCGATCAACATAGTATGAGGCGAGAATAGGTAATGAAATATGCGCTCAGCAGCTCCTGGCTTCACGTCAGTTTTTTTTTCGATTTTTTTCATGTTCCCTTCGTATTAAAAGACTGACCACGAATATTTTCCGGAATTACACATGTTGAGATATAAATTTTAAAAGATTCCTGAATTTTCCATCTGTCGAAAAAAATTGTCGATAAAGAAATCCAATATAATGGGAAATCAATCATACAATTCGCTGTCGAGCCTATTTACGCCTGCATTCCGTCGAATCACGAATCAAAATTAATAAAGCACAAATCGATAAATTTAATGTACTATGATTATATTTATTACATCACATCTAAAATTAGTTTAAAAGTTTGCTTGCGCGGTGGTCTTCTAGAACAGTGCCATTACATTTGTTGCGTCGAACCCCATCATTAACTGATCGATAATTATGGGTTTGTGTGTTTTTTACCCTAAGGCGTTTGAGTACTTCAACTACCATTCTTCGGTATTACACGAAAAGTATTCTGAACAACGTTTCACAAGCTACTTTTTTAATTCAAATTCATTTGCATTTGATGGGTTGGTAGATCTATTATCTAGTAATTTTTGTATGAATCAAATGAGTAAATGTCTTTGTAATCATTGATGTCTGTAATTTTAGATTATATTTCAATTCTTCCTTGATGAGAGTGAATCTTTGTATGGTGTCCTCGATTTGTATTCTGATGCGTAATTATTTTTTTCTTGTCATAAATTTCATTAGTGTCTACCTGTATTATTCATTACAACTTTAACAATATCTAAAATGCTGAACACTGCATTGTCTCTATCTTAATTCCATACAAGGGTTTATAATTTTCTCCCACAAGGCTACTAGTTTGGATTACTACTTCCAAATAATAAATGAAATTATAATATATGAATATTAATATATCTATACTAGGAATAAAAATTAAGGACCATAATAAAAAATTCCAAATTCTTGGGTATTTTTCAACAGGCACGGTGGAAAATTATCATACATCTCATTAAATAGCGAATTTTAGCTTCAAGTAGGTATCTAACTTTTAGATATGGCAATAAAAATGTTTATCTTGTACGGTTCCGGAGTAATCTTGAGAAAATGACGAAAAAAAATATTTACAAATTTTTGTTTTTCTTAAAAAAAGTTTATGGGCTTCAAAAAATGTTTATTCAAGATTTCCCCAAGAAAATTTCTTCCGAAATTGAATGCCCTTCAATTAGATTTAAATATAAGACCTGGACGAAGATTTGCCGCCGAGTTATTGTCAATTGAAGCAAGAAAGACCTCTGAAAAAAATATGAAAATATTTAAGGATATTTGGATAACTTGGTATATCTCTGGATATAATAAATGAACGAAGGATATCATCGGAAAATTTCCAGACTTAAAGTGTCCCGGAAAAACTCTGAAAATTTTAAAGCGCTGCTTTTTTAGTGGCCCGAAATTTTATGTTAAATAAAATTTTTTTCGCCAAAAATTACCGTATGGACAATTTTTCGATTCTCATTTTTTTTTCTGGCGATAATTCTCATTTCTCCGATTAAAAAGATTAAGGCCCAGTTCCATAATCGAACTTAAAGTCTACTTTTTCGACAAAGTCTCCTTTTACTCTCATTTTACTTAGTAAAAGGAGACTTTGTCGAAAAAGTAGACTTTAAGTTTGATTATGGAACTGGGCCTTATTATTGAAAAAATCCGGACATTTTTTTTTTCAATTTGGCAGTTAAGTATCGACGAGGCATATCAAAAAGTTTGTTACGAGAAAAACTGCTTTTCGCTGTAAAAAAAGGCTTACGGCAAGGATACAGGCTTAGAAAAATACAAGAAAATACGATTCGTGAGAAGAAAAGCAGCAATCCATAGTGGGATCGGTACATCGATTTTGTAATGAATTTTTGAATTCATTTAAAACTAAGGCACTAGCAGCGGTATAAAAACCAGTGATTTTTTTCATAATAAGCATTTTAAATACGCCGAGAAAAACATTTTTCTAGAAATGTTTTTTTTTGAAGCATTTTATTTTAGCTTTTTTGAATAATTCATCTTCTCGATCGAAGAAATGAGTATTAACGACAAAAAAATATGTTTTCCATCGGAAAAATGAATAAGAATCGAAATATTGCCCATTACTATAAATTTAGAGATTCGGGGCACTAAGAAAAAAATCGCAGTGATTTTGAAATTGTCAGGGTTTTTCCGGGACACTTCAAGGTAAAAAATCACCGAAGATATCCTTCGTTCATTAATAATATCCAATGTTATCTTCCACCCAAAGCATCTGAAAGATTCCCTCAGGGTGTGCCAAATTGGACACTTTTGAAAGGAAAGTCCTATTTCTGTACTAGATAGACGAAAACTGATGTCAGTGTCTGAGGGCCAATCTTCATGAGAAACTGATAGGTGAATACCGCATGGCCTTATCTATCACCGTTGCATAGTTACAGGATGTTTTTCGAAAATTTCGAAATATTGCTGCAACTTTTCTGAAAATTTTCCATTTCTGTAAAAACAATATTATAGCTACTTTTTACGTAGATATTTTATCTGATCTCGGCATGAACATATTTTTTTCAAATGGGCCAACCCGTAAATATTTGCATATTTCGATAGGGCTTGAAATTTAAATTTCAAAAATATAGCATACGTCGAAAAAAATATTTCCAAATTTTTGCTTGTCTCAAAAAAGGTTTATGCGGTTTTTCCAAAATTTTATCATGAAGATTTTTTCGGAAATGTAATGCCCTGCAATTTGATCCAAATAATCTGTGTGATAAGGCCTTAGCCTTAGGTCATGTCAATAATATAATAATTCTTATTATTGCGAAAATATTTTCTGGTTTCTTAAAAAAAAATTGAAATTATGTATCAAATTTCGCAAATTACGGATATTGGGCATAATTAATGCACCCAGGTTCCAGCGCACTAAAACGTTCGTATAAAATTTATAGCGGTTTTTGGTGCATAATCCGCCAGGTTTCATCTGTGTACCTTGAATTCCGACTTCCCTCCAAACTTCCCATAAATCAGATGAAAGAGCGTAGTGTGCGCCGAACGGATACTAGAGCTATAAAATTTCAAACCGAGAAGTGAAGTGCAAATAAAAATACAGTAATTCAGCAAACACACCTCTTTATTTGTATACCTAAAGTGGGCCCCTTTAGATCGTATAAGGCAATGCTCGTATACTTTGAATGTAAGGAAAGCTCTTCAAAGTTGGTACTCTGAATATTAAATACTTATGGGGTATTGACAGATTAATTCAAATGATGAAGGAAATATTCGATAATTCGTTCCATTGCAAAATTGACAGATTTGTTCATCGTAAAATTTTGATAGCGACAATTCCTGGTACATATATAATGATTATAAACTATTTGAAAAAGCATTTAGGTCAGGAACTTTGGAGCGATTGTTCAAATTCATATCCAGAGTGGTCACCCATCCAGGTACTCAACTCACCCCAGAGAGCTTGGCTTTCCGGAAAAAAAAATATTTTCACAATACTCTGAACAATATATATCCGATCGAATTTAAATCTAAAGCTTGGCTTTTAAATATGGTGCTGTGATGATAAATCAAAGAATTTAAAAAAAATTACGAAAAAAAAAAGAATTTATCATGGTAAATTCGATTAAGAGTTTCCAATACAGGAGAATGACAATAGAACATACGCGCAAAAGCTCCTGACTTCACGTCAGAGCTTGAACCAAATTTTTGTTTTCGTAATTTTTTAAAAATTTTCTAGACAAGTCTTTATGTCGATATTCTACAACTAGTTACCAAGCTTCAATTCAATCATTCCAACTTGACAGTAGAGTTAGGTTCTGAAGGCTCTCGCAAAATTTCATCAATGCCGGATGAATAGTTTTGGATTTATAGAATTTTTATCATAGATTTTCAATGATTTTTAAAAATTTTCTAGTGATACGATCCTCACGGAATTTCACAAAGATTTTCGCGTTGGCACTCTACAACTAATAACCATGTTTGAATTGGATCGATTTTGTATTTTTCGAGTTACTGAGGAAATAACAACGAAATTTCGCCACCTACTCTGAAAATTTGAAGTCGCTATCTCTTTCTGTTCTCAAGTTATCGTGGCAACGGCCCGACATAATCAAATTTGACTTGGAATTCTTTGAGACCATTTTCGGCAAAAAATTACAGACTTCTGGGCAAAATGATAAGGCGATGTTCCCCAGAACATACGCGCAAAAATAACAAGAACTATGGAATCCTTGAAATCCTGAATATTCTATGAATGGTGCAGGTTATTATTTAATTCAAACTTAGAACACAAAACTGTTGTATTAATTCAAAAAATTAGTTATAATACTCCATATTCACCGAATTCCGCAATGATTTGTGTTATTGTAGCACAAACCACGGTTGAACCATCGATCCTGGGATAACTGATTTTGCCTAATAGACCTGTGAATTGGTCTACATAATCATTGGATGCAGCATTATTTCCTTTGGGGATATGTCTAACTGATTGTCTACACCGATAAACCACGAACTATGGAGGACAACATCCTCCAGGATATAATATGCCTCAGATTCCTGGCTTACATAAAAATGAAACTATTTACCCAACAAATTCAAAAACATTACTACCATCAATACCATTTTTACTTCATTTTTGATATCTTCTTCCCTGAAAGACCCCCATATATAGCTAGATATAATTTATATAGAACGAGATGGTTATTCTTGAACTATTCGATGATGAGAGAGTCGAAAATAATGTCATGTTCTCTGTTAACATTCACAATCATCATAATGGTTATGAATGATTTTAGAAGGATTTCCAATTGTTTAGTAAAATGAGAAGTGTTTTTCTATATTCTACGAAACTATAGTCCCTCTCGTTTTCTATGGATGCACGGTATAAAATTATTTTATTGAAAGTGTCATTTATAATTGGTATCACAATGCTTATAGTAGTGGTGAGTTTATAAACAATATACTTCGAATGAATTTATCCAACCATATTCTTTGAATGAGATTGAATAGAATAATTAAATGGGTTGTTATTTATTTAGTTTTCTTCGAGAGCGAAATGCTGTCAGTTTAGCATGATGGAAAACCTCTCTGCGGTGAAGGCTACACAATCTTAGATATTAACATTGCGTGAGAAATTCCAATATTTCAAACCAAGGAAATCCATCAATCACATTCAGGATTTTGAATGCCGAATTGTATAATCTATGCATTAACTCGTGAATCATCAATAGAAGTATGGGTTTTAAGTTCACTTTATAATTGCAAAATTTGTTCAGAAAATAACTAATAATATTAGGAGATATTTAAGAATAATATTTTACGTATTTCACTATTAAATTGAAAAAAATTCAATAGCGAAAATGTTGCAAATTGTATAGCAAACTAGTGACCGTACAATACTGTTTTGAAGTCAGGAGCTTTTGCGCGTATGTTCCATTATCTATTCACGCCTCATAAGAAGTTGCAAAATATAACATTTTTGAAGAAAAATATTATTTTTTTCTAGTGACAAGATATTCACGAAATTTCAAGAAATTTATCGCACCTGCATTCTACAAGTAATTACCAAGTTTCAAGTGGATCGTATTCGTATATTTCGAGTTATTGAAAAATAACAATAAAATTTAAGATGGGTATAGATCCGAAACCATTTGGCCGATTATGCCCAACAACGAATTTAACTGTCCCATTCGGATGCGTAGCCTACCCTGCTCTCGCAAAATTTCAGGGATATCCGACGGATATTTTCTGAGATACAGAATTTTTTTCCATGATTTTTAATAAAATTTCTAGTGACACGATCCTCACTTAATTTCGCGAAAGATTGCGCGTCGGCATTCTAAAACTAATTACCATTTTTGAATTGGATCGTATTATCATTTTTTGAGTTATTGAGTAAATAATGACAACATTTCAGATGGGTATAACTCCCAAACTGTTTGGCTGGTTATGCCTATTAACGAACTTAAATGTCGCCTTCAGATGCGCAACCTACCCTGAAAATTGAAAATCGCTATCTCATATTATCGTGAGATACATAATATTTTTTAATAATTTTTAAAAATTTACTACAGATACGTTCCTCACAAAATTCCACAAACGCCTTCGAGTTGGTATTCTACTGGTTACCAAGTTTCAATTCGATCAGATCTGTATTGTTTGAAAACAAAGTTAGTACTCGGAAATCGTTGGGCCGATTATGCCCATTAACGAAGCTAACCGTCGCATTCTGATACGCCACCTGCCCTGAAAATTTGAAGTCGCTACCTGTTCCCGTTCGAAAGTTATCGTGGCAACGGACGACCGGATATAATCAAATTTGGCCTCGAATTATTCAACAGTGAGTGGAAACAAACGTTTGAGAACATTTTTGGGAAAAAATTCGAAAATTACAGACATTTGGGCAAAATGATAGCTCGCTGTTCCTCAGAACATGCGCGCTTTTTGCGTTCACGTTTCTTCAATAAGTTGGAAAAAAGCACACCAAAATGCTTAAAATTTCTGTTTTTCGTTGTTTGATTTCAGGTAGTAATTTTTTCGAAATAAAAAACCAATAGGTAATTATTTACTTTTTTCCATCAAATATGATGATACGTTGTTTTGCACATATTCTAAATAATTTTTGAGAACTAAATTTGTTTGTTACTCTGAAACAGTGCTATGTAATAATTATAATAAAATTCAGAATATTTTCAATAACTGTTTGAAATGATTCAGTGTACATCTTTTCCTCTTATACCTTCGATTAATTCAATTAAAACCAAGTACTAACTTCCTAATGCATATGAAGAATGATTCTTCAGTAGTGGTCATCAATCTTCTTAAACATAAATTACTATTAAATCCAATAGATGTCACAATGTCCATGAGCTCTGATCAGAATTGATAAATACTCTTTCATAAGTTCATGTGTGGGATATTTGAAATATACTCCTCAGCCTTTGATGTGGATTCGCCATGATATAAATAGAAATTAATGAACGAGATAGCTCAATGAATGCCATATGAAAGGGTAAATAACTAAATGATAGGACAAATTTTTGAAGGGTGTATCCACTGAAAAAACTATATTTCACTTATAATTTATACTTTAAAGAAAAATAGAAGCTAGAAGCTGGATTTACTTAATCTATACTACTGGCCATTTAAAGTGTAAAAACAAGAAAATTTCTAGGTCTACTTTGAAAACGAATATATTCCGAATTAAGCACCATAGTAATGTATGTTTCTTATACACCATCAGACCGTAGACATTCCAAAAAAAAAACTCACTGAGTTTTTTCAAAAAAGAAGATATTTTGACGTGAGAATTTTCGATTGAAAATTAGGCTGCTTTTTTGAAATTATGTCAAAATAAGGTGAAAAAGTAAAAATTTTAAATCAAAGAAATTACATTGCGTTTGGGAAATACAAATGTAAGTTTTCACCAAATTTCGTGAAAAAACAAAATTTTTTGTAAAAGAGAAAAATAAAAGCCAAAAACGTGGTTTTTTGAATTTTTCACATACATTTTGAGGTTATGCGAAAAAAGTGTAAATAAAACAGTCGTAGATCATTACCTACAACTTTGCCATTCAACTTTTTTCCATAGGACTTTTAGTTTTGCCGGAAATCGAGATAAACCGTTTTTTACCCTCAAAAACTCAACCCCTTCCACATCCCGATCTCAGATCCCCCGTAACTTATTTTTCCATTGATTTTTGTTACATTCTCTTCCTTTTCCAATGGGTTTAATCCTACTTTTAATTTTTTTTTTTTCAAAAATTATCGACCCTGGTCTTATATGTGTGCGGTGTCACATGTTCACCGCATTGTCCTTCGATCAGTATTTCGCGAGTTTTGAAGGAAAAATTGGTGAAATATTGAAAAAAATCGGTGCACACAAGTGTTTATTAGAAACATTTATGCGGAATTATCAGCGTTTATTATTCTAACAAATAATAATAATACATATTATACCAAAATCAAATAGAAAATATATTATTTTAACCTATTCCTCCAAACATTCAACATTTTAAATCTATCATTAGGTGAATTATTCAACTATTCAAACTGTGAAATGCAAGTAAAGAGGATCATTTTCATAAATTCTTTGAAGGACATTTCTGTATAATATCCACATCAAACGATAACATTATTAGATTGATTCTGTTCGAAAATAAGTTTTATTCCAAGCTTTCTTGTTTCCTTTTCATATGCGCATACCTCCGTTATCTTATAACACGTATTTTTTTTAATTATAGTCGTACCTTAATTGCATAGTAACAATTTTAGTTGCATATTCTATTATCGTGCTCATGTTCTGTGTGAGTTTGTTCGTGAAAATTGAAAATTATATTTAACATATGGAGAAACCTACGGTATTTCAATATTATTTATTTATTTTATAACGTTCATATTTAGTAGTAGCGGAAAGCTGGAATCTTTAAATAATAACAATAATGCAACGAATACATTGAATTACATAAATCATTCACTCAAGAAATTAATTTTCGGAAAAAGTATCATCTAAAATAACCCATTTTAGATGATACTTTTTCCGAAAATTAACTAATAATAATAAATATTTATGGAACCAAGACAGAAATATGGCTATTCTCATCAATAAGTTCGTAGTAATTTTTTTTTAAATACTCATAACCCAAAAAAACTGAAGAATAAATTCGTATCAGTAGCTTGTTTGTCTAAATACAGTAGGCTAGTGTCAAGTGTCATATCCCGAATTATATTATGAAAAACTATTTTTTAGCTAGCTGTCATCAGCGTTTGTTTTATCATTTATAATCAGAAGTATATAATGGAGAAATTAGAATTAGAAGACATTCAATAGAGAATATTATTAGAGAATATTACTGCTCCCTCAAATAATAAATAGGTACATCAGTGAAACATCTAGCTCTCAAAAATTTATTGATGCTGTAGAGCTTCAATTTGGATATTTATTTTGATATTAGTAGAAGTTTTTTACGATTTTTTAGTATGTTAATCACAAAAAAATATTGTGCGTTGCGCTGTTGTTCCATAAATTCAGGTTTATTAGTAAGAAAATATAATTTACGGAAAATTCAGTCCAGTCCATTTTTAACAAGTTCCTTTCCGATTGTTTTAGTAGATTCCAAATCTGCGATCAGATTATTGATAATTGTTGTACTAGGTCAGTTATTCTCACAAGAACTTATCATAAAAATTGGTTCAAGCCCTGTGGACAGGAGCTTTGGCGCTCTTGTTCAAACTTTGACACATCATATCTCCGAAAGTATTGGTTTCTCAGAGTTGGGAAAGATATCAATGTATTCTTATGATAGAACTGCATCATAAAGGAAATTCAATTCAACGCGTAGCTCATTCTGTTCGGGAGTTATTGTAGAAACAAAATTTAAAAATAAAAAAAAAATTTTTTTGACACCTTACCGCAACCCGAATAATACAAAACTTCGCATACTTATAAAGGTTATTATTCTACAGTTTGATGCTAAATTTCAGATAGATCAAGTGATCGGTTTCGGAAATATGTATTAATTAAACAAACAACAAATATGGCTGACTCAACAATTGACAGTCAAAAATGGCGCGCAATTCGAAATTCAAGTTCTTGCGGAGACACCCTTTTTATCCCCGTTAAAGGATCACGTCGAATTACCAAACACCCTGTATATTATAGTGAACCAAACATATCAATTTAATCCATGATATAAGTTTAGTAACTACGTTTTTCCCTTATTTTCAGGTCTCCTTCTTCGAGAGAAGCCCTGCATCACAGTCGAGAGCCAAGCTGTCGATAACGTACGCTGTGCAACGGGAAAACTGTATAAGACACATTATCTAATTTTTCTTAGTGATAAAACCAGTTTGTGAGCATCCTCACAGGCTTCAATTGTGATTTTAGTTATAAAAAGTGTTAAAAAAAATCGTGATATTATGTATAACCTAAACGTGAACTTGGCCGAAACGGCAGCAAACGCCGTCAATAACCTACTGATAGAAACCAACGGACCTACCCCAAGGACCCCGGAGATTTTGAACTCACTAATTGCCATGACAAACCCTCTGGATAATTATTTTGGGGATGGAAGTCACAAGGTTAGTATCATAAATGTATTCATGTATTCATATACTAACTAATTCTAGCGGAAGTTATTCCAGTGTTTTGTCACTACAAAAGTAACTACACTCTTGACCGCTACAGTTTTTTGTGGTCTGACATGTTTCGGGAACAAAGTTTCCATCTTCAAAGACGAAGCGTTACTAAATCATGTAATCAATTTCTACACTCAAGTATGTGTTGAAATTATACCCTTAGTCTTAAACCGATTAGTGAGAATAATGAGTTGTTAATAGGCGTTAGATCATTATTATTGAGTAAAATATCCTTTCTCTTAAACATTTCGATACCTTCAAGTGTTCCTAAGTACACTTTATTGGGATTTTTCAACAATTTGACTGAATTTTCTGAAATTGAGTGGCCAGTTGTTAAAACGTGATCTGCAACAGCGGATTTATCGATATTGTTGTTCCGAATGTGTCCCGTATGCTCTTCATACCGTGTGAGAATGTTTCTGGTTGTTTGCCCGACGTAACACTTGTTGCAACCTAAACATTTAATTTCATCATACCCGATTTTAACATGTCCGAAGTTTTGCCGAATGTATTTCCTAGAAGTTGTTTAAATTTCGTGGAAGTTTTGGAAGTCTCTTTTATATTAACCTTTTTAAAAATATTCTGGAGTTTGTGGTTTGTTTTCGTTTTTATTTCTTTCGTTAGGGTCATGTTACTGAAGAGATTTTTATCTTTATGTTTGGTGATAATCTTCTGAACTAGTTGATAACAGTACCCGTTTCTTTCGGCAATTTGAAAAATCATTTTTCTTTCTTTCTTGAAGTTGGTAGGTTTTCTAAAAATGTCGAAACTTATTAAATTTCAGTTATCTCTAGTTAATTTTAAATCTAAGAATGGCAAGAAGCCGTCCTTTTTCATTTCAAAGGTGAATTGAATAGATGGGTATTTACTGTTTAAGACAGTGGTAAATTCGTTATCATCAAAATTTTCTTCAACAAATGCAAAGAATTCATCTACGTATCTAGCCCAAAAGTTTGGAAAATATTTGTGTTCTCTTTCAATTTCAAGTTCTAATTTGCTGAGAAACAAATTAGCTAAAAAGGGGGAAAGAGGATACCCATGGCATCCTCATCGCTCAGTGTTCCCCAAAGAGGAAAGGATCATTCAGGGGCAGACCCAAACCCAGGGTTTCATGGTTATTTCCAATCATGAGTGTGACTAAGCCGAACACTGAATGAAAGCTGATGCCGCTGACGGCGTTCTAGGAAACTTATATCCAACGGTCGAGAACTGGTAGGGAAAGAATCCCACCAGCGCCACCTATGGAGAATCCTTACGAACTCCGACCCTCTGCGATGAAGAAACCTTTAGCGATGTTCAGCGGCGTTCATTCTTTTACCGTAAGAGGGTCAAGAAATGGCAATGCCATCTACCTGTGAAGCGACCTTTTCGGACTGAAAACGCCCGGTTCAGTGTGGTTAAATAAACCACCAACCAGTGGACATTGAATGAGGAGAAATTGCCTAATTGCCAATAACTAAAATAAGACACACAGTGAAATATTTATGGATTTTAACCATCAACAAATATTCCTCATGGCCGGGCTAGATCACCGCATCGCTCAGTGTTCACAGGTAGATGGCATTGCCATTCCTTGACCCTCTTATCCTGTGGGGATTTTCGGTAGACCAGTAGCGGTAATTTTGACGATTAGCATGGCCATTGGGAGAAAAAGTGTACTCATCAGAAAACAAAACGTCTATTAATTGGATAATATTGTTATCCAACATTTATCCATCATTTTTTCACAAAAATGAGTTCTCCTATCAAAATCGATCCTGGGTAGGTGTCGTTTTATAGGGATGCATTTTATTTTGTTTTAATATGTTTAGAATCGATGTATGGCTGACATTCAATGTTGTGGAGGGATCTCTACTCGATTTATGTGGATTTTATTCAAAGTAAAAGCATCAGATCTAATTTCACATCCTCACACAGTGAATTAGCAGCTGCTTTTTTAATCTGCCTTACATGCCCAAACTTGCGAAACTACTTGTCTATTTTACTTATTGTCCCTTGGGTTACAGGGGGCAAATTCGGAGATTTCCGTAACCAATAATTTCATAAAATTAATAAACTGCTCCACAAGAGTTAGGGAAAATCGTTTCAACTAAAATAACTGACATTCTGAAACCTTTGTTTGCGCTGAAAACGTAATTTAATATAGTTTTAGGTTCAAAACTATAAATGCACGTAAGTTTTTTGGTCTGCAACATATACAGGGTGATTAACAGAATAGGGTCAAATTTAACGACTTTTATTTCCGGACATTTTATTGTTTTTTTTGTCTTTTTATGCCTTCAATACAAGGTATGGCCACCACGGGTATCAATGACCGTCTGACATATTCGTTGCATTCTGTCAAGGAGGGTGTTGAGCATATCTTGAGGAATTTCATTCCATAAACGAGGCAGTAGTGCTTTGAGGTCATTCAATGTTTCTGGTGGAGGTTGGTGATCATCTAGTCTTCTTTGTAGCATATCCCATGCATGTTCTATGCAGTTTAAGTCTGGCGAATGCAGAGGTATTGGTAAATGTGGAATACCATGCTCGTCTCGCGCATTTTCTACTATTGCTGCACGATGTGGTCTTGCGTTATCGTCAAGAAATTGGAAAGCTTCACCAATGGCTGCATGAAATTTTTGACATGTTCCCTATAATTCAAAGCAGTCATATTGCCAGGATAATAAATTAACTGCATATTGAAATGCTAAATCTTACGAATAATGTGAAAAACTGTCAAATTCAAGAAAAAAGTAGACCAGATGGTGAAAATAAGCATTCAAAGCGAATTAATAAGTTTTTATTGGCAGTAGACCATGTTTTTGATATTGTCTTTAAAATTTTACGCCCCTCAGAACAACTTAATATGATATCCCTAACTCTTTTGGAGCAGTTTATTTTGTGCCTTTCAGTTAATCGAACCATTAGGTATTCAAAACTGAAGTTTATGAAATTTAAACACAAATTAGATATTTTATAAACTACAACTTATCAGCACAAAACAATTTGCGAAGGCGTTCTAAAGAAACTAACATTGTCACAGAAATTGTTTTACGTAGTTTTCATGGTACCATCTGGAAAACACAATGTTATGGTTTTTGTTTCATTTTCTTTCTATCACAAATCAGAAATAAGTTCAGTCTTATTGTAATAAGATTTGGGAATATTCTATTGAATATTATAATGAATTTGGTTAATCACATGATTTTTTTTTCTATTTTGCGTTTTGCAATATTATATTGAAGTGATAACATTTCTGAATAGGGAATGACGTAACCTTTCAAACGATGTATCACTAGCCCATATATCCTATTTGAAAAATTGGGGGTTGTACCTGTCTTTCGAAGGGGGTTGAAGGTAGGGTTCGCATTTTTAAGAAGGAGGATGACAATTTAAAATTTAAATTGGATGTATTTCGGTATTTTCCATAAATATGTACAGAAACCAAGATAATGAATTTATTCCCTTTGGCCTTTCCACACTGTATAGGTATATATCGTAAACAACAACACCAAGCAATAACAGTGGTTTTAGTTCCTGTTACGTAAATAGCATACCTAGTTATGCTCGATGTAATTATTCCATATTGCAATGTTTTCTTAACACCATTCCGATGATAATAATTAATGTTGAGGGTGTGTGTTATGAAGATTGCTCGTTTAAATTTCATAATTACTAATCAATTAGCTTCGACCCACCTGTTTTATGATAGGACATCAAATAGCACCCCTGGGAATAACATTAATTCCTATTATGAAGATAGTCCCAAGGGGTTGATTCTCTGTTCCATAAAATGATCCATTCCAACACGGCTATGAAGGAATTTAATAAGCCCAACAATAGCCTGAATCTATTTTCCTGCTTCTGGCGAGCTCAGGTAGCTATATGAAGGCTTTAAGGATGATATATCCAATCCGTACGAATTCATGCCAAAATAATTCTACGTGATGAATCTTAATAGCGAGGCATCATGCTTACAGGTGTCCACGGGCACATGGAGATTCTGGGTACAGATGTTTGCTCAGATCTGTCTGTCTAGACAATTATGGGATGCATAGCCACAGATAGCCAAATACTTTTAGACACCAAGGGGCCACCGACTGTAAGTTCAATCGATCTGGTACTGTAAAATTTCTCTCGAAGAACTGGATGAGGGAAAAAAAGAAGTCCTAGTTTGGTTACCTGCTCACTAGAATGTTAAAGTGATCAGCAATTTACCATGGTAAATTCGAATTAAGAGTGTCCAATACAGGAGAATGGACAACATAATTTACCATGGTAAATTCGATTAAGGGTGTCCAATACAGAAGAATGGACAATAGAACATACGCGCAAAAGCTTCTGACTTCACGTCAGTGCTTGAACCAATTTTTTTTTTCGAGATTTTTTTGAAATTTTCTAGGGATGCGGTTCTTAAAATTTTTTTTTTCGTCATTTTTTTCAAATTTTCTAGGGGTACGGTTCTTACAAAATTTTAAACACGTCTTTATGATGATTTTCTACTACTAGTTACCAAGCTTCAATTCGATCGAATATTTATTTTTTGAGTTATCAAGGAAATAATAATAATATTCCAGGTGGGTATAACTCGGAAACCGTTTGACCGATTATGCCCAAAAACGAACTCAACTCTTCCATTCGGATACGCAACCTATCCTGAAAATTTCAAGTCCCTATCTCCTTTCGTTCGAAAGATATCGAGGCAACGGTCACCCATCTACTGAACTCACACAAGAATGCTCGAATCTCCAACAATATTCAACCGATCGTGTTAAAACTTGAAACTTGGCAGTAGAGTTAGGTTATGAAGGCTCTTGCAAAATTTCAGCAATTTCAAACGAATAGTTACTGATATATAGAATTTTTTTTTTCAATATTCAATGATTTTTTAAAAATTTTTTACAAATACCATCCTCACGAAATTTTGCAAGAATTTTCGCGCTCTAAAACCGTTTGGCCGATTATGCTCATAAACAAACTGAAATGTCGCGTTCTGGTGCACATCCTAACCTGAAAACTTCAAGCCGCTATCTCTTTCCGTTCTCAAGTTATCGTGACAACAAAAATATTTTTTAATAATTTTTTTTTAATTTTCTAGCCATACGATTTGCACAAAATTTCCCAAACGTGCTTAGGTTCATATTCTACAACTACTCACCAAGTTTCAATTCGATCGGATTTATATTGGTTGAAAACAAAATTATTACTCGGAAACCACTGGGCCGATTATGCCCATTAACGAATTTGTCCGTCGTATTGGGATGCGCCACCCACCCTGAAAATTTCAAGTCGCTAGCTCTTTTCGTTCTCCAGTTTTCGTGACAACGGCCGGACGGCCGGCCGGACAGAATCAAATTTGACCTCGAATTCTTCATTGGTTCGTAAGACTCGAACATTTTTGGCTCGTCGTGAAGCATCTTGTCGGACCGCAATAAAGAAATTGGTGGAAAAATTCGAGCTGTTGGGACGAGTTAGTTATGTGAAGAATAAAACCCGTGCACGCCGCTCAAGAACAGCCGAGAATATTGCTGCTGTAGCCAAAAGTGTTGAAGAAAACCCAGGTTTGTCCATTCCTCGTCGTTCTTTGGAAGTAGGCATTCCACAAACGTCATTACACCGTATTTTGCATAAAGATTTGGGTCTTATGGCTTATAAAGTTCAGTTAACACAAGAACTCAAACCGGCCGAGCATCAACAACGTCGTGTCTTTGCTGATTGAGTCGTTGAAATGCATGAAAATGATCAGGAATTCCATCGAAAAATCATTTTGAGTGATGAGGCCCATTTCCACCTCGGTGGCTTCGTCAACAAGCAAAATTGTCGCATCTGGGGCTCGGAAAACCCAAGAGTTCTTGTTGAAAAGCCTCTCTATCCTCAACGTGTGACTATTTGGTGCGGTTTATGGTCCGGCGGAGTCATTGGAACTTACTTTTTCGAAAATGAGGCTGGAGCAACAGTTACGGTGAATGGATTGCGCTATCGAGAGATGATTAATGATTTTTTATCGCTGGAATTGGATGGTATTGATCTGGACAACGTTTACTTTCAACAAGACGGCGCTACGTGCCACAAAAGCAACGAAACCATTGATTTTGTGTGGGAAAAGTTTCCGGACCGTGTTATCTCTCGAAGAGGTGATCACAATTGGCCACTGAGATCTTGTGATTTAACACCTTGCGACTTCTTCCTTTGGGGCCACGTGAAAGAGAAGGTCTACGCCAATAGCCAAGCGTCGATTCAAGCCTTCAAAGATGGAATTCGTGAGGTTACCGGGGACATAGGGCAGCCACTTTGCGATTTGGTTATGGAAAATTTCATTAAAAGGATATGGTCCTGTAAGCGTGGTCGTGGTGGTCATTTGCCTGTGATATTTTCCACTATTAACGGCATAGCTTATTCTTTATAATGAAATAAACATCCGATCATTTATATTGAAAAATGGCATTTTCCTTTGAATATCAAAATAACACCTCTTATTGGAAAACCCTTTAGATCCGTGTAACCTCCCTAACATGTCTTCGATATGATATCTCAATCAGGTGTTGATATTTCTAGATTATTGTTACCAAAAATCATTTCATACTATCGAAATATCTGTCCATGATAGTAGTAAAACATACATCTTATTCCAGGTGAAAAACGGGCCACCAACGAACGTTTCTACCGATTCGAATTCTTCAAGCTCGTCCCAGCTGGAATCTCCAACAGCCAACAATCCGCCCAGTGTCCAACACACCTGCTCCCAACTGATAAAAGCGGGACTCAAACTTACGATCGAACAGAAGCGAAAACTACAGCAAGACTGTGACGATTTCCTGGACCTCGACAAGTACTCCAAGAGGTCGAGAAAAACCGAGTGTAGTGAGAGCGAAGAGGACAAAACCAAGTTGGAAGGCGGGGTAAGGAAATGAGAATATAATATCGTATGAAGTTATTTCATTCTTTTTCTTCTTCCACCGTTCGTGGAACCGTTATATCATTAATTACACAAAAATCATTTGAGTAAAACATAAATTAGGAACACGTGAAGCGATTTAGAGAAGTAATTGTTCTACGTTCTGTAGTTTGTAACGATTGCGAAGACAATGTGTATTTGAGATTCTATTTACAGACGTGCCAAAATTTGACACAGTCGCAAATGTTCAACCCATGTTTAAGATACGAAATGTCGATTAAGAATGTCCAATACGGGAGAATGGACAATAGAACATACGCGCAAAAGCTCCCGAGTTCACGTCAGTGCTTGAACCAATTTCATTTTTCGTAATTTTTTTAGAAATTTCTAGGACCACGGTTCTAAAAAAAATTACACACGTCTTTATGTCGATATTTTACAGCTAGTTACCAAGTTTCAATTCGGTCGAGTCTATATTTCTTGAGTTATCGAGGAAATGATATTCCTGGTGATGAACTCCCTTCCATCGTATTGGGATGCGCCAACTACCATGAACATTTCAAGTCGCTATCTTCTGAGTGGAACCCAATCGTTTGAGACCAATGTAAAAAAAAAATTTTCTTAGGTTACGAATTTCAAATTCAATTTTTTGTAAGATGCAATTTCACCATAAGAATCCATTGATATCATTTTCAACTCTAACAAGCTAATACATTCGGAGATATGATTTTTCAAAATTTCAATAATAAATCGTACTTCTGTGTTTCCACAGAATTCTGTATTTGATTATTATATCTATGAATTATTATATGATCTGTGTTCTTACATGTCATCTTATTTTCCTATGAGAGATAAATGTCAAAATTATTTCTGGTTCGTTATTCTTGATATAAATTACACCTCCTGTTCCAGACAACAAAGTATGATTGAATGCAAAATGACCAATGAAATAACCTCAGCTATCGTAGAATTATGAGTATGATATGATATTATACGGTGATAATATAATGCCCGTGGATAATCCATATGATGATGGAAATATATACTTTGGTAACATACATAATCAAATTGGGTTCAGAATATCTCCAATAAAACAAAACTACAATATTGTCTAAGTTTTAATCGATATAATATAATTTTCAGAGTAGACTTGAGGAATGAGTATCTCGGATAAGTTCATTATTGGCGAGAATCAGTCTGTTTGAATTTATTTTCTTTCATGATGCAATTCTATCGTAAGAATCCATTATATCATTCCCAGAGACCAATAATTTAGGAGATATGATTTGTTAAAGTTTGAACAAGAGCGCCAAAGTTCCTGTCCACAGGGCTTTCCCAATTTTTATTATTTATTCCAAAAGTTCATGCAGCATTTCGAGAGGGTATGTGAGCTGCGAATAGAAAATAGAATATGCACGCAAAAGCTCCTGACCTAATTTCCTGGCTTTTCTCGATTTTTTTACTTTTTTTAGCCATATTATTGGATTCTATGCATCTGTATAGAAATTATAATAAATCATTTAGAGACTCTATTGGCAAAACGCCCTGATCTTGTTGATCTATGGGAAAATAGCTACAATATGGCTGATTTTTCGGATATCTCATATAAATTCATAGTTGAATCTAGTGATATGACATCGAAAATTGTTGATTTAATAATTTCTGTGCTTCAGTATTTTTCAGTTACAATTAGAAGTGTCTTCTCTCGTTGGGACACTCTTTATAAGTCAGCAAATAATTCAACTAACTGAAGATGATTTCTTACTCCTATTATATTGAGATTAGAAATAGAGTGTTAGTAGCTCGCCTATAACATATCCTGTCTTACAGCATATCGTGTACATACGTATGTAAAATATTAATATTAATGATAGTTTCTGACATGCACTGACCACAATTTCATGCCGATAAAACACTGGGTATTTTAAGGAGCACATAATGCTTTTATTTCGATATGAAATTTGGCAACGGTCCTACAAACAAACAGTATTGGATTTCGAGAGTAATCATCTCGCCAATTTTTATATACAATAAATATAAATTCAATTTATATTGTTGCCAGAGGGAGGATTTTCATATCCATTTCCTGTTGTTCTTGTTTTTCGTTCTATTCTTTATCCACATCTATCATTCTCCCAAATGTATGCAATTTTTGGCGCTCTTGTTCCTCGGAACAGAGTGCTCATTAATTTGCCCAAATGTCTGCAATTTTCGAATTTTTGGATGAAAATGGTTCTAAACGATTTGTTTCGACTCACTGATCAAGAATCCGTGGTAAAAATCGATTATGTCCGGCCGATCCGGCCACACGATAACTCTCGAATGGAATGAGCAAGACAGTAGAAATTTTCAGAGTAGGTTATCTCAGTTAAATTCGTAATTGGGCAAAATTGGCCTGATGGTTTTGGAATTTTTTTTACATTACAAATTTCAAATTCTATTTTTTTTTGAGATGCAATTAATTGTTTTTGATGGTAAGTCGAAAAACTTTCAATTAGTCGAAATATCAATATATCTCAGGCTCAGTAACCCCTGTATATTCGTTATATCCTAGCCTTGAAAACTACCAAATAATTTATCTGTCACATGAAACAGTGTCTATATTTCACTTCAAATTTCTAGAGCACCACTGCATCACCCTATATTTGATGTGACTAAGTTGACCTTACCTCCATTAAGCAGATAGGTGCTACGCTTTGGATGTCTTAAAATTGATTGGATTGATTCATCATGATACACTAACAAATTCGAGGAAACCTTTCCTTATCAAATTATCAGCGATATCGTTGCGTAAAGTAATAAGTAATATCAAAATTCCTACTGAATCCTGATAATTTGCGAACGAAGCATGCCGTTTTAGGAAAACTTCCATCTGTGGGATTTCGCGTATCTAATCTGAGATATGTATGAATCACTCTTTTATCGAAGTTGTTATTTACTCTCGTACCAAACTTCATTGTCTAGGAAAAAATGGGGCCACGGGGTTCCTTATAGTCCAAGTACATACAACAATTGAGGCGATAATGATGGGAACATTAATTTAGTTAATTATATTAATTTGCTACAAATTCATTAATTAAGGTTGAATAAACAGAATTAACATCTATTTTGGAGTTGGAATTCCTCAGGTCGCCCTTTATGTCATTCTGTGAAAAACATTTGGAAAATATTGTTTTGCGATGTGTACCCATGATTTGGAAATCGCAACAATAAGGTGGCTGAAACCTTTAACTGCAGGATCTTTATAAATGATTGAAACATCGTAGTTGGTTCTGAAATGCTCTCATTTTGTCGCTTCATATGCATGCTCTTCACATTTGCAATTCCAGCCACATAATTCATAATATACGCATAACCTCTCTTTCTCCTTTGTTTACATTGGCAATGATAAATGATGAGTTGCAAAATGATTGTCACTGGGAGATCACTTTTCCTCTCATCCCAGTTGGGACCATTAATGTTTATTATACAGAATAAATTGATTTTATAGTTAATATAGTTCGCATTAAGTTTGTAGAAAGTGAAATTTTCAAATAAATGAATTTTTGGATTTGAATTTTCATTAAGCGTGATTATGGGTACATAACATATTTGCTGAGCCTAACTCCTTCTCTGGATTTACAACAGACCTTGTGGTGACCACAGTAGGGTAATATGAACTGCTTTTACTCCGTTTTAAGGCTTTTTCTTTCAGAAAATATGCAGCTGGTGGAATGGACAGTGAATTATGCATTAGTTGGGATTCTATTCGCCATTTCAAGAGCTATATATATATATTAGCTATTGACAGATATAAATAATCTGTTCTCTTGTGTTTGAATGGAATAATTGATAACTGAATGCGTAACAAATCAATATAAATGGATAGAATATATTGACTAACTGGAGGATAACTCCCAGTTTGGGAGTTTGGTCATTTGCTAGAATGCTAACAATGATTTCACATCAAATGTTAAAAATTTGCTCCATTACTCTCCAGGCATTTATAAATTATTTTTGTTTGTTGTCAAATATATTTTTTGATATTTTTGGGCCAATATTTTGGCAGCACATTGTCATTGAAGATTGGAGGTCCTCAATATTATCGTATTGACTGTTGAAGACCTCATCTTTAAGATATGCAAAGATGCTAAAGTCCAGGGGAGTCAAGTCTGGAGAGCGTGTTGTAAAGGAAGGCTGGAGTCCTCGACTTATTATACGGTTGTCATAGATCTCCTGTAGATAGCTTAGATTTGCAGAAGTAGTGTGGGCAGTTGTCCCATCTTGTTGAAAATATCCCAACTGTATTTCTGCATTCAATACAAGAGAATGGACAATAGAACATCCGGGCAAAAGCTCCTGACCTCACGTCAGTGCTTGAACCAATTTTTTTTCGTAATTTTTATAAAATTCTCTAGGGTTACGGTTCTCACGAAATTTTACACATGTCTTTATAGTCCTATTATATTCTACTTTGAGTTATCGAGTTATCGAATTTACCATGGTAAATTCGAATTAAGAGTGTCCAATACAGGAGAATGGACAACATAATTTACTATGGTATATTCTACTTTGAGTTATCGAGTTATCGAATTTACCATGGTAAATTCGAATTAAGAGTGTCCAATACAGGAGAATGGACAACATAATTTACTATGGTATATTCTACTTTGAGTTATCGAGTTATCGAATTTACCATGGTAAATTCGAATTAAGAGTGTCCAATACAGGAGAATGGCTTAATAATTTACTATGGTAAATTCGATTTAGGGTGTCCAATACAGGAGAATGGACTTCACGTCAGTGCTTGAACCAATTTTTTTTAGATTGAATTTCTATAAATCTTTCAAAAGCCCAACCCCTAAAAGTAATCCAACCTAACAACCTATATCCCTTTTCTACTTCGCAATACATCAACTTATAATTCAGCGGGCCTCCAACTCTTTTTCCAACCAAACAATAAGGATGGTATCATCTAGAACCAATCCCACATGGTTCGGTTTTGCAGTTCCGTTATGTTTGTAGGTAATATGGAAATATGGCCGACGGTATTCCGTCTAAAGTTTCGATAAAACACACCACGATTGCACGAAAATCGTTTAAAAAGAACCACTTTGCCTACATTCGGGTAGATACGTGGGTAGAATCTCGCGAAAACTGGTTTCGGAAGATTCGAATCGAGATTCAAATCTTCGCTTTTAGTCCATAATGAAAATAGATGGACGTGATTATCCTTACAATATAATGGAACGGATTTCTAAGTATGATTCATACATTTGTGCCCATTGTATTGCGGTTCAAGTAAAATAACTACATGAATAAATATTTAACTTGAGGTGAAGCTGTTTTAATAAATTCTGAATTTATTCCGCAGTTATTTGATAAGGATATTTCTGATATCTACTTGAGGTCTTGAAGAATGAAAAGGAAACCAGAACTTCAATTTTCTACCCACTTTTTGATCTATGTTAATGAGCATGTTGTTACGAGCTAAGTATTTATGTTTTTAAAAATAAATCATCTTTTATATTGAATTGTGATGTCCATACATATAATACAAGGGCGAAAGATAATTTTAGGGTACCCTTCAGCAGACTGAACATTGGGAGAGAGTCCCCGGAAGCCCTAGGGAAAAAGGTTTTCAATGCTTTGCCGAATTTTCTGAAAGTTGTTGTCGGTCTAAACTGTTTTAAAAAATCGTTGCGTCAATTTTTAATAGAAAAATGTTTTTATACTCTCGAGGAGTTTTTTAATGGTTGTTTGGTTTCCTGACGAATTGTGGTTCCGTTCTGCGTGGCTGTTACCTGCTATTACTGTAAAAAATAATTTATATGATTCAGTGTTTATATGATTTTGTCGAGTATTTATTGTGCTGATTAATGTGTTATCATTCTTATTTTTAGGATTGAGTTATAAATGACATTTTCCATACAATGTAAAATTTGTCTTGTGGAAATAAAGAGATATTATTATTAACATACGAGCTTGGAATGTTAAATGGTATATGCTTTTCTAATAAAGTTGGAAAAGCACTGTATGGACCCATTCAATTACATACATTCAATGTTGATTCGGAAAAAAACAGTGCTGTGTTTGTGGCGGCGTAACGACACAAATCAGTTCAATCGTATAATTGTGCCATGAGATAAAAAAGTGGGATAGCCCTGTGGACGGGAGGTTTGGTGCTCTTGTCCAATCTTTGACAAATCATATCTCCGAAAGTATTGGTTTCTCAGAGTTGGTAATGATATCAATGGATTATTATGATAGAACTACATCATGAAAGAAATCAAAATCCCTATGCATCTTATCTTTATATGACGGTCCAATTTTGGCTACAAGTAATTAAA
Source organism: Halyzia sedecimguttata (assembly GCA_937662695.2). Lineage (NCBI taxonomy): Eukaryota > Metazoa > Arthropoda > Insecta > Coleoptera > Coccinellidae > Halyzia > Halyzia sedecimguttata. The sequence continues at coordinate 80,682,241 of OW569415.2, read as the reverse complement.
ATGTGGGAAAGCCCTGTGGACAGGAGCTTTGGCGCTCTTGTTCAAACTCAAAGACAATTCATCTCTGAAATTATTGGTTGGGAATGATATCAATGGATTGTTACAATAGAACTGATTCATAAAAGCCAACTTAGCCAATATACCCGTCTTGTTTCCACTGAAGATATTCTGAACTTATCAAATAATATGTTTCCATCATCGTATGCATTATTATCAAAGGGCATATAAGGTAGGGATAATTATAATATCCAATAGTTGGTCATTTTGCATTAAAATCATACTTTGTTTGTTAGATTGTTATAGATTATTGAAAGAAACCTTTGGACATGTCTGGTATAGGTAAATAAGACTTCATGCATGAACAGTGAACACAGATAGAACACAGACATATAGCCTGTGAAAACGTAGAATTACGATGTATTATTGAAGTTATGAAATATCATATCTCCGAAAGTATTAGCTTGTTAGAGTTGAAAATAATATAAATAGATTCTTATGATGAAACTGCATCTTAAAAAAAATTGAATTCGAAATTTGTAATGTGAAACAATTTTTTTTTACGTTACTCCGGATCCATTTTGCCGATTTTGCCCAAAAACGAACTTAACCGAGATATTCATCTCCCAAACCTACTCTGATAATTTCAAATTTCTAGCTCATTCCGTTCGATAGTTATCGTGTTAACGGACGGACGGCCGGACAGAATCGATTTTGACCATGGATTCTTGATCAGTGAGTCGAACCAAATCGTTTAAGACCATTTTCATCCAAAAATTCCAAAATTACAGACATTTCGGCAAATTGATAAGCACTCTGTGCTTATCGAGGAACAAGAGAACCAAAAACTATCAAGAGAATTCTGAAAAATTGAGTAAATGAAATAGCCAGTTTAATTTATGAAAAAAATCTAATGTAATCAGTCTAGAAAGAACTCAAACCAGAATACTTATGTAGGAAATCTTAAATAGTGTTACTAAGGAATAACTACCAGTACATTAGTTGGAAATTCCGTTCTAAATCTTCCATAATTATGCTCGACTTCCTTGCATCATTCATTTTCGACTCACTAACCAAAAAAACTCTGCCTATGAACCTAGCGAATCCAAATTTCAAATTCTTTATATGCTTAGGTACATCAACCAAACTGTCCAGAAATACACTTTCAGTTTCGTTTGACACTAATGACGTTTATCTTTCAAACTGGACCAAATGACAGCTACCGCAAACAGATAGAACCCAGACAGATTCGCATTCTGTGAAAACATAGAAGTACGATATATTATTTTATACATATTTTTCAGAGTTTGGGAGAGAAAACCCAAAAATAAACCATTTAATAATGAATATACCACAGTATTCTATAATGATTATTTACCCTATATTACTTATATCTAAATTTAGCCGAGAAAATGGTATATATCGATACCAAACTCGATTAAGAATGTTCAATAGACCACATTAGTTAGGTTAGAATCATTCGCTTGGCGGGAGATCCATATTCAAATTTTTTAACAAGGAATTTCAACTTTGAGATGAAACCACCCTATTTAAAAGAGAATGTTAGTACAGAGACAACAAGTATTGGGTACCTTCATCATTGGTGCATGTTTTCATGTTATTTCCACATTAAAATCTACTTCTATTTATTCTTAAATCAAAATTGAAACCATTCTAGTTCGAAAGATTTCCGTATGTCGTAGATGACTTCTGTTGTACGTCATTACAAGGCCGATTTAGGGTTAGGTTATTATTTTTGACTGATTTCGAGTGAGCTAAGACATACGTCAATCGAATTTGGTGAACACTTTTATATTTATTAATTATTTTGGAAATATACAATTTTGTTATGAAAACTTGATTCTAAATGGTTGAGAAAGGTTCACAGAATCTATTTCAAGCAAAATGAACCTCAAGAAATTAGCCAAAGTATCTAAAAACAGGCGAGAAATTCGCGTAAATTTTAGGTCCATAAGAAATGCATGGGGAATTCAGTGCTCGGATCCACGGATGGATCGTAATTCAAATTTTCCGCCTAACCTAACTAATGTGGTCTATAGGGGTGAGTGGGCAATAGAACATGCCCGCAAAAGCTCCTAACTTTACGTCAGTGCTTGAACCAATTTTAATTATCAAACTTCTGAATCAGTATTTCTCAAACATATCATATTACAAATTCAATGCGGTAAATTAAGTTTTCTTTGGAGCGGAGAAGTGTAAATGTGAAGGATGGAAATATTAGATGAGATAAAAGATATAGAGGTACAATTTGCTAGGAAAAGAATGATCATAAGAGTATATAATTTAAATCGTTTCTCGACATGGGATCGTTGAATTTGTCGTGAATCATTTCCCATGTTATCTTAATTTAGTGACAGAGTTCATCAAAATTTTGATAAATTATAATCGTTTGTACCGTGCATCGTTTAATCGTTTGAAACTATCGCAAAATAAACTTTAACGAAGGTAACCTTGGATTAAAAAAAACTCGTTTCGTTTTATTGCATATTGGTGTACGTGTTCAGACCCATGGATTCAATAATTACCAATAAAAGTTGTTAATTATATTGTATTTTGTTTTCATTACAGTTAGGTATCTGAAGCATGGTGAAACTAATGGAAGTAGTTTTACATAAAATTTTAATTGCACGGATTTGATGAACAAACATTCTGTTCAAACTAAAATGAATGTATAAATATTGTGCTCAGTTTCTTTCAATATGCAAATTCAAATTATTTCTAAATAATTTTTCCTGGGGGTAAGGGAAGAAAGCCAAAACAACAAAATTAATTCTAATTATTCGAATCGTTTATTAGCAAAAGTGGGAAACCTCTGGGGACAGGGGCTTTAGCGCTCTTCTCAAACTACTAATTATTCAAATTATGACAAATCATATATCCGAAAGTATTGCTTTCTCAGAGTTGAGAATGATATCAATGGATTCTTATGATAGAACTGCATCATGAAAATTAAATTCAAAACGTAGGTCTATGCTTCACCTCTTATGTTGTATTTACATACATCAGCAAATTATAATTAGTTTTGGCGTAGGTCAATGTGGTATCAATCTGACATCAATCTTGTCATCAATCCGGATCATCAGTCCATCAGTCTACGCGTATACAATCACTTTCCCATACATCTGACATCAATCAATGATTGATGTCAGACTGAACTGATACCTGATTGACCGAGTAACCTTCGTCATAGAGCATTCTATGAAATCATAAAGTTGCGATTAATTATTGAAATATTGAAAAATCATATCTCCGAAAGTATTAGTTTGTTAGAGTTGAGAATGCTATCAATGGATTCTTATGATGAAACTGCATTTAAAAAAAAATGAATTTGAAATTTGTCTTGTTGTTTCGAAACCACCCGCCGATTTTACCCAATAACGAACTTAATCAAGATATTTACCTACCCTGAAAATTTCAACTGTGTAGCTCATTCCGTTCGAGAGTTATCGTGTTAACGGCAAGCCGGACCGGCCGGACAGAATTTTGACCACGAATACTTGATCAGTGAGTCGAAAATAAGATGACATGTAAGATCACAGATCATATCATATAATAATTCATAGATAGAATAATTAAGCATTCTGTGGAAACATAGAAGTACGAATTATTATTGGAATTTTGAAAGATCATATCTCCGAAAGTATCAGCTTGTTAGAGTTGAAAATGATATGAGTGGATTCTTATGGTGAAATTGCATCTTAGAATAAATTAATTTGAAATTTGTAATGTAAAAAAAATGTACGAACTTAAACGAGATATCTCTCTCCTAAACTTACTCTGAAAATTTCAACTGTTTAGCTCATTCCGTTCGAGAGTTATCGTGTTAACGGAGAGCCGCACAGAATCGATTTTGACCACGGATTCTTGATCAGTGAGTCGAACCAAATCGTTTAAGACCATTTTCTTCTAAAAATTCGAAAATTACGGATATTTGAGCAAATTTATAAGCACTCAGTTCCGAGGAACAAGAGCGACAAAAATATCAAGATCTTTCAGTTTAAAATATCAGGACGTATGTTAGCAGTTATTCGCTCAATATTATTCTGTAAATCGCTCAAATTTGCTGGATGATTGTTGTGAACCAATGACTTGATGTAGCCCCAAAGAAAGAAGTCCAATGGAGTTAAATCGCGGGATCGAGGCGGATATAATTTATCGGATTGAAATAATCGAATCACCGAATTTTGTTTTCAATAAAGTCACTGTTTTATTGGCAGTATGACAAGTTCCACCGTCCTGATGAAACCACATATTCTGCAGATCAAGACGAGCCAATTCAGGCCATAAAAAATCAGTCGACATTGAACGATAACGATTTCCATTGATAGTAACCGCCTAATGAGCTTCATTAAAAAAATAAGGTCCAATGACTCCTCCAACATAAAATCCGCACCAAACAGTAAGTTTATGAGGATGTAATGTAATGCAGTTCTGGATATTCTTCAGGTTATCACCACTCCAGATACGGCAATTCTGCTTGTTAACATAACCGTTTAAACAGAAATGAGCTCCTTCGCTGAAAATGATTTTCTTATGAACGTCTGCATCATTTCCGATCTTTTCTAAGCACCAATTACTGAATACACGACGCTTTAAATTTAAATGATCAGTTGGTTCGAGTTCTTGGGTTAAAACAATTCTGTATGGATGTAAACCAAGGTATTCGTAAAATTCGCCACAAAGACGTCTGGGTGATGCCTAGTTCTTGTGAACGACGAGAAATCGATGAATTTTGGTCTTCACGAACACTTTCACATACGGCAGCAATATTCTCTTCACTTCTTGCATTTCTATGCCTACTGGCACTGAAAGATCATCAAGTGTAAGATTTGTTTCAAACTTTTCACTAAACGTTCATTTATTCTTTTATCCGGTTAAAACACTTAAAGTTATAAACAGATCGCGATTTTGCATAATAAATTTGGATTATTTGTAAACGTTGTTGAAGCATGTACCTTTCTATGATTAAATGGTAGCATTGACTTGACAAATACAACTGTCAATATCACAAATAAAAAATGGCTGCCGTGCGTGAATAATGTCAATTTGAAAATGGGGCGTTCCATTGAAAGACCTATATGTAATATGATATCCGATTAGTTGAATTTCTGGAACAGTTCTATGTTTTAGGGTTGAATTAAAAAATAACCTGCATATTCATAGAAGATTCACGATCTCAATGATTTCATAGAATTTTCTTGATTTTTTTCGTCTTACATCACGGCTCAAATATCCCTGAAATTTTGCAAGAGCCTTCGAAATTTTATTTTATAGCCCAGTTCTAGATTTGAGCTCAATCGGATCTATATTGTAGGAAGTTTTTGAAAATATTGTTTATTTTCCTGAAAGCTCGTGGTCGAAGCTCCTGGCCTCATTGCTTTTCCAACTAGTTAAAATTCACGGTGTGAGTTTTTCACCGCACGAATTTTGCGAAAACAAGCCCATTCGAAAGAATAAGAGAAAATTCCTAATAAAATTGTTTAGTTAACGAACACAATGAACAATACGGATGGCCAACCATGGAATCCGCATTGAATTTAAATTAGTTTGCTGAAATATGTGGCCTTGGGACGTTGTTCGTTGAAACATATGAGCATGGGCTGGGTAAACTTAATTTTAATTTGAATGGTCCACACTTCAGAACCACCTTCCATCACAATATACGAGAACCATGAATAATTAACCTACGAGGACATGACTTATATTATGTCATATCAAGTGTGTTCGATTTGAATCCAACAAGTTCATGTTATAGACATGGGAATTAAAAAAAAATTGGTTCAAGCACTGACGTGAAGTCAGGAGCTTTTACGCGCATGTTCTATTGTCTATTCACCTCTATTGGACTCTCTTAATTGAATTTAGCATCGATATATACCGTCTTCTTAGAATACATTTCATACCAATTTAATGACAGTCTTGAAAAATGAGAGAATCGTCTGTGATTACAGAATTTTCAATCCTGACATATGAATTTTATTGGATTTGAAATTCGTTGAATATCTAATAATATAAGAAAAAACTTACGCTTCAAGTAAATTTAGGATACGATATTCCGCGAAAATGAATGGGTCGGCATTCTACAAGTAATTACCGAGTTTTAATTGGATCAGATTTGTATATTTTGAGTTATAGAGGAAATAACAACAAAATTTCAGACGAGTATAACTCTAATACCGTTTGGTCGACTATGCCTATTAACAAACTCAAACGTCGCATTCGCATGCACAACTTAACCTAAAAATGGCAAGTCGCTATCTCTTTCCGTTCTCAGGTTATCGTGACATAAATAATATTTTTTAAAAATTTTCTGTGGTAGGATTGTCGAAAAATAAACATCTTCATGTCAGTATTCTACTAGCTACCAAGTTTCAATTTTATCGAGTCTATATTGGTTGGTGACAAAATTATTACTCGGAAACCGTTGGGACGATTATGCCCATTAACGAACTCGTCCGTCGTATTTGGACACGCCCCCTACCCTGAAAATTTCAAGTCGCTATCTTTTCGTTCTCAAGTTATCGTGGTAACCGACGGCCGGCCGGACAGAATCAAATTTGACCTCGAATTCTTCATCAGTGAGTCGAACCTAATCGTTTGAGACAATTTTCGACCAAAATTCCGAAAGTTACAGACATTTGGGCAAAATGATAGCAAGTTGTTCCCCAGAAAATTCTATGAAATTGTGATTCTATGAATGATACAGGTTATTATTTAATTCATCAAAATTCGTCCAGTATACCATATTTGATTCTCTTTGACCAATGAATGGTTTTCAATATCGATATAACTATCTCAATAATTGTTTTCCTAAGTCCTCTGAAATTGACAATAATTCTTTCGTATTGAAAATTATCAAAGAATAAATGAATAAGCAATATTAGTTTGTTTTTAGTATTTACCGAATTTATATTATATAAATGTCACAAAGGGAATTTACCTGTTATTCAAATATATTCTACAAATTATTACTATTCCTTCACATCGAATTTAGGCATGCTCTTGACGTATCTACTTGTCAAACTTAACCTCGGCGTCCACTCGGAAATAAATATCAACATAGACAGACATAAATATTATGTTGTCTATGACATGATAATTTATTGAATTTACTCCAGGCATGTCAAAAATAAAAGACTGTTGACAACTTAGTTGGTCGAGTGTAAAAAAATGGATTAGTACACCTGGATCGTTGGAATATTTCGATATTTCGGCAATCTCGTCGCGATAAGCATTTTTGGACCACGGATTATTGTTCATTGATCTCTCCTGCAGACTCCTGAATTTTTTCAATTCTTTATTTTCATATTTAATGAGTTCAAATAATATTTATTCATGAAAGGTCTGAAGGGAGCGAGGCTTACGTAAGCCGGAGTACCCGTTTTCGGTAGTATTTTCAACCCTCTCGGAAAATTATGAATATTGGTCCTAGTTCCGGAAGTTGAGACTTTTCTTTATGAAATTTCCTCCTCTTCGTTAATCTTTTTTCAAATTTGAATTATCTCAGATAGTTTTTTAGATATTGGCAAAAAACCAAAGCCCCTCCTTTTTTTTACCTCAATCATAATTTTCGGAAAATACGCAAAAATTTTCACCTAAAAAGCACTTGTTGACTAGACTATATCGTTGAAATTCTGCGAGAGTCATCAAAACCTTATTTCATTTTAAAGTTCTAGATTTGAACTCGATCGGATCTATATTGTTGGAGATTCGAGCAGCCTTGTGTGAGTTCAGTAAATGGTTGGGGAAGCGATGCCTCGATAACTTTCGAACGAAAGGAGATAGAGGGACTTGCAATCTTCAGGGTATGTTGCGTATCTGAATGGTACAGTTAAATTCGTTTACGGGCATAATCGGCCCAACGGTTTCGGAGTTATATCCACCTGAAATATTATTTCCTAAAATACAGACTCGATCGAATTGAAGCTTGGTAACTGGTTGTAGAATATATACATAAAGAAGTGTTTAAAATTTTGTAAGAACTGTACCCCTAGAAAATTTCAAAAAAACTGGTACAAGCCCTGACGTGAAGTCAGTACATGGTAAATTCGATTATAAGGGTGTCCAAAACAGGAGAATGGAGAATAGAACATACGTGCAAAAGCTCCTGACTTCACGTCAATGCTTGAACCAATTTTTTACGTTGGTGTTGTTTTTTTACTATTCATTGGGCAATAGTGTGCTTTTTATTGTTATTGAGGGATAGAAAATCCAGAAAAATACCACTACATTATTAATAGACCTTCCAAAGTTTCCTTTAATTATTACTTGATAATTTATACTCTCTAAAAATGGCTATAATTTTTTCCAGCTCACTCCCGAAGACGAAGAAAGACGCAGGCGTAGACGAGAACGCAACAAAATTGCAGCAACGAAATGCCGTTTGAAAAAAAGGGAGCGAACGGCCAACTTGATAACCGAATCTGAGACCCTTGAACACCAGAATTTAGAACTGAAGAGTCAAGTGCACGAACTTCAACAGCAGAAACGTACCCTTGAGGATGTGTTGGCCCAACACCGGCCTCTGTGTCAACATCAGATCAAACAAGCGACCCGAGACGCTCTTTACAAGCTCCCCCCAGTATCATCAGTCATAGAAAACCATTCCTATAGTCACAATAATCCAATAAATGCTAATTTCGAGAGAACGACGCAACTGGATGAATACCCCAAGTCAGATTCGCCCTGCTTCAATTTTTCCACCTACGTCAAAAATAACCAGTATAAAAATCCACCTAAGATAATAGTGGAAGAAATAAATGACAACTCAGTCCTTATAACCAACCTAGATAATCCTCATGTTCACCAAAATTATTACAATCAGTGTCATAGTTATCCCAGTCAAAGTTACAGCAATTCATCAGGCCTGGGCAATGGCTGTTTGGCATAATGTGAAAAATTTACTGGGGAATATTCTGATTTTTTGAGAATTTTATTATATTTTTAAAGTTCATATTGTATATTTATTTGAGTCCAACAATTTAATTGTAAGCCATGTTATCATTAGGATTTTTGAGTATAATTTAGTAGGTTCATACACTTTTGTGTTTGAAATCCATATTTCTATTTGTTGTTATGGAATGTTTTTTCTGATTTTAGTCTTCACTGTGAAATATTTTTTCGTCCTATTTTCAGCCTTTCGATACAAAATTTCATCCAATTTAATATGTTTGGACAATATTCCTACAAGAATAATGTATCAATGAAGCGTCAACAACAATGGGATAAATTTCGTTACATTCCAATACTTTTAGAATATACTCTCGAAATGAAAATAGATAGGATATGAATGAACTCTTTATTGTCCCCAAATCTAGGTAAATATTTAGAATATACAACCAGCCTTCCTAAATTAACGAGTATTTTTCTCAAGAAAATAACAACATGAACAAATTTATGCGAAAATTTTATTACAAAGAATCGTTAACTTCTTTGAAAGTTTTATTCAATATACCTACCCTTATTTATAATGGATATTGTCCAAATATCATAGACCATTCTGTTTTTGCCCCTTGTCCTTGATCAAGAAAGGGATATCTTCGAAATAATGTGCAGCAATTTTTTTCTACAAAACTCAAAAATGTAACCGAGGGAATTGGAGATTTTGGAAAAAAATAGCTGCATTATCCAAGGCTGCAGTTACCATCGCCAGAAGAACCTTACACCTTGTACCCTACTTTCTTGCACTGTGTGTGCATTAGTTATTGATTTTCAAACATTTTAATAATAATAATTGATGGACTAAGACTTGTTACCAGATCTGAGTGTATATTATGAGTATTTAGATGTTGATAATTTTTAGTTTGCAGATGTTGTTATATAATCACGGCAGAACCACAAAGTAACAACATTCCAAAATAATAAAATATGAATTGAAAAAATCTACTTTGTACACTATTTATATATTATAACAGTTTTTGATGTTTACTGCCGCGTTTTTATCAATTTTTTTATTATTATCACATTTTTAGATATTTAATCGTTGTTATCAGTGAATATTTTTCTATTTACTTAGTTATATAAAAGAATTTAATGTACCTCTCCTCGACATACCTTTTCTACCTTATTCTTATCCTTAAGAAATTATAAAAGCAATGTAACACCTAAATATTAAAATATTCGATATATTTCAAAAGTTATAAATATATATATACATATATATATATACAAATCCACTTTGGATTAGTACATTTACATTTGATTTTTAATAATTTCCAGAAAAACAGCAACTCAATGACGTAGCCAGGAATGAATTTCAGGGTGGGTTTTGTAATAGGAATTAATTTCGAGGGGGGGGGTTTGAAATTTTGGCAATTGACTTTATAAGGACAGGAGGTGTAAGGGTCGTTTTCTGTAGCAAGAATGTTTTTGTTTTTAAGAAAAAAATAACATTTCGGGGGGGGGGGGTTGAACCTCCAAACCCCCCCCCCCCACCCCTGGCTACGCCCTTGCAGCAACTTGTACAGTCTTGAGTACCATTTTCTATTTCACTATAAATTTCAAATTTAATATGGTGAGAAAACTGTCACATTCCTTTTATAATATTTTTTTTTTCATTTAGTTACTTAAGCAATTTATTTTCCATAAATTCGCTTTCAAGAAGGGCTTGAATGAAGCTTATTAATCATTGTTAATATACTATGCAGATCATCGTTTCATATATTTTTTATACAGAAACTGTGCCTTATTGTTGATTGAACAATAGAACGGCATAAGTTCGTGAACTTCAAAACAAGCTTATAAATTGTGATACAGAGAACACCGTTTGTGTTAAAGATATTTATATATTATATAAATACATGAAATATATATCTTAGCATCACTTCTAAATTCTAGTGTTATTTGTATAAGCTATCACTAGTCTAACAGCTTCTCAGGATGAAGAAACGAAAAAAAATCATGTCTAAAACCTTTAAATTCTGACAAGTGTGTGTGTATTTGAATGAATAAAAACTGTTAATTTTATATTTGGGTCATTTTTACGAATATTTTTGGATTTGAAATTGTTCGGATTCATTAAAAATACCTACATATTTCTTCAGTCAGAATTTGAAGACAACAAAATGCTTTCTTCCAAAAAATATTGTTTTCCTTCTTTAAACATACGAGATTGTTTGAAATAACACTTGTATTGATACTGAAAAAATTAGCAAAACTACAATATAATTATAGTCTTCCCTTCTGTGTCGTACATACGATTATTTTTGGTATATTGAATCGAATTTTAGCGACATATATTTTTGTGTGAACATTTCGAGTATTTTTTTATCTTAGGCTGATTTTTAGACCAAGCATGTGCCATTAGAATTTTCTTCCGCGTATTTTCTCGATAACCTCTGAATGCACCATTGCTTTTCACATTATTTTTCTACGTTTTGATACTTTCCAGAATTTCTATTTAACTACTGTTACTAAATTCCAGATTTTCAACAGATTTGTGTATGTTACCTGTACGAAAAACGGGTTCGATTATTTTTAAATTTGTGCCTTATGAACATGTAATCTGTGGAATACTGGATTTAATAAAATTAGTTTTACTTTGGTATTATTTTTTTTATGAGCCTATAAAAGCTATTCCTACCCAGACGGCACCCAATATTCCTGGAATATGCCTACAATATCCTATTTTCCAATAGATATTGCAATATCCCTGGAATATTCCATGAATATGCCATTATCTTATATCCATAAGGCATATTCCTGGAATATACTCCCACGAATATTCCACAGATATTCTCCTTGAATATGACTGGCATATTCGAACGGCATATCAAACTGAAATTTGAGCATTCGAATATCCTATGAATATTCAAATAGTTATTTTCCTAACAAGTGCGGAAAGTGATACTTTCCCGCACGAAACGGCCGTTAGCCGAACGACGCGAAGCGGAGTTCGGATAAGCAGTTGAGTGCGGGAAAGACACTTTTCGCTCGAGTTAGGAACAATGTTTTTTCTACAAGCACTTTTATTATAGGTATGAGATCGATTTGAGTTCAACACACAGAACAAATTTGATATTATTAATTCATAATACCTACACATGAATGACAAGCGTAATCCTTGCATGTCGTTACCATCATACCTATACTGTCATCAATGTCATCGTTGTCGTTCGGTTCATAGAGGCATATGAAATATTTATATCTATGAACTGGAATATTCATTTATTCTTTATTATTAATAATATTAATTGGAAATAAAACGAGGATAACTAACAGCAAACAAAAATAAACTGCAATAAGGAAATTAAGAATAGCTATGTATAATATACAGGGTGTCCCAAAAATACCACGCGAAAGTGACACTGGAGATAGATTGGCATTAGGTCTATCAGATAGCATCAACATGACCTCAGTAAAAGTCCGCTGGTTTTCGAGATATCACCACTGTTGCGTCCCATGACTTCACATGTTGGGAAGCGCTCATTTGTATTTCTAAACAAAGCAGCTTGCAAGTAAAATATCTTGTCATACTTCAACCCTTGTAGAAGTATTTATGACCTATTTCCTGTGAAATAATGATAAAATGCATACAACAACTAACACATATAAAAATCTAGAATTTTCCGATTAAATCGCCACGGCTTTGGCTATTCACTAAATCGAGGGGGTAGATTCCGAATCTGTAATTAGTTTTTCCGTATCTCGATTAATTTTGGTAATATGGCGAAAAATCCGACTGATTAGTCCATTTTCCGGAGGTAGAGCCAGAAATTGCGACTTTCTTCGTCATTGCTCCGAAACTAATCGAGATACGGAATATCTAATTACAGATTCGTGATCTGCGTACCCGATTTAGTGAATAACCAAAGCCGCGTCGACCTAATCGGAAAATTGTAGATTTTTGTATGTGTTGGATACTAGAGAAAACTTTTTGGCGTTTGACGGATTCGCTCATTACCTAATATTTTCCGAACGGATAGAGATACAGAAAAAATAGATACATAAATCTAAACGTCGTCCACCGACCAATCATCGGGGAAAATTTGGATATCGAGATGTGAAAATCATAGATTTCGGACGGGAAAGAAGAATTTTCCTTCGATTCCGGGTCAAAAGTGCCGACCCAAAAAATTTTTTTCATGGTATATCAATACGGAGCTCGAGTCTAATTAAATCGAGGTCGCTGATCACGAATATGTAATTAGTTTTTCCCTAAGTGGCGTACTTTGGGAAAATTTTCACTTAAAGTGAAAAAATTGACGAAAATAGGTCAATTTTGGAACTTTCCACCGCCCAAAAAAATCGGAGTAAGGTGTTGCTGATTTTTTACGTCATATTTGGATCCTTTATCTATCGAATCATCCAAACAATAAATGTCCAGGTCGTACGCTTCGGAAATTATGATTATTTTTCCCGAGGGTCTATTTTCGGAAAATTCTTTCCGCGATATTTCCTCGGAAAATTTTTGTAATAAATATCTGCTGGTAGATTCGGAATCTACGGCCCCGAATCTATAAGAATAAGTACCCGTTTCATAGTTTTGCGTCAAAAAAATTTTCTCGAAAAATGGGATTTTTTTAAGGCTAATGTATTAAAAAATTGCCAAAATTCGACCGGTCTCCGATTTCGATGCAAATTACGTCATTTACTAATTCGGGACCGTAGATCATGAATATATGATCGGATTTTTCATTAGAGAATTTTCCGCGGAAATACCGCGAAATGAATTTTCCGAAAAACAGACCCTTGGGAAAACAATCATAATTTCCGAATAGTACGGCCTGGACATTTTCTGTTTGGATTATTCAGTAGATAAAGAATCCATATATGAGGGCAAAAATCAACAACACCTTACTCCGATTTTTTTGGGCGGTGTGAACTTCCAAAATTTACCTATTTTCGTCCATTTTTTCACTCTAAGTGAAAATTTTCCCAAAGTACGCCACTTAGGGAAAAACTAATTGCATATTCGTGATCAGCGACCTCGATTTAACTAGACACGAGCTACGTATCGATATACCATGAAAAAAATTTTTTGGGTCGGCACTTTGAAATATTTTTGACCCGGAATCGAAGGAAAATTCTTCTTTCCCGTCCGAAATCTATGATTTTCACATCTCGATATTCATCCCCGATGATTGGTCGGTGGACGACGTTTAGATTTATGTATCTATTTCCTCTGTATCTCTATCCGTTCGGAAAATATTAGGAAATGAGTAAATCCGTCAAACGCCAAAAAGTTTTCTCCAGTATCTAACCCAGGGGTCACCAATTAGTTTCATTGGAGGTCCGTTCACAAAATCTGTATATCTGTCGCGGGTCGTTGATAGCATTATGATGGCATAAGAATTTGACTAGCAGTTAATCTAAATCCAATATCAATAATTAGTAAATAAAACGAAAAGTTATCTGAATTTTTTTAATCAAGAATACATGTTTTCTGGAAAAATGGTCCGCAAAAAAAAGGTTCGCGATCCGCATCCAGACCGCGGTCCGCCATTTGGTGACCCCTGGTCTAGACTATTCGAAGAGCCCTAGTCTGTGAAAGTCGGATCGGTTTCCATGTTACAAAACAATGAATGTGGGAGCGAGATAGCTGATAAGGGTTTTGGTTTTTTTTGATAAGTAGCAATTCTGGTTCTGATTAAAAAAAATTGGTAGTTTTATATCATTTTGAAAAGGGCATGAAATGGACCAGTTTTTGCGATTATTTGTCAATTCAGTCTGATATAATTTTTTTTCACAGCAGTCAGTCAAACTTAAGTTAACGTTTTAACTTCGGCATAAAATACAACAAGATAGACATTTTTTGAAGGATTTTGTTCTAGTTGTCGATGAAGTACTTACTTCATTGTTTAAAGCAACTATTCAGGATAGCCTAGGTAAAAAAAAAACATGAGTTTGAAGTAATTTCTAGCAATGCTAGGCGATAAAAGACCGAAAACTGGAGATTTTTAAAAAATACACAAAAGTGGTGATATCTCGAAAACCAGCGGACTTTTACTGAGGTCATGTTGATGCTATCTGATAGACCTAATGCCAATCTATCTCCAGTGTCACTTTCGCGTGGTGTTTTTGGGACACCCTGTATACATATTAGTATCTAATATTTAGTTATTAGTTATATTTATTGTAAACGTGAAGTTGGTCGCATTATGCAAGTTTATAGCAGAAGCCATCATGTTGGTCGAAGTCAGCTGCTCAGTGGAAGGAGATAATTCTGAATTACCGGTTGAAGTGGAAGGAACATGGGAAGGAGCATTCAAATTCAGAATTTTGGTAGCCATCATGTTGGTCGAAGTCAGCTGCTCCGTCGAAGAAGATAATTCTGAATAACAGGTTGAAGTTGAAGGAGCATTCAAATTAAGAATTTTGCTAGACATTTCTTTTTTCTTGTTTACTGATTCTTCCAAATAACAATCAGCAACAGAAGTTGACTTCCACCCTCCTAATCGTTTTATATTGGTGATTCCCTCTCCACGGTTAGCTAGGAATGTAGCAGAAGAGCGCCTAAAACTGTGACCTGTGTATAATTCTGGATTTTGTAATCGTAAAAATCCGGCTATTTCGGAAGGTATTCTTCCTATCGTATTTATTCCTATAGGTTGCATTGTACATTTTCCTTTATTGTACCTTAAGAAAAATCGGCGATGGTCTATTTCCTTCGGACGTAAGTTGGCATATTTTCGATATATATTTAAAAAATGGGTTCAAGCCCTGTGGACAGGAGCTTTCTGGCGCTCTAGTTCAAACAGACAAATTATATCTCCGAAAGTATTGGTTTTTCAGAGTTGGGAATTATATCAATGTATTCTTATGATAGAACTGCATCATAAAGGAAATTCAATTCAAATAATAGTTTATTTATCAAGATTAAATGAGCACTCTGAGAATGAGAACTTCACCATGGCAGAAACCAAATTAAAATAGCTGAAATGAATTTGACTCTCTCTTATAGAATAGGATGAAAAGTACGAGTACGAACACAGATCATATAATAAAGCTTAGATAGAATAATTATAGCATTCTGTGAAAACATAGAAGTATGATTCATTATTGAAATTTAGAACTTCATCTTAGCAGAAATTGAATTCAAACATCATAGAAGAATTCAAATTCAACAAGAGTGCCAAAAATTATCAATCCAAAACCAATAGACGAATTCTACCCAACAACGAACTCATCCGAGATATTCATTCCTCAATTCTATGATGAACGATAATATATATCTTTCCTCAAATATACTCCAATACACCAATATTCCAGTTTTGTTTTTAGTGGAGATATTCTGAACTCAATATTATTAACTTACCATTCCCATCATCATATGGATTGACCATCGGCATGAAAATATCAACCAACAAAAAGTATGATATTATATGAGGAGTAACTTTTCAAAACGCATTATGTCCAATTTGGGCGAAATTGAGTTTGAAGCGGATTCAGAAATGTTTTCTGTTGCTCTATAGCCCTATGTAAACAAAATCTTCCAAATGGCATTATGTCCCTCTGTAATTCAAATCCAAAGTATGTAAGCCGCATCGCAATGAATTATGTTTACGTTTGCATTTTTAAAAGAAATAAAATATAACCAAAAACATGTTTTATCGATTTGCTCATGTTAATTAGGTTACAGGCCAACACTTACTGTGCAGACTGTTTTCTCTAAATGTATAAAAAATCGCAACAAACAGCATTATTTTCAATTTCAACCACATCAAAACGCATTATATACAATGAGATGAATCAAAACGCATTAAGTCCAAACGTTTTTTACATTTTCTGTGTATATCTGATCAATATTGATTTAAATGAGATTAGTTATTACCTTTAGATGTAAATTTCTATCAAACAAACTCGACATACTCAAATTATAAGCCAGGGAGGAAGAAAAAATCGTTTTTCGTTGATTCCCAATAAAATGGTTTTTGGACTTAATGCGTTTTGATAAGTTGCTCCTCATATTATGATTCTCATAATACCATTACTGGAATGAATGACAATGAGACAACGTCAAAGTTGACATTATAACAATTCATAGAATAGCCACAGAATAATACTATCATTGAAATTTTGAAGAATCATATCTCCGAAAGTATTAGCTTGTTAGAGTTTAAAATGATATGAATGGATTCTTATGGTAAAACTGCTTATTGAAAAAAATTTTAATTTGGAATTTGTTCTGTCAAAAAAAAATTTTTTTTTGTTACTCCGAAACTATCTGTCAGATTTTGCCCAATAACGAACTTAGCCGAGATATTTATCCCCCAAACCTACTCTGAAAATTTCAACTGTCTAGCTCATTCCGTTCGAGAGTTATCGTGCCTACGGCCGGACGGCCGGCCGGCCGGACAGAATGAATTTTGACCACGGATTCTTGATCAGTGAGTCGAACCAAATCGTTTAAGACCATTTTCATCGAAAAGTTCGAAAATTACAGACATTTGGGCAAATTGATAAGCACTCAGTTCCGAGGAACTAGAGCGCCAAAAATGTCCGTCGTTGGTGTCTTGGGAGATAACGAATGATCTCGATGAATAATTTTTGGAGTCCTTAATTTTGACAATAATCATGTTTCCTTTATCATCTATATCGTCGATAGTTATTTTTGTTAATTCTTCCCGTCTGCAAGCACCAGCCAATCCAAAACTCGTTACCACCTTGATCATTAGGTAAATTTCATCAGGTGCCTCACTCATAAATTTGGATATGTCCTCTTCATTAAAAATTTTGGCTTTTTTCGGACGAAAACCAACATTTTGTCTTTTAATGAAGGCAGTTAATTTATGGAATTTTCCAATATACAAATCTTGCTTCAATTTACAAACACTCTTTATCATAGAATATACGGACCATAATGTGTTCGGTTTAAAAATTTTCGAAATTTCCAAAAAATAAGCCAAAAAGACTTCCTCCTTCCTGGGTTTTACTTTCTTGGAATCACACCAGGCAATGAATTGAGAATAGCGCTTCTCATATTTTTCGATTGATTTGGGTGGAAGCAACTTCAAATTGGCTTCATAAGATGCTTCTAATATGTCCGAGGGCAGGTCATCATCAGATATATCCATTCTTACCGAAAATATTACGTACGGATTGAAATCAATTTGCTATTTTCAAATAAATTAATGACAATTGTCAATTCACATGTTGTTTCCATAGTAACCTCGTCGTAAGCGTTCGATGCATAGAAATATTAGATAATTCAGTATATTCTATATAAAAAGTGTGCGGAAAAAACGCCTGCTAATCCATTTCCGCACTGTTAACAGTGCGGAAATGGATTAGCAGGCGTTTTTTCCGCACTGTTTGGAAATGTGACTCTTTACGATTCGAAATGTGTGCGGAAAAAGGGTTGAACGCGCACGCTTGTAGAAAAAAGCATTTTCATTGCACATTTCTTTATAGATACGTAATAATTTTTGTACTATCAATTTGAAATATTTCGTTAGAAAACCAGCTGGGAAAATTCTTTATGAAGCTTCGCAGCCAAAAATGGAGCATTTAGTAACGTTAGACTTTTAATTATGACAATGTATAACAACAAAATGCGCCTTTATATAGGTTAAATTATTTGTTTATACGCTATATGTATGGAACTGCGGCTATATCTACACAGATCTACCTTATTTCAAAATACTCTTTCAAATCTTTTTTGTACATTATAGGTATTTATTTGATATTTTATTAACATTTTTTTCTTCATATGTATGGAAGTAATGATGACATTTGCACATGAAACAAAATATCGGTTAAATGGCCACCGTTGCTCTGTTGGCAGGATTGCGTTCTTTAGATGAAATTTTGCACATTTTGCAGTAGGGGCTGCTGGATTTGACGTGCAATTTCTTCTTTAAGTTCCTCGGTTGTCTTAGGATGGTTCGCATAGACCTTACTTTTAAAAAATTCCCAGAGAAAATAATCCAAACGAGTTAATAAATCACATTAACTTCTTGGCGGCCAGTTTTGGTCTCCGAAACAAGAAAATACTCGACCTGAAAACTTGGTTTGTAACAAAGTCTTTGTTTCCCTTGCGGTGTGACAGGTAGCGCCATAGTGTTGAAACCACATCTCATTTAGGTTCATTCCGTCTAATTCTTGCCAAAAAAAGTCTGCCAACATGGCCCGCCGAATAAATGATCACACAACTTGCGAATCGTCACAGTAAAATTTTTCCCATTTTTTTAAGGGTTTTCACTATTAACAAACGTTCTTCCAAGCTATAACGCATCAGTTTCGTAAATGTCTAAGTTTTATTTAAACAAACAACTAATATGGTTGACTCAATAATTGACAGTCAAAAATGGGGAGCAATTCGAAATTCAAGTTCTTACTGAGACACCCTTTGCCTTTATAATAGAAGTTAGAAGTCTACCAGAACCAAATCCGAATTTATGCAACCCAACAAGTAGAGGAACGAATATTGCCTTGACAGGTTGCATAAGCGATTTGGATTTTAGTTTCCCGTGAAAGCATTGTATGAAAATGTTTTATACAATGGTGAAAGTATGTCTGAAATAGGGTTGCCAACCTTTATTTCAAAGGACAGTCCTTTATTTTAAAACTATGTCCTTTGTCCTTTTGAAAGGTGTCAAAGGACAGGAAATCTCCTTTGAAATCATTCGAAGATATAAAAAGAAAAAACCACAAAAAAAATTGTCCAAATTTTGTCGCTTGCTACCACCATTTAATATCCCGCGAACTTTTATATCGCAGAACATTGCATTGAGCAAGATTTGGATATACATTCTACAAATTCAATATGTATAATGGTTCTAAAAGTGTAGGTATTTAAAATATCCACCCCCAATGTTCAACTCTTAAAGTGAACTCATTCGAATGAAAAAAAATCGAAAAGCAATATTTCCAATTTGTAAGACATAAATCCCTTATAACAACTAGATTTATTTCATGAAACAGTACAAAATATCAGTACAACGAAATTAATACACAGTAAATATGTCCATCTATTTCCATGATCAAAATAAATTAAATAATGAGAGTTATGAGAGAATTAGGATCCTACAATAATGTTATTGATGGGTATATGGATCAGTTTGACGAAGAATCCTATGAAGCCCATGATAGCGAATCCTATTGCTGTGGCAATAGCGATCTTCTGGAATTCTGTAACAACAAGATTTATAAGTATGTTTTCGGTAAGCCATATTTTCAAAATAATCCGAAGGAAAGTTTACAACGTAAGTTCATTAATGAGTTTGGTTGCTATTTTAGCATACATGAATTCTGACAATTAATAGTCATCAGTTATGAAGAACAATAGACGATGCAAATTCATAATGGAAAATGACCAATATACGATCATGGACAAAATTTCCTAAGAACAATAATCAATTATTATGCGAGTTATTTCATAGAAAAGATAATTTAAATGAATTATATATCTGTTGCAGATAAACATAAGTCTGTGCCAAAACTGTGTTCGAAACAATCTAACCACAAGTTTGTTGGTAATCATACTCAAAAACATGCATTTGTTTCCATCTGGACTTAATGACGCATAAGATTCTTCCACAAGACCAAGTATTACTGTACATCTGTCAATAAGATGTTAAGCGTTGAGCATAACCTTAAAAAATTATAAGAACTGAATGCTTTGGACTACCTCAACATGTGGTTTTAATGAGACGATGCATCTTCATTGAAATGTAAAGGAACATCATTTTAAAAACAAACAGTCCTAATTAAATACCAATACAAAAGCACCTTCCTACAATGTCGAAGTTGATACTTACAGAACTTTGTATGTTAGCATCTATTCAATATTTGATGATTTTATGTTCTTATCAAAGTAATAATACATATTATAATTAAAATAAAGTTCGCCTCTTTGTTGAACGCACATGTTGCCTTATATATTTCACCAAAACATTTGTGAATATATTCAATATTATAGAAATATACATAATATGCAAATTGTTTTCAGTTGGTATATTTCATCAAATTACCCTTATAAAAGCAACTGTTCGATACCTCACATGTCATAATAATAATAATATGTTATCAACAAGGAACATCTATATTTGAGAAGTGAAAGAAACTTTACATAAGATAGATTCTAAACATACCGTGGATTTCACAAAGCTTTGACAAATCTTAATTACCAAATCATTGTGATTCTATGTCGATTACCAGCTCATCTTTGATGCAACCACCGAATTAAATCCACATTTAAGCTAATCGAAGCTTCAAGAAACTAATTTGTTTCTTCATAATAATAACTAAGACTATGGAATTTAACTAATGAAAAATTGGACGATTAAAATAACTTTCTGAATAAATCATGAAATATTCAATTAACTAACGGAATTTAAGAAGTGATGTTGAACACTTCTAGGAATACTCTTAGATGAGTAGTGTACTGAAATAATTTACTCGAAGAATTTATAGCACACAAAATACGAAAATGAATATAATGTAATAATATCAGATGAATAATTACCTTTCCTGTCAGGTTTTGTGCATCTTTTGACTAATCTGATTGAGTCTTTGGCGAATTGTCTGCCAGGTTCAACAAATTTTGTGATTTGATCCATTATAGCTGTAATAAATGATAAAAATATTGAAAAATTGAAGGGAAAAGTAAAATTTTCTGGTACATTACCTAGATTTCACGAATAAACTCAGTAAGAGACAATACTGAAACTGTTTAGAGATCCAACGCAAAAGAATCTCCTTCCAATTCCTGAATGTAATGTTGTCGTGATCAGTCGTGATCTATATACGTCATCAACTTCTCTATGAAACGTCACGCCACGGCGACAGCATTTACTGAAATATTCACAGAATACTATCAAATTCTTGTAAAGATAGACGTTGGTTCTAGAATTTATTCCACTGAAAATCTAGTGTTTAGGCCTCTCAACGAGTGGAAAATTATATCCTTGTATTAGGAATGTAGTGTTAGTAGAGACAAATAGCATTTTCCCAAAATGTTGATTTTTGACGGAGAATTGTTAGGCAACACAAAAATCACTCTAAATGGAACTGTGTAGCATAACATGTTGCCTATGTTATTACGTAGCCTAAGTAGAAGACACATTAACTATGTTAGGTTGGATATGTATTTTTGAGAATTTGAGGATCCAAAATTCAAAGTGGTCATCCGTCATCATATTTATTTTGTGGACCAGGTGATTTATGCCCATTCGCCAACTTGATATTCCCATTTGAGCGTGTAACATAAGTACCTTGCAAATATCCAGTATCTACTTACGGTATTTTGGAATAGTACTTCATCGTTCTTTACAGAGGATGATAACAACCATTGAGAGACTGAAAATATTAGATTATTAACCTCGCGTGCTTGCTATCTCAGTGGTAGAGCATGGCACTAGGAACCGGTGGCCCCGAGTTAGTCCCCGCCTAGGAAAGAAATTTCCTTGTGCTGTGCCTAAGGTGCTATAAGGACACAGTAAAATGCCTACACACAAAACAAATGATTTTCTTGACTTGAAAAAGCATCTCTAGGAGTTTCTGATGGTCTCCTTGGAAGACCTAGCGCTCGGATATTTTAAATTATTAATATTCGAATAGTCACTTGCTTTGTTTTCAGTAAGTATACGAGAGTATTCAAATTGAATTGTGCTGATGGTGAGTTTTTTATTTTTGTATGACCGAGTCTGTTGATGTATTTGTCAGTGATAATAATTGTGATCGCAATTCGAAATATTGGAAAGCTGAGTTTGAAGAATATTTGCTGTTAGAAAGAGCAAATAGGAATCAAAATATTTTACAGCGGTGAAGAGTGATGAAAAAGTTCTTCCTATACTTTCCAAGATGGCAGATGATTTATTGATGGCTACATCCGTACCTGTTGAATTATTATTTTCCACAGCAGGTATGATCATGGCAAAAACACGTACATCATTGAAAGATGATGTGATGCAAGCGTGATTATGTTTGAATTCTTGGTCATCGAGTAATTTAAAAGATGGAATTATCAGTGTTTAAAATTAAAAATAATATGTACATGTACAAATATTTTTGTATAAGAGCGTAATAAATATAGCTTTACAAAATTATTCATTATTATATACCATTTCGTTTTTATATTGTAATATTTATTATCGTCAGAATTAAGCGAGACGAGACGAGACAACTGATAACGAGACTTAATTTTTTGGGAATTGCCGAGACCGAGAAGAGATTTTTGGCGCTCTAGTTCCTCGGAACTGAGTGCTTATCAATTTGCCCAAATTTCTGTAATTTTCGAATTTTTGATGAAAATGGTCTTAAACGATTTGGTTCGACTCACTGATCAAGAATCCGTGGTCGAAATTAATTCTGTCCGGAAGGTCCGGCCGGCCGGCCGGTCCAGCCGTCCATAGGCAGGATAACTCTCGAACGGAATGAGCTAGACAGTTGAAATTTTCAGAGTTGGTTTGGGAGATAAATATCTCGGCTAAGTTTGTTATTGGGCAAAATCGGACAGATGGTTTCGGAGTAACAAAAAAAAAAATTTTTTTACAAAACAAATTCCAAATTAAATTTTTTACAATAAGCAGTTTTACCATAAGAATCCAATGATATCATTTTCAACTTTAACAAGCTAATACTTTCGGAGATATGATTTTTCAAAATTTCAATAATAAATCGTATTTCTACGTTTTCACAGAATGATATAATTATCCTACGTATGAATTGTCATAATGTCAACTTATTTTCCTGAGACATGACATTATCTAATCAATCGAAGAATTATGAGAATAAAGTGTATTCCGAAATGTGAGCGAAGTGAGAAAAATCTCAGTTGTTTGCTCCGAAATTAGTTTTTCTCAGAAAAGTCTTACAATTCGGAACGGAACATGAAGTAAGAGATCTGAGAGAAGTGAGACAGCTTTTCATCCATAGACATAGAATGCTCAGTTCTCTCTCTTTATGACGGGACTGACGGAAGGGAATATTATAACTTCAAAAATATTGGGGTTGAAATACTCGTATTTTGGCGATGCAACGGGGACCTCACCCAAAAATGTTTGAAAATATACGTAAATATTGAAAGCATAATTCTGTAGCTCGAGAGAGGAGAAAATTTGGTGAACGTAGATGACAAAATTTTTGATCGAACCCAAGGTAATTTTTCATTATTACTTATCTTCTTTCATACATGTTTTATGGAATATCTACTATTTGTAGGTACTTTAAACCTGTTTTGGGCAATTGTCATGCGAAACTTGTTTTTTTGGCGCTCTAGTTCCTCGGAACAGAGTGCTTATCAACTTGTAATTTTGGAATTTTTGGCTGAAAATGGTCTCAAACGATTTGGTTCGACTCACTGATCAAGAATCCGAGGTCGAAATCGATTCTGTCCGGCCGGCCGTAGGCACGATAACTCTCGAACGAAAGGAGTTAGAGGATTGAAATTTGCAAGGTGGGTTTGGAGCGTAATTATCTCGGACGAGTTCGTTAATGGGAGAAATCCATCAAGCGGTTTCGGAGTTATGGTCGATTTTATTAAAAACATTTTTTATGAATATTTCCGAAACCGATCACTCGATCTATCTGAAATTTAGCATCAAATTGTAGAATCATGACCTTTATACGCATGTGAAGTTTTGTGTTGACCAGATTACCGCAAAGTGTCAAAAAAAATTTTGAAAATTAAAAAAAAAAATTTCTACAATAACTCTCGAACGGAATGAGCTAGGTAGTTGAAATTTTCAGTGTAGGTTAGGGAGATAAATATCTCGGTTAAGTTCGTTATTGGGCAAAATTGGCCGGATTTAATTTCAATTCTTCCATGGTGCAGTTCTCATTCTCAGATTGCTCATTTAATCTTGATAAATAAACTATTATTTGAATTGAATTTCCTTTATGATGCAGTTCTATCATATGAATACATTGATATAATTCCCAACTCTGAGAAACCAATACTTTCGGAGATATAGTTTGTCTGTTTGAACTAGAGCGCCAGAAAGCTCTAGTCCACAGGGCTTGAACCCATTTTTTATACTCTCGCCTTCTCTCGTCTCGTGTGAAGCAATAGTATTGTAATTGGAATTGAAGCCATCACGATTATGGCTGTTAAGACGTTGTCTATTATCCTCTGAAGGTAAGGTGGGATGATCAGCAGATGGAGTTTAAATAATAGACCATGGCAGGGCCGTAGCGAGGAGCTATTCCGAGGGGGGGGAGAAACGTCTTTTGGCGCCCCTAATTTGGAAAAATAGACTAAAATCGAAAAACACATATGGATGAAGTGTACATATATTGATAAATACTACATAGTTTCTTAATAAAGAATGAATTATAAATTAATATAACTATCAATGAAAATTATTTTACCAAGAATACCGCGTTCCGAATTTGTGTTTTTGAGTGAAAAAAAATTATTTGCATCTCTCAACAGATCCAGGGCCAAAAAAGAATTATATTAGACAAAAATAAATATATATACCAAGCTTTCGAGATGATAAGAATAATCTGAAGATTTTATAGATATTAAAAAGAAAAATTTCGAAAAATGATATAACAATAATTTCACGTTACCCTGCTATCTAGAGTGGAATGTTCCAACAATTCTTCGAAAATATCTGCTATTTGGAATATTGAATGAGTTTTTTGTAATTCCTGAATTTAAGCAATATTTTTGTACTCATCACCCTGAAAATTTTTGTAGTTTGCATATAGAAAATTAAATCTTCGATGTCACTCAATCGAATATTTTACCGAAATATCACGAAAAAAAAATGTTATTTTATAGACACTGAAAATCAACCTGTAAGTGCAGTTGTTAAATGAAGATTCACAAGGTGCTACTTCCCTTAAAAACTATGTGTCAGCAATGGCCAAAACTTTTCGCTCTATTCGAAAATACAGTCCTCTTTTTAGAACGCATGTTCTAGGTAACATCACACGTTATCATTTTGCCCAAATGTCTGTAATTTTCGATTTTTTTGCTGAAAATTGTCGCAAACCATTTAGTTCAACTCTCTAATGAAGAATTCGAGGTCAAATTTGATTCTCCGACCGGCCAGCCGTTGCCACGATAACTAGAAAACGGAAAGATATAGCGCCTTGAAATTTTCAGGGTAGAGGTTGTGCGTCTTAATGCTAGTTTGTTCATTGGTATACCTATCTGAAAATTGGTTGTTATTTCCTCAATAACTCGAAAAATACAAAACCGATCCAATTCAAACGTGGTTATTAGTTGTAGAATACCAACGCAAAATCTTGCGAAATTTCGTGAGGATCGTATCACTAGTAATTAAAAAAAAAATCATTTAAAAAAGTTCTATATGTCCTAAACTATTCGTTCGATATCGCTGAAATTTTGCCAGAGCCTTCAGAACTTAACTCTACTGCCAAGTTCCAAGTTTGAACACGATCAGATAGATATTGTTGGATATTCGAGCAGCCTTGTTTGAGTTCAGTATATGGATGGCTGACTGTTAACTGACTCGATAACTTTGGAACGAAAGGAGATAAGCACTTGCAATTTTCAGGGTAGGTCACGCATCCGAATGGGAGAGTTGAGTTCGTTTTTGGGCATAATCGGCCCAACGGTTTCGGAGTTATAACCACCTGGAATATTATTTCCTCGATAACTCAAAAAATATAGACCTGATTGAATTGAAGCTTGTACTAGTTGCGGAATATCGACATAAAGACTTGTGTAAAATTTAGTGGAAACCGTATAAATTAAAAAATAAATGTTTCTTAATCGGTATATTCGATTAAGGAGAATGGACAATAGAACATGCGCCAAAAGCTCCTGACTTCGCGTCAGTGCTTTAACAACTCGCCATGTATTCATGACATTTGCGCCTTTTCCCGTTTCAATTTTTCTTTACTGGGCTGTCCTTCTGAATTCCGCTCCAGACGGTTTGAACTTATTTTGGCAAGGATCCATATCCATATTCGGTTTTCGATTTTAAATTTCAATCAATATTCATATTCACTATTCACGAATAATATATATAAGAAGAAGAAGGTTAGTTTCTTTCTATTGAACGATTTTTATGTATAACCGGGGAAGGCTGGGAATTTCCCACTCCTGCCATCTAGTCTCTAGCAGCAACAAAGCTTTCTACAATGCTGTCGGTCTTGTACAAATAAATTGAGTAAATGGTAGGGTAGGCAATCATTCGATACAGTCACTGCACTTATGTATAATAATAATCATCTTATGCAAGTAGTAGTTCAAAAAAATCTATTTTCATTATGTCATTTTGCTATAGTTTTTCAAATATCCGCGGTCAATTTGGCGCCCTTTGAGATATGATCCGGGGGGGGAGGCTCCCCTCCCTCCCCCCCCGGTAGCGACGGCCCTGGACCATGGTTGTTTGTACATTTAGAACTAGAGCTACAAGTGGACGGTCGAATGATTTTTCTTGACTCCAAATTGAAATTGGGGGATGTTGTGGCCTATTGAATTTTCGAGCTGTATTTAAAAATTTTCTGAAATGTTTTACCGATTATTGGCAGGAGGATGATAGAACGGTAGCTGGACACCTGTTATTTGAATAACCATGTATACGTTGAATCTTCATATTCGTTCTGAATTAATGTTATCAATTGCAATTATATCAAATATATTTTCCATTTCAGTTATTGTTTTGTAAATTGAACATTGTTGACGCAATATGCCTGCTCAAAAAATACAAAACGATCCTCTAGATACTATAATCAACGTTTCAAGATTTGGTTGATATAAGTTATCAACCTATCAAGTTCCTGTGATTCAATAGGCAGAGCTACAAATTTGTGAGATCGAAATTATGTGAATTGAATTGAAATCTACATTTATATCTCTGAAATCTTTATCGTATTTAGCTGAATAAAAGGAAATTTTTATAAATTATTGGTCAATTCAGTAGAGAGACCTACGTTGTTTTTGTAGTTCAGTAATCAGTTTGAGCTCGACCTCTAAACTCTCAACGTCTCTCTCTATATACCCAAAATGGAGTCCAATTTCGTAAAATTATCGTTGTTTCTTTTGATCTCCTGTTTGTGTGCCCAGATCCAAGGAACCTTTTTCTACAATTGTGAAGGTAAAAAATAAAGTGGTTCTATTAAATTTAAAATTTTTCAAAATATATCAATTGATTAACTTGATTCAGATGAATAGATCTTCTCAGATTTATTACGGAATAGTATAAATTGAACACGTTGCAAATGTTACACAAAGTACAGTATTATTTTCTTATAATATCTAATGAATAAATATTTTCATTACTAAAAAATATGGATATTAGTGATATTTATATCGAATTGCCTGTTGATTGGTTCTCGAATTTTTGTTTAATCCAACCCCTTGAATCTTGAATTGGATGATGCACAGGTTTCAAGAATTTATCTTTTTTTAAAAACTATAAAAATTCTATTCTCTATATAACAAACTGATTGGGACGAATCGCGTAATTTTAAATCACAAATTTCATATGAACATTCGACTGAAGTTGCATACTTTTCAAGAAACATGGTGTGAAAGGTTATGAAGAAGATTGTACTCTACTGATTGTTCTAATACAAAAATAATTTTTGAAATTCGCATTCTATTTGGAGCAAATTTGGTCAGAAGACTACAAACAGGAAAATCATTATGAAAATAATTTTTATATGTTTTTACGTGAAACCCGCACATTGAACGAAAGTCTTCCGACCAAAATTGACCTACTCCGGGATACCCTGTATAATGTTCAATATTTGCGAAGGAAATATTCGATGAGAAATACCGGGCGTTCGTAAGATCGGTTTATAAATTCTGGAGCCTAATCAGCCGATAATGATGTGGAAGTTTTATTAAATAACTTTTTTAATATTTTTTACTCGAAAATGATAGCTAAATGACGAGGAGAATGATGAGACTATGTCTCAAAAAATTGGTCAAGTACTGACGTGAAGTTGGAAGCTTTTGGCGTATGTTCTATTGTCCATACTCTCCTGTATCTCGGTTCTTATAAAATTTTGCACACGTCTTTATGTCGATATTCTACAACTAGTTACCAAGCTTCAATTCGATCGAGCCTATATTTTTTGAGTTATCGAGGAAATAATATTCGAGGCGTGTATAACTCCGCAACCATTGGACCGATTGGGACCAAAAACGAACTTAACTCTTCCATTCGGATGCGCAACCTTCCCTGAAAATTGCAAGTCCCTATCTCCTATCGTTCGAAAGTTATCGAGGCAAAGGTCACCCATCTAGCTACTGAACTCACACAAGGCTGCTCGGATCACCAACAATATAGATCCGATCGTGTTCAAACTTGGAACTTGGCAGTAGAGTTAGGTTCTGAAGGCTCTCGCAATATATAGAATATTTTTCGATGATTTTTTAAAAATTTTCTAGAGAAACGATCCCCACGAAATTTCGCAAGAACGTTTGCGCTGGCATTCTACAACTGATAACCATGTTTGAATTGGATCGGCTTCGTATTTTTCGAGTTATTGAAGAAATAACAACCAAATTTCAGATGGGTATAGCTCCAAAACCGTTTGGCCGATTATGCCTATAATCAAACTCAAATGTGGCATTCAGATGCACAGCCTAATCTGAAACTTTCAAGTCGCTATCTCTTTTCGTTCTCAGGTTATCGTGACATAAATAGTATTTTTTAATGATTTTTTTTTTAAATTTTCTAGTAATACGATTCTCACAAAATTTCACAAACGTCCTAAAGTTTGTATTCTACAACTACTAATTAAGTTTTAATTTGATCGGATTTGTATTGGTTGAAAACAAAATTATTTACTCGGAAACCGTGGCAACGTACGGCCGACCGGCCGGACAATCTAATTTGACCTTGAATTCTTCATCCGAGCTTCAATTCAAGCAGAGCAGTAAAATTTTGAGTTATAGTGAAAACAAAATTTTAATTTCAATTTCGAATATTTGACATTTTTTTTTCTAGTTCATAGCCATCCGATCAAAACAAAACTTCGCAGACATATAAAGGTCGTGATTCTAGAATTTGATGCTACATTTCAGATAGATCGAGTAATCTGTTTCGCAAATATTCTTGAAAAACATTTTAACTAAAAATGGCCATAACTCCGAAACGGCTTGGTGGATTTTGCCCATCAACGAACTTATCCGAGATATTTACGTTACAAAACAACCCTGCAAATTTCAACTCGTTTCGTTCGAGAGTTATCGTGCTAACGGCCGGACCGGTCGGACCGGACGGACATAATTGAATTTGACAAACGATTCAGTGCGACCCACTGATGAATAATTATTCATCAGTGAGTCGAATTGAATCGTTTGTGACCATTTTCGGAAAAAAATTCGAAAAATACAGGCATTGTGGGAAAATGATAGCAAGCTGTTCCTCGCGGAACACGCGCGCAAAAATCGAATATCAAGAATATGGATTTTTTGTCTCCTTACGTATTGCAGATAAATTCACGAAAGTTAGTAGAAGAATCGAGTATTGCACTTGAGAACAATCTGTTGACATGAACTTTGGAATATTTCAGTATAATAATATACAATATACAATACAATATATCAATAATATTATGCTGAATCATGATATTATCTGATTTAAATTAAAAACCTACTCCTAAAAGTTTGCAGCGTTTTCATTTTTATGCTCAAATTATTTTCTGTAATTATTGGAAGTCAATTAGAGACAGCAAAATGTCTCAATGGAGATAGCGAAAAATTGATGATTTCCAAACAATTAATATTTGCCATCTACAATAGAAACTATAAACGCTATGATGAAATCCCAAATATTTAGTACAACTCAGGGTGCGAGATATTGAGAATAATAAATATGTAATAACAAATATTCTCAATCAAATGTTAAAAATAAATTCACGTTGTAATAACAACGAATATTACCAAATAATTTTAATGAACAGAAAATAAAATTTTTAAAATTCCTCCTACAGAATGTAACAAGATTTTTTTCTTCATCTACTAATCGATATATTTTTCCACATACAATTTTGATTGTTTTCACCCTGTAGAAATCTTTTCACATGTTCTTATATCCCTTTTTGGAAAGTTCACCCTTTAGAAATCTTTTATACCTTTTTGGAAAGTTCTGCCTGTATGTCCTTTGAAAACCTTTTCACAATCATGTTTGAACTCCTGATTGATCATCTTCTGGTGACTGATATATTTTCGATAAATATTTAAGTTTTAAAATGTAATTATACTGAGTTGGCCAAAAAATAACTGATAAATATGTGGAATTTTGTATAATGCATTTTAATCATTTGCTTAATGGATTTTTTTCTGATTGAGAACTATCTAGTATCATAAGTCAAAATATTGATTCAGTTATTTAGAGAGCAAACAGGTTGCAACATGAAGGTTTATATTGTATTATATTACAACCACAACTAATACTACTTTAAGAAGCAGACTGTACAATTGAGAATTCAGGAGATATCATGCTACCAAAACCTTTCCAATCAGATAAATTTGTAGCAAATTGATACCAATTATGGTAGGTAATTGTTCAATTAATTGGGAGGAATGAATTAATGAATTTCATTATCCTCAGCACGATATACGAATACAGAGAGGATATAAACTTTTATGTGCTTTCTCATATCAATCATCAAATTAATGACTTTCAAATTGAATGTTTCAGATAAGACTACCCTTGGAACTGCCCTAAAAGCTAGAGTTACCAACTGTGATTCTGATGACGAAGATTCAAAATGCATTTTGAAGCGAGGGACCAATATTTCAATTGCATTTGATTTCAGAACAGGTACAGGCTGGTCCGTTCTTGAATAAGTATAATATCCTATCATCATAATATCATATCATATTATATGTGGGTATAAAGAAAATTCGTGTGAAATCTGAAAAAAATTTTCGAATTTTCTCAAATAGGGCTTCATTCCAATGGTAATAACTTATAGATTTTTGCATGAAAATTCCTAATTGTCTAGCTTTTATCAGAAGACATACCAATGCTTCTCCTCTATTGAATTGAAAATGCAATTGTACATATAGGGTATTTCTATGTCAATGTCAAAGTCAGTCATGACAAAAACCTCAAAACTCATTTTATTAAAATGAGACCCATTTTTTTATTGGTTAACTGGAATCTACGTTAAAAAATAGTGTATTTTTTATAATGAAGGAGGAATATTGGTATGTCTTCTGATAGAAGCTAGAAAATTAGGAATTTTCATCCAAAAAACTAAAAGTTATTATCATTGGAATGAACCCCTATTTGAGAAATTTCAAAGGTTTTTTCAGATTTCACACTAATTTTCTGAGAATAATATGTAAGTGACACATTAAAACAATGTAGAATTCAATAGGTAATCCGACTATCAGTGAAAACACTGGGTATTACATTTAAAAAAAACGAAAGTTGGTATAATTTCCGGTGAAATCGGAAGTTGAACAATATGAATTTTTTTCCAACAATTCATGTCTCCTAACAAAGCTTAGCTATAAAATTTCAAGTGTTTATCTCGAGTCTTTCGTTGAAATATTCTAAGGAACTTAGTGAATAACCCTGTATATTTGTGGTTGAAGAAAACTAATGGCGGGTTTATACAGCAAATAAAATGAAATGAGAAACAAATTAAAATAAAATAAGATAGTTGAACATAAATATTTCAATGACAGTGTCTTATACACGGAACAAGATAAAACAAGAATTAAAACTGAAGATAGCCAACTTTCACCTTTATTTCTTATTTTATTTTATTTTGTTTGGAAAATGATAATGGACATGCGCAAACAGTGAAATTCACAGAACAGAACATAAAATTGTCAAAAAGTTGATTCATTCTTTTTCTTATTTTGTTTTAGATCATCTGTATAATCTATTAGCTCTAAGTTCTTATTTTATTTTAATTTGTTTCTTATTTCATTTTATTTGCTCTCTAAACCCGCCTGCTTAGTCATCCGATCCACCACATGCAACTTCAACAGCACAATACAGAAACCTGATGAAAAATGTTTAAAGGCACTCACCTGAAGTCAGGAGCTTAAGCGAGTCCGTTCATTTGATGATCACTATATTCCAGTGATTTGTAACACCGTACACTAATACTGAAATTTATGGTTATTCAGAGATCTGTTAATTCAAGAAATCAAAATTACAAATGGTCGTTTTCTTTCATTTGTTTGAAGTATGAATTCGAATAAATTCCCAAATTGCATTGAACATTGTTTAGAGAATCTGTCAATGTATAACATCACCTGTTAATATTTGATTCAAAATAATATTTTTAGAAAATTCATAGCAACGCGTAAATATTTTACTTAGATACTATCATTGAGCTATTAGTCTAGTCAACAAGTGCTTTTTAGGTCAAAATTTTTGCGTATTCTCTGAAAATTTTGATTGAGATGTCATTTGATTCGGAATGGCATGCAGATAGTTTTTGAGAAAATGCTAAGGCCGCTCGCAAAAATTGCAATAGTTATTAACAATTAAGTGAAAAAGAGAAGAAGGTTTAGGTTTACACCAATATCTCAAAAACTATTTGAGATAATAAAAGATTGAAAAGAGATTCGAGTAGAGGAGGAAATTTCCTAAAAAAAAGTTTTGACTGTTGGAATTGTTGGACCAATATTTATAATTTTCCTAGGGTGTTGAAAATACGCCCGAAAACGGGTACTCCGGCTTGCTCAAGCCTCGTCCCCTTCGTACCTTTGATGAATAAATATTATTTAAATTTATTAAATATGAAAATAAAGAATTCAAGCGACTGCAGGATAGATCAATGAACGATAATCCGTGGTCCAAAAATGTTTATCGCGATTTTTCAATTAGTAATCCATTAGTTAACTAACAATTTTTTGTAGCACGAACATTAACATTGCAAGTGCGATAATTGTTAAACTATTATCTGAGAATATTTTCCTTTCGTGCAGCTATTTTTCAAAGGTCCTAGAATAGATTCCTTTTAGAAAATTTTAAAAATTGTTAATTTTCGTTTTGTTATGAACAATTTACTTAAGTGGAAAATTATAAAGCTTCAATTTATAATATTACTATTGATCCGTCTTCTTATGATCAGAAACTAGTCAAAAATGATTTTTAATAATTATTATCTCCTATTGTTTAAAAAACTGTTATAAATCAATGCGTTGTTTATGAGATAATTTAAAATTTTCTTTTGTAACATAATTGAAGCTATATAATTTTTCACTTAAGTAAATTGTTGATAACAAAACTAAAATAAACAATTTTTCAAATTTTCCTAGCGTTGGAAAATTTGAAAAATTGTTCATCTATTCCAAGACCTTTGAAAAATAGCTCCACTAAAGGAAAAAATACTCATATTAATGGTTAAACAATAATCGCAATGTTAATGTTCGTGCTACAAAAAAAATGTTAATTAACTAATGGATAACTAATTGAAAAGTCGTGATAAACATTTTTGTACCACGGATTATTGTTCATTAATCTATCCTGCAGACACCTGAATTTTTTAAATTTTTTATTTTCGTATTTAATAAGTATAAATAATATTTATTCATGAAAGGTCCGAAGGGGTCGAGGCTTACGCAAGCCGGAGTACACTTTTTCGGGAGTATCTTCAACCCCCTGGGAAAATTATAAATATTGGTCCTAGTTCCAGGAGTTTGAATTTTCTCAGATAGTTTTTGAGATATTGGCGAAAAACCAAAGCCACCTTTTTTTTTCACTTAATTGTTTATAAATATTGCAATTTTTGCGAGCGGCCTTAGCATTTTCTAAAATACCATCTACATGCCATTCCCAATCGAATGACACCTCAATCATAATTTTCGGAGAATACCCAAAATTTTGAGCTAAAAAGCATTTGTTGACTAGACGATATGTAGTTTCCAGAAAAATATTATTTTCCGATATAATAAGAAGGCGATTTAACGGATTTTTCTGATATCTCATTTTATCGTCCCCCTTGATACAAAATTCCTGTGAATCCTGGCGTTAAGATACCGAGATATGGAATTTTTCCTAATAATTATTATTTCGCTACTAGTGATACTATTCTCAAGAAATTTCACATGAGGAGGTTAGTAATTTTACACCTAAATACTTAATTTCCACCCCATCGGATCTGTATTTTCGGAAATTTTGGGAAAATAAAATTTCAAATGGGCTCTCTAAAACAATAAGGCGGTTTTTACCCAATCATGAAAGCGACAAGCGTATTCAGGCATCGAACATACCCTAAAAGTTTCTTGTCTTTAAGTCCCTTTTTCGAAAAGTTATCGTGTTTACGAAATCCTCATCAATAAGTCGAATGAAATTGTTTGAGACCATTCTGCGCTAAACATTCTTAATGAAGGTGCAAACATAAGCTGTAAGCTGTCAAATTGGCTGTCGTTGGCAAAGACAAACCTCCAAAAACAACTAGTAGTATTGGTATTGCCATAACAAAAAGTCGTGCTAGACTGTTACAAATATGCATTTATCATTATCGTCTCACCATGAATTACCTGTTTAAAAAAGTCTACCAATCAACTAGATAACACCAAATAAATGTCAATGATACATACATGATACGAACGTATTTGAATATTAGCATCATAAAAAATCAAATTCAAAGCGTAGGTCTATGACTCACCTCATATGTTGGAATTACATACATGAAATACTATGAAATCATAAAATTACGAATAATTATTGCAATTTTGAAAAATCGTATCTCCGTAAGTATCAGCTTGCTAGAGTTGAGAATGATATCAGTGGATTCTTATGATAAATAACATCTTAAAAAAATTGAATTTGAAATTTGTAATGTAAAAAAAAATATTTTTTCGTTATTCCGATATCACCTCTTTGATTTTGCCCAATAACGAACTTAACCGAGATATTTATCTCCCAAATCTACTCTGAAAATTTGAACTGTCTAGCTCATTATGTTCTAGAGTTATCGTGCCAACAGACGGCCGAACAGAATCGATTTTGACCACGAATTCTTGATCAGTGAGCCGAACCAAAAGGTGTTCGATTATTACAGACGTTTGGGCAAATTGATAAGCACTCCGTTCCGAGGAGCAAGAGTGCCAAAAAGAAATGATAGGCTTCCTTAAATTTTGAGAATTGGTTCAAAGTGTCGATCCCTGCATAACTTGACCCCTTTATGAATTTTATCATTTCGTCCTAATCAGTTCTATTAAATTTAAGTAAACTTATTTAACGCGTTTTTTCTTAAGTTGAATTGAGTGTTAGAGTCTTGATATTGGGACTTATCGGCATAATGAACATCTTGTGAGAGAATTTAAAAACATTTGAAAAAAATTTAAATCATAAATACATGATTTCGAAACATTTTTGGGGCCGAAATTTTCAATGTTCCTAATTATAGAATTTGGAGAATTTCTTGTGTCAATAACGATTGCGAAGAAGTCATAAAGTTCTTCCCCAATAAAATAATTTCGAAAAATTAAAATTGTCGAATGCAGAAAAAGCAATAGGATGGACCATGTACAGGGTGGTCCAGATCTTAACCAAGAAATTTTAACCACTTATTCTACATCAAAAATAAGCCCTAGTTTGACATATAAACATATGTCGAGAAATGCTTCTTCTCCGAGATACAGGGTGTTAAAATTATTAGAAAAAAAATTATTTTTTTTCCTTTACTTCGAACATCTTCTTTAAATTCGTATTTGGGCGTGGATAATAACGCTTATTTTTTTCGTAATTACACATTTTTTACAAAGATAGTCTTATTATTACGAGTATTATTATTATGTGCCATATAAAATTTTAGCGATTTGCTCATGCATGAGCAAATTTTTTACTCGGAAACGGTGCCTTGTACGTCAAAAAATCAGGAGAATGAATTTGCTTCAAATTAAATTAGGATTTCGAGAATAATTTTATTGTTGGAAAAACCAGTGGCATATCATTTTCTTGTCCAAAAATATTCAGTCTCGATGCAGTACGGACACCACTGGTGCAAAAAAAACTATTTTATTCAAAAAGTGCCTCTTGATGCTTAAAACCTCTGTACCAAATTTCATGAAAATATTTTAAGAAGCGTAAAAGTTATTAATAAAAAACATTTTTTTTCTATAATTTTAACACCCTGTATCTCGGAGAGAAAGCATTTCTCGACATATATTTATATGACAAACTAGGGCTTATTTTTGACGTAGAATACGTGGTTAAAGTTTCTTGGTTACGATCTGCACCACCCTGTATATATTTCAGACTTTATTTTCCGTGATATCAAATTCAATGTAGATACAATAGGTAGTATAGGCTGTTAACCATTTGAAAATATTTTCAGATGTGGCAACTGATACAGTGACCTCCGTAGTACATGGAATCATCTTCGGAGAAGAAAAAAAATTCAATTTACCAAATACTAATGGCTGCGTGGATTCTGGGCTCACTTGCCCACTTGAAAAGGATAGTGTGAACACTTACTTAGCTGCTTTGCCGATCATGAGGATATACCCCAAAGTAGGTGCATTCAATTCAGTTCCAAAATAATTATATATGCTTCCTTTAGAAAAATCGAAAAAAATAAAATATATAATAATTTTGAACATTCCATAAAACTATGAATAATCTATTCTATTCTCAAAAAATACATGTTTTAATAAACCAGAAATAAATATTCAAATTTTTAAAATGAAAGGGTCATTCTAACGATATAATTATCAACTGAAATCATCATTCAGTGTGAAAAATATTTACCAAACAAGGGATAATTGAAAATATTCTGCTTCTCTTTTTCAGTTGAGTGTGGACGTGAAATGGGAACTTCAAAACAAAGATGGACAGGACCTATTTTGTATAATCATTCCATCTAAACTTGCTTAATATATGAAAAACTTGTTGCGTTATGATGTACAAAAATGACAGAATGTTATACGAAGATCCGATTAAAGTTGTGGAAAATCTAAATTTGCATAAGTACTCAAAAATATCCATCTATCTATCATCCTTAATTTTCGATCTCACTTCTTCCTTATGTAATTGCCAATTTATACCTTGTTATCCTATTTTCACTGTCCCTCATATTCAGGATTTTCTAATTGAATGTCAATATTCAATCTATACATGATTTTTAGTCTAAAAGTTCACAAAATAGGTTTATTATCGATTTAATTTTGATACACTTACAGGGGATTAATATTTCAATTGATATTTTGTCAACAATTTTAACTAATACAATCACACATTACTATTAGTTCTCTAGTATTTTTTATTTCAATAAAAATTGTAAAAAGTTCCATGTAAAATTATAATTTGTTTTCTTAGTAAGGTACGGTATAATACTGCACCTACTCATAGGCGCTCGCAGAAATTATTCTAGTGTGGGGTAAGATCGAAATATAATATACAGGGTGAGTCTTCAAGTTGTACATTAATTTTTAACCTTAAATTCCCCCATCGCATTAAATACTTTTTTCATTTACCATTTTTCCAGATTTGGATCAGGTAAAAAATTACAAGCGTTCAAATATTTCTCAATGTGCTAATACACCCCTGGATATAAATTATCTATGACATTGGCGATGAACGAGAAACTGGTACGGCAACGTGGTTTAAGACTTAATTCGGATTTCCAACACTCAGGGACGGATCCATAAAAGTAGTGAAATTTTTGGAATTTCAGATTGTATAACATTCAATGGAGAATATCTCGAAATCGTTTAAGGAGAAATGGTGAAAAAAAAATTAATTTTCTAAAATGACTGAATATTCTTAAGATAACTCAAGATAAACTTTATTATGCTTTCTTTATGCTAATTTCTGTTAGTATTATGAATCCGTGAGTCTATAAATAGGAAACCAGTGAAAGTAGGAAGAAAATTATATTTGCAGGATATGTATCATAGTTTTAAGTATAGGGGCATTTGAAAACTTTGGAGTACAACAATAATAATTTGAAGATTTGATTCTGCATGCATAGAATGAAATGAGAAACAGCCCAAAAATGATCAGAAAAGCTATTAAAATAATCGGTGTCAGTTTACCAATAAATACAAATACACTGACTGGTTCAATGTTCAAATACAATTAGGTACCACTGTTTAAATGTACCTAAGTGAGTTGAACCTTGTTTTGTGTATAAGATTTGTACAAACGTCCTATGTATTATATAAAAATAAAAATTGGTTCAAGTCCTGTGGACAGGAGCTTTGGCGCTCTTGTTCAAACTTTGACAAATAATATCTCCGAAATTATTGGTCTCTGGGAATGATATAAATGGATTCCTACGATAGAACTGCATCATGAAAGAAATTAAATTCAAACAGACCGATTCTGCCCAATAACGAACTTATCCGAGATATTCATTCCTCAAATTTTCTCTGAAAATTATATTACATATATCAATTAAAACTTAGACAACATTGCAGTTTTGTTTTTAGTGGAGATTTTCTGAACCCAATTTGATTATGTATCTTACCAAAGAATATATTTCCATCATCATATGGATTATCCACGGGCATTATATTATCACCTCAAAAGTACGATAGCTGAGGTTATTTCATTGGCCATTTTGCATTCAATCATACTTTGCTTTATAGAACAGGAAGGGTATTTTATATAAAGAATAATGAAGCAAAAATAATTTTGAGATTTATCTCTCATAGGAAAATAAGATGACATGTAAGAACACACATCATATAATAATTCATAGATAGAATAATTAAGTACAGCATTCTGAAAAAACATAGAAGTACGGTTTCTGGACATACTGTTATATTTCGATGATTTCCAAATCTGATAGCCAATTTGCGAAACCCTAGGCGCGGCTTGTGTCGTCCTAAGGCCATTAGAACGTTTATATTGTTTGCTTTAATCTTAAGCGGTCTTTTCAATCAATTTGCCCAAATGTCTGTAACTCGAATGTTTTGACGAAAATGGACTCAAACGATTCGGTTCGACTCCCCGATGAAGAATTCGAGGTTAAATTTGATTCTTTCCTGCCGGCCGTCCGGCCGTTGGCAGGATAACTTGAGAACGGAAAGAGCTAGCAACTTGAAATTTTCAGCGTAGGTGGCGCATCCCCATACGACGGACAAGTTCGTTAATGGGCATAATCGGCCCAATGATTTCCGAGTAATCATTTTGTTTTCAACCAATATGAATCTGATAGAATTGAAACTTGGTGAATAGTTGTAGAATATAAATCTAAGCACGTTTGTGAAATTTTGTGAGAATCGTGTTGCTAGAAAATTAAAAAAAATATATTAAAAAATATATTTTATATCACGATAACCTGAGAACGGAAAGAGATAGCAATTTGATATTTTCAGGTTAGGTTGTGCATGTGAAAACGACATTTGAATTTGTTTATAAGAATAATCGGCCAAACGGTTTTGGATTTATACCCATCTGAAGTTTGGTCGTTATTTCCCCAACAACTCGAACAACATAAAACCGATACAATTCAAACATAGTCATTAGTTGTAGAATGCCAACTCGAAAGTTCTTGCAAAATTTCTTGAGGAGCTTGTTACTAAAACATTTAAAAAAAATTCTATACCTATATCAGAAACAATTCATCCGACATGGCTGAAATTTTGCGAGAGTTTTCGGAACCTAATTCTACTACCAAGTTCCAAGTTTGAACATGATCGGATCTATATTGTTGGAGATCCTTAATCGAATTTACCATAGTAAATTCGATTGAGAGTGTTCAATACAGGAGAACGGACAATATAATTCACTATGTTAAATTCGATTAAGACTGTCCAATACAGGAGAATGGACAATAGAACATACTCGCAAAAGCTGCTGACTTCACGTCAGTGCTTGAACCAACATTGT
Organism: Halyzia sedecimguttata; assembly: GCA_937662695.2. Taxonomy (NCBI): domain Eukaryota; kingdom Metazoa; phylum Arthropoda; class Insecta; order Coleoptera; family Coccinellidae; genus Halyzia; species Halyzia sedecimguttata. The sequence continues at coordinate 80,641,589 of OW569415.2, read as the reverse complement.
TGGTGCAATATGCCAGCTGCATAAATACAAACTATTCACTAGATATACTAATCAACCTCTTAAGTTATCGATAGCACTTCGACTCATTCAATCCGCAGCTGTTCAAATTTGTGAGATCAAGATTATGTCAATTGAATTCAAATCAACTTTTTTATCTCCAAAATCTTGATCGTATTTAGCTGCACAACTTAAGTTCTATTATCTATTGGTCAACTTTGTAATTGATACCTACCTCATGCACAAAATTACATAGTAGCTATTCAGTACAGAGACAATGCTAAATTAGTACGTTGTCTTTATGGTTCAGTAATCAGTATGAAATTGATAGAGAATTAAATTTTCTTTCACACGATATAACATGTTCCTGTACCTACATTGTAAGGTTTTCGAATTAAAAGCAAGTTTTCATGCCAATGGGAACGTTGAGCTATATTTTGTATTAGCTATCCATGAAACGCCATAGAACAGGGGTGGCCAACTTGATGAGACCCAAGATCTACTATTCACTGACAAAACTCTGCGCGATCTACCAATATCGATCTATAGTTCCCAAATTGTAGAAATTTTGAATGAAATTCGATGCTGTCTGCCTCGCCGCGATCGACTGGACCTATAGCTACGATCGACCAGTCGATCGCGATCGACCGGTTGACCACCCCTGCCATAGAACAATGTAATTATGATAATTTTACAATTGGCATCGATTGTAAAGTATTGTTGAATTTATAATCGGAGATTTGGTTAAAAACGATTCAAATGGAAGGCAATAATTGTACAAATGAAGTTTTGATGAAAATGTTCATTCTTCACGGTAAATGCGATCAAATTATATAATAATAGCAAATTATATATAATAGCAAGATTATACAGAATGTTCTGGTTATGCCTAAATCTTATTATATAATAATAGCAAATTATATATAATAGCAAGATTATACAGAATGTTCTGGTTATGCCTAAATCTTATTATGCACTTCTGGTGCAAGCATGAGGATTTGCGTTAAAAAAAGGTTATTCCATTTAAAATGTTATACTCTTTTGAAGTTATAAGCTTTGGCATTGTTCGTCCCCCTTTGAGTTTTGATCCATAAAGGATGGAATTATTCAGCAATCGTAAAAAATTTTCTCTGGTTCATTGGTTCTAAGACAGGATACATCTCGTTAAACATTCTGCTTGTTCTTGCTACAATTTGATCGCATTGACCGTGAAGAATAAACAATTTCATCAAAACTTCATTTGTATAATTATTGCCTTCCATTTGAATCGTTTTTAGTGCTCTTGTTCCTCGGAACAGAGTGCTTATCAATTTGTCCAAATGTCTGTAATTTTCAAATTTTTGGATGAAAATGGTCTTGAACGATTTGGTTTGACTCACTGATCCAGAATCCGTAGTCAAAATCAATTCTGTCCGGCCGGTCCGGCCAGCCCTCCGTTAACACGATAAATCTCGAACAGATTAGTTGAAACATTCAGAGGAGATTTAGGAGATAAATATCTCAGTTAAGTTCGTTATTGGGCAGAATCGGCATGATGGTTTCGGAGTAACGAAAAAAAAATTTTTTTTACATTGCAAATTTCCAATTAAATATTTCTTAAGATGCAGTTTCATCATAAGAATCCATCGATAACACTTTCAACTCAGACAAGCTAGTACTTTCGGAGATATGATTTTTCAAAATTTCAAACATAAATCGTACTTCTATGTTTTCACAGAATGTCTATACTACGTTAGTATAGAGTTCATTGGCTGTACTTAATTATTCTATATATGAATTATATATATGATCTGTGTTCATTCATGTTATCTTATTTTGCTGCGACATTTCAAATTTTCTTTCTGGTTCGTTATTCATGATAAAAAATACCCTTCCTGTTATAGAGAACAAAGTATGATGAATATCTCGGATAAGTTCGTTATTGGGTAAAATTGATCAGTTGGTTTTGGACTAATGATTTTTGTTCCTCTTGTTATATTTAAATTCTTTTATGATGTGTGAATTTGATTTATTTTATGATGAAGTTCTATCATAAGAAACCATTGATATAATTCCTAACTCTGAAAACCAATACTTTCGGAGATATGAAATGTCAAAGTTTGAACAAGAGCGCCAAAGCTCCTGTGTACAGGGCTTTCCCACTATTTTTAATAAAATCTCCGTTTATTAATTCAATTATACTTTACAATCGATACCGATTGTCGAATTATGTTAATTTATATGTTATCAATTCCAAGGCTAGGGAAGAAATTTTCTAGTAACGGTAAAAGCCGCCTTTTACTGTTGGGTCAAATATTAACAGTGCTGTGCCTAAGATGGCGTAAGATAGAGTAACAAAGCCTACACAGCACACAAACTGGTTCTCCTTCCTCGCTCAAGCTCTTCGAGAGCTTATGAGGGGTCTCCTTGGGGAAGACCTAGGAGGATAAGTATAATAATATACAATATATATTTATTATTTATATGACACTTCATGGATACCTAATAGAAAATGTACGATAATATTCCCATTGGCCTGAGAACTTGATGTTAATTCGAAACCTAAGAATTTAGGTGTAGGAAAATGTTATATCGTTTGATTGATTCTCTTTGAATACATCTTTATGATGTACAGGTCATTTCATTTGAAAAAACGAAATTTTTATCGTTTTACTATTTCTCGGAAATGCCTCGGATTTTGAACAACCCTGAATGAATACAGACGAATTTCATTAAACATAAATTATACACGGGATATTAGTCATCCATACCCGAAATTCCAGCTCTCTAGGATTCCAAGTACCGAAGTAATGGATGTTTAATTGTAACTATATTTTGCCCAAAAAAAGAAGTAAACCAATTAATTAGTCGAAGACTGCTGGAGATAGGGATGAGAAAGTTGATACTGATTTAAACCGGAAGGTACGACGAATTGAAAAAAGCAATAATATACAGGATGTCCATTTGAAATATCAAAATAGATAGTACTTCTTGATATAAGCGGCAAGACCGCAGCGCTGAAAATATTCTAGATCGATGGAGCAGTGGTTTCTAATCCTAAGAGTCAAATTCTCAATAAAATCGTACGTCCCGTTCTTCGTAAAAGTCCAGGGTGCCATCGACCTTGGCCACCCTGTATATAGCATTGCGGTATTTTTTTGTAAACGAATATTGTTGTTCCAATATGCCAGCTGAATAAATACAAACTATTCACTAGATATACTAATCAACCTCTCAAGTTATCGATAACATTTCGAGTCATTCAATCCGCAGCTGTTCAAACTTGTAGGATGGAAATTATGTGAATTGAATTGAAATCAACTCTTTTATCTCCAAAATCTTTATCGTATTTAGTTGCACACAGGAACTTCTATTATCTATTGGTCAACTTTATAATTGATACCTCATGCACAGAATTACATAGTATTAAAAGCTATTCACTACAGAGACAATCCTACGTTGTCTTTATGGTTCAGTAATCAGTTTGAGCTCGGCCACTAAACTCCCAACATCTCTTTTAATATAACCAAAATGGAGTCTAATTTCGTGAAATTATCCTTGTTTGTTTTGATCTCCTGTTTGTGTGCACAGATCCAAGGAACGTATTATTACAAATGCGAAGGTAAAGAAAGTATTATAGTTTTCATTCAATTCACAATCTTTTGAAAAGCTTCATTGGATGTCTTGATTCAGATGAATAGACCTTCTCAGATTTATTATGGAAGAGGGTGGATTAAACACATTGCAAATGTTACACAAATATTCATTATTATTTTCTCTTCATTTAATGTTTAAATATTTCCAAAATTATTATATTATATAAAAAATACGAATATTAGTGATATTTATAGCGATATTTCCTATCAGCACTTTGATTGATTCTCGATTTTTTCTTTAATCCAACCCCTTTTACTGTGTACCGATTCGAATTAAAAAAATTAAGATTGGCTTTTTGGATGATGCACGAGTTTCGCTGATTTTTATTCAAAATTCATTACTTGAGGAGGAAATATTCGATGAGGAATACACTAATACAGTGTGTTTCCTAAGAACGGTATAGAATTTCTGGAGCGTAATAAGCCACTAATGGTATGATGTGAAAGAGTCATAAAATAATTTAAATTAAAAAATTGGTTCAAGCACTGACGTGAAGTCAGAAGCTTTTGCGCGTATGTTCTATTGTCCATGCTTCTGTATTGGACACCCTTAATCGAATTTACCATGGTAAATTATGTTGTCCATTCTCCTGTATTGGACACTCTTAATTCGAATTTACCATGGTAAATTCGAATTAGGAGAGTCCAATACAATACAATATACTTTAAATGAATATATGGTAGTCACTAATGTCACTGTTTGGCAGTTTTGTCAATTCCGAAATTTCATCAGGAAGGGTTGAAAAAATCAACCCTTACTATATTTTGCATTAGAACTTTTTGATGCTTCAACATTTTATGATTTAAAGAATTAATTCAAGAAGATAAATTTAATGCAACTTTTTTGTATCATGACTTGTTTCACTAAATATTGCGAAGTTTGACAACAAAAAAAATAAGTACTGAGACTCTTTCCACATAAATTTGTGAATCATCAAATTAATGACCGAATATCATATTATGTCGATCTCCAAATGGAATGTTTCAGATAAGACTACCCTTGGAGCAGTCCAAAGTGTTAAAATCACTAACTGCGATTCCGATGATGAAGATTCAAAATGCATTTTGAAGCGAGGGACCAATGTTACAATGGAATTTCAATTCCAAACAGGTACTGACTTGCAATTGTCTTTTTTAATTCGTGTATCTTCAGGCTGGGTCATTCTTGAATAGGTATAACTAGCTGACCCGGCAGACTTCGTACTGCCTCCCCAACGCCAACTCCAACTCCAACTCCATCTGTAACTCCAATTCCAACTCCAATTCCAACTCTAACTCCAACTCCAACTCCTACTACAACACCAACTCCACCTACACATCCAACTCCAACTCCAAGTATCCTATGTCCGTCCTATGGTTCTAAGCTAACTCCCCATCAATTTTCAGCCAAATCGGTACAGCCGTTCTTGAGTTATAAATAGTGTAACTAACACGACTTTCTTTTATATATATACTAGCTGACCCAGCGAACTCTGTTCCGCCTTAGAGGCAATAAATAACGTACAATTGTGCAATTAGAAAAAAACACCCTGTACAGTAATGATTTATTTTCAATGATGTATCCCTCTAAAGTTTATTTTTTAACACAAATGAATGAAATTGTACGATTGTGGCATGGAAACAGCAAGTTGCAATTGACTTTAAAAGAAGAACACCCTGTATGGAGATTTCGGACGAATACATTATGAGAATCCATCCAAGGTACCTATTTAGTTAATGCTTTGTTTGTGACACAAATCGCTTCAATCACGTACAATTGTGCCATGAGAAACAGGACACCCTGTATAGTAATGCTTTATTTTCAATGGTGTATGCCTCGAAAGTTTATTTTTAAACACACATGACTAAAATTGTACGATTATGGCAGGAAAAACAGCAAGTTTTAATTGACGTTAAAAGAAAAACATCCTGTATAACACAAAAAAGTATCCTATGTCCGTCTCCTGGTTCTAAGCTACCTCCCCACCAATTTTGAGCCAAATCGGTATAGCCGTTCTTGAGTTATAAGTGGAGTAACTACACGACTTTCTTTTATAAATATAAGATATCATATTATCATACATATCATATTTGTGTCTGAAGAAAACTAAGCCATCAGGTCCACAACTTATTGCTTCAACAGCACTGTGGACCCACAATAGGTTCTCTAGGATTATCCAAAAATAAAGAGGCAGACGCTAACTCAAAGCAGTGTTTTGTGGAGTATCCGATGAAACCTGACAAGAAATGTTTGAAAGCACTCACCATGTCAGGGGCATAAACAATTATTGATGATAAATATAGGGTGTACCATAATTAGACCGACAAGCTTCTAGTGGATATTATAGACATTATTTTAGACACTTTCGAGCCAAATCATATCATGCAAAAATGCTTCGTTGAGCAGCTTGAGCCCTCTGAAGATGACGTCCAGGTAACACTTTTTGTGACGTATCTCCAAAACGGCTTCACCTAAGTGTTGAAGTTTTACACATTGACTAATATCAAAAATACGCACAGAATGTTTCGAGTTCATTTTTTTCATGGGGGTGCGAAGGTTACTTTTAGTAATAACTCATTTATCTTTCATTATTTTACAAGTTAATCATCAAATTGATAAACTCTCATACCTTTTCTTGAAAAAAAGTGCTCTTGTGTGATATCGCCCAGTTGCACCAGTTTTTTGAAAAATTGATTGTAAATTTTCTCACCGTTCACTACACAATGCGTTTTCTGAAGAATCATAATAAGGTCAGTGAAATATCAATTTCTTGTACTTGATTTCAATTATTTCATAAAAGCTTGACTTTATAAAAAAATTAATAGGAAATCAGAAAGTGTTGCCTCGACGTCATCTTCAGAAGGCTCAAGCTCCTTAACGAAGCATTTTTGCATTATACGATTTGGCTTGAAAGTGTCTAAAATAATGCCTAGAACATCCACTAGAATATTGTCTTTCTAATTATAGGACACCCTGTATACTTTACTGATTTGTAACCTTAGACTATAGAAAGTTTTTCTATAGTCTAAGAATTTCTATAGTCTAAGTTTGTAGCACGGTACACCGTATGGTTACTACAGATCCGTTAGGTACACTTCACTAGTAACTACATTCTTGTCCACTGCAAGTCCAGTATTTTAAACAGTAGATACCCATCTACTAGGTTGGCGAGGCTATAGGTACTTGCCAAACAAGGAAAATTTCAAGAAAGAGAGAAAAAATATTTTCAAAATTGCCGAAAGAAACGGGTTGATCAACTAGTTCTGAAAATTATCGACAAACATAAATAAAAAAACTCTATATATATATATATATATATATATATATATATATATCCCGACATCATTTCAGCGTCATTACATGATACTGACATCTTTGCGTCCCCTTGAAATCGAAGTGTATATCGACGTATGTTAGGTAGACTATCTCCGTATACACCTCACGATCATTTTGCGAGTCTCAGATCTCAATATACTTGAAAACTGGGGGAGAAAATTTTCTTGTCAACGGTACAATGAACCTTGCGTCCTTAAAAAATACCGTAGTTTCTGCGTCCGTATATTTATTTGCCGATATTTCGATCATTTCTGCGTCATTCGTTTTATATACACGTCAACCATTCGGACATTGCTGCACAGGCTGTGTTGCCAAATGTATGAGGGTTTTTTTTATGAAGGAATAGACTGATTGGCCTTGACATTCCATTCGATGTGAACGCAGACCTGACCCACACAGATGTTACATTCAACGGATTTTCGCCCCTCTTGATAAGGAAGAAAACATATTGAGTACGGGAATTTTCGATAGGAATTTCTTCTGCGTGTTCGTTGCCTTAATTATATCGAATAGATGAATTAATAGAATAAGATGTGACCTAAAAAAAAATTTGGTTGAACAAATTGTAATATGATATTTTAATCTTGTGATAGCACAATAATTAAATGTAACGTCTTCCCTTTGTGTTAAGATACTTAGTTTCCTTGGACTAATTTTAGATGGATTATTCTGTTGTTCTGAGAAGTACTTGATTGCAGAGAGTTGATAATGAATAGCAATAATCAATAATAATATAATGCATTGCTTATTATTCGTAATATTATTATTCTCTAGCAAAAGACCGAATCAGCAGAATGACTAATTATTTGAATAAGATTGCATAAAAATTTTCTGTTTAGCAGTTGGTGACTTTTAATTCGACTTTAACTTTTTAACTTAAGGTTATACTATTTCAATAACAGATATGATTTTTTTTAAATGGCACCCTATATTTTATGAATGCCAAAAATGGAATTTACAATTAGTTTCACTTTCAAACATCACTCTTAGTTATGCAACTTTTTCAATTAGTTAAAAAACGGTTGATTTCAAAGTGTCTATAATGCATAGCCATAATTTAAATTTCGTTGAAATGAAATTCATTATTCCTAATATTTATTTTATGTTCGAATCGAGCTACTTATGAAAATGCCCTCGTTTCTAACCACACATTATTTATGTATGAAAAACTGCATATTAGTGGAAATATAAATTCTGATTCAGTGGAGTGTTAGTATTGAGTTGAAAGAGGTTCTAGTAAAGTACCGGAACGGAAGAATAACTAAGAGTTATTCACATAAGAGTATGAAATGAAGGAGTGCTAAAACAGATCCTTGAGGGATGGGGTTCATTATTCGAAATTCTAAAGTTATAATTATTATCATCATCAACAAAAACACGATGTCTTCTATCCGGCAAAATATTTTTCGAAAGACGATTCATCTTTCCACACTTCAAAAGCGTATACAGTTTAGGTGCTTAACCATCTTTCTACACAGCAGAAGATTATTCTATAAAAATTATATCTATTTTCAATTTCTTGTTTAAACCTGATTTGATAAAGATTTTAAAACTGAGAACTTGTTATTTCAATTTTTCCCGAAATCGCCTTGGCAATTTTGAAGAACAAGATCCTGCAACTATAAAGCGTGTAGATGGCAAGATAATACATAACAAGAATTAGGAAGTAATATTATTACCGAATTTTTAGAGCAATGCAAGAATATTTGAAACTGAAATCCTATTATTTATTGAACTAAAAACCTCAGAAAAAATTGCAATATTTCACCTTCATAAATCACACCATACCTTGAGTAGATAGTCAGTATGGTGACAAATGACAGGATATTCGTGTATTCTTTATGAACAAACACTGATCAGGGATAGATGCAAGAGATGAATAACTGTAATTTATGCAATGGAGAAATTTTGTAAAACAAGTGCCAGGTGCTCTTTCTAGGAGTTGCCTTGCAGGTCCCAACATCAACTTAAATTTTTCGCTCTATTCATTTCTGGTATGAAAAATATGGCATGTAATGTAAACAAACATATTTCACCTTATCTTCGAGCCCGATATCAAGGTGAATATTAAATTGATCTCCTCTATGGAAACTAGGGTTTGAAACATTTTTCTCAAAAATGCTCATCAGTCAACCCTTCTGGGATTGCTCTACTTGCTACTTTCTATTGAATGGTAAAACGGATCGAAGACTTTGATTCAATCTGCCAAATATATTTTGGTTCGAAGTATAACAAGGGACGAAAGAACTAAACAGATTCATGTAGACTTATGGGACTGTATCGATGTACATTGGCAGAAAATATTCCGAGAAAATCAATAGCTACAGCGTGCGAATTGACTTTCTCCTCTCAGGTCAGACAGAAATTGTATAACTCAAAATTCCTACAAGTTAAGAGCGTTCCTGCTAATCGGGTCCTTCATGAATGGCTTCGTATAATAAATATACTTGTGCATATATTTCACAAATCAAATAGACCCCAGAGGGTTCATTGATCTGCCGAGAAAGCAAGAGCAGACGCGTTTCTGGCTTCTTGGCCTTCATCAGTACCCTGTAGCTTTCCCGACAAATTCAACTAAACTGACCCGGGTTAAGCCTTTCAGAGACGGCTCGGTCGATCATTATAATCGCCCACGCCACCTATGAAACAAAACACGGAAATCAGCCTCTCCCCACCAGTGAATATTTGAAGCGTGAAATCATATGCCACCATTCACTCGATATTAAATCAAGAACGAGTCCCACAGAGCTCAGACAGTATCTTCTCAATGCCATGAACGCTGTTTAGCGTTTTCAAAAATAATAATGAAAAATGGCGATACCCTTGTTAAAAATCAACAAGTTAAGAGCGTTCCTGCTAATCGGGTCCTTCATGAATGGCTTCGTATAATAAATATACTTCATAGGTGGCGTGGGCGATTATAATGATCGACCGAGCCGTCTCTGAAAGGCTTAACCCGGGTCAGTTTAGTTGAATTTGTCGGGAAAGCTACAGGGTACTGATGAAGGCCAAGAAGCCAGAAACGCGTCTGCTCTTGCTTTCTCGGCAGATCAATGAACCCTCTGGGGTCTATTTGATTTGTGAAATATATGCACAAGTATATTTATTATACGAAGCCATTCATGAAGGACCCGATTAGCAGGAACGCTCTTAACTTGTTGATTTTTAACAAGGGTATCGCCATTTTTCATTATTATTTCAAAATTCCTGTTGTGGGAATTATGGTACGCTTATGTTTTTTGAATATTTGTGATTCGATTATTTTATTCATTAAGACCAATAGGAACCGTTCCAAGTCTTACAGAGTTCCTGCCATTGGTGGAAGAAAGATAACTAACTAACTCTGTTTAGGCCTAGTAAGCTCGAGGAAATATCCCTTTAATTAACATACTATTTTTCTTCTTTTCACCATTTAGGACGAATTATACTGCGCTTACAGCCAGCATTGACACTATCAGGCATTAAAAGTAAAACTCCTTTGTTTCTCTCTAAGAACTCTATTTTTTAATGGACAGGGATAGGTGTAATACCAGCAGTGATAAGTCAATGAAAAGATGCAGAAGTGATTTTCTATTTATTTGTTTTGAAAATTATATGTATGTTTTCATAGTATATTCCAGAAAATTTAATTTAATACAATAGTCGAAGTCGATAAAAGATTTTTTCATGATATATTTGGCACATTAGAAAATTTATGCTACTAGTGGTAATTCACGAAGAAGGACGAAATTTTTGCACTTATTCACTCTATTTAGTTTTCACATTGTTACTCTCAAAATTCTATTTAAGGAAAATACTCCTTATTTATCATTGAATTTGCAATAATTTGGGTTTAATTAGAATTCTATGAGTCTAATAGATGATGATGAGATATGGCACTCACCGTTAAGCTGATCTTTTCCTGAAAGAATTTTTTTCTCGTCGTTTTTCATTGCTCCATATTGATTTAGCTTCATTTGGAGTACCAATTTAAGCAAATAGTACATTTGGTTCTTTCATGATCGTAAGAAGGCTTAACTTTTAAGGAAAAATATGAGAGAATAGTTTGGGTTGGTTCTTAAAAATAAAAATAGCAGTTTTGCATAAAGTTGGTATTTTTGAGAAACCTCATGTGCTTTCTGCCTGAATTAGTACTCATATTGGAGCCGACTGCGTTGATATTCGAAAGTGAATCACGACGATAAAAGCTAAAGCTTTTGGAAGAAATCAGCCAAATAGCAAATACCTTCTGTTATTATCATTTGGACTTTTTTCAAATGACCATTGTTTATGTATATTGAATGGAGTGCAAAACTTTTTTCGTTAATTCCACAAAAAGCACAGAAAATTTAGTTATTGCTCTTCAAGTGCCACTTACAAAAATTCAGATTTACTTGCACTTTTGCTGAGTTAGTAATTTTTGTGACGGTTTTGACTGACTTATGTTGGGTTTCACGAAGCTTCGATTAGCTTAATCGTGGATTTATTTCGATGGTTGTATCAACAATGAACTGAATATCGACATAGAATCGCACTAATTTGGCAATTAAGAGCTGTCAAACCTTCGTGAAACCCAACGTAAGAGTGCTATTATGCAGCTTACTGACTAATTCACACTGTAATAATTCATGATTATCAATTTTGCTTGGTTTTAATTTATTCAGTCATGTTGAAACAAGTATTCCCGTGAATTTTTCACAATTAAGCTAACTTATTTATAAAAATCCTCAACATAATAAATGTTGTTTGATGATTCAGAATATAACATGATGAATCTGAAAATAATTATTCGATCTTAAAGTGTACTGAAGCTACGTTATGTGAGAATTTGAAATTATCATTAGGCTCCATTATAAATGCTAAGGTACCTGAATCGTAGGAAGTCGAATTTTTGTGACCTTGAAGCTTCGAATACTGCTTCAACATGAAAAACGTAAACAACTCACATCTGGAAATCATTGAAGGACGCAGAAATATCGGTTTGATGGTTATCGATATACGGAACAGTGTTGCCGGTTTTATTGACGCATGAATGTCGGGATGGTGTAATAGTAATATACATTTCGAATATACACTTCCCGACTGCAGCGCCACGAGTGGAGACAACACGAACTACGGTATTCAAAAAAAGTACACGATACCGCCATTGGGACGTCATCGCCGTATTACAATGAAACGAACGAGGACGTTATAATAAAGCGTTTAGCATTGACTTGCATTTCTGCGTCCGTATACAGACGCAGCAATGCGGTGGACGCAGAATTACATGTAAAAAACATAATGTATGGACGCAGAATTACAGGAGGGCTATAAATATATATATATATATATATATTCTTTTGAACTTGAGCATTACAATTTGTTTTTTATCTAACAATAAATCATGTGTATGAAAAAAGTGTTAGCAGAGGTTAGTGTAACGGGGTACCATATAATTTTATATATGATACTAGAGCTTAGGGAAAAAACCTCAGCAAAAAACCCTATCTCCTCGTTAGTTTTGTGACTTATGAAAATTGAAATTGTTAACATAATAAAAAGAAATAAAAAAGGAAAAAAGTTTCCAAGCGTTCACGTTCATCCGGAAACAAAAAAACTCCAGAATATTTTTAAAAAGGTTAATATAGAACTGGCTTTCAAAAGGAAAATTAAACAACTTCTAGGAAATATACATTCGATAAAACTCCGGACTTGTTAAAATTGGGTAGGTATATATGAAATCAAAAGTTTAGACTGCAACAAGTGCTACGTCGGGCAAACAACCAGAAATATTCTCAGACGGTATAAAGAGCATAAGGGACACATTCGGAACAACAACATCGATAAATCTGTTATTGCAAAGCACGATTTAATCACTCAATTTCAGAAAATTCCGTCAAATTGTTGAAAAATTCCAATAAATTGTACTTACGAACACTTGTAGCTATCGAAATGTATAAGAGAAGACAATTTACTCAATAATAATCTAACCCTTATTAACAACTCATTTTTCTCACTAATCGGTTTATGACTAAGGGTATAATGTCAACCCATACTTGAGGTAAAAATTGATAGCAGACGACAGAATTTGTAGTGGACAAGAGTGTAGTTAATAATGTAGTGTTCATAATCATTCCACAGTGAACACAAACTAGAATAGAGATCCGCTATATGAAGATATTGATATTTCAGATTTTCATCAATTGTTGAAATTGAAAGAAATGCGCAAATTCCATTGAACATTCAAGGACATGTCATTTTTCGCAAATATACCGGGTGGCGCAAATTAATCGATCAGGCCAAATTTCTCCGTTGATACGCTCCGGAGAAAAAAAAAGTTCGAATAAAATATTTGTAAAATAAAGGGGGAAATCCAATGATGATGTCAGACTTGACCTTGACCTTGACCTTGGCAGTCATTCTGGGGTCAAGTTTGAAATTTCAAATGGGAACATATATTTTTGACCACAGATTCGTGACGAGCGGAAAATTTCACGTTGGAATGACCTATCGTACATGATGTTCGGTGGTCATCAAGGACAAACCGGCAGGTCATCACCCCCTGTTCGCAAAAAGGGCTTGATTATTTCAAGTACCGACTCAAAATCTCTTCAAGTCCGTAATCGTGAAATTTTTCCAAGTACACAATCAAAATTTTGTCAACTTCGTGGTTTGAATACTTTCTTGATATTTGAATCAGAAAAAATTTGAAAATTTCGCGATCGAACTAAAACAATTATCGCGATTTCTGCCTCAGAAAGATTCTCACATGGGAAAATTTTTAGCACACAATAGGTCATTCCAACGTGAAATTTTCCGCTCGTCACGAGACTGTGGTCAAAAATATATGTTCCCATTTGAAATTTCAAACTTGACCCCAGAATGACCGCCAAGGTCAAGGTCAAGGTCAAGTCTGACATCATCATTGGATTTCCCCCTTTATTTTACAAATATTTTATTCGACCTTTTTTTTTCTTCGGAGCGTACCAACGGAGAAATTTGGCCTGATCGATTAATTTGCGCCACCCGGTAGATTGTGTTTTTGATCCAGTTGAGAGGATGTGTCGATCTATAACGTTTTCTGATCTTTTTAAGCGACCCAGAATAAGATTAATAGTCATGTATTTGCCAGAAAAATATTATTGGCTGGTTCTTCGGATGACTCATTTTTATCGTTGCCACACATACAAAATTTCAGGGAACCGAGATACCGAGATATGGAATATTTCTTAACAATTTTTTTGTTACCTCTACTGATGAGATTATCATGGAATTTCACATGAGACTTGGAGTCTCGTTACTTTACTCCTAAATACCAAACTTCAACCCCATCAGATCTTTAGTTTTGGAGAATTTGGAAAATAAAATTACGAATAGGCTCTCTGAAATAAAGGATTCCTTACTTAGATCAATAAGTAAACATTTACTTATTGATCTGAGATTCCTCATCAATGAGTCAAATGGAATCGTTCGAGACCATTCTGTGCAAAAAATTCGTTGCAAGCGAGCCATCATAAGCTGTAATATTGGCTGTCGTTGTCAGACAATCCTCTAAAAACTCCTGTAAGGAATGGTATTGCCTTAAACCTGTGGCCCCTTTAGACACACCGCCACTGGAATTACCCCACAAAAAGTCATGTTTGACTATTACGAATACCCAAATATAGATGTCATTTTTATCGTTTCATGATGAAATATAAATAATAACAATCGTCATCGAAGTCCGAATTATCTGTTTAAAAAAATCTACGAATCTACTATAGATATCACCAAATGAGTGTCAATCATACATGATGCGAACGTAATTGAATGTAAAGTTATGATAAGGCTTCTTTAATTCCTGAGAATTGGTTCAAATGTTGATCCTTGTTTAGCTTGACCCCTTTATGGATTCATTCGTTCGATCAGTTGTTTGCAGTAAACTTATTCAAAACAAACGATTTTTTTTTTGTTTGAACCGAGTGTTATAGTCTTGATATTGGGAGTTATCGACATAAACAACACCTTATGAAAAAGAATGTTAAAAAAAACTTCGTGAAGTTGAAAATTTCATTTTTTCCTCGCCCGAGAAACAATTTATGAAATTCCTCATGATGACGTCTTATTATTCAATGATTAGCCGTGACCTCTCAGAAGACGAATCAAAATATGTTGACGACTTAAAATTCAAAATTTTCGCCAACTTTTTTCTCAAATGTTAATATCTTGGAGATTTTTGCATGAAAATTCCTAATTTGCTAGCTTCTATCAGAAGACATACCAATGCTTCTCCTTCGTTAATTAAAATTTAATTGAACATACAGGGTGTTTCTATTTCAATGTCAGTCGGTTATGACAAAAACCTCAAAACTAGTTTTCTCAAATGAGAACCCATAGTTTTAATTGATCAGCTGGAATCTACGTTAAAAAATGGGTTCAAGCCCTGTGGACAGGAGCTTTCTGGCGCCCTAGTTCAAACAGACAAATTATATCTCCGAAAGTATTGGTTTCTCTGAGTTGGGAATTATATCAATGTATACATATGATAGAGCTGCATCATAAAGGAAATTCAATTCAAATAATAGTTTATTTATCAAGATTAAATGAGCAATCATGAGAATGAGAACTGCACCTTGGAAGAAATCGAATTAAATCTGGCCAATTTTGCCCAATAACGAACTTAACCGAGATATTCATCTCCCTAACCTACTCTGAAAATTTCAACTACCTAGCTCATTCCGTTCCATTTTTAAATTTTCAAATTTTTTTTTTTACACTTTGCGGTAATCTGGTCAATACAAAACTTCACATGCGTATAAAGGTCATGATTCTACAATTTGATGCTAAATTTCAGATAGATCGAACGAACTTGTCCGAGATATTTACGCTCCAAAACCACCTTGCAATTTTCAATCCGCTAACTCCTTTCGTTCGAGAGTTATCGTGCCTACAGCCGGTCGCCCGGCCGGACAGAATCGATTTCGCACTCGGATTCTTGATCAGTGAGTCGAACCAAATCGTTTGAGACCATTTTCAGCCAAAAATTTCAAAATTACAGACACTTGGGCAAATTGATAAGCACACTGTTCCGAGGAACTAGAGCGCCAAAAAAACAAGTTTCGTATGACAATTGCCCAAAACAGGTTTAAAGTATCTACAAATAGTAGGTATTCCATAAAACAAATATGAAAGAAGATAAGTAATAATAAAAAATTACCTTGTAATCGATCAAAAATTTCCTAATCTACGTTCACCAAACTACAGAATTATGCTTTCAATATTTACGTAATATTTTCAAACATTTTCGGGTGAGGTCCCCGTTGCATCGCTAAAATACGAGTATTTCAACCCCAATATTTTTGAAGTTACAATATTCCCTTCTGTCAGTCCCGTCATAAATTGAGAGAACTGAGCATTCGTCTATGGATGAAAAGCAGTCTCACTACTCTCAGATCTCTTACTTCATGGTCCGTTCCGAAATGTAAGACTTTTCTGAGAAAAACTAATTTCGGAGCAAACAAATGAGATTTTTTCTCACTTCGCTCACATTTCGGAATACACTTTATTCTCATAATTCTTCGATTGATTAGATAATGTCATGTCATGTCATAAGTTGACATTATGACAATTCATACATAGAATAATTATATCAATCTGTGAAATACGATTTAAATTGAAATTTTGAAAAATCATATCTCCGAAAGTATTAGCTTGTTAGAGTTAAAAATGATATGAATGGATTGTTATGATAAAACTGCTTATTAAAAAAAATTTAATTTGGAATTTGTTCTGTAAAAAAAAATTTTTTTTTGTTACTCCGAAACCGTCTGTCCGATTTTGCCCAATAA
The DNA here is from genome assembly GCA_937662695.2 of Halyzia sedecimguttata. Lineage (NCBI taxonomy): Eukaryota > Metazoa > Arthropoda > Insecta > Coleoptera > Coccinellidae > Halyzia > Halyzia sedecimguttata. The sequence goes on along the minus strand of OW569415.2, from coordinate 80,624,856 downwards.
CGAACTTAGCCGAGATATGTATCCCCCAAACCTACTCTGAAAATTTCAACTTTCTAGCTCATTCCGTTCGAGAGTTATCGTGCCTACGGCCGGACGGCCAGACCGGCCGGCCGGACGGCCGGACAGAATGAATTTCGACCACGGATTCTTGATTAGTGAGCCGAACCAAATCGTTTAAGACCATTTTCATCGAAATATTCGAAAATTACAGACATTCGGGCAAATTGATAAGCACTCAGTTCCGAGGAACTAAAGCGCCAAAAATAGTGTATTTTTCATAATACATACTACTGCTCCAAAATGCTTATTTCCCGAGATATTCGGTAAGTAAAGCAGTAGTATGTATTATAGAAAATACACTATTTTTGGCGCTCTAGTTCCTCGGAACTGAGTGCTTATCAATTTGCCCAAATGTCTGTAATTTTCGATGTTTTGGCTGAAAATGGTCTCAAACGATTTGGTTCGACTCACTGATCAAGAATCCGAGGTGGAAATCGATTCTGTCCGGCCTGAAATTTAGCATCAATTTGTAGAATCATGACCTTTATACGCATGTGAAGTTTTGTATTGACCAGGTTACCGTAAAGTGTCAAAAAAAAATTTTGAAAATTAAAAAAAAAAATTCTACAATAACTTTCGAACGGAATGAGGTAGGCAGTTGAAATTTTCAGAGTAGGTTAGGGAGATGAATATCTCAGTTAAGTTCGTTACTGGGCAAAATAGGCCAAATGGTTTCGGAGTAACTAAAAAAAAATTTTTTTTTAAGTAACAAATTTCAAATTCAATGTTTATTTAAGATGTAGTTTCACCATAAAAATCCATCGATATCATTTTCAACTCCAACAAGCTAATACTTCCGGAGATATGGTTTTTCTAAATTTAAATAATGTATCGTACTTCTATGTTTTCACAGAATGCTATAATTATTCTATCTAAGCTTTATTATATGATCTGTGTTCATACTCGTACATGTCATCCTGTTCTATAAGAGAGAGTCAAATTCATTTCAGCTATTTTAATTTGATTTCTTCCATGGTGCAGTTCTCATTCTCAGATTGCTCATTTAATCTTGATAAATAAACTATTATTTGAATTGAATTTCCTTATGATGCAGTTTATCATAAGAATACATTTATATAATTCCCAACTCTGAGAAACCAATACTTTCGGAGATATAATTTGTCTGCGCCAGAAAGCTCCTGTCCACAGGGCTTGAACCAATTTTTTAACGTAGATTCCAGCTGATCAATGAAAAAAATGGGTTCTCATTTGAAAAACACTAGTTTTGAGGTTTTTGAACATGACTCACTTTGACATTCAAATAGAAACACCCTGTATGTTCAATTCAATTTTCAATGAAGGAGAAGCCTTGGTATGCCTTCTGATAGGAGCTAAAAAAATTGTGATTTTCATGCTAAATCTCAAAAGTTATCAACATTAGAATGAGGCCCTATTTGAGAAAATTCAAAGGGCTTTTCAGACTTCACACGAATATTCTGAGAATAATATGTGAGTGACATATTAAAACAATGTAGAATTCAATGGGTAATCTGATTATCAATGAAAAAACTAGGTATTACATTAAAAAAATGAAAGCTGGTATCATTTCCGGTGAAACCGGAAGTCTAACGGATATGAAATTTTTTCGAAGAAATTATCTCTCCTAACAAAGCTTAACAATGAAATTTCAAGTGTTTATCTCGATTCTTTCTTTGAAATATTCTAACGATCGGTCTTCGTGAATCACCTTGTATATCTGAGATTTTATTTTCCGAGATATCAAATTCAATATAAATTTTATACAGATACAATAGGTAGTATAGGATTTTAACAATTTGAAAATATTTTCAGACGTGGCCACTGATACATTGACCTCCGTAGTACATGGAATCATCTTCGGAGAAGAAAAAAAATTCGATTTACCAAATAGCAATGCTTGCGTGGATTCAGGGCTAACCTGCCCACTTGTGAAGGATAGTGTGAACACTTTCTCATCTGTTCTGCCGATCAAGAGGATATGGCCCAAAGTAGGTTTTCTGCATTCAATTCAACTCTTAAATAATTATCAACACTCCATTCCTTCAGAAAAATTCTAAATAATTCTAGACACCGACTAATATAATAATTTTGAATCCGCCATGAATATACTTTAAATAATCTATCATATTCACACAAAAAAAGATATAATTATGAACTGAAAATGTCTGTATGAATCAGTAAGCAAAATATACTGACTGACAAAGAAACTGCAACACCCAGAAGGGGCTGTTTGAATTTTATTTTTTTTTTGGTAAAACATCGATGGTATAGCAAGGAGTAAATTTGAAGAAAAAAAACGAAGGGTGTAGAATTTTTTTTTATAATTTTGTTAATAATGTGTTTGTCCACATTGATGCAATAAGATGGTCTATTTCTTCTTGAGGGATACTAACCCAAGCTACCTGTAGTTCATGTCAGAGCTGCCAAATTCCATGGGGGCTGTGATAAATGTCCAAGCCTTCTATCCATGATGTCCCAAACATGCTCTATGGGCGAAAGATCGGGGGATCTGGACGGCCATGGCAAAAGATTCACATGGGTCGCTTCAAAAAAGTTTAAACAAACTCTGGCAACATGAGTTCGAGCATTATCTTCCTGAAATATTGGATTCTCGAGCCGGTTAAAGCAAGGGAGAACATATGGCTCCACTAATTCTTGAAGGTAACGCAGCGCTGTCATGTTACCTCCATTAAAGACTAAAGGTGACCTACTTGCATGTGCAATAGCACCCCATACCATAAAGCCTACTGTCCGGTGTACATGACGCTCAATATCAAACTGAGGTTCACGTCTTTCTCCCCGAAGTTGTCTAACCCTTCTTCGGCCATCATGTGCACCCAAGGAGAATCGAGATTCATCAGAAAAGAGACGACCTGATGCCATTCCAATGTTGACGTTCTCTACTCCACTGTAATCGTTGCCGGCGATGCTCAACCGTCAGAGGTAAAACAAGATGGGGTCGATAATGCTGCAGTCCAAAATACCTTATCCGGATGTAAACCATTCGGACAGTTACAGGCTTACAGCCTTGGTCTCCTAACCACTCATCAGCTAAAGATCAAGTTGTCGCAAATCGGTCTCTGATAGCCATAAGTCTTAGACGTCGATCTTGAACTTCATTTGTGTCCCTTCGACGTCCGGTGCCTACTCTTCTTCGATTTTGGGCATTATCAAACCACGCTTGACAACATCTCTTAACAGTAGTTGGATTTCTGTTCGCACGGTTAGCGATATCTCGAAATGACAACCCCGCATCTCGTAGACCAATAATTCAATCTCTTTCAAATTCACTTAGCTGGCGATAAATTCCGCGTACACGTGCTCTAGGCATTTTAACAACAACTGAACATCGACTTTGGATCTCCTCGAACAGCTGGTTTGTTATCAAAGTTGAAAAATTTGCAAAAAATGACTTCATTATGTAAGTAACAAAAAATGTTTACATGAAAAAACCTTCACGATTTTTTCTGCAAATTTTAATCATTTACTCCTCTGCTATACTATCTATGTTTTACCAAAAAAATTTAACATTTAAACAGCTCCTTCTGAGTGTTGCAGTTTGTTTGTCAGTTAGTATATTTACCAAACAAGGAACCAGTGATAATTGAAACTATATTCTGCCTTTCTTTTTCAGTTGAGTGTGGAAGTTAAATATGAAATTCAAGACAAAGATGGACAGGACATATTTTGTATAATCATTCCATCTAAACTTGGATAATTTATGAAAAACTAAGTGTGTTATGAAGTACAAAAATGTTAGAATGTAATATCAAGATCAGATTAAAGTTGTGGAAAGACTAAATTCGCATACTCAATAATCCATCCATCATCCTTAATTTTTTATCTCTCCAGATTTTCCTGATTCCAGATTATTGTCTATGAAGGTCGGAGCCACCTGCAAATCTTACTAATTATTGCCATGTTGCCCTGTTTTTACCGTGTCCCATTTACAGGGTGTTTTCTAATTGAATGACAATATTAGTCGATAGTCGATATTTAATCACATGATTTTTAGTCTGACTCACATAAAATAGGTTTATTTCCGCTTTAATTTTGACATACATGGTGTTAATAATTAAATTGATATTTGGTTAACATTATTTACTAATATAACAGTGTTCTTTAGTCAGAAATTGCTATTAGTTCTTTTTATTTTAATAAAAGTGGGAAAGCCATGATGTGGACAGGAGCTTTGGCGCTCGTGTTCAAACTTTGACAAATCATATCTGCGAAGGTATTGGTTTTTCTGAGTTGGGAATGATATCAATGGGTTCTTATGATGTAACTTAATCATAAAAGAAATTGAATTCAAACATCATAGAAGAATATAAATTCAAAAAGAGTGCCAAAAACTATTAATCCAAAACCAACATACCGATTCTACCCAATAACGAACTTATACGAGATATTCATTCCTCAAATCAGTCAAATGTAGAATGGAAATTATATTATATCAATTGAAAATTAGCCAATATTTTAGTTTTGATTTTACTGGAGATATTCTGAACCCAATTTGTTTAACTTACCGAAGTAGGTATATATTTCCATCATCATCATATGGATTATACAAGAGTTATCTACAGCTGAGGTTATTCCATTGGCCATTCTGCATTCAATCATACTTTGTCTGTTATCAACAAAACACTAATTGATTTTATCTGTAGATGATATGACAATGATAAAATGTATGAACACATACAGATGACACTCATAGATACGGACGTTAATTTTCGATACAGCATTCTGTGAAATCATAGACTTACGATTTGATATTGAAATATTGAAACGTCATATCTCCGAAAGTATCAATTTCTTATAGTTGAAAATGATATTTGTGGATTCTTATGATGAAATAACATCTTAAAAAAAATTTAATTCGAAAATTGTAATGTACAAAAAAATAATGTTTTCCTTACTCCGAAACCATCAGGCCAATTTTGCCCAATGATCAACTTAAGAGATATATTTATTTCCCGAACCTGCTCTGAAATTTTCAATTTCAAATCGATTTTGACCACGCATTCTTGATCAGTGATTCGAACCAAATCGTTTAAGACCATTTTCATCCAAGAATTCGAAAATTATACAGACATTTGGTCAAATTGATAAGCTCTCTGTTCCGTGGAACAAGAGCGCCAAAAATGGAACGTGGAGTGTCACTTTTCGCGATCAACAATAGGTTAAAATTTGCAGCAGTTTTCGTTACGAAACGATAATCAAGAAAAAACGCAGTGGCGTATCATTTTGTCTATTGAAAATATTCATCATCATATGTTACAGAGTGCGCGTCTCTGATCAAAACTAAAAATTAATTTTCTTCACGAAAAGTGTGTCTCAATTCATTTTATACGAACTTTTATAAAAATATCTAATATAGTTAGGTACCTACTAAATTCGAAAAAATCAATCTTTCGAATTAACCCTGTACCATATCAAAAATAAAGCGAAAGCGGACCTATGTTTATATGAACTTTAAGTGTAAAATTCACGCATGTATTAATCTCCTTGAATATTGTCCGGAAACTTTTCCCGCAGAAGATCAATGGTTTCGTTGCTTGTGTGGCACGTAGCGCCGTCTTGTTGAAAGTAAACTCTGTGTAGATCAATACCATCCAATTCCGGCCATAAAAAATTATTAATCATCTCTCGATAGTGCAATCACCATAACTGTTGCTCCAGCCTCATTTTCGAAAAAGTAAGGTCCAATTACTCCGCCGGACCATAAACCGCACCAAACAGTCACACGTTGAGGATAGAGAGGCTTTTCAACAATAACTCTTGGGTTTTCCGAGCCCCAGATGCGATAATTTTGCTTGTTGACGAAGCCACCGAGGTGGAAATGGGCCCCATCACTCAAGATGATTTTTCGATGGAATTCCGGATCATTTTCATGCATTTCAACGACCCAATCAGCAAAGACACGACGTTGTTGATGATCGGCCGGCTTGAGTTCTTGTGTTAACTGAACTGTATAAGCCTTAAGACCCAAATCTTTATGCAAAATACGGTGTAATGACGTTTGTGGAATGCCTAATTCCAAAGAACGACGAGGAATGGACAAACCTGGGTTTTCTTTAACACTTTCGGCTACAGCAGCAATATTCTCGGCTGTTCTTGAGCGACGTGCACGGGTTTTATTCTTCACATATCTAACTGGTCCCAACAGCTCGAATTTTTCCACCAATTTCCTTATTGCGGTCCGACAAGGTGATTCACGACGGCCCAAAAATGTTCGAGTTTTACGAACCGTCTCTGAAAATTTTCACCATTTTTATAGTGAATTTCAATAATTCAATGCGTTCTTGAAGCGTGTATCGTTCCATTTTTATTAATGGCGTAGTATCTACTTGTCAAATGTCAAAAAATGACAGCTTCAAAAGTGACATCTACCGAAATAGCAGGCTATACAAAATAACACCTCTTATTGAAAAACCCTTTAGTATCACCCCTTTAGTAACCTTTAAACAATAATGAATGCTCCATTTTCAGAATGAATTTTTATTGAGATCTAACAGATTTTCGGCAGATAAAATTCATTTTCAATGCTTAAGTCTTATGACATTTTCGTTATGTCTAACAAGAATCTTTTTTAGTTGCAGCTGTTTTATGTTTCCGTTTTCGCTAAAAAAAAACATCCACAAGCACACCAGCAAGATACAACTTGCCATTATAGGTATTTGCAAGATTGTGAATAAATTATTTGTTTACATAAGCTATTATCACTTTTTACACAATTGTAATGAAAATATAATACAAATTATGTGCATATTGCACTCAAGATTATGTGCTTCAAGGAAATTATACTTCATCGAAAATCGTGTCAATTTTATGAAATTTTTGTAGATTAAATATCCTGGCTTTTTTAGATCACATGAAATCGAAAGATTAATATTTTTTTCTTTCTTCGTTTTGAATGAAGTATAATAAAGTATTTTCACAGCAAAATTTATAAATATTTCAAAGTACAAATTATACAGGAAAAATCACCAAACACTCAAGAAAATTACTGATATACAAAAACTCGTTCTCGAAATTTTGGCAAGAGGCTTCAGAAATAAAATTGTTTTTCAATATACCTCAATTACAAACTATGAATTCTAGTAGAAATCATTCCACCAGATATATGATCTTATATGTAAGGCAAGAATTACATTGAGGTCAGTAAACATTGAGAAAAAAATTCAAAAGGGTAAAAAAACACTTTAGTAGTTAATAACCTCTCCACCTATCAACAAATTCACTGTCATTTCAAAACAACTATTAGACTAGATTATTAAAAGCAAAAATATATACAGAGGGTTCAAACGAAGAGATTTACACAGGAACAATATCAACATCAATTCAATATTTTCTGATAAATAAAAACAGCAAACAAAATATACAGTAGTCGTGAAGCTAAAATCTTATATACTATTTTTCAATTATTTAATATCCACCTATGGTTTCCGTGTCTCTTCTCTCAAGTTATCTTTTTGGTTGGATTCTTACGTTGGACATATAACTAGAAAAAAAATTCCATTTACTTATCCATTTTTTTTCAAAATACATTGAGTATTGAATTGAATATTACTTACCTTTTAGGATGTAATCTGTTAACAATGCTGGAACAGTAGGACTATCTTCATTTATGGCCTTCAGAACTGAAATGATATTGTTCATTTAGGTTTCCCAGTACAAAATTTAAAGAGCCGACTTACTTTTAATCAAAATTTGGAGAGTTTGATTATCTGGAGGCCCGCTATCTAAATGGTATGGAATCACTGTTGTCAGATACTGAAAAAAAGTTTACTAGATTATTAACCTTTCAATGATATTCAATCTTGATTTATTTACTACGAAAAATTTGGTTTCTCTATGGTTTATTATGAGTTTTCCAAGTGAAATGGAATGCACTACTAATTTTTTTTTCAATCGAAAACGACGCGTCTAACGAAAAAAAGGTCAAAACCTTCTTCAACATGGAAGAGACAATTGAGAAAGATCCTCAACAGTGGCGTACCCCTTTTCTTTCAAAATAAGCAGCGATTATGCTGCCTGCGCGCCACTGATTAAAGTGAGGCCTCCGTTTTCAACTCTCAAACCCTGCCATATTGTATTGAAATGAGGGTACAGAAATATTACAAATATTGTGAGGTTTGAATGAAACATATTTTATTGTATTGTACTAAATTGTATTCCCATAAGTGGTTTATTTATTGCTAGCACTGAATAATACAAAATAAATAAAAACTGAAACTTTTAAGAGTTCTCCGAAGATTATGATTGAGGTGTCATTCGATTAGGAATGGCATGTAGATATTTTTGGAGAAAATTCATGGGCAGCTCGCAAAAATTGCAAAAGTCATAAACAATTAAGTGAAAAAAAAGGAGTTCATTTTTTGCATATATCTCAAAAACTATTTGAGATTTTTCAAATTTGAAGAAAGACTCCAACAGAGGAGGAAATTTCCCAAAAAAAGTCCCAACTTCCAGAACTGTAGGACCAATATTTGTGATGTTTATTGAAAGACTATCAATCATATACTGGCTTTATTCAGCATACACATGTCCACATATTGATCACCTTATACATGATAATCGCAGAGAACGATATATTATATTTCACATTAATATTCTCCTGACATCCCCCTTACTAAATATGAATTCCTACATAAAAGATTATTCCTGAAGATATTTGAATCAAAAAACAAAATAAAACATATTCCGGTAGTTCAAAGAAGCACATCGAATCTTATTAACCTTAAATAATTTTAATTCCAACTGTCATAATGCAATCTCTGGGGAATTTTGACTTCTCTCCCAGTTCTAGTAGTGGTAGGAACATAAATGACATCTTCATCAGGTTTCTCAGTTTTGTTCAGTTGGGAATCAGTGATTGAACTTTCGTCAGATTCAGTGAGTTCCCCACATGCATTATCACAGTCGGGCACAGTGGGATATCTACCAATGAAATGATCATTTCTACACAATATATTCCCATTTTCAATTTTTACATTATAAGACCGGGGTCTAATTCTTGATTTAGAGCAAACTATACCCTTCTCCCATTTTTTATCATTTAGTCTTTTCTTTAACAACACTGTTTCATTATTTCTGAAAACATGATCAGTATCTCGAGATTTTCGATTGTAAAATTGGCTCTGTTGATCTTGCCTTACCTTCAAATTGCGTCTAATTTTAGAGTAATCATTGTATTTTGGCCTCAATAAAGTGTTTTCAATGGGCAAAACATCTCTTAGCTTCCTTGACATCAAGATTTCCGCTGGAGATTTTAAATTAACATCAATCGGTGTATTTCTATAGGTTAGTAATGCCAAGTACAAATCCTTATTTTCATACTTGGTCTTTCGCAATATATTCTTTAAAGTAGCTATATGTCGTTCAACTAAACCGTTTGATTGTGGGTAATAAGGACTTGATGTGATATGAGTAAATTGCCACGATTCTGCAAAGTGTTTGAAATATAAACTTGAAAACTGTGGACCACCATCGCTAATTACTTTTTGGGGAATTCCGTGTCTGGCGAATATGGACTTCAAATGAGTAACAACTTCTTTGGACGAGGTTGAGTCAATTAATTTGGCCATCTCAATGTATTTGGAAAAGTAATCAACAACCAACAAAAAATTTTCATTGTTAAAAACGAACAAATCGCATGCAACTTTTTCCCATGGACGTTTTGGCACTTCATGACTCATCATTGATTTTTTGATTTTATTCTTCTGAAAAATTTTACAGGTAATGCAACTGGAAATCAAATTATCTATATCTACCGACATGTTTGGCCAGAAAAAACATTCCCTTGCTCTATTTTTGCATTTTGCAATTCCCATATGGCTGTAATGAACTTTATCTAAAATTTCTTTTCTCATTTTAATTGGTACTATGAGTTTATGACCCTTATATAAAAGCCCATTGGCCTCAGATATCTCATCTTTGTATTTATAGTAGCTAGCTACAAGAGAATTAGTTTGTTTTAATGTTTTAGGCCACCCATCTCTGATATAATTCATAATTATTTGTAACTCTATATCATTTGATGTGAGATCACTAATTTCCGAAATTTTTTTATCTGTAGCATTCAAATTCATGCGCAATAAACATATTTGATCATCTATCTCCTCATCAATTTCAGATTTAGATTCGTCTCTTATATATGCTCGCGACAAAGTATCTGCAATAAAAAGATCTTTACCAGGCTTATAAACAAGCTCAATGTCATACCTCAACAGTCTAATAAACATTCGCTGAAGGCGAGGAGGGCAAGTATACAATGGCTTGTTAAAAATGTGAACCAGGGCTTTGTGGTCAGTTTCCATTGTTATTTTTTTGCCAAAAATGTACTGATGAAATCGCTCACAAGCGAATAATAAGGCATAGAGCTCTTTCTCAACCTGAGCGTAATTTTTCTGCGCAGCAGTTAAAGATTTGGAGGCATACATGCATGGCAAACCATTTTGCATTAAAACCGCACCAACTCCATCCTTAGATGAATCAGCTGAAACAGTTATAGGTTTTCCTGAGTCGTAATATTGCAGAATTGGATGAGTGATTAATTTGTCTTTTAACAATCTGAATGCATTATCGTGACTTGAATCCCACGACCAGGCAACATCTTTTTTGAGCAATTGTCTTAAAGGAGCAGTGATACTAGATAAGTGATCAATGAATTTGCCAACATAGGTCACCATGCCTAAAAATCTTTGTAAATCACTTTTACTTGACGGTATGGGTAGATCGGTAATGGCTTTAATTTTAGAATCATCTGGCCTATAACAACCGTGGGAAATTTTATGCCCCATATAAATTATTTCATTACGACCAAATTTGCATTTATTTTTATTGAATCTCACATTATTTTCCTGCGCAATTTTCAACACTTTTTCTAGTCGATGATCATGTTCTTCTTTTGTATCACCCCAGATCAGAATGTCATCGATATATATTTCTACACCAGGTATATTAAATATTTCTTTAAATTTCTTATGGAAAACTTCCGGTGCACACTTTATTCCAAAAGGCAATCTCAAAAAACGATATCTGCCGAAAGGTGTCGCGAATGTACATAAATCAGAACTCTCCTTATCAAGAGGTACCTGCCAAAATCCTGACAAGGCATCAAGAACACTGAAATATTTCGCATTTTTTAAATTAACACTTATTTCTTCGAAAGTTGGTAACGGAAAATGTTCTCTGCAGATATTTTTATTGAGCTCAACAGGGTCAAGACAAATTCTCAAAGAACCATCCTTTTTAGCAACTAATACAATCGGATTCACCCAATCAGTGGGATAGTCGACCTCACAGATGATTCCCTGAGCCTTCATCTCCTGTAGGCATTTTTCGAACTTTGGTATTAGGGGAAATGGTATTTTCCGAGCTGAAAATATCTTTGGAACACAATCCGGTTTTAAATTAATATGAAAATTATCTCTTAGACAACCTATTCCATCAAATACATCGTGGTACCGATTTAATGCATCATTAGCGCAATCAACAGAACCAACTTTTCTTATAATATTCAATTCAACACAACTGTATAATCCCAGCAAAGGGGGAGAATCAATATCTACTACAATAAAATTTAACCAATGAGAAATATTTTTGTAACTACAAAGCAAAATACATTCTCCAATAACAGGAATAATGTCATTCGAATAATTTGTGAGCACAACATTTGATTTAGAAATATTCTTGTCTTCAACATTCAAGCTTCGCAAAGTCTTCAAATTTATTACATTAGTCATGGCTCCAGTATCCAATTTGAAATTAATTATTTTTACTTTATTGACAAACATTTCAATGTGCCATTCTTGTTTCTGATATTTGTTTGAGCAGGAATCATTAATCATTCCAATAAAAACTGAGTCTTGATTTTCGGATTCATACTGGACTTCATTTTCCAGATTCAAAGAATGTATACCCCTATTTCGACACATCTTTTGGAAGTGATTGAAAGAACCACATAAATTACATTGCTTACCAAATGCAGGACACTTTCTCGCTGCATGTTTAGTTCCGCACTTATAACATTGCCTATTTGTTGCACATGAGGAAAAACTGGTAGACTTAGAATCAAAACTTCTCATTTTCCTTTGATTTTGTGATACTGAACGTCCTGTATAACCTGAACTGGTACTGGGTTGATGCCAAACCGCACGATCTGAATTACGTTGTGTATGTCCTTGTGAACGAACACCCTGTAGATTTTGTTTAGCTCGCACGGCATGTAACTCGCGCACTTCACTAGTCATTTCTTGACCTTGCTTCTTAGACTCTTGGACAGCTAAGCATACACTTTCTGCCCTTTTTAAAGTCAATCTGCTATCTTCCAATAATCTTTCTCTCAGTTGATCACTTGAAAGTCCCATAATAAGCACACTACAAATCAATGATTGTTCCAAATCTCCAAAGGCACAATTTTTCGATTTATTTTTCAAATCTGTTATGAACTGTTGCAAACTTTCCCCTTCCAACTGTTTCCTGGTGAAAAACTTATGTCTTTCAAATATTAAATTCGTTTGAGGTTGAAAAAACTTATCAAACTCGCGTATCAATGGTTGGATCTTATTTTGTTCATCGTTTTCGAATTTGAATGTATTGTAGATATGAATACAGTCGTCACCGATGAACTGAAGAAACTGAGCACATTGCACATCTTCGCCTTTTTTATCAATTTCGTTAGCTTTTAGATAATTCTTGAACTTCTGTATCCAAAATCTCCATTTTTCAGCTAAATTTCCACCTGTTATATCTAACGGTGAAATCCACTTTAGTTCGGACATTTTATCCCAAATTCTGAACTAACTAAATCACTTATTAATTATAAATTATTTACCGACGTGTTTCGTTCGCAGCGCCATGTGATGTTTATTGAAAGACTATCAATCATATACTGGCTTTATTCAGCATACACATGTCCACATATTGATCACCTTATACATGATAATCGCAGAGAACGATATATTATATTTCACATTAATATTCTCCTGACAATATTCATAATTTACCCAGAGGGTTGAAAATACACCCGAAAACGAGTAGGTACTCCGACTTGCGCAAGCCTCGCCACTTTGGACCTTTGATGAATAGAAATTATTTAAACAATTATATATGAAAATTAAGAACTGAAAAATTCAGGCGTATACAGGATAGATCAATGAACAATCCGTGGTCCAAAAATTTTTATCGCGATTTTTCAATTAGTTATCCATTAGATAATTAACAATTTTTTGTAGCAGGAACATTAACATTGCAAGTGCGATAATTGTTAAACTATTAATCTGAGAATTTTTTCCATTCGTGGAGCTATTATTATTAATTAAAAACTGGTAATTTTCGAATTGTTATTAACAATTTATTTGAAAAATTATTTTTAATAATTTTTATCTCATATTATTGAAAAATTATTATAAAGAAATGCGTGGTTCATAAGATAATTTGAAATTTTATTTTGGAAACATAATCTTTTGAAAATTATGATTAAAAAACCCGTTCCTTAAAAAAAATTATTGCTTTAAAATTGATTTGTTAATTGTCATTTTTTTTTCCACTTGTAATTATTATTAGGGAATAATTTTTTTCAATAATCATTATTTATCTTGGTCTTTGATATAAAAAAAAATTGATTATTTTTTAAAATTTTCATTGTTTTTTTAATGAACATGTATTGTATCTCCATTAGTTTAAAGTTATAGTAAAATTAAACATGAGAAACCAGGTGAGAATAAAGAAATGAAAGAGAACAAAAGTTCAATAAAAAATTATTTAAAAATAAAATAATACATGATTTTTTTAAGTAGAAATAGAAAAAAAATACAGGGACAATTCATTTGTTCATAACTAATTCTATTCTATTCTGAATCGTCTAAGAACCGGTCATGGTCGTTGCAATAGCATGCTTTTCAGGTGGAACTCAGCTGAGAGCCCTAGTTGTGAATGCGGGGAAGCAGAGGAAACCATAGATCATTTAGTTGATAATTGTCGCATATATAGATTCAAAGATGGTTTTAGTGCTATTCATAATGTTTCTGAATCTTTTTAAAAATGGGTAGCGAGTTTCAAATCTATTTAATTAAATATAGAATATTCCATTTTTAATTTGTTCGTTTTCTCCCTTTGTCTTTTCCTTTTCCAGATTGGTTTTCGGGTACCTTGGAGAAACTTCTCTGCTTGTTGAATGAAGAAGCGATAATAAAGAAAAAGATGCCCTTCAATATTTAATATTTCTGCATATTTTGTTAACAATTTCAATTTTCATAAATCACAACACTAACGGGGAGGTTTTTTTGCTGAGGTTTTTTCCCTAAGCTCTAGTATCATATATCAAATTATATGGTACCCCGTTACACTAACCTCCGCTAACACTTTTTTCATTCACATGCTTTATTGTAAGATAAAAAACAAATTGTAATGCTCAAGTTCTAAAGGATATATATACAGGGTGGTCCAGGTCTAAACCAAGAATTTTCAACCACGTATTCTACGTCAAAAATAAGCCCTAGTTTGTCATATAAGCATATGTCGGGAAATGCTTCCTCTTTGAGATACAGAGTGTTAAAATTATTAGAAAAAAAATGTTTGCTTTCTTTTACTTCGAACACCTTCTTAGAATTCATAATCGAGTTCGTTTACAAAGATAGTATTATTATTATTATGTACCATATCAAATTTTAGCGATTTCCTCATGCATGAGAATGTGTTTAATTTTTTAACTCCGAAACGGTGCCCCGGATGTCAAAAACTCAAGAGAATGAATTTGCTCCATATTAAATAAGGATTTTAAGAGTAATTTTTAATGTTGGAAAAACCAGTGGCGTATCATTTTCTTGTCTGAAAATATTCAGTCTCGATGCAGTGCGGACGCCACTGGTAGAATAAACAAAAAATTATTCCATTCAAAAAGTGCTCCTTGATCTTTGAAACCTATCTCCCAAATTTATTAGAAATATTCCAAGAAGCGTAAAAGTTATTAATAAAAAACATTTTTTTTCTATAATTTTAACACCCTGTATCCCGGAGAGGAAGCATTTCTCGACATATGTTTGTATGGCAAACTAGGGCTTATTTTTGACGTAGAATACGTGGTTAAAATTTCTTGGTTAGCATCTGGACCACCCTGTATATATATATATTAAATAAAATAAACAATGAAAATTGAAATAATAATAATTTTTTTTTTAATATCAAAGACCACTAAGATAAATAATGATTTTTTAAGCAATAAAAATTTTTATTTTTGAAGAAACGTTCTTTTATCCTAGTAAATTGTTGATAACAAAGCGAAAATGAACAATTTTTAAATTTTTCAACTTGAATCTATTCTAAGGCCTTTTAAATATAGCTCAATGAAAGAACAAATTCTCTATTTATATATGAGAATTTTAACTTTGATGATTAAATATTTTTTAAACTTTTTATTAAGTTTAGAAAATATTTAGTGATTAAATATTTTTTAAACTTATTCTTAAGTCTTATTTAGTCATTGAAGGTCCAAAGTGGGCGTGGCTTGCGCAAGCCGGTAGTACCCGTCTTCGGGCATATTTCCCTCTGGGAAAATTATAAATATTGGTCCAACAGTTCCAGG
This sequence comes from Halyzia sedecimguttata, assembly GCA_937662695.2. NCBI lineage: Eukaryota > Metazoa > Arthropoda > Insecta > Coleoptera > Coccinellidae > Halyzia > Halyzia sedecimguttata. The sequence goes on along the minus strand of OW569415.2, from coordinate 80,609,231 downwards.
AGTTGGGACTTATTTTTGGGAAATTTCCTCCACTGTTTGAATGCCAAATAGTTTTTGAGATACATATATGCAAAAAAGCAAACCCCCTTTTTTTTCACATAATTGTTTATATTGTTGAAATTGGGCGAAGAATTACATTTGAATACTTAATTGAGCAAAAAGTAACATTTTCTTCCAATCGTGGGCAGTTGGCTTAAAATATTAGGGACCAATTTAGAGAAGCAATACTTAGGAAACAAAGTAAAAACATAATTAAAATATATAGTATTCTGAAATGCTAATAATTAACTAATATTAATAACTATTATGGCGGCCTATCACCCGCTTCCGGTTTGACGTCGACTTCTGGGACACCCTACGTATCGAGAACATAATATTAGTTATGCGAAATATAACAGTACCTTGGGATCGAGTCCATTGGGAGTTTTAACCGAACTGTTCTTGGAACTCCTCTTCTTCTCCACGTGATATTGGCGAAAATTAACAATTTTTAAATTTTTCCCCTTGAATCTATTCTAAGGCCTTTTAAATATAACTCAATGAAAGAACAAATTCTCTATTTATATATGAGAATTTTAACTTTGATGATTAAATATTTTTTAAACTTTTTATTAAGTTTAGAAAATATTTAGTGATTAAATATTTTTTAAACTTATTCTTAAGTCTTATTTAGTCATTGAAGGTCCAAAGTGGGCGTGGCTTGCGCAAGCCGGTAGTACCCGTCTTCGGGCATATTTCCCTCTGGGAAAATTATAAATATTGGTCCAACAGTTCCAGGATTTGGGACTTATTTTTGGGAAATTTCCTCCACTGTTTGAATGCCAAATAGTCTTTGAGATACATATATGCAAAAAAGCAAACCCCCTTTTTTTCACATAATTGTTTATATTGTTGAAATTGGGCGAAGAATTACATTTGAATACTTAATTGAGCAAAAAGTAACATTTTCTTCCAATCGTGGGCAGTTGGCTTAAAATATTAGGGACCAATTTAGAGAAGCAATACTTAGGAAACAAAGTAAAAACATAATTAAAATATATATTATTTTGAAATGCTAATAATTAACTAATATTAATAACTATTATGGCGGCCTATCACCCGCTTCCGGTTTGACGTCGACTTCTGGGACACCCTACGTATCGAGAACATAATATTAGTTATGCGAAATATAACAGTACCTTGGGATCGAGTCCATTGGGAGTTTTAACCGAACTGTTCTTGGAACTCCTCTTCTTCTCCACGTGATATTGACGTCGTTTATTCTGTACCGCCAACAGTAAAGAGATGAATGTGTTCTTTAATTCCTTTTCATATTCCAGTTCATCTCGCAATGCCAGTTCTGAGATGAGGGTTTCGGAAAATTCACGAATGAGGACTTCCAGCTCGAGGAACAGTTCGTTCAACTGGGAGAGACTGAGATCACGCAGTTCTAGAAAAAAAATCATGATGAGAATATTTGTTAGAATATTGCAGAGGCGGCTCGTGATCTGCCAAATTGGTGAATCACGTAGTTCACTCGACTTGGGCAGCACTTTAAACACTCGTCATAGGTTTTATCCGTGAAATGTATACAGGGTGATTTAATTCAATAATCAATTCGAATGACAACATTTTTTTTCTACGGAGTAGAGCTATCTGAAAAACAAAATATCTCGATTTATTCATAAAAAATTGGTTCAAGCCCTGTGGACAGGAGCTTTCTGGCGCTCTTATTCAAACAGACATATTATATCTCGGAAAGTATTGGTTTCTCAGAGTTGGGAATTATATCAATGGATTCCTATGATAGAACTGCATCATGAAAGAAATTGAATTTAAAATGAAGTGTCGTTTAAGAAAAATGTTCCAAAAATTATCTTTAAAAAAAGGACAATCTACAATGCTTCAATGCTTTAAAAATCGTCATTAAATTTATTTATCAAGATTAAAGGAGCAATCTGCAATGATTCAACCTCGTGGAATGGATTGTTGCAAAACTCACACTCGGTGCATAGTTTTCACAACTCGACATACCTAAGGAAAGTATCATCGAAATGTCTAGAGCAAGGCTGGAGACAATCATAGCAGATTTTCCATTTATTCCTGATATTTGACTAGGTGGTGGATTACGAACAAATTATTCTAATAGTTCAAAATATATTAATAAAATACTATCCTCTTTTCAAAATTTAATAGTTCATACCACTAACACATTCTTTTCTGTATTATGAACCTTAACTCTAGAAAAAATGATTGATACCCAAATGTAGATCCATATTGTAGTATTTTTCGCAAGCAACATTATGAAAATACTGTATATAGGAACATGTCTCACTACCACTACTGAAGGAAGTAAAAGATAATATCAACCTCAGTGGTCAACGAACAGTAATTTCTTTTGATGATTCCATTATGTTCTTTCCTATTGCCTCCATAAACTACATCAAAACAGTCTTGTATATATTCACAAATTCAAAAATCGAATACTTGCTTTCCAATAGAAAATATACGAATTGACAATCTCTAATGGCTAGAAAAGATGACATTTATGAATAGCCACACAGACAGATTCTCTGTTCACATTCTGTGAATAAATATAGAACTTACGATGTAATATTGAAACTTTGAAACATCATACCTCCGAAAGTATTAGCTTGTTAGAGTTGAAAATGATAACAATGGATTCTTATGATTAAACTGCATCTTAAAAAAATTTGAATTCAAAAGTTGTAATGTAAAAAAAAATTTTTTTCGTTACTCCGAAACTGTCAGACCGATTTTGCCCAATAACGAACTTAACCGAGATATTTATCCCTCAAACCTACTCTGAAAACTGTCTAGCTCTTTCCGTTCGAGAGTTATCGTGATAACGACCGGCCGAACAGAATCGATTCCGACCATGGATTCTTGATCAGTGAGTCGAACCAAATCGTTTAAGACCGTTTTTAGCCAAAAATTCGAAAATTACAGACATTTGGGCAAATTGATAAGCACTCTGTTCCGAGGAACAAGAGCACCAAAAAGTGCGATAATGTTTTGGGAAATTTTCAATTGGATAATTATGAAATATTATTATGATTTTGGTATAAAGTATTGCTAAAGTTATTAATTAAACAAAGAATTACAAACAAGAAAATGAAAATGATTTTTGACTATACAAACATGAAATATTCAATCAGTCAGAGTAAGAATTCAAAATATCCTCCGTCTTCACGAATATACAATTTCTTTACAATACCCTGTATCTTGAACGCGGATTCCAGTACGAATTTTTTTTACTAAGCAAACCCCATTTATTTTTGAATGTCCCATCAATCACAGCCACAGCACCACCATTTTTTGAAACACCCTGATAAATATATTATCTTGGAAAAGAAACAAAAACTCACTGTCTTCATAAAGTGGTGAACTAAGGACCTCCTTAGCTTTCTCCATTACTTCATTATTTTCTATCACATCAGCATTCCCGTCTGAACAAGAATCTTCCTGCATCATGTCGTCTATTTCCTGTATGACTTCGTCGGCTGTCTTCAGAGGCTCGTTGTCCTGGTGGATCCCGTTCAGAATGAGAGCATGCATGTCCAGGTCGCTGGCTACAGCTTCGTCCTCTGATGAAAGCTCAAGCTCATCTTCGGGCGTCCGGGATCCCTGATCGAAAAAAAAAATTCATCATAAAGACAGTTGGAAATATTATCCATGTAGTATCTATAAATAATGATTCAAGTTTTTCGTTTTCACAAATTTATTTATCGAGGACGATAATAATTGTTTCATGTTTTGCCTGAAAAAACCAAATTCAAATATAATAATTTATTCTGAAACTTTTAATTGATCCGGAATGAAACACCTCAAGTATTCAAAACTAAACAATAACTGGAAAAAATGGGTTCAAGCCCTGTGGACAGGAGCTTTCTGGCGCTCTAGTTCAAACAGACAAATTATATCTCCGAAAGTATTGGTTTCTCAGAGTTGGGAATTATATCAATGTATTCTTATGATAGAACTGCATCATGAAAGAATTCCAATTCAAATAAGAGTTTATTTATCAAGATTATATGAGCAATCTGAGAATGAGAACTGCACCATGGAAGAAATCAAATTAAAATAGCTGAAATGAATTTGACTCTCTCATAAAGAACAGGATGACATGTACGAGTATGAACACAGATCATATAATAAAGCTTAGATAGAATAATTATAACATTCTGTGAAAACATAGAAGTACGATTCATAATTGAAATTTCGAAAAATCATATCTCCGAAAGTATTAGCTTGTCGGAGTTGAAAATGATATCAATGGATTTTTATGGCGAAACTGCATCTTAAATAAAAATTGAATTTGAAATTTGTCACTTAAAAAAAAATTTTTTTTTCGTTACTCCGAAACCATCTGGCCTATTCTACCCAATAACGAACATAACCGAAATATTCATCTCCCTAACCTACTCTGAAAATTTCAACTGCCTAGCTCATTCCGTTCGAGAGTTATTGTAGACATTTTTTTTTAAATATTCAAAATTTTTTGTTGACACTTCGCGGTAACCTGGTCAATACAGAACTTCACATGCGTATAAAGGTCATGATTCTACAATTTGATGCTAAAATTCAGATAGATTTCGGAAATATTCATAAAAAATGTTTTTACTAAAATTGGCCATAACTCCGAAACCGCTTTATGGATTTCGCCCATTAACGAACTTGTCCGAGATATTTACGCTCCAAACCCACCTTGCAAATTTCAATCCTCTAACTCCTTTCGTTCGAGAGTTATCGTGCCTACGGACGGCCGGCCGGACAGAATCGATTTCGACCTCGGATTCTTGATCAGTGAGTCGAACCAAATCGTTTGAGACCATTTTCAGCCAAAAATTCGAAAATTACAGACATTTGGGCAAATTTATAAGCACTTAGTTCCGAGGAAGTAGAGCGCCAAAAAGAAGAAATATAAAATTATTTGTTCGTAATATATATGACGAAAGGACAAGTAAGTATTTACATAATATTGTAAATTGATTGCTGATCCTGTCTGTTCATTCAATGGGTGTCTCGATGAATACTGATTCGGCGCAAAAGGTCAAGTAATGTTCTCGTTTGTTGAAGTTGAAGGACAGTCGATCGAAGGCTGATGATTTTTTGTAGGGCAGCTGTATGGATGGCTTAATAAAGACTGACTATTTAAGGTAGAGTTATCTTTAGACAATATCTTATTAGACATTTCCTTTTTTTGATAAGTTGACTGGTCGGTGTAACTCTCGGCGACAGTGGTAGATTTCCAGCCTGCCAGGCGCTTAACATTCTTCTTCTTCTTCTTCTACCGCGGTGCCGTCCCAGGCTGAACTGAGGCCTTCAGGCTCATTGTTCTCCCGCTTGCCAAACTCGTGAGACTCAGTCCAAAAAGCACGCTGACAGGAATGCCGCGAGCTTAAAAGGAGAAGTCCCTCTCAACGTAGGAATCGTAGGTGTTGGGTTGCCTAGGTGTATGACCCTCAATTCCTTAAGGTTGTTACAGTCGAACAGAATATGTTCAGCTGTTTCTTCCATGCTCTTGCACCAGCGACACAGAGCGCTATCGGCCAATCCCATCCTATTCAGATGTTTGTTGAACTGGTGACCAGTTAGTAATCCAGTCACCAGGCTCAATTCTCTTCTTTCGAGTGAAAGAAGTTTCTTTACTTCAGACTTTGACGATGGTTAACATTGGTTATTCCTTCTACAGAACTGGGCAACATAGTAGCCGACGAACGTCTGAAACTACGACCAGTCTACTGCTCAGTTTCCTCAAATTCGCATATTTATGGTAGAGTTGCAAATGATATCCATCATTCGTTTCATTGGAAATAACAAATATTCTCAAAAGATTGTTTTTGGTATACGGGATTTTGACCACTATCAAATTTCTCTCGTCCTCGATGATCAATCATTATATTCTAGAGTTCATCATACCTGCAGGTTCCAGCCAACCCAAAAATGATAGCAACTTTGATTAGAAGGTAAATTTCATGAGGTGCATCTTCCATAAATCTGAAAACTTCACTCTTTACAAACATTTTGGCTTTTTTCGGACGGTACCCAACATATTGCTTCTTTAAAAACAAAATGAATTTAAAATATTCACTCAAACCTAGGTTTCTCTTCACTTTAAGTACACTTTTCAACATTTTGTTCCATAGTGTACTGGGCTGAAATTTCTTATTCGAATGAAAAAAGTATGCTAACAATACTTCCTCCTCGAGGCTTGTTGTCCCTTTACTGTGGGACCAGTTTTCAAAATTCTGATACTCTCCTTCTTACTTGACTTTTTGCAGTTATTGAACTCAAACTCACTTTATTAGCCACCTGCAATATGAAATGAGGAAGATCACTACAAGAACTGTTCACTTCAACAGTGTTTACAACGTTTGTGTAGTATAGAGAAGCTTGAGGTATTATACAATCTTAAAAAATTCCGACATAATCATGTGTTAAAATCTAAAAGTCTTCTAGCTTGATAAAATTGTCTCTGAAAATTTATCACGACTATCTATTTGTCCAAGCTGTAATGCAAGTATCGGGAATAATAATTGAAAAGTGGAGTTTTATACGCTTACAAGACCCGTTTCTGAAAAAAATAATGGAAATTTACCCTAACAATTTTGTGACAATACGGGGCCGCAAAATATTTTTTCCGCAAGATGCGGAAAAGTGTTAATTTGGCAACACAAATGCGTGCGGAAAAGTAAAGGTTTTCCAATAAGAGGTGTTATTTTGATATTCGAAGAAAAATGCCTTTTTTCAATATAAATGATCAGATGTTTATTCCATTATAAAGAAGAAGCTATGCCGTTAATAGTGGAAAATAACATCAGGCAAATGACCACCACGACCACGCTTACAGACCATATCCTTTTAATGAAATTTTCCATAACCAAATCGCAATGTGGCTGCCCTCGATAGCCTCACGAATTCCATCTTTGAGGTCTTGAATCGACGCTGGGCTGTTGGCGTAGACCTTCTCTTTCAGGTGGCCCCAAAGGCCAATTGTGATCACCTCTTCGAGAGATGACACGGTGCGGAAACTTTTCCCACAAAAGATCAATGGTTTCGTTTCTTGTGTGGCACGTAGCACCGTCTTGTTGATAGTAAACGTTGTCCAGATCAATATCATCCAATTCCGGCCATAAAAAATCATTAATCATCTCTCGATAGCGCAATACATTCACCGTAACTGTTGCTCCAGCCTCATTTTCGAAAAAGTAAGGTCCAATGACTCCGCCGAACCATAAACCGCACCAAACAGTCACACGTTGAGGATAGAGAGGCTTTACAACAATAACTCTTGCGTTTTCCGAGACCCAGATGCGACAATTTTGCTTGTTGACGAAGCCACCGAGGTGGAAATGGGCCTCATCACTAAAGATGATTTTTCGATGGAATTCCGGATCATTTTCATGCATTTCAACGAACCAATCAGAAGACACGACGTTGTTGATGATCGGCCGGCTTGAGTTCTTGTGTTAACTGAACTTTTTAAGCCTTAAGACCCAAATCTTTATGCAAAATACGGTGTAATGACCTAATACTGGTGTAATACTGTGGAATGCCAAATTGCAAAGAACAACGAGGAATGGACAAACCTGGGTTTTCTTCAACACTTTCGGCTACAGCAGCAATACTCTCGACTGTTCTTGAGCGACGTGCACGGGTTTTAGACTTCACATAACTAACTTGTCCCAACAGCTCGAATTTTTCCACCAATTTCTTTATAGCGGTCCTACAAGGTGCTTCACGACTACCCAAAAATGTTCGAGTTTTACGAACCGTCTCTGCCAAATTTTCGCCATTTTTATAGTGAATTTTAATAATTTCAATGCGTTCTTGAAGCGTGTATCGCTCCATTTTTATGAATGGCGTAGTTTCTACTTGTCAAATGTCAAAAAATGACAGCTTCGAAAGTGACATCTACTGAAATAGCGGGCTATTCAAAATAACACCTCTTATTGGAAAACCCTTTACTACTTTGCGCACGTTCGTAGTAAAAATAAATTTCCATCAATTAAAGACCGCATAAATTTACATTACTATCTATTATCAGTTGGTGTAAAAAAAAATCTTGAAAGGCACTGACGTGAAGTCAGGAGCTTTTGCAAGCATGTTCCATTGTCTTTCCACGCCTAAGGCATCCTCACGAAATACTGCATGAACCTTCAAGCCGTTATTTTAGCGTTAACACGTGGAAAAATGCATTGGGCAACTGAATACAAATTCTAAAATAAATCAAATGTTCTTGCTCAGCTAGGATTCGAAATCGAATCTCCTGCATGGCTGGCGAGCAGGTTACCATATCGGCCATCGAGGTGTTACAATTCTGAGATTTACATGATTTGAAATTTCAGGAGAAGTAGATAACAGTTCAAAATTTTATGTTCATAATCCTTACATATTATAAAACAAAGTCACTTCCCGCTGTCTCTTTGTTCCTATGAATGCTTAGATCTTTAAAACTACGTGAAGGATTTTGATGCGGTTTTTTTTTAATAGATAGAGTGATTTTATAGGAAGGTTTATATGTATAATACATGCATAATATATTAGAGAAACACTGATAATTTCAGAGGATTCTAATGTGATGTCGTAAATAAACACATTTTTTTGCGCTTACATTGCAAACGCTGGCTGAACCCTACGAGATAGATCAAAATAATGTTGTACAGTATGGTACAACTTAAAATGGTCTACAAAAAAGTGCGCGATGGTATATGTCTATCTCTTAAGGATAACCCACAATAACCATGTTTTATCCTTTACATTCTACGAGAAATAATGGCTTGATTACGAAGCGATTTTAAGCAATACAGCATTGATCCTTATCCAACTAAGTACCTTAAATGCATTGTGCATTTAATATTGATCAATATGACCTTTTACAGCATGTAATTTAAATGAATATTTTCGAAGATATGGCAGATTTACAGAGCAGTGACATAGCGGTTGCGGTGGTACGGACCGGGGGACCGGCACAGCCAGGATAGGGATAGAAATCGAATACAGAGAGCCAGAGAATCATCTGTAGATCTTGAGGCTCGACTCAGCCAGGATAGATGTATTGATTCCCCGAATTCTTCTGATATCATCGGATTTACTGATCCAATTTATACGCCTACAATTTCCGGTAAAGATATATTTTGCAATGACCATTCACATGGCCAATTATATGGCGCTCTTTCAAGAGTAACCTCTAAAGAAAACATGTTTGTATTGTCTAACGACAAAAATGCTGTGAACGTTGTATATAAAGAAATTCTGTAGTATATTTAGTATGAGCATTTCAACCGTGCGAAGCCGATCCGGGCAGCTAGTAATTCCTAAAATACAAAACCGATAGAGCTGAAATCCGGTATCCTATTGTGAAATGGCGGCTTAAGGGTTAGCGCTGAATTTCAGCGGAATTTGACAGATCGTTTCTGAAATATACAATTTTTGAAGGACATTAATAGCCGAAGGAGCTGAAATCTGGTACTCAATAATAAAATCGTGGCTTAAAGGTTAATGTGGAATTGAATAGTTACCAAGTTTCAATTCGATTAAATATGAATTTTTTGAGTTATTGAGGAAACAATATTTCAGATGAGTATAACTCCGAAACTGTTTAGCCCAATATGCTCATTAAGGAAAATAACCCTTGCATTCGAATCCGCAACCTTAAAATCTCTTTCCGTTTGAAAGTTATCGTGGTAAAGGCCACCCACCCAGATACTAAACTCGCCTAACGCTCCTCTGCTTCCAGTATTTTTTCAATATATCTCACAATACAAATTCGATTATGCTCAAATTTGGAACGTGGCTACAGAATCAAGTTTTGAATATCTCGCTAAATTTCAACGATAGCGGACGGATAGTTTCTGATATACAGAATATTTTTAGAAATTATTCTCCAACATTGTGATTCTCTCAAAGCAGGAACAGAGAAGTAACTGAAAAAGTAACAAAAGCGTTCAACAGAGACTCTTTAAATGTAAGCAGCTGTTATTTCCGCGTTCTTATTCTAGTCATTTCATTAATTTGTTTCGTTCCATGACCACGTTTGATGTAATTTGACGATGAGTGAGGTGGAGAACAGCAACTTACTCGGAAATTGAATGTAGTAGTGATATTTAATTCTAGGAACGCAAAAAGCTGTGGTATTTCCACGATATTCTGATAAATTGCTACGATTAATGAGATAACCTACGATTCTCTGATTAAATCTTGGAAATTGGATCCATCGTGTTCGAGTAAAAAGTTGTTTGTTTCGAAATAGAGGGTGTTGGGTATAAAATCTCAAAATATTACTATCTTCCAGTGTTACGTTTAAATAGATTGAGATACTTTATTGTTCAGCTTAAATTATAAGGCAAGTTTCATGCAGATAGAACCATTTGCATAGATAAAATACCTATATTGAATTTAGATAGAAGGGCTTCTAATCACATAACAATTTATCAAGTACAACAAAAAAATCACAAAGAACAACAACCCAATCTATTGAATGTGATCCCTTATGTTCGCGACCTTTCTGAAAAAATCAGGAGAATCGGTTCAAAACAAGAACTGTTTTCAATTCCAATTGTTCAATTTGCGAAATTGAACAATTGGAATTGAGCATATTTGGTTGAATTTCTTGAAGAAGAGTTATAACTTGGAAATGTCTACGTGCATTGAAACTGTTTTTTCCTACAACCGTGTGCGGGAAAGTTACTTTCCCGCACACTTTTCAGACAAGTAAATATTTGTTAAATTTGTAGATTATAATACCTTTAAAATGAGATCAATTTACCTGCTTACTCATATAATCAGTTCATAATTATGAATTATGCAATTTCAACTATGTTAGCATAATTATTAATGCAGTTGTTCATTTTAAAATTAATCCAATTTTCAGAAATTATAAACTTGACATCCTTCAAAAATTATCAATAGCACACATGGATCTGATCTATTTCTATGTCATGGCCTAAGATTTTCTATAGCAACTGGTTACTGAGTTAATTAATTTGTCAAAACTAATACCTGTCAAGTTATTTATCCTTATTGAATTATTTTTTGGCGCTCTTGTTCCTCGAAACAGAGTGCAGACATTTACCCAAATATCTGTAATGTTGGAATATTTGGCTGAAAATGGTCTTAAACGATTTGGTGCGACTCACTGATCAAATATCCATGGTTGAAATCGATTCTGTCCGGCCGGCCGTTAACACGATAACTCTTGAACGGAATGAGCTAGACAGTTGAATTTTTCAGAGTAGGTTCAGGAGATAAATATCTAGTTTAAGTTCGTTATTGGGCAAAATCAGCCAGGTGGTTCCTGAGTAACAAAAAAAAAATTTTTTACATTACAAATTTTAAATTCAATTTTTTTTAATATGCAGTTTCATCATAGGAATCCACTGATGTCATTCTCAACTCTAACAAACTAATACTTTCGGAGATATGATTTTTCAAAATTTCAATAATTATTCTCAATTCTATATGATTTCATAGAATGCTCTAATTATAATTTCCTGATGTATATAAATCCAACATGAGATGAGTTACGTTTTGAATTTAATTACGAAAATTCTTGAGAATTGAGGCACAGAAGCCAAATTGAAAAAGTGGGAAAGCCCTGTGGACAGGAGCTGTGGCCCTCTTGTTCAAACTTCAGCCAATCAAAACTACGAAAGTATTGGTTTCTCCTAGTTGGGAATGATATCAATGGATTATTGTTTAATTTATTTTATTTTATGATGCAGTTGTATCACAAGATTCCATCGATATCATTCCCAATTCTGAGAAACCTATACTTTCGGAGATATCATTTGTCGAAGTTTGAACAAGAGCGCCAAGCTCCTGCCCACAGGGCTTGAACCAATTTTTTAAATATTAAAACGAGATAATAAAATAAATGTATCAATCTGATGAGGAGCTACCGGAAGACATTCTGCAAGCAGCTAAGGCAGCATGCTCGAATTTATAGCCAGAAAAATCTAAAGAAAGGTACGAGAAACTCTTCCCTTATAAAAGTTAATTATCTTAGAATAAATGCGTCAATTCGTTTTTTTTTATTCTATAAAACGGTTGTAGGAAAAATATTGTTCCTAACTCGAGCGGAAAGTATCTTTCTCTATTTCAGTATCGTAATGAGTCCATTCCAGCACTAAAAACAGTGCTGGAATGAACTCATTCCCGCATTGTTTCTAGTTATATTTTTCGTTTTGTGGTAGTCAGCACTGACATTCGATCATATCAAATTTCAACACACGTCAATTGACAATACAATATAATTAGGATATAGTGAAATAATTGTTGGGGAAAAGTTTTATTTTCATTAAAGAATATGATACTACAGATTTTTCTTGCTAATTTTGAATCATTCATGCTATTAGGAAACTGTTTTAAATCTGATCTCCATACCCTACGTACGTTTCAAATTCAAATTCCGTAATCTGTCAACTTTCGTAACAGTCACACCAACTACCAAGATACTATACAAAAGTCACAAAGATGTATAATCCGAATTTTTCATTAAATTTCAACAGTATTTTACAAAACTTGCCTGAAATAGAGAAAATATCGTCTAATACTCGTTGCAGAAGGCAATTCCAACACTCATGCGTTCGAAATCTCGCTCCTTCGTCGCTCGTTTTCGAATTTCGCATTCGTGTTTTAATGGGAGCCCATTCTGCAACTTGTTTTAGAATATACTATTCCCGCACATGATTGCAATCTCTTACGGGAAAGTACAACTTTCCGCTCTAGAGATAGGAAAATAACTATATCAGCACATGAAGTTTGGAGAAAATTCCAAAGTTTTCTCCTAAACTTAGTGAATTTTGTTTTGTTTTATAGTAAGATGCTTACATCCCCAGATAACAATTTTGTTTTGTTGTTACTTGTTTTACAGACTTCACATAATGTGTTATACCATCAAACGCACCACTGAAAAAACAATGAAAAATTTCTATTTTAATTCCAACCAGCTGTCAAAACGATATATACTAATTGTTTAAATTGGATGATATCATCGTTTCAGATTATACAATATAATCATCACAAATGAGCAATGAATTACTGAGTACTCCAGTTACATGGTTTAGCTCCCAAGCTTGGGATATATGATGGTGTGATCTCTACTTTCCATCTTCGTCTGTCATTCAGTCGTTAAGGAACCTTCTTCATAATTACTGAGATGAGACGAATCGCATATTTCCGAGAATTCGAGAACAATGTTAAATTGGTTCAAGTCCTGTGGACAGGAGCTTTTTGGCGCTCTTGTTCAAACAGACAAATTGAATCTCGGTATTGGTTTCACAGAGTTGGAAATTATATAAATGGATTCCAATGATAGAACTTCATCATGAAAGAAATTAAATTTAAAAAAAGTGTAGTTTAAAAAAAAATACTTCAAACCTTATCTTAAAAACAAGAGCAATCTACAATGCTTCAATGCTTTAATGCTTAAAAAATTGTCATTGAATTTATTTATCAGGATTAAATGAGCAATCTGCAATGATTCAACCTCGTGGAATGGGTTTTTGCAACTTACACTCGGTTCATAGTTTTCACAACTCGAAATGCCTAAGGAAAATATCATCGAAATGTCTTGAGCAAGGCTGGAGACAATCACAGCAGATTGTCCATTTATTCCTGATATTGGAGTAGGTAGAGGATTACAAACAAATTATTTTAATAATTCAAAATATATTAATGAAATACTATCCTCTTTTCATAATTTAAAATTTAATAGTTCATACCACTAACACATTCTTTTCTGTATTATGATCCTTAACTCAAGAAAAAATGATTGATACACAAATGTAGATCCATCTTTCAGCATTTTTTTGCTAGCAACATTATGAAAATACTGTATATAGGAACATGTCTCACTACCACTACTTAAGGAAGTAAAAGGTACTATTAACCTCAGTGGTCAACGAACAGTAATTTCTTTTGATGATTCCATTATGTTCTTCTTTCCTATTGCCTTCATAAACTACATAATTAAAATGATCCAATTCTAAATATTCTGAAACATCCTCCCCAATATTTATACATAAATTATTCAATGTGTAATCAGTCAATATTATTTTCGGTCTTGAATATACTCACAAATTCAAAAATCGGATACTTGTTTTCCAAGAGAAAATATCTTCAAACTACGAATTGACAATCTCTCATAGCTAGAAAAGATGACATTTATGAACAGTGAACACAGAGAGATTCTGTGTTCACATTCTGTGAATACATAGAACATAGAACGATGTATTATTGAAATTTTGAAACATCATATCTCCGAAAGTATTAGCTTGTTGGAGTTGAAAATGATAACAATGGATTTTTATGATGAATCTGCATTTAAAAAAAAATTGAATTTAAAAGTTGTAATGTAAAAAAAAATATTCTTTTTTGTTACTATTAGACCGATTTTGCCCAATAAGGAACCTCCTAACCGAGATATATATCCCTCAAATACTCTGAAAATTTAAACTGTCTGGCTCATTTCATTCGAGAGTTATCGTGTTAACGGCCGGACGGCTGGACAGAATCGTTTTCGACCACGGATTCGTGATCAGTGAGTCGAACCAAATCGCTTAAAAACATTTTCAGCCAGAAATTCGATAATGACAGACATTTGCGCAAATTGTTCCGAGGAACAAGAGCGCCAAAAATGCGGAGAAACGGGAATAGGTCACAATTTGCGAACATCCGGAGATGCCGTCAAATAACGTGATTATGATTTGATTATCTTGAACCTTATAGGCATCCTGGCCTTCCGAGAATAGCTCTAAAAGTCCTTGTACGAGATACAAGGGGGGTTGGTAAGGCATTATTATTGTTTTCCCACGTCGTTCCACCTTGAACGTGATTATTTCACGATTAGGCCAGTCATTCAGGAGAAAGCTGCGAAATTGAATACGTCCGAACCGATACCTGTAGGTTTTCCTACATATACAGGGTTGGCATAAAGTATGGAACCAAGTAAATATCTTTAAAAGGAAATTTATGTAACTTCGCAGACAAGCACAATCACAAGCTGATGCCATATATTTTTTTACCACTGTACATCGTGTTTCACCGGAAACACCCTCAATTTTTTTATATTTAAATGGGACATTCTGTATTTTTCGTAGATTTTGAAATATTTGGTTATTTTGAACTCGTACCTACAAAGTTTAGTGGAAATAATATTTAAAAATTGATTCAAGCACTGTTGTCTACCCACCACAAGAGTGTCTATTGGACACTCTCAATCAAATTTAGCATCGATATATACCGTTTTCGCAGATTTAATAATATATGAATACATTTCATACCATTTTAATGACATACTTCATTAAAGAGAGAATTGTCTATGATCACATATTTTTTAAATTCTGACACATGTATTCTATTGGAATTGAAATAAGAAAAAACTTACGCCTCAAGTAACTCTAGGATACGATATTCACAAAATTCCGCGAACATTAGTGGGTCGGCATTCTATAAGTAATCACCGAGTTTCAATTGGATCAGATTTGTATATATTGTGTTGTAGAGGAAATAATGACAAAATTTCAGATGAGTATAACTCTAAAACCATTAGGCTGATTGTGCCAATTCACGATTGTAAATGTCGCATTTGGATGCGCAACCTACCCTGAAAATTGCAAGTAGCTATCTCTTTCCGTTCTCACAAAATTTCACACACGTTTTTATATCGATATTGTACAACTAGTTATCAAGCTTCAATTCGATCGGGTCTAAATTTTTTGAGTTATCGAGGAAATAATATTCCGGATGGGTATAACTCCGAAACCATTGGGCTGATTATGCCCAACACGAACTTAATTTTCCCATTCGGATGCATAACCTACCCTGTAAATTGCAAGTCCCTATCTCTTTTCTTTAGAAAGTTATCGAGGCAAAGTCACCCATCCATGCAGCTACTGAACTCACGCAAGCCTGCCCGAATCTCCAAGAATATAGATCTGATCGTGCTCAAACTTGGAACTTGGCATTAGAGTTAGGTTTTGGAGTCTCTCGCAAAATTTTTAGCGATTTCGGACGAATACTTTCTGACATAGAATTTTTTCCAATGATTTTCAATGATTTTTTGAAAATTTTCTAGTGATATGATCCTCACGAAATTTTGCAACAATTTTCTCATCGTCAATCTACAATTAATTACCATGTTTGAATTGGATCGGATACGTAATTTTCGAGTTATTGAGGAAATAACAACCAAATTTCAAATGGGTTAAATTCAAAAACCCTTTGGCTGATTATGCCTAAAATAAAAATTAAAAAAAAATCTGTATTTCGGAAATTATCCATCATATATATCGTTCAGATTTTGAAAGAGCATTCAAAACCTTATATTACAGCCGAATTCTAGATTTGAACTGGATCGGATCTATATTGTTGGAAATATTGGGAAAATATGTTATTTTGTACTGTAGGCCAAGCAGCAGCCGAGGGCGAGTTCAGTAAATGGATGGGGTAACCACTCTATTCTAGTTCGAGTTCAGTTTGGACTGATAATGAACACTACTAAAGTAACTAAGTTCTTGTCCACTACAAATTTTGTCATCTGACATATGTTACGGAATAGTATATTCTAAAACAAGTTGAAGAATGGGCCCTTATTAAAACACGAATGCGAAATTCGAAAACGAGCGACGAAGGAGCGAGTTTTCGATCACATGAGTGTTGGAATTGCCTCTGCAACGAGTATTAGACGATATTTTCTCTATTTCAGGCAAGTTTTGTAAAATACTGTTGAAATTTAATGAAAAATTCGGATTATAAATCCTAGTGACTTTTGTATTGTATCTTGGTAGTTGGTGTGACTGTTACGAAAGTTGACAGATTAAGTTGAAACGTACGTAGGGCATGGAGATCAGATTTGAAACACTGTACGTCCTAATAGAATGAATGATTCAAAATTAGCAAGAAGGAAATCTCTAGAACCATATTTTTTAATGAAAATAAAGCTTTTCCTCAACAAATATTTCACTATATCCAGATTATATTGTATTGTCAATTGACGTGTGTTGAAATTTGATAGGATCGAATGTCAGTGCTGACTACCACAAAACGAAAAATATAACTAGAAACAATGCGGGAATGAGTTCATTCCATCACTGTTTTCAATGCTGGAATGGACTCATTACGATACTGAAATAGAGAAACGATGTTTCCATCTTCAAAAATGAATCGTTACTGTAAAGCAGCAGACTGATCTAACGTCATTACGTCTTCAATTTTTGACAATAAAATATAATTATTTGTTCGGGCTCAAGTTTTTCCATGATGAAATGGCAATATTAACTGGGCATCTGATTCAGTTGTTGTTGAGATCTCTTAACCAAGCCTTTAAAGTTTATGTTTATTTCCGATAAATTCTAGTATGATGAAAATTTATGAAAAGTAGTATGTACTTACTTTTTCATTTAGATTCAAGGCTGGCATATGAAGTTTCCTAGCGTAAGATTTGGACCAATCTATCGGAAGAATATTGCCAAAATTTCCAGTTATCGTCCACCACATTCTGAAAAAAAGTATACTTTGAAATTATCACCGAAGTAAACGAACGGGTGCTACAATAACCATTCTTAAAGAATTTTTTCATTACCTATGAGTGGAAAGATATTAACCTAACGTAACCTCATAATCTACTCAAATTAACCTAATGAAATAAAATTTCCTCTGTAGCATCTATGTTTTTGCGCGCATTTTATAGGGAACAGATTGCTATCATTTTGCCCAAATGTCTGTATTTTTCGAAATTTTTCAAATTCAATTCTGGAATTCGATACTCGATTGTAAAATGTTGGAAATGTGCAGAATTTCAACAGAATCCGGCAGATAGCTGAAAAGAAAAATTTATGTTTTTTCTAGTGATACGATCTCTACGAAATTTGAGCGTTGACATTCTACAACAAGTTTTTTTATTTATTGGGGGAACAATATTTCAGATGGGTATAACTCCGAAACCACTTGGCATATTAGGACCATTAACGAACTTTACCGTCGCATTCGGATGCGCAACCTACCATGAAAATTGCAAGTCGCTATCTAATTCCGTTCGAAAGTTATCGTGGACGGACATTATCGAACTTGACCTTGAATCATGAAGACCATTTTCGGCAAAAAATTCGAAAATTAGAGACATTTGGGCAAAATGACAGCCGAATGATAAGATACATTTGAAATCTAAGCAATATAGAGCGAGTTTTTCAACTCTTCTCGAATATCTTTGAAATTTTCTAATGTGCGTATTTCAAGTACCCATTTCGCTTAGCTCACACGTAATCATCACAACAGATGGTTTCTGGTCTCAAGGAAGGTCGTATGGTAATAACTATATTCATTGTTTATTCGGAGTATGTGTCGATTTACAGATATAATTGGTCGTTTCGCTATGGAGATCCAATAAATGGCCAGGGAATTCAGATCCCGCTAAGATGAATAGCTATCAGCTATTCAAATACATACCATACAGTCGTGATAACAGAACAATGGAGCAAGTCGGGTCAGTGATTCCGTTTAATATTTTTGGGAATTATACTTTGGAATCTAGCTTCAAAGCTAGTTTTATACGGTGAAGAAATTCATGAATTTCTTCGCGAATTTGACCTTGAATGTATTCACGAATTTCTTCGTGAAGTGTGTGGTTTTACACGGCCAAAGAAATTCATGAAGATAAATGTCAAATATCAGTAATACCAACTGTAAACTTCAAAACTAGCAAATATCAGGACGTAAACAAAAACAGCTGTAGCTCGACTCTGAACTTCACCCGTTTACTACCACGGAACACAACTAGAACTTCCAAACAACAACCTCAGCGGTTTATGTTTTAAAGCTTCTCCTATACTTTATGGGATGAAACAGATGTGTACCCCTGACTTCTCGCGAAACTTCTTGATAAAATAGCACAAGCACGGCGAAGAAATTCATGAATTTCTTCGCGAAGTTCTTCAAGAAGATATTCTCCGTGTAAAACATCAACTTGACGTGAAGCTACTGCACGAAGAACTTCACGAAATTAGAACTTGTTCTATTTTATCGACAAGTTTCGCGTGAAGTTAGGGGTACCAACATCTGTTTCATGCCATAAATTATCGGAAAAGCTGTAAAACATAAACTGGTGATCGTTGAGGTTGTTGCTTGGAAATTCTAGTTGTGTTTTGAGGTAGAAAACGAGTCAAGTTCAAAATCCAGCCACAGCTGCTTTTGTTGTCGTTTGGATATCTGCTAGTTTAGAAGTTTACAGTCGGTATTACTATTATTTGACACAAAATTTTGTGTTTGTGTTGGTATTTTTCAACTAATGACCGT
Organism: Halyzia sedecimguttata; assembly: GCA_937662695.2. Taxonomy (NCBI): domain Eukaryota; kingdom Metazoa; phylum Arthropoda; class Insecta; order Coleoptera; family Coccinellidae; genus Halyzia; species Halyzia sedecimguttata. The sequence continues at coordinate 80,589,935 of OW569415.2, read as the reverse complement.
GCTTTGATTCGATCAGATTGGTATTTTTCGAGTTATTGGGAAAAGAAAATTTCAAATGGCTATAACTTTGAAATCACTCGGTGGATTTTGCCCATTAACGAACTAAGCTGGCACATTTTGACTCCAAACCTACCCTGAAAGTTTCAACTCCCTAACTCATTGCGTTCGAGCGTAACCGTGCTGACGGCCGGCCGGACAGAATCAATTCTGACCTCGGATTCTTGATCAGTGAGTCGAAACTAATCGTTTAAAACCATTCTCGGCCAAATATTCGAAAATAACAGACATTTGGACGAATTCATAGGCACCCGGTTCATAGAACACCGCGCCAAAAATAAAACATTCCTGACTCGCCTTTGCATACTTTATTTACACCTGTGTGCTGTGACACCCTGTATATAGAAAAGATATTTGAGACAAAAAGTGAGTTATTCACAATGTAACATAAATATCTGATGATGCTATTATGCTATCGAAACAATTGTCATTACCGTAAAATATGTTGAAATAATAATAACCATGTTTAAGATCATTTTCAATGGATTTCCATCAAGTGAAGACCGATGCAATTAAATGAATATAATGTCGAGGGAATAAGTCAATGACCGAAGCAGATGCAGCTCACAAAATATAAGTAAACAAACCCCCCCCACATCATGAAATATCAGATAACCTAAAAAAAGTTTGTCTCGCCACACCAGCCATTAATAGTGAAATGAAAACATTTCGCCTGAACTTCCCCCCGAAGAGTGCGTAGCAAGTTGTCAGGCATGCGTAGGGTGCATCATCAGGGTAGATTCGTTCACGTTGGGGAAATCAATACTGAAATAAGGGTGGATTCTTAAGGCCCCCCACAATAATCTTATACACTTGTTACTCACTTTTTCGACTGATTGAAAGATATGTATTGAGTTCCTTGCGTCGTTGAAGGGGAAAATGTAATGAAGCATGGACTCTAATGTTTTCTATAGGGGTTGTTTCAGATATCGACTATAACATTGTAAACGTGGATGTCAACTATAATAGTTAACTTCTTAGAGTTTACTGTATTAACCAACATAAAAAAATGAGAAAAGCACTGACGTGAAGTCAAAGACTTTTGCATGCATGTTCCATTCTATATTCAGGCATTCGATTGTAAAATGGTGGCCCGAAGATATTTGCGGAATTTCAGCTGACTCCTAGATTCTAAAATATAACATTTTTCAATATAGCTGAAAAAAAATTAAAATTTCACTTTAATCCCACGAAAATACAATGTTTTATTCACCTCTATTGGACAATTTTAATCGAATTTGCCATCGATATAGTCCGTTTTCGCAGCTTTTATAAGATATGATTATATTTCGTAGGCACCATTTCAATCAGAGAATCTTCTAAGATCACTAAATTTTTAATTGTGACATATGTTGCATTTGGACGTACCACCTACCCTGAAAATTTCAAGTCGCCATCTATTTCTGTTCTAAACTTATGGTTCCTATCGAATTAATTCCTATTGATGTTAGAGTGCGACACCTATCGGACAATCATGTATACAGCTCCAAATTTTTGGTTTTAACCGAGGGGTAAACCGCTAGGAATTCTGGTGTATAAGAATATAGAATTCCAATACAATTTCAAAAGAATTCCTATTGAATTCCTAATGAATTCCTATTGAATTCCAATGAAATTCCGGTCGAGTTGGAATTCTGGTGTACACATTTTCGTCAGCGATTTCCCCCTCGGTCGAACCTAATCGTTGGAGACCATTTTCGGCAAAAATTGGAATATCAAAGACATTTGGGCACGTTGTTTCCTCGAACATGCGCCCAAAAATTATCTTATACGAATTGGCAGTTTGTTCAGAACCCATAAATTGAATTCTGATAGTTGATGTATCTCAGGTTTAAGATTGGTTCCACAAAACTTCGATCCGCTTGATTATAGATTTAATTCGATGGTTGTGTCATAAATAAACCGAAATTCAACATAGAATTGCGCTGATTCCAAGATCAACAGCAATCAAAGTTTTGCGAAACCCCCCTTCAATATTTGAGAATACAATGAACCCACGATTCCCTCGACCGTAGGTCTGGGCTTAATCTCCTAAATTATTTGAAATTCATTAAAGGTTGACTAAAAAGCTATCGGGTATGTAGTCATACTTCAATATATTATGATTAAATCCTCTTTATTGAACTATTCCTGAGCTTTCGAACTTGTTTAAATTCTTCTTCAGGGAAATTAATATAAGGAAAAACGACAATCTTAAGCGAGATGAATAACAAATCGAACAGTTCGAAAGCTCGGGAGTAGTTCAATAAAGTGGATTTAATCAGAAATTCATTACACTTGATACAAAAATCAAATATTTATCTGGAATTATCCCATGCATTGTAGGAGAATGAATTCTTTCGAATTGAACCATGGGAAACACAATTCCTGTATAACCAAAAATCATGTTTACCAAATTATTAACGTACTGAATAAAAAGAATGAATTGCAGATACAAAAGCGTAATCCTAAACACTGAATCTGTAGGATATTGACTGAATTATACCTACCAATTTCTTTCAAGACTATCCTATAGCGCTATAGCGGCTACAGCGAAAACCAGTTGAAAATTAACTGCTTTCACTGCCGATGCCAATACATTATGTGTACGAGGCAAATTGAACGCATCTATTTAACGAAGGCTTGTCATAATCCGTGAGGATTTAAAGAAAGTTCGTGTACTAGAATCACCCATGAGAATTTTCGAGATTCCATTCTTACATATAGGAAACTGGTTTTGATAGGTGTGTAGATTGAGTGAAAACTTTTATCGGTTTTAACCATAGACATAAAATAACATGGACTGGTTGTGAGAAAGAGACCATTGAAATCAGCATTGAAAAAAGACAGAATAGTTAAAGGCTAACCACGGTATATGAATATTTTCTTATAATTTGGCGTTTGGCAAAACCACAGAATACAAGACATTGGTTTCCTTTATTCTCTGACCTTTCTTGTTACTGTATTGTTTGGTTTGGTGTATTGTGTATGTGTTTTGGTGATTTGTAGACAGAATATTTAAAGGCAAAACATTTTCATTCAAATCCGACACTCGTTTCTGAATATTCTGATACTTATAAAATAAACATCATTATTTTTATACCATTATAAGTCACTTACCAACTATAGACATAATATGAAAGAACATCAGTACTGTTACACCGGTAAATCTCACATAAGATATCTTCCACTCGATATCTGATGAATATCGATCGCGTCATCTGGTGGTACAAGAAAATCCATATTTAGTAGGACTACTTGTAACATTGCGTGTGAAGTATTACGTAAGGCAAGGTGAACGGCATCTGAGATATCCCAACATCATATTTTTATGTCCCGTCGACTTTGAAATGTATCGATTTTGAATAGGACACGGAATCTCGAATCATGCGAGCTCTTGAAAATTGCCTACTTTCAGGTAAAGATTATAGAACCACGTATAATACCATTTCAATAAATGTTTGTTTTCAGAAACTTATTCTATTCGATTTGAACCTGGATGTGTATTGTATATACAGGGTGAGTCTTTGACCACTGCATTAATTTTAACCATAGGTTCCATTTTTCCAGATTCGGCTCAGGTAAACAGTTACAAGCGTTTAAAGATTTCACAATGTGCTAATACACTCCCGCATATAAATTATCCATGACATTGTTGGCGGACGAGAATAAGGCATGGAAACGTGGTTTACAGCTTGATTAGGGATTCCAACGCTCAGGGACGGATCCATAAAAGTAGTGAAATTTCTGGAGTTTTCCATTTTAAAACATTCAATGAAGAATATCTCGAAAACGGTGCGTTTAAGGAGAAATGATGAAGAATAATATAATGTTCTAAATCGATGGAATATTCTTGAAATGACTCAAGAAAAACTTTATATGCTTTCTTTATGCTAATTTCGTTTAGTTTTATGAATCCACGAGTCCATAACTAGAAAACCAATAGAAGTAGAAAATAACTAATATTTGGAAAATATGTATTATAGTTATAGGCAACTTTACGCCAACATTCATTTTATTCGAAAAAAGGATGTCAAAGCTACAAAATAAAAACTTATTTTTTTTCAAAATTTCAACAGCCTGTATCTTTTAACCTGAGCTGAATTTGGAAAAATGTTAAATGAAAAAAGTGTTTCATTTGATGAGAGGAATCTTTGGTTGAAATTAATGCAGTGGTCAAAGACTCACCCTGCATATATCGAAGTTGAAAAGTTTGAGTTTTCATGAAATCGAGGTTAGATTCTGAGAATGTGACTTCATCGACTGATTATTTTAGAGATTGACGGGTCAAACAATTCATCCAGGAACTTCTGATGATGAATATTCAACGATCAGCTAGCAACCTCCTATATTTCAATTCTGGACTGTGACGAGTTTCGGACTGGTTCGTTACTTACAGAGCATTTCAGTCCTAAACGTCTGAAATAAAATCAATTCAATCTTTGCAGATGCACTTCGAGGCACAAGGATCCATACGTGCTACGTACGTCCTGAATATAAAATCTGACCGAATGAGACATCAATTCGGATATGTCGCCGTCTGCATCTATAATAATTCTCCAGGAAATGGATATTATAGCCAATTTCCTTAGCTGCAACACAAGGGAAACATCTCGGGTCTTCAATTTAGCGACTACTTAATCAGTCAGGAACTTGTCAGGTATTCTATCATTTTTTGGAAAGTTCTGCTCATTATTATCAAGTAAACTTTCAGGCAATCACTACAAAAGTCGCTTGTGAACCCATGACTAGTATTTTCAGGTGCAAAATATTTTTCATAGTATTTGCTGAGATTCAAATTTATTTCGAGTGCGGTTCTCGAATACATTTCTTGGAAAGTCGGCAAAAACCTCCTGTATTTTTATAGGAAATGCTATTCGAATTTTCTTTTAATGAACGTTTCTCGATTCATAGGTGCTCCATAAATATTGAATGTTCCATGAGGACAAATTTTGTACGTACTAATTTAATAATCCACCAAAGGAAAAGAATCGAAAATATAAACTATCGATAATATAGTGCAAAAACATAGAATATAATCGAACTTATGCGGAGTAGAAAAAAAAACGTAAAATAAGCAATAATCATAGAAGAAGGTTGAATCAACAAATATTCCGCCGGCCCCGGTGGTCCAGTGGGTATAAAGACCTGCTGTGGTGCCGGAGGTCGCGGGTTCGAATCCCGCTCAGGGCATGGATGTGGTGTTGGGTGGTGGTGCATGTCCTAAAAATTAATTTAAAGAGTCTTCGGAAAAATATTGAACTGTGTAGATGGCCCTAGTTGCCTGGCACAATAAAGGATATAAAAAAAAAAAACAAATATTCCCACGTGACCCAGGCTAGCCACCTCATCCTAGCGACAAAAGAATGAACATCACTGAAGATCCCTAAAATATTTCCGCATCACATAGGGTTGGAGTTCGTAAGGATCTTCATAGGTAGCACTAGTATGATTTTCTTTCCAGTACATCGCCACCATAGGGTTTAAGTTTCGTAGAGCTTGTTCGTTTGTAATTCACTGGCTAAGTTATGTTGACGATTGATTACAACCATGAAACCGGTACATATCTGCCCTGAATGATACTTACCTCTTTGAGGGAACACCTCGGGGAACACTGAGCGATAAGGTGGCTAGCCTGGATCACCAGGGATTATCTGTTGATGATGGTTAAATTAAAATCGACTAATATTTCGTCTTGTTTCTCTCTAAAGAATAACCCACATAAAAGAAGAGAAGCTTCTCCAGACGAAGTATATAATTTACTTGGGAGAATAGAGCTCTGTCAGCTGATGTCACAACATGTCAAAACTTCATATGCCTCTTTTTCCAGATTTGGTGAACTATATAGTTTTTCAGCTGTTGCTGAATATATTTTTAGATACATTTTTTTTTAAATACCGCAACTATATTGCTAATAATTCCATTTTCAGGTGTTTCAGGTTCAGTTTTGAAGAAGGATTTTGGGTATATTTTGTTCTAGAAGTAGTCCAAGCTGAATTATCTTAAAAATGTTATGAAATGTTAAAAAACTTGGGAAATCTTTGTGGACAGGGTCTTTGGCGTTCTTGTCAAACTACTAGCGAGTAATTATTCAAACTTTGACAAATCATAACTCCGAAAGTATTGGTTTCACATGGTGGGTTTCACGAAGCTTCGATTAGCTTAATTGTGGATTTAATTCGGTGGTTGCATCAAAGAAGAACTAGAAATTGACATATAATCCCACTGATTTGGCAATTAAGAGCTGTCAAAGATTTTTGAAACCCACCGTAAGAGTTGGGAATGACATCAATAAATTCAAAATGTAGTTCTATGACTCACCTCATATGTTGGATTTACATACATCAGCAAATTATAAATAGAACATTCTATGAAATCATAAAATTACGATTAATTATTGAAATTTTGAAAAATCATATCTCCCAAAGTATTAGTTTGTTAGAGTTGAGAATGATATCAATGAATTCTTTTGATGAAACTGCATCTTCAAAAAAATTGAATATTAAATTTATAATGTAAAAAGAATTTTTTTGTTCGTTGCTCCGAAACCACCATGCCAATTTTGCCCAATAACGAACCTCACCGAGATATAGTGGACCCCCGGTAGTCCGACAAATGTTTTGCAAGGCAGTGTTGGACTATCGAATTTGTCGTATTATAGGTACTGCCTAAGACCCACTATAGTCCGGAATTCTTTGAAAATAATTACCTTGTAATCCGACAAATTACAGATCAAAATACATACATTCAACAGTGATAGGCCTGTCGTATTACAAGCAGCGCCAGATAAGACGAGGGCCGGATTACCGGGGGTCCACTGTATTTATCTTCCAAGCCTACTGTGAAAATTTCAACTGTCTAGCTCATTCCGTTCGAGAGTAATCGTGATGACGGTATGACAGAATCGATTTCGACCAAGGATTTTTGTTCAGTATGAAGAACCTAAAAGTTTGAGACCATTTTCAGCCAAGCATTCGAAAATTACAGACATTAAGGCAAATTGATAAGCACTCTGTTCCGAGGAACAAGAGCGCCAAAAAGACGCCTTTATATGAAATCTCTACGAATGTTGGAAAACAGTATGGGGCAAAGATATACATGATGACTTGTTACAAAAGTCACGCAATAACCGTGGGTGATTTTCCAGGTTTTTCATCTGAATCAAATGTCGTTGAGGGTTAAGAATTGTGAAAATAGTTGAAGATAAATTTGTGGATACATATTTGTTGAATCCAAAAGCTTGGTGGCGATATGTTGACGATATATTTGTAATTTGGCAACATGGTAGAGAAGAATTAGGCAAATTTTTCGATTTCATAAATTCAAAGGAACCTACAATAAAATTCACTTAGGAAATAGACAAAAATAATCAGCTTTCTTTTCTGGATGTTTCGATAATTAAGTATCCGAACCATTTCGAAACGAGTGTCTTCAGGAAGCAGACACATACAAATAGATATTTAAATTTCTATTCAAACCATCAGCTTAGTGTAAAAAGAGGTGTTATTAAAACACTTTATTATAGAGCGAACCTAATTTGTTCTACTCTTGAAATTCGAAATAATGAAATTGATTTCATCAAAAAATTTCTTGAAGAAAATGGATATCCTAGGCAATTCATAAATACATGTATCATGAATTTAGATAAAAAAACAAATAATCAAGAACAACAAAATAATCAACAAGTACAACAGAATAATCAACAAGAACAGCAACCCAATCTGTTGAATGTGATCCCTTATGTTCGTGGCCTTCCTGAAAGAATTAGAAGAATCGGTTCTAAGTTCAATATAAGAACCGTCTTCAAAACACAGAATGATCTCAGGTCTTTATTAACGAAAACAAAACCCATAAATGAAAAACAGAAATCAAAAAACTGTTTATATAATATTCCTTGTATTTGTGGTAAATCATACACCGGAGAAACATCAAGACCACTAGAAGTAAGAAAGTCAGAGCATAAGAATAACTTGAGAAATAGAGACATACAGAAATCAAAAATAGCAGAACATGTATGTACAATCCAAGGAGATCACATGATGGATTGGAGTAATACAAAGATTCTAATGACAGAACCTGATTTTATAAAAAGGAAACTTAAGGAGTCAACTTGTATTTTATTGAACAGAGAATGCAATTTTGCAAATTGCTCAATTGGTATTGACCATATTTGGCTAAATTTATTAAAAAAGGAGTTGGAACTTGGAAATTTTTATGCGAAGTAAAACTATGTTAGCTATGATTTTTAAATACTGTCAATGTGACAATTCTTGAATAAATTTAAATAATTTTTTATTTGTGACAATTCTTGAATTTCACAAAATAACTATCAACAAAATAATTCTAACGATTTCCATTGAGCGTCTGACGAAGGAGTCTGATATAGACTCCGAAACGTTACGATATAGTTGTTTCTTCGTTGATGTTGTTTCGTTGTTGTTTGTTAGGCAACATTGTTCAATTGATTGCTTCTGACAAATATCCTGTGTTTCTTACGCAGAAACAAATCACAAAATAATTAATTTTTATTATATAGATATTTTTCAGAGTTTGGGAGAGAAAACCCAAAAAAAAAAAAAAAACCGTTCAATACCTATTATTAGATAGCAAGTTCATAAGAATGAAAACGGAACATCTGCTACCAAATCTTCAGATCACGTTTCTTCACAGTATTCATCTAAGATTTTAATTCGGGTCGGTCTTTCTCGAAATAATAAAGTTAATGAATGCAGCGGGCGTCAGTCTCTGCTCTGCCCCCACATATGAATCATTCTAATCATCATAATTCCCCTGCCACATCCGACAAAATTAATCCGGCCCATGAAATTCAATGAGAGCAACATAACGTTGCTCGTATTTGAGGGCTGGGACTGCTGGGAGTTATATACAATTAATGTTATATGTTACTGCTACACTAGTCTAGTCAACAAGTAATTTTTAGCTCAAAATTTTTGCGTATTCTCCGAAAATTATGATTGAGGTGTCATTCGATTCGGAATGGCATGCAGATAGTTTTTGAGAAAATGCTAAGGCTGCTCGCAAAAATTGCAATAGCTATAAAAAATTAAATGAAAAAAAGAAGGAGCTTTGGTTTTTTGCCAATATCTCAAAAACTATCTGAGATAATTCAAATTTGAAAAAAGATTCAAGAAGAGGAGGAAATTTCCTAAAAAAAAACCCCAACTCCCGGAACTAGGACCAATGTTTATAATTTTCCCAGAGGATTGAAAATACTCCCGAAAACGGGTACTCCGGCTTGCGTAAGCCGCGCCCTCTTCGGACCTTTCATGAATAAATAGTAATTAAACTTATTAAATATGAAAATAAAAAATTGAAAAAATTCAGGCGTCTGCAGGATAGATCAATGAATAATAATCCGTGGTCCAAAAATGTTTATCGCTACTTTGCAATTAGTTATCCATTAGTTAATTAACATATTTTTGTTGGCCGAACATTAACATTGCAAGTGCGATAATTGTTGAACCATTAATCCGAAAATTGTTTTCTTTCTTGGTGCTATTTCTCAAAGGTCTTGGAATAGATTCCCATCGGAAAATTTGAAAAATTGTTAATTTTTGTTTTTGTTATTAACAATTTACTTAAGTTGAAAATTATAAAGCTTCAACTATGTTTGAAAAGAAAAATTTAAATTATCTCATAAACAACGGATTGGTTTATAACCAATATATGTTTATAACCAATATAATGGTTTATATAAAATTCGAAAATTACAGACATTTGAGCAAATTGATAGGCGTTCCTTTCAGAGGAAAAAGCGCGCCAAACATTGATGTTTTGATTTCGTCTCCACATAAATGTCACCCTCCCCCAATTCATGGGAGTATGTAAGTCACCTAGAAACCTCTCCTCATAGTTACGTAGTACATCCATAGGTCAGCTGAAGTTCCGGTGAGAGAACACCCTTCAAGATCAAGACATACGGTTCCCCTCTACGAATTTAATTATGCATAAAGTATTTCCCTGTTTTCGTTTAGGCCGTATCGATCACTACACAGCGTCGGGACGCGAGGCGCCTCATTGTCTACGCTGTATAATTTCACGTTTCAAGGAACGAAATGTCACCGTGGTGAGTAATACCAGAGGTCTCTGCATGTTGTAGTAGGAATTTACGGCGATCGAATGAAATGGTAACAATGTTACTATTCCGCTGATATCACGACTGTTTGTTTATACATATGTGGCATAACAGAAAATAGGTCTCTTGCATGAATTTTTTTTATTATTGGAATCGATTATTATATCCATAACAATACTGAAAAAGTTCAACCAGCGTCAAAAATTTCAATTTTCTACGAGATAACGATCATTCAAATTTGGTTGCACATAATGCCTGTTCAAACGATCGAAACTGGCGCCTCCGCGTGACGTAACCCGTCATATCTTGTCCTACTCTCTTCTCGTGTCCGTTTCACTCTTTATTCCAGTGTAACACAGCACCCTATAAACGGTTCGTAGTCCGTATTGGCTGTAACAAGCAGATGGTACATTTTGATTACGTCATCCGTCATAGCAACGATTCAGAAGCGTTTCACCTCATTTGAATTTGCTTCTTTATTTACCGATTTTCAATACCGAAATATTCAAATTCTATAAATTAAGAAAGTGGATGAGGGCACACATGATGATCTGGTATTGAAGTAGATTCAGAAAAACCTAAATTTATGGTATTTCGTGTTACATGCAAGAGACCTATTCTGTGCCGGTGAACGATCTGTTTTTTGCGTTCTTATGTTCACATAAGATCACAAATATTTTAAAAGAATTCACGTGGCCCATTTAACGATTAATATAATATACAGGATATTTCTGAACATGCAAAAGGAGGTGATACTTCGAAGAAAATCAAGGGGGGTCTTTCATATATTTCAATAATATACAGGTTGTCCCATAATTAGACCGACAAGCTTCTAGTGGATGTTCTAGACATTATTTTAGACACTTTCGAGCCAAATCATATAATGCAAAAATGCTTCGTTAAGGAGCTTGAGCCCTCTGACGATGACGTCCAGACAACACTTTTTGTGACTTATCTCCAAAACGGCTTCACCTAAAGTGTTGAAATTTTACACATTGGCTAATAATAAAAATACGAAACCGAATGGTTCAAGTTTATTTTTTTCATGTCAAACATGAGCGTATCATTTTGGGAGGGCGAAGGGTAATTTTACTAATAACTCTTTTATCCTTCATTATTTTACAAGTTATACATCAAATTCATAAACTCTGATACTTTTTCTTGAAAAAAGGTGCTCTTGTGTGATATCACCCAGTTGGACCGGTTTTCAAAAAAATTGATTTGAAATTTTTTCTCCGTTCACTACTCAATGCTGGTTTTCTAAAGAATCATAATAAAGTAAGTGAAATATCCATTTCTTGTGCTTGATTTCAATTATTTCATAAAAGCTTCACATTAAAAAACAATTAATACGAAATCAAAAAGTGTTGCCTGGACGTCATCTTCAGAGGGCACAAGTTCCTTAACGAAGCATTTTTGCATTATATGATTTGGCTCGTAAGTGTCTAAAATAATTTCTAACATCCACTAGAAGCTTGTTGGTTTAATTATGGGACACCCTGTATAATAAGCCCCTTCCCCTTCAAGTTACTGCCGTTTGAAATTGGGGGAAAAATTTTGTTTTTATTAAATATCTTCTACATATATGAAACAATTTAGGAGAATGAAATTTAGCAGTACTCAGCTAACGCTAATAAAAAATAATTAATAAATTAAATAATTTTTTATTTTATAGATATTTTTCACAGTTTGGGAGAGAAAACCCAGAAGAAACCATTCAATGATGAATATACCTCCCACAGTATCCTTTAATGATTACTTAACGCTAATTTTACCAGATAGGTGGAAAAATCAACCCCTACTATAATTAGCATCAGAACTTTTTGATGTCTCGCTATTTTTCAAATTGATTAGTGAACACTAAATTCAATATGCCACTTTTTTGGTGCTCTGGTTCCTCGGAAGAGAGTACTTATCAATTTGCCCAAATGTCTGTAATTTTTAAATTTTTGGCTGAAAATGGTCTCAAACGTTTTGGTTCGATTCACTGATCAAGAATCCGTGGTCGAAATCGATTTTGTTCTAAATTTATTAAAATTAACATAAATTTACATTCAATGGGAAACGCTACATACTGATCAACCTATCGATCAATGCTGGGGTGAAATTGAGATCTCCGACTGGGTTTTCCGATACATTTACTTCGGCTGTTTACGTTTCACCCTCAAGGTAATTTCGTTGCTAAATTAAGCTCCCTTCATCGATATTCAGTTTCTTTAGTGGCGGCGTTCGTATCAGGAAAGGGTATAGTTCAAACTCACGTCAGCCTCCTCTATTGAATGTGAGGAAAATCAAAACAAATTAACTGTCATCTATTTAATGTACCTTCAATAAAACAGTTATATTCTTGGAGAATGATTATTTTATAGAACTTAGTATGAACCATAGAACTCAATGAATATATTATGTATCCATTCCAAATTCCCTTGAAACCGCTTCGAATATAGGTAATGAAGTTATGACGATTTTTCTAAAATGGACAATGCTGGTATTTCTGGGTTTTCTCGAAATCTAATGACGTCAGCTCGAGCGAATTACATAAGATAACTAAAAGCAGAGCCACTTGCGAAAATAATATATAATATTGCATTAATTGTCGAGAATTTGTCGTGAAAGAAAAAAATTTGTCGCGCGCTCAGTTCTTTTTTTATATGAGGTGGCTCTGCCATCCGTAAATAAACGCTAAATGTCGTAATGGTTAAGAATAATTGTCGACTATTTGTCGAAGTCCATCTGACATGAAAACGCAAAAATTCCATTCCTAATAGCTTATGCAGGGTGTTTCTGAATAAATGCGACAAACTTTAAGGGCTGATTCTGTAATGAAAATTAAAACATTTTTTGAAAAACCTCCTCCCGGAAAAGTTACACCCCTCCGAAGATTAACAAAAAAATTTTTTCTCTTTTTTATTTTCCTTGTATATTAAGCTAAGGACACGAAACTTAGTAAATATTATCTGTGAATAAAACTACTCATTTTGAAATTTTTTCAACCCTGAAGTATGCTTGGAAGGGGTGTATTTTTCATAATCCATACTACTGCTCTAAAATGCTTATTTCCCGAAATATTCGGTAAGTAAAGCTGTAGTATGTATTATAAAATATTGGTTCAAGCACTGACGTGAAGTCAGAAGCTTTTGAGCTTGAATTTACCATGGTAAATTTGAATTAAGAGTATCCAATACAGGAGAATGGACAACATAATTTACCATGGTAAATTCGATTAAGGGTATCCAATACAGAAGAATGGACAATAGAACATACGCGCAAAAGCTTCTGACTTCACGTCAGTGCTTGAACCAATTTTTTTTTTTCGTGATTTTTTGAAATTTTCTAGGGGTACGGTTTATTTTTTGAGTTATCAAGGAAATAATATTCCAGGTTGGTATAACTCGGAAACCGTTAGACCGATTATGCCCAAAAACGAACTCAACTATCCCATTCGGATAAGCAACCTACCCTGAAAATTGCAAGTCCCTATCTCCTTTCGTTCGAAAGTTATCGAGGCAACGGTCACCCATCTACTGAACTCACACAAGGCTGCTCGAATCTCCAACAATATTTAACCGATCGTGTTAAAACTTGAAACTTGGCAGTAGAGTTAGGTTCTAAAGGCTCTTGCAAAATTTCAGCAATTTCAGACGAATAGTTACTGCTTTATAGAATTTTTTTTTCAATTTTCAATGATTTTTAAAAAATTTCCTACAAATACTATCCTCACGAAATTTTGCAAGAATTTTCGCGTTGCCATTCTACAACTAATAACCATGTTTGAATTCAATCGGTTTAGTATTTTTCGAGTTAATGAGGAACAAAAAACAACCAAATTTCAGATGGCTATAACTCTAAAACCGTTTGGCCGATTATGCTCATAAACAAACTCAAATGTCGCATTCAGATGCAAAACCTAACCTGAAATCTTAAAGCCGCTATCTCTTTCCGATCTCAGGTTATCGTGACAAAAAAAATATTTTTTAATAAATCTTTATAAAATTTTCTAGCGAAACGATTCTCACAAAATTTCACAAACGAGCTTAGGTTTATATTCTACAACTATTCACCAAGTTTCAATTCGATCGGATCTATATTGGTTGAAAACAAAATTAGTACTCGGAAACCATTGGGCCGATTATGCCCATTAACGAACTTGTCCGTCGTATTGAGATGCGCCACCTACCCTGAAAATTTCAAGTCGCTAGCTCTTTCCGTTCTCGGTGAAAATTTAAAGAGTTTTATTCAGATTTCACACGAATTTTCTGAGAATAATATGTAAATGACACATTAAAACAATGTGGAATTCATTGGGTAATCTGATAACAATGAAAACACAGGGTATTACATTTAAAAAACGGGAGTTGGTAACATTTCCGGTGAAACCGGTAGTCGAACGAATCTGATTTTTTTTCCAAGAATTCAACAAACAAAGCTCAACAATTAAATTTCAAGTGTTTATCTCGACTCTTTCTTTGAAATATTTCTAACGAACGGTCTTCGTGAATCACCCTCTATACGAGTTCACCACCTATACATCAATGGTGGTATAAATACAGACTTGTCTTGAGAATCTGACAAATTTCCCGACCAAACTAGGAAAGTTACTTTACAAAATTTCCGCGTTTCCAATGAAATTTACTTTTTCAAATCATCGAACACGATACAGAAATGCTCAGCTATCAGTGTCTAATTCGATTGGAAATACCGCAGCGGTGAGAAATTTATCATCATACAACATTATTAGTTCAACAAATATTTAATGTTTTCTTATGGTATCATTCACACGAGTTACGAAATGCGTTGTTTATATAGTAGATATCATGAAAGTTAAATGCCGCAATGAGTATATTGTGACCCATTTTGTTTCGAAACATCGGCGATTTTTCCGAACAAATTCAATTCCGAAAATGCATCAACATTTTCCAAGAACGTTTATTATTTGCCCTCAAATATGTTATCTCGAAATTGAGTTAAAACATTTAATGGTATATTAATGATCTCTCAAAATATCCAACGACATCTGACGGATATTTGCCGAGATATAGAATAATTTTTTATTTTATAGTCATACGATCCTCAAGACTTTTTGCATAAGTCCTCGTGTCGGTATTTATGGCGCTCTTGTTCTTCGGAACAGAGTGCTTATCAATTTGCCAAAATGTCTGTGATTTTCGAATTTTTGGATGAAAATGGTCTTAAACGATTCGGTTCGACTCACCGATCAAGAATCCGTGGTCAAAATCGATTCTGTCCGGTCGTCCGTTAACACGATAACTCCCGAACGGAATGACCTAGACAGTTGAAATTTTCAGAGTAGATTTGGGAGATAAATATCTCGGTTAAGTTCGTTTTTTTTCAAATCCAGTTTCATCATAAAAATCCATTGATATCATTTTCAACTCTAACAAGTTAATACTTTCGGAGATATGATTTTTCAACATTTCAGTTATAAATCTTAATTCTATGATTTCACAGAATGCTGTAATCGAAAATTAACGTCCGCATTTGCATCTATGAATGTTCTGTGTTCATACTTGTCATCTTATCTGCCGATAAGAGACAAGTCATTTATTTTTGTTTCTATTCAAAATTCGTTACTCATGATATAAAATACATTCTGTTCTATAAAACAAACAATGATTGAATGCAAAATGATGAATAAATAACCTCAGCTATCGTAGAATTATGAGGATTATAGGATATTATAATATTTGGGTGATAATATAATCCTTTGGATAATCTATATGATGATAGAAAAATATACTTTGGTAAGTTAATCAAATTGGGTTCAGAATGTCTCCATTAAAAACAAAACTGGAATAGTGGCTAGGTTTCAATTGACATAATATAATTTTCAGAGTAGATTTGAGGAAGGAATATCTCGGATAAGTTCGTTATTGGGTAGAATCGGTCTGGTGGTTTCTGATGAATAATTTTTAGTACTCTTGTTTTTTTCAGTCCCACTTTTTTTAATTTATGATGCCGTTTCATCATAAGAATCCATTGATATCATTCCCAACTCTGAGAAACCAATACTTTCGGAGATGTGATTTGTCAAAGTTTGAACAAGAGCGCCAAAGCCCCTGTCCACAAGGCCTTCCCACCTTTTATTTAACTAACTGTCGTGCTTCAATTAGAACAGATCAGTACTATTCGAGTTATTGGGAAAACCAAATTTCAGATGGCTATAACTCTGAAACCACTCTGCGGATTTTGCCCATTAACAGATTTAATAGGCTCGTTTGGACTCCAAACCTACCCTGCAAATTTCAACTCTTTTCATTCGAGATTAATTGTGCTTACGGACGGCCGGCCGGGCAGAATTAAGTTTGATCTCGGATTCTTCAACAATGAGTCGAGACCGAGGTCGAAACTAATCATTGGAGACCATTTTCAGCCAAAAATTCGAAAATAACATACCTTTTAGAAAATGATAGGTGCTATGTTGAGGGGAAAAGGCGCGCCAAAAAGCAAAAATACTGAATTAATACAAATTGATATGAATAGAAGAATGATATCGATTGCGAACCTAGTTTACAGCACGTCTCTATAAATTGATATTCCAGATCAGTCATTCACGACACACTTGACAAAGCATTTTTTCACGAATTACTCGTAGTTTCTTCATTGCTATTCTAAATTCCACTCGCAGATAATATTTAGATCGTTAGATATACAGTATGTTTCCCTTTTCATATATTATTAACACCTCTGTTACTCTGGAAATAGTGAAGATAATAAATTTGAAATTTACATAGTGTGAGTGATGAGTTGTAGAATACGAGTATGATTTAATTGTCTGGATTGAATTTAATATATTCCAGTGGCGTGCGAGACTAAATGGGGAAAAGGATCAATTTTTCGTTTATTTCTATGAAATACTGTTTCATATCAGACTAAAATCCAATCCTCGCCAAGATATTTCATATACCGAAATAAAGTATTAAAAATGTGGGGAAGCCCTGTGGACAGGAGCTTTGGCGCTCTTGTTGAAACTTTGAAAATTCATCTCCGAAATTATTGGTTTCTCAGAGTTGGGAATGATATTAATGGATTCTTCAACCAATACAGATCCGATCAAATGGAAACTTGGTAACTAATTTAAGAATACTGACACAAAGACGTTTGTGAAATTAAATTTTGTGAGAATCGTATCACTAGAAAATTAAAAAAAAAAAATAAAAAAATATTATTTATCTCACGATAACTTGAGAACGGAAAGAGATAGCGATTTGCAATTTTTAGGGTAGGTTGCGCATCCAAATGCGACATCTAAGTTTTCTAATAGGCATAATCAACTAAACAGTTTTACAGTTATACTCGAGGTTATACTTATCTGTAATATTGTTGTTATTTTCTCTATAACTCAAAATATACTAATCCGATTCAATAAAACACGGTAATTACTTGTAAAATGTCGACGCCCTAATTTTTACGGTATTTCGTGAATGTCGTATCCTAAAATTACTTGAGACGTAAGTTTTTTCGTATACTTTTAGATATTTAATGAATTTCAATTCTCTCATTACTCAAGTCTGTTATTAAAATCATACGAAATGTATTTCATAAAAGCTGAGAAAACGGTCTATATCGATAATAAATTCGATTAAGAGTGTCCACTAGAGGTGAATAGACAATAGAACATGCGCACAAAGCTCCTGACTTCACCTCTGTGATTGAACCAATTTTATATTCACTTATCACATTAATTCATTTTGAAGATACAGGGGTTTACTTGTGCAACGTTGAGACACACTGTATATTTGACGACCGCAAGGAATGAGGAAAGTCAAGAAGCCTAATAATTTCACTCGTATCATTTATTAATGAGGCGCGAATTCACTTAACGCTAATTTGAGTGGAGTATATTTACATTCTTGGATTCAAATTCAGTATAGGTACATAATGAAAGTAGCAAACAATAGGCGAGGAAAACAGGAGAATTAAAAATTTTTTAAAGAGGGTATTGACCGTGATACGGATGAATTATTGTCTCTGTTCGAAAATATTATTTTCAGTAAACGGATTTATGAATGTATTTGTGCCTTTTTTTATTCCACAGTTTGTGATTTGAGTATTATGTCGAAACGAATGAGAAATTGTTAGTTAACGACATAATGACCTGAGAATATTCAGTTTTGACTACAATATGGTTAGGAATTCATTGTACTAGCATTCACCCGCTGGCTCATCAACTTCGTTGAAGAGTTTTATTAACGGCAATATCAGTAATTATACCAAACATCCGATGAAAACCATTTCAAAAGTAAACATAGACAACTTTTCAATCATCTCACTGAACACAAATTATATGGGAGAATATAGCGCATGGAAGAATTAAACCTTCGTTGCAACATTTTTCTCCACAACTGATGGAGGGAAGTTCATGATGCATGGTACAGGGTGGGCCAAATTGGACACCTTTGAAGGGAAAGTCCTATTTCTGTACCAGATAGACGGCTGATCCCCTAGTGACAATCATTTTGAAAGTCATCATTTATCACAGAGATAACAGAGTATCAGATTTATCATTGCCAATGCAAACAAGGGAGAAAGTTAGGTTATGCGAATATTATGAATTCTGTGGCTGGAATTGCAAATGTGAACAACATTCATATGAAGCGGCAAAATGAGAGGGTTTCAGAACCAACTACGATGTTACAATAATGTATAAAGACTGTATTAGTCTATTCATGATTAAAATGGCCTATCTTTCTGAACAAAAATGTCAAAGAACTCTTCCTTTGAAAAACGTTAATCGAAACATCTAAGGAACCTGAAAAATCACCCAATACATTTTGTACAGGGCCGGCCAAATGGGACACTTTTGAAGGGAAAATCCTATTTGTGTACTAGATAGACAAATACTTATATCAGTATTGAAAGGTTTTTTTCTGGGTTTTCTCTCCCAAACTCTGAAAAATATCTATAAAATAAAAATTAATTATTTTGTGATTTGCTCCTGCGTAAGAAACACAAGATATTTGTCAGAAGCAATCAATTGAACAATGTTGCCTAACAAACAACAACGAAACAACATCAACGAAGAAACAACTATATCGTAACGTTTCGGAGTCTATATCAGACTCCTTCGTCAGACGCTAAATGAAAATCTTTAGAATTATTTTGTTGATAGTTATTGTGAAATTCAAGAATTGTCACATTGACAGTATTTAAAAATCATAGCTAACATAGGTTTACTTTCATAGAAATGTCCAAGTTCCAACTCCTTTTTCAATAAATTTAGCCAAATATGGTCAATACCAACTGAGCAATGTGCAAAATTGCATTCTCTGTTCAATAAAATACAAGTTGACTCCATAAGTTTCCTTTTAATATAATCAGGTTCTGTCATTAAAATCTTTGTATTACTCCAATCCATCATGTGATCTCCTTGGATTGTACATACATGTTCTGCTATTTTTGATTTCTGTATGTCTCTATTTCTCAAGTTATTCTTATGTTCTGACTTTCTTACTTCTAGTGGTCTTGATGTTTCTCCTGTGTATGATTTACCACAAATACAAGCACAGCTAACAATTTTTGGCGCTCTAGTTCCTCGGAACTGAGTGCTTATCAATTTGCCCAAATGTCTGTAATTTTCGAATATTTCGATGAAAATGGTCTTAAACGATTTGGTTCGACTCACTGATCAAGAATCCGTGGTCGAAATTCATTCTGTCCGGCCGGTCCGGCCGGCCGGCCGGTCCGGCCGTCCGTAGGCACGATAACTCTCGAACGGAATGAGCTAGAGAGTTGAAATTTTCAGAGTAGGTTTGGGGGATAAATATCTCGGCTAAGTTCGTTATTGGGCAAAATCGGACAAACGGTTTCGGAGTAACAAAAAAAAAATTTTTTTTTTTACAAAACAAATTCCAAATTAAATTATTTTTAATAAGAAGTTTTATCATGAGAATCCAATCATATCATTTTTAACTCTAACAAGCTAATACTTTCGGAGATATGATTTTTCAAAATTTCAATAATAAATCGTATTTCAACGTTGTCACAGAATAATATTATTCTATGTATGAATATGAATTGTCATAATGTCAAATGATGTTCCTGAGACTAATCAATTGAAGAATTGTGAGCGAAGTGAGAAAAATCTCAGATATGATTTTTCAAAATTTCAATAATAAATCGTATTTCAACGTTGTCACAGAATGATATTATTCTATGTATGAATATGAATTGTCATAATGTCAAATGATGTTCCTGAGACTAATCAATCGAAGAATTGTGAGCGAAGTGAGTTAAATCTCAGTTGTTTGCTCCGATATTAGTTTTTCTCAGAAAATTCTTACATTTCGGAACTGAACATGAAGTAAGAGATCTGAGAGTAGTGAGACTGCTTTTCATCCATAGACATAGATATAACTCTCGAACGGAATGAGGTAGGTAGTTGAAATTTTCAGAGTAGTTTAGGGAGATGAATATCTCGGTTAAGTTCGTTATTGGGCAAAATTGGCCAGATTTAATTTGATTTCTTCCATGGTGCTTTTCTCATTCTCATGATTGCTCATTTAATCTTGATAAATAAACTATTATTTGAATTGAATTTCCTTTAGGATGCAGTTCTATCATATGAATACATTGTTATTATACAAAATAAGTTGATTTAATAGTTGATATAGTTCGCATAAAGTTTGTAAAAGTGAAAATTAATTAAATGAATTTTTGGATCTAATTTCTTATTACGCGTGATTTTGGGTACATTGCATAATTGTTGAGCCTAACTCCTTCTCTGGGTTTACAACAGATCTTGAGGTGACCAGAGTAGGGTAATTTGAATGATAAATTATACTAGAATTTTACTCCATTTCAAGGAGTTTTCTTTCAGAAAATATCAAGCTGACGGAATCGAGAGTGAATTATTCATTAGTTGGGATTCTATTATCCTAAGTAATTTTCAAGAGATATCATATTAGCTATTGAAAGGTTTTTTTCTGGGTTTTCTCTCCCAAACTCTGAAAAATATCTATAAAATAAAAATGAATTATTTTGTGATTTGCTTCCGCGTAAGAAACACAGGATATTTGTCAGAAGCAATCAATTGAACAATGTTGCCTAACAAACAACAACGAAACAACATCAACGAAGAAACAACTATATCGTAACGATTATTTTATAGATATTTTTCAGAGTTTGGGAGAGAAAACCCAGAAAAAAAACCTTTCAATAATGAGTATACCTTCCACAGTATCCTTCAATGATTACTTATCATATTAGCTATTGAACAGATATGAATAATCTGTTCCCTTCTGTTTTAATGGAAGAACTTTTGAAATCCCATTTATAATTTTTGAGATGTAAGTACTGATAACTGAATGCATACTGTTGAACTAATTTTAATGTTCATATGCAGGTAACAAATCAATACAAAAGGACAGGATACATTGAATAACTGTAAGATAACTCCCAATTTGGCCATTTGTGAGAATTCTAACAATGAATTCACATCAAATGTTCGAAATGTGCTCCATTATTATCAAGGTATTTATAAATTATTTTTCGTTTGTTGTCAAATATATTTTTCAACATTTGTGGGCCAATATTTTGGCAGCACATTGTTGTTGATGTTTGGAGGTCTCCAATATTGTGTTATCTTTTTAAAACTACATCTTTCAGATGAACAAAGATGCTATCCAGAGGAGTCCAGAGGAGTCAAGTCTGGAGAACGCGTTAAAAAGGAAGGCTGAAGTGCTCTACTTATACGGTTGTCGTAGAACTCCTGCAAATAGCTTAGATTTGCAGAAGTATTGTGGGTAGTTGCCCTATCGTGTTGAAAATATCCCAACTGTAGTTCTTCATCATCTAGTTGGTTTATGAATGGCTCCAGCATCATTCTTTTGTACCTTTCACGATTAATGGTACCATCGTTATTTTGTAAGGGTACAAATTCAGTTTTTTTTTCAATACTTCGTGGCAAGTAATCAAGGGGATGCCAGACTGTAAAGATAATTAATTCGACATTTGAGGAGTTTTTTCAACTCGTGTTCTCAGTTCATCAACAACTTCCTGAGAAACTTGAGGTCTTCCAGTCGATTTTCTCTTGTTAACGTTTCCAGTCTGCATGAATCTGTTTATAACACCTCTGATGTGGGCTTTCAGAGAAGATTCTAGAATCCGAACATCAGGATATTCCGCCAGATAATCATTTTTACAGGCCTCTACAGAGTAAATCCATTCACCATTGATTAATGTACACCATTGCGCTAATAGGACATCCAAATAAAAGTGGTTAGGTCTAAATAGTGAGTCATTGCAGATTTAAATAATTTGGAAATTGAATTTTCATGCATTTTTAAAAGAATCTTAAGAATTGACAATAATTCGATAATGGCTGTCCGTTTAGAAATTCTATGATATAAACAGAATACAAGAAGTGGATAGTGGAAATAGAAATCCAAAGCCAACTGCGATGTTACAATCATTTATAAGGAACCTGTACTTGAACAATGCTACCAACCGGTGCGAAATCTTTTTCCCTTTTCAGATCTACGAACAGCCCTCGGAACAGCCAGTAGTCGATGGAGGCCAAATCTGGCGAAAGGGGAGGGTAGAGCAGCAATTCGGGATGCAATTCATGCAATTTGACATCGTAGCCATTGACTTGTGATATGGTGCATTGTCTTGCTGGAACAGTGGTATTTTCTTTGCCATGTGGGGCCGATTTTTCTTTATTTCTTCGCTGTCCGGCCGTACGTTAACACGATAACTCTCGAACGTAATGAGCTAGACAGTAGAGATTTTCAGAGTAGGTTTGGGAGATGAATATCTTCGTTATTGAGGAAAAATCGGCCTGGTGGTTTCGGAGTTACACGTGTTAACGCAAAAAAGTGTGTGAGGCGTGAAAGTAGCATAGAACCTACGCGCAAAACTGACGTCAGTGCTTTTCTCTAGTGTTTTTGTTCGTTTTGCGTTACTGGCCAATAAACACATATCCCTGAATTAAGATCCATTGGATGCTTCATATGATAACGAGTTATACCATTTTCGTTCAAAATTCGCAGTGATTTTTCAAATCGATATCAACATTCTATGTAGATACTCGAAAACGTAAACTGTAAAATCGGTGGGGTACAAACACTTCTTCACTGCATAATTCCATTCCATGTTCATTATTCGAATAAATCATAAACTGAAATCACTTTCAATTAAATGGAACACATAATAATCGCAATTACAATCCATTCCATTCATATATCCATGAATAAAAGAAATACGATCGACCATCAGCTGAGTCGCTCCAAAAATAAACTTCAGGTATGTTTGTTCGATCGAGAATAAACAAAGCGAAAGACGAACTGGATAGAGAAACGAAGGTTACCTCATATTCGGATTCGTAAAGTTTAGGTACCTACTTTTGCACCAAAATTTCAATATCTCCTTGTCTAAGGTTGACAGAAAATGGGACAAGTTATCATTGATACCAGGGCTTTACACCTCAATGCCTTCGATATCGGCCGATAAGATTACGTTAGGTAATTATTTATTTTTATCGTTTTAATTCGTGAATATGTAATAAATCGAGAACATCATGTGGTTTTGTTCTACATACGACTGGGTTTTAATCTGATCAGGACGAATCTAACTTTGACCTTTCACCTTGTCACCTCTGATATCTGCAGACAATAATACGATAGGGAATTGTTGAGTTCTTCTCTTCGGATAAATAAAGTGTAAACAATCTACTCGGGTTAGTATCAGTCGTGAACTTACTGGCATTCGTTCATGATCTCCTCCTGCGTCCTAACCTGAACTGGCGCAAGCTTCTCCACTGATTCCTCATAATTCCCGAAACACTTCGTGATCTTGTCGTCGAAAGTATTCACTAAATCCTCCAACGATCCCGAAAACGTCTCGGTGAAATTGTCTGCCACCGACGGGACAACATCCCCGTTGGCCAGTATATTTTTCTTGTTCTGCGAGATCGTATCAAGGGTAGAATTATTTATGATATCCTCGTTCTCGTTGAGAACGTCGTCCAGATCCTTCGTTTTTTTAGTCAGGTTGATGTTGTTCAAGTTGTTCTCGTTCTTGAACCCGTTCTGGAACTCCGTGGAGCCCCATTCGTCGCCGTCGTCGAATTGGGCTAGGGGTGCTTCGAATTTCAGCTCGGCCATCTTACTGGCCAGATCGCGCATGGTGCGTCTGCACCGTTCGCGTCGATGGTTGAGGTTGAACTAAAATCTATTTCGTTCGGATGCTACACTCTGTGATTCTGTGCGTCTTGTGTATACGCGCAGTGCGGCCGAATTTTGCGAAGTCGCACTTCGATTTATATGCGCAGTGCAGCACGGAATTTCGAATTTGAGTGACCTGAACTCCGTGCAGAGATAATGATAATAATGCATTCATAAGGATTGCTTATTGATCTATCGTTTCCGAATTATAAACCTACATACATAATAATCCAGAATAGAATTTTTTCTATAATAGTTCCGAGAAGTTGAGATTTCTTATAATGCTGTCCTTATATCGAGTCGAGTCGTTGCCTAGCAACGAGAAATAATTATAAGCAAATATTCGTTTTTGCCGCTCTTGTTCCT
This sequence comes from Halyzia sedecimguttata, assembly GCA_937662695.2. Taxonomy (NCBI): domain Eukaryota; kingdom Metazoa; phylum Arthropoda; class Insecta; order Coleoptera; family Coccinellidae; genus Halyzia; species Halyzia sedecimguttata. Next base: position 80,565,254 of record OW569415.2, on the reverse strand, counting down.
CGGAACAGAGTGCTTATCAATTTGCCCAAATGTATGTAATTTTCGAATTTTTGGTTAAAAATGGTCTTGAACGATTTGGTTCGACTCACCGATCAAGAATCCATGGTCGAAATCAATTCTGTCTGGCCGTAAGCACGATAACTCTCGAACGAAAGGATTAAGAGGATTGAAATTAGCAGGGTAGGTTTAGAGCGTAAGTAAATAGGATGAGTTCGTTAACGGGCGAAATCCACCAAGCGGTTTCGGAGTTATGGCCGTTTTAGGCGCTCTTGTTCCTCGGAACAGAGTGCTTATCAATTTGCCCAAATGTCTGTAATTTTCGAATTTTTGGGTGAAAATGGTATCAAACCATTTGGTCCGACTCACTGTTCAAGAATTTGTGGTCGAAATCGATTCTGTCCGGCCGTCCGTCCATTAACACGATAACTCTCGAACGAAACGAGTAAGAGGATTGAAATTTGCAGGGTAGGTTTGGAGCGTAAATATCTCGGACGACTTCGTTAACGGGCGAAATCCATCAAGCGGTTTCGAAACCGATCACTCGATCAATTTGAAATTTAGCATCAAATTGTAGAATCATGACCTTTAGGAGCATGTGAAGTTTTGTATTGATCAGGTTACCGTAAAGTATCAAAAAAAAAATTTGAAAATTTTCAAATTTTGTTTCTACAATAACTCTCGAACGGAATAAGCTAGGCAGTTGAAATTTGAGAGTAGGTTAGGAAGATAAATATCTCGGTAAAGTCCGCTATTGGGCAAAATAGGCCAGATGGTTTCGGAGCAAAGAAAAAAAATTTTTTTTTATCTTACAAATCTCAAAATATATTTTTTGAAGATGCTGTTTTACCATGAAAATCCATGTATATCATTTTCAACTCCAACAAGCGAATACTTTCGGAGATATGATTTTTCGAAATTTCAATGATGAATCGTACTTCTATTTTTCACAGAATGCTATAATTATTATTATCTATGATTTATCTTCAACTGATCCTACAGGGCAAGATAGAGGGTCGGAAATCAGCAGGACGCAGACGAATATCGTGGCTGCGAAATTTACGAACATGGACCGGAATGACGTCGACAGCTCTATTCAGAGCGGCAGTGAATAGAATGATTTGGACCAACGTGATGGCCAACATCCACAGATGATAGGCACTTCAAGAAGAAGATGATTTATTATATGATCTGTGTTCATACTCGTACATGTCATCCTATTCTATAAGAGAGAGTCAAAATCATTTCAGCTATTTTAATTTGATATCTTCCATGATGCATTTATCATTCTCAGATTGCTCATTTAATCGTGATAAATAAACTATTATTTGAATTGAATTTTCTTTATGATGCAGTTCTATCATAAGAATACATTGATATAATTCTCAACTATGAGAAACCAATACTTTCGGAGAAATAATTTGTCTGTTTGAAAAAGAGCGCCAGAAAGCTACTGTCCACAGGGCTTGAAACAATTTTAGTGAATATTTTCGGAACCGATCACTCGATCTATCTGAAATTTTGCATCTAATTGAAATAGTATATTCTAAAACAAGTTGCAGAATGGGCTGATATTTAAACACGAATGCGCAATTCGAAAACGAGCGACGAAGGAGCGAGTTTTCGTTCGCATGAGCGTTGAAATTGCCTTCTGTAACGAGTATTAGACGATATTTTCTCTATTTCAGGCAAGTTTTGTAAAATTCTGTTGAAATTTAATGAAAAATTAGGATTATACATCCTAGTGACTTTTGTATTGTATCTTGGCAGTTGGTGTGACTGTTACGAAAGTTGACAGATCATGGAATTTGAATTGTACGTAGAGCATGGAGATCAGATTGAACAGTTTCTTAATATCATGAATGATTCAAAATTAGCAAGAAGGAAATCTGTAGTACCTTATTTTTTATGAAAATAAAACCTTTCCTCTCAACAATTATTTCACCTTATCCAGATTATCTTATATTAACAATAATTGACGTGTATTGATATTTGATAGAATCGAATGTCAGTGATGACCACCACAAAACGAAAAATATAACTAGAAACAATGCGGGAATGAGTTCATTCCAGCACTGTTTTTAGTGCTGGAATGAGCTCATTACGATACTGAAATAGAGAAAATCATGACCTTCATATACAAAGTTTTGTATTGATGGGAATGCCATAAAGAGTAAAAAGAAATTTCAAAAATTTTTAATTTTGTTTCCACAATAACTCTCGAACATAATAAGCTAGGCATTTGAAATTTTCAGAGTAGGTTTGGGAGATAAATTTCTTGGTTAAATTCGTTATTGGGCAAATTCGGCCTGATGGTTTCGGAGTAACGAAAACAAATTTTTTTTTACATTACAAATTTTAAAAATTTTTTTTTCAAGATGCAGTTTGACCATAAAAATCCATTGATATAATTTTGAACTCTAACAAGCTAATATTTTCGGAGATATTATTTTCCAAAATACCAATAATAAATAGTACTTTTGTTTCACAGAATGCTATAATTATTCTATCTATGAATTATTACATGATCTGTGTTCATACTCGTACTTGTCATCTTGTTTTCCTATAAGAGAGAGTCAAATTCATTTCAGCTATCGTGGAATTATGAGGATTATAATATGATAATTTTGGTGATATTTTAATGCCCGTGGATAATTCATATGATGATGGAAATATATACTTTGATAAGTTTATCAGAATGGATTCAGAATAGCTACAGTGAAACAAAACTCACATATTCGCTAAGTTTCAACTCATATAATATAATTATATCAGAATGAAATTGAGGAATGAATATCTCGGGTATGTTATTCGTTTTTGGCTGTCTTAGTTGAATTTAATTTCTTTCAGGATACAGTTCTATCATAAGAATCCATTTATATCATTCTCAACTCTGAGAAACCAATACTTTCGGATATATGATTTGTCAAAGATTGAACAAGAGCCCCGAAGCTTCTGTCCACAGGGCTTTCCCACTTTTTTGAAATTGTTCAAGAATGCCTAACTCTCTCGGAGCAAATTCAGAATAAAAAATACCCTAATCCAGTATTCTGAGATCTCGCTATGCAACGAACTATCCCGGACTGTTTTCGATCCGGAAAAGATACTTTTCCTACGAGCGTCCGCCAAGTAGTACTTTTTCGCACGCTTTTGGGTCGCCAAAGTAACAGTTTTCCGCATCGTGCGGAAAAATATTTTGCGGCACGGAAATGTCAAACTTATTAAAATAGTTGTTGTTTGGGGAAATTTTGATGAATATTTCCGAAACGGGTGATTATTTTACGCAATGTGAGACTCTTGCAACTGTATAAAACTCCACTTTTCAGTTATTATTCCCGATGTTTGTATTACAGCTTGAACCAATAGATATTCATGATAAATTTTCAGGGACAATTTTATAAAGGAAAAAATTTTGACACACGATTATGTCAGAATTTTCTCAGATTGTTTGATACCTTAAGCATTTCTCTCCTACACAAACGCTATAAACACTGTTGAAATGAACAGTTTTTGTAGTGATCTTCCACATTCCATTTTGCAGGCGGCTAATGAAACGAGTTTGAGTTTATTACCTCCAAAATTTAAAGTCAAGAGTATGAAGCAGAATATCAGATTTTTGAAAACTGGTCTCACAGTAAAGGTACAACAAGCCTCGAGGGGGAACTATTGTTAGCATACTTTTTACATTTGAAGAAGACATTTCAGCCCCATACACTATGGGGCAAATAATTCATGATGAAAAGTGTACTTAAAGTGAAGAGAAACTTAGATTTGAGTGAATATTTTAAACTCACTTCGTTTTTAAAGAAGCAATATGTTGGGTACCGTCCGAAAGAAGCCAAAATATTTGAAAAAGTGAAGTTTTCAGATTTGTGGAAGATGCAACTAATGAAATTTACCTCCTCATGAAAGTTGCTACCATTTTTGGGTTGGCCGGTGCAATGAACTCTGCAAAATAATGATTGATCACATCGAGGGAAAAGAAAATTCGATCGTGGTCAAAATCAGGGACAACAAAAACAATTCATCGAGAATATTTGTTATTTCCAATCAAGGGCGTAGCCAGGGGTGGGGTTTCGGGGGTTCAAACCCCCCCCCGAAATGTTATTTTTCTCTTAAAAAATTTTTTTTTGCTGCAGAAAGTGAGCCTTACACCCCAAAAACCCCCTCCCCCGAAAATAATCCCTATTTCAAAACCCCCCCCCGAAATTAATTCCTGGCTACGCCCTTGTTTCCAATGTAACGAATCATGGATGTTATCTGCAGCTCTACCATAAATATGCGAATTTGAGGAAACAAGTTACTCCACACAGGCGTTTTTTTGTCCAATATAGACAAGGAGCATGTAGTACCCAATGTATGGGAATAAATTCGTTCGGAAAAATGCCTTCGGAAATAGCAGCATATTTAAAATTGGAAACTCCTGAGCAGTACACTGGTCATAGTTTCAGACGTTTAGCTACTATGTTGGCCAATTCTGGGGAAGGAATATCCAATGTTAAGCGCCTGGTAGGCTGGAAATCTACCACTGTCGCAGAAAGTTACATCGACCAGTCAACTAATCAAAAAAAGGAAATATCTAATAATATTGTCAACAGATAACTCTACTTTAAATATTCAACCTTTATCAAGCTATTCATCAATGATTCATCAATTTACCCAAATGTCTGTAATTTTCAAATTTTTTGATGAACATGGTCTTAAAAGATTTGGTCCGACTCAAGAATCCGTGGTCAAAATCGATTCTGTCCGGCCGGCCCGCCGTTAACAGGATAACTCTCGAACGGAATGAGTTAGACCGTTGAAATTTTCAGAGTAGGTTTGGGAGATAAATATTTCGGTTAAATTCGTTATTGGGCAAAATTTTGGTTTCAAAGTCGTTACTTTGAAACCAAAATTAATTAATTAAAACAAACATTTTTTGTACATTACAATTTTGAAATGCAATTTCTTTCAAGATGCAGTTTCATCATAAAAAATCTACCGACATTATTTTAAACTCTAACCAGCCGATACATTCGGAGATATGATTTTTCAAAATTTCAATAATAAATCGAAATAATTCTACGATTTCACAGAATGCTGTAATCGAAAATTAAGGTCCGTATTATTATATCTATGAATTTTCTGATCTGTTTTCATACATATCACGTTACTCATGATATAAAATACCTCCTGTTCTAGAAAACAAAGTATGATTGAATGCAAAATGACCAATGAAATAACCTCAGCTATTGTATGGAACTATGAGGATTAAAGGATATTGTCATTTTTAGGTGATAATATAATGCCCTTGAATAATCCATATGATGATAGAAATATATACTTTGGTTAATCAAATCAAAAGTTGATCAAATTGGGTTCAGAATATAAAAACTGGAATATTGGCTAACTTTCAATAGATATAATATAATTTTCAGAGTAGATTTGAGGAATGAATATCTCGGATAAGTTCGTTATTGGGTAGAATCAGTCTGGTGGTTCCGGATTAATAATTTTTGGCACTCTTGTTTTTTTAAAATTTAATTCCTTTTATGATGCAGTTCTATGATGAGAATCCATTGATATCATACCCAACTCTGAGAAACCAATACTTTCGGATATATGATTTGTCAGAGTTTGAATAAGAGTGCCAAAGCTCCTGTCCACAGGGCTTCCCCACATTTTTCAAAGATATACAAGGAAGAACTGACAGCCAGTTCTACACGTAGACACTGGGTAATGACAGTATATTTTCACTAGTAATATCACAACTGATTGAATTTTTGCGTTAAGTCTGTCGACTTATTTCTTAACGAAACTGAGTTGCTTGAAAACATCACGAGTCCGAATGACTAGTGGTGTTTTCTCTAAGCAACTCAGTTGATTTAAGAAATAAAAGACAGACCTATGATATAAATTCAGTCACGAGTGATATTTCATTAGAATATTTCATGAACAAAATGACTCATGTTGACCCTATGGTATGTTGTATATGGACCATATGGTATGTTGTCTATGATGTTGACGTCTGTAATTTTTATTTATCATTTGTCAAACAGTCCGTATCCATGGTTGAGTCGTTGAAAACACCAAAGTTGTAAGACAAATCAGAATTCAAAGACAGTTGGTGTTTTCGCGATAATACGAGCTGTATTTGGCCTGTGGTTGGTTAGATTTTGATATGAGTGAAAAAGTCAATGAAATATTCCCTTTGTCACAAATTAAGTAGCCCATGTTTTACCGTATTATGTACGATATGTGCATGACAGCTTGCTTCAATTAGATTCGATGCTTCTTCCCTTATACTCGTAAACAATGGTCGCGTTCAGCAGAACCAACAGTTGCGGAACAGTTGTCACATTTCGATGATTTTTCTGCCGAACGGTACGCTCACTTTGGAATATGTTGAGTAGCGGTTGTCATTTTAAGGAGCGTAGATTTTTTCCGCTCAGTATCGGTAACATGTTGTAAGTTTGACAGTTGTGACATTTATTTTAAAAATAAGGAGCGAAAAAATGGATACTGGACATATATTTTCGACGGAAAGAATTACCTGCATTTTGGGACATTCTAAAATGGTCTTTGAATAAATCACCCATATATTGAGGAATTGTATCTTCATAAAAATTCTGATCCCTGGGAACAATTTCTCTGTTTTCATCTTCCAATGAAGGCAGAGGTTGAGCCAATAATTCAACAAGTTCACTTCTTATGTAGGCCGTAATATTATCATCTTCGAAGTGTAATGAAATGATATTTGGATTCATGATTGAATATTTATTTTTGTGACAGGCAATCAAAGAAAATTCGAATCACCTAACCTGAACTTCAAACATCTGTGATTTCCTGACAAAAGGAGCTGTCCGTTCGGCAGAATACGATACCGCTACCTATCGGTAGCGTAGCGGTTCATGCTACCGATCTTTCTGCTGAACGCGGCCATTGAAAGATGAGTGTCAAAATTGGCATTACAATTGTTTGCAAAATGGTTCAAAGAAATTACAATACATGATAAACTAAGTTGGAGAAGTCCGGTTGGTCATTTGAACGGCAGATTATCTAGCACTATAATGTTTGCATCGTTTTGCTTAAGAGTGATCATTATATTCTTAAACAACGTTTTCTGAAGGTGAAAACGTTGTTTGAGATTATAATCGATGTTTTAACGAAGAGGTGCAAATGGCCATAAATCCTCTTACGTCAATTGAAAGGTATCGCCAATCTTTGTGCAGCATATTTTTCCATGTTCCACCCCATAATAGGCTATGGAATAATCCACTGGGGCAACTCAGCGTATGCCATAAATATTTTTCTGTTTCGAAAAAAGGCAATGCGAATAATTGCTATTTCTGACTATTGGAAACACTGCAAACCAATCGTCCCATCAGAGAGAACAATGGAGGGTCATCTGCAAACCACTATTGTTGTGTTCCTTCGTGGTTAAAATTTACACCGAGTTGTACTGGTCAATTATGAATTGACAAGCTCCTATGACTTACCTCTTATGCCATTTCTTCCAAGAAATGGAATTTATTCATAATTATTAATCTTCACCGAAACTATTGATGCAGCTGCCATCTTTCATCGAAAAGTTTCGATAATTAGTTTTTAGCTAATGTAATAAAAGAAATTTTCTTGAAGCTCATGGTACCTTTGCACACCTTTGTATAGATGGTGCCAACACGTGCAAAAATTGTCATACTGATTGTATGTATACAATAGCATCACAATTTACAGCTCCTCAATTTCATGGAAGATGCTTGTGAAAGTTATTTAAAGATGATTCATAGTGTATTTTAAACCTACCATGTATAATGGATGTTAGTCATAAAAAGATGTTCTTCTCTAATAAGTAGGCTATTTTACTGTTCACCCTATTGAAATATAGATGGCAGCTCGTATCGTGAATGTGGATGAAGTTTCTGTGAATAAGTTTCACTCTGAATTTACTCAATTATGTAAATGAAGTGAGTGTTTTTAAGAGCTTGCAACCGTAATGAGCAATTTCTCGATTTTCATTTATTTTTTCTATGGATACATTTTTTTTCTGGTGATAGTCCTCATTTATCCGGTCAAAAAGATTGATTTTAAAGAAAATCAGGATATTTTTTGCGCGTATGTTCTGGGAACATCGCGTCATATTTTTGTCCAAAAGTCTGTAATTTTCGAATTTTTTGCCAAAAATGGTCTCAAACGATTGGGTTCGACTCCCTGATGAAGAATTCTAGATCAAATTTGATTCTGTCCTTTGGCACGATGCACGATAACTTGAGAACGGAAAGAGATAGCGGCATGAAATTTTCAGGGTAGGTGGCGCGTCTCAATACGACGGTTGAGTTAAATTGAAACTTGGTGAGTAGTTGTAGAATACAAGCCTAAGAACGTTTGTGAAATTTTATTACAATCGTATCACTAGAAAATCTTAAAAAAAATATTAAAACATATTATTTATTTCACGATAACCTGAGAACGGAAAGAGATAGCGACTTGAAATTTTCAGGTCAGGTTGTGTATCTGAATGCGACATTTGAGTTTGTGTATAGGCATAATCGGCCAAACGGTTTTGAAGTTATACCAATTTGAAATTTGCTTGTTCTCTCCTCAATAACTCGAAAAATACTAAACCGATCCAATTTGAGCATAGCTATTAGTGTTAGAATGCCAGCGTGATTATTCCTGCAAAATTTCGTGAGGATTGGTTCACTAGAAAATTTTTAATAAATCACTGAAAAAAATTCTATATATCAGAAACTATTCCTCTGACATCGCTGAAATTTTGCGAGAGCCTTCAGAACCTAATTCTACTACCAAGTTCCAAGTTTGAACACGATCGGACCTATTTTGTTGGAGATCCGAGCAGCCTTGAATTAGTTCAGTAGCTGGATGGTCCTATATGGAATGTTTCTTTGTTTTTAAAACCTACTCCGATTTTCTGTACGATCATTATGTCCGGACTTCTTGAGTATTAATATCAAAAAGGACTTTTTTGCTTTGATCGACGACATTTCCGCTGTGTATCATTCTACAGGGTTTTTATACAAGTTATATTGAAGGGCAATAAATATTTTGTTAATGCTCCATGGTAGAAATTGAAAAACACCATTTTGAAGCCCTTAGACATTTTTCAAGGCAATTTGTTTTTATTTTGCTGTGTTATCATTTACAGCATTGAAACTCCCCCAAAAATTTTAAGTTTTGTTTTATATCCTTTAATTTTTGTGTAGTTTTGTAAATCTCCCTAGAAATTAGAAAACTCACTGAATTCATCCTACTTTCCTTGGCATATTAAAATTGAAACACCCAAAGATGTTATCAGAATCACAGGAAACATGGTTCCAATTTCAAATATAGAACGCTTCAACATGCTTTAAATCCTGTTAATCCAAATCAATCCAATATAGTGAGGAGAATGTATTGAAATGTTTAATTGTACCTGTGAATTCGGAGTTATTTCCTTACAGTGGAGATTTTCAACGGAAAGAATTTCGAAAATGAAACATTTGGTGCAACGATATGTTATGGAGGTGAGAAATTGAAATTAAGCGTGGCATGTACGAGTATTCATTTGATTGTGATTTGATTGTGATGGCGAATGGAAGTTTACACGTGTCCAGTATAGGGGTGGTCAGTGCAATTTTTTGTCCTTATTGGCCGAATCTCTTTATCCTTTAATCAACTTTTAAAATCCAGAAGAATAAACATCTAACAACACTAATTTTCACTTCCTCATTCCTTACTCAAATGTTTGTGAACAAGAATTGAAATATTTAATGGTTTCTTTCTGAGTTTTCTCTCCCAAAATCAGATAAATATCTATAAAATAAAAAAATTATTACATATTTTGTGAATTGCTTCTGCGTAAGAATGTAAGAAAAACAAGATATTAGTCAGAAGCAATCAATCGAACAATGTTGCCTGAAAAGCAATAACGAAAATAACATCTACGATAAAACTATTTCGTAATGTTTCGGAGTCTATAATATAATGTAGAACATTTTTTTTTTCTAGATATAGAATCCTCACGAAATTCGGCAAAATTATGAACGTCAGTATTCTACAACTAATTAAATACCAAGTTTCAATTCGATCGGATCTCTATTTTTTGAGTTATTGAGGAAACAATATGTATTTCAGAGGGGTATAACTCCAAAACCGTTGGACCGATTATGCCCATTAACGAATTCAATCGTCGCATTCAGATGCTAAACAAAACCTGAAATTTTCAAATCGCTTTCTATTTCCGTTCGAAAGTTATTGAGGCAACGGACGGCTGGCCGGACAGAATTTAATTTGACATCGAATTCTTCATCAGTGAGTCGAACCTAATCGTAATAGGAAAATTGGAAAACGCGTTCTCAGTGTAAATTTGTGCATTCCTCTAACTTTTGGGCCCCTATGAAATAAACTACAAATGGCTCAGGTCAAAAAGGGTAGTAACCCAGAGGGTTAGCCAATTGCTGCATATTTTTTTCTTGGAAAATGTTCGTTATTTTGAAATCTTGTACATCGTATATTTCTACCCATAGAGGCATACTAGTAGTAAGTCCATAGGATGTATCGTATCGGAGAAAAATCAATTGATTGAATTCAAAATAATAAAATTTTGAGAAATTTGCTAACGTATCCTCCTGGTATTACCCATCACTGACTTGATCTGAGCCATTTGATTTAGTTAATTTATAAAGGCCCAACAACCTAAATAAGTTACAAATGTTTACTCACTTTCCTTAATCAGTTTCGGAGCAAATAAAAGATATCTCACTTCAGGTAATTCACTCAAAAATGGCCCATATTTCGGAAACGGAGCATTTCCGTATATCGGTTTATATGATGTTCTCGTCCTATTTGGTGACGTACTATTGAATTCTTTGCACGCATGTTCTAGGGAACATCACGTTATCATTTTGCCCAAATGTCTGTAATTTTGGAATTTTTGGATGAAAATGGTCTTAAACGATTTGGTCCGACTCACCGATCAAATACCCATGGTCAAAATTGATTATGTCCGGCCGAGGAACGGTAACTCTCGAACGAAAGGAGTTAGAGGATTGAAATTCACAGGGTAGGTTTTGAGCGTAAATATCTCGGACGAGGTCATTAACAGTTGAAATCCACCAAGCGGTTTTAGAGTTATGGCCGTTTTTAGTGAAAATTTTTTTATGAATATATCCGGAACCGATCACTCGATCTATCTGAAATTTAGCATCAAATTGTAGAATCATGACCTTTATACAGGGTGTCCCAAAAATACCACGCGAAAGTGACACTGGAGATAGATTGGCATTAGGTCTATCAGATAGCATCAACATGACCTCAGTAAAAGTCCGCTGGTTTTCGAGATATCACCACTTTTGTGTATTTTTTAAAAATCTCCAGTTTTCATGGTATATCGATACGGAGCTCGTGTCTAATTAAATCGAGGTCGCTGATCACGAATATGCAATTAGTTTTTCCCTAAGTGGCGTACTTTATGAAAATTTTCACTTAGAGGGAAAAAATGGACGAAAATAGGTCAATTTTGGAAGTTCACACCGCCCAAAAAAATCGGAGTAAGGTGTTGTTGATTTTCGCCGTCATATATGGATCCTTTATCTACTGAATAATCCAAACAGAAAATGTCCAGGCCGTACTATTCGGAAATTATGATTTTTTTCCCAAGGGTCTGTTTTTCGGAAAACTCATTTCGCGATATTTCCGCGGAAAATTCTCTAATGAAAAATCCGATCATATATTCGTAATCTACGGTCCCGAATTAGTAAATGACGTAATTTGCATCGAAATCGGAGACCGGTCGAATTTTGGCAATTTTTTAATACATTAGCCTTAAAAAAATCCCATTTTTCGAGAAAATCTTTTTTGACGCAAAACTATGAAACGGGTACTTATTCTTATAGATTCGGGGCCGTAGATTCCGAATCTACCATCAGATATTTATTACAAAAATTTTCCGAGGAAATATCGCGGAAAGAATTTTCCGGAAAATAGACCCTCGGGAAAAAAATCATAATTTCCGAAGCGTACGACCTGGACATTTATTGTTCGGATGTTTCGATAGATAAAGGATCCAAATATGACGTTAAAAATCAGCAACACCCTACTCCGATTTTTTTGGGCGGTGGAAAGTTCCAAAATTGACCTATTTTCGTCAATTTTTTCACTTTAAGTGAAAATTTTCCCAAAGTACGTCACTTAGGGAAAAACTAATTACATATTCGTGATCAGCGACCTCGATTTAATTAGACACGAGCTCCGTATCGATATACCATGAAAAAATTTTTTTGGGTCGGCACTGAGAAATATTTTTGACCCGGAATCGGAGGAAAATTCTTCTTTCCCGTCCCAAATCTATGGTTTTCACATCTCAATAACCAAATTTTCCCCGATTATTGGTCGCTGGACGACGTTTGGATTTATGTATCTATTTTTTCTGTATCTCTATCCGGAAAATATTAGGTAATGACCGAATCCGTCAAACGCCAAAATGTCTTCTCTAGTATCCAACACGTACAAAAATCTACAATTTTCCGATTAGGTCGACGCGGCTTTGGTTATTCACTAAATCGGGCACGCAGATCACGAATCTGTAATTAGATTTTCCGTATCTCGATTAGTTTCGGAGCAATGACGCAATTTCTGGCTCTACCTCCGGAAAATGGACTAATCAGTCGGATTTTTCGCCATATTACCAAAATTAATCGAGATACGGAAAAACTAATTACAGATTCGGAATCTACGTCCTCGATTCAGTGAACAGCCAAAGCCGTGGCGATCTAATCGGAAAATTCTAGATTTTTGTATGGGTTAGAATCTAGACAAAGGACTCACAGCTCTGGCAATGTGTTAGTTGTTGTATGCATTTTATCAATATTTCACAGGAAATAGGTCATAAATACTTCTACAATGGTTGAAGTATTACAAGATATTTTACTTGCAATTATCTTTTCGTGGAAAATATTAATTTCAAGGGTGAGACCACCCATGCAAAAATAAACCAGTTAACCCAAAACATTTAAGTTTTACAAGCGAGCTGCTTTGTTTAGAAATACAAATGAGCGCTTCCCAACATGTGAAGTCATGGGACGCAACAGTGGTGATATCTCGAAAACCAGCGGACTTTTACTGAGGTCATGTTGATGCTATCTGATAGACCTAATGCCAATCTATCTCCAGTGTCACTTTCGCGTGGTATTTTTGGGACACCCTGTATACATGCGAAGTTTTGTATTGATCGGATTGCCGTAAAGTGGCAAAAAGGTTGAGTTTGCTATTGGTCGAAATCGGACTGATGGTTTAGGAGTAACAAAAAAATATATTTTTTACATTACAAATTTCAGATCCATTTTTTTAAGATGCGGTTTCACCATAAAAATCCATTGATATCATTTTCAACTCTAACAATCTAATACTTTCGGAGATATGATTTTTCGAAATTTCAATAATAAATTGTTTTCACAGAATGCTATAATTATTCTATCTATGAATTATTATATGAACTGTGTTCATACTCGTACATGTCATATTTCCTATGAAAGAGAGTCAAATTCATTTCAGCTATAGGTAGTAGAATTATGAATATTATAATATGATATCATACTTTTTAGTGATATTTTAATGACCGTGGATAATCCATATGATGATGGAAATAAATACTTTGGTAGGTTTATCAGAATGGGTTCAGAATAGCTCCAGAAAAATAAAATTCAAATATTGACTAACTTTCAATTGATATAATATAATTTTCAGAGTGGATTTGAGGAATGAATATCTCGGCTAAGTTCGTGGTTTTTGGCGCTCTTGTTTGAATTCAATTTCTTCCATGATGCAGTTGTATCATATTAGTTTATGATGCAGTTCTATTATAAGAATCTATTGATATCATTCCCAACTCTGAGGAACCAATAATTTCGGAGATGATTTGTCAAAGTTTGAACAAGAGCGCCAAAGCTCCTGTCCACAGGGCTTTCCCACTTTTTATGTTCAGGCTGTCCAGGAGCTCATTGTATTCCGTCCTACAGGAATATTCTTATACCATGCTCTTCCTGACTTCCAATAGGGATTTACAGTAATAAAAAAAATTGGTTCAAGCCCCGTGGACAGGAGCCGTCTGGCGCTCTAGTTCAAGCAGACAAATTATATCTCCGAAAGTATTGGTTTCTCAGAGTTGGTAATTATATCATTGTATTCTTATGATTGAACTGCATCATAAAGGAAATTCAATTAAAATAATAGTTTATTTGTCAAGATTAAATGAGCAATCTGAGAATGAGAACTGCACCATGGGAGAAATCAAATTAAAATAGCTGAAATGAATTTGACTCTCTCTTATAGAACAGGATGACATGTACGAGTATGAATTTTTGAGTTGATATCATTTTCAACTCTAACAAATTAATACTTTCAGAGATACGATTTTTCAAAATTTCAATATTAAATCGTAACGCTATATGATTTCACATATTCCTGTATCGAAAATTAAAGCCCGTATCTATGAATTGTTATAATTGTCATCTCATCTACAGACAAGACACATGTCAAACAAAGAATGATTGAATGCAATGAATCCAATGAAATAACCTCAGCTATCGTAGACAGCTCTTGGATAATCCATGTTATGATGATGATGGAAAATATATACTTTGGCAAGTTGATCAAATTGGGTTCAGAATATCTCCAGTAAAAAACAAAACTGGATTGGCTAAGAATCAATTGATATTATGTAATTTTCATAGTAGATTTGAGGAATAAATATCTCGGATAAGTTCGTTATTGGGTAGAATAGGTCTGGTGGTTTTGGATTAATAATTTTTGCAGTCTTGTTGAATTTAATTTCTTTTACGATGTTTAATTCCCAACTCTGAGAAACCGATATATTCGGAGATATTTTTTGTCAAAGTTTGAACAAGATCGTCAACGCTCCAGTCCACAGGGCTTCCCCACTTTTTAATCAGCCATTTTAATGGAACTAATGGTTTTTTGCCACCTTGTGTTGTTTTTGAGAAAATGGGATTATAAATTATTCTTCCCGTCTTTTCACCATTATTATACACTTCTTCCTGGAAGAATGAGGTTAAACACTTGCTACCTACTCCACCGCGCTTTTTTCGCGATCTGTCTGGCATGTCTTCAGACAAAATTCCGAACCAAAGTTCTGTAGTCGTCACTTTTGAGAACTCTCCCTTCTTTTCTCTGGAATCGTTTGGAGATGCGTTTTCTCAGTTTGTTACTTTGTTCAGCGTCCCTTGCTGATTTGAATTCTATATCGATGAACGGGTTGAAAGTAATACCATACTCCTCATAATATTTTTCCATCAGTAATTCTGCAGTGACGTTCCAGATTGTCCTCACTGTAAAGTCCTTATATTCCTCACCATTCTGATTGCGCAAAATGAATGCACGATGTTCGCGACAACGCTTATAGACATCTCTTTGTCCAGAATATATCCTTTGGCCTCACAAAAATCCATGAACTGTCACCATATATACTATCTGCTACATTTGGTATTTTTTGGCTCAATTTTAATTATCTTTTCCCCGATCAACTGTATTGAGCATTCACCAAAAGGCGACATTTACTGACACTTTGATGTTTATCTGTTTGTATTGTTTGTGTTGTCAAGGCAACAGGATGTTTTCGCGATGCAATTTTCGCTCTGCAGTGCAATTACCACTGTGATATTTCGATAATTGCTTGATTCTTGTCATGAGAAGATCTATGTATGAGGAAAATATTCAGATTAATGTTGACATGATTGGGTGAAATTGTTTCATATATGACACGAAATTTGAATGGTTGTTAGAACACTCAAAAAAATTATTCAACTCCTGTGGACAGGAGCTTAGGCGCTCTTGTTGAAACTTTGACAAATCATATCTCCTAAAGTATTGCTTTCTCAGAGTTGGGAATGATATCAATGGATTCTTATGATAAAACTGCATAATAAAGAAATTCAATTCTAATAATGGTTTGTTTATCAAGATTAAATGAGCAATATTCAATGCTTTAATGCTTCAAAAATTATCATTTAAAATAATAAGGAAAGTATCATATAAATGTCTAGAGCAAGGCTGGAGACAATCATAGCAGATTGTCCATACCATTTATTCCTGATATTTGAGTAGGCTAACAAACAATTTATTTTAATAGTTCGAAATATATTAATAAAATACAATCCTCTTTTCATAATATAATAGTTCATACCACTAAAACACATTCATTCTGTATTATGAACCTTAACTCAAGGAAAAATATTTCATACACAAATGAAGATCCATATTTCAACATTTTCTTTTATAATTTTTGTTTGATATCCTGGAAATAAGCAGTAGAATCACATAAATGAAATAACTTTTTGCTCTAGCTATCGTTTCAACATTGAAACGATGCTATAGCATCTCACCGAGCAATAAATACATCCACAAACAGTTCCATCATATAAATAGTTTCACTCAGTTTTATTTCACTTTGAGTGCGCTTTCAGTATCCTGCCAAATGTTCATTCGATTCAAAAATAGTAAACACTCAAACTTTTCGAAGCCATGATCAATCAGTTTCCGGCTCTCCTTGTTTATTTCGTTCTGTTCGCGGGTCTAGCCGATTGATTCCTTTATGCTTGGCGGTGAGTAATTCAAAAAAACCCTATCGTGAATCCCATCCATAATTCATTCAATCATATCGAAAGTGACAAAGATAAATGTAAAGTAAAGGAAAATGCTCACATGTCGAGTACAAAGCCTTCTCGCAGTGAAAAATGACAATAGGCTCCAATATTACCTGCAGCGTTATGAAATTATTGTGTTTTTGATGGTTCCAGGGGGAATATTTTCCATTCAATAATAAGGATTTCCAAATTACATGTTTCATTTTGATATAATATATGGTGCATGTCCAGCGGAGTGTTTATAAATGTCAGTACGTGTAAACACATGTTCATATTCAGGAAGGCGAGTTATTAGTCTATAGTCAACAAATACTTTTTAGGTCAAAATTTTTGCGTATTCTCCGAAAATTATGCTTGAGGTGTCATTCGATTCGGAATGGCATTTAGATAGTTTTTGAGAAAATGCTAAGGCCGCTCGAAAAAATTGCAATAGTTATAACCAATTAAGTGAAAAAAATGGGTTCAAGCCCTGTGGACAGGAGCTTTCTGGCGCTCTAGTTCAAACAGACAAATTATACCTCCGAAAGTATTGGTTTCTCAGAGTTGGGAATTATATCAATGTATACATATGATAGAGCTGCATCATAAAGGAAATTCAATTCAAATAATAGTTTATTTATCAAGATTAAATGAGCAATCATGAGAATGAGAACTGCACCATGGAAGAAATCTAATTGAATCTGGCCAATTTTGCCCAATAACGAACTTAACCGAGATATTCATCTCCCTAACCTACTCTGAAAATTTCAACTACCTAGCTCATTCCGTTCGAGAGTTATTGTGGAAAAACTTTTTTTAAATTTTCAAATTTTTTTTTTTACACTTTGCGGTAATCTGGTCAATACAAAACTTCACATGCGTATAAAGGTCATGATTCTACAATTTGATGCTAAATTTCAGATAGATCGAACGAACTTGTCCGAGATATTTACGCTCCAAAACCACCTTGCAATTTTCAATCCGCTAACTACTTTCGTTCGAGAGTTATCGTGCCTACGGCCGATCGGCCGGCCGGACAGAATCGATTTCGCACTCGGATTCTTGATCAGTGAGTCGAACCAAATCGTTTGAGACCATTTTCAGCCAAAAATTTCAAAATTACAGACACTTGGGCAAATTGATAAGCACACTGTTCCGAGGAACTAGAGCGCCAAAAAAACAAGTTTCGTATGACAATTGCCCAAAACAGGTTTAAAGTACCTACAAATAGTAGGTATTCCATAAAACAAATATGAAAGAAGATAAGTAATAATATAAAATCACCTTGTAATCGATCAAAAATTTCCTGATCTACGTTCACCAAACTACAGAATTATGCTTTCAATATTTACGTAATATTTTCAAACATTTTCGGGTGAGGTCCCCGTTGCATCGCTAAAATACGAGTATTTCAACCCCAATATTTTTGAAGTTACAATATTCCCTTCTGTCAAGTTGACATTATGAGAATTCATACATAGAATAATAATTATATCAATCTTTGAAATACGATTTACATTGAAATTTAAAAAAATCATATCTCCGAAAGTATTAGCTTGTTAGAGTTGAAAATGATATGAATGGATTCTTATGATAAAACTGCTTATTAAAAAAAAATTTATTTGGAATTTGTTTCGTAAAAAAAAAAATTTTTTTCTGTTACTCCGAAACCATCTGTCCGATTTTGCCCAATAACGAACTTAGCCGAGATATTCATCCCCCAAACCTACTCTGAAAATTTCAACTCTCTAGCTCATTCCGTTCGAGAGTTATCGTGCCTACGGCCGGCCGGCCGAACCGGCCGGCCGGACAGAATGAATTTCGACCACGGATTCTTGATCAGTGAGTCGAACCAAATCGTTTAAGACCATTTTCATCGAAATATTCCAAAATTACAGACATTTGGGCAAATTGATAAGCACTCAGTTCCGAGGAACTAGAGCGCCAAAAAAGAAGGGGGTTTGGTTTTTTGCCAATATCTCAAAAATTGTCTAAGATAATTCAAATTTGTAAAAAGATTCAAGAAGAGGAAGAAATTGAATCATTGATCAAGAATCCGGGTTTAGAATTGATTCTGTCCGGACGGCCGGCAGCACGATTACGCTCGAACGCAATGAGTTAGAGAGTTGAAAATTTCAGGGTAGGTTTGGTGTGTAAATGCGCCGATTGGTTTTAGAGTTATAGCCATTGAAAGTTTTGTGTAACTCGAAAAATACTAATCTGATCGAATCAAAGCACGGTTATGAGTTGAAAAATACTGCTGCGTAGTCTTACGCAAAATTTTGTCAGGATCGCATGAACGGAAAATTAAAAAAAAAAAAAAATTTAAACGAATTCTGTATCTCAGAAACTATCCGTCAGATATCGTTGAAATTCTACGACAGCCTACAAAACCATATTCTTCAGTAATGTTCTAGATTTGATCTCGATCAGATCTATGTTGGTTAAGATATTGCCGAAATATACAAATATTCAAACGATCGGGGTGAACCGGTCCACTGTATTTAGATTCGACCAAACATGTTGTCAACAGTTTCTGATTTTCGACTCTAAATTATTCCATGAAGTTAGTTATTCCATTAACATATCAGTCTTTCAAGAATTTCATGTTCATCTATAATCTTGACATTACACTTCTCTGAGACTTATGGCCTCATTTTTTAAATAATAATAAAGTTTCATATCTATTCGAAAAGTGAGTACCAGTTCCAAGCAATTCTATTTCCATTTATATTGAAATAATAACTCCGAGAAAAGCACCATATTCTATGGAAGATGGTAGCTCTACAGTAGGGTCCTGTAGCGGTCTTCGAACATCTGAAGTTCTGAATAATCATCGCTAAGTTCACCTGGTTTTAAAAAAGCTACTGGCCTTATGAGCAATGACATTTTTCATATTTAATTCAAATATTGAAGAGATTTCTGAGAGTGAATAAATTCGAAAATTAGCGGTGGTGATTCTTCTCAAGAGTTCCATGCGGCTACAGAGTAGATTTGTGAGAGGGGACTTTTTAACGGTTGTGTATTATTTTTATTTGTTCGTTTTTTCTTCTCTTGTCTTTTCATTTTTCAAATAAGTTTTGGGTACTTTGGAGAAACCTCTCTGTTCTTTGATGAAGGAATCTATATTCGAGAAAGAAATGTCCATCAATATTTTGAATTTCCACAGAAACGGTCCGGTTTATTTTCGAACCAACATTGAATGTATGTATTTGGGTCGAAACTGTTCGTTTGAGATAATTCTGGGCCAAAAAGATGATAATTTTTTTTGGACGTTTGTTTTTAGAGTCGGATTTATATTCTTGGAAATCTTCTGAAAATTATTTTCTTTCCGGAGCTAAGCAGCTTTGGGCGAGTTCAGTACCTGGATGGGTGACCACTCTGGCTATAAATTTGAATAGCACGCCAAAGCTACCACCCAAAGGGGTTCGCCACTTTTTGGCGCTCTAGTTCCTCGGAACTGAGTGCTTATCAATTTGCCCAAATGTCTGTAATTTTCGAATATTTCGATGAAAATGGTCTCAAACGATTTGGTTCGGCTCACTGATCAAGAATCCGTGGTAGAAATTCATTCTGTCCGGCCGTCCGGCCGGCCGGTCCGGCCGTAGGCACGATAACTCTCGAACGGAATGAGCTAGAGAGTTGAAATTTTCAGAGTAGGTTTGGGGGATAAATATCTCGGCTAAGTTCGTTATTGGGCAAAATCGGACAGATGGTTTCGGAGTAACAAAAAAAAAATTTTTTTTTTACGAAACAAATTCCAAATTAATTTTTTTTTGATAAGAAGTTTTATCATAAGAATCCACTCATATTATTTTTAACTCTAATAAGCTAATACTTTCGGAGATATGATTTTTCAAAATTTCAATAATAAATCGTATTTCAACGTTGTCACAGAATGATATTATTCTATGTATGAATATGAATTGTCATAATGTCAAATGATGTTCCTACATTATCGAAGAATTGTGAGCGAAGTGAGAAAAATCTCAGTTGTTTGCTCCGAAATTAGTTTTTCTCAGAAAATTCTTACATTTCGGAACTGAACATGAAGTAAGAGATCTGAGAGTAGTGAGACTGCTTTTCATCCATAGACATAGATATAACTCTCGAACGGAATGAGGTAGGTAGTTGAAATTTTCAGGGTAGTTTAGGGAGATGAATATCTCGGTTAAGTTCGTTATTGGGCAAAATAAGCCAGATTTAATTTGATTTCTTCCATGGTGCTTTTCTCATTCTCATGATTGCTCATTTAATCTTGATAAATAAACTATTATTTGAATTGAATTTCATTTAGGATGCATTTCTATTATATGAATACATTGATATAATTCCCAACTCTGAGAAACCAATACTTTCGGAGATATAATTTGTCTGTTTGAACTAGAGCGCCAGAAAGCTCCTGTCCACAGGGCTTGAACCCATTTTTATTTAATAAATACTGACTGACAAAGAAATTGCAACACCCAGAAGGAGCTGAATTTCATTTTTTTTTGGTAAAACATAGAAAGTATAGCAAGGACAAATGATTAAAATTTGAAGAAACAAACCGGAGGGTTTACAATTTTTTTCAATAAATTTGTTAATAATGTGTTTGTCCACGGCGATTATCTATACACTCCCCAACACGTTTTGGCATTGATGCAATAAGATGGTCTATTTCTTCTTGAAGGATACTATCCCAAGCTTCCTGTAGTTCATGTATCAGAGTCGCCAAAGTCCATGGGAACTGGGGTAAATTGCCAAGCCTTCTACCCATGGTGTCGCAAACATGCTCTATGAGCGAAAGATCGGGGGATCTGGGACCCATTCACATGGGTCGCTTCAAAAAAGTATAAACTAACTCTGGCAACATGAGGTCGAGCATTATCTTGCTGAAATATTTTATTCTCGAGCCGGTTAACGCAAGGGAGAACATATGGCTCCTCTATTTCATGAAGGTAACGCAGTGCTGGCATGTTACCTCGAATAAGACTAAAGGTGACCTACTTGCATGTGCAATAGCACCCCAAACTATAACGCCTACTTTCCGGTGTACATGACGCTCAATATCAAACTGAGGTTCACGTCTTTCTCCCCGACGTCGTCTAACCCTTCTTCTGCCATCATGTGCACCCAAGGAGAATCGAGATTCATTAGAAAAGACGACTTGATGCCATTCCACATTCCATTGTGACGTTCTCTGTACCACGGTAATCGTTGCCAGCGATGCTCAACCGTCAGAGGTAACACAAGATGGGGTCGATAATGCTGCAGTCCAAAAGACCTTATCCGGCGGTAAACCGTTCGGACAGTTACAGGATGGCCTTGTTCTCCTAACCACTCATCAGCCAAAGATCGAGTTGTCGTAAATCGGTCTCTAATAGCCATAAGTTTTAGACGTCAATCTTGAACTTCATTTGTGCCCTTTCGACGTCCGGTGCCTACTCTTCTTCGATTTTGGGCATTATCAAACTACCTGTTCGGTTTCTGTTCGTACGGTTAGCGATTTCTTGAAATGACGACCCCGCCTCCCGTAGACCAATAATTTGACCTCTTTCAAATTCACTTAGCTGGCGATAAATTCCGCGTTTCCGCGTACACGTGCTCTAGGTATTTTAACAACTGAACATGGACTCTGGATCTCCTCGAACAGCTGGTTTGTTGTAAAATTTAAAAAAATTGCAAAAAACGACTGCAATATATAAGTAACAAATATTGTTTACATGAGAAAACCTTCACGATTTTTTTCTCCAAATTTTAATCATTTACTCCTTGCTATACTTTCTATGTTTCACCAAAAAAAATTTAAATTTAAGCAGCTCCTTCTGGGTGTTGCAGTTTCTTTGTCAGTCAGTATAATTATTATGAGTTCTGAGCTCTGATAGACCTTTTTCTCAGCCTGTGTTGTACATATTCAAATGAAGCTGCCTGAGGAACTATGACAATTGTCTAATGAGATACTCCAACTACTCATGATATAATTTGATATTTATTGTCATACTGATTAATGATTTTACGACTTCTGAACGTCACATGTGGCTCACAAAACATCATTTGCTCAATCTAAAAGTTCAATTGGACAATACCATAACGTGGTCCGGAAGAAACAATTTGTTGACGACGTGACGTATGACAATAATCCACGGAGTATATTAATAATTAGTATAAAGGATATTGAATTACAACTGACGAAGTTTCTGATAAACAAATAAGTAGGTACCTAGTGTTCAATCCATTTGGAAAACAACTCTTGATAGCAGTAGGCGAATGTCCTGATAAGAGCGAAATTAAATTTATCCGAACGGTTTTTTCTCATTTCAAGTAACTACTGCGAAATATAAGTGTCAAGTGGATTCTGAATAGTTTTGAATAGTTGGAAGCTTGTGAGTTAATGTTTTTCTTTATTTTCATTATTAGATCCTTGCAATTTTTAAGTGCGAGGACCTTCGAATAATTTGATATCACCTCGCTTGTAAGTTGATAAGTAGTGTGTGATTAGACGATTTTATTACAAAATATTAATGGAACATTACTTCGGTACCTATATTTTCTGCCTTGGATATATGGGTGTGTAGGTATCATAGTTCAATGATGAAAAATCGAAGATCTTCAATATTGATGATTGAAATAAATGATTCGAATATCCACAAATTTGAATACAACAGTTTTTTCGATGGCACATTAAATTTTGGATGACTAAGTCTCCCAAATATTCACTATTTTTTCTGGATTATCTTTCCTCAAGTCTGAAAAATATCCAAAAAATAAAACAATTCAAATCTTTTGAAATTGATTCTGCGTTTGAGACACTAGATATTTGGAAGAAGCTTTATAGAGAGCAATGTTGACTAATAAACAGAAACGAAACAACACCAACTTTTCTTTAACGTTTTAGAGCCTTCAACAGACACTAAGCGGAAATTTTTTGAATTATTTTCTGCTGAACCTTTATTGAAATTGGTTGCATTGCTTGTCTTTGGAAAAACATAATAACACAGTTTAACTTTTCATAGCTATTTCCAAGATTAAACTCTTTCTTCAACACATTTAGCCAAATATGGTCCATTCTGATGGAGCAATTTGCTTTGGATTTCTCTTTTTCATTAATCAAAACCGATTATTAATAAAAATAAATCCAAAAAGTGTGTAGGTATACAATATTTGTAGGAAATCGGAGCAATTGTGTAAATTGTTCAATTGGAATTGGCCATATTTGGTTAAATTTTTTGAACAAAGAATAAGAACTTGGAAATTTCTATGTAAAGTGAAACAGTGTTACGATCTGTGGTTTAGTATCAGTTTGACAAATTTCAGTGCAAAATTTTAAAAGGTTTAAGTAGTTTAGGAGTTCATTTGAGACAAACACCGTGACACGCAATTTATATTAAATAACATAACATAGCTTAAAGGAGTTTTAATAATAAAAACATTATAATAGTGAAGTTAAAAATTGTGAATAAAATACCTGTAAGTGTAGGGAGAGTTATAAGAAAATAATAATATTTGAGCTATTAAACTTAGATATATGGTGTCCTGGACTGTTTTTAAAGCTAAAGGTAATGCATATTTTTGCTATAGATTCTGTTCCTTTATTCCTAAGCAGCGAACGCATATTATAGAATGTTTGCCTTCTTCAATAACATTCATTGCGAATAATTATTGAAAATATATATTTACCAAAGTAAAAAATACTCTAATATACCTTTCTAACAGTGAAAGAATTTTCAACATTGGACGAGTAATACTGGAGATTACCTCGAACTTCCTAACTGACAAACTTTACCTCTTTATAATATTTGTACAGATTTACGCTTATTTGTTTAATATTATTATGCGTTTCTTCGATACAGCGACTTCTTCAGCATACTAAATTCTTAACAATTAATGACGACCTTATACATCACACTCAATGACTTGGACATAGAGTTCTTTGTGCTTCCTCTTACGATTTATTTAAAAGTAGTTCCACAATCTTACACTCCTTTTACTTGTAAAAAATAGAAATAATTTATTCATTCGCTTTTATAAATTCATTCTCTATTCAAATAGATTGAGTAACGGAGAAAAATTGAGATCTAATTGTTCATTAACTAAATTATCCGTATGTTTAACTCTATTTATTTCCACCATTTCCCAATAATCTCCTCACGAAATTTTGCATGAATTTTTGTGTCGGCATTGTACAACCAATTAGCACATTTGAATTGAATCGGTTTCGTATTTTGCGAGTTATTGAGGAAATAACAACCAAATTTCAGATGGTTATAACTCCAAAACCGTTTGGCCGATTATGCCTACTAATAAACTCGAATGTTGCATTCAGATGCACAACTGAACTTAAAAATTGCAAGTCGCTATCTCGTTCCATTCTCAGGTTATCGTGAGAAAAATTATATTTTTTAATAATTTTTAAAAAATTTTCTAGTGATACGATTTCCACAATCAATTCGATTGGATTTGTATTGGTTGAAAACAAATTCATTACTCGGCAACCATTGGGCTGATTATGCCCATTAACGAACTTGTCCGACGCATTGGGATGCGCCGCCTACCCTAAAAATTTCAAGTCGCTATCTATTTCCGTTCTCAAGTTGTCGTGACAACGGACGGACGGCCGGACAGAATCAAATTTGTCCTCAAATTCTTCATCAGGGTCGGACCTAATCGTTTGAGGCAATTTGGCCAAAAAATTCGCAAATTACAACAGACAAACAGCAAAATGATAACGCTATGTTCCCCAGAATATACGCACAAGAAGTCTTTTATTTGACGAGAGGAATCTGGGGTTAAAATTGATGTACAACTTAAAGACTCACCCTGTATAAACATAATTTCTCAGTTTACATTATGCCCAAGGGCTATAAAGTATTTAGATAATAAATGTTTAATGTACTAAATAATGACATTGGCAAAATAATAAACTGGAATGACATAAAATCTATTCATTACATTTTAGTCTGCATAGGAAACTGCTGATATGTCGGCACAATCTGAATAAGCCAATAACCTCTGATGATAATAACCACAATGGAAGTTCGAAGACGACCAACTTGATGTGATTTTCAATTCGAAACCATGTTGAAGGATGTTTATTTTTTTTATTTTCATTAATTATGGAGTACAAACAGGTTTCCCCAAACTAGTACCCTCAGATAAACAATTAAAAATTATACATCATATGAAAAAAAAGAAAAAACAATGAAGAAAATACAATAAGCCAACATAATAAGCTAATACAGCAATACTATGACATAATTCGTCTAATCTTATTTGTAAAACATACAAAAGAAGAAGAAAATACATCAATTTCAAGTGAGGAGCAACATTGGTTAAAATCTTTCATAATTCGGCAAAGAGGTGATTTTTGTGTATAATTTCTGCGACGAAAGGGAATATCAAAAATAATTTGATGTCGCGACACTCTGTTAGGCACTCTAAAACGGATCAAAGCGAGTATTTCCGAGGAGTCGTATATGAAGTTAATAATTTTATACATTAATAATAATCCAGTGATAGTTCTACGGTTTTCCAAGGAAATAACGTTGAAATGGTTGCGAGCACATGAGTACTCACCAGGTGTCCTTTGATAGTTAAACTTTCTCGACAAATATCTCAATAAATTATTTTGAATTCCCTCAATTCGACTAACACTGGTAATACATCTCGGCGACCACACTATCGATGCAAACTGAATGCTACTCAAAACGAGAGAGTTAAAGACAGTTATTATTGAATTCTGGGACCTGAAATATTTACATTTTCGCTTAAGAAATCCCAATAATCTCCGACAATTATTTGATATACTATCTATATGAGCATCGAATAATAATTTTCTGTCGTAAAATACTCCCAAGTCCTTCATCAGATCAACAGATTCCACCTCGTAGTCACCGAGATAATAATCGAAAACAATAGGATAGGCAGAACGGGTAAAAGAAATTTTTTTGCACTTATTAAAATTCAAGAATAACTGATTCAGCTCGCAAAAATGGACGAATCGATCTAGATCTCTCTGAAACAACATTGAGTCGTGTGAGCCAGGAACTCGCATGAAAACTTTCAAGTCATCTGCATAAAGAAGACATCTAGCATAATGGAAACAGCAACAATATCATTGATATAAATCAAAAATAGTAGTGGCCCCAAATGAGAACCCTGAGGAACTCCAGAGGGAGAAAGGAAAATGGTGCCGCCCACCCCGATGCCAGCAAGCTTGCGAATCATTATTTCATGGGATATTTTATCGAAAGCCTTACTGAAATCGGTGTAGACTGCGTCAACTTGCGAACCAACGTCCATACTCTCAGCAATAAACTCAGTATATAAGAAGAGATTCGTATCAATAGAACGACCTCGGAAGAAACCGTGCTGCTCCGGAACTATAACATTCTTGACCAAATTAAAAAGGGAACTGTATACAATTTTTTCAAAGACTCTAGCAAATATGTTGAGCTTACAGATAGGTCGATAATTACTAACCTCAGATTCATCACCATTTTTGAAAATAGGTGTTATAGAGGAGATCTTACACTTAGCAGGAAAATGTCCAGCGGCAAGGGACTGATTAAAAAGCAAGGTCAGCGGAAGCGATAGTGAGTTGATACAACTTTTTATAAAATATGGTGAAATTCCATCAGGACCTGATCCCTTCGTGGAATCTATATTCCTTATGCAGTTCTTGACCTCCTCTGCTGCCATGACAACATTATTCAATTCTTGCGATGAATTTACCACGCTGTTATCCAGCCTTTTCGTTTCGTAACCCTCACGAACCTTAGACACACATAACGTATCTAGGATGTGAAGGAACTGAATACAAATACACATAGCTTTCTATCTCCCTGACGAAAATGAATTACCTCATTGATATCCTGGTGCAATTACTGCATTGCTCTATTCCGAATTGAGGTATGGGTGTAGCTCCATAAAAATGTAATACGGTAATAGGGTTAAGGTCTGATGCAAATGTAAACTGAGATATAAATGGATAATAGTGAGTACTGCATGGTCGTGGTGCAACGAGAGTCGAGTGTAATTTATTTTCATTAAAAAAATCGAGAATATTACGCACACATCATATAAGTTCAGTTTTATGAATATGAATGTTATATATCCCGGAAAAAAATACGGAACGTTCATAACATTGATACGGCAATCAATGTAGGAATTCAATTCACGACCTCGAATGATATTAGTGGAATCTATAAATAAAATGAAAACAGGAACAGCATTTGTGGATTTGTCGGCAGCATAATATGACATGCATGGAGAAATGGTTTGATTTCAAAACTTTATACTCATTTAAAGTGTGGAAAAATGGTTCGTTTACTCGAAAAAATGCTGACAGATAGAAGGTTTCGTGTTTTTGTTGATAATAATACATAGTAGTAATTTCAAAAATATGTATAATGGTCTCCCACAAGGTTCAGTTTTGGCACCTCTTCTTTTCAATTTATGTCTGTAGGATATTCCTGCTACTTCCTCTGAGAAATTCATATACGCGGAAGACATTGCCCTTGTATTCCTTCATTCTGATTTCCAAAGTAGGTATAGAAAATAATCTATCTGTAGATTTAGAAATCCGTGAAAATTACCTATTTCAATGGCGTTTGTGTCTGAATCAAAATAAAACTGCGGTTTTTTGCTTTCATATGAACAATTATCAAAAATATTAAAACATTGAGTGTAACTTTCGTTGATTCATTCTTGAGACATAATTTTTATCCTAAATATCTAGGAGTGAAACTATACCTTTTCAACTTCAAATTGGGAACTATCAAAATCAAATTGGAAATTAACATATTCAAATTGGGTATAATCAAAGTCAAATTGGGAATAAACACATTCAAATTGGGAATAATCAATTTCAAATTGGAACGACATCCGTTTCTATGTGTTTCAGATCTATGTGTAATTATGGTCAAAAGTAATTAACGGACGATAAGTATACAATTTCTTTTTCGAAAACATGTCTTATATAAAGAAGAAAGCTGCAGATTCAATGAAAAGGCAGATAATTGCGGTATACAGGGTGTCCCAAAAATACCACGCGAAAGTGACACTGGAGATAGATTGGCATTAGGTCTATCAGATAGCATCAACATGACCTCAGTAAAAGTCCGCTGGTTTTCGAGATATCACCACTTTTGTGTATTTTTTAAAAATCTCCAGTTTTCGGTCTTTTATCGCCTAGCATTGCTAGAAATTACTTCAAACTCATGTTTTTTTTACCTAGGCTATCCTGAATAGTTGCTTTAAACAATGAAGTAATATCTTCACCGACAACTAGAACAAAATCCTTCAAAAAATGTCTAACTTGTTGTATTTTATGCCGAAGTTAAAACGTTAACTTAAGTTTGACTGACTGCTGTGAAAAAAAATTATATCAGACTGAATTGACAAATAATCGCAAAAACTGGTCCATTTCATGCCCTTTTCAAAATGATACAACACTACCAATTTTTTTTAATCAGAATCAGAATTGCTACTTATTAAAAAAAACCAAAACCCTTATCGGCTATCTCGCTCCCACATTCATTGTTTTGTAACATGGAAACCGGTCCGACTTTCACAGACTAGGGGTCTTCGAATAGTCTAGACCAGGGGTCACCAAATGGCGGACCGCGGTCCGGATGCGGATCGCGAACCTTTTTTTTGCGGACCATTTTTCCAGAAAACATGTATTCTTGATTAAAAAAATTCAGATAACTTTTCGTTTTATTTACTAATTATAGATATTGGATTTAGATTAACTGCTAGTCAAATTCTTATGCCATCATAATGCTATCAACGACCCGCGACAGATATACAGATTTTGTGAACGGACCTCCAATGAAACTAATTGGTGACCCCTGGGTTAGATACTAGAGAAAACTTTTTGGCGTTTGACGGATTTACTCATTTCCTAATATTTTCCGAACGGATAGAGATACAGAGGAAATAGATACATAAATCTAAACGTCGTCCACCGACCAATCATCGGGGATGTGGAAATCATAGATTTCGGAAGGGAAATAAGAATTTTCCTTCGATTCCGGGTCAAAAATATTTCTAAGTGCCGACCCAAAAAATTTTTTTCATGGTATATCGATACGGAGCTCGTGTCTAGTTAAATCGAGGTCGCTGATCACGAATATGCAATTAGTTTTTCCCTAAGTGGCGTACTTTGGGAAAATTTTCACTTAGAGTGAAAAAATGGACGAAAATAGGTCAATTTTGGAAGTTCACACCGCCCAAAAAAATCGGAGTGAGGTGTTGTTGATTTTTGCTCTCATATATGGATCCTTTATCTACTGAATAATCCAAACAGAAAATGTCCAGGCCGTACTATTCGGAAATTATGACTTTTTTCCCAAGGGTCTGTTTTTCGGAAAATTCATTTCGCGGTATTTCCGCGGAAAATTCTCTAATGAAAAATCCGATCATATATTCGTAATCTACGGTCCCGAATTAGTAAATGACGTAATTTGCATCGAAATCGGAGACCGGTCGAATTTTGGCCATTTTTTAATACATTAGCCTTAAAAAAATCCCATTTTTCGAGAAAAATTTTTTGACGCAAAACTATGAAACGGGTACTTATTCTTATAGATTCGGGGCCGTAGATTCCGAATCTACCATCAGATATTTATTTCAAAAATTTTCCGAGGAAATATCGCGGAAAGAATTTTCCGAAAAATAGACCCTCGGGAAAAAAAATCATAATTTCCGAACGACCTGGACATTTATTGTTCGGATGATTCGATAGATAAAGGATCCAAATATGACGTAAAAAATCAGCAACACCCTACTCCGATTTTTTTGGGCGGTGGAAAGTTCCAAAATTGACCTATTTTCGTCAATTTTTTCACTTTAAGTGAAAATTTTCCCAAAGTACGCCACTTAGGGAAAAACTAATTGCATATTCGTGATCAGCGGCCTCGATTTAATTAGACACGAGCTCCGTATCGATATACCATGAAAAATTTTTTTGGGTCGGCACTTTCAAATATTTTTGACCCGGAATCGAAGGAAAATTCTTCTTTCCCGTCCGAAATCTATGATTTTCACATCTCGATATCCAAATTTTCCCCGATGATTGGTCGGTGGACGACGTTTAGATTTATGTATCTATTTTTTCTGTATCTCTGTCCGTTCGGAAAATATTAGGTAATGAGCGAATCCGTCAAACGCCAAAAAGTTTTCTCTAGTATCCAACACATACATAAATCTACAATTTTCCGATTAGGTCGACGCGGCTTTGGTTATTCACTAAATCGGGTACGCAGATCACGAATCTGTAATTAGATTTTCCGTATCTCGATTAGTTTCGGAGCAATGACGAAGAAAGTCGCAATTCCTGGCTCTACCTCCGGAAAATGGACTAATCAGTCGGATTTTTCGCCATATTACCAAAATTAATCGAGATACGGAAAAACTAATTACAGATTCGGAATCTACGCCCTCGATTTAGAGAATAGCCAAAGCCGTGGCGATCTAATCGGAAAATTCTAGATTTTTGTATGGGTTAGAATCTAGACAAAGGACTCACAGTTCTGGCAATGTGTTAGTTGTTGTATGCATTTTATCAATATTTCACAGGAAATAGGTCATAAATACTTCTACAAGGGTTGAAGTATTACAAGATATTTTACTTGCAATTATCTTTCCGTGGAAAATATTAATTTCAAGGGTGAGACCACCCATGCAAAAATAAACCAGTTAACCCAAAACATTTAAGTTTTACAAGCGATCTGCTTTGTTTAGAAATACAAATGAGCGCTTCCCAACATGTGAAGTCATGGGACGCAACAGTGGTGATATCTCGAAAACCAGCGGACTTTTACTGAGGTCATGTTGATGCTATCTGATAGACCTAATGCCAATCTATCTCCAGTGTCACTTTCGCGTGGTATTTTTGGGACACCCTGTATAACAGAAACGCCAATTGGAGAGAACTAGCTAATGCCTTGGGTATTAGTAAATCTACAGCCTATAGATGGGTTACTACACAAAATCAAGAAGAACGCCAACGAGATGGGGGAAGGAAAGTAAAAATAGAAGAATTACATAAGAGTAGCATGATAGAATATATCGAGGAAAACCCAAAAATATATTTGAAGGAGATAAAGCAAAAATTTCAAGAGCATTATGGTATAAATGTTTCTAAAGAGTGTATAAGAAATCATTTGGATGGATTGATGTTTACTCTAAAAGATATTCGCAGGGAGCCCGAGAGAATGAATAGCGAAGAAAATAAAATGAAGAGGTGTGAATATATATGGAATATTTTACATTTTCAAGCCGAAAATATTCCAATCATTTACATGGATGAAACTAATTTCAACATGTTTATTTCAAGAAGAAAAGGGCGTTCCAAGAAAGGAAGTCGCTGCTACCATATATCGGCAGGCTGTCGTGGGGCAAACATTAATATTAGAGGATGCATAGGAAATATGGGCCTTTTACACCATGAAATAAGGCGTGGTTCTTTTAGAAAAGAAGGGGCAAATGAATTCTTTCGTCGATCCTTGCGTGCTGCCTATGATTGTTATCGAACGAATATAGTTTTAGTTGCCGATAATGCTCCCTGCCATACCGGTATTGAGTCTGTATTCCAGGAGGTCGAATTCAGCCAGCATCATTTCGTTAGGCTAAGTCCATACAGCCCAATGCTGAATCCAATTGAGCTTTCCTGGTCTTGTTTGAAGGCTGGGGTAAAAAGGGATCTAGCTACGGAATTGCAGGAGATTTTATTGGGCGAAGAGAGATCAAACATATCACAGGCAGAATTTCGTCTTCAAAGAATGGAGAACATAATAAGAAGAAATATATCCACTGTAACAGTTAGTACCTGTACAAAATACATATATCCAGAGGTTCATACCTGATATTTTGAATTTATTGAATATGAGAGTTTGATAAGGAACATGAAATTTTTTTAGTACTTCTTTCACGTCTTTGAATGCTTAAAATTAGTATTAGTTTTTATTTTCCAGTTTCATCAATAAAAAACATCTTCCAATTATATATGATCTTCATTTACATAGCCACGAATGCCGTACCAATTTGAAATTTGAATGTGTTTATTCCCAATTTGATTATGATTATTCCCAATTTAAATATGTTAAATCCCAATTTGATTTTTATAGTTCCCAATTTGAAGTTGAAAAGGTATAGATTCCTCTTTGAATTTCAGAGCCCATTTGGATGACTTGCGTCTGAAGTTGAAAACAAGAAATAATATTCTGCAGAAATTAGCTGGTACTTCATGGGATGCTGATGCAGCTACTCTTCGAAGGGCAGCCTTAGCCTTAGTTTTTTCTGCCGCTGAATATTGTTGCCCCGTCTGTTTTAATAGTGCTCGTGCTCAAAAAATTGATGCCCAGCTGAATTGATCTATGAGGATCATCACTGGAACTATTAGATCTACACCTTCGCAGTCCCACATTCGCAGGCAGACTGCTGTTTCAAATTCATGGAATGAATATCATTCTTTTCCGAATTCATTCCCTATTCTTTCCTACATTCCAGACAATAACATTCCCAGATTGAGGTCATGAAACCCTTTATAGTCCAACTGTTTTCTCAATTTGAATAAAAGTGACAAGGAAGTTTGGCGGTCTGAATGGATTTCTTGCGATTTATTCAAAAGAGATTTAATTTATGAGCCTCCAAATAGAGTTCCGGGGATTGATCTTCCAAGGAAAATATGGTCTATTCTCAATCGTTTAAGAACCGGTCATGGTCGTTGCAACAGCATGCTTTTCAGATGGAACTCAGTTGAGAGCCCTAGTTGTGTATGCGGGGAAGCAGATGAAACCATAGATTATTTAGTTAATAATAGTCGCATCTTTAGATTCAAGGATGGTTTTAGGGCTATTCATAATGTTTCTGAATCTTTTTTGAATGGGTAGCAAATTTCAAATCTATTTGATAAAATATAGAATATTCCATTTTCTTCGTTTTCGACTTTTGTCTTTTCCTTTTCCAGATTCAGTTTCGGGTACCTTGGAGAAAGCTCTTTGCTTGTTGAAAGAAGAATCGAGAGTAAAGAAAAAGATGTCCTTCAATATTTAATATTTCAGCATATTTTGCTAAAAATTTCAACTTTCATAAATCGAAACAATAACGAGGAGATAGGGTTTTTTGCCTGAGATTTTTGTTGTTTTTGTTGCTATATCTTTGCGATGTCGAGTTTAGTTATCGTGAGATATTTAATAATTTTTTAAAAACTTTCCAGTGATACGATCCTCACGAAATTACGGACATTTGGGCAGAATTAAAGCACGCTGTTGGAAAAGTACTGATATCAGTCTGCTTTTGCGCGCTTGTTCAAATTCATAGCCATGACGTTGACCCATTCTCCCAGGTGGAAAAATTACATTTTCAAAATGTTTCCATTAATATAGATCCCAGCAGCTTCTGACTTCACGTCAGTGCTTGAACCAATTTATCTCCTTAATAATTTTTTAAAAATTACGGTACGGTTCTCACAAAATTCTATACCTACACGTCTTTGTGTCGATATTCTACAACTAGTTACCAAGCTTCAATTTGATTTCGTCTATATTTTTTTATTTTTCGAAGACATAATATCCCAGGTACCATAACTCCGAAACCGTTAGACCGATTATGCTCAAAAACCAACTTATTCCTCACATTCGAATGCGCGCGCAACCTAGCCTGAAGTCCCTATCTCCTTTCGTTCGAAAGTTATCGAGACAACGGTCACCCATCCAGCTACTGAACTCACATAAGGCTGCTCGGATCTCCAATCATATAGATCCGATCGTGTTCAAACTTGGAACTTGGTAGTAGAGTTAGGTTCTGAATATAGAATGATTTTCA
Source organism: Halyzia sedecimguttata (assembly GCA_937662695.2). Taxonomy (NCBI): domain Eukaryota; kingdom Metazoa; phylum Arthropoda; class Insecta; order Coleoptera; family Coccinellidae; genus Halyzia; species Halyzia sedecimguttata. Next base: position 80,530,827 of record OW569415.2, on the reverse strand, counting down.
ATGATTTTTTAAACATTTTCTAGTAATAAGATCCTCATGAAATTTCGCAAGAATTTTCGAGTTGGCACTCTACAACTAATACACATGTTTGAATTGGATCGGTTTTGTTTTTTTCGAGTTATTGATGAAATAACAATCAAATTTCAGATGCGTATAACTCCAAAACCGTTTGGCCGATTATGCCTATAAACAAACTCAAATGTCGCATTCAGATGCACAACCTAACCTGAAATTTTCAAGTCGCTATCTATTTCCATTCTCAGGTTACCGTGACATAAATAATATTTTTTAATATTTTTTTTTAATTTTCTAGTGACACGATTCTCACAAAATTTCATCAACGTCATTAGGTTTGTATTCTACAACTATTCACCAAGTTTTAATTCGATTGGATTAGTATTGGTTGAAAACAAAGTTATTACTCGGAAACCATTGGGCCGATTGTGCCCATTAAAGAACTTGTCCGTCGTATTGGGGCGCGCCACCTACCCTGAAAATTTCAAGTCGCTACCTCTTTCCGTTCTCAAGTTATCATGGCAACGGCCTGTCTAACATAATCAAATTTGACTTCGAATTCTTCATCAGGGAGTCGAACCCAATCGTTTGAGACCATTTTCGGCGAAAATTACAGACCTTTGGGCAGAATGATAACGCGATGTTCCCCAGAACATACGCGCAAAAAATGTCAGGGGGCTTATTCGGGTTGATTTGTTTTGTCCCGACTGGTCTGAAAACGTGGAAACCGCGAATTGAAGTTGCCTTGATTCGGATTGATTCTGATTCATCCGGATTCTTTTAGTGCGAAGGGGTCCTAATGCTACATATTGACCATAGAACACTAACAATTATTGATATTTCCGCCAAATATCCATTCATCATTCTTTCTCGTCGATTTTGAGGCGATATCAAGTAATCAACCTTGAATCAACTCGAGCAATCGACATTGGTATAACATATCTATGTCAATTCTAAAAAAAATATGACATGAAACATTTAGAAGAAACATTACCAAAGCAACCACCTGCCCCACAACTTTGACCTAAATACAGAGATGACAAGACGAATTTGCTCTTATCAGTCACTTCCTTTGTATCGGAAACTAATTATTTGAAGGGGAAACGATACAATCTCGTTCCTAGCACATGGGATTGGTTAGATTTAGATATTACTTATAATAAATGATTGATATTAACCTAGAGCTGTTTCTGTAGCTTCAACCTTCAAAATTCGAATGCCACCATTTGCATAATCTCGAAATATTAACATTTTAAAGTGAATCAATCCGATGTTCAATATCAACAACGTAAGGTCTTCAGGCATGCCCTGGTGGCACTGGTGCTGTGTAATCAGATTTAGGCAAAACTAGTAATTAAATGGTGCAACTTTTGTTGTTGATTTAAAGCTCACTTATTTATTACTATGTGATTTGAAGAATGCGGTCGATTATGCCATTCAAATCTGCCATATTTTGGATATTTTGGACCTTCAGATTCGATAATACTAGCGAATTCGTAATATCCGCAGTTACGTTACGGAGTCAATTGGTGGGTATGCTGAGAATGCATGCAAATTTTATGCAAACATAGGTTATTTATTTATTCATTTATTCAAATATTCGTGCGTTATGTTTTGCAATGCTTGTCTCAATCAAAAATTAAAGATCATAAAATTATCTACACAAAATGTGGCGCATATATCAATGGATTATTATGATAGAACTGCATCATAAAATAAAATAAATTAAATAAGAAACCATTAATATCAGTCCCTACTCTGAAAGATCTATACTTTCGGAGTTCACAGGGCGTTACTACTTTTCCAGTTTGGCTTCTGTGTATCAGTTTTCAAGAATTCTCGTATTCTAAACGTAGGTCTATGAATCATCTCATGTTGGATTTACATACATCAGCAAATTATAATTAGAGTGTTCTATGAAATCATAGATTTATTGAGAATAATTATTGAAATTTTTAAAAATCATATCTCCGAAAGTATTAGTTTGTTAGAGTTGAGAATAATATCAATGGATAAAACTGAATTTTAAAAAAAAATTAAAATTGTAATAGTAATAAATTCTTTTTTTGTTACTCCGAAACCACTTGGCAACTTTTGTCCAATAACGAACTTAACCGAGATATTTATCTCCCAAACCTACTCTGAAAATTTCAACTCACTCCGTTCGAGGGTTATCGTGTTAACGGCCGAACAGAATCAATTTTGACCATGGGTTCTTGATCAGTGAGTCGAACTGAATCGTTTAAGACCATTTTCAGCCAAAAATTCGAAAATTACAGACATTTGGGTAAATTGATAAGCACTCTGTTCCGAGGAACAAGAGCGCCAAAAATTGGTTCAAGTCAGGAGCTTTTGCGCGTATATTCTATTGCCCATTCTCCTGTATTGGACACTCTTCATCGAATTTACCATGGTGCATGGACAATAGAACATACGCGCAAGAGCTCCTGACTTCACGTCAGTTCTTGAACCAATTTTTTTTCCAAATTTTTTAAAAATTTTCATGGGGTACGGTCCGCACAGAATTTTACACACGTCTTTATGTCGATATTCTTCAACTCGTTACCAAGCTTTAATTCGATCGAGTCTATACTTTTTGAGTTATCGAGGAAATAATATTCCAGGTGGGTATAACTCCGAAACCGATGTACCCATTATGCCCAAAAACGAACTTAACTCTCCTATTGGGATGTGCAATCTACCCTGGAAATTGCCCTATCTCTTTTCGTTCGAAAGATTGCAGTTAGTTCAAACATGGAACTTGGTAGTAGAGTTAGGTTCTGAAGGCTCTCGCAAAATTTCAGCTATGTTGGACGAATAGTTTCTGATATATATAATTTTTTTCAATGATTTTCAGAAAAATTTCTAGTGATACAATCCTCACGAAATTTCGCATGAATTTTTCGTGTTGGCATTCTACAACTAATAACCATATTTGAATTGGATCGGTTTTTTATTTTTTGAGTTATTGAGGAAATAACAACTAAACTTCAGATGGGTATAACTACAAAACCGTCTGACCGATTATGCCTATAAACAAACTCAAATGTTGCTTCAGATGCAGAACCTAACCTGAAAATTTCAAGTCGCTATTTCTTTCCGTTCTTAGGTTGCCGTGACATAAATAATATTATTGAAAGGTTTTTTTTTCTGGGTTTTCTCTCCCAAACTCTGAAAAATATCTATAAAATAAAAAATGAATTATTTTGTGATTTGCTTCTGCGTAAGAAACACAAGATATTTGTCAGAAACAATCAATTGAACAATGCTGCGCTGACTTCAAAAAAGCGACGAATAATTCTTCTGGCAGTTCCGGATAATCCCGATCTTTCAAACTCCTGAAATGTATGGAGTGCAGGTGTTTACTCATGTGATCTTCTATTAGTGTCTTAAGTTGTGCCTTTGTTATCTCTCTGCGAACTCTTCTTTGGTCTGTTGGCGTGATAGGTGTCCCTGCTAGCTCATGATCGATGGATATGCCAGTTATACTGAAAAATTAACCGTTTTCAAGGTATCCAAATTTGTTTTTCCAGGAAATGGCAAAGAATCGGAATCATTCGGGGGAAGAAACGAAATATGATTTTATCGCCATTTTCATCAGCCTACCCTAGTTGTACAAACATGACATTTATAAAACTAGGGTAGGCTAATGAAAATTGCGATAAAATCATATTTGGTTTCTCCTATCTCTCGAATGAGTTCGATTCTTTTCTATTTCCTGGAAAAAAAATTTGGATACCTCGAAAAAGGTTCATTTTATTGACAATGAACAAGAGTACCTCTTCTTTAGCTTATTGTTCAAGGTCTCCAAATTTGTGTTTTAAACTCCTTATCATATAGGGTGTTAAAAATGTATGCATTAAAATATACAACCTAGTAAACCTAGTAAACTAAACAAACTGATTTAAATTTAAGGGCAGTATTTTAAGAGGTCCTTACTACTGTTATCATATCAAATTTTCATTAAATTATATAAAGTAGTTTAAAATGTATTCCAGTAAAATGGATTTCCAGTGGCGTCATTTAGGAGGCCGTATCTCCGTAGGGAGGGCCGCTAGGAAAAAAAAATATGGGAACTTCTCTTATTTTTTTATATTTTATCTGAATCCGAGAGATTTCCCACATTTCTTCGGACACCCTGTAGAATGATAAGTACCAGGACAAAGTCCTTTTGCCCAAGTGTTTGATTAATTCAGGATAAATCCCATCAAATCCTGCTGCTTTTCGAGATTTAGTGCATAAAACTGCTGATTTTAATTCATACATGGCAAATTGAGATTTGATCATACATTAACACAATTTTCTTTCATGAAATGAAATTAATCGATGAATATTTACAAAGGAATTGTACCAGGAGGAATTTATTCTGATATTTCACACTGAACCTTCACTTGCGAAACCTTCACAATCAAGGTTCTTATTACAATAAAATATCACGCCTTCGCGTGGATTCGAAAGAATACTTAGTTTTTCATTGCACGACAATTGCATTATCATTACGCTGCGCAGATTAATTCTTATGTTGATAATATATAATGAAAACTCCCACATATCATTGAGTCCCACCTATTATCGCTTGTATTTGTTATTAATGATATTTCCATAAACCTGCAGTAAACCAACTTCATACAATTTTATGGTAGATAGAACTCCAAATATATCAGAAGGGTCCAGATTGATGCACTCTAAATGGTGAAAATTTAAGAAACAATTTTTGCCCAGATCGAAACATTCTACTGAAATGAAAATGAAGGGACATTTCACAGCGGGTTCAGTAGCCCTATTCGTAGAGATTATTTTGACGTCAAAATATATTTCGCAAAAACAACTTCTACCAGTTATTGCGGTCGATAAAATGATAATGCAAACTTCAATTCTGTCATTTACAACTTTGTTGTTCGAGTGTAAAATAGTGGGCCTCTAAGTAATCTTTAAAGGATACTTCGAGAACTATATTCATTACTAAATGGTTCCTTGTTGGCCCAGCATCAGACCCATATGATCACTCAATGGATTTCACTTGCATTCTAGCACAAACAACACCATAAACAGCCAGCTTACTTATGCACATGCACAGTTCACTCTTCACCCATAATGTATAGTCAATTTTAAAGTTGTATACCCGAAACTGATTTGTCCGTGCACAGAATTAATTGCCATAAATTTCCTTTTAAAACCTCACAATATCGGCTCGGCAACAGATTCATGACCGTTAGATCTAGACCACTTCCTACATAATCCATACTACCAAAAAACAGCCACTTCTTCTCTGCGAACGGACAATCCACTCGTGTCTGAAAGAAATCTCTAAATCCCAAAAATCACCCAAAACACCAGTAGGTATAGGAGATGTAGCCTCGCAAGGGGATTCTATGGAGGAATAGCGTCATCCACCTCAAATCCCTAATCATCTCAGGTTAAAACTCCAGCAGTTAAATCACTTCTCGTCTGCTCATGCGCATAAAGAAAAATACATTCCTGAAAGGGGCAGCATGAATTTCAGAATTGGTCCAAGGAATACGTTATGAACACTACACCTCGGACACAACGATATTTCCTCCAAACTGGCTTGCACACTCACATAATTAACATATATATGTATATTCTTTTGAAAGAATAAACATGAGGTGGTAATATGAATTAACATGAGGTGGTAATATGGCATTCCAGCTCTTCCATAGTCGCTCAACTTTCACACAAATTATGCAAACAATTTAAAATTCCACACATCGCTCACCCACTTATTCATTTGCCACGGTACTTACATTGATAAAACAAGTGTAGGAACCATATTCGAAAGTGAACAGATAGCAATGATTCACGTGGAAAACAACTGAACTAATTTGCCCTGTTTTGGATGTTCAAAATTGTAATTTTTTTTTGAGGCTCCTATATAGTGGTCTGTTTTCAATGAAATTTTTTGAAACTACCCTTTTTCAATGCAATCAGATCAGTATTTTTCGAGTTAAGGTGAAATCAAAATTTCAAAATATGCTGAATTTGAGATATTAGTTTCGAAAATATTCATAAACTAGTTCAAACAGACAAATTATATCTCCGAAAGTATTGGTTTCTCAGAGTTGAGAATTATATCAATGTATTCTTATGATAGAACTGCATCATAAAGGAAATTCAATTCAAATAATAGTTTATTTATCAAGATTAAATGAGCAATCTGAGAATGAGAACTGCACCATGGAAGAAATCAAATTAAAATAGCTGATTTGAATTGGACTTTCTCTTATAGAACAGGATGACATGTACGAGTATGAACACAGAGCATATAATAAAGCTTAGATAGAATAATTATAGCATTCTGTGAAAACATAGAAGTACGATTCATTATTGAAATTTCGAAAAATCATATCTCCGAAAGTATTAGCTTGTTGGAGTTAAAAATGATATCAATGGATTTTAATGGTGAAACTGCATCTTAAATAGAAATTGAATTTGAAATTTGTTATTTAAAAAATAGTTTTTTTTTTCGTTACTCCGAAACCATCTGGCCAATTTTGCCCAATAACGAACTCAACCGAGATATTCATCTCCCTAACCTACTCTGAAACTGCCTAGCTCATTCCGTTCGAGAGTCATTGTAGAACAATTTTTTTCAAATTTTCAAAATTTTTTTTTGACACTTTGCGGTAACCTTGTCAATACAGAACTTCACATGCGTATAAAAGTCATAATTCTACAATTTGACTCTAAATTTCAGATAGATCAAGTGATCCGTTTCGGAAATATTCATAAAAAATATTTTTACTAAAATCGGCCATATCTCCGAATCCGCTTGATGGATTTTGCCCATTAACGAACTTGTCCGAGATATTGACGCTCCAAATCCACCTCGCAAATTTCAATCCTCTAACTTTTTTGTTCGAGAGTTATCGTGCCTACGGCCGGCTGGCCGGCCGGACCGGCCGGACCGGCCGGACCGACCGGACAGAATCGATTTCGACCTCGGATTCTTGATCAGTGAGTCGAACCAAATCGTTTGAGACCATTTTCAGCCAAAAATTGGAAAATTACAGACATTTGGGCAAATTGATAAGCACTCTGTTCCGAGGAACTAGAGCGCCAAAAATGCTAACTAAAAGTGGCCATAACTCCGAAACTATTTTCTGGATTTTGCCCATTAACGAAGTTAACTAAGATAATTACGCTCCAAACCTACTCTGCAAATGTCAACTCTCTAACTTATTTCGTCCGAGTGTCATCGTGAAAGTACAGACAAAATGATAACATGCTGTTGCAGGTAGAAAACGCGGCGAATTATCGTCATATCTCACATCTGCTCCGAAAAGCTTAAATTAACGAAGGTAATGTCAAATCAATGATTGATTGACCAGGTTCTGCATATCGGATAAGTGAATAACTTGTCGCTATCTTAATAGTGTTGATAATTATGCTGAATCAGCATTATAATTCGTAATTTTAAAGAATTGTCAATATGTTATACACATTTATAAATATTTATGGTATATACACTATACAGGGTATAGATAATGTGTGTAATGAAATTCATTTTGTAGCAGGGTTTTGCTGCAGATAGATAGATTGATTATTAGCTTCAGATTATTAGATTCAGCAATACCCTGGTGTAGATCTGTAGATCTTGTACAGTATTCACAAATCATACAAAGAAAAACTAAACAATTAGAATATGAAAAAAATCGAAAAAAGTCCTGGCATGAAATCAGGAGCTTTTGAGCGGATGTTCTATTGTCTATTCACGTCTCAAAAACACCCAAGAAGTACTGGATGAACCTCCAAGCCGTCTTTTAGTGTTAACAAGAGAAAAAATACACAGGCCATCAGCTGAATTCAACTTTTAAAATAAATAAAATAGTGTACTTACTCAGCGGGTATTCGAAGACGAATCTTTTGTAAATGACAATGACGGCTTGAAGGTTTATGTTTCAGTAGAATATTACAGACGTTGGGAATCAAATAAATGGGTTCTTATGATAGAACTGCATCATGAAAGAAATGAAATTAAATAAGAATACCAATAATTATTAATCCGAAACCACCAGATCGATTCTACCCAATAACGAACTTATCTGAGATATTAATTCCTCCAATCTACTATGAAAATAATTATATTGTATCAATTGAAACTTAGCCAATATTCCAGTTTTGTTTTTACTGGAAATATTCTGAACCTAATTCGATTAACTTACCAAAGTATATATTTCCACCATCACATGGATTATCCAAGAGCTAATACGAGAGCTGAGGTTATTTCATTGTTCATTTTGCATTCAATTATACTTTGTTCGACATGTCCCTTGTCTGTAGATTAGATGACTATGATGAAGTGGAGTTCATAGATACGGACGTTATTTTCGATTACAGCATTCTGCGAAAATAAAGAGTTACGATTTAATATTGAAATTTTGAAGAATCATATATCCGAAAATATTAGCTCGTTAGAGTTGAGAAATATATCACTGGATTTTTATGATGAAACTGCATCTTGAGAAAAAATTGAATTTGAAATTTTTAATGTAAAAAAAAATATGTATTTCGTTATTCCGAATAATGAACTTAATCGAGATATTTTTCTCCCAAAACTACTCTGAAAATATCAACTATGTATCTCATTCAAAAATTAGAAAATTACAGACATTTGGCCAATTGATAAGCACTCTATTCTGAGGAACAAGAGCGCCAAAAACGATTCAAGTGTATAATTCAGACGATAAACAGATTTTTCCCTAAAATTCTTAGGGAAGTTATTCCCTGTATACTGTGCACAATATTTATTTGTAAATAAATATGGTTTACCTTCCTATAGATATGTTTTTCCTCTAGTATTATAAATATGATCAGTTTGCAAAGGTACAGGATTTCAATTGCATCGAAGAATCTTATCGATCTTATTGAAAATTTTATTTTTGGCGCTCTAGTTCCTCGGAACTGAGTGCTTATCAATTTGCCCAAATGTCTGTAATTTTCGAATATTTCGATGAAAATGGTCTTAAACGATTTAGTTCGACTCACTGATCAAGAATCCGTGGTCGAAATTCATTCTGTCCGGCCGGTCCGGCCGGCCGTAGGCACGATAACTCTCGAACGGAATGAGCTAGAGAGTTGAAATTTTCAGAGTAGGTTTGAGGGATAAATATCTCGGCTAAGTTCGTTATTGGGCAAAATCGGACAGATGGTTTCGGAGTAACAAAAAAAAAATTTTTTTTTTACGAAACAAATTCCAAATTAATTTTTTTTTAATAAGAAGTTTTATCATAAGAATCCATTCATATCAATTTCAACTCTAACAAGCTAATACTTTCGCAGATATGATTTTTCAAAATTTCAATAATAAATCGTATTTCAACGTTGTCACAGAATGATATTATTCTATGTATGAATATGAATTGTCATAATGTCAAATGATGTTCCTGAGACATTTTCTAATCAATCGAAGAATTGTGAGTGAAGTGAGAATAATCTCAGTTGTTTGCTCCGAAATTAGTTTTTCTCAGAAAATTCTTACATTTCGGAACTGAACATGAAGTAAGAGATTTGAGAGTAGTGAGACTGCTTTTCATCCATAGACATAGATATAACTCTCGAGCGGAATGAGGTAGGTAGTTTAAATTTTCCAGAGTAGTTTAGGGAGATGAATATCTCGGTTAAGTTCGTTATTGGGCAAAATTGGCCAGATTTAATTTGATTTCTTTCATGGTGCTTTTCTCATTCTCATGATTGCTCATTTAATCTTGATAAATAAACTATTATTTGAATTGAATTTCCTTTAGGATGCAGTTCTATCATATGAATACATTGATATAATTCCCAACTCTGAGAAACCAATACTTTCGGAGATATAATTTGTCTGTTTGAACTAGAGCGCCAGAAAGCTCCTGTCCACAGGGCTTGAACCCATTTTTATTCGACAAAAGTGATATGGAAATCATTAAAGGATATTTTGCGAGGTATATTCATTATTGAATGGTTCCTTTCTGGGGTTTCTCTCCCAAATTTTGAAAAATATCTATAAAATGAAAAATTTATTATTTTGTGAATTGCTTCTGCGTTAGAAACAGAAGCAATGTATATAACAATTTTGCCTGACAAACAATAACGAAACAACATCAACGACAACAAATATTTGGTAACTTTGCGAAACTACAACAAACTCCTTCGTCAGACTTTCAGCGAAAATCTTCAAATATTTTTTTGTTGGTACTTATTCGTCCCAGAATTTCAAACTGATATGAGTCTCACTGCCGTATTCATAAAACATTCAATCTCCGTTAAGTCCTAACTGAGGTCCTCAGTTAAGGGTAAATAAGAATCGCAACCTCACTTAACTTGAAAATTAGCGTGAAATAGGCCTGTTTCACCATCGTTACATACGTTAACTGAGGTTACGATTCTTATTTATCCTTAACTGAGCACCTCAGTTAGGATTTAACGGAGATTGAATGCTTTGTGAATACGGCGGTCAGTCTATAATTTCCAAAATCCTTTGCATCACCTTCTTTGTAAACTGGCTGGTCTTGTTAATTATAAGTGTAGGAGGAGCTGTAATTATTGATGCACATTGTTTAAGGAGTTCAAGTGGTATTTAATCGGTCCCAGTCGATTTGTTATTTTTTTTGTTTGTTATATATCGATGGACTTCCTGTTCTATCACTGGATTAAAGAATATGCTTTTACTGTAAGGTTTGATATGACTAATGCAAGGTTTTGCATTGCTGTTGTGTTTGCCTGAATTTTGAAAAAATATTGGAAGCTGAGCAGCCTGGAGTGAGTTCAGTAGCTGGATGAGTGTTCATTGCCACTATAACTTTCTTACGGGCAAAAATGGCGACTTGCAATTTTCAGGTTAGGTTGCGCATTTGAATGTTTGACTTCTTTGTACATTAGCCTTATATCCAGCTTTATTGATTTATTTTGCATGACTCGTTACTTTCACTCGTTTAATGACTTGCTTAAGTACTACATATTGTTAAGAAGAGAATCTTCTATAATAATCTAGTGCTATCTTCCCTGCTTCTAGTTTTTATGAGGAAATATTATGTTCATATATATTCTTATAATTTCAGAGAAATAGTTGTATGCCTTATTGTGATATATTTCTTTAAACACCCCTTGTCATGATGTGTCCTATAACAAGAGTTCAAACTCTAGAATTGTGTCGTCTAACCCATCTTCGTCCATCATGTGCACCCAAGGAGAATCGAGATTCATCAGAAAAGACGACCTGATGCCATTCCACATTCCACATTCCAATGTTGACGTTCTCTGCACCACTGTAATCGTCGGCGGCGATGCTCAACCGTCAGAGGTAACACAAGATGGGGTCGATCATGCTGCATTCCAAAAGACCTTATCCGGCGGTAAACCGTTCGGTCAGTTACAGGATGGCCTTGTTCTCCTAACCACTCATCAGCCAAAGATCGAGTTGTCGCAAATCGGTCTGTCTCTAATAGCCATAAGTCTTAGACGTCGATCTTGAACTTCATTTGTGTCCCTTCGACGTCCGCCCCAACCAGCAAAGTTGTCTCATAACTCCTATGATTCGCGACTAATATATTTCATAAGTATCATATTATTGCTTCCAAAATAACAATTCATTATATTAAAGCTACATAAACTTCATTATGTTGTGGATAATCAAAATACTTCATAAATTTATCGTGAAAACATCTTTACAGCAGAATTATGAAATATGTTATAAAACTGTAACTTAACCATTTGTTAAGAAGTTTATAACTAACTTATGAAACCATTCTGCTCATAAAACTGAATTGCTTTTTAATGGTTTCTTTATTAATTCTGGGGATATTTATAATTTTATTTTAAATATATTAAAAAACTATTTCAAAGATGTTCTGTATAACCTCATGAAACATTTATATAGAAGTGCTTTTAGTTAAAATTTTGCTTTCAGAAGTAAATTATCGTTTCGGTAACCACTTCATAACTATTTTGTAATATTCAATTTCCATGACAATATCATCGAAAAGCAGCTGATCATTCTGTTCCCACACTGAAAGTGTTTATCCTTTCTCAACTGTCTGCACGATCTTGAACGTTTCTAAAAAAGTTATGATTACCATGAATCAAATGAAGCAAATGCATATTAGTTTTCTATCTAATAGCACAAATGGCTTACCTATGCATATCTTTATTACTTCGCAGTTAATCAAGAATTGAAGGTACAATAATAATATATCGTTGTTTTTTAATTTGGAACCATATATACAGGTTCAGGAAGCATTATGCTACTGCTGAAGACAATTTTCTTTAGGTGCAAAATCATCACTACAATCATGTTTATGTTTAAGATATCGACTTATTGATAAGATACCTTCATCAGATTACCTGTTATTTCTTCTTTTGAATTTCCTTGCAAAAATATGTATTTATCAGATACCTTAGAAAACCTTAACTGTTTCACATTTTGCAAGTTATGTTGACTTTCACGTGGTAGAACATAACATTAACATGTTTTATAGTAGTTGTAAAGTAGCTAAATTAGCACGAAATGCTTGAAACTGATGCAAAATCATTTTATAAGAGAACGTCATTAAAAATGGCGGCATTTGTGATTACTCGGAGTGGGGAGTGTTTTAAACACACTAAAAATCGCCAATGTGTAGATATTTGAACCACCCAGAACATAAAAAGACTCAAAAATTATCTGTAGAACAAATTGGAATACATTTTCGTACAAAGGATTATTAGACCGACAAGCCACATCTTTGTTTTGTTCAATTTTTTCATGTAAAACATTCGATACAAGGGGGCGCGTTTAAAATATGTCATTTTAGTACTACACACGAAGAAATTTCATTTGCATTGAGAATTTCGTTGTGTGTATCCAAAAATATGTCTGTAAGTGCATAAGTATATATAAATAAAATGTCTTCGTGTATACAATAACGACACATGACATCTATATTTTCTTTATGTTGTTATAATTCAGGATTGCCATTTGCAACTCAAAATCAATTAATTTTAAAGATATCATTCTGTGTAAAATTTTTATTTCAGATCGCTCATATGAAAAACCTTATAAAGCTATTACAAAACAGTTTTTTAGATGGCGCCAGAATGTTTATGAAATAGTCTTGTAATGTTTATGAAGAGCTTTATAAAATGTTTGGAATGACAAAATTATTTTATAAAATGTGCCAATTTTGCGTTTATATCTATTGTATCAACGTATTGAAAACAATTCAGCGACTAAACATGTTTTATAAGATTTTGGTTGAAAACGTTTCCACAATTATTATAAAATATAAAATTGCTAGTTGGGCGGTGCCAACTATTCTTGGATTTTGGGAATTATCAAACCACGCTTGACAACATCTCATAACAGTAGTTGGATTTCTGTAAGTACGGTTAGGTTAGGTTAGGTTAAACATCGACTTTGGATCTCATCGAACAGCTGGTTTCTTGTAAAATTTAAAAAATTTGCAAAAAACGACTACAATATGTAAGTAACTAAAAATGCTTATATGAAAGAACCTTCACGATTTTTTTCTTCAAATTTCAATCATTTACTCCTTGCTATATTATCTATGTTTTCCCAAAAAAAAATTCAATTCAAACAGCTCCTCTGGGTGTTGCAGTTCCTTTGTCAGTTAGTATATTTGATTTCGGATAGACTTTTCAAACCTCCTGGCTCATTGTATACGAAGAATGTACTAGGAATACTCAGGAAACCCCTGAAGTTTGTCAATATATTTATGAAGGACTCTGTACATGTACATAATGATAATTATGAATCATTAACACATATCATAAATTGATTATCAATCAGTAAGATCAACTATGGGTATGAATCAACTTATTTATGTTGATTAGCGGGTTCGCCTAAAAAAAGGCTAAAGGCCATTCTAAACGTTTTATAACAAGTAGATAATTGAGAAACCAATAGTTTCATTGAATGTCGCAAAAAACAAAATAATGCTATTGCATGAGGACCGCTATAATAAAGCAAAGATATTGAAATAGCTTTTCTAGAAAGATACTTTCACAGTTGTGAATGTATCCAATTATTCATAGGAATATGATGTCGTTTCTTGGGAATGTGATCTGATCAGTGAAGATTGTTTGTAATAGACTATGTTTTCCCTCTGGGTCAGTGATTGTTAACCTTTAACTGACAATGGCGCTCTTGTTCCTCGGAACAGAGTGCTTATCGATTCTCCCAAATGTTTGTAATCCGACCGGCCGTTAACACGATAACTCTCGACCGAATGAGCTAAGCAATTGAAATTTTAAGAGTAGGTTTGGGAGATAAATATCTCGGTTGAGTTCTTTATTGGGTAAAATCGGTCTGTTGGTTTCGGAGGAACAAAAAAAAAATTTTTCGCATTACAAATTTCAAAATTCAATTTTTTTTTAATATGTACTTTCGTCATAAGCATCCATTGATGTCATTTTCAACTCAAAAAAGCTAATGCTTTCGGAGATATAAGTTTTCCAAATTTCAATAATAAATCTTTTCAATTTTCAATATTTTGTCTGTGTTCTATCTATGTTCACTGTTCATACTTATCATCTTATCTACCTATAACAAACATGTCAAATGTATTTCTATTCTAACAAACAAGTTATGATTGAATGCAAAATGACCAATTATAGGATATTATAATTACCCCTACCCTATATGCCCTTGGATAATCCATATGATGATGGGACTATATAATTTGGTAAGTTTATCAAATTGGGTTCAGAATATCTTCAGTGAAAACTAAACTGGAATATTGTTTCAGTTGATATAATATAATTTTCAGATTAGATATGAGGATAAGTTCGTTATTTAATTTTAATTTTTGGGGCTCTTGTTCCTCGGAACAGTTTGCTTATCAATTTGCCCAAATGTCTGTAATTTTCGGTTTTTTGATGAAAATGGTCTTGAACGATTTGGTTCGACCCACTGGTCAAGAATCCGTGGTCGAAATTGATTCTGTTCGTAGAACATTTTTTTTTAGTGATACGATCCTCACAATTGGCATTGTACTAATTAGCTAATTTCATTCCGATCAGATCTGTATTTTTTGATTTATTGGGAAAACAAAGTTTTACATGGGTATAGCTCGGAAAACGTTTGGCCGTTAAATCCTGACATTTCAAGTCACTCTCCACCACTGTGAAATATTTTGATTCCTATTTGCTCTTTCTAACAGCAAATATTCTTCAAACTCAGCTTCCAATATTTCGAAAGTTTTGTTGATGTTTTAAATAAGCTATCGATGTCGATCCATTTTTCAATAGAATTGAACAATTTGGTACCTATAGTTTTCAAAGAATACCTTCCCAGTGGGTAGATCATTGAGGGTGTTCTTGGCGTATTCCTCATAACACTTTTCGAAACATTGAATAGCTTCATTTGCTTACCAGTTTTATTATACGTAGTTCCACAGATGTATACAATCATTGTTCATATCCTCACTACAAGGAGAACAAGAGAATAAATACACTACAAGGAGCAGAAGAGAATATATGTATTTCTCCAGATGTTCAGATAGAGACGAAATTTTCAAAGCATTGGGATCTAGGGGCAATAAAAGTTGTCCGTTAAGTTCTGAATTCATAATGGCATCCGTTTTTATGGTTGTAAATTCTATTTTTTCTTGAAAAATAATCTCAATTATCGCAAGATCATAACGAATTAATAATTTTCTAAAAATACGTGTATTTCTAGAACGATCGATGCATAATATAGACAAAATATATTTGTAATTATAGTGGAAACTCTTCATACTCAATTGTTTTCTGTGGGTGTTGAAAAAAGTAAAGTCGTATATAAAACTCCATAAAAAAATTTAACGAGACCTAGACGAGACTCTCGTGTTGCGCTGTATGTGGTATCGGTATCGCCTTTAATATTTTTGAAACCTTTCGTTTCGCTCTCGTGTGAAGCTCTAATACTGCCAACACCTCTACGTCTTGAGATAGAGTTGGTTCGAGAGCAACCTTATTGTTGTGTTGGCTTGCATGAGCAATATCATCTGCGTACATAAATCTCCTGGATTCAGTAGTTGGTAGCTCATTGAACAGTAACGGTGCAAGCACTGAACCTTGAGGGAGTTCAGTATTCATTAGTTTCGATTTACTGAGTGCGCCGCCCATTGAAATTTGCAAAACCCTATTTGACAGCATATTATCCTGGAGGGATGTCATCGTCTTGTCCAGTTGACTACCCCGAAAGAACATGTGACTATTGGGACTGCCAAGCTGTTCTAGCACACTTTATTTTTCCCGGGCAGCTGTTATTTCCATATATCTCGGAGCTTCTATTTGTATGTAGCTATTAAGGTATCCTTGATTTGGGTTGTCTCCAGTTCTTTCATTCCAAGAAATCTGTAAGTTTCTTTCTCTTGGAGGTGTCGAATGATTATTTCTCTTTCTAGTTCAATGTCTTCTCCTGTTCATTCAGTTCTTCCTTTGTTTGGATGAAAAATAGTACATTTGTCCAAATCGAATGACATTCCTATTGCTGAAGTGTATTCGGCAACGAAATTAGGTAGTTGATGTAGTGCTGCTTTGGAAGGAGTGGACAGTTTTAATTCCATGTACAGGAGATGTGAGAAGAGTTGTTCGCTTCTGCCTGGGTACTCGGCCTTGTACCCTATTCTGCTTGTCCTCAGCTGCTAATGGTGGAAGTGTTATGCAGGACAATTATGGGCTAATTATACATGGGACATTATTATTATCATAAACATACTCTTAACTCGATTTATTTACATTTCTAGATTTAGCGGCCTTACTGAGATACTCTTTATCAATAATGAATGTAGTAGTAGTATAATACCAACGTCGGTCGTTGAATCACTTTACTGTTCCGCTCTGCATAATATTGCAGTTTTGTTACCAGTTCGCAGTAATAGGATATGAAATCAGATCGGCTAGAATATTCCAATGTATTCTTCGTATCCTACTTCGGAGCATTGTTCATTATTACGACTACTTGTTATTTACGACTTTATTCCAGCATACTTCTGCAGGCATGTGTGGGTTGGTGTCTATTGTCGACCATTTTATTCTATCCTTTCGTCCACTACGTCCGTCAGAATATCCGCGAGCTCTATATTTTACTCGTTCACAATTCCTCGTAACTCCTCAGTGAACCCGATACACTGGGATCCAAGAGACCGTAGAAACGTTTCAGTTCGATTGATGTTTCCGTCTTCAAGTCGCCCGTATGCCCCAGTTCTAAAGCTTTCAATGTTGATTACTTCTTTTATGTATTGATGATAGGTTCAGCAGAAAAACGGAATAGTTATCGTTTACTGACAGGATTCGGAAACAGTACATTCTTTCAATAAATAATTATTTGAAAATCGAAATAGTCGAATTTTCGGATGAATATTCGAATTGTCGCAAAATTCCAAATATTAAATTTCTCATTTACACCAAGGCAGTGTACGAAATTAGTAAATAATAAAAATCTCAAAAAGGAGAGTCAGGAGCTTCTGTGCACATGTTCTTCTGCCTGTTCATGCCGACACACATCCTCACGAAATGCTGCATGAACCTTCAAACTGTCTTTTTGGGGCTCTTGTTCCTTGGAACCGGGTGCTTCTCAATTTGCCCAAATGTCGGTCATTTTCGAAATTTAGGCTTAAAAAGGTATCAAACGTTCGACTAACTGATCAAGAACCTGTGGACAAAATCGATTCTGTCCGACCGTCTGGCCGTCCATTAACACGATAACTCCCAAACGGAAAGAGCTAGACAGTTGACGGTTAAGTTCGTTATTGGGCGAAATCGACCGGATGGTTTCAAAGTTACGAAAAAAAAAATTTTTTTTTACATTAAAAATTTCGAATTCAATTTTTTTTTAAAAGCATTTTCATCATAGGAATCCATTGATGTCATTTTCAACTCTAACAAGCCAATACTTTCGGAGATATGATTCTTCAAAATTTCGATAATACATGTATTTCTATGTTTTCACAGATTATCTCTCTGTGTTCTATCTGTGCTCGCTGTTCATGCATGTAATCTTATTTACCTATACCAGACATGTCAAATGTATCTCTCAATAATCTATAATAATCTAACAAACAAAGTATAATTGAATGCAAAATGACCAACTATAGGATATAATAATTACCCCTACCCTATATGCCCTTGGATAGTCCACATGATGATGGAAATATATAATTTGGTAAGTTTAGAATATCTTCAGTGGAAACATAACGGGAATATTGGCTAAGTTTCAATTGATATAATATAATTTTCAGAGTAGATTTGAGGAATGAATAACTCGTATTAGTTCGTAATTTAATTGTAAATTAGTATCTTTCATGAATCAGTTCTATTATAAGAATACATTGATATCATTCTCATTTCTAAGAAACCAATAATTTCGGAGATGATTTGTCAAAGTTTGAACAAGAGCGCCAAAGCTCCTGTCCTCAGGGCTACAAATTTAAGATGCAGTTTCTTCATAAGAGGCCATTGACACCATTTCCAACTCTAACAAGCCAATACTTTCGGAGATATGATTTTTCAAAATTTTAATAATACATCTTAATTGTAGGTATGTATTCACAGAATGCTGTAATCGAAAATTAACGCCCGTATTTGTATTTATTAATTTCATGATCTGTGTTGATACATGTCATCTTATCTACAGATAAGATACATGTCATATTTATTTCTAGTTATATTCCTCATGATATATACCTCCTTTTCTAGAAAACTGAGTATGAATGCAAACTGACCAATGAAATAACCTCAGCTTTCGTAAAATTAAGAGGATTATAGGATATTATAATTTTTGGGTGATTATATAATGTCTTTAGATAATCCATATCCATATCCATATGCCCATGGTTAATCCATATGATGATGGGAATGGTAATGGTAAGTTCAGAATATCTCCAGTAAAAACAAAACTGAAATATTGGCTAAAGTTGGATTTGAGGAAAAAATATATCGTTCATCATAGAATTGAGGAACGAATATCTCGAATGAGTTCGTTGTTGGGTAGAATTGGTCTATTGGCTTCGGATTAATAATTTTTGGCACTCTTGTTGAACTTAAATTCTTTTATGATGTTTGAATTTAATTTCTGCTATTATGAAGTTCTATCATAAGAATCCATTGATATAATTCCCAATTCTTACCAATACCTTCGAAGATATGATTTGTCTAAGTTAGAACAAGACCGCCAAAGCTCCTGTCCACAGGGCTTGAACCAATTTCTTGATGAAGGAATCCATATTCAAGAAAGAAATGCCCATCAATATTTTTAATTTCCACAGAAACGGGCCTGTGTATTTCGAATACTGAAATATGGATCTACATTTGTGTATCAATCATTTTTTCTTGAGTTAAGGTTCATAATACAGAAAAGAATGTGTTAGTGGTATGAACTATTACATTTTGAATTATGAAAAGAGGATAGTATTTTATTAATATATTTTGAACTATTAAAATAATTTGTTCGTAATCCACTACCTACTCAGATATCAGGAATAAATGGACAATCTGCTACGATTGTCTCCAGCCTTGCTCTAGACATTTCTATGATACTTTCCTTAGGTATTTCGAAAACTATGCACCGAGTCTAAGTTGCAACAACCCATTCCACGAGGTTGAATCATTGCAGATGGCTCATTTAATCTTGATAAATGAATTTAATGACAATTTTTGAAGCATTAAGGCATTCAAGCATTCTAGATTGCCCTTTTTTTCATAAGATAATTTTCGAGCATTTTTGGCGCTCTAGTTCCTCGGAACTGAGTGCTTATCAATTTGCCCAAATGTCTGTAATTTTGGAATATTTCGATGAAAATGGTCTTAAACGATTTGGTTCGACTCACTGATCAAGAATCCGTGGTCGGAATTCATTCTGTCTGGCCGTCCGGCCGGCCGGCCGGTCCGGCCGGTCCGGCCGGTCCGTCCGTAGGCACGATAACTCTCGAACGGAATGAGCTAGAGAGTTGAAATTTTCAGAGTAGGTTTGGGGGATGAATATCTCGGCTAAGTTCGTTATTGGGCAAAATCGGACAGATGGTTTCGGAGTAACAAAAAAAAAAAATTTTTTTTACGAAACAAATTCCAAATCAAATTTTTTTCAATAAGCAGTTTTATCATAAGAATCCATTCATATCATTTTCAACTCTAACAAGCTAATACTTTCGGAGATATGATTTTTCAAAATTTCAATAATAAATCGTATTTCAACGTTGTCACAGAATGATATTATTCTATGTATGAATATGAATTGTCATAATGTCAAATGATGTTCCTGAGACAAATCTAATCAGTCGAAGAATTGTGAGCGAAGTGAGAAAAATCTCAGTTGTTTGCTCCCAAATTAGTTTTTCTCAGAAAATTCTTACATTTCGGAACTGAACATGAAGTAAGAGATCTGAGAGTAGTGAGACTGCTTTTCATCCATAGACATAGATATAACTCTCGAACGGAATGAGGTAGGTAGTTGAAATTTTCAGAGTAGTTTAGGGAGATGAATATCTCGGTTAAGTTCGTTATTGGGCAAAATTGGCCAGATTTAATTTGATTTCTTCCATGGTGCTTTTCTCATTCTCATGATTTCTCATTTAATCTTGATAAATAAACTATTATTTGAATTGAATTTCCTTTAGGATGCAGTTCTATTATATGAATACATTGATATAATTCCCAACTCTGAGAAACCAATACTTTCGGAGATATAATTTGTCTGTTTGAACTAGAGCGCCAGAAAGCTCCTGTCCACAGGGCTTGAACCCATTTTTTTTAAACGACAATTTTAAATTTAATTTCATTCATAATGCATTTCTATCATAGGAATCCATTGATATAATTCCCAACTCTGTGAAACCAATACTTTCGCAGATATAATTTGTCTGTTTGAACAAGAGCGCCAAAAAGATCATGTCCACAGGGCTTGAACCAATTTTTATTATATAGATGCGTGCAAAAAAAATTCCTATTGAATAACGTAAAGGATTATATTGTGTCGATGAACTTTTCGCCTACTAAAAATACCTAATTCAGTCCGGCTATCTTACGCCGATGCACCCTGTATACACGTTTTTCCACCTCTATACTGAAAATATCATAATCAATCTCTTTCATGTTTCATGATTACATGTAAATGTCAAACTGATTGTGTTAATTGCAACCTGATTTGTATTTGAGCATACTATATCATGAACCCGGTAATTCGAATATTATGAAGGCAGCGGAAAAAATATATAAAGACCACTGAAGTGAACTCAGTACTCTTTGGCTCGCTTGTTCACGTTGACCAATTTGAATTTCATATTTGGATTTCTTTTTTTAAGCTCCTAAGTGCAGGTTTTCCATGAAATTATGTACGCTCTAAGAGGTCAATATTCATCATCTAAATGCCAAAATTAGACTCCATCTGATATTTGGTTTCGGAATAAAGCAAAATATTGCCGCATTTTTTAAATTTTTTTGCGCGTATGTTCTGGGGAACATCGCGTTATCGTTTGGTCCAAATGTCTGTAACTTTCGAATTTTTTGACGAAAATGGTCTCAAACGATTTGGTTCGACTCCCCAATGAACAATTCGAGGTCAAATTTGATTATGTCCGGCCAGCCGTCCAGCCGTTGCCACGATAGCTTGAGAACGGGAAGAGATAGCGACTTGAAATTTTCAGGGTAGGTGGCGCATCCCAATGCGACGAACAAGTTCGTTAATGGGCATAATCGGCCCAATGGTTTCCGAGTAATAATTTTATTTTCAACCAATATAGATCCGATCGAATTGAAACTTGGTGAGTAGTTGAATATGATCCTAAGCACGTTTGTGAAATTTTATGTGAATTATATGACCAGAAAATTATTAAAAAATATTTTTGTTGTCACAATAACTTGAGAACGAAAAGAGATAGCGGCTTGAAGTTTTCAGGTTAGGATGTGCATCTAAACACGACATTTGAGTTTGTTTATAAGCATAATCGGCCAAACGGTTTCAGAGTTATAGCCATCTGAAATTTGGTTGTTTTTCTCCTCATTTACTCGAAAAATACTAAACTGATTGAATTAAAACATGGTTATTAGTTGTAGAATGCCAACTCGAAAATTCTTGCAAAATTTTGTGAGGATAGTATTTGTAGAAAATTTTTAAGAAATCATTGAAAATAAAAAAAAAAATTCTATATATCAGTAACTATTCGTCTGAAATTGCTGAAATTTAGCAAGAGCCTTCAGAACCCAACTCTACTGCCATTTTTAAGTTTCAACACGATCGGTTAAATATTGTTGGAGATTCGAGCAGCCTTGTGTGAGTTCAGTAGATGGGTGACCGTTTTGCCTCGATAACTTTCGAACAAAAGGAGATAGGGACTTGCAATTTTCAGGGTAGGTTGCGTATCCGAATGGGAGAGTTGAGTTCGTTTTTGAGCATAATCGGTTTAACGGTTTCCGAGTTATACCCACCTGGAATATTATTTCACGATAACCCAAAAAATAAATATTCGATCGAATTGAAGCTTGGTAACTATTAGAAAATCAACATAAAGACGTGTTTAAAATTTTTCAAGAACCGTACCCCTAGAAAATTCGAAAAAAATGACGAAAAAAAAATTTTGTAAGAACCGTACACATGGAAAATTTCAAAAAAATTACGAAAAAAAAATGGTTCAAGCACTGACGTGAAGTCAGGAGCTTCTGCGCGTATGTTCGACTGTCCATTCTCCTATATTGGACATCCTTAATCGAATTTACCATGGTAAATTATGTTGTCCATTCTCCTGTATTGGACACTTATATCGAATTTACCCTGGTAAATTCGAATTAAGAGTGTCCAATACAGGAGAATGGACAATAGAACATACGCGCAAAAGCTCCTGACTTCACATCAGTGCTTGAACCAATTTTCTAGTCATGCAATCCTCACGAAATTTTACATAAGTATTTACGTCAGTCCTTTGCAACTGACTACCACTTTCAATTTAATCAGATACAAATTTTTTGAGTTATTGGGGAAAATTTTAAAATTTTTGAATTTTTTTCCAGTCGTAACGATCCGATCAATATAAAATTATGCAGACATATGAATGTCATAATTCTACAATTTCATGACAAATTTCAGATAGATCGAGTGAGTAGTTTCGGAAATATTCAGAAAAAAATCTAGGGCTTCACACGAGACGAGAGTAGGCGAGAGTATATTAAACTTCATATATAGTCCGTTTAAGATATATTGACATCGAAGTAGGCCTTGAACGTGTAGTTGGTGCTTTATTTCTAGTTACAAAAAATTACTGTTCGGTAACCAGAGAAAATAAATATTAACATAAAACATAACCTTGAATATTTTCCATGCTATCTCCTATTTGTAATTAATCGAAAAGCCTTATAAATGCTTTCTTGATGTACTTTGGAAATTCAAATCGCGAATGTATTTTATCCTGAGATTTTGGAAGGATAATTTTCCAACTTCAACTGCAGTTGACTGATGAAACAAACATAAATATGAGGTTGATGCCCAGAAACCATTTCAAGGAATTGGAAACATCATTATTTATAATAGAGAAGAACAAAAATTGGATAGTTTTTTTTAAGGGCGGATGAAGAACCTTTTGACGTAATAATCATGTGCATCTCAATATATCTTAGAACTTGGGTTCCTTATCCAAAGCCATTGGAAAATCAATCAAGGTGTAAAAGCCCATAAGAAACTCACTTTTCATTTATTGTATCCATATTTGTTATTGAATAATTTCATTAATATAATGTTAATAAATATTATGTTATTATTATTACTTCATCAGTATAAATTATTGAGAGGTGGGTTGAATAATGGAGCATTATTTTGGAAGAAGAAATAATTTATCAGTGTTTAAGCAGATTTATTATTTCTGTCTTAATTTAACTTGGAAAGTAATAGCTTGTAAAATATTATAATCTTCATGCAATGATATCTAATAGTTCAAGTGTTTATTTTTCCACAAAAAAAATCAGAACCAAAACTTTACTATGTACATTTTTTTTACGTAAGCTGTGAGATTTCAATTGCAACTAGGAACAGAAAAGATTATTTGCCATTTTCCTACGAATTGTCGTTTTAGTATTATAATTTATATTGAAAAACTTAATGATTTAAAATTCTATTTCAAACTTTGATTTGCTTAGTTCGTAGAGCTCATGAAGGAAAGAACTAATCGAAGAAAATCTTCAGTGAAGTGCTCTCTCAAATTTTCAAAAACTTTAATTTAATCTCGAATTTAATGTAATGTTTCTTTAAATGTAAAGTCGTATATCACAGGAGTTCTTCCACAACTGCTGCCAGGTTTGAATGATGCGCCTTCCTCTTTTTTCCTAAGAATTCTTCTAACAGTAAGTACTTGAAAAAAAAATATTATGGCCAATGTATTAATCAGAATACACTCTTAGTGGTTGAATAACAGTTTACCTGGAACACTAGAGCAATGCTGGCGGTAATATCTACAGATTCCCTGAAGAATTCAAAGTAACATCTATATACTGCTTCGTGTTCCCTTTTTGTTAGGCGAGAGGTATCGTAAGCAATTCCAGACATTTTTAATAGCACAAGGATGCGGACATACTCAAACTCGGCACGATTAATTATAAACACACATGTAAAAACTATCCCAAATTGTTCGATTTTCGTTATATCGAAATTGTAAGAAATAAATAATAAATGACAGTTCATCAGCTCATGGTTATTTTCAATGCGAACAACCTAAATTATGTGACTTGAAATATAACTAGACCGACCGTTGCCAACTGAATTTCGATTTTCCAAAGCCACCCTTGATGTCAATATATCTTAAACGGACTATAAATAATTTAACGAGACCTTAAAAGAGACTCTCGTGTTGCGCTGTATGTGGTCTCGGTATCGCCTATAATATTTTTGAAAACGTCTCATCTCGCTTTTCCGAGACGAGACGAGAAAAATCTCGCTCTCGCGTGAACCCCTAAAAAATACTTCGGTCCATTTAGCCCATTAAGGAACCTAGCCCAGATATTCATGCCCCAAATCTACCTCGCAAATTTCAAATCTCAAACTCATTTCGTTCGATAGTTATCGTGCTTAAGGACGGCCGGCCGGATGGACAGATGGGTAGCACGCTGTCCCTGATGGTGAAACAAGCGCGCAGAGAGAACTGTAATATCATTGGACAAAACAATGACAATGTCCAACTAAATCAACAGAATTAATCAAATTTTCGCATCAATTTTAGGTGATTGGTAAGTCAGGTTCAGGTAAATCCCAATTCTTGTGTCTGGTGCCTTTCTCTGGGATATCTTGGGAATGCAAGATTTGTCACTATATACTGGGTCTTTCGAGAGATGCATATCAATAGTTACCGCGATTGGGAAGACCAAATATACTAGAATTGTCACGGTTGAGTTCCTTTCGGTTTGGAGATTCAAGGTTATTGGCTGGAAGTTAACGAAATTTTGTATCACTCTCTTGATCAAATATTCCAATAAGCTTGTTCACAGAATCCAGAACGAATCTTATAAGCAGTTGTTATACTCCATCTGTAGATTCTAAAGATATATACTTCAAGATCACCTTCATAGAAAACAATTGACTGAAAAGTTTGCCGACCCCTGGTCTAATCAACGAGTACCTTTTGGGTCAAAACTTTTAAGGGTTTATGGCATTTAGATATTTTTTGAGAAAATTCAAGGTCACTCGCAAAAATTGCAAAAGTTATAACAATTAAATGAATTTTTCAAAAATTGTTAATTTTCGCTTTGATATTAAAATTCACTTAGGTTAAAAATCAGAAGTTTAATTAAACATTGCAAACACATTTTTTTTATAATACATATTACTAATGATACTTGTAATTGATGTTTAGGAATAATCTTTTTTAGATCATTACTGGCTGACCCACGCTACTTCGCCTGCGCCAAATCGGTTATTGCGGTTGCATTTTTATTTCCAAATGCGAAAAATCTTAAAAAAAGTTCTAGAACCCGATTGCAGCGCCTCCTACCGGGACAATTGAGTTTCCAAGTTATCCAGGGACCCACTCAAACACGTAATTCTAAAAAATACCTAGAACCCTATTGCGACGCCACCTACCGGGTTCAATTGCGAATACGAACTACCCATTCAAACGTATCTGATTAAGAAAAGTGAGAAAAGGTGAGAAAGACAGGAGACCGGCTTCGTTCTCATCCCTACTTCATGCTGTTTACTGGGACGTGACACCGGTATAGTCTGGAAAATGAGTGTTGATCCAGAAAGACGAGGAAATTTTAAAAAATCTAGCACTAAGTATAGCAGGAATAAACTGCCTTGATACTTCAATAAAAATAAATATAAAAATTTCAGCTTTGCCATAAGCTCAGGGAAATTTTATTCGAAATAGAGTGAAAAACATTCACAAAAAATACGGCGACTTAGTTTTAATTAGCTCTTGCTCTGGGATAAGTTACCAAGTGATAATTGATCAGTTATCGAGCGGGATGAAAAATGATTAATTACTAAAATGACTATTAAAAAATAGGGGTTCGTGATAGAAGGGTGAAAATTTAGGGTTGTATGTATTTTGTAATGCCACATTATAAAAAAATAAAAACAAAAAATTTCGTCCAAAAATAAAAAAAAATTTTTTAAGGGTGAACAACCCTTATCACTTAGGGAAAAATAGATAGTAGCCGATTCTCAGATCTACTGAATACGCATATAAAATTTGGTAAAAATCGGTAAAGCCATTTCGGAGGAGTACGGTAACTAACATTGTGACATGGAAATTTTATATAATAGATTTATCTTGCTCTTTGATAATAAAAGAAAATCGATTATTATTTAAATTTTCATTGTATATTTGCTATAAACAAATGAATGGTCCCTTTGTATTTTTTTCTATTTCTTATATCTAGGTACAAATTGAATCACACTTCAATCATAATTTTCGGAGAACTATAAAAAGTATTGACCTAAATATCTAGGAGAACTCTAAAAAGTATTGACCCAAATATCGAGGTGTAAATTGAATCACACCTCAATCATAATTTTTGGAGAACTCTAAAAAGTATTGACCTAAAAAGCACTTTCCCAATATACTCGCAAAATATTATCAAAATCGATTCAACAGTTTTGTACTTATAGGGGTTGGAAAATTCTATTATTTTCAAGAAACACCTTGTATCTCAGAAACTAGTATAGGCATCAGAAATCTTCCAGTGTTCATTTATGGCTACTTATATGGTCCTATCTTACACCCTGGCCGATGGGTCATTGGTCAGAAAGCAAAATGTCCAAATTCATGAATGATATGAGGAATGGAAAAAAGAGTCTTCTCATTTTTCTGTAAACCTTCATCAATAAACCCTTTGAGAAAATTACTCTTGATGGTGCCGAATTTTCGTAGAACCCCTTTTTGCTCGCAGGTGAGAAGCGACCCTTTCCAGGTCAGGCATTCATCATTAGGTGGCGCCATAAGAAAATGCCATTTGGAAAAGTCCTGTCTATTTTAGACCGCACCTAGGAATTGAAGTTGTCACACCAAAGTTTTATCTGTACGTGGGCTGCGGTGCGCCTCACTACACGAAAGACTCATTGCACAGAAGCTCTACTGCATCGAACTTTACTGCATCGAAGAGTCACCACATCGAAAAACCCCCCACTTTAGAAAGTGGGCGGCACTCGTTTATCGATCGTCTTCGACGATAGCTTCGCTCGATGAGAGACAGCGATGCCAGATGTACCATAATTATGGAATTGTACCATAATTTATACCTCAAATTTAGAGCATTCCATAATTGTACCATAATAAATAATTGTACCATAATTTCCATCGATTCTTGCATTCAATATTATTCGCAAAACTATTCAGCGAATATGTCAAGTCCTCTCATTAAACCGCTTTTTTCTGGGTTTTTTCTCTCAAATTCCGAAAAATATCACAGTACTTCTTATTTAAGAAAGATCCTATTATTATTGTTTTCTTCACATATATGTAACTCTAATCATAAATATATATTGTGAGCAGTATAAAAACTATTAAATTACATCACAAAACATTCATAAAACAGTTAGACAATGATACTAGATTTTCCTTCCCATGAGTTATGTCAATTTTGACAGGAGTAAAATGAACTCCGAGTCGAACACTCGACTTTTCGGACGACAGTCACAGAGTAAAATTTACTCAACCTTTCAGTTTTCGAACGCAATGGAGTAAATATTACTCTACGGAGTTAATTTTCTACTGCCACAGAAGTGGTCGTATAGTGCCAGTACTGCCAGTATTCCTTCCCCAAATTCAAATAGTTTAGGTTATGAGTCTTTTTTAGTACTAATCAACATCAAAACTGTAAAATCGCTATCCCTGAGTATTGAATTCAATAAGACTTGGTTAATTTCAGCCATCGTTTCACCCACCGATTACAGACCTAACATTTAAAAGGACTTCAAATATGAAAATTATAGGTTATGTTGTTCCTTCGTTCAAAGCTTCGTTTGTTACTGCTCGAACGTTCCGAAAATTAACAACAGTTTGAGATTACTGTCACTGAAAAGCGTTCCGATATTGCTTACTGTGGCCAGTAATGCCAGCAATTTCGGAACGCAAGGTCTGAGCAGCTGTGCCAGGGTTGTGTTCGAAAATTAACTCCACGGAGTAGAGTAGAGTTTTTGAAGGTTTGACAGATTTACTCTGTAGTTAACTCTGACACTGACACTGGCACAGTTCTGTTCCAATATCGGAAAATAGGTTATGTTGGTTTAAGAAAGAACCTATTATTATTGTTTTCTTCACATATATGTAACTCTAATTATAAATATATATTGTGAGCAGTATTAAAACTATTAAATAACCTCACAGAACATTCATAAACAGTGAGACAAAGATACTAGATTTGCCGTCCCATGAGTTATGTCAATTTTGACAGGAGTAAAATGAACTCGGAGTCGAATACTCCGACATTTCGGACGACAGTCACAGAGTAAAATTTACTCAACTTTTCAGTTTTCGAACGCAATAGACCACATTAGTTAGGTTAGAATCAGTCGCTTGGCGGGAGATCCATATTCAAATCTTTTAACAAGGAATTTCAACTTTGAGATGAAACCACCCTATTTAAAAGAGAATGTTAGTACAGAGACAACAAGTATTGGGTACCTTTATCATTAGTGCATGTTTTCATGTTATTTCCACATTAAAATCTACTTCTATTTATTCTTAAATCAAAATTGAAACCATTCTAGTTCGAAAGATATCCGTATGTCGTAGATGACTTCTGTTGTGCGTCATCACAAGGCCGATTTAGGGTTATGTTATTATTTTTAACTGATTTCGAGTGAGCTAAGACATACGTCAATCGAATTTGGTGAACACTTTTATATTTATTAATTATTTTGGAAATATACAATTTTGTTTTGAAAACTTGATTCTAGATGGTTGAGAAAGGTTAACAGAATCTATTTTAACCAAAATAAACCTTCAGAAATTAGCCAAAGTATCTAAAACCAGGCGAGAAATTCGCGTAAATTTTAGGTCCATAAGAAATGCATGAGGAATTTAGTGCTCGGATCCACGGATGGATCGTAATTCTAATTTCCCGCCTAACCTAACTAATGTGGTCTATAGAGTAAATATTACTCTACTCAGTTAATATTGTATGGAAGAATCGATGGAAATTATGGTACAATTATTTATTATGGTACAATTATGGAATGCTCTAAATTTGAGGTATAAATTATGGTACAATTCCATAATTATGGTACATCTGGCATCGCTGCTCATCGAGCGAAACTATCGTCGAAGACGATCGATAAACGAGTGCCGCCCACTTTCTAAAGTGGGGGGTTTTTCGATGTGGTGACTCTTCGATGCAGTAAAGTTCGATGCAGTAGAGCTTCTGTGCAATGAGTCTTTCGTGTCGTGCACCCTACTCGGTTGAAGTGATCGAGTCCTGAAAATTCAGAATGAATGCATTGCATCAGTTAATTGGCATACACTTGCGTAATAAAGTAGAATTCGGAACAACTTAGTGAATTCACAAATGCGTGTAATGATCAAGTTCAATATCATGGGGGCTATGCAAATTCCTGATTTATCTGAATATTGTTATAATTATCGGTAATTTGATAGTATTTACATCACTTCTGTAGAAATTGCTGGGAAAGCTAACAATATAATGGACTAATGATACTTCATTGAATCTGTTTTTAATATTGCGTGCATGAGAATATTATAATTTCAAGTGAAGGATTTATCCATTTCCGAATTGTTTAAGATTTAATTCCACTCCAATTTAATAATAGAACTTATGATACATTTTTGTGTTTTCATTTGTATTTGTGTTTCTAAGTATCCAAAATCCAAGGACACTGAATCTTGAACATTATTCAATTTTTTTCCATTCGGATTATATTCATTCTCCTATAATAGTTTTCAATGTTCACCCAATTTTTTTCTTGAGAACCAATTCATTCGGCATAATATATAGTCCGTCTATAAATTATCCGGAATTCTTTATTTTCCATAATGTAAATATATATCTTTTTTGCGCGTATGTTCTGGGGAACATCGCGTTATAGTTTTGCCCAAATGTCTGTAACTTTCGAATTTTTTGACGAAAATGGTCTCAAACGGTTTAGTTCGACTCCCCAATGAAGAATTCGAGGTCAAATTTGATTCTGTTCGGCCGTCCGTCCGGCCGTTGCCACGATAACTTGAGAACGAAAAGAGCTAGCGACTTGAAATTTTCAAGGTGGGTGGCGCATCCTAATACGACAGACAAGTTCGTTAATGGGCATAATCGGCCCAGTGGTTTCCGAGTAATAATTTTGTTTTCAACCAATATAAATCCGATCAAATTGAAACTTGGTGAGTAGTTGTAGAATATGAACCTAAGCACGTCTGTGCGAATCGTAGGGCTAGAACATTAAAAAAAAATTATTAAAAAATATTTTTTTTTTGTCACGATAACTTGAGAACGGAAAGAGATAGCGGCTTGAAGTTTTCAGGTTAGGACGTGCACCAGAACGCGACATTTCAGTTTGTTAATGAGCATAATTGGCCAAACAGTTTTAGAGTTATAGCGATCTGAAATTTGGTTCTTATTTGTTCCTCATTAACTCGAAAAATACTATACCGATTGAATTAAAACATGGTAATTAGTTGTAGAACGCGAAAATTCTTGCAAAATTTCGTGAGGATAGTTTTTGTAAAAAATTTTAAAAAATCATTGAAAATTGAAAAAAAAATTCTATGTATCAGTAACTATTCGTTTGAAATGGCTGAAATTTCTTAAGAGCCTTCACAACCTAACTTTACTGCCAAGTTCCAAGTTTCAACACGATCGGTTGAATATTGTTGGAGATTCGAGCATTCTTGTGAGAGTTCAGTGTGAGTGACCGTTGCCTCGATAACTTTCGAACGAAAGGAGATAGGGACTTGCAATTTTCAGGGTAGGTTGCGTATCCGTATGGGAGTGTTGAGTTCGTTTTTGGGCATAATCGGTTAAACGGTTTCCGAGTTATACCCACCTGGAAAATTATTTCCTTGATAACTCAAAAAATAAAGATTCGATCGAATTGAAGCTTGGTTACTAGGAGTAGAAAATCATCATACAGATGTGTTTAAAATTTTGTAAGAACCGTACGCCTAGAAAATTTCAAAAAAATCACGAAAAAAAAATTGGTTCAAGCACTGACGTGAAGTCAGAAGCTTTTGCGCGTATGTTCTATTGTCCATTCTTCTGTATTGGACACCCTCAATCGAATTTACCATGGTAAATTCGAATTAAGAGTGTCCAATACAGGAGAATGGACAACATAATTTACCATGGTAAATTCCAATGGGTATCCAATACAGAAGAATGGACAATAGAACATACGCGCAAAAGCTTCTGACTTCACGTCAGTGCTTGAACCAATTTTTGTAACATTCTGAGACAACAGTAATGTATAAAATATATTGTGCAGATAGTCGGCTATGGCCACAGTTGCATGGCGACACTATTTGTCAAATATTGTACTCAGATTGCCAACGGGTATACAATTTATGAAATAATGACGCAACTAGAAAAAAGAAAACAGGTAGAATATTTGTATAGAAAAGGTTTTCGAAACATTAAAAAATTAGTGCAATTGACTGAACTCGGAAATAGTGCAGTATATGAGATAATAAAGAGGAAAAAATGGCATAGACCAGATTCAGTTAGACTGCTCAAGATTAAAGGAGGCAATTCAAACGCTTTATTTGCCTTAGGAAGACACAATCCACGCCTAGGGTTTCGCAAATTGACTAAAAGATTTGAAAATCAATGAAATATAAAAGTATGTCTAGAAACCGTCCGTATGTCACTGAAAAAACAAGGCTACATATACAGGAAACCAAAAAAAAATCCTTATAATGACACCATTGCAAAAGTAACGAAGGATAGAATTTGGCAACGTTTTCAAGAAGATAATTTTAATAATGTCTTTCTATCTGATGAAAGTTGTTTCCAACTTGGTGGAAATCACTTAAAAATCCTATCAAAACAACCTGTTACCATTCAAATTTTCTAATTTCCCACCAAAATAATGGTTAGGGGAGCAATATCTCAGCGTGGTGCTACGCCTCTCCGTACACTTGATGGTACCATTAGTAGTGAAAAGTATTGCGATATTCTGAAAGATATTCTTCTTGGAACGGCGCATGCCAATGGGTGGCGTTTTCTGCGGGATAATGCAAGATATGCCATACTTCAGCCTATACTCAAACTTGGATGTAAGAACACCAGGTGACAACCATTCCATGGCCTGCAGCTTCACCTGATCTTACTCCCATTGCAAACATATTGGAACTAATAAAGATTGAAGTTGAACGAACAGCACCACGAAATAAAGATGATATATTTCAGTGAGTTTTACATTCCAGGGCTACCATCACCGGAAATTATGGAGGTGATCTAGTTTCGGGTGTACCACGACGTTTTGTCAAGTGTTTACACTTAAAAGGAGGATGTATGAGTAAAAAAGATGAATAATTTGATATAATTTCCTAATTCAAGAATTAAAATATATGCTAAATAATTACAATTGAGCTTTGTTTTTTCCGGATACTTTCTAGTCGGACTATACCGGGTGGCCCACCACAGACGCGGAGCTCGTATTGAAGGTGTAAATGAAGATATTCTGGAATTTGTTTTTTGTGATGTGTGTAGGGTGTTCGAAAGCACAATTTACAATTATTTTCATATATACAGGGTGTTCGAAAAGTAAGATATATACCAAAGTTGCATTTTTTCAATTGTAACACCCTGTTTTCGACCTCAAAAATGAAATGGTAAACTCAAATTATGATGAGTTTCCTAAGACCACTTCATGCCGTAGAAGTACCATTTACGAGAAAATGGCGAAACATTGAAAATATGGAGTTTTTTTAAATAGCAATTAATGAAGAAACCAGTAATGCCAGCGATACAGACAAATTTTTTTTGAGTAGACATTTTAGCTACTCCTATACAGACAAAAAAAAATTAACTCTAGAATGTACAGAGTGATCATAATTAATTTTCAAACATCAACTACAAATAATGGTCAAAAATTGATTTGAAAACTATCAGGTTTAGGTGTAGGAAAACCTTGTGTAGATAGTTTCGAAATAAATTTTTACGTTCAACGAGATATAAAAATACCGGGTGTGCCATTTGAAATAAGAAAGTTTTTGACCATTATTTGTAGTTGATGTTTGAAAATTAATAATGATCACTCTGTAAATTGTAGTGTTAATTTTTTGTTGTCTGTATAGAAGTAGCTCATATTTCAGATCTAAAAAATACTGGCTGTATCGCTGCCGTAACTGGTTTCTTCATTAATTGCTCTTTAATTAAAACACCATATTTTCAATTTTTCGCCATTTTCTCGTAAATGGTATTTCTAAGGTATAAAGTGATCTGTAGAAACTCCTCATAATTTGAGCTTGCCATTCTATTTTTGAGGTCAAATACAGGGTGTTACAATAAAAAATGTAACTTTTGTCTATTTCTTTATTTTCGATATATATGAAAATAATTTTAAATTGTACTTTCGAACACCCTACACACATCACAAAAAAAATTTCCCAAAATACTTTCATTTACTCCCTCAAAACGAGCTCCGCGTCTGTGGTGGGCCACCCGGTATATCAATTTTGCTACGTGAATACAATGCAAAAATGTTTACTGCGCTATTTCTCCACTTATTCAGAAATAATGGAAAAATGGTAATAAATTTAATGCTTGTGGCTTTTACTTGATGCAAATCCATATTAACTCAATGAAAAATGGTAACAAAATTCCTAAAAAGCATTGACTAGTAGTGTGGAGCTTTTGCGCGCATGTTCTTGTGTCTATTCATGCCTCACACGCCCTCACGAAATATTGCATGAACCTACAAGCCGTCTTTTTGACGCTCTTGTTACTAGGAACAGAGTGCCCAAATGTCTGAAATTTTCGAATTTTTGGATGAAAATGATCTTGAACGTTTTGGTTCGACTCACTGATCAAGAATCCGTGGTCGAAATCGATTCTATCCGGCAATCCAAGCGTAAACACGATAAGACATTTGAAATTTTCAGAGTAGGTTTGGGAGATGAATATCTCAGTTTGAGTTCGTTATTGGGCAAAATAAAATTTTTTTTTTCTTTATAACTTTCTAATTCGATTTTTTCAAGATGCAGTTCCATCATAAGAATCCATTGATATCATTCTCAACTCCAACAAACTAACACTTTCGGAGATAGGATATCTGACGGATAGTTTCTGAGATACAGAATTTCTTTAAATATTTTTTAAAATTTTGCAGCCATGTGATCCTCACAAAATTTGCATAAGTCTTCGCGTTGGTATTATTCAACTAATTACCGTGCTTTGATTCGATCAGATTAGTATGTTTCGAGTTATTGGGAAATCAAAATTTCAAATGGATATAATTCTGAAACCGCTCGATGGATTTTGCCCATTACCGAACTTAGCCGGCGCATTTGGACTACAACGCTCACTGAAAATTTCAACTTTAACAAATCATATCTCCGAAAGTATTGGTTTTTCATGGCACGAAGCTTCGATTAGCTTAACTGAGGATTGAATTCGGTGATTGCATAAGAAATGAACTGGAAATTGACATAGAATCTCACTGATTTGGCTATCAAGATCTGTCAAAGCTTCGAGAAACCCACCGTAAGAGATGGGAATTATATCAATGGATTCAGGATCTGCATCATAAACAAGCACATTATATTATAACCCAAAAATTAAAATATCCTATAATCCTCATAATTCTACGAAAGCTGAGGTTATTTCATTGGTCATTTTGCATTCAGTCATACTTTGTTTTCTAGAACAGGAGCTATTTTATATCATGAGTAACGAACTTTGAATAGAACCAGAAATAAATATGACATATCTCTTATCGGTTGATACGTGACATGTATGAACACAGATCATGAAATTCATAGATACAAATACGGACGTTAATTTTCGATTACAGCGTTCTGCGAAATCATGGAATTACGAATTATCATTGAAATTTTGAAAAATCAAATCTCCGAAAGTATTAGCTCATTGAAGTTGAAAATTATATCAATGGAATCTTATGATGAAACATCATCTCAAAAACTTGAATTTGTAATTTGTAATGTAAAAAAAAAATTTTGTCCTACTCAACCAACACTCATCAAAATTTTAGCCAATAACGAACGCAACCGAGATATTTATCTCCCAAACCTACTCTGAAAATGTCAACTGTCTAGCTCCTTCCGTTCGAGAGTTATCGTGTTAACGGTTGGCCGGACTGGCCGGACAGAATCGATTTCGACCACGGATTCTCCTGATCAGTGAGTCGAACCAAATCGTTTTAGACCATTTTCATTCAAACATTCGAAAATTATAGACATTTGGGCAAATTGATAAGCACTCTTTTCCGATGAATAAGAGCGCCTAAAATATGACGAAAATTTGAAGAAAATCAAGTTCCGAAAAAGAGAATGAATGAGCCTTGGTGAAACGAATATAGAAAATAATTAATCCCTGGAGAAAACTTGCAGGGTATTCAATTTTCAAGTTGCTGTGTATTTAAGGTTCATCTAAAATTTTTCAATTATATATATA
This sequence comes from Halyzia sedecimguttata, assembly GCA_937662695.2. NCBI lineage: Eukaryota > Metazoa > Arthropoda > Insecta > Coleoptera > Coccinellidae > Halyzia > Halyzia sedecimguttata. The sequence continues at coordinate 80,494,776 of OW569415.2, read as the reverse complement.
GTGAAGTAAGAAATAATTCATTTCGCGTTCGATGTTCAGGTTCATTGAGCACAGCCTTGACAGTGAATAATTACTAACTCAAATGACCGGCGAAATCCACATTCAATCAATTTTCGGCGTTTTTGTAAAAAGAGCGGAAAAATGTCTTTGTTCTCTGCTCACCAGGAAATCATCGCAATTTTACTGGATAATTTTTATCAGATTTATAAATGATTTTGACCTTGTTACCATTTTATCCTCACGAATATTGTCTTCGAATCTCGATGTTCTCATTTTGAAACTGGATTTACAAGGGATGCAAATAATGTGGCAACCTTGATATTTGCGCTCTCGTATCAGCAGGGCGCTTCCTTTCGACATTATATCTGTTTTTTTGCGATATCTGTACCGAAGACTGTCTGAAATTATTACATGCCTATCAGTGAAGAATATGTGGTCAAATATTATTCCATCCATCCTACCATTTGTATACACAATCACTTCCAAAATATATAACTAAAGGCGGGTTTGTACAGCACCACCCAAGTTCTTAAAAGAAATGCCATTAAATGGTACACAGACGGTTCAAAAACCACTACAGGAGCTGGCGCTTGTCAATCATGAATATCTGCTATAAAAACTAGAAATGTGTGGCATAAGGGATGTAATGCTTAGGCTGTTCAAAAGTTATCTGGCGGACCGACAACAAAGAGTAGCGATTTCTATCGACTCATCCGAGTATATTTCAGCAGATGTGACTGTCAACATTGGTGTACCGCAGGGAAGCATTCTTGGACCTTTATTGTTCCCATTATATATTAATGATCTTCCTGATGTGCTTGCTGATAATTCTATGGGTTCCATCATATATGCGGATGATACTAATATTTTGGTCACATCAAAAGACAAATTCAATATAGTTTCCAGGTTGAGCGGTGCAATGGCGGTCATAAGTGGGTGGTGTCATGGGAATGGACTCACACTCAATACAAGTAAAACCAACGCCATAATTTTTCGAGGTGGTGCAAGCTCAGAATCATTGAGAAATTTTAATTTCAATGGACAAATCTTACAGATTACTGATATGTGCAAGGTACTGGGCATCTTGGTTGACCAGCAACTCAAATGGAAACAACAGTGTGAGAGATTGTCCAATAGGCTCTGTGGTCTACTCTCTGCTCACACTCAGGAATCAAGTGGGCCGTGACGTCTTAAGAACAGTGTACTTTGCTAGCTTTCAGGCAGTAATGGATTATGGTATCACCCTATGGGGTAACAGTACATCTGCTGAGCGGGTATTCATGGTTCAGAAGCTTGCTATCAGGGCAATGTATGGATTGAGGAATAGAGAGTCATGTCGGGGAAGATTTAGAGAAAACAATATACTTACCTATTCTGGTCTGTATGTCTATAAGTTGCTAAATTTTCACATTAAGCATAACCATTATTTTGAAGACTCTAAAAATCATGATGCAACTAGACGAATCACTAAGCATTTCTATCCATTGCATTCCCGAAGCCTAACTGAAAATAGTACGTATTATTTGGCTATAAAACTTTTTGAATCTCTTCCAAAGCGAATTAAAGAACTCGAGAACTATAAGACCTTCAAGAAGGAAACCTACCATCCCATACTAAAATGCGAGCCATACTCAGTGAGGGAATTTTTAAGCAATTGTGTAGACATCTGATTTGACGTATTTTACTTATATTGTTTGTATTATAATATCTTATGTACAAAACAATGTCTGTGAAGATGAATAAATTTTATTATTATTATTATATGGGCCAGGCACCAAATGCTCACTATCGCTAGGCTCCTATCCGATCATCTTTCAGGCAGAAGTACTTGCAATAGAAAGATGCGTGGAAATAAACCTAGAAAGAAACTATCAGAGATGTGATATAGCAATCCACTCTGACAGTCAAGCTGCTATTAAAGCTCTGAGCTCACATGTTATCGAATCCAAGATAATATGGGAGTGTCGAAGAAAATTCAATGAAGTAGGCAAGAACAACAGAGTCTCCAAGATCTGAGTTCCTGGTCAAGCGGGAATCATAGGAAATGAGGAGGCCAACACACTGGCCAATAAAGAAGGACAAACCCCCTTTATTGAAACGGAACCCTACTGTGGGGTTGGTAGATACACCTACAAAAGTGAATTTGGGATGAAAGAAGAAAATGAAAGAGTTATTTTCTGGAGACCTCTTCCCGGAATGTATCACTACAAGAAATTCCTTCAGATCTTTGATACTGTCAGATCCAAGAAATTCTTGGACCTCAGTTAGAACACGCTGCACCACCTCACTGGCTTCCTCACAGGGCACTGCCGCCTTAGGAAGCATATGATGAGATTAGGGCTAGCAGAAACTGACGAGTGTAGATTCTGTTGGGAGGAGGATGAAACTCCTGATCAGCTGATAACGGAATTCCTCGCCATCTCAAACCAACGCAAGGAATGCTTTAGGAAGAAATCTGCAGGAGCGAAGACGTAGCCTCCTTGTAGCTATTCCAGATACTGGAATTCATGAGAACTCTGGAACTGGAAGACGAGCTGTAGATGGTGATGACATCGACAGCTCTGACGGGGGGCACATAAACCTTTGCGACGAGATATTTTTTGGCGCTCTTATTCATCTGAACAGAGTGCTCATCAATTTGCCCAATATCTGTAATATTCGGATTTTTGGCTGAAAATGGTCTTCAACGATTTGGTTCGACTCACTGATCAAGAATCCGTGGTCGAAATCGATTCTGTTCAGCTGGCCGGCCATCCGTTAACACGATAACTCTCGAACGGAATGAGCTAGACAGTTGAAACTTTAGGAGTATGTTAAAAGGATCGGTTTTTACAGAAGATCTGAAACAAAATAAGAAATAAGAATGAACCAATCAAATTGCAGTTTTGTGAAAATTTTATGAAAGTTCTGTGTATTTCATTCTTTGAGCATGCGCATTGTCATTTTCCGAACAAAATGACATAAAATAAGAAATAAACATGAAAGTTGGCCAGCTTTACTTCTCATTCTTATTTCTTATTTTATCTTATTTCGTGTTTAAATGCTCTCCTAGAAATGTACATGTTCAACTTTCTTATTTTATATTAATTTATTTATATTTCATTTTATTTGCTGTAATAACCCTCCTTAAAAGACTGAGTAGTTGTAGGTTGAGTTGAAAGCTGAAATGGTAAGAAATTCAATGATAATTTATACAAACTCAAATGAAAAAACATATACAGTGAGCATCGAACGCATGGAATAAGAGATTTATATTCTCCCTTTTCAGGAATAGTGATAAATGGATTTTGATAGGTCAAATTAATTTATTGGTGCTCTTGTTCCTCGGAACAGAGTGCTTACTGTTATCATTTTGCACAGATGTCTGTAATTTTCGAATTTTTGGATGAAAATGGTCTTAACCGATTTGGTTCGACTCACTGATCAAGAATCCGTGGTCAAATTGGATTCTGTCCGGTTAACACGATAACTCTTGAACGCAGTTGAAATTTTCAGAGTAGGTTTGGGTGATAAATATCTCGGTTAGGTTTGTTATTGAAAAAATCGGCGGCGTAACGAAAAAAAATATTTTTTTCACATTACAAATTTCAAATTCAATTTTTTTCAAGATGCAGTTTCATTATAAGAATCCACCGATATCATTTCCAACTCTAACAAGCTAATACTCCCGGAGATATGATTTTTTAAAATTTCAATAATAAATCGAAATTCTATAATTTTACAGAATGCTGTAATCGAAAATTAATGTCCGTATTTGTATCTATGAATCACATGATCTGTGTTCATGAATATCATATTATCTACCGATGAGAGAAATGCCATATTTATTTATGGTTCTATTCAAAATTCGTTACTCCTGTTCTAGAAAACACACTATGATTAAATGCAAAATGACAAATGAAATACTCAACTTCAGCTATCGTAGAATTAGGAGGATTATAGGATATTATAATATTTGGGTGATAATATAATGTTCTTGGATAATCCATATGATGATGGAAATATATACTTTAGTAAGTTAATCAAATTGGGTTCAGAATATCTTCAGTGAAAACAAAACTGAAACCCAAGGGTTTCCGAGTAATAATTTCGTTTTCAACCAATATAAATCCGATCGAATTGAAATTTGGTGAGTAGTTGTAGAATATGAACCTAAGCACGTTTGTGAAATTTTGTGAGAATCGTATTGCTAGAAAATTACTAAAAAATTATTAAAAAAAATATATATATATATATAATATTTTTGTTGTCACGATAACCTGAGAACGGAAAGAGATAGTGGCTTGAAGTTTTCAGATTACGTTGTGCATCTGAATTTACCATGGTAAATTCGAATTGAGAGTGTCCAATACAGGAGATTAGACAATAGGACATACGCGCAAAAGCGCCTGACTTCAAGTCAGTGCTTGAACCAATTTTTAATAGATCGATTTACTGAGATTTTTAGGGCCAGGAGAACCTGCCGTCCCCGACTATCCGATGAAGCTTGTCGGTACAGCTAGTTTCATATAAATCCATTAATCATTTCGTTTATTCTACTCCTAATTTTGAACCCCTCAATGTCAATGGATCCGGATGCAGATACCGATCGAGGTTGGTACTCGAAAGTTGTGGGTGGGTTACATTTTATTTTTATACGCACGACTCGAGATCATAGAGGTAATAACCGAAATCGATTAAACATTGATCATTCCAAGTTTGTAGTTCTCAATATCTCAAACATAAAGTTGTTTGTTGTTGTTGTCCGATAAAATTCGTATTTTATTCATTCGTTAATTTTATATTACTGGATATTTTTCACATTTTGTTTGAAAACACCCTGAAGGAATGTTGGTTAGCGGCCAGTTCAGTGGTGGGCAACAACGCTAAATTGAAAGTGTTTTTACTGAGGGTCCTCTGGAAGAGTTGAAATCTCAGTTGGTTGAGAGACTGTCCTCTGTTGCCAGAGTAAACTGCTGCAGTGAATTTCACTCCAGCATCAGCAACCTGGTCAGGAGTGGCTTTCTGGTCGAGGAAACTCGAGATAACACTTAGTAGGTCAGGATTTTTCGCAACAATTTCTAAGAATTTGATCTAGCCTTGTCGGAAAAACGAGGAAGTCGTGTCACATCCGCTGAAGGCATGGAGAAACAAGATGTGTCTTTTTGCATCTAAGGATAGCTTGCTGTTGTTAGGATTATAGATCACGGTTTGCTGATTGCCCTTCCCGCGTTTCATAAGGAATATGTTGTCAATTAACTGTGACTGATCTTCGCTGTTAAGTAATCTTTGGTCAGTCAGCAAAACTATTAAATCTGCGTCCTTTCCACAATGAACACATTCTCACCATACCTTAATCTTTCCACCGCAGTAGCAACAATCATGGTATCTGCATCCTCAACGGCCTATCTAACTTGAATGCCTGCACCTATGAACTTGGCCATGAGCATCGCAATTAGGCGTTTCTTGTTGTTTTCGCAAGGAATCGTTCTTGGGGTGTTTCTTCCAATCATTTCTACACTGTTAAGAGATACACTTTATTTTTATTGAGGAGAAACCAACTTAGTTATGTGACACGTAGAGATCAATTAAGTACTCAAAAAAAATCATAAACTAACTGCCGGTTTCATAATAAGTTTTAAAGTCTCTTTAAATTTAAAGCATCCTTTAGTTGGACATTTTGAACCAAAATGTCAATATAGAGGATACTTTAAATTTAAAGGGACTTTAAAACTTATTATGAAGCCGGCCATGAGTAAATAAAGTTATGAATACCTAGTATTATTAAAATTAGTTCCCACTTATTTAAAATAACTTGAGGTTTAAATTTAGTTGATTACGTTTACTTTTGCTTGAAAAAAGGCAAAAAGTGAGAAGTTTTGAGTTCAGACGAAGTTTCCTGTGTTGGACAGCCTTATCGGAATGGCGCTACGGAATCTTTCGGCTTGAAATTCATATTTTAGTAATGGAGGGAGCGAATTTCAGTTTCCAAAACGCATCTATTTAATAATTGAATTTCCTAAAAGCTTAGTCCTATGATATTTTTCAATCGGTGCAGTCTTTTTCGACCTAAAAGCGTTAGAAGTTGAGGTTTGTCAACTTTTAAGCTAAGTTTGTAAAAGTTGCTCATCTTTGACGGGTGATTGCGGCTGAACTGCTAAACCGATTTCGTTTGTTTTGAACACCATTAGACGCTAAAGGATTGTTCTTCAACATTTAAACGTGTACTTCTCGAGTTACAAGTGAAATAATGAAAAATTGGTTCAAGCACTGACGTGAAGTAAGAAGCTTTTGCGCGAATGGACAAGAGAACATACACCCAAAAGCTTCTGACTTCACGTCAGTGCTTGAACCATTTTTTTTTCGATGATTTATTAAAAATTTTCTAGTGCTATGATCCTCACGAAATTTTGCGAGAATTTTCGCGTTGGTATTCTACAACTAAAAACCATATTTGAATTGGATCAGATTTGTAATTTTTTCAGTTATTGAGGAAATAACAACCAAATTTCAGATTGATATAACTCCAAAACCATACTATCGATTATGCTAGTTAACGCACTTAAATGTCGTATTCAGATGCACAATCTACCCTGAAAACAGCAAGTCGCTATTTCTTTCCGTTCTCAAGGAATCATGAGATACATAATATTTTTTCGTAATTTTTTAAAAATTTTCTAGTGGTACGGTCCTCACAAAATTTTACATACGTCTTCATGTCAATATTCTACAACTAGTTACCAAGGTTGAATTCGATCGAGTCTATATTTTTTATGTTATCGAGGAAATAATATTCCTGATGGGTATAACTCCGAAACCGTTTGTCCGATTATGGCCAACAGCGAACTTAATTCTCCCATTCAGATGTGCAACCTATCCTCAAAATTGCAAGTCCCTATCTCCTTTCGTTCAAGAGTTGTCGAGGCAACGATCACCCATCCAGCTGCTGAACTCACACAAGGCTGCTCGGATCTCCAACAGTATAGATCCAATCATGTTCAAACTTGGAACTTGGTAGTGGAGTTAGGTTCTGAAGGCTCTCGCGAAATTTCAGCGATGGCGGACAAATGGTTTTTGATATCTTGAACTTGAACTTGAAAATTTCAAGTCCCTATTTCTTTCCGATCTTAGGTTATCGTGACGTAAATAATATTTTTCATAATTTTTTAAAAATTTTCTAGCGATACGATTCTCACAATATTTCAGAAACGTCCTTAGGTTTCTACAATTCTACAACCACTCACAAAGTTTCAATTCGATCCGATAAGTATTGGTTGTAGACAAAATTATTACTCGGAAACCATTGTGCCGAATATACCCATTAACGAACTTGTCCGTCGTATTGGGATACGCCACCTACCCTGGAAATCTCAAGTCGCTATCTCTTTCCGTTCTCAAGTTATCGTGGCAACAGCCGGCCGGACACAATCAAATTTGGACTCGAATTCTTGATCAGGGAGTCGAACCCAATCGTTAGAGACCATTTTCGGCGAAAAATCGAAATTTACAGACATTTGGGCAAAATGATAACGCGATGTTCCCCAGAACATACGCGCAAGAAGTGAGAAAATTTCGCGGTTTTCAGGCTCTCAAATCTGAAGCACAAACTAAAAACCGTCGTAAACTCAGATAACCAGTATTCATGACCCCCAAAAGGGGTTGAAACGATTTCCAGCTCTGGAGCAATTTTTAGGTGCTAACACTAACTTTCCTGGGCTTAATAAGTCTGAAGATTTTCAGATTGCCAACACCATTTCAAGGATGATAAATGGATTTATTATTATATTTTGAAATTTCGGATCATTGCGCTATTTAGATGACGAACCACATAATTGTTCAAACGAAAATATAAATTAATGAGGAGTAATTGTCGAAGTCTATTTCTCCCGATTTAAATATCAGAAATAAAAATTACCTCAATCAACTTTCAGTTTTAATATGGCACTAATTCTTTCATAGCTATGTCATTTCCGGGCCAATAAAACTCAGAATGGAGAACCATTTTTTTTCGTGAAATCAGAAATATGAACATTCCTTCACTCCAATTCAACGCATGTGGAATAGTGGAATTATACGACGCTATAAAATTTTATTTTATACCGCAACCAATATCATCGAAATCTTTAGAATTTACCTCAATGCATAATGATTATATGACATAAAATTGAAATACGGAGCAAGAACTTGACAAAGCAATCGAAACTAAGGTTATCGTTTGAAACATTACACTGGCATAAGGTTCATGTAATAATAATTGATATGATAGTCTTTCGGCGGATAGAATTGCAAATCTACAACCTTCCAGGTAGCCTTCAACTTCACCTTTCATTTAATGGTTCATTGCAGATTTGTATCACTGATGTCATGAAGTTTCTAACAATAGAAAAAAGTGGCTGGCCACTAAGAAACTATTATTCCGATTCCTATTGAATGTTGTATTGTGCAAGATAATCGTTGCAATGCAGGGATGCCAATATCATTATAATATTTGGAAATCGAGTGTGTTATACAGTGTGAAAAAGCCAAATGGAATGAATTCATTAACTTGGTTACTGTACATATTTATGGAAAATCGAAACACAAATTCAAATTTTGAATTGTCATTCTTCTTCGTAAAAATGCGAACCCTCCTTCAACCCTCTTCGAACGACAGGTACAACCCCCAGTTTTTCAAATAGGGCTTATGCATGATACATCGTTTGAGAGGTAGCGTCATTCTCTATTCAGAAATTATTGTTACCGCTTCCAAGTTTAGTGCAAAACTCGAATAGAAAAACATAAAATCATATGATTACCGAAATTAAAATATTCCCTCGAATATTCCCAAATCTTAGTAGAATAATAATAAACTCATTTGCCTTCAAGATGTGATAGAAATAAAATGAAAAAAAATGGTTCAAGCCCTGTGGACAGGAGCTTTGGCGCTCTTGTTCAAACTTTGACACATCAAATCTCCGAAAGTATTGGTTTCTTAGACTTGGGAATGATATCAATGTATTTATTATATTGAACTGCCTCATAGATGAAATTCAATTCAAATAATAGTTTATTTATCAAGATTAAATGAGCAATCTGAGAATGAGAACTGCACCATGGAAGAAATCAAATTAAAATAGCTGAAATGAATCTGACTCTCTGTTATAGAACAGGATGACATGTACGAGTATGAACACAGAGCATATAATAAAGCTTAGATAGAATAATTATAGCATTCTGTGAAAACATAGAATTAAGATTCATTATTGAAATTTCGAAAAATCATATCTCCGAAAGTATAAGCTTGTTGTAGTTAAAAACAGACAAATTGTATCTCCGACAGTATTGGTTTCTCAGAGTTGGGAATTATATCAATGGATTCTTATGAAAGAGCTTCATCTTAGCAGAAATTGAATTCAAACATCGTAGAAAAATTTAAATTCAACAAGAGTGCCAAAAATTATCAATCGAAAACCAATAGACGAATTCTACCCAACAACGAACTCATGCGAGATATTCATTCCTCAATCCACTCCAATACTCCAATACACCAATATTCCAGTTTTGTTTTTAGTGGAGATATTCTGAGCTCAATATTATTAACTTACCATTACCATTCCCATCATCATATGGATTGACCATCGGCATGAAAATATCAACCAACTAAAAGTATGATATTATATTATAATTCACATATTTCTACGATTGCTGGAATGAATGAATTAGACAACGTCATATCTCAGGAAAATAAGTTGACATTATAACAATTCATAGAATACCCACAGAATAATGAAATCATTCTGTGAAAACATAGAAATACGATATATATTGAAATTTTGAAAAATCATATCTCCGAAAGTATTAGCTTATTAGAGTTAAAAATGATATCAATGGATTCTTATGGTAAAACTGCATATTAAAAAAAAATTAATTTGGAATTTGTCATGTACATTTTTTTTGTTACTCCGAAACCATCTGTCCGATTTCTCCCAATAACGAACTTAGCCGAGATATTTATCTCCCATTCCTACTCTGAAAACTTCAACTGTCTAGCTCATTCCGTTCGAGAGAAATCGTGCCTACGGCACGGCACAGGCCGGCCTGCCGGACCGGCCGACAGAATGAATTTCGACCACGGATTCTTGATCAGTGAGTCGAACCAAATCGTTTAAGACCATTTTCATCGAAAAATTCGAAAATTGCAGACATTTGGGAATATTGATAAGCACTCAATTCCGAGGAACTAGAGCGCCAAAAATAAAAAATGGGTTCAAGCCCTGTGGACAGGAGCTTTCTGGCGCTCTTGTTCAAACAGACAAATTATATCTCCGAAAGTATTGGTTTCTCAGAGTCGGGAATTATATCAATGTATTCATATGATAGAACTGCATCATAAAGGAAGTTCAATTCAAATGATAGTTTATTTATCAAGATTAAATGAGCAATCATGAGAATGAGAACTGCACCATGGAAGAAATCAAATTAAATCTGGCCAATTTTGCCCTATAACGAACTTAACCGAGATATTCATCTCCCTAACCTACTCTGAAAATTTCAACTACCTAGCTCATTCCGTTCGAGAGTTATATCTATGTCTATGGATGAAAAGCAGTCTCACTACTCTTAGATCTCTTACCTCATGTTCCGTTCCGAAATGTAAGACTATTCTGAGAAAAACTAATTACGGAGCAAACAACTGAGATTTTTCTCACTTCGCTCACAATTCTTCGATTGATTAGATAATGACATGTCTCAGGAAAATAAACTGACATTATGACAATTCATGCATAGAATAATTATATCATTGTGTGACAACGTTGAAATACGATTTATTATTGAAATTTTGAAAAATCATATCTCCGAAAGTATTAGCTTGTTAGAGTTAAAAATGATATCATTGGATTCTTATGGTAAAACTGCTTATTGAAAAAAAATTAATTTTGAATTTGTTTTGTAGAAAAAAAATATTTTTTTTGTTACTCCGAAACCATCTGTCCGACTTTGCCCAATAACGAACCTAGCCGAGATATTTATCTCCCAAACCTACTCTGAAAATTTCAACTGTCTAGCTCATTCCGTTCGAGAGTTATCGAACCATATCGTTTAAGACCATTTTAATCGAAAAATTCGAAAATTACAGACTTTTGGGCAAATTGATAAGCACTCAGTTCCGAGGAATTAGAGCGCCAAAAATAGCTTTTCGGGCTACATTTTTAGGGGGCTGTATCTAAGCAGGGGCTGTCCAAAAAAATTTATATGAAAGTACCACCCTAATTTTTGACAAGAAATCACCTCTTAAATTTTTCCCACTGGCACAGGTACATTCAAAAGTGAATATTTTTACATGAATTCATCCACAATAGAACACACAGTCTGGTGAACGTGCTCTTGACTTAGCCACCACCTACCAGAATTGCGCTAGTAATTTTCAATGGCTTCCAGAGGTTTGCCCGTTCGTGAACTCCACCATTTTAAAAATGTTAATCCTGACTGATGTTTCGACGTTGACATGTCTTGAAAAACGTTCAAGGGTGTGGTCCTATTACACAAAATTGATATATCCCTGTTGGAAAACACAATGTGTATTCACTAAAATTTTCAATATTTTAATGAATCATAAAATTTGATGTGGAGATTGTTGAAATCGTTTCATTCATTTTTGGAAGAAATTCAGCAAGGACTGAAATCAAATCGTAAAAATTTAACTATTACCACTTTATTGCAAGATTTTGCGAACAACATCGCTACCCTTCAACAGAGATTTTATGTGTACATAAACTAGTCATGAATAATCTGATTTTTCGATGTTCCCGTCATCGGTAATAACATATACTACTCCACAAAAGTTTAGCAAATTCAGAAATTTTGTGACCGTTCCATAAGTTGTCGATTCTTATTCACCAAATGTTCATTTATGATAAATCAACTCGTTTATAACTGAATGGTTTTTTTGCTCCTCGATTGATAACTTCATCAGTTTCAGGCAAGTTTTTGTCGTTTGCGTTCCTGAGAATTTTGGATCAGTTATCGTTTTACGTTCTCACAATAGTCTTCGATTCAAAATCTGATTTTTGCCGTTCTAGTTCCTCGGAACTGAGTGCTTATCAATTTGCCCAAATGTCTGTAATTTTCGAATTTTTCGATGAAGATGGTCTTAAACGATTTGGTTCGACTCACTGATCAAGAATCCGTGGTCGAAAATCATTCTGTCATCCGGCCTTAGGCACGATAACTCTCGAACGGAATGAGCTAGACAGTTGAAATTTTCAGAGTAGGTTTGGGAGATAAATATCTCGGCTAAGTTCGTTATTGGGCAAAATCAGACAGATGGTTTCGGAGTAACAAAAAAAAAATTTTTTTTTACGAAACAAATTCAAAATTAAATTTTTTTCAATAAGCAGCTTTACCATAAGAATCCAATGATATCATTTTTAACTCTAACAAGCTAATACTTTCGGAGATATGATTTTTCAAAATTTCAATAATAAATCGTATTTCAACGTTGTCACACAATGATATAATTATTCTATGTATGAATTGTCATAATGTCAGTTTATTTTCCTGAGACATTTCATTATCTAATCTATCGAAGAATTGTGAGCGAAGTGAGGAAAATCTCAGTTGTTTGCTCCGAAATTAGTTTTTCTCAGAAAAGTCTTACATTTCGGAACGGAACATGAAGTAAGAGATCTGAGAGTAGTGAGACTGCTTTTCATCCATAGACATAGATATAACTCTCGAACGGAATGAGCTAGGTAGTTGAAATTTTCAGAGTAGGTTAGGGAGATGAATATCTCGGTTAAGTTCGTTATATGGCAAAATTGGCCGGATTTAATTTGATTTCTTCCATGGTGCAGTTCTCATTCTCATGATTGCTCATTTAATCTTGATAAATAAACTATCATTTGAATTGAACTTCCTTCATGATGCAGTTCTATCATATGAATACATTGATATAATTTCCAACTCTGAGAAACCAATACTTTCGGAGATATAATTTGTCTGTTTTTTTTTTCAATGATGCCTAGGCGTAAACTTAGTGCGATCAAAACTAATAGGGCTATTGATATGATCGAGGCAGGACACAATCCGAGAGATGTTGCGAACTTGTTTCAAGTTAGTGAAAGCGTAGTTTCCCGGCTCGTCCATCGATATCGAGGAACTGGAAACGTGACCGAAAGACAGAGAAGTGGATGCACAAGATCTACCACTCCTGCACAAGATCGATTTCTGAATGTGCTGCAGACAATCATAGCAGATTGTCCATGTATTCCTGATATTTGAGTAGGTAGTGGATTACGAACAAATTATTTTATTATTTAAAAATATATTAATAAAATACTATCCTCTTGTCATGATTTAAAATTGAATAGTTCATACCACTAACACATTATTTTCTGTATTAACTTAACTTAACTCAAGAAAAAATGATTGAGACACAAATGTAGATCCATATTTCAGTATTTTTTTGCTAGCAACATTATGAAAATACTGTATATAGGAACATGTCTCACTACCACTACTTAAGGAAGTAAAAGATAATATTAACCACAGTGGTCAACGAACAGTAATTTCTTTTGATGATGCCATTATGTTCTTCTTTCCTATTGCCTCCATAAACTAGAGCAAAACAGTCTTGTGTATATTCACAAATTCAAGAATCGAATACTTGCTTTCCAAGAGAAAATATTTTCAAACAACGAATTGACAATCTCTAATAGCTAGAAAAGATGACATTTATGAATAGTGAACACAGACAGATTCTGTGTTCACATCCTGTGAATACATAGAACTGATGATGTATTATTGAAACTTTGAAACATCATATCTCCGAAAGTATTAGCTTGTTAGAGTTGAAAATGAAAACAATGGATTCTTATGATGACACTGCATCTTAAAAAAATTGAATTCAAAAGTTATTATGTAAAAAAAAATATTTTTCTTCGTTACTCCGAAACTATTAGAACGATTTTGCCCAATAACGAACTTAGCCGAGATATTTATCCCTCAAACCTACTCTGAAAATTTCAACTGTCTAGCTCATTCCGTTCGAGAGTTATCGTGTCAACGGCCGGCCGGACAGAATCGATTCCGACCACGGATTCTTGATCAGTGAGTCAAACCAAATCGTTCAAGACCATTTCCAACCAAAAATTCGAAAATTACAGACATTTGGGCAAATTGATAAGCACTCTGATCCGAGGAGCAAGAGCACCAAAAATGGAAATATATTCTTTCGTGAGATACATAATCAAATTGGGTTCAGAATATCTCCAATAAAAACTAAACTGCAATATTGTCTAAGTTATAATTGATATAATATAATTTTCAGAGTATATTTGAGGAATGATTATCTCGGATGAGTTCGTTATTGGGAAGAATCGGTCTGTTTGAATTTAATTTTTTTCATTATGCAGTTCTATCGTAAGAATCCATTTATATCATTCCCAGAGACCAATAATTTCGGAGATATGATTGGTCAAAGTTTGAACAAGATCGCCAAATCTCCTGTCCACAGGGCTAGAACCAATTTTTCTGACAAAGAATCAGCTCTTAAATTTTGTCTGTGTGGTGATTGCCCTCTTAAAGTAGTGACCACCCGCCAGAAATTGCGGTAGTAATTTTCAATGACTTCCAGAGGTTTGCACGTTCGTACTTGCATGTTAAACATGTTAATCCAGACTGACGATTTGATGTTGACATATCCTGAAAAACGTTCAAGGGTGTGGTCGTATTTAACAAAATTGGTAAATTATGTCCCAATATATGTATTCACTAAAATTTTCAATAGTTTAATTAATTCGCCCCAGAGGTTATGTGTGCATAAACTCGTCATGAATAATCATTCTGATTTTTCAATGTTCCCATAATCGGTAATAACACTTGTTGTACTACGCCCCGCTGAGATCAGCTGGATTTATTTCCAGAACAAATTAATTACTTACACTGCTCGAAAACAGAAATGGAGTTATAGAAATATCAAGATCATAAAATTGCATTGAAATCAATTGAATTGTAAAACAGACAGAGAATGACATTTGGGTGTAAAAATAATACTAGGTACGTGTTTATCGGGATAAATAATATTTTTGACATTGAATACATCATTAAGAGTTGACAGACCGTAACTTCTAGAAGAATTGAAACTTATTAAAATTCAATGGACTTGGGTATTCATTCATCTTAGTAGACAGTTTTCTGCATATTCACTTGAATCTGCATTGATTCGATTTCAATTGGTGTCAGGTGTTGCTAATGAGTTAAATTGTACTTAATAAATGAATGAATTTATTTATCATTCGATGAACACATAGACATAAAATAACATGTTATTCTATGTCTATGGATGAACATTGTTGCTTAACCGCTGGAAACACATTGATGCTTGTAATACATTTTTTGCGCGCATGTCCTAGCTAGGGGATAGCTTACTATCGTTTTGCTCAAATGTAATTTTCGAATTTTTCGCCGAAAATGATCTCAAACGATTAGGTTCGAGGCAGAATTCGGGGTCAAAACTGATTCTGTCCTTTTTTTACGTAGCCAAGATAATTATCGAACGGAAAAGATAGTGAATTTGATATTTACCATGGTAAATTCGAATTAGGTGTCCAATACAGGAGAATGGACAACATAATTTACCATGGTAAATTCGTTAAAGGGTGTCCAATGCAGGAGAATGGACAATAGAACATACGCGCAAAAGTTCCTGACCTCACATCAGTGCTTAAACAATTTTTTTTTCGTAATTTTTTTCAAATTTTCTAGGGGTAGGTACGGTTCTTACAAAATTTTTATTTTTCGTCATTTTTTTAAAATTTTCTAGGGGTACGGTTCCCAACAAATTTTAAACACGTCTTTATGTTGATTTTCTACTACTAGTTACCAAGCTTCAATTCGATCGAATATTTATTTTTTGAGTTATCGAGGAAACAATATTCCAGGTGGGTATAACTCGGAAACCGTTAGACCGATTATGCCTAAAAACGAACTCAACTCCTCCATTCGGATACGCAACCTACCCTGAAAATTGCAAGTCCCTATCTCCTTTCGTTCGAAAGTTATCGAGGCAACGGTCACCCATCTACTGAACTCGCACAAGGCTTGGCAGTAGAGTTAGGTTCTAAAGACTCTTGCAAAATTTCAGCAATTTCATACGAATAGTTACTGATATATAGATTTTTTTTCAATTTTCAATGATTTCTCAAAAATTTTCTACAAATACTATCCTCACGAAATTTTGCAAGAATTTTCGCGTTGGTATTCTACAACTAACAACCATGTTTGAATTCAATCGGTTTTGTATTTTTCAAGTTAGTGAGGAACAAAAAACAACCAAATTTCAGATGGCTATAACTCTAAAACTGTTTGGCTGATTATTCTTATAAACAAACTCAAATGTCGCATTCAGCTGCACAACCTAACCTGAAAACTTCAAGCCGCTATCTCTTTCCGTTCTCAGGTTATCGTGACAACAAAATATGTTTTAATAATTTTTTAATAATTTTCTAGAGATACGATTCTCACAAAATTTCACAAATTTAACAGTTTCCTAATATCATGAATGATTCAAAATTAGAAAACAGGAAATCTCTAGTACCTTATTTTTTGATGAAAATAAAACCTTTCCTCTCAACAATTATTGCACCTTATCCAGATTACCTTAAAGGTATTGACAATAATTGACGTGTGTTGAAATTTGACAGGATCGATTGTCAGTGCTGACTACCACAAAACGAAAAATATAACTCGAAACAATGCGGGAATGAGTTCATTCTAGCACTGTTTTTAGTGCTGGAATGTACTCATTACGATACTGAAATAGAGAAATACATTTCTGAAATGTTCGTACCTACCGTCGGGTTGTCAAAATGTACGTCATAGATAGTGTTATAGCCTACTTCAATGAACACTAGCGGGATACAGCACAAAATAATATGCTGATATATTATGTTGTTCATGTATTTGTTCTGGGGCAATCAGCAATATTTACGAGGGATGGAGTCTTTAATTTGAGGAATTCGCATGGATGGGCTGAATAAAATCCACATGCAGTATTGTTTACTCATTTGTTTATTTATTTTTCCACTGTTGATCATTTTGAAATAAAAACATTTTTAAAATCTATATTTTCCATGAAGATTTCTAAAAAATTATTTATAAGGATATCGAGAACGGCAAATTTTCAATCAATGGAACAAACAAATTTTCGAATTAAATCCTAATGTACAACATTTTGAGAACTAAGGGTAATTTCCCTGAGGAATTAAATCTTTGGACAATAATTTTGATGAGTCAACTATCGTGCAGGACACTGAGATCTACTGATTCCTATAGAAAATTTTCTGCTTTTTCCGAATATTCTAATCAAATTCTAATATTCCTTCATACAGGGTGTTGAATCTCAGCTTGCGAAAAGTTCTACATTTTTCTAATACGGACCTGGATTTTTTAAACAGTTTAAAAATTAATCGATTGACCCAGGAAAGAGTAAATTGCGTTCCAAATATCGACTGATTCTGCTGGGTGCTTCAAAAGTTGAAATCAATTGAAAATATCGGCAAATACATAAATCACCCTGTATCTCTACTATGCAGCTGATTAGACCTATCATAAATAGGTTTTTTGGACTCGTCTAGAGTAGCTCTACCTCAGGCTAACGTATGTTCATTTACCAATGCAACACCCTGTAAACAGAAATATAATGAAAATATCGAGGATAAATAAGGTTAATTCGATTCCAGAGAACGCTGTTGTGAAAAAAAATCCTTGGAAATCAATACAAATTATGATTTTGATCTAGAATTATGCAGAATATTCCATAATTCCTCGTTTAAATGGAATGAACGATGTGGGATTTCTCACAATTGTACATTTAGTCACAAAAAATATTCAAAATTGATCACACATCAGAATATTCTCATTAATTTAGTTTCAACGTCCGATGATTATTGTAAGGACTACTGGTCGAAAGAAGATGTTTTCCTTCACCAGTGATACAAGATAGCATTGACATCTAATGAATATTTATAGATTAATATTATCATTAATAAAAAAAAAATTGTTATAGATAAGGTTGAATTAGTCTCGAAGTAATTCATCATTCGTTATTGATAGCATAATTATTTCAACCTACGTGCAGTTCCCAAATCGAGCTGCTTTTAGAATATACTATTTTCGAAAATAAAAAAATATGTTGTTTTACGTAGAATTAAATAATCGTATAACAATTTATTTTTCTGTCCACAGTAGTAAAATTTATTAATCTCGGGAGGAAAATAAAAAAATTATAAACAACAACGAAACAACATCAACGAAGAAACAACTATATCGTAACGTTTCGTAGTCTATATTAGACTCCTTCGTCAGACGCTTAATGGAAATCTTTAGAATTATTTTGTTGATAGTTATTGTGAAATTCAAGAATTGTCACATTGACAGTATTTGAAAATCATAGCTACCATAGTTTTACTTTGCATAGAAATTTCCAAGTTCCTTGCCTACAAGGTAGGATCCTATCACCCCTGCTGTGGAGCCTGAACATGGTGAGCATAGACAAGAGATATATATATATGATGGTGAGCGACTGGAGTCCAGTAACTCACATATTATTTGATCCTTCTTTCAAGCTGGAGCTAAAGCCCCTTCGGAGGGGGAGAAAAGTGAAGCTGAAGTGTATGGGGCTGCACCAAATGTGAGTATTTCGTTGTCACTTGGGCAACGCACCACTATATTGCAGATGGAAGTGTTACCCATCATGACGTGTGTCGTGGAAAAAATATTTGCATGGGCTATTCCAATAGGAACATAAGAATTGACTCCAGGCTTGTGCTGGAATGCCGACAGTGCCTGGAGACCTAAGCTGCCAGAAACCACAGACCACTATAGAGATAGCTTGGAACACAGTCTGACAACGCCCCAATTTATCGTCTCTTAGAGGCATATTTCTTCAATGCGGTAGCGCTGGATATCATATATTTCCAATTTAAAACTCTAGTGAACTCATTGAATAGGTTCTCTTGCTTGTAATCACTGGATGAATAAGCAAAATGAGACACCACTTTTTCGATAAATTGATAACTACATTTCATTCTGCACAATATTATAGAGATCAAGTTGAAATAGAAACCTAGGTAGTTGTCAATTCATAGTTCAGCAAGAACCACGAGAAGGTGTAGGGTTAACTATTGGCAAACAAATTATAAACTTGAATGAAATTCTCAAAATGTATATTCCCAAACATCTATTATAGTCTATTATAAGACTAATGAGGTAGGCTAATGAAAATTGTGATAATCATAGAGTTTGTCTTGTTTTGGTTCTTACTATAATAGTGAGTTTCTGCTATCTACAAATGTTTCTGTTTATTTTCCATTCGGTGAGCAATAATATTGTAATTCGTATTTTCTGCAAAATTTTTCAAAATTAAATTTGCGAAAACAGAACAAAGTGAATTTAGAATTACTTACGAATGTAAACCACAACTAGAAGTCTCTGTGAATTCAGAATATCAATTCAATGCTATAAAGAGTAAATTCACATGAAATTATTGTTTGATCTGAACTGTGTAAAAATGTTGATAAAACAAATTGATGAATTCCGAATCTGAATCCCCATTAATAATATTTCTGTAGAAGGAAAGCAGATTAGTAAGTTGAGACCATCTGCTCGGGGTAAGATCGAAAGGAAGAATCCATTTCAAATCTCTGCAGGAAATTTGAACATTCTTAATGAATAATTTAAGATGAATAAGGTCCTTATTGTTTTCAACTGAAGCATCTACAGATGCAGACCTTTGGAAATTGAATACATATTATATAAAAATAAATAGATTCTTGGAGCTTCTTGATCTCCCATCCAGATGTATCAATTTTTGTTGAAAAATTATTAGAATAAGGGTCATCAAAATGTTTTTTTAAAATCGGAAGAAATTAAATTTCTATTTCACTCTTATTTCTAATACATCTTGTTGTCTATAGTCTCAACTGAAATGTACTCATCTCAAAGTAGAAATAATCCAAAGGAAATTTCACTATTTACACACTACAGTTTAATCACAGAACATACAAATATCCGACAATATTTACCACTGCATTGCATTAATTCACATTTGACACCGTTATACACAAAAATACCACGTAATGCCCGCGAAAAACAATAATGGTTAACTCCAGAATCAGAATTAATCGTCCATTTACAATAACAAACCTTCCACTGAATGGCCTGGCGTACGACTCAGAGCACTGTTGCCATTTTATCATCTTCCAGGCTAGAAGATATAGGGGGCTGTGCAGAAACCGAGTTGAGCTCAGGTGGATGCTGGGACACACGGGGTAAGGGAATTAAAGAGCGGACGCACTCGCTAGATAGGGCTCGGCTGTGAAAGGCGTCATTGAAAAATGACTGAAAAAATCCTTGCAAAGCACCTCGGCCTGGAACAAAACTTCGGGCCAGTGGCACAGTAAGTTAATAATGGGCTAGCCCTGCTCCTTACTAACTAAAGAAGTCCTACTACTGAGAAGGAGTAAGCTCAGGGCAGTAATTGGCCTACTAACCGGACACTGTACCCTGAGGAAGCACCTGAACAACATGGGGATTCTCCTAGAAGTCCCTGTTTGTAGGAAATGTGGGGAAGCATAGGAAGCTGTCTCACATGTCATATTTGAGTGTACAGCCCACACACGATGGACACTTCATTATGAGGGCAACGACACGACCGTGAGTGCAAGGAACCTACTTGCTAGGAAAATGGACCTTATGTAGAAATTACACCAACAAGGCAGTGGGGATGTTACATGAGACTCATATAATGTGAGCAGTGTAGGGGTTCGACTAAGACACCCTATGTGTAAAACACCGTTGAGGTTGTAAGTCTCACGTCTTTGGGTTGAATTTCAGTGATGTTAATTCTTAAAGAAGAAACTGAAGAATCGTTTATTTCTAATACTAACACCTATTTATATTATATCTAAAATTATGTCATTACTAATTGCCTAAGATTGTTGGGGTTCAGAGTCCGTTCATTCACCATAATCCATCGTCCAGGCATGGTGTCCCACTTCCAGATTGCAATTCAGCATAAGTGCTGAGTTGCGGTTGTATCGCGGACTCTGAAGAATATGGTAACTAGAGGCCCGTCTGATATTATTTTATGAATATCAGACACTATGGCAGCTAACAACCTGAGCTCAAGGGGATCAACGATGAGACCCTGTCAGCTAATAGGAATCCAACCGTTGTGTAATAAGCCTCTCTAGGCTGCAGCATGGGATACTCACACAATCGGCATAGGTCTAACACACACAAACTAACAAAGCCCTGCTGTCGAGCCTGGTCATGGATGGACTTCTGGAAATGTTGCCTATGAATGAACTTAACCGAGATATTTATCTCCCAAACCTATTCTGAAAATTTCAACTCCTAGCTCATTCCGTTCGAGAGTTATCGTGTCAGCGGCAGGATTGACAGAATCGATTAAGACCACGGATTCTAGATCAGTGAGTTGAATCAAATCGTTTGAGACCATTTTCATCCAAAAATTAGAAAATTATTGACATTTGGGCAAATTGATAAGCACTCTGTCCGAGGAACAAGAGCGCCAAATATCAGGCACCCGATGTCAGAATTTTGATTTGAATAAACGTGTTATTTAAGAAAAAACATTGGTTCAAGCACTGCGATGTCGGACTACTGCTTCCTGATATATTATAAATTTGTTTTCAATGATTTTTTTTCGATTTTCTAGTAATACGAAATTTTGTAAGCATTTTTGCGTTGGCATTCTAGAACTAATTACCATGTTCGAATTGAATCGGCATTGTATTTTTTGGGTTATTGAATAAATGATAACCAAATTTCAGATTGATATAACTCCAAAACAATTTGGACGATTATGCTAAATGATGAACTCAAATGTCGCATTCAGATACGCAATCTACCCTTAAAACTTGCAAATCGCTATTTCTTTCCGTTCTCAAGGTAACGTGAGATTCATAAAAATATTTCGTAATTTTTCTAAAATTTGCAAGTAGTACAGTCCTCACAAAATTTTACACACATCTTCATGTCGATATTCTACAAGTAGTTAGCAATATTCAATTCCTTCGAGTCTATATTTTTTGAGTTATCGAGGAAATAATATTCTAGATGGGTATACCTCTGAAACCGTTGTGCCGATTATGGCCAACAGCGAACTTAACTCTCCCATTCGAATGCGAAACTTACCCTGAAAATTGCAAGTCCCTATCTCCTTTATTTAAAGAGTTATCGAGGCAATGGTCACCCATTCAGAACTGAATTCACACTCCAACAATATACATCCGATCGTGTTCAAACTTGGAACTTGGTAGTGAAGTTAGGTTTTGAAGTCTCTCGGATTAATAGTTGCTGTTATATAGAATTTTTTTCAATGATTTTTAATGATTTTTTAAAAAATTTCTAGTAATACGATCCTCACGTTATTTCGCGAAAATTTTCGCGCTGGCATTTTGAATTGGATCGATTTCGTATTTTTCGAGTAATTGAGGAAATAACAACAAAATTTCAGATGGGTTTAACTCCAAAACCGTTCGGCCGATTATGCTCATAAACAAGCTCTAATGTCATATTCGGATGCACAACCTAACCTAAAGATTTCAAGTCGCTATCTCTTTCTGTTCTCAGGTTATTGTGACATAAAAAATATTGTTTAATATATTTTTTTAAATTTTTCTAGTTATACGATTCTAACAAAATTTCACAAACGTGCTGAGGTCTATATTCTACAAATATTCACCAAGTTTCAATTCGATCGGATTCATATTGGTTGAAAACAAAATTATTACTCGGAAACCATTGAGCCGATTATGCCCATTAACGAACAGAATTAAATTTGACCCCGAATTCTTCATCGGGGAGTCGAACCCAATCGTTTGAGACCATTTCCTGCAAAAAATCACAGACATTTGGGAAAATGATAACGCGATGTTCCCCAGAACATACGCGCAAAAACCAATACCATACGTACCACATTTTTCTTCAAAAGTATTTAGGTCAAATCTCCCACAAACGCAAGAAATACAAAAATTTTGTACATCAAAAAATTCGTCTTGACGCATAGTAGCTGTATATCAAATTTCATTAGAATATCTAAAGTGATATCATGAATATTGCAACAAAATTATAAATTCACAATTTCACAAAAATCAAGGATTCGTGTAAATAGAAAATCTGAATTTCATTAATTTTCAAACTAAAAATTTTGCATCAGTTTTTTTTTAACATTGATTTTAATAAAATATTGAAATATTAAATTTATATTCTGGAGAGGACTCTAATCAATGAATTAACAAAAATAAATTTGGAATTAATTCAACTTAAAAAGTTAACAAATATCACTTGAATATTCAATCATAAAACTTAAGTAACCTTATCCTATACGAGTATATAAGCGTCCTTTACTTGTTCAAAAAATGTTCAACTGATATCGGAACTCGCTCTTCTTGAATGATATACTTGATATTTCCTTCTAGAAACTTAAAAATATTGAACTGGTATCGTAAGATTGTAATCTTGAATGATTTACTTGAAATATTTCTTTCTTCAAAATTCTTAATTGATATTCCGCCTTTATATCTGTATTCATTCGTTGAAATCCAATAAGAAATTACTGTAAAAATACTGACTTTTCTGCGAATTAATTACATACTTGAATGAATTTTTGTTTTCGTTATAATCGATTCTCTCTTCACAAACACACACACACACACTCTAATGTTTGGCGCTCTTATTGTTCCTCGAAACAGTGTTATCAATTTGCCCAAATATCTGAAATTTTCGAATTTTTGGCTGAAAATGGTCTCAAATGTTTTTGTTCGACTCACTGATCAAGAATCCATGGTCAAAATCGATTCTCTCTCGCCTTCCGGCCGGCTGTTGACACGATAACTCTCGAACGGATTAACCTGGACATTTAAAATTTTCAGAGTAGGTTTGAGAGATAAATATCTCGGTTCAGTTCGTTATTGAGCAAAATCAGCCCAAGTGGTTTCGGAGTATAAAAAAAAATTTTTTTTACATTACAAATTTCGAATTCAATTTTTTTCAAGATCCAGTTTGATCATAAGAATCCATTGTTATCATTCTCAACTCTATCGAACTAATACTTTCGGAAGTTTTTCAAAGTTTCAATAATTAATCGTAATTTTATGATTTCATAGAATGCTCGCGTTATCATTTTGCTCAAATGTCTTCAATTTTCAATTTTTTTGCCGAATAGGTCTCAAACGATGGGGTTCAACTCCCTGATGAAGAATTCGAGGTCGTGGCCTTTGTCACGATAACTTGAGAACGAAAAGAGATAGCGACTTGCGACTTCAAATTTACAGAATATATGGCACGACGGACAAGTTCGTTAATGGGCATAATCAGCCCATCAGTTTCCGAGTACTAATTTTGTTCGACCCTCTGATGAAGAATTCGAAGTCAAATCCGTCAAAGGTCGAGATAACTAATAATGGGCATAATCGGCCCAACGGTTTCCGAGTACACGTTTTGTTTTCAACCAATACAGATCCGATCGATTTGAAACTTATTGAGTAGTTGTGGAATACAGACTGAAAGACGTATGTGAAATTTTGTGGAAATCGTATCATTAGAAAATTCTAGCAAAGTTATTAAAAAATATTATTCATCTCACGATAACTTGAGAACACTGAAATATAGCAACTTGAAATTTTCAGGTTAGGTTAAGCATCCGAGTGCAACATTTGAGTTTGTTGACAGGCATAATCGGCCAATTCGTTCTGGAGTTACACCTATCTGAAATTTTGTTGTTATTTCCTCCCTTAACTCAAAAAATATTAAACCAATCCATTTTAAACATGGTAATTAGGTGTAGAATGCCAACGGGCGAATTTTTTCAAAATTCTGTGAGAATCGTTTAACTAAAATTTGTTTCAAAATCCTGAAAATTCATGGAAAAATTATATATCTCAGAAACTCTCCATCGATATCGCTGACCATTGCCACGATAACTTTCGCACATAAAGAGATAACGACTTGCAATTTTCAGGATAGGTTGCGCATCCGAATTGGTCAGTTATGTTCATTGCTGGGTATAATCGGCCAAACGGTTCCAGAGTTATACCCATATTGAATATTGTTTTCTCGATAAATAAAGATCCGATCCATCAAAAAAAAAAAAAAACTCATAAGATTTCATCAAATTCAAAACTTCATCTTAAAAATTCATTGGTTTTCCCTTACAACTCCGTGCCAACCCAAAGTAGTAAGAAGTAGTTGTAGAAAATTAAAAATATTAGATATTTATCTTATGATTATTTGAGAACGGAAAGATATGGTGGCTTGAAATATTTAGGTCGTGCATCCTAATGCGACATTTGAGATCGCTAAAAAGCATAATCGGCCAAACGGTTTTGGAGTTAAATCAATCTGAAATTTCGTTATTTCCTCAATAACTCACAAAATAGGACGCAAAAATGTTTACAAAATTTCGTGAGAATAGTATCACTAGAAAATTTTGAAAAAATCTTTGAAAAATATTCTATATATCAGAAAGTTGCAAGTTTCAATACGATGGGATCCCTATTGTTGGAGATCCGAGCAGATTTGGATGAGTTCCGATATTTTAAAAGGAATTTAAATCTAATACTCAGCAGTTGAATAAATACGGCAAGAAGATTTATGCAGTATTTTTTTTTCGTATATTATTAGATATTTAATGAATTTCAATTCCGATAGAATACATATGCCTGAATTAAAAATTTTTTGATCTTAGAAGATTTTCTTGGTACGAAAGGTATTCATATCTTATAAAAGCTGAGAAAACGGTCTCTATCGATGGTAAATTCAATTAAGATTGTCCAATAGAGGTGAATGGGCAATACAATATGCGCGCTCCTGACTTCACTTCAGTGCTTGAACCAATTACTTTTTAATTTCAGTATTCCGAGAGTAACAAAAAAAAAGTGAAATTTGGATAGAAATCGGGATAGACAAACATACATAGCGGATATAGGTAAATCTTGAATAGGAAATGATAAACCTTCGTATGCAACGTGTACCGCAATTTTTTTTCTTCCCCTTCGACCGATCCGATTCACTTTCGATGATAAGAATCTTCTAGTATGGCATTAATGTCTAACGGAGCCAATATGCGAAAAAACAATCGAAGTTGGTCTTGAAATCGTCGAGTGTGCGTATCGTAGTTTTTGCTCTAGCCATCGCAGCAGCCTCAGGAATATTATAAAAGCCAGCGCATTTGCTAGCCCGGACGCAAATATACGCAGTGAGCGGTTCCGGACGGTTGAAACGGATAAGAAACAGGGAATTTTCGTATTTTACGCGTTGTTCAAAATAGTGGTGACAACTGAAAATGTCAGTGCAACTAGAACAACATTTTCTGACCGAAAAATTCGGCAATATGAAGATCGAGAACAATGCGGTAAGGATTCGAATAAGTGAATTTTTCAAACCATTTAGCTTCTCTTTATCCAGAATATGAAATTTATTTTTAATTATCCGAACAGTTGCAAATACTGTATTATATATTCTGTGATTGAATATTTTCTTTGAAGTACACAGGAAAAGATAAAGAAGAAATGTTCTATTCCACAATGTCAATGTGGTTTTTTAGAATTTACGTTAGTTGGGTTTGATGGATCAAAAACAAGTGGGAAAGTCCTGTGGACAGGAGCTTTGGTTCTCTTGTTCAAACTTTGAAAGTGGGAAAGTCCTGTGGACAGGAGCTTTGGTTCTCTTGTTCAAACTTTGATGAATCTTATCTCCGAAAGTATTGGTATCTAAGAGTTGGGAATGATATCAATGGATTTTTATGATAGAACTGCATCATAAAAGAAATTAAATCCAACAAAGTGTAATTTCAAAAAAACAAGGGTGCCAAAAATTATTAATCCACCACCAGACCAATTCTACCCAATAACGAACTTACCTTAGATATTCATTCCTCAAATCTACTATGAAAATTATATTTTATCGAAACTTAGCCAATATTCTAGTTTATATTTCAATCATCATATGGATTATCCAAGGGTAGTGGTATACCACCCAAAAATTATAATAGCATATAATTGGTCATTTTGCATTCAATCATACTTTGTTTTCTAAAACAGAAATAAATTTGACATGTCTCTGATAGGTATAAGATGAATGTATGAACAGTGAACACATATAGAACACAGACAGATAGAATTCGCATTCTGTGAAAGCATAAAAGTTTGATGTATTATCGAAATTGAATATGAAATTTGTAATTTAAAAAAAAAATTTTTTTCTTTACTCCGAAACCATCAGGCTAATTTTGCCGAATAACGAACTTAACCGAAATATTTATGTCAAAAACCAACTCTGAAAATTTCTAACTCATTCCGTTCGAGAGTAATCGTGTTAACGACCGCACCGGCCGGACAGAATCGATTCTGACCACGTATTCTTGAACCAAATCGTTTAAGACCATTTTCATCGAAAAATTCGAAAATTACAGACATTTGGGCAAATTGACAAGCACTCTGTTCCGAGGAACAAGAACGCCAAAAATTGGTTGAAGCACTGCCGTGAAGTCAGAAGCTTTTGCGCGCATGTTCCATTGTTTATTCACGCCTCGTACGAAGTAGATCTAGCATAATTTCTGAAATGTAACATTTTTCAAGATAGCTGAAAAAATCAAAATTCAACCTCAAACTGACCAAATTACTGTTAATAATATTTTATTCACCTCTTTGGGACACTGTTATTCGAATTTACCATCTCAGCTTTTAAAGGTTATGAATACATTTTTTTTACGCTTCGGCATTTTACAAGTAATGTTGTAGAGGTAATAACAACAAAAATCAGATGTGTATAACTCCAAAATCCTTTGGCCGATTATGCCTATTAACGAACTTAAATTTTGAATTTGGATGGGCAACCTACCCTAAATATTTGCGTTCTCAAGTTATCGTAAGATACATAATATTTTTTATAATATTCTAGAGATATGATCCTAACAAAATTTTACGGACATATTTATATCGGTATTCCATAACTAGTTATCAAGCTCCAATTTGATCGGATCCGTATTTTTTGAGTTATCGAGAAAATAATATTCCAGTGGGTTTAACTCTGGAATCGTTGGGCCGATTATGCCCAACAACGAACTTAACTGTCCCATTTGGATGCGCAATCTATCCTGGAAATTGCAAGTCGCTATATCTTTCCATTCGAAAGTTATCCTGACAACGGTCACTCAACCAAGGCTGCTCGGATCACCAACAATATAGATCCGATCGTGTTCAAATTTGGAACTTGGCTGTAGAGTTAGATTTTCAAGACCCTCGCAACATTTCAGCGATGTCGGACGAATAGTTTCTGATATATAGATTTTTATTCAATGATTTTCATTGATTTTTAATAATTTTCTGGTTATATGATCCTCACGAAATTCCGCAAAAATTTACAGGTCCGCATTCTACAACTAACAACTTCCTTTTGAATTGCATCGGTTCTGTATCTTTTGAGTTATGAAGTAAATAACAACAAAACCATTTGTCCGATTATGCCTATGAGCAAACTCAAATGTTGCGTTTGGATGCACATCCTACCCTAAAAATTGCAGGTCGCTATCTTGTCCCGTTCTCAAGTTATCGTGAGCTGAATAATATTTTTTTCAAAATATTCTGGTCATACGATCATCAGAAAATTTCACATTCGCCTTTATGTCGATATTCTACCACTAGATACCAAGTTCCAATTTGATCAGATCTGTATTGATTGAAAACAAAAATTTTACTCGGAAACCGTTAAGCCGATTATATCGTCGCATTTGGACGCTCCACCTACCCTGAAAATTTCAAGTCATGATGAAAACGGATTATAGCGGATTTCTCAGATGGCTCATTTACAGTTGCTCTTTGGGTAAATACAAAATTTCAGCGAAGTCTGGTGGTATCGGATATACAGAATTTTTCTTGAAATATTTTGTTTTGTTTCTGGCGGTATGATTCTTATTTGGGGTTGTTTTTCTTCACCTGAATGATGAATTTCAACTAGATCGGATTTATTGTTTGGTAATAATCTACAGGGTGTCCCAAAAATTCCACGCGAAAGTGACACTGGAGATAGATTGGCATTAGGTCTATCAGATAGCATCAACATGACCTCAGTAAAAGTCCGCTGGTTTTCGAGATATCACCACTTTTGTTATTTTTTAAAAATCTCCAGTTTTCATGGTATATCGATACGGAGCTCGTGTCTAATTAAATCGAGGTCGCTGATCACGAATATGCAATTAGTTTTTCCCTAAGTGGCGTACTTTATGAAAATTTTCACTTAGAGTGAAAAAATGGACGAAAATAGGTCAATTTTGGAAGTTCACACCGCCCTAAAAAATCGGAGTAAGGTGTTGTTGATTTTTGCCGTCATATATGGATCCTTTATCTACTGAATAATCCAAACAGAAAATGTCCAGGCCGTACTATTCGGAAATTATGATTTTTTTCCCAAGGGTCTGTTTTTCGGAAAACTCATTTCGCGGTATTTCCGCGGAAAATTCTCTAATGAAAAATCCGATCATATATTCGTAATCTACGGCCCCGAATTAGTAAATGACGTAATTTGCATCGAAATCGGAGACCGGTCGAATTTTGGCAATTTTTTAATACATTAAAAAAATCCCATTTTTCGAGAAAAATTTTTTGACGCAAAACTATGAAACGGGTACTTATTCTTATAGATTCGGGGCCGTAGATTCCGAATCTACCATCAGATATTTATTACAAAAATTTTCCGAGAAAATATCGCGGAAAGAATTTTCCGAAAAATAGACCCTCGGGAAAAAAATCATAATTTCCGAAGCGTACGACCTGGACATTTATTGTTCGGATGATTCGATAGATAAAGGATCCAAATATGACGTAAAAAATCAGCAACACCCTACTCCGATTTTTTTGGGTGGTGGAAAGTTCGAAAATTGACCTATTTTCGTCAATTTTATCACTTTAAGTGAAAATTTTCCCAAAGTACGCCACTTAGGGAAAAAGTAATTGCATATTCGTGATCAGCGACCTCGATTTAATTAGACACGAGCTCCGTATCGATATACCATGAAAAAAATTTTTTGGGTCGGCACTTGGAAATATTTTTGACCCGGAATCGGAGGAAAATTCTTCTTTCCCGTCCCAAATCTATGATTTTCACATCTCAATAACCAAATTTTTCCCGATTATTGGTCGGTGGACGACGTTTAGATTTATGTATCTATTTTTTCAGTATCTCTATCCGTTCGGAAAATATTAGGTAATGAGCGAATCCGTCAAACGCCAAAAAGTTTTCTCTAGTATCCAACACATACAAAAATCTACAATTTTCCGATTAGGTCGACGCGGCTTTGGTTATTCACTAAATCGGGCACGCAGATCACGAATCTGTAATAGGATTTTCCGTATCTCAATTAGTTTCGGAGCAATGACGAAAAAAGTCGCAATTTCTGGCTCTACCTCCGGAAAATGGACTAATCAGTCGGATTTTTCGCCATATTACCAAAATTAATCGAGATACGGAAAAACTAATTACAGATTCGGAATCTACGCCCTCGATTTAGAGAATAGCCAAAGCCGTGGCGATCTAATCGGAAAATTCTAGATTTTTGTATGGGTTAGAATCTAGACAAAGGACTCACAGCTCTGGCAATGTGTTAGTTGTTGTATGCATTTTATCAATATTTCACAGGAAATAGGTCATAAATACTTCTACAAGGGTTGAAGTATTACAAGATATTTTACTTGCAATTATCTTTCCGTGGAAAATATTAATTTCAAGGGCGAGACCACCCATGCAAAAATAAACCAGTTAACCCAAAACATTTAAGTTTTACAAGCGAGCTGCTTTGTTTAGAAATACAAATGAGCGCTTCCCAACATGTGAAGTCATGGGACGCAACAGTGGTGATATCTCGAAAACCAGCGGACTTTTACTGAGGTCATGTTGATGCTATCTGATAGACCTAATGCCAATCTATCTCCAGTGTCACTTTCGCGTGGTATTTTTGGGACACCCTGTATATATTTAAAAGTCGTGTTAGTTACACTATTTATAACTCAAGAACAGCTGTACCGATTTGGCTGAAAATTGGTGAGGAGGTAGCCTAGAACTAGTAGGCGGACATAGGATACTTTTTTGACCGAGATCTTCATACAGGGTGTTTATCTTTTAACGTCAATTGCAACGTGCTGTTTTCCAGCCATAATCGTACAATTTTAGTCATGTGTGTTAAAAAATAAACTTTCTAGGCATACATCATTGAAAAAAAACCATTACTATACAGGTTGTTCTTTTACTCACGGCACAATTGTACGTGATTGAAGTGATTTTTGCCACACACAAAGCATTAACTACATAGGTACCTTGGATGGATTCTCATAATGTATTGGTCCGAAATCTTCATACAGGGTGTTCTTCTTTTAACGTCAATTGCAACTTGCTTTTTTCCATGCCACAATGGTACAATTTCATTCATTTGTGTTAAAAAATAAACTTTAGATGGATACATCATCGAAAATAAATCATTACTATGTATGTATTTTAATAGGGACCTTACGCGACCGCAGATACGGCATCAATTATCTTCGAATGGAGCAAATTGATATATGATTAATTGGACGTAGTTAAGAAGAAAACGCCTAACCCACAAATTGTCAAAAATTAGTTATATATACGATCTGTTGTAAAAACAACTTTTTGACCATTTGCAGAAAACGTCCCAATGAAATCCCTGCTCAGTATGAATATATTTGCTATAATGCTATGTCACATATGAGCTAACTCGGATTTTTATTTGTGTAAATCATTAAAGTAATTTGAATGACTTTATGAAAAATATACTTTGGCTTATGATAAATGGTTGAACAGTATCTACAGGGTTGGGATAAAGTATGGAACCAACTAAATAACTTTTAAACGAAAAGAACGATATTTGTGAAATTTTGCAGGTAAGTGCAATGGAACAAAATGCATCTGATGTACATTTTTTTGTTAATGGTATACTTCCGGTTCAACCGGAAATGTCATCAACTTCTTTAATTTAAATGGGACACCCTATATATTTTTACAGATTTTGAAAGTTGTTATTTTGAATTCATACATACTAAGAAGTTTAGTGTCAAAAATTTGTAAAAACGAGGAATAACTCACTGTTAGTTGTACAATAGATGTACATTTCATTAATGAAATGTACACATGTACACATGTACATTTTACAAATTTTTTGACACTAAACTCAGTATGTATGAATTCAAAATAACAAGCTCTTTCAAAATCTGTAAACATATATAGGGTGTCCCATTTAAATTATAGAAGTTGATGGCATTTCCGGTTAAACCGGAAGTATATTATGAACAAAAAAATATACATCAGATGATTTTGTTCCATTGCACCTACCTGCAAATTTTAATAAATATCGTTTTTTTCGTTTAAAAGATATTTACTTGGTTCCATACTTTATCCCAGCCCTGTATATTCCTTCCTTCGGAAGATATCGTGTTTACGGACGAATGGATGGCCGGACCTGGAATCCACTCATGATGATGAACTTTGCCTGTCATTCTAGCTGTCCATCAAGACCTTTTTCTTCAATTATGGATATACTCGTTCAATCACATCATTCATATGAATAGAAAATAGAGAAGGTCGATATTTCCATATTTATAGTGCTCGATGATTTGCAAGAATCCAGATACATACTTAATGTGAATTTCTAAATGTTACAGTCTCCAAACGTTGTTTTACCGTAAAACTGTATTTGTAAATGCTGAATGAACCCCAATCAATATAAATCAGGTACCGAAATGAATATTATCAATTCGGAAAATAGCTCTCTAAATATCATATCTAGTCAACAAAGCTTTTTAGAGCTCTCTGAAAACTGTGATTGAGGTGTCATTCGATTCGGAATGGCATGTAGATATTTTTTGGAAAATTCAAGGGCACCTCGCAAAAATTGCAGAAGTAATAAACATTTGAGTGAAAAAAAGGGGTTCTTGTTTTTTTCATATACCCCAAAAACTATTTGAGTTTTTTGAAATTCGAAAAAAGATTCAAGAAGAAGAGGAAATTTCCCAATAAAAGTCCTAACTCCTGGAACTGTAAGACCAATATTCTTAAGTTTCCCAGAGGGTTGAAAATATGCCTGAAAACGACTACTCCGGCTTGCGTAAACCACGCCCACTTCGGACTTTAATGCATAAATATTATTTAAACTTATTAAATATGAAAATTAAGAACTGAGAAAAATTCAGCCGCCTACAGGATAGATCAAGGAACAATAATCCGTGGTCAAAAAATAATTATCGCGATTTTTCAATTAGTTATCCATTAGTTACTTAACAATTTTTTGTAGCATGGACATTAAAATTGCAAGTGTCATAATTGTTAAACTATTAATCTGAGAATGTTTTTCTCTTCGTGGAGCTATTTTTCAAATGACTTATTATGATATTAAAAAATTAATAATCTTCGCTTTGTTATGAACAATTTACTTAGGTTGAAAATGAATAAGCTGAATTAAACATAGAAAAAACATTTTGTTTTTATAATATTACTCTTGAGCCGTTTTCTAATGATCAGAAGAAGCTACTTAAAAATGATCTTTAATAATTATTTTCTCTTATTGTTTAAAAATTTTAATAAACGACTGCGTTGTTTATAAAATAATTTAATTCATTTTTTTGGAAACATATTCTTTGATGAAAATTATGATTAAAAAAAAATTGAAAAGAACCGTTTCCCAAAAAAAATGTTATTGCTTAAAAATGAATTCGTTAATCAACATGTTTTTCTACCACTTGTAATTAATATCAAGGAATCATGTTTTTTTTTGAAACAATATTTTAAAAAAAATTATTATTATTTAAATTTTCATTGTTTATTTGATAAATAATTGGTAATAAACAAATGAATTGTCTCTCCGAATTTTTTCCTATTTCTACTCAAAAAAAGTGGGAAAGCCCTGTGGGCAGGAGATTTGGCGCTCTTGTTCAAACTTTGACAAATCATATCTCCGAAAGTATTGGTTTCTCAGAGTTGGAAATGATATCAATTAATTCTTATGATAGAACTTCTTCATAAAAGAAATTGAATTCAAACCAACAGACCAATACTACCCAATAACGAACTTATCCGAGATATCAAATCTACTATTATGAAAATAATATTATATCAATTGAAACTTAGCCAATATCCCAGTTTTCTATTTACTAGAGATATTCTGAACCCAATTTGATTAACTTACCAATGTATTTATTTCCATCATCATCATCATCATTTGGATTTTCATCATCATATGGATTATCCAAGAGATATCTACGATAGCTGAGGTTATTCCATTGGTCATTTTCCATTCAGTCATACTTTTTTTGACTTGTCTAGCTGTTATCTATAGCTAAGATAACAATGATGAAATGTATGAACACGGATGAAATTCATAGACACGGACGTTAATTTTCGATACGGCATTCTGTGAAATCATATATAGAGTTACGATTAAATATTGAAATTTTGAAAAATCATATCTCCGAAAGTGTTAATTTGAAAATGATATAATTTGAGGTGGATTTACAATATGAAAAAAAAACTGCAATGAATTATTTTCCTCACATCACAGTATAATATTCACTTTTCAAATTCCTAGTGAATGATTCATCGGCATTCTATTAATAGGCGTGCCACATATATAGTAATAAATCAATCAACATAAAAAATTATCTAGTATCTACAAATGAAATATACACACCTCTGAATACAAATGAAAGAAGTGACAATATGATTATACTAAATGGAGTTGTTTCCATTATTCAGGTTCACACTTGAAATATACGGAGTGGCTCACCACAGACGCGTTTTGAGGGAGTAAATGAATATATTTATATTTATTTATTTTTATTTATTTTTCAACCGATTTTTTAGTTCTCCGTTATTCTGAGAAGGATCTGTGAAAATTTAAAAGTTTGCCGTAACTCGGTTCAAAATATTGTTTATTTGAATTTATACGAACTGACCTACAATTTACAGAATGGCGAATGCGCCGGTAACGTTTTTCGAAAACACTACAAAAGTAGCTACAGTCTTGTCCATTACAAATTGTAGGGATTTAAAGGTCACAGTGAACTTAAACTAGAATAGCGTTATTTGTAAAACCGTGAATACCTACTAAAACCATATATCAGACTTAATTGTTCAACTTAAGTTGTAGGTAATATGGAAGGTTCGAAAAATGTTTTAATATATCAAAAATGTTTCATTCAACTTCCATAATACCTTGATACTCGATTTCACGTAGTATTTTAACCGTAATATTCTACAATCATGAATTTTCAACTTAAGACAGGTGGTGGAATAATAAAGAGGCTTGCCGAAATATTATTTAATTACCCAGCTTACAAGTGGAATCAGTAGTGGTATTATACATATATTTTCATACCGAAAATGTAGAGTTAACACAAAATTTTAAAACAGAGTTAGATAGTCTAAAAATATAGTTAATTCAAGTTAATACAAAATCTGGAAACAAAGTTAGATACCTAGTCTGAAAATATTCAATAATCAAAATTGAAATTGAAGCTCTTATTATAATATATTATTTCACCATAAATTGCCTATATATTGTACATTAATTTCAACCATAGATTCCTATCAAAAAATGAAATAACTTTTTCCTTCACCATTTCTCCAGATTCGGCTCAATTATAAGCGTTAAAATATTTTGCAGAGTGTACACTCTCTTTACCTGTTGAACACAGAAACCCTTACTGAATAATCCTAATGCAGCATTTGTGAAAAATTTGTTGCACTATTCCTGAATATTAATACACTGAACATCAACTTGATTTTCATTCAATGTCCACTATAAAATTATAAACAATTTCATCATCACCTATTTTCTCACATTCCTTCAATAGTCTTATTCGCATCATTTAAAAGAATACAATGATATAATGTCCAACCACATTATAAACCTCAACGATTATAAACTCTATCAGTCGATGACCGAACTCTTTAGATAGCATAAAGTCATAGACATATTTCATTTGTAGTGGTTTTACGAAATTGCTTTTGAACTATAAATAACCAATTTCAGTATCAAATTCAACAAGCCAAATAACGGAATGTTCGGAAGCTTTTCGAAGATATCAAAACCAAGTTTTGTGATAAGAAAAATCTAGAATAAAACCATCAATTCAAGTTGTTTGAATTGCGTCCAAAAAAATGTGCACAATCACCAGGATTTTGATCGGAAAGAACTGAGGGTCAGACTGATTTGGCATAGCCAAAGTGGTCACCCATCAAGGTACTGAGCTCACCCTAGGCTGGATGGCAAACTAGTAGGCATCCAGGAAAAAAAATATATTTTTTCCAATTCCTATTACCAACAATATGGATCAAGTTTAAATCTAGAACTTTGCTGTAAAAAAGGTTTTAAACGATCCTCACGAAATTTTTAGTCTTCGTGTCTTCGTGTATTATTCAGCAAAGTGCCGAGTTGCAATTCTATCAGATCAGTATTTTTCCAATAAGTGGGAAAACATTATTTCAGGTGGCTATAACTCCGAAACCTCTCAGCAAATTTTGCCGATTATCGGCGAATATATTTATGTTTTCTTGAAAATTTCTGCACGCCTGTACAGAAGATACAAAGATCTTGCCAAAAAAGTACCACAGGATACACTTTCCCTATTCAAAAAATTTAGAGGGTTGATGAGGATGGCACAGGGTGAAACAAAAATGCATATAAATTTGATAAAAGTGACACAAAAATTGACCTGTTTCAGGATTTTGTTGCCGAATATTCTTCTTCTGAGAATATGAATTTGTTCCATAATTTTGACGCGCACTGTATATTCGAATAGTAGAGAAACAGTAGAGAAAGAGCTAACCAAATGTAAAAAAATATATAGAGTGTTTGATTTAAAAAAATGAAATCGCACTTAATATCTTGTCCACCATGTATATATTTCAATTCTTAAAAACGTCCTGAAAAAATTCAGTTGATTTCGTACAACTTTTGTACAGAACATATTTTTGTACCCACATTCATAACAAAGTTAAAGGGGGGTCAAATTATAGTGGGCAACCCAGTACATATGTATAATTGAGAAAGCACTCTAAATATGAAGTGTTTTCTCTAAGTGTCCCAAGAATTCCCTCCAAAAATATTAGTATGGTATTAACGAACACCCTGTATAGGAAAATCAACTTCACAACCATAAACTGAGGTAATCACAGGGGCTTAATACCGAAAATAATTTAATTGAGAACTCAATGATTTTGGAAGCTCATAACCATAG
The DNA here is from genome assembly GCA_937662695.2 of Halyzia sedecimguttata. Classification (NCBI taxonomy): domain Eukaryota; kingdom Metazoa; phylum Arthropoda; class Insecta; order Coleoptera; family Coccinellidae; genus Halyzia; species Halyzia sedecimguttata. The sequence goes on along the minus strand of OW569415.2, from coordinate 80,457,490 downwards.
AACAGAGACATTGTCCCGCCATCTGCAGATGTATCCCTTAGCAACGCTATAACCTCGGAAATCCAATCCCGATTCGGAAATTTCGAGGTTTCCACTTGGAATTACGCTTTTCCACATCATGCATTACACAATTCACCCATTATCCCGGACACAATCGATATTTGGGTCACTCACGGAGATACTGTTACATTTCGAATCCGGATGAGAAACAGTCAGTGTACAGGTTCATCCAAATTCGATGTCTTATGCCGTAGCTAATGAAATTTTAGATGCCGTCTTTAGCGTGCATGCTCCTTCAATGATCAATATATTTCACTGATTTGTAACACCGTAGAGGGTGATTGATTTATGAAAATCTCTCCTTTAATTTTTTGAGCCACTATGTAGAAAAAATGTTTCGAAAAAAATTGTATAAATTCTCAAAAAACCTATTTTCATTAATACACTGTATGATCCTTTTTGGCACTCTTGTTCCTCAGAACAGAGTGCTTATCAATTTGCCCAAATATCTGTAATTTTCGAACTTTTGGTTGAAAATGGTCTCAAACGATTTGGCTCGACTCACTGATCAAGAATCCGTGGTCGAAATCGATTCTATCCGGCCGGCCGTCCGTCCGTTACACGATAACTCTCGAACGAACGGAGTTAGAGGATTGAAATTTGCAGGGTCGGTTTGGAGCGTAAATATATCGGACGAGTTCGTTATTGGGTAAAATCGTTCGGAGTAACGAAAAAAAATATTTTTTTTAACATTACAACTTTTGAGTTCATATTTTTTTTAAAATGCAGTTTCATCATAAGAATCCATATTATCATTTTCAACTCTAACAAGCAAATACTTTCGGAGATATGATGTTTCAAAGTTTCAATAATAACCGGCGAAATCCATCAAGCGGTTTCGGAGTTATGGCTGTTTTTAGTAAAAACATGTTTTATGAATATTTCCAAAACCGATAACTCGATCTCTAAGTTTTGTATTGATCGGGTTGCCGTGAAGTGTACAAAAAAATTTTCTTTAAATTTTAAAATTTTGTTTCTACAATAACTCTCGAATAGAATGAGCTAGGAAGTTGAAATTTTCAGAGTAGGTTTGGGAGATAAATATCTCGGTTAAGTTCGTTATTGGTCAAAATAGGCCAGATGGTTTCGGAGTAACGAAAAAAAAATAATTTTTAACTCACAAATTTCAAATTCAATTTTTTTTAGATGCAATTTCACCATAAAGATCCATTGATATTATTTTCAAATCTAACAAGCTAACACTTTCGGAGATATGATTTTTCCAAATTTCAATAATGAATGGTACTTCTATGTTTTCACAGAGTGCTATAATTATTCTATCATTGAATTATTATATGATCTGTGTTCATACTCGAACATGTCATCCTGTTCTATAAGAGAGAGTCAAATTCATTTCTGTTCTTTTAATTTGAGTTCTTCCATGGTGCAGTTCGCATTCCCAGATGGCTCATTTAATCTTGATAAATAAACTATTATTTGAATTGAATTTCGTTTATGATGCAGTTTTATCATAAGAATACATTAATATCATTCCCAACTCTGAGAAACCAATACTTTCGGAGATATTATGTATCAAAGTTTGAACAAGAGCGCCAATGCTCCTGTCCACAGGGCTTGAACCATTTTTTTCTCATTTCAAGTGGGTACCCTAATTTTTTATGTGATCTTTTCATTCTGCTGAAATTTCGTAGTCTTTTGCAACCAAAAAATAAATATTATCATGCTGAACAAATCTAGGGAGTATCAAAGGTTTTACGATTCAATGGAAAGTCGGATATTAACTAAAAATTACCAACACTCATGGTGGGTATCACGAATCTTCGATCAGCTTAATTGCATGTGGATTTAATTTGATGGTTGCATCAAAAATATACTGGCAATCGATGTAGAAATCACACTAATTTGACAACTAACAGCTGTCAAAGCTTTGTGAAACCCACTTTATTACACCAAGAGTACCTAAATATTTGGAACAATACTAAAATGACAATATGCCACTTATAAAAACTTATGAACTTAATCTAATTATTAGAGTTCTTTTTCTTGCTGACACAATTTCTACAATTTTTCATCGCCTTTCCATGCATAGCTGCCAGAACCATGGCCTTTTCGTGACTGTTAAACAGATGGGCTTCTTCAATTATTTTTAAATTATTTTTCAACATTTCATTTATCTATCAATGAGTTTATTTATGTTTCCTTTATAAGAATTTAATAAATACATAAACAATAATGTGACCGTTATTACCACGATTACTTCCCAACGGAAAGAGATAGCAACTTGCAATTTTCACGGTTTTCACGGCTGCGACAGTTAAGTTCTTTAATGCCCATAATCGGAAAAACGATTTTGCAGTTATACCTATATGATATTGATTCTTCAATAACCCAAATAATACAGATCCGATCGGATTGAAACTTGGTAATTAGTTTTCCGAAATTTCGTAAGGAACATATCACTAGAAAACAGTTTTATATGTCAGAAACTATCTGTCAAATTCGTTCATTATTGGCCATAATCGACCAAACGGTTTTGGAATTATATCCATGAAATTATGTTCTTATTACCTCAATAACTCAAAAAATACGAATCCGATCTAATTTAAACATAGTAAATACTTGTAGAATGTCACTGCACTAATTTTTGTGATTTTAGGACAGTATCACTAGAAAGTACACTAGAAATATTCTTCGAAAAAAATTAAAATATTTCTTATAACATTTTTCATTGCAAAAATTATTTGTAGGATTCTGCTGAAAATCCATCAAACTTACAAACTTTTCTTTCCAAAATTTTCACAAATGCATATCCAATCGACTTGAAATCAGTCAGTTCTTTTTGGCGCTCTAGTTCCTCGGAACTGAGTGCTTATCAATTTGCCCAAATGTCTGTAATTTTGGAATATTTCGATGAAAATGGTCTTAAACGATTTGGTTCGACTCACTGATCAAGAATCCGTGGTCGAAATTCATTCTGTCCGGCCGGCCGGCCGTAGGCACGATAACTCTCGAACGGAATGAGCTAGAGAGTTGAAATTTTCAGAGTAGGTTTGGGGGGATGAATATCTCGGCTAAGTTCGTTATTGGGCAAAATCGGACAGATGGTTTCGGAGTAACAAAAAAAAAATTTTTTTTTACGAAACAAATTCCAAATTAAATTTTTTAATAAGCAGTTTAATCATAAGAATCCATTCATATCATTTTCAACTCTAACAAGCTAATACTTTCGGAGATATGATTTTTTAAAATTTCAATGTAAATCGTATTTCACAGATTGATATAATTATTATTCTATGTATGAATTCTCATAATGTCAACTTGACAGAAGGGAATATTGTAACTTCAAAAATATTGGGGTTGAAATACTCGTATTTTAGCGATTTCGGGGACCTCACTCGAAAATGTTTGAAAATATTACGTAAATATTGAAAGCATAATTCTGTAGTTTGGTGAACGTAGATCAGGAAATTTTTGATCGATTACAAGGTGATTTTTTATTATTACTTATCTTCTTTCATATTTGTTTTATGGAAAACCTACTATTTGTAGGTACTTTAAACCTGTTTTGGGCAATTGTCATACGAAACTTGTTTTTTTGGCGCTCTAGTTCCTCGGAACAGTGTGCTTATCAATTTGCCCAAGTGTCTGTAATTTTGAAATTTTTGGCTGAAAATGGTCTCAAACGATTTGGTTCGACTCACTGATCAAGAATCCGAGTGCGAAATCGATTCTGTCCGGCCGGCCGACCGGCCGTAGGCACGATAACTCTCGAACGAAAGGAGTTAGCGGATTGAAAATTGCAAGGTGGTTTTGGAGCGTAAATATCTCGGACAAGTTCGTTCGATCTATCTGAAATTTGGCATCAAATTGTAGAATCATGACCTTTATACGCATGTGAAGTTTTTTATTGACCAGATTACCGCAAAGTGTAAAAAAAAAATTTGAAAATTTAAAAAAAGTTTTTCCACAATAACTCTCGAACGGAATGAGGTAGGTAGTTGAAATTTTCAGAGTAGGTTAGGGAGATGAATATCTCGGTTAAGTTCGTTATTGGGCAAAATTGGCCAGATTTAATTCGATTTCTTCCATGGTGCAGTTCTCATTCTCATGATTGCTCATTTAATCTTGATAAATAAACTATTATTTGAATTGAATTTCCTTTATGATGCAGCTCTATCATATGTATACATTGATATAATTCCTAACTCAGAGAAACCAATACTTTCGGAGATATAATTTGTCTGTTTGAACTAGAGCGCCAGAAAGCTCCTGTCCACAGGGCTTGAACCCATTTTTAAGAATGTTTTTCTTTTAACCCATATCACCCAATAACTTTCTGATCATTACAGATAATAAGATATTACTGAAAACTACATATTATTATCTAAATGATGGTATCTAAGTAAACGATTTATTGATATAAATTTGATTCGCTTTATGGAAGAAAATCTATAAATTGCCTCCTTTCAGGTTCGCAGTATGTCTGAAGACTCGACAGATAGCGATCTAGAAGTTACAATAATCGAGGATGGGGACAAGAAGGACGTTATAGACCTAGCGAGAAGATATTTCAACAAAGACGAACCATTAAACGAATATATCGGCCTCACTGGAGCGGACGGTAGGTGTGCAGATTTGGAGGCCTACATCCTGTCGACCGTGGGTGAAGGGACGTCAGTCAAAGCCGTGTCCGACGGAAAATTCGTAGCATTTTCCATAAACGGGATTGTTTCCAAGGACGACCCCAATGAGAAAACCTGCGTGGACAGCCCAAAATTTCAACTCATCCTGGATTTTCTCCTCTATAATACTATCGAATGCGACGTTTTCAATAAATACCCCGATGTTGACAAAGCGATGACTGTGAAGATTTTGTCTGTGGATCCTTGTATGAGGGGAAGGGGCGTTGCTACGAAATTAGTAGCGAAAACTAGGTAAGAAGGAAATTACACAATACCCTGAAAAGCATCTCCTTTTATCAATTCAATTATGTTAAGAAGAATAGACCAAGGTCGATAATTAAAAACAAAATGAAAGTAGGATGAAATCCATTTTAAAAGGTAAAGAATATAACAAAAATGAAAATAAAAATAATTTACGGTGATCTGAGGTCGGGAAGTGGCAGGGAGTGAGTTTTTAGGGTTAGAAAACGGTTTATCTCGATTTCCGGCGAAACTACTAGTGCTATGGAAAAAATTGGTTCAAGAACTGACGTGAAGTCAGTGCTTGCTTTTGCTTTTGCGCGTATGTTCTATTGTCCATTCTCCTGTATTGGACACCCTTAATCGAATTTACCATGGTAAATTATGTTGTCCATTCTCCTGTATTGGACACTCTTAATTCGAATTTACCATGGTGAATTCGAATTATATTCGAATTATATTGATTCGAATATATATATTTAAAATAATTCATTCATAGCACTTTTATAAATGTATTCTCTATTTAAATAGGCATAATCGGCCAAACGGTTTTGGAGTCACCTATTTTCACTTTGATTTCCATCTTTTCCTTGGCTTCTTGGTTGCCCTGTCCTGAAGAAGCCAACTAGCAGAAACACGTGTCGGCAGGTACCAGCAGAATTATTTTGAATCTGCTCCTTTTGCGGAATTACCCGTTAAACCTCTCCATATTATTATTAGTTATATAATATATACAGTGCGCGTCAAAATTATGGAACAAATTCATTTTCTCAGAAGAAAAATATTTGGCAACAAATTCCTGAAATATGTCAATTTTTGTTTCACTTTTGCCAAATTTTTATGCATTTTGGAAGGATTTTTGTTGCACCTTGTGCCATCCCCATCAACCCTCTGAATCTTTTGAATAGGGAAAGTGGGTCATGTAGTACATTTTTGGCAAGGTCTTTGTATCTTCTTTACAGGCGTGCAGAAATTTTCAAGAAAAACTTTTTCTTTTTTTGAAAAATAGTTAGTTCAAAGAGGTTTTCAGTATGTGCACTTTGTCATGGCTCATTTACTTTGAGAGGATGGTACCTGATGAAATTTGTCACCGAATGAAAGTCGACCATTACAGTTTTGTTCATGCAAAACTTTCAACCCCTACGAACCCTTTAATGGAGAAAAAAAATTAACCATCGTCTCAAAGTAAATGAGCCATTACAAAGTGCACATACTGTAAACCTCTTTGAACTAACTATTTTTCAAAAAAGAAAAATTTTTTCTTGAAAATTTCTGCACGCCTGTAAAGAAGATACAAAGACCTTGCCAAAAAGTACCACATAACCCACTTTCCCTACTCAAAAAATTTAGGGGGTTGATGGGGATGGCACAGGGTGCAACAAAAATCCTTCCAAAATGCATAAAAATTTGGTAAAAGTGAAACAAAAATTGACCTGTTTCAGGATTTTGTTGCCAAATATTTCTCTTCTGAGAAAATGAATTTGTTCCATAATTTTGACGCGCACTGTATAATTATATATTAGAGAGTATTCGCCTTCAGAACCTAACCTTACAGCCAAGTTCCAAATTTGAACACGATCGGGTCTATGTTGTTGGAGATCCGAGCAGCATTGAGTAAGTTAGGTATCTGGATGGGTGACCATTACCAAGATAACTTTCGAACAGAAAGAGATAATGACTTGCGATTTTCAGGGTACGATGCGCATCCGAATGGGACAGTTATGTTCATTCCTGGGTTCCTGCTAGTTCCTGTTTAACTCAAATTATACGAATCTGATCCGATTAAAACTCGGTAATTAGTTGTAGAATGCCAACTCGCAAATTTTCGCGGAATTTCGTGTTTTTTCGTAAATTATCGGATATTTAATGAATTTCAACTCGAATAGAATACATATGTCAGAATTAAAAATTCTTTGAGCTTAGACAATTTTCTCATTACTCCAGCCTGTCATAAAATGGTATGAAATGTATTCATATCTTATAATAGCTGAGAAAACGGTCTATATCGGTGGTAAATTCGATGAGTGTGCAATAAAGGTGAATAGACAACAAAACATACGCATAAAAGCACCTGACTTCATGTCAATGCTAGAATCAATTTTTATATTCTGTTTCATTCAACAAAATAATCGAAAAATTCATATCATAATTGCTTACCACCGACTGCAGGAAATTAATATTGAAAACAATTGATATCAATTGAAAAATTACTAATCAAGATATTTTCCACCGTAATTTATTGGTTCTGAAATTTAAAATTGTTGAAGAAATGTCTTATCCATGAATGTTTGTTATTAATTCATCTTGGATCAATTGAACTACCCTTGTACGAACGGGACACATCCCAAGTCCCTATTCGTGAATTTTCTGCCCTTCCGTCGCCAGGCCAAGGACCTGTTGATTTTCCTCAAGGTTAGAACCGGTTGAAATAAGGTCCTCCTCTCTTTCTATTTACGCAGCGTACTCGAAAACGTGCCTTTCTTAGCTTTGTCGATGAAAATGGAATTTACGTCCATTCGAACGAATTTCCTGACGATTCGGTATCTTCCACGAGTCGTTTTGCAAGAATTTCCCTGAAATATCTTTATATTTCCTGCAGAAACTGTCTTAACGATTGAGGCAAAGAACAAAGGGCATTGGTGAAAGACAAAGTTCTTCAGAACTTGTAATTCAACCAATTTTTGGGTATTTCATACAATTAATTTACAGCTCCTCGGAGTTACAAAATTAAAAAAATTGGTTCAAGCACAGACGTGAAGACAGGAGCTTTTGCGCATGTGTTCTATTGTCCATTCTCCTGTATTGAACACTCTCTTAATCGAATTTACCCTGGTAAATTCGATTAAGAGTGTCCAATAGAGCAGAACGGACAATAGAATTCACCATGGTAAATTCGATTAAGAGTGTCTAATACAGGATAATGGACAATAGAACATACGCGCAAAAGCTCCTGACTTCACGTCAGTGCTTGAACCAATTTTTTTCTCGTGATTTTTTTGAAATTTTCTAGAGGTACGGTTCTTACAAAATTTCAAACACGTCTTTATATCGATATTCTACAACTAGTTACCGAGCTTCAATTCGATCGAGTTTATATTTTTTGAGTTATTGAGGAAATAATATTTCAGGTGGAACCGTTGGACCGATTATGCCCGTAAACGAAATTAACTCTCCCATTCGGATACGCAACATACCCTGAAAATTCCAAGTCCCTACCTCCTTTCGTTCGAAAAATATCGAGGCAACGGTCACCCATCCATCTACTGAACTCACACAAGGCTGCTCGAATCTCCAAAAATATATATCCGATCGTGTTCAAACTTAGAGCTTAGTAGACGAGTTAGATTCTGAAGGCTCTCGCAAAATTTCAGCGATATTGGATGAATACTTTTTGATATACAGTTACAGGGTGTAACGAAATAAGTGTAAAATATTTAAGGGGGTGATTCCTCATCGAAAAAGAGATAGGATCTTTCATATAAAGAAACTTCATTGGAGCATCCCTTGTTAAGATACAGCCCCTTAAAGGGGGTACAGAAAATTAGTTTAATAATTTTTTTCACAAGCACTAAAAAAGTCACAATATTGAAATTAATCTGATATTTTCTAATACCAAAAAGACACTTAGCCAGTAATTTATTTGGTTTATCCCATGGTAATAATAAATCCAGATCGCATTTATGACGATGTATCTCTGTAGTTGTTCGTAAAATAATGTTTTGCTGCGATCTGGTTTATTTTGGGCAAAAAATTCAAGAAACATTATTTGTTTAGAATGAAACAGGTTATCGGAAATACATTTTAAAATGGTAAACAAATAATAAGACAAAAAGTTACATTGGTAATAAATTTTAGGGGTTGCGTTTTCCACCCCTTACAACCATGGGAAAACCAAATAAACAACTGGCTAAGTGTCTTTTTGGTATTAGAAAATATCAGGCTAATATCAATATTGTGACTTTTTTAGTGCTTGTGAAGAAAATTATTAAACAAATTTTCTGTACCCCCTCTAAGGGGCTGTATACTAACAAGGGATGCTCCAATGAAATTTCTTTATATGAAAGATCCTATCTTTTTTTTCGATGAGGAATCACCCCCTTAAATATTTTACACTATTTAGTTACACCCTGTATAGAATTTTTTTTCAATAATTTTCAATGATTTTTTAAAAATTCTTGTGATACGATGCTCACGAAATGTTGCAGGAACTTTCGCGTTGGCATTATACATCTAATAGCTATGCTTGAATTGGATCGCTTCTATATTCTTCGAGATACTGAGGAAATACCAACCAAATTTCAGATGTGGATAACTCCAAAACCGTTTGGCCGATTATGCTTTTAAACAAACTCAAATGTCGCATTTGGATGTACAACCTAACATGAAAATTTCAAATCGCTTTCTCTTTCCGTTCTTAGGTTATCGCGTATTAAAAAATATTTTTTAATAATTTTTTTAAAATTTTCTAGCCATACGATTCTCACAAAATTCCACGAACGGGCTTAGGTTTACATTCTACAACACTTTTCACGAAGTTTCAATTCGATGGGATTCATATTGGTTGAAAATAAAATTATAACTCGGAAACCATTGGGCCGATTATGCCCATTAACGAACTTGTCCCTCGTATTGAGATGCGCCACCTACCCTGAAATTTTCGAGTCGCTAGCTTTTTCGTTCTCAAGTTATCGTGGCAACGGCCGGACGGCCGGCTGGACAGAATCAAATTTGACCTCAAATTCTTCATCGGGGAGTCGAACCAAATCGTTGGAGACCATTTTCGTCAAAAAATTCGAAAGATACTGACAATTGGGCAAAATGATAACGCGATGTTTCACCAGAACATACGCGCAAAAAGTGGGAAAGCCCTGTGGACAGGAGCTTTGGCGCTCTTGTTCAAACTTTGACAAATCAAACTCCGCAAGTATTGATCAAAGTTGGGAACAGTGGCGGCTGGTGATAATTTTGTTCAGGGGGCGCTGATTCGAGAATACAAAAAAGAATATATATTGTAAAAGGTAATTACCAAATGCCTACGTCTTAAAATGAAACTCAATCCTTCTGTTCTTGTCGCAGATGAACTTCATGATCACCTTTTCGTTAAAGTCAGGAATGTCTTTAACTAAATTTTGTCCGATGGACAACATTGCGAGCGCCGACAGTCTTTCTTCTGACACTGTATGCCTTAGAAACGTCTTGATCAATTTTAAAGTAGAGAAACATGTTTCAGTTTCTGTGGTTGTTAGTGGCATCGATATTAAAATAACCAAAACTTTACATTTTTCACAAAACTTTGAATGCAAGCCATACGAAACTATATTAAGTTTAAAGTACGTAAGCAACCAGTCACGTTCTCGTTTTCTCGTGTTATTAATCGAGCCTTCCTATTCATTATGACCACGTAGTGCAAGATTGCATTTGCCACACAGCTTCAGACTATCAATAATTTTTGACAGGACGTAACGGTTTTTTGATACCATTTCGTTGATAGGACGCATATTTTCGACATATATACCACTTAAGTCAGAAGCGATATTAGTTGTGGCCAATAGCTGGAAGCTTACAATCTTGTTCAAATGTTTGGTCGATTTTTCGGGTTTTTTTATCTTTTCACCCAGATGTATCAAATCACGTACATCTTCTTTTGTCCAGTTATAGTCTCCACCAAACAGTTAGCAAACAAAAATAAAACGGATGTTTTTCTTCACATCCGCACAACCATAAAGTCTTATCGTAAACATTTGCGTCAAACTAAAGTTTAATTTCGTTAGGTCACATACCCCCATTGTCAGTCCTTAAATCCTCAAAGCAACTTTATAACACGAAACAATTGGCACCTACAATACCTATCTATATAACCATAAACATGGTATACTACTACTGAGCGTAGCAATATTTATTCCTCTCTGGGCTTCTACTAATACGCCCGAATCATCGCCCGAGAATCGCTTGGGACTAGCTGGTCTCTGAGTGAGGACATTTGCCGTTTCCATGGTAACCGGCGATTTCGTTTGTGCGAAGAATGGGCGATCGAGATTCAGGCCGGCATAGTGCGAACGTTCATAGTGAGTAAACCTTGTCTATGCGTACGCTTAGCGAAAGTGTAATAATTGTGAATTAAAGATGGTCGCTCGGTAGAAATGTTTCAATTTAAATTGAATCCAGTTTGAAGAGCACGAATATGAAATATACAAATTCATTATTTATGTAATTACGTCATTTTTCTAGGGGGGCGGCACCCCGCAGCCCTCCCTCACCAGCCACCCCTGGTGGGAAATTATATTACTGGATTATTATGATAGAACTTCATTCTGACAGAAACCAAATTCAAACATAAAAAACATAAAAGAATTTAAATTCAACAAGAGTGCCAAAAATTATTAATCCAAAACCAACAGACCAATTCTACCCAACAACGAACTTATCCGAGATATTCATTCCTCAAATCTACGGTGAACGAGATATTCATTCCTCAAAACCACTCAGAAAATTATATAATATCCATTGAAACTTAGCCAATATTCCAGTTTTGTTTTTACTGGAGATATTCTGAACCCAATTTGATTAACTTACCAAAGTACCTATATATTTTCATCATTATATGGATGATCCACGGGCATTAAAATATCGCCCAAAATGTATAATATCATATTATGATTCTCATAATTCTACGATAGCTCAAATTAATTTGACATGTCTCTCATACGAAAATAAAATGACATATATGAGCACAGATCAGATGATAAAGCATAGATAGAATAATCATAGAATTCTGTGAAAACATATAGAAGTCCGAATTATTATTGAAATTTTGAAAAATCGTATCACCGAAAGCATTTGTTTGTTAGAGTTGAAAATGATATCATTGGATTCTTATGGTGAAACTCTATCTTAAAAAATTGAGTTTGAAATTTGGAATTTAAAAAAAAATATTCTTCCTTACTCCGGAACCATCCAAACCTACACGAAAATTTCAACTGTCTAGCTCATTCCGTTCGAGAATTATCGTGTTAACGACCGGACCGGCCGAACAGAATCGATTTTGATAATCAGTGAGTCGAACCAAATCTTTAAGACCATTTTCATCAAATAATTCTAAAATTACAAAAATTTGGGCAAATTGATAAACACTCTGTTCCGAGGAACAAGTGCGCCAAAGACAATTATTACTTTGTAAATTCGCCATGGGTTTTCCGAATGAAATGAATGTTGCTGTGAAGTTTTCTATAGCAATGAAAAATATTCTCCAATTATTATTTTTTTCTTACCTGCACTGGTTTTCTAGTTAAACAGGTTGAATCACAACTATTGGACGTAGGCTAAGGGCATGTTATTTGGACCAAAATATGGCGATAGGACCTGATGCCCTGATGTATCTTTTTACCTGGGCCGTATTTGGAAAAATAGTAAATTAAAAAGTGTTTTATTTGATGAGAGGGATCCGGTTAAAATAAATCCACAACTCACCCTGTATATGATGACACATCAGATTCTAGTGTCAATAAATTAATCAAAATTAATTTTTGCAGGGAGCTAGCGATTGAAAAAGGATGCAAACTCATGTACGTTGAATGTACCAGCTATTTTTCAGCACAAATCATGAGGCGGCTTGGTTTCGAGAAGATATATTCCTTGAAATACAGCGACTACGAAGTTGATGGAAAAGTTGTATTCAACCCTGATGAACCCCACACAGAATACACCGTCTACGTACAAAAATTAGAATACTAATAGCACGATTTTTCGCAAATTTTAAATCAGTATGATAAATTTAATAATTATCCATTTTGGATATTTTAAAAATTTCATCAATCATAAACGAACTCTATGAGTGATGAGGTTGAAGATTGTGAGAATTAAACCTCTCACAAATTTATCTGCATTCAGATATGTACACAAAATATATTTTCCAAAATTAAAGGCTCTAATTCATTCGAATAATGCACGTGTGTATTTATGCAGGGTAAATGATAATATCTATGGAAGATGTAGGTAGTTTTGACTATTTATCTTATTATTGTTTGTAATATCAGTTCGATTGCAAACAATTCTGCGCAACTCAAAAAATACAATGATGCAAGAGCTCTCTTCCCTAAGTGTGAATAAGTATACTCCATTCACTTTTATGAAGTCTCCCGGTTGGCCATGAAAATTTGACACATATCACCATGTATATTTTGAAAATGCTAGGTTATAGTAATTTTCCTGTCAGATAACTACGCAACGTTTACCTCTACATAGAAGTCGTAGTAATTATGTATTTTCACAATTTGAATTTACTTCGGAAAAATAATGAATTTGAGAAGATATTATGTGAATTCAATAATTCCACAGGCCTGGCGACTGTAGAAGAAAATTTCTCCTCTGTTGTTACCGGAAATATTTCACGTATATAAACTGGTTGGAAGATTCAATTATGCTATTTTCGTGTATGGAAATTAAGAATCAAGTGTTGGAATTTTATTGAAATATAATTTGAAAAAAGAGTAAAAGTACCTGAATAACCCGGCAGGAAAACTTCTAAACGAACAGACGTACCTATGGAATTCCCCACTTTTCTAAATTCTCAAAAAATAAGCCTACAGAAGACACGTAAATACCTTGTTACACAACTTGAAATACACCAGTTTCAAAATGTAGTAGTCCTACGAAACCCGAGTCATTCTTATACCTTAATAAAATATAATGATAGGAAACTAAGTAATTTCATTCGAGAGTCAACATGTCAGAATAAAGTTTTCCTATTGCAGGTTTCGGTTCTGTATAGCACCTTGTTTCTGATTCTTCAAAACTACTTTCGGCATTTTTAATTTCAAAGCGAATAGTTCTTTATTATATTCGAAGGTAATGGTCTGTGATAATATCTTGTCTAAGATTGAAGATTATGTTATGATTATGTTGAGAGTAGAAATTGGCAACGTCTCGGCGAATTGTTTTGACCTTGACGATATTTCACCTGCCAACCTGCCTGTGTTTTAGTTACGAAAACGTGATAGACCTAAATCATGGCCAACCGGGAGACTTTATAAAGTGAATGGAGTATACCTACTTCATCATAAATTTTTTCTTTAGATTTTTTATTCTACCGTTTCCACAATTCTTAGGAGCAAAATTAAAAGTTACTAGTCCACGGTATTATTTTTCAAAGGGATAAGATAAATCCGTTAATTTTTTGAGAATTTTTTTTTCAATTCCACCTATTATTTTTAAAATTTGGGGTGATTCAATCTAAGTAGAAAATTTAGTGGATTATTCAAGGATTAAATATGATATCTTTTCAGAACAGAGGTTCAAAAATTCCAACAGAAAGATTTATTTTTTATTGATCTATTTATTATTATTAGTAATTAATAACTAATAATAATATTGAACAGGTCATATACCTAATGAAAATGAAACCGATTATCAATATTTTTTGATAATAAGATTCTTATTGAATAATAATAATAAATAGGTGAATTATAATAGTTCAATATTATACATAGGTATATACGTCTAGTGGAAACGACCTAATTTTTAATATTTGTTGATAATATGACCTAAATTATATTATTATTGAATAAAAATAATAGAGTTGTTGTGTTAAGATCTGTTCTCCGAAAGTACAAGATGGAATTTTATAAACTCTGAAAATAATCTCACTATTACAAAACTTGAAAGTAATAAATCGAAAATGATTCATCGAAGATATCCACAAAATCATTCGAACAGTTTATTTATTTTCAACTTGGGTCAAATTTTTTAATGCAATTTGGTACAAAACTATAAATATACCTGAAATATTATTTTTTTTTAATATAAATACTCACATCCAACTCTTCACCCTATTTTCGATTTTTCACTTCGCAGAAGTCGATGTTAAATAGGAGGCAAAATCTTGAATTATTTGTAATACGATGCACTCGGAAAATCTGGTTTGAACACTGCTATAACTCATGTTGAGTTCAAAAGAATTGTTTCCAAACGAACAAAGTGGGACACACTGTGTATATACTTGGTTTTTATAAACGTGAGTCTTCATTTCAACAGAAGGTAGAGTTCAAACGATGATTTCTATCTCACTGCTTGTGAGATCACTCGGAATATGAACGAAATTTGAATTCACATCCCTACAAAAATTAATGAGACTTAATGTAAACTTATAGAGCGGACTTATATTTCATATTTGGTTACTTTCATATAGATCTACCTCCTGTTGAGAAAAAAAAGACACACCTTTGAATATTGCTATATAGTATTAGGATTATCTTGGCAAGGATTCTTGCCAAACTTGTATATTTACGATGAATGTATACTTTTGTATATTTAATATATTATGTGTTTTTCTATTTTCATAACTCCATATTCTTTTGATTGAAATGAGTGTTTATTAATTCATTATATTTATTAGATAGTATATTTGCTCAATGTAGATGTGATTGAATAAACATTTCGAAACATAATTAATATTTAAACTTCCTTTTTTTTAATTATTGGGAAATTGAAATGAATCTAGTTTGTGGATACCGACAAAAATAATATCAGATATATATACTAGAACAACTTAACACAAAAATGAGTATCAAATGTAGTTTCCTCCATGTGCTATCGGATTTTGTATTTGGAGGTATTCTTGTTCCTAGTGTATTATTTTCAATCACCGTTTGTTCTGATTGGTGTTGTTGATGAGACGGCGATGGTATTGGATCAGTCCAGCAAACATCAGTATTACAATATTCGCAAAAATCCTTCTTCAAACAACGTGAGGGCTCCATACATCCCCTCTTCTGAGTATAATTCTTGACTGCAAATATTGTAATTTTTATTAACAACACTCAAAACACAAAATGTCAATCTATATTTCGATCTACCACTAAAGTGTAAAATCGATTTGATAGTGCCAGTGACACGAAGCAACTTTTAGTGATATTATTATGGCTGAGCTGAATATACGGGATGATTCATTGAGAAACGAAATACTGTTGAGTGACACCGTTGAGAGATTCTCTGAGGTGATTCAACATAAATCTAAGAAGTTGTGCTTTAAATTATGCCCTTTTCATCGCGGTCGCATGATTTCCTATCCGCCTGTATATATTTTGACACTCTGAACACATACTTAACAACGGAAAACAACTTCCTTTACCCTCTAATTATATTAGATTTTTTCAGTAGTGATATATCGAAACATGTTCAGTCATAGTTTTTCAGCAATTAACTTGTTTTTTCCTGCTGCATTCTGAATTACGAATTGAGATATAAAAAAAAGTGGGAATGTCTGTGGACAGGGGCTTTGGCGCTCTTGTCAAACTACTAGCGAGTAATTATTCAAATATTGAGAAGTATTGGATTCTCAGAGTTGGGAATGATATCAATGGATTCTTATGATAGAACAGCATCATACAAAAATAAATTCAAAACGTAGGTCTATGACTCACCTCATATGTTGGATTTACATACATCAGCAAATTTTAATTAGAGCGTTCTATGGAATCATAAATGTGGGAATGCCCTGTGGACAGGAGCTTTGGCGCTCTTGTGTTTCTCAGAGTTGGGAATGATATCAATGGATTCCCATAATAGAACTGATTCCTAAAAGAAACTAATTTAAAATTAACTTTCGAACTTATACGAGATCTTCATTCCTCAAATCTACTCTGAAAATTCTTTATGATATCAATTGAAACTTAGCCAATATTCCCGTTTTGTTTCCACTGCAAATATTCTGAACTTACCGATTATATACAGTCGGGTCCGGTTATAACGAGCTCAGCGGTTCCAGAAAAAATGCTCGTTATAAGCGAAGGCTCGTATTAAACTTATTTGCATTGCATAAGATAGGCGACAATCTGTACCTTCAGAATTTGCTCGTTTAAATCAAACTCTCGTTATAAGTGGTACTCGTTATAAACGGACCCGACTGTATTCCCATGATCATATGGATTATCAAGGGCATATAGAGTAGGGGTAATTATAATATCCTATAGTTGGTCATTCGAACTCAACCGAGATATTTATCTCGCAAACCTACTCTGAAAATTTCAACTGTCTAGCTCATTCCGTTCAAGAGTTATTGTGTTAACGGACGGCCGGACGGACGGGCAGAATCGATTTTGACCATGGATTCTTGATCAGTGAGTCGAACCAAATCGTTCAAGATCATTTTCATCCAAAAATTCGAAAATTACTGACATTTGGGCAAATTGATAAGCACTCTGTTCCGAGAAAGCGAGGAGCGCCAAAAATTACGATTAATTATTGACATTTTGAGAAATCATATCTCCGAAAGTATTGGTTTGTTAGTGTTGATAATGATATCAATGGATTCTTACGATGAAACTGCATCATGAAAAAACATTAAATTTGAAATTTGTAATTTTACCCAATAACGAACTCGACCGAGATATTTATCTCCCAAACCTACTCTTAAAATTTGAACTGTCTAGCTCATTTCTTTCGAGAGTTATATCGTGTTAAGGGCCGTCTGGACGGCCGGACAGAATTGATTTCGACCACGGATTCTTGATCAGTAAGTCGACCATTTTCAGCCAAAAATTCGAAAATTACAGACATTTGGACACTCTGTTCCGGGAAACAACCAAAAAATAAAAAAAAACACTGGGAACACATTTGAGTCACAGTTTTAATTGTATAACCAAGAATTTACCATGGTAAATTCGATTAAGAGTGTCCAAGACAGGAGAACGGAAAATAGAATTCACCATGGTAAATTCGATTAAGAGTGTCCAATACAGGAGAATGGACAATAGACATACGCGCAAAAGTTCCTGACTTCACGTCAGTGCTTGAACCAATTTTTTTTAAGATGCAATTTTATCATAAGAATCCAATTATATCATTCTGAACTCTAACAATCTGATACTTTCGGAGATATGATTTTTCAAAATAATCAATCGTAAATGCAGTATGATGTAGTCTGATGAAGTCGCTGTGTCGACGAAACGCGTCACAATATTGAATAAATTAGTGTAAATCGTATATAATTTTTCATTGAGTTAACATGGATTTGCATTAAGTAAAAGCCGCAAGCATTTAAAAAATAAATTAATCGTAATTTTATATGATTTCATAGAATGATCTAATTATAATTTGAGGAAGTATGTAAATCCAACATATGAGGTCATAGACCTTCCTTTTTTTATGATGCGGTTTTATCATAAGAATCCATTGATATCATTCCCAACTCGAAGAAACTAATACTATCGGCGATTCGATTTTTTGTCAAAGTTTGAATAATTACTCGCTAGTAGTTTGACAAGATTGCCAAAGCCACTGTTCACAGGACTTTACCGCATGTTTAAATGCATGAAGTGAGCAGTTACCCTGAATTCGCTGTCTATAGCAAACTTCTCCTGGTGGACACTTTTTTATTGGCCATGTTTGTATGCTGCAATATTTGTCCACAGCCTCATCGCATTCCACACATAAGATTGGGAACTCTGTAATTATTTAATGTAATTTAGAACATTGATATTCGTATCCAAAATTTATCATCATCGAGTTTTGAAATAATTCCGAGATGTCTTACGCAAGGTCCTTTCTAATTGAATGTGGATATTTAAGGATACTAATCTATGTATGATTTCAGGTCAAAAAGTTTATAATAAGTTTGTTTTTCCTTTATTTTCGATGTTCTATCTTCGCATCATTCCAAGTATACTCCATTCACTTTTATAAAGTCTTCTGGTTGGCCATGATTTAGGTTTATCACGTTTTTGTAACTAAAACAGAGGCAGGTTGGCACTTCTGAAATATCGTCAATGTCAAAACAATTCTACGAGACGTTGCCGATTTCTACTCTCAAAATAATGTTCCATCTTAGACAAGATATTATCACAGACCATTATCTCCGAATAATAAAGAACTCTTTGCTTTGAAATTGAAAATGCCGAAAGTAGTTTTGAAGGAGCAAAGACAAAGTATCAGGAAGTGCTATACAGAACTGAAATTTGCAATAGGAAAACTACATTCTGTCTCAGGACATGTTGAACTCGATTAAAATGACTTAGTTTCCTATCACTATATATTTTATTAAGGTTTATCAGTGACTCTGGTTTCATAGTACTCTTTCATTTTGTAACGAACTCTTCTATCCATTAACTTTCATTAAAATTTCAACACTTGATTCTTGATTTCCGTACCAGAAAGAAGCATAACTTAATCTTCCAACCGGATTATATACGTGAAATATGTCCAGTAACAACAGATGAAAAATTTTCTTCAACCATTGCCAGATCTTTGGAATTGTTGAATTCACATAATATCTTCTCAAATTCATTATTTTTCTCGAGAAATTCCACATTGTGAAAAATACGTAACCACTACGACTTCTATGTAGAGAGGACAACGTTGCGTAGTTATCTGACAGGAAATTTACTATAACCTAGCATTTCCAAAAGATACACGGTGAAATATGTCAAAATTTCATGGCCAACCGGGAGACTATATGGAAGAGAATGGAGTATACAGGGTCTTTCACGAGGAACCTCACCCATATTTATACGGGAAACTACTGAACGTATTTTCATGAAATTCAGCACTTATAAGTACTTCACGATGCTGATGAAATCTAAAATATTTTCAAGGCATGAGCACCTCCGGTTTTCCGGAAATGACGTCAACTTCCGTTTTTCAAATTAGAACACCATTTTTTCATTGCAGGAATAGATTCCTTAGAAAATTTCAAGTTATTTTGATGTAACATTTTTCAGTTTTGGTTGGAAAATTCTCTCTGAGCGGGAAAATTCGAAAAAAAAATCGAAAATAGAGCTCCGCTGAAACAAGAATAACTTCGAGGTTTTTGGATGGAAAATTTTCATTTTTGGGATTTTTCAAGATGTAAGATTGATGTATCCACTTTAATAATCGAAATCGCGATTCATGATACAGGGGGTGAAAAAATCGCTTTCAAAGTTAGGGATGACAAAATCGTGAAAAATCAATTTTTTCAAATTAGAACCCCATTTTTTTATGCCAGATATTGAATCTACGTTAAAAAATAATGTGAGTGTATGCATCACACCCTTGCCCTAAAGTGGATATTTTCTGAGTTATTCACAAAAAACTGTTTTTCGTCTTGAATTTTCAGCTATTTCTTTTCCCTTCACGCCAAAAAGATGAAATTTTCAGGAACTGTTACTTAAACCATGTTTTAGATTTTACTACCCTAATATGTAAGAGAAAAAAGTTACAGGTTGTTCCTAAATAGATGGCGAATTTTGATTCGAATTTGTATCGGAAACCTCTTTATTTCAACTAATCGGCCATCGGTTTTCTCTCCAGTGATAAATAAATAATTCCTTATAAACCATATGCAAAAACTTACCATGTTTTACATTCTTTTTTTTTTAATGATAGATATCATTAATTACATCTGCCAAATTCCTCTTTATTCAGTAGCATTTTGTGTTAATGATATCTATCATAAAAAAAAAGAATGTAAAACATGGTAAGTTTTTGCATATGGTTCATAAGGAATTATTTATTTATCACTGGAGAGAAAACCGATGGCCGATTAGTTGAAATAAAGAGGTTTCCGATACAAATTCGAATCAAAATTCGCCTTCTATTTAGGAACAACCTGTAACTTTTTTCTCTTGCATATTAGGGTAGTAAAATCTAAAACATGGTTTAAGTAACAGTTCCTGAAAATTGCATCTTTTTGGCGTGAAGGGAAAAGAAATAGCTGAAAATTCAAGAAGAAAAACAGTTTTTTGTGAATAACTCAGAAAATATCCATTTTAGGGCAAGGGCGTGATGCATACACTCACATTATTTTTTAACGTAGATTCAATATCTGCCATAAAAAAATGGGGTTCTAATTTGAAAAAATTGATTTTTCACGATTTTGTCATCCCTAACTTTGAAAGCGATTTTTTCACCCCCTGTATCATGAATCGCAATTTCGATTTTTAAAGTGGATACATCAATCTTACATCTTGAAAAATCCCAAAAATGAAAATTTTCCATCCAAAAACCTCGAAGTTATTCTTGTTTCAGCGGAGCTCTATTTTCGATTTTTTTTTCGAATTTTCCCGCTCAGAGAGAATTTTCCAACCAAAACTGAAAAATGTTACATCAAAATAACTTGAAATTTTCTAAGGAATCTATTCCTGCAATAAAAAAATGGTGTTCTAATTTGAAAAACGGAAGTTGACGTCATTTCCGGAAAAACCGGAGGTGCTCATGCATTGAAAATATTTTAGATTTCATCAGCATCGTGAAATACTTATAAGTGCTGAATTTCATGAAAATACGTTCAGTAGTTTCCCGTATAAATATGGGTGAGGTTCCTCGTGAAAGACCCTGTATACTCACTCAAAACACACATATCCCCTCCACAAAAGATACACTCTGTAGAATTCAGCAGGTCGTTTTTCTTTGCCTCCATTCTAGTGCAATAGTCTTCGTCCATACATCCTTTTTTTACTGTCACGAGGAAAACTTCTTTCTCGAAATCTTCGGGATAAAGTTCCCCACGATCTAAAATGATAATATAAATGTAGGACTCATTAGCAGAAATATTCAATTAAATGGCATTGTATAAAGATATCATAGGAAAATGTGAGCACCATGTTATAACCTTAGACTATAGAACTATATAACTCTTTCTATAGTCTAAGGTTATAAAGGCTTCTATAAACTACAGGCTGTGAGTAGCCTTGTATCATATTCATAGAGTGTGGTAAAGCCAAATGGAATAAACTCATTATCCTGGTAACGTCAAATTTAAATTTTAAATCGTCATTCTTCTTCGTAAAATGTTATCACTTCCATGTTAATTGCAAAACTCAAATTAAGAAAAATAAAATCAATTCATTATAATATTCCCTCGACTATTCTCAAATCTTGTTACTATAATACTAAACGTATTTGCCTTGAAGATGTGATAGAAAGAAAATAAAAATATTGGACACTCTTATTTCGAATTTACCAGGGTAAATTTGAATTAAGTGTCCAATACATGAGAATGGACAACATAGTTTACCATGGTAAAGTCGATTAAGGGTGTCCAATACAGGAGAATGGACAATAGAACATACGCGCAAAAGCTTTTGACTTCACGTCAGTGCTTGAACCAATTTTTTTTTTCGTGATTTTTTTGAAATTTTCTAGGGGTACGGTTCTTACAAATTTTTTTTTTCTTCATTTTTTTCAAATCTCTAGGGGTACGGTTCTTACAAAATTTTAAACACGTCTTTTTGTTGATTTTCTACTACTAGTTACCAAGCTTCAATTCGATAGAATTGAATAACTCAAAAAATAAAGAATTTTTTGAGTTATCGAGGAAATAATATTCCAAGTGGGTATAACTCGGAAACTGTTAGAGCGATTATGCCCAGAAACGGACTCTACTCTCCCATTCGGATACGCAACCTACCCTGAAAATTGCATGTCCCTATCTCCTTTCGTTCGAAAGTTATAGAGGCAACGGTCACCCATCTACTGAACTCACACAAGGATGCTCGAATCTCCAACAATATTTAACCGATCGTGTTAAAACTTGAAACTTGGCAGTAAAGTTAGGTTCTAAAGGCTTTTGCAAAATTTCAGCAATTTCAGACGAATAGTTACTGATATATAGAATTTTTTTTTCAATTTTCAATGATTTTTTTAAAATTTTCTACAAATACTATCCTCACAAAATTCTGCAAGAATTTTCGCGTTAGCATTCTACAACTGATAACCATGTTTGAATTCAATCGGTTTTGTATTTTTCGAATTTATGCGGAAAAAAATCAACCAAATTTCAGATGGCTATAACTCTAAAACCATTTGGCCGATTATTCTTATAAACGAACTCAAATGTCGCATTCAAATGCACAACCTAACCTGAAATCTTCAAGCCGCTATCTCCTTCCGTTCTCAGGTGATCGTGACAACAAAAATATTTTTTTATAATTTTTTAATAATTTTCTAGCGATCCGATTCTCACAAAATTTCACAAACGTGCTAAGGTTTATATTTTACAACTATTCACCAAGTTTCAATTCGATCGAATCTATATTGATTGAAAATAAAATTATTACTCGGAAACCATTGGGCCGATTATGCCCATTAACAAACTTGACCGTCGTATTGAGATGCGCCACCTATCCTGAAAAGTCGAAACAAATCGTTTGAGACCATTTTCGTAAAGAAATTCGAAAGTTACAGACATTTGGGCAAAATGATAACGCGATGTTCCCCAGAGCATACGCGCAAAAACCATTACATTGTGTTTTCCAGATGGTACCATGAAAACTACTTAAAACAGTTTCTGTGGCATGTGGCAATGTTAGTCAGGAACGAACCGAAGCCAAATTTTTCGGAATCGGAAAAACAATACCATTTCATCATTTTCCCTCAATTTCAACCCAATCTGACTATTTTTATCTGATTTACAGCAGTTTGAATAAATGCACAAAACTTCAAAGAATATCACTTCGTCGGCCTAATTCGTTAACCTTAAGTCCATTTTTTGGTCAATTTAATTTTTTGAGCAGGTCATAAAGTTTAGACGATTACTACCTACCTTATAGCAAAAGGAATAAAGTCGATATTATCTTTCAATTGGGTAGAAAAGCTATGCACGAATTTTCAGAATCTTGATATGTAAAAAAGGAAATATATCATTCAGTTTTTTCTCTCTCCTGTAAACTATGTAGAAATGGACTTAGCAGGTTAACGAATTAGGTCGACGATATGGCCCATTTTGGTCGAAAATGTTAACAGTTCTTGGAATGACTCCCAATTTCGCAAATCTGAAAAATAATACCATCCCATCATTTTCCCCAAATTTCAACCCAATCTGACTATTTTTATCTGATTTACAGCAGTTTGAATAAATGATACCAGATGGTTTGTTTTATGGCATACTTCAGTCGGCGAAACTGAAACATCAAGAGAGCTACCCGCTTCGGGATAACGCTATGTTATGATACCTATTAATTTTTGCCGGCTACACATATTGTGCCGGAAATTACTGATAGTGAATATTGAATTTACGGCAACAGGAATGTGTACAAGGATACATGGTGTTATTCCATGTTATCCGGTTCCTATTATCTGCCGGCTCTGCTTTTATCCCGTTAGACGTTCTAATTTCTTCACATTTTATAACATTTTTTTCGGAAATATACCAACTCCATTGAAAATTTTCCAACTGCTGCGAAATTTTTTCCAACTCCTTCGAAAATTTTTTTAACTTCAACATTGGGGGGATCATCCCCCCCTGAGGCCCGTGCCTGATGTTAGTTTCTTTAGAACGCCTTCGCAAATGATTGAGGTAGCACAGGCAAGATATTTCATTCCAGTAGCTCGCAACAATAGGGCTTGAATTTCATAGAGCTTCTTCGTTTGTCATTCAGTAGCTAAGTTACGCTGATGATTGGTAACAGCCATGAATCCTGTACGTATCTGCCCTGAATGACACTTTTCGCTTTGGGAGTTCACTCAGCGATGAGGTGGTCAGCCCGGAGCACGAGGGAATATTGGGTAAATATTGAAAAATTAACACATATATTAATTTCGTACTGTAACTGTAACTGTCTTACCTATTCGTTTCTCTATGAACCTTGCATATCCACATTTGGTTTCATTTATACATATCTGCGTCAAATTCATTTCGTTGCATTCATCTTCTGTTGAGTGATAAGGACAGTAAACGCATTCTAGAGAGTGAGCTGAAACAATTAGAATAATTACTACATATTTGGATTTCCATTTGTAAAAATTTTGAAACCACTGACTACGTCAGGAGCGTTAGCGCAATAATTGAATTAATATTCAATATATTACACTGATTTATGTAACATCGAAACACTTTAAATGAACGTATTCCGCAAATTGTTTGAAACATGCATTCCAATTAATACGGAAATACATTAACATTCAAACAATGTCACTTTTCTATGCAAGTATATAGATTTTCGATTCTGTTTAGTGAGTCTATCAAAGTAACGTCGACTATTGATAGTTTTCAGTGAGCCGATATGAAGTAAATGATATTAATAGCAAAGGATGCATCGTTAGCTTAGATATCAGCATTATATGCAGAGCGATTTGCTCAGTGCAACGGCGCTTGACTCAGGAGCCGGAGGCCCCAAGTTCAATCCCGAGGCTAGGAAAGAAATTTTTTAGCCAAGGTAATCGCCACCATTCACTGTTGCGTCAAAAATTAACAGAGCTGTGCCTCAGGTGGCGTAAGGACACAGTAACAAAGCCTACACAGAACACAACTGATTCTTCTTTACTCGCTCAAACTCTCAAGAGCTTGAGGAGACTCCTTGGGGAAGACCTAGGTGGATCAGTATAATAATATATAATAAGAATTTGTTCAAGCACTCACGTGAAGTCAAGAGCTTTTGTGCGCATGTTCTATTGTCTATTCACCTCTATTGGACACACTTTTAATCGAATGTACTATCGATAAACATAGAACGTTTTCTCAGCTTTTATAAGATATGAATACATTTCGTGTTATTGATAGACTTGAGTAATGAGAGAGTCGTCTATGATCACAGAATTTTGAATTCTGTCATAATATGTAATATATCGAAATTGAAGATCTTCAAATATCTAATAATATACCTAGGTACGAAAAAGCTTACTTCTAAAGTAAAGTAAGGATACGATATTCACGAAATTCCAAGAAATTTTGCGCGTCGAAATTCTACAAGTAATTACCGAGTTTTAATTTCGCATTTGGATGCGCAACCTGCCCTGGAAATGGCAAGTCGCTATCTCTTTCTGTCCTCAAGTTATCGTGAAATTCAGAATATTTTTAAAATTTTCTAGTGATACGATCCTTACGAAATTTCGTAAAAATTTGCACGTTGGCATTCCACAACTAACTACCATGTTTGAATTGAATTGGTTTCGTATTTCTTGAGTTATTGAGTAAATAACAACAAAATTTCAGATAGGTATAACTCCAAAACCGTTCGGCCGATTATACCTTTTAACAAAGTCAAATTACGCATTCACATGCGCAACCCACCCTAAAAATTACAAGTTGTCACCTCTTTCCGTTCTAAAGTTATCGTGAGATAATAGTATATTATTTAACGAGCGGAAATGTAAGTCATAACTCACGCAGATGAAGTTTGCAGCTCGAGCCGCAGCCGACTACTGTAATTCATCAAGTGAGTTATGACCATTACCGCAAGATGAATACTATACTTTATCTATGACTATCACCATAAATACTAAACCCGGGTCCAGACCCTTATTACACTAAGCCTTTTTCGTGCCTATTTGTCAGCCTGACTGACTGCGCCTGAAATTTTGAAGAAATACGCATGTGTCCGGGACTATTTTGTAGACTGTTTCAAGCTTGAAAATAAATAGAACTGGTTCTATTTGTTCCCCCTGAATCGTGGCGATTTCAAGCCTTTTAGCTGAAATCTCATGGCTACCAACATAATATTTTTATCTGTCTCTCTTGGCGTCTTAACATAACCTAGCTTATTCTATCCTTTGAATCGTATCTTTCGTAATTTCAATAATAAATTGATGTTTATTACTCTGAGGACGTAAACTAACTGAACTTACGAAGGCCAGATAATCTATGATGGCTATCCCCGAGTGATATGAAGTTTTACCAGTAGCCTAGTATCGCAAAGTAATTATTAATTTCGTTTTTGGAGAAATGTTTGCTGGAATTACAGTGTATTTTTTCTGTACGTGAATTTGCTCTATGTAGTAGCATATTAAAGGTTTCTTCAGACATTCTTAAAATACTATGGTATTGTTTTAAAAATATACGAACAAAACAAGAACTTGAGGTAAATATGTCAATTTCTTCAATGTTTGCAGCTCTGAAATTAAGGCCTGAAACAAGCTCGAAAAAAGCGCGGTGTAATAGTTCCACTCATTTGGGGGGAAATTCAACCAACAAATAGCCATGAAAATGTAAGGGCGTAATGTAAGGCGAATTCTCCGTGTGGACGGTACACGAGCGTTACATGAAATGCTCGTAGTACCGTCCACACGGAGAATTCGCCTTACATTGCGCATTGCATTACGCGTTACATTACACCCGTCTGGACCCGGCTTTAGATACTTTTACAGAGAAAAAATTTCATTGAAAAATCTTAATACTTACCTATTGCAATGTTATGAAAATTTTAGTTGTATTTACACATTTTTTTTATTAATAAAATTAACTGTAAAGTTTGAACAACCAGTAAACTGAATATTTGGGACTGAAATATGCAAGTTTATCGTTTCATTTTGTGTTTGTTGCCTATAAGTTGTTCATGTACTAACTGGTTGAGATATTATTGAAGTGTATATTTATTTACAGTATCTGGCTTATTCTTTTCCGAATCATTATATACCCCTCAGCCACAGTAGTTGATCGCCAACCACCATGGCGGTTCAATGCCGTTATATCCCCTCCAGCATCTACTAATATAGTTGATATAGTCGACGAGCGACGAAAACAATGCCCTGTATATAAATTACAGTCTCCATACAATCTCAACAATTTCAAATATGTAGCAATATTTCCCCGTTGCTCCAAATTTATTAATGCCAATTCTTTGTGAGTGATATTTTCCATTTTGAAATTTAAGGAATAATATCGTTTGCGATATATCAGTAGGACGAAGTCTCAAATATTTTTGGCGCTCTAGTTCGTCGAAACTGAGTGCTCATCAATTTGCCCAAATGTCTGTAATTTTCGAATTTTTCGATGAAAATGGTCTTAAACGATTTGGTTCGACTCACTGATCAAGAATACGTGGTCGAAAATCATTCTGTCCGGCCGGCCGTAGGCACGATAACTCTCGAACGGAATGAGCTAGACAGTTGAAATTTTCAGAGTAGGTTTGGGAGATAAATATCTCGGCTAAGTTCGTTATTAGGCAAAATCGGACATACGGTTTCGGAGTAACAAAAAAAAAAAATTTTTTTACGAAACAAATTCAAAATTAATTTTTTTTCAATAAGTAGTTTTACCATAAGAATCCAATGATATCATTTTTAACTCTAACAAGCTAATACTTTCGGAGATATGATTTTTCAAAATTTCAATAATAAATCGTATTTCAACGTTGTCACACAATGATATAATTATTCTATGTATGAATTGTCATGATGTCAAATTATTTTCCTGAGACATGTCATTATCTAATCAATCGAAGAATTGTGAGCGAAGTGAGAAAAATCTCAGTTGTTTAATTTTTCTCAGAAAAGTCTTACATTTCGGAACGGAACATGAAGTAAGAGATCTGAGAGTAGTGAGACTGCTTTTCATCCATAGACATAGATATAACTCTCGAACGGAATGAGCTAGGTAGTTGAAATTTTCAGAGTAGGTAAGGGAGATGAATATCTCGGTTAAGTTCGTTATTGGGCAAAATTGGCCAGATTTAATTTGATTTCTTCCATGGTGCAGTTCTCATTCTCATGATTGCTCATTTAATCTTGATAAATAAACTATCATCCTTCCTTTATGATGCAGTTCTATCATATGAATACATTGATATAATTACCAACTCTGAGATACTATCAATTGAACGAAAGCAATTGAATAATGAATATATAATTTAATAGGAGTAAATAAATAATATTTTTGTACAACTGCTATTAAAAGTAACATTTTTAAGTGAAGCGTGTTGAAAATATTTTGAACATTGTATGATATTTGTTTCGAAAGTGATTATATTTTGTTCGTGAAATTGTTCAATGCGCTCCGCTCATTTCACAAACTTTTTCACTCACAAAATAAATAACTATGTAAGTCTATATGTCGGTATTCTACAACTAGTTATACGGTTGGACTGTTTATGCTCAATGACGAACTTGTCCGTCGTATTGGGAAGCGCCACCTACCCTGAAAATTTCAAGTCGCTATCTCTTTCCGTTCGATCCACTACTGACCTAGGATGACCTTGAATCAATGTATATCTACGTTGCCACACTTGATTTTTTTCGCAATATACCGGGTGTCCCAGTATACATGTTCCAATGGATTATCTCAGGCATTTCAAAGGATGAAAATTTGAAAATTTTATGTTTTTCAATTTGTTCAAGGAACGAATTGAGAAAAACAAAAACAAGTCACTTTCGGTTTGACCGGAAGTGACTCTGACTTTTTTATCTCAAACAGCACCCTATATATTTTTGGCAATTTTTTAATGCTACTCAAAATTACCTTTCCAACTTTGTATCACACTTCGTATTTTACATTT
The DNA here is from genome assembly GCA_937662695.2 of Halyzia sedecimguttata. NCBI lineage: Eukaryota > Metazoa > Arthropoda > Insecta > Coleoptera > Coccinellidae > Halyzia > Halyzia sedecimguttata. The sequence continues at coordinate 80,428,368 of OW569415.2, read as the reverse complement.
GATTTGAGGGAGAAAACGTCAATTGAAATTTCAAATTGAAAGAATTGCAGTAGACTACGATATTTTGTGTAACCTTGATCTGAGTTTCAGATCCACAGGAAAAAAGCCCTGTGGACAGGAGCATTGGCGCTCTAGTTCAAACTTTTATAACCAATATTTCATCTCCAAAATTATTGCCTTCTCAGAGTTAGGAATGATATCAATGGATTATTGTAATATAACTGCATCATAAAACAAAGTGAATTAAAATTAAATAACGAACTTATCCGAGATATTCATTCCTCAAGTCTCCTCTGAATATTATGTTATATAAATTGAAACTTAGGCAATATTCCAGTTTTGTTTCCACTGAATATATTCTGAACCCAATTTGATAAACTTACCGAATTATATGTTTCCATCATCATATATATGGATTATCCAAGGGCATATAGGGTAGGAGTAATTTTAATATGCTATAAACGGTCATTTTGCATTCAACAAAGTTTTGTTAGAACAGACATACATTTGGCATGTCTGTCATAAGATAAGATTACATGTATGAACAGTGAACACAGAAAGAACACAGAGAGATAGAATTCGCATTTTATGAGAACATAGAAGTACGATGTATTATTGAAATTTTGAAAAATGATATCTCTGAAGTTATTAGCTTCTTAGAGTTGGAAATGATTTCAATGGATGCTTATGAGGAAACTGAATCTAAAAAAAATTATTCGAAATTTGTAATGTAAACAAATTTTTTTTTCGTTACTCCGAAACCATCCGGCCTGTTTTGCCGACTAACGATCTCAACCGAGATATGTATCTCCCAAACCTACTCTGAAAATTTCAACTGTCTAGCACATTCCGTTCGAGAGTTTTCGTGTTGACGGACGGCCGGACAGAATCGATTTCGACCACGGGAACTTGATCGGTGAGTCGAAACGAATCGTTTAAGACCATTTTCAGTCAAAATTTCGAAAATTACAGACATTTGGGCCCTTAAGAATATGCTTCAAATTAATAATCTACTCACTATAGTTTGAATCAATGAAAACAAAAACAACCATCAAATAATAATAGTAAATCATCCCTCTGAGCAACAAAACAAACTCATTGTATATTTTAAGGTAACTGATATTGGTTTCACCTCAAAAACTTCACTGTGAATGAATAGAAATTGCAAAATTGGTCGCAGTCATATCGGTCACCAAATAGCTGGAATATCGTTTTTATTTTCCTTCCTCAGATATGTTTGTAAAACTGTTACAGTTTATCGACTCAACTATTCATTCTTTAGTAAAGAATACCATGAATGGCATGATAAAAGAAGGCCATAAGCCAGGAAACTGAAGAAACATAAATGCTACATATTTCAGACATAGATTAATAATTTCCTATTGAAATTCTGCGTGAATTAAATTAAGGTCAGCAGAACAATAACAAACCCTAATTCAGAGAAAGATTATTTCGCCATTCCTTAATTATTCACTCATGAAAGACTGGTCGTAGATTATCGCGATAAAAACAGAAGGTTAAAAGCATGCCAATGTCCAAATTTGTCCGTAATTTAATTTCGTTTTTTTTTGCGCGTATGTTCTGGGGAACATCGCGTTATCATTTTGCCCAAATGTCTGTAATTTTCGAATTTTTTGCCGAAAATGGTCTCAAACGATTGCGTTCATCTCCTCGATGAAGAATTCGAGGTCAAATTTGATTCTGTCCGTCCAGCCGTCCAGCAGTTGCCACGATAACTTGAGATCGGAAAGAGCTAACGACTTGAAATTTTCAGGGTAAGTGGCGTATCCCAATATGACGGAGAAGTTCGTTAATGGGCATAATCGGCCCAATGGTTTCCCAGTAATAATTTTGTTTTCAACCAATATAAATCCGATCGAATTGTAACTTGGTGAATAGTTGTAGAATATATACTAGAAAATTTAAAAAAAATTATTGAAAAATATTTCTTATGTCACGATAAACTGAGAACGGAAAGAGATATCAATTGGAAATTTTCAGGTTAGGATGTGCATCTGAAAGTGACATTTGAGTTTGTTTATGGGTATAATCATCGAAACGGTTTTTAAGTTGTACCCATCTGAAATTTGGTTTTTATTTCCTCAATATCTCGAAAAGTACAACACCGATTAAATTCAAACATGGTAATTAGTTGTAGACTGCCAATGCTAAAATTCTTGCGAGTATCATATCTACTACAAAGTTCCGAGTTTGAACACGATCGAATATATATTGTTGGAAATTCTAGCAGCCTTATGTGAGTTGAGTTGATGGTTGGGTGACCGTTGCCTTGACAACTTTCGAACGAAAAGGGATAGGGACTTGCAATTTTCAGGGCATGTGGCGTATCCGAATGGGAGAGTTAGGTTCGTTGACGGGCAATATCGGTCCAACGGTTCCGGAGTTATACCCACCTGAAATTATCGAGGAAATTGAGAAATCGAGGAAAATTATTTCCTCGATAACTCAAAAAATATAGACTCGATCAAATTGAAGCTTGGTAACTAGTTGTAGAATGTCGATATAAAGAAGTGTTCAAAATTTTGTTAGAACCGTACCCCCAGAAAATTTCAAAAAAATTACGAAAAAAAAATTGGTTCAAGCACTGACGTGAAGTCAGGAGCTTCTGCACGTATGTTCTATTGTCCATTCTCCTGTATTGGACAGTCTTAATCGAATTTAACATTGTGAATTCTATTGTCCGTTCTCCTGTATTGGACACTCTTGATCGAATTTACCATGGTAAATTCGATTAAGTCCAATACTGGAGAACGGAGAATGTAATTCACCATGTTAAATTCGATTAAGACCGTCCAATACAGGAGAATGGACAATAGAACATACGCGCAGAAGCTACTGACTTCACGTCAGTGCTTGAACCAATTTTTAGGGATTGTTTTCCTCTAATTCCAACATATTTTCCTTATAATTCTCGAAATATCAATCGCAGATTATTGAGGTATAGTTTTTGCGCGCATGTTCTAGGGAACAGCGTGCTATCATTTGCCCAAACGCCGACCGGACGTCCGTTGCCAGGATAATTTTCGAACATAAAGAGATAGCGACTTGCAATTTTCAGGTTTTAGGTTGCGCATCCGAATGCGGTGATTTAATGGGTATAATCCGCCAGACGGTTTCGGAGTTACATCCATCTAAAATTTTGTTATTATTTCCCAATAACATAAAAAGTACGGATCCGGTTGGATTGAAAATTGGTAATTAGTTATAGAATGACGTCGCGCAAGCTGTTGCCGAATTTCACAAGGATCATATCACTGGAAAAAAAAATAAAAATTTTTCCTTAAAAAAAAATGTGTTCAAAAATTTTATATTTCAGATAATATTAAGTAGATTTCGCTGAAATTCTGTACAAACCTTACAACTACATTTTATTTTTCCAATATTTCCAAAATTAAACATCTCATCGAATTGAAATCAAGTACTCGGTTGAAAAATGAAGGCTTGAAGATTCATGCAGTATTTCGTGTGAGGCGTAAATAGACAAAAGAACATGCACACAAAAGCTCCTGGATTCACGCCACTGATTTTTAGGAATTTTTTTATTTTCACATTATTAAAACTGATGCGGGTCTGAACACTCATGTCAATATTTTGTTTTGTTCTGGCGAATTATAATTTTTTTTTTATTTTCACCCCTTACTGTGATCCATCCGTTGTTATCTGAGAAATTTATAAACCAGAAAGAATTACCACTTTTGAAAAAAAGGCTCACCTAAATAATAAATTATAGTGCAATTGACCTTCACTACACTGACCTTCAGAAAAATCCGGCCACCAAAAATTTTAAACATTTTCAAAAGTTACCTCTGTAAAATAATTTTAGAAGAAAAATATTTATTTTATTTTCTAGTGATACGATCCTCACGAAATTCTGCTAAAATATTTGCGCTGGCATTCTACAACAAATGATGGAGTTTAAATTAGATCGAATCTGTATTTCTTGGGTTATTGAGGGAATAACAACAAAATTTTAGATGGATATGACTCCAAAACCATTAAGCCGATATGCCCATCAACCTGCCTCGAAAATTGTTAATCGCCTTTGCTAATGACAGGATTATATGATTATACTAACCCTCCTAAGTCTTCCCCAAGTAGACCCTCCCCAGTTTCGAGCTTGTGCGAGTTAGGAGAATCAGTCGTCTTCTGTGGAGACTTTGTTACTGTATCCTTACGCCAGCTTATGCACAGCGCTCTATCCACTGAGCTCAAAGCACTCATCATTCAATTCAAATTAGTCAACGTGAACAAGCTCGCCAAAGAGTATTGACTTCACAAAAGTCCTTTTTGGCGCTCTTGTTCCTCGGAACAGAATGCTTATCAGTATGCCTAAATGTCTGTAATTTTCGAATTTTTGAGATCCACGAATCCATGGTCGAAATCAATTATGTACCGGCCGGCCGTAGGCACGATAACTCTCGAAAGGAATGAGTTAGAGGATTGAAATTTGCAGGGTAGGTTTGAAGCGTAAAGATCTCGGAAAAGTTCGTTAATGGGTGAAATCCAACAAGTGGTTTAGAATGGCTGTCTTTAGTAAAAACATTTTTTATGAATATTTACGGAACTGATCACTCGATCTACCTGAAATTTAGCATCAAATTGTAGAATCATGACCTTTATATGCATGCGAAGTTTTGTTGTTGTTGTTCATTCTATCGATCTATGAATTATTATATGAATGTTCATACTCGTACATGTCATATCTTGTTTACCTATAAAAGAGAGTCGAATTCATTTTAGCTATCGTAGAATTATGCCAAATGGGCTTTTCCCTTTTTTTATATTTTTATTTATAGCGTTAACTTGAAAACAATGCATCTTTTTTAATAACAGCTCAATTAACTTGAATAAAATACTAAAAAGTTCGTAAAATATGGGGCTACATTTTGAGAACAGTAGACACAACTGTTGTATTTGCTGATACTTCAGGGAAAATTTCCGGGCACTGGCCTACGGGGGTAGAGGGGGACAATTTGTTTGCTGTTCGGCTCGAATCAAAGGAAAGTTCAACCATTTGCACCCTATTGAAAGTTCTCTTAAACCGAGTTTTTATTATTTGTAATATTCCACAATCGATATTATTCTAATCTGATTTTGCGTTCTGTCCAATTTTCAATTGAAATCTTCTGGATTTTTTTGAATTAAACAACCTTCCAGTTTTGTTGTAGGTAACGACTGTATTCCTACGTTATTTTATGTGTTCGTATCGTATAGGACTTACCTGAATCTATTTTCATTGTAAGGATGCGGAATAAAATCAGCCATGGTAGAAGATATTGTAGATGATCAAATATTTGCATTTTCGTCAAAACCCATAGTGAAGTGTCAAAAAAACCTATCTATAATATAATAAAATGTCAGATTGAAAACTTTATGATGTAACCGTCAAATTGGATACATCAAAAATTTCGTAATTCCATTTAAGGATTGAAATGAATAGAATCCATTTCAGTTATAATAGAAATATTTTCACCTATTAAGTGCGTATTGAAAAGTTGATACATAATTCTGGTTTACAACTATAATAAATCATTCAGGTAATATATTTTATAAGATTCTTGTCTAACTATTAAAGTAGGTTAAAAATCTTTTGATACTTATTTCTAATACATATACAAGGTGACGGTGTTTCCTAAGTACCTGCAGTACATATGATATGATTTGTTATTGTGTTGTGTCTTGTATCGGGCAAACGAAGACTATCCCGCCACAGCGACGAGTCTGTCTATAGACCACATTAGTTAGTTTAGGCGGGATATTTGAATTACGATCCATCCGTGGATCCAGCACTGAATTCCCCATGCATTTCTTATGGACCTAACATTTACGCGAATTTATCGCCTGTTTTTAGATACTTTGGCTAATTTCTTAAGGTTTATTTCGGTTGAAAAAGATTCTGTGAAACCTTCTCAACCATCTAGAATCAAGTTTTCATCACAAAATTGTATATTTCCAAAATAATTAATAAATATAAAAGTGTTCACCAAATTCGATTGACGTATGTCTTAGCTCAATCGAAATCAGTCAAAAATAATAACATAACCCTAAATCGGCCTTGTAATGACGCACAACAGAAGTCATCTACGACATACGATAATCTTTCGAACTGCACTGGTTTCAATTTTGATTTAAGAATAAATTGATGTAGATTTTAATGTGGAAATAACATGAAAACATGCACTAATGATGAAGGTACCCAATACTTGATGTCTCTGTACTAACATTATCTTTTAAATAGGGTAGTTTCATCTCAAAGTTGAAATTCCTTGTTAAAAAATTTGAATATGGATCTCCCGCCAAGATAATGATTCTAACCTAACTAATGTGGACTATATTGTAGCAATTGCAACGGATTTAGAGGTCTGGAGGCATCGGGGCAACAAAGGAGTTGAGGTCCTCTGGCCCCAAATTATTTTCCAAGTAAAATAGTTAATTTTTTTCAGTCGAGTTTTCCAATAAATAATTCATTGTGAAACCAAGTATAGAAAAAAAATCAATGAAAAGTTGTTTACTAGTGTGTACTTGTCTGAATATGATTTTTTTTCCACAGTCTCTATTGCGGGAGCCCCTCTTTTCTGGAGGCGCCTCCGTTGTAGCCCCGGTTGCCCTCCCCTAAATGCGGTCCTGCGTGGCAAACTTAAATATATACCACAGATAACTACTACAGATCTAAACTAAACCACCCACAAGCTCGAACCTTTTGTTAAGGAAGATGATCCTAGAGGGTGAGAAGTAATGATAGCACGCTGAGCACGAACATAAGCGCATAAACATTGTAATCTTTCAACAAAAAATGTTTCACACCCCGTCCTTTCGCTACGAAAGCCTTTTTCAGACAAATTTTATATAGCATTACAATGGCAGATTAAGCTACCGAAGTAATGTACCGTACTTAGGAAACCCCCTATATAGCAAATCGCGTGCTGTAAACTGTCATTGCGCGTATGTTCTGGGGAATATCGCGTTATCATTTTGCCCAAATGTCTGTAAATTTCGAATTTTTCGCCGAAAGTGATCTCAAACGATTGGGTTCGACTCCCTGATCAAGAATTCGATGTCAAATTTGATTGTGTCCGGCCGTCCGTTGCCACGGTAACTTGAGAACGGAAAGAGATAGCGACTTGAAATTTTCAGGGTAGGTGGCGCATCCCAATACGACGGACAAGTTCGTTATTGGGCATAATCGGCCCAATGGATTTTGTATACAACCAATACTAATCCGATCGAATTGAAACTTGGTGAGTAGTTGTAGAATATAAACCTAAGAACGTTTATGAATTTTGTGAGAATCCTATCGCTAGAAAATTTTTGAAAAATTATTGAAAAATATTATTCACGTCACGATATTCTAAGAACGAAAAGAGATAGCGATTGGTAGACTTCAAATTTTCAGGTTAGGTTGAGAATCTGAATGCGCCATTTGAGTTCTTTTAAAGGCATATAATCGGCAAAACAGTTTTGTAGTTATACCCATCTGAAATTTGGTTGTTATTTCCTCAATAACTCGAAAAATACAAAACCGATCCAATTCAAACATGGTTATTAATTGTAGAGAATGGCAACGCGAAAATTCTTGCAAAATTTTGTCAGGATCGTATCACTAGAAAATTTTTAAAAAATCATAGAAAATTATTGATAAAAATTCTATATATCAGAGACTATTAGTCCGAAATCGCTGAAATTTTGCGAGAGCCTTCAGAACCTAACTCTACTACCAAGTTCCGACTTTGAACATGAAGGAATGTATATTGTTGGAGATCCGAGCAGCCTTGTGGGAGTTCAATAGCTGGATGGGTGATCGTTACCTGGACAACTCTCAAACGAAAGGAGATAGGGACTTGCAATATTCAGGATAGGTTGAACATCTGAATGGGAGAGTTAAGTTCGCTGTTGGCCATAAGCCGCCCAACGGTTTCGGAGTTATTCAAAAAATATTGACTCGATCGAATTGAAGCTTGGTAACTAGTTGTAGAATATTAACATGAAGACGTTTGTAAAACTTTGTGTGGACCGTATCACTAGAAAATTTTCAAAAAATCACGAAAAAATATGACGTATCTCATGATTCCTTGAGAATGGAAAGAAATAGCGACTTGCAGTTTTCAGGCTAGATTGCGCATATGAATGCGACATTTAAGTTCGTTTACTAGCATAATCGGCCAGATGGTTTTGGAGTTATATCAATCGGAAATTTGGTTGTTATTTCCTCAATAACTTAAAAAAATACAAATCCGATCCAATTCAAATATGGTTATTAGTTGTAGAACGCCAACGCGAAAATCTTGCAAAATTTCGTGAGGATCGTAGCGTTAGAAAATTTTTTAAAAATCATTGAAAAAAAAATTTGGTTCAAGCACTGACGTGAAGCCTGAAGCTTTTTTACCATGGTAAATTCGATTAAGACAATTTTTTTAATGAATATCCTGTTAATTCAGTATTTTTTTCCACAGATCACTGAAAATATGGAATATGTGACGAATTGCGAATTCGCGAACAATGCCGTGTTTCAAATCCTTGCTTTCAATGTGGTTATTGCCTTCATTATATGGCGCAATACGGAATGGAAGGGGCAGTCCGGGGGAGGGGAAAGGCAACAAGAGGGTGCAGCTGGAGGAAGTGGGCAAGAGGGAGGTGCTGTTGGAGAAGATGGGCAAGAAGGTGAAGGTAAAACGGGTTGGTGGAAGCGCAGACAAGAGGGTGCAGCTGGAGGGAGTGAGCAAGAGGGAGGTGCTGTTGGAGAAGATGGGCAAGAAGGTGAAGGTAAAACAGGTTGGTGGAAGCGCAGACAAAGAAGTAAACGTGAAGGGGGTGCCCAAGATCTTGAAGGGGGAGGACAGGAAGCTGAAGGTGGGGGGCAGGAAGCTGAAGGTGGGGGGCAGGAAGCTGAAAGTGGGGGGCAGGAAGCTGAAGGTGGGGGGCAAGATGGAGGAGAGGTTGGACAAACTGGCGAAGAGGAAGGATAACGAATGAAGGGAGGAATTGTCAATTTTTCACAAATTATACAAAAATGATGGTTATTTATATGTATCTATATCAATTTATATTATATAACTAGATAAAATCCCAATGCTATTTATTGGTGGACCCATCACAAAGAATATAAATTATGAAAATATGATAACTGCAACAGGTTGAAAGCATTGCGGTAAGACATCATAAACCGTCGACAAGTTTGTTGGTCGAGTGTAATAATGTTTCTCAGTCAGTGCCGGATTCATTAGAGGTCTGGAGGCCCCGCGGGGCAACGAAGGAGTGGAAGCCTCCTGGTCCCAAATTATTTTCTGAATAAAATGGACAATTAAGGGGCCTGGAAGTAAAAAGGGTTTAAGTGCATTTTTTCAAGATAAATGGCACCTGAATTTCAAAATTCCAGGAATTAGTTAATATTTTAGATGTATATCTGATTATATCCAATGGAGGTGGATAAAACATTATTATCAGTAATTTTATCCTTCAGATGTAATATTTTTCACTTAGATCATTCTTCTTAAAGTGCACTTGAACCCTTTTACTTCCAGGCCCCTCATTTTTGGCGCTCTAGTTCCTCGGAACAGAGTGCTTATCAATTTGCCCAAATGTCTGTAATTTTCGAATTTTTGGCTGAAAATGGTCTCAAACGATTTGGTTCGACTCACTGATCAAGAATCCGAGGTCGAAATCGATTCTGTCCGGCCAATCCGGCCGTAGGCACGATAACTCTCGAAAGGAGTTAGAGGATTGAAATTTGCAAGGTGGGTTTGGAGCGTAAATATCTCAGACAAGTTCGTTAATGGGCGAAATCCATCAAGCGGTTTTGGAGTTATGGCCGATTTTAGTAAAAACATTTTTTATGAATATTTCCGAAACCGATCACTCGATCTATCTGAAATATAGCATCAAATTGTAGAATCATGACCTTTATACGCATGTGAATTTTATATTGACCAGGTTACCGCAAAGTGTCAAAAAAAATGTTGAAAATTTTAAACATTTTTTTCTACAATAACTCTCGAACGGAATGAGCTAGGCAGTTGAAATTTTCAGAGTAGGTTAGGGAGATGAATATCTCGGTTAAGTTCGTTATTGGGCAAAATAGGCCAGATTCTTTCGGAGTAACGTAACGAAAAAAAATTTTTTTTTAAGTAACAAATTTCAAATTCAATTTTTATTTAAGATGCAGTTTCACCATAAAAATCCATTGATATCATTTTCAACTCCAACAAGCTAATACTTTCGGAGATATGATTTTTCGAAATTTCAATAATGAATCGTACTTCTATGTTTTCACAGAATGTTTTTATTATTCTATATAAGCTTTATTATATGATCTGTGTTCATACTCGTACATGTCATCCTGTTCTATAAGAGAGAGTCGAATTCATTTCAGCAATTTTAATTTGATTTCTTCCATGGTGCAGTTCTCATTCTCAGATTGCTCATTTAATCTTGATAAATAAACTATTATTTGAATTGAATTTCCTTTATGATGCAGTTCTATCATAAGAATACATTGATATAATTCCCAACTCTGAGAAACCAATACTTTCGGAGATATAATTTGTCTGTTTGAACTAGAGCGCCAGAAAGCTCCTGTCCACAGGGCTTGAACCAATTTTTTTTTCAGTCCAGTTTTCCAATAAATAATTTATTGTGAAACCAAGAATAGTATTGCCCTCAATCCGGCCCTGTGCCCATAGTACTCAGTATAATCGGTTGTAATATTTCGATATTTTGCCAATATCTCCAACAATATAGAACCGAAAGTTTAAATTTAGAACTTTGAAGGCTCTCGCAAAATTTCAACGATATCTTGATTGGTAGTTTCTGAGATACAGAATTTTCCAAATATTTTTGTCAAAAATATTCTGGTCATATTATAATCTTCTGGAAATTTTGCGTAAATCTTCGTGTCGGTACTTTATGAACTAACTAGCGAGCTTTAATTTGGCATTTTTCGATTTATGTATTTGGAAAACAAAATTTCAGATAACTATAACGAGCTAAACCGAGATATTCACGTCCCAAACCTACCCTGCAAATTGGAACTTTCTAACTCATATCCTTCGAGAGTTAGCGATATTACGGAGGCACGATAATCCATATGTATTCCGAGTTTAAAATGAGATATTAATATATTTTTTTTGGTGCTTTCAACCCCGAATCTCCACCTCTTGGGATGATCAAATCTAAAGCTCGAAGGATCATATGAATGATTTATATCTGTCATTGTTCTTCAATATAAAGTAGGTACTTACACAAAAATATTGAAAATGTGTATATTTTGACAGAAAAACACATATATCTGTTTAAATTTCCAATTTACGATATTTATGATGAGTAATCTCAGTAGAACATAATATTCAAGTAATCTAAAATATTTATTGAACAAACCTTATTCTCCAAATAATCATTACAAGATACATTGGGAAATATATTCATTATTAAATGGTTCCTTTCTGGGTTTTCTCTCCCAAACTCTGAAAAATATCTATGAAATAAAAAATGTATTATTTTGTGAATTGTTTCTGCGTTAGAAACACAAGATATTTGTCAGAAGCATTATATCGAACAATGTTGTCTAAGAAATATTGACGAAATAACATCTACAATAAAACAACTATTTCGTAACGTTTCGGAGTCTATATCAGACTCCTTCGTCAGACACTAAACGAAAATCTTGAAAATAATTTTTTGTTAATAGCTATTCTGGAATTGTGACATTTTTCTGATTTCAGAATAGCTATCAACAAAAAATAACTTCGAAGTTTTTTGTTTAGTGTCTGACGAAGGAGTCTGATAGACTCCAAAATGTTACGAAATAGTCGTTTTATCGTTGATGTTGTTTCGTTATTGTTTGTTAGGTAACATTGTTTGATAGATTGCTTCTGACAAATACCTTTTGTGTCTCTAACAAACAATTCACAAGATAATACATTTTTTATTTTATAGATATTTTTCAGAGTTTGGGAGAGAAAACCCAGAAAGAAACCATTTAATAGTGACCGACCGAAAGTTCGGTTTCGGTTTCGGCCAAGAAATCTAGTTTCGGCCTTAGTTTCGGTTTCGGACCAAAATGGCCGAAACTCGAATGTTCGTGAATTATCCTGGTCGTTTGGCCAGGAATTATAAGTAGGTATACATAATTGTCGTACGAGTTATTGTGAGCTATCATTGTTAAGACTGAGAATTCATGAGAATTCACTTTAATGATTATTAATTAGATTACATAGGGTGATTCCAAATAAGACGTGAAACTTGGAGTATGACTCATTAGCTGTTGTTTAATCCATATTTATTAATAACCGAAAATCAACGGTTTTTGGAGTTCGATGATTTTTAAAAGATTTCTGAACTTATAGTACATATTTCGTCAATTTTTTCTACCTTAACCAAATTTGGTGATAATTTTGGTTTATTTTCATCAGAAAAGAATATGATATGTACGAAAAAAGCAAAACTATGCTGTATAAGAGGTTGAAAAATAATAAGTATGATTTGAAATGTGGTATATGAGTAAATGAAAGATCTATTTCTAATATCAATTTTGTCTGCAACTTTCGAATTTCACAATTTTGTATGCTAAAATTATTTTAAAAACTTGCCAAATTCCTTCTTCGTTCTCGAAAGATTTCGTTAGATTGCTTAACTAGTTTCGTTTCAGCAGATTTTTTATAAGCAACCTTTGAATGTCCGGCATTGAAAATAGTGAATGTGTATCAAATAACAGCGTGAGTAAATTTCAGGCGGAAAATATCAACTGAAGACATCAGAAAGATGCTAGCCTATGGAATATGGTAGAACATAATTTATGAATACATTTTCTAATGTAATTTCGAGCTTAGTTGCAACAAAAAAATATTGAATTCATTATTTTCCTCTATTTTTTTCTTATATCCCCTTTCAAATCATACTAATTCTTTTTCAACAGAACCAGTACTCAAATATCTCGGAAACCGTTGATTTTTGGTTCTCAATAAAAATGGCTCAAACCACAGCAAATGATCCATACTAACACCTCCTCTAAGGTTCACGTCTGATTTGGAATCACCCTGTATACTTCGACTGATTATTTCGATAACTTGGTAATACCAAAATAATAAATAAAGATCTCAAAAAAAATGTCTTTTTATTTTATTTAACACTCCTTAACTATTTTTATGTATATGCGAATAAAATTGTAAAAAATACAGTAGATTTCAGTATGAAATATAAAGTTTCGGTTTCGGTTTCGGCCGAAACTGAGACCCTGGCCGAAAGTTCGGTTTCGGTTGAAATACCAGTTTCGGTCGGACACTACCATTTAATAATGTATTCTCCAAACCCAGGAAATTTAAGTAATCATTAAAGGATACTACTGTGGGAGGTATATTCACTATTAAATAATAGGACATCAATATATTCCCTCCCCTTTTCAAGAATGATTTTTATGATATAATTTAATTTATGTATTTTTAGGGTATAAATGAAACACAACAATAATAAGTATTACATTATTTTAAATATTCTAGTCAGATCAACAGATTTATTTACAGCAGCATATAATACAAATAGTGAATAAACAGAGTTCTAATCAATGTCGTTATCTATGCAATTTTTCAAATTGCAGAAAGCAAAGAGATCAATCAAGAATTCATTAATTAAACCTAAGTAATAAATAAAACTAAATAAAAGAGGAAAAACGGTTTTGTGCTTTAGGATAAAAAGATGATACCCAATGTGTAGTGGTTTTATACCATAACTTGACTGATTAATTGTTTAAGAAAGAATTGTTTTTGAAAATGTAGTCATGATCATATTTGAATCAATACAGAGCCATAACCAGCATACACAGGTATTGAAATTAATTTATAATTAAACAAAGTTAATGCAAAAATATGAATCAAAATAGTTATATAAAATACTAATAAATAACTTAAGAAAAACGTCAGATTGCAAAATAAAACATATCTTTTTCAATGTCAAATCATTGTTTTTGCAAGCTCTCATTATCTCTCAAATTATCACAATTATTACACATCTTCAATGAGGAATGTTTTTCACATTTAGAACTATTATTGGTCATCTTGAAATATCTGAGAAGTGGACTTTTTTGTGCTATCGTTTTGGTTGCAAGCTTATTTTTTGGAGTGGTCTCGATTTTAGCAACTCTCTGATTTGTTTCGACAGATTCTTCCAACATTTTTCTCTTAAAACTAAAATCAATCCGCAATTTTGTCAGCCAATCGCAATGCTTCTTCTTTGGCGGTGAAAAATTCAGATGGGGAGCAACTCCGTCCATAACGTAATTAGGTAAATCTTTGAGTGGGGACAGATCGTCTAATTTTCTCTTGTTTGGATTTATATCATTTTTTGGAAGATCAACCAGATTGGCAAATAATTTACGAGGCCCAAACTCACTTCCCACTCTTTTAATTGGACTAAACGCATTGTCCAATTTCCTTTTATTCGAATGTTTACAATTGTCACAAAATCTCTCTTTGTCAGTGCAGCAAAAGCATCTTTCGCAAGAACTTATGAATTTCTTTGGAACTTCCTTGAATTTATCTTTGTTTATTGACAGTCTTTTCGAATTCTTCCGATTACATTTGTTGAATAGAGGCAAGATTTCTGTTTTACCTTGACCGTTGATTTCAAAATTCTCCGGTAAATCTTCGCTTCCAATTCTCCATAACTTATGCTTGATATCATCAGAACAAGTTACAATGCAGGTATCTGAACCTTGGTACCATGCTACACAAGTGACTTCTGCTGTATGTCCAGTCAATTTACATATCGGTTCAGAATTTTTCAAATTCCAAATGTATGCATTTTCATCACTACTTCCGCTTATCAAATATGAACCGTCTCTGCTGAGAGCGGATTTTATATAAAAGGTATTATTCTGATGACCACTGTACCTCATGACAGGATCAGCATTGTATGTTCCTATATTGTAGCAGTAAATATTATTATCCAAGCAATTGGCATATAACCTTGTACCAGCAGAATCTATAACCAAATTGCTATATCCATGTTTTGCTGATTTCCCAGGGTATGGCAATGTATATTTCGGTGAAGGATCTCGTTTACTATTATAGTGTGTTTTTCGAAGATCCCATACTTTAATACAACCATCACCAGCGCCGCAAGAAATCAGAGTATTTGAATTTTGAAATACTAACCCAGTTACAGAATTATTTTGACTACTCAATACAATATTTTTTTTACTTCTGGATGGTGTTACTGCCTTGGTACCATGGGATTTGCTTATGATTATGTCACTCTTAAGAATGAAGTGATCAGTTCTAGAATTTTCTGCACGGATATCCCATACAATTATGTTTCCATCACGTCCACCTTAAAATGTAACAATCATCAAAAAGTGTTTCACTACTATGGAATTTATAACTACCTGTGGCAAATATACTGGGATCTTCTCTGCTAGATGCTATGCTCTTCACAGATCTTTCATGTTTCAAATATGTATTCACTTCCCTTATTCCACAACTCGATATATCGTAAAGTTTGCTACTATGATCTCCTGAAGCCGTCACAATTTTCATCTGCTGGTAGAGCCATGTTAAATCAAAGATTGCATTATTATGGGCACGTTGTCCAATCCGTTCCTGTCCTTTCGATGTTTTAATGTTATGTATGCCGATTTTCCCATCTTCGTTCGCAAGTGCCAGAATATGTTGGAAATTTTGTCTTTCAGAGAATTTACAAGCAAAAATCGGTGAATCCGGGACACAATATGATAGATATCCCCCTGTACTGGGATAAATTTGCGTGAAGTCATCATCTTTTAAACATCTCAGTCTTTCCAAATAAGGTTCATAATTTGTGTTTTTAGCTGAAATGAAAACAATGTTTACATGTTTTTTGAGAAAGGATTCCAATGATTACCATAACCATATTGTTGATTGAAATGGCTTATTACTGGATGCATAATTGCACCATGCATGAAATAATTGAAACCAGCCGAATTATTGGAGCGAACGTAAACTTTTAAGAAAATAGGTTAACAATAATGAATTAGCGGGAAAAACCGTTAAATAAATAATAGGTTTGTGTTCACCAGTTTGCCTTCTATTTCAAAGTCAAAGTCAAAGCAATAATTTTAATTTACACTAGTATTCTGTGAGTATTACATAGAAAATAGAAAGGAACACAATCGAACATTTCATAATGACAGTGACATTGACGTTTCTTCCGAATAGATTTAGTAATCTATCCAATAGATGGCAGGGCAGTCGGCATGATTTGGCGTATCCGTAGAGAATAGAAATTTTTTTTATATTGTTTAAGGGAGTATCTAGAGACAAGGTATGGAAAGTTATACAATGGTTATACACAGACAAAATGCCTGGTAATTTTCTGACCAATTAGCGCCATCCAATTGCGAGAAATTCCGCCCGAAACTAAAAATACGAAAAATCAGAATTAGAAACGGCGGATGCGCCGATCCAGCTCTTTTTGTTTTGAGAACCTCATACTCTAAACTAAACCGGTAGGTGGCACTGCAATCGGTTTCCAGGAACCGAAAGCGGCTTGATCGATCTCGATGAAATTTTGTGTCTGTGTTTGAGTGGTCTCAGGGGGGGTTAAGATTCTCAATTGGCCTTGGTCTTTGAATATAGAACCTATACTCAAACCTATATTCAAAGGCCTTGGTAGTTGGTAATGCTATTGGTTTACAGGAACGCGGAAACGGCTTGACTGATCTTGATGATTTTTTGTGTGATGTTCCAGTGGGTCATAGAGAGATTTAGATTCACAATTGGAACCAGTAGGTGACGCTGTGATCGGTTTACAGAAACTCAAAAACGGCTTGATCAATTTTGATGAAATTTTGTGAGTGTAGTGTGTGTGTGTGTGTTTGAGTGGGTCTCAGAGAGATTAAGATTCTCAATTTGACCCGGTAGTTGGTACTGCAATTGGTCTATATAAGAACTCGGAAACAGCTTGACGAATCTTGATGAATTTTTGTGTGTATGTTTGAGTGGGTCTCAGGGTGGATTAGATTCACAATTGGGACCGGTAGGTGGGGCTACAATTGGTTTATAGGATTTTCTCGCAATTTTGTGTCTGTGTTTGAGTGAGTCTCAGGGTCATTGATATTCACAATTTGATCTATTTGAGAAATAGACATTCCCATTGCTATCTCCTTAAGATATCACTCAGATAACCAGAATAATACATTCTTATTGCGAGCTCCTCAAGATATCAAACAGAAAACCAGAATAAGACATTACTATTGCGTGCTCCTTAAGTCATCGCAAGTATAACGAGAATAAGACATTCTTATTGTGAGCTCCTAAAGATATCACACAGGTAACCAGAATAAGACATTCCCATTGCGAGCTCCTCAAATCATTGCAAGTGCAACGAAAATAAGAAATTCATATTGCGGAGTTCCTCAAGATATTGCATATGTAACCAGAATAACACATTCCTATTGCGAGCTCCTCAAGATATCATAAGTGTAGAGAATAACGCATTCCATCGCAAATTCAACAAGAATAGGAAATCAGGTGGCGTGTTGCAGGGATCTACTCCATCCCTACTCACTTCTGGTTTCCGCCGGTAGATGGCTCAATCATCTACGTTGTACCCGGAAGAACAAACCCACCGCTAATAACCCGAGTGGAATATCTCTCTACACATCGAAGTGATGTATTCGGTGCCACACATGTACTGCACATTTGGAGGATATATGGATTTATAGATCCGCATCGCAGCCATCTTCTCTCAGTACCGCCCCGGTTGAGCAGTCTGAGAACTTCCCCATGTGATATCTCTGATATGTTACTGGGATCATCCCCTGTAGCGGACATTTGGAGGTGATAGAGAGGTTCGCGCGACCTCCCTGCGATATTGCAGTGATCCTCTCAAAATATTCCCCAGGTTGAGCAGTTTGAGAATGAGAACATCCTCATGTGATATCTCTGAGATGTTACTGGGCACATCCCCTGTGGCGGACATTTGCAGAGGATAGAGAGGCCTGGGCGACCTCCCAGCGAACCTCTCACAATATTCCTCAAGGTGAGCCGTTTGAGAACTTCCCCATGTAATATCTCTCAGATGTTACTGGACACATCCCCTGTGGCGGACATTTGCAGGTGATAGAGAGGCCTGGGTGACCTCCCAGCGAACCTCTCACAATATTCCACAAGGTGAGCCGTTTGAGAGCTTCCCCAGTTGATATCTCTCAGATGTTACTGGGCACATCCTGTGGCGGACATTTGCAGGGGATAGAGAGGCCTGGGCGACCTCCCAGTGAACCTCTCACAATATTCCATAAGGTGAGCCGTTTGAGAACTTACCCAGTTGATATCTCTCAGATGTTACTGGGCACATCCTGTGGCGGACATTTGCAGGTGATAGAGAGGCCTGGGCGACCTCCCAGCGAACCTCTCACAATATTCCACAAGGTGAGCCGTTTGAAAACTTCCCCAGTTGATATCTCTGAGATGTTACTGGTATCATCCCCAGTGGCGGACATTTGGAGGTGATAGGCAGCTCTGCGTAATAGGGACCTACCTGCGATATTGCAGAGAACCTCTAAAAATATTCCCCAGGTTGTGTTGTTTGAGAATTTCCTCATGTGATATCTTTGAGATGTTACTGGGCTCATCCCCTGTGGTGGACATTTGGAGGTGATAGAGAGCTCTTGGTGACCTCCCAGCGATATCGCAAAAGGCGTCACAATATCCCGGAAAGAGCTCGCCGAGATATCTCTGGGAGGTCCCTGTGTTACCTGGGAAACGGTCAAACGGTTTTGGATTTATACCCATCTGAAATTTGGTTGTTATTTCCTCAATAACTCGAAAAATACGAAACCGATCCAATTCAAACATGGTTGTTAGTTGTAGAATACCAACGCGAAAATTCTCGCGAAATTTCGTGAGGATTGTATCACTAGAAAATTTTTAAAAAATCATTGAAAAAAATTCTGAGATCCTCATTCATTTTCGAACAAATTTGATCTCATGGGTTTTATCTGTCAGACGCACGGTTTCCGCTTAAAAAATAAAAATTTTTATCTGATGCGGTGCATGTGAAAATGTTTGTGCATCGACTGAAAGCCAATTAAGAGATCAGATTTGTTCCAAAATGAATGAGAATCCGAAAAATATATTTCTTGTCAGATTTCTTGATTTCTTGATTGAAATCATTAAATTAAAATTGCTTCATATCGCAGTATCAAAATTAGATCACCCTGTATCTCAAAAGTTAAGACATTCAGGACATACGTTCATACGAAGTTTTTTTCTTGAAATTAATCAAAGAATCACCGTCTTAAATATTAGCATGTCTTTAAGGCATACCCTGCATATCCGATCGTGTTCAAACTTGGAACTTTTGCTGAAGAGTTAGGTTCTAAAGGCTCTCGCAAAATTTCAGCGATGTCAGATATATATTATAGAATTTTTTTCAATAATTTTCAATGATGTTTTAAAAATGTTCTAGTGATACAATCCTCACGAAATTTTGCGAGAATTTTCACGTTGGCATTTTTCAACCAATAACATTGTTTGAATTTAATCGGTTCTGTATTTTTCGAGCTATTGAGGAAATAACAACCAGATTTCAGATGAGTATAACTCCGAAACCGTTTAGCCGATTATCCCTATAAACAAAGTCAAATGTCGCTTTCAGATGCAAAAACTTGAAAATTTCAAGTCGCTATATCTTTCCGTTATGGTGACATAAGAAACACTTTTTAAATAATATTTTTTAAATTTTCTAGTGATTAGGTTTATACAGGGTGAGTCTTTGACCACTGCATTAATTTTAACCAAAGATTCCTCTCATCAAATGAAACACTTTTTTCATTTGACATTTTTCCAAATTCGGCTCAGGTAAAAAGATACAGGCTGTTGAAATTTTTGAAAAAAAATCAGTTTTTATTTTGTTGCTTTGACATCCTTTTTTCGAATAAAATGAATGTTGGGGTAATGTTTCCTATAACTATGATACATATTTTCCAAATATTAGTTATTTTCTACTTCTACAGGTTTTCTAGTTATGGACTCGTGGATTCATAAAACTAAACGAAATTAGCATAAAGAAAGCATATAAAGTTTTTCTTGAGTCATTTCAAGAATATTCCATCGTTTTAGAACATTATATTATTCTTGATCATTTCTCCTTAAACGCACCGTTTTCGAGATATTCTTCATTGAATGTTTTAAAATGGAAAACTCCAGAAATTTCACTACTTTTATGGATCCGTCCCTGAGCGTTGGAATCCCGAATCAAGCTGTAAACCACGTTACCATGCCTTATTCTCGTCCGCCAACAATGTCATAGATAATTTATATGCGGGAGTGTATTAGCACATTGTGAAATCTTTAAACGCTTGTAACTTTTTACCTGAGCCGAATCTGGAAAAATGGTTAATGAAAAAAGTGTTTCATTTGATGAGAGGAATCTTTGTTTAAAATTAATGCAGTGGTCAAAGACTCACCCTGTATATTACAACTATTTACGAAGTTTCAATACGATCGGATTTGTATTAGTTGAAAACAAAATTATTACTCGGAAACTATTGGACCGATTATGCCCATTAACGAACTTGTCCGTCATATTGGGATGCGCCACCTACCCTGAAAATTTCAAGACGCTAGCTCTTTCCGTTCTCAAGTTATCGTGGCAACGGCCGGCCGGACAGAATCAAATTTAACCTCGAATTCTTCATCGGGCAGTCGAACCCAATCGTTTGAGACCATTTTCGGCAAAAAATTCGAAAATTACAGACATTTGGGCAAAATGATAACTCGATGTTCCCCAGAACATACGCGCAATAAATTCTGTATCTCAGAAACTATCCGTCGGATATCGTTGAAATTCTGCGAGAGCCTCCAAATTCTAATTAATGTAACAGTTCGTCTACCTAGAGCGAAATAATCTAAAATGAGAACAAGGAATTGTGGATCAGATAACAGTATAAAAATCACTAGTCTTGTCAGTCAGCAAGAGAGAAATTCGGAATAAAATATCACTTTCGATGATCAGAATAATTTCGGTGGTCAACATGAAAATTTAGAGCAGTTCTAGAAAAAATTAGTATGAGTCAAATTGAATTGTTTTATTATTTTAATTCTGATAAATCACCATACTATATTCGATATTTATGTGTCTTTTACAAAATGGTACCATGGTTACCCAAGTGTATCCATTGGGTAATTAGGTGGGAATATGGGGGGCAGCGGTACCTCTTGAGAGCTGGAATCCGAATCGAACTTTTTAACCGACTTCGCCGATTCAGTACGTTTGGATTTCGGTGATGGACAAGTTTTGAAATGTTTTCGAAAACTGGAAGTATTTTGAAGAAATGTATGGGAAAACGGTCCCTGCAAACTTTAGCTCCTAGTGTTGTTGATAGTGAAAGTTCAGAGTGGAATAGTGCTCTGCCTTATGAGAGTATACCAGGACCTAAAGCACTGCCAATTTTAGGGAATACCTGGAGATTTATACCCTACGTTGGTGAGTATTTTGAACAACGCGAGTTGAATTTATGGAGTAATTTCATGTTCTGGCCCAAATGACGGTAATTTTCGAATTTTTTGCCGAAAATGGTCTCAAAAAAATGTGGGAAAGTCTTGTGGACAGGAGCTTCGCCGCTCTTGTTCAAACTTTGACAATTCGTCTCCGAAACTATTGGTTATTATAATATAACTGATTCATAAAAGAAACTAATTTAAAATTAGATTACGAATTTATACGAGATATTCATTCCTTAAATCTACTCTGAAAATTGTAGTATATCATTTGAAATTTAGCCAATATTCCCGTTTTGTTTCCACTGAAGATATTCTAAACTTACCAAATTATACAGGGTGAGTCTTTGACAACTGCATTAATTTTAATCAACGATTCCTCTCATCAAATGAAACACTTTTTTCCTTTACCATTTTTCCAGATTCGGCTCAGGTAAAAAGTTACAAGCGTAAGATTTCACAATGTGCTAATACACTCCCGCATATAAATTATCTATGACATTGTTGGCGGACGAGAATAAGGCATGGTAACGTGGTTTACAGCTTGATTCGGGATTCCAACGCTCAGGGACGGATCCATAAAAGTAGTGAAATTTCTGGAGTTTTCCATTTTGAAACATTCAATGAAGAATATCTCGAAAACGGTGCGTTTAAGGAGAAATGAAGAGGAATAATATAATGTTCTAAAACGATTTAATATTCTTGAAATGACTCAAGAAAAACTTTATATGCTTTCTTTATGCTAATTTCGTTTAGTATTATGAATCCACGAGTCCATAACTAGAAAACCAGTAGAAGTAGAAAATAACTAATATTTGGTAAATATGTATCATAGTTATATGAAACTTTACGCCAACATTCATTTTATTCGAAAAAAGGATGTCGAAGCTACAAAATAAAAACTGATTTTTTTTCAAAATTTCAACAGCCTATATCTTTTTACCTGAGCTGAATTTGGAAAAATGTTAAATGAAAATGAATCTGGATAAATGGTGAATGAAAAAACTGTTTCATTTGATGAGAGGAATCTTTGGTTAAAATTAATGCAGTGGTCAAAGACTCACCCTGTATATTTCCATCATCATATGGATTATCCAAGGGCATATAGGGTAGGGGTAATTATAATATCCTATAGTTGGTCATTTTGCATTCAATCATACTTTGTTTGTTAGAATATTATAGATTATTGAGAGTTCCATTTGGCATGTCTGGTATAGGTGAATAAGATTACATACATGAACAGTGAACACAGATAGAATACAGACGGATAGTCTGTGAAAACATAGAATTACGATGTATTATTGAAATTTTAAAAAATATTATCTTCGAGAGTGTTAGCTTATTAGAGTTGAAAATGATATCGATGGATTCTCATGAAGAAACTGCATCTAAAAAAAAATTGAATTCGAAATTTGTGATTCAAAAAAAAAATGTTTTTCGTTATTCCAAAACCATCTGGCCGATTTTGCCTGATAACGAACTTAACCGAGATATTTTTATCTCTCAGATCTACTCTGAAAAATTTCAAAAATCTATATCTCCAAAACTATTCGTCTGATATCGCTGAAATTTCGCGAAATGCTTCCATACCTAACCTTACAGCCAAGTTCCAAATTTGAATACGATTGGATCTATATTGTTGGAGATCTGAGCAGCACTGAGTGAGTTCAGAAGCTGGAGGGGTGACCATTGCCGCGATAACTTTTGAACGGAAAGAGATTGCGACTTGTAATTCGCAGGGTAGGTTGCTCATCCGAATGGGAATGAACATAAGTTCATTGTTGGATATAATCGGTCAAGCAGTCTTAAAGTTATACCCATCTGGAATTTTGTGTTGGCGATAGATCAAAAAGTATAGATCCGATCGAATTGAAACTAGGTTAAGTAGTTGTAGAATACCGTCGCAAATAATTTCGTAAAATTTAGTGAGCATCGTATTACTAGAAAATTAAAAAAAATATATTAAAAAATATTACTTTACTCACGATTACTTGGAAACGGAAGGACATAGCGACTTGCAATTTTTAGGGTAGATTGTGCATCCGAATGCGACATTTGAGTTCTTTAATAGGCATGATCGGCCAAATGGTTTTGGAGTTATACATATCTGAATGTGTATTTTGTTGTTATTTCCTCAATAACTACAAATCTGATCCAATTAAAACTCGGTAATTACTTGTAGAATGCCGTGCATAAATTTTCTCAGAATTGCATGAATATCGTATCCTGAAATTTCTTTAGAAGTAAATTTTTTTGTATAACATAAGATAGCTGAAGAATTTCAATTCAGATGGAATACATATGTCAGAATTACAAATTCTGTCACCTAAGACGTTTCTCTCGTTTATCAAGCCTATATCATTAAAATGGTACAAAATGTATTCATAGTTTATAAAAGCTGACAAAACGGTCTAATCGATGGTAAATTCGAATAAGAGTGTCCGAGTGTCCAATAGAGGTGAATATAACATTACACAGTAAATTTGTCGGTTTAAGGTTAAATTTTCAAATTTTTTCAGCTATCTTTAAAAAATTTTAAATTTCAGAAACTATGCTCGATCGACTCGCCGTTTGAGGCGTGAATAGACAATGGAACATGCGCGCAAAAGCTCCCGACTAAACGTCAGTGCCTCAACCAAAATTTTGACATACAATTTGATTTTGTGATAAAAAATAGGGTTGCCATTCAAGATGTCACATGCCACCTCCTACAGGGGGTGAGGGGGTGGGAGGAATTCAGTAGTACCGGATGCGCCCTTTAGTGATATTAAACTTTTGATTCTGCAATGTTTTCCCTGCGATGTGTAGTTTTCGAGTAATAAAAACTCCAGGTTAAACTAATCACCTGTGGTATAGGGGAAAATAATACTTAGATTTTGACTGCATTACGGGAAAGTTGGGTTAAGACGCCAGAGGGTTGCATTTTAATTACCACCAAAATTAGTTTTAAATCTATGGTTTCATCAAACTTTGTACATAAATAGAGATTTTCATTTTATTCGGTTCACTTTTAAGGGTGAAAGTTGGGGGAGGAAAGAAATGACCTCCACAACTCAAGTATTCGATTGTTTCGGTTCTTACTTGATCGAAATTGATTGAAATTTGAATCGTTATTTATTGGCAACTCAAGTGTTGAAATAAAATTCGTGTATGCCAATTAATCAATAAATTTAACGAGCACGTAGTTGACGAATACTTTACGGAGAGGTTGAATAAATCGGCCCTTAATAATAAATAACATCAATTCACCTTGTAGGTAGGTATCTACAAGTACCTGTCAATGTGTGAAAATTGTATATTGGTTCTAAATATTACACAAGATAATCATTACTGTTTACCTTCATCTTCATACCCTCGGTTAGATTTGTGTGGGATTTTATTGAAGAGAAAACAATAAACGTCATAAAAGTAACAACAGGACAGCAATGTCCTCTCGATCGAAGATACAACCTTGACTAAAAATGAATATAAGATGATCTTGTGATTCAGGTCAAGGAATCTTTTGTTATGATTACTTGATGACTTCAGTGAAGCGTGTTAGAATAACGGGAACATCGATTGATATGCGATGAATATTCGGTAACAAACAAGCGCGTATTTATTAATGGCAATAGGGGTTATTATCCCTTCAAAACACTAGTACTGAAAAATAATCATTAAAGGATTCTGTGTGAGGTATATTCTCGAGTTTCAGAATAACTATAAACAACAAATAATTTTCAAGATTTTCGTTAAGTGTCTGACGAAGGAGTCTGATATAGACTCCGAAACGTTAAAAAATAATTGTTTCATGGTTGATGTTGTTTCGTTATTGTTTGTTAGACAACATTTTGCGATAGATTACTTCTGACAAATATCTTGTGTTTCTTACGCAGAAGCAATTCACAAAATAATACATTTTTTCAATTTGAAGTTATTTTTCAGAGTTTGGGAGCGAAAACCCAGAGAGAAACCATTTAATAGTACTAAAGACAAGACACTGTTAGAACTAGTTGACGGTTTTGAATACAAGCGATGACCTATTGGGTACTAGTGGTGATGATCCAAGAGGCATTTAGAGAAATATTAGTTCAAAGCGTATTTAAACGTTGCGTAAAGGAATAGTTAGGATGCTCTCAATTCAATAATTTCATGAACTCCTCATCATTTGTCAAGAGATAACTAAAGGTGGACAAGGGGGTATTTACTTGATGTAATGTCAGTCGAATAGGTTCTGGGTAATATTTCCGAACTTGGCTGAGAAATATTCTCCTGAATTTGTACCAAGTAATTTCCACTTTTTGGCGCTCTTGTTCCTCGGAACAGAGTTTTGGTTCGACTTACTGATCAAGATTCCGTGGACAAAATCGAATCTGTCCATTTACACGATAACTCTATAACGGAATGAGCTAGACTGTTGAAATTTTCAGCGAAGGTTTGGGAGATAAATTTCTCGGTTAAGTTCGTTAGTGGGCAACATCGACTTGGTGGTTGATTGTCCATTTGCTCCTGCAGATTGTCCATTTGCTCCTGATATTTGAATAGGAGTTATCTTAACTCTAGAAAGAATATCTGATACGCAAATGTAGATCAATATTTTAGCAGTAAAAGTTAATATTAACCTCGGTTTGTCAACGAACAGTAATTTCTTTTGATGATTCCATTATGTTGTTCTTTCCCATTGCCTTCATAAACTACATCATTCTAATGATCCAATTCTAAATCTTCTGAAACATCATACCAATATCTGCACATAAATTATTCAATATGCAACAAATCAATATTATTTTTGGTATCGAAACAGTCCTGTATATATTCACAAATTCAAGATGCGGTACCTACCTTGTTTTCTTACTCAATATTTTTTCAAAGTACGAATGATATAGATAAACTAGAATATAAATAAATATGACGTATCTTATATATTATTGAAATTTAAAAAAATCATTTCTCCGAAAGTCTTACTTTGTTAGAGTTGAAAATGACATCAATGTATTCTTATGGTGGAACTGCATCTTAAAAAAAATTGAATTTGATATTCCTAGTATAACGAATTTTTGAATTTTTTTATGCCACTTTACGGCAATTCGATCAATACAAAACTTCACATGATTCCTCAATTTGATGCTAAATTTCAGATACATTGAGTTATCGGTTCCAGAAATATTCATAAGAAATGTTTTTAATAAAAACAGCCATAACTCCGAAACCGCTTAGTGGATTTCGCCAGTTAACGATCTTGTCTGAGATATTTACACTCCAAACCTACCCTCCAAATTTCAATCCACTAACTCCTTGGTTCGAGAGTTATCGTGCCTACGGCTAGCCGGACCGGCTGGACAGAATTTATTTCGACCATGGATTCTTGATCGGTGAGTCGAACCAAATCACTTAAGACCATTTTCATCCAAAAATTCGAAAATTACAGACATTTTGGCGAATTGATAAGCACTCTGTTCCGAGGATTAAGAGCACCAAAAATATATTAAAAAATGTGGAAAAGCTCTGTGGTCAAGGGCTTTGGCGCTCTTGTCAAACTCCGAAAGTATATTGGTTTCTAAGAGTTTATTATGATATCAATGGATTCTTAAGATACACCATATACCATGCACCATAAAAAATTAAATTCAAAACGTAGGTCTATGACCCATCTCATATGTTGGATTTACATACATCAGCAAATTATAATTAGAGCATTCTATATGAAATTATAAAATAAGAATTATTGAAATTTTGAAAAATTATATATCCGAAAGTATTTGTTTGTTAGAATTGACAATGATATCAATAGATTCTTATGATGAAACTAAATCTTGAAAAATATTAAATTTGTAATGTAAAAAAAAGAACGGACTGTTAAAGGACGGCCGGCCGGCCGGATGGCCAGACAGAATCGATTTTAACCACGTATTCTTGATCAGTGAGTCGAACCAAAACGTTTGAGACCATTTTTAGCCAAAAATTCAAAAATTACCTACAGACATTTGGGCAAATTAATTAAGCGCTCTGTTCCGAGGAACAAGGGTGCCAAAATGCATAGGGCATCAACTGAATTCTGATTTTAAAACGAAATAATTCCAAAAATACAAAGCTGATCGAGCTGATATCCGGTAATCTATTGTAAAACGGCTGCTTGAAGTATCATACGAAATGTCAGTGGAATCTATTACATAGTTTCGGAAATATATAAAATTTTTGAAGGAAAATTCATTTTTTTTTTTTAGTTTTCTAGTAATCAGATCCTCATGAATTCTCCACAAATTTGTGAGTCAGCACTCTACAACTAATTGCTACGTTTCAATTTAACAGGATATGTAGTTTGTGAGTTATCGTGGAAATTACAGATGGGTATAACTCCGAAGCAGTTTGTCCGATAATGCCCATTAACGAACTTAACCGTCGCCTTGGGATGCGCAACCTATCCTGAAATTTTCAAATCACTATCTATTTCCATTCGATAGTAATCAAATTTGACCTGCTTTGAAACCATTTTGAGCAAACAATTCGAAACTTACAGACATTCGGGCAAAATGAATGCACGCTGTTGCCTTGAACATGCGTGCAAAAATTGAAGAAAAGCCATTCCTTAAAAATTGCGTTATATAATATTTCACTCCGTAATTTGACCAGTTTTTAAGGTAACATTACACCCGTTTCGTGGATTGAACACACTGAGTCCATCGAACGTGTGAAGCAATAGTGAAAAATAATATGGAGAAATATATTCTGATTCAATACTTGATCGAAATGTTACTTAATCAATTTAAATATTCATGGCAGACAAAACTTTCCTCTGTTAAGTAGGTCGAGATTATCGTTCAATTTAATCGGAATCATTTACTTGACGCTGCCTTTGGCGCTCTTGTTCCTCGGAACAGAGTGCTTATCAATTGGCCCAAATGTCTGTAATTGTCGAATTTTTGGCTGAAAATGGTCTTAAACGATTTGGTTCGACTCACTGATCAAGAATCCGTGGTCAAAATCGATTCTGTCTGGCCTTCCGGCCAGCCGGCTGTTAACACGATAACTCTCGAACGGAATGAGTAAGTTTGTGAGATAAATATCTCCTTTAAGTTCGTTATAGGGCAAAATCCAAACAAAAAATAATTCTGAAAATTTTCGTTAAGTGTCTGACGAAGGAGCCTGATGACTCCGAAACGTTACGTAATAGTTGTTTCATCTTTGATGTTGTTTTCTTTCTTGTTTGTTAGGCAACAATATTCGACTGATTGCTTCTGACAAATATCTTGTGTTTCTTACGCAGAAGCAATTCACAAAATAATAATTTTTTTATAATGTAGATTTGTACTTTTCAGAGTTTGGGAGAGAAAACCCAGAAAGGAATCATTTCATAATGAATATACCTCCCACAGTATCCTTTAATAATTACTTAGCGGATATTAAAAAAAATTGGTTCAAGCACTGACGTGAAGTCAGGAGCTTTTGCGCGTATGTTCTATTGTCCATTCTCCTGCATTGGACACTCTTTATCGAACTTACCATGGCAAATAATGTTGTCCATTCTCCTGTATTGGACACTCTTAATTCGAATTTACCATGGTAAATTCGAATTAAGTGTCCAATACAGGAGAATGTTTCAACTTCCAAAACATTATCATACAAAAATTCAATACGATGTTGCCAGTAGTATCGACATGATTGAAAAAATTATGTATGAAAATTTTTTTTTTATCATCCTATATCTTGAATAAGGAAGCCATTACGATTTTTTTTACTGACTAAACCCAACTCATTTTTCAGCGATCTACCACGGTGTCACCTTTTTTGAAACATCCTTTGATAGATTATGCATAGGAAAAATAGGTAGACATTCTGGAACAATTAATTAAAGAACACCGTCACATCCACTAAAACAACAAAATTAATTCGAATCATTTACTAGCAGTAGGACAGAAGTTTAAACCAGTAAAATTCTACACAATTTGAATGAAGGAGCGCGACTAAATTATTGGGAAATGGTATAAATAAATTGAGAAAAATATAGTTAAGGAACAATTAGATCTCAATTTTTCTGCGTTACTCAATCTATTAAAATAGAGAATAAAATTATGGAAGCGCTAAGAATTAATTATTTTGAATGTTTACAAAGCAATAGCAGTGTAAGATTGTGTAATTAGTTCTGAATAAATCGTAAGAAGAAGATGAACTGAAAGACTGAAGGGTATAGGGAGATCATCGAATTTGGTATGATGTAGTCTGTGTATCGACGAAACGCCTCAATATATTAAATGAATTAGTGTAAATCGTATATAATATTGCATTTGAGTTAATATGGATTTGCATTCAATATTATTTACTTAATACTTCATACTTTTAAAAATTAAAAAATTAAAAACATCTATGTAAAAATTCGACAGCTTTCATGTATTTAAAAACTTGACCTACAGTATATTTGCATGCCTAACTATTATGACCCAATTTTACAAATCAGACGATAACTAGTTTCTAAAAGTTTGTAATGCAGTCCCTATTTTTGTTTACCAGCACGTGAGATGCCATATTCATATCCAAACTTGATTGTTAACATTCAGTACCTACTCTACATATGACATTCCTAAGATATTTGATCTTCAACAACTTCTTTTATTAATTTATTTTTTTATAGGGGACTTTAAAATCGAACAAATCGACAAAATATGCCAAAAATTATATCAGAGATATGGAAAAATCGTTAAAATGGAAGGTCTACTGGGAAGACCAGACATGCTGTTTCTCTTCGATCCAGATTTGATAGAGCGTGTGTTCAGACAAGAAGATGCCATGCCTTATAGACCTTCGATGCCATCTTTGACGTATTACAAACACAAATACAAGAAAGACATTTTTGGAGAAAATGGGGGAATTATAGCTGTGTAAGTAATTTTTTTAGCCATTCTTCTATGAGAAAATGAGAATGTGTAATCTTACCCGCGAGAGCTGTAATTCGGTAAGTATTTTGTTTCGATTTCCAATTAACGGCTTTTGTCGTGAAAATTTTACGAAAATTTCATCAAACTGATTTCCGAGAATAAATTGTACGGGGTCAAATCCTTAGCGGTGGTTAGTTTTATAATACATATATCTGTGTATGTTTTTCAGACATGGAGATGAATGGCAGGAATTTAGATCTAAAGTGAATCGAATTATGCTTCAACCAGCTATGGCTCACCAATATATCGACACAATAAACGAGGCTAGTGATCAGTTCATCAAAAGGTAATATTTAATGAATACTGAATTAAATATTAACTAATACCCGTTCAAATTCTCATCGAAGAAACGAAACAAGAATTCAAAGAAATATTATATACGATTTACACTAATTCATTTAATATTGTGACGCGTTTCGTCAACACAGCGACTTCATCAGACTACATCATGCTAAATTCTTAATAAGTAATGGAACAACAAGAATTGTCAAATCTTGTTCTATTTCACTCTGTAAACAATGATGACGCTAGAGTCGATTTGGAAAATTCTCAAAAGCGATGAATATTAGTCTCATTCTACTGTTACAAGTTCGAACATCGAAATTAAATGAATATAAACATATCCAAAAATCAAAGATTATAGAGTAGCTATATGTTGTCGTAAATCAACTGGAGTGGTTAAATTTTCCACCTAAACTAATTCATTTTTCATCTTTGTTTCAACAAAGTAAGCACTCAAAACTACAGAACATTCTATAATGAAATTTCCAGCAGCATCAAAAATAATTTTTAAGAACAGAATCTGTTTTTCTGAATTTTTTTGAACGCATGTTATAAACCCCATTTGTTGGGAACCGCAATTTTATCTTGTCCAGACAAAAGGAGTTTATTTCATATTTAAAGGAACTGTAAATCAAAAAACCTGTGAATTTATTATTCTTCTATATTACAAAAAATCACATTCAGTGTCGGATGAATAGAAGCATTTTATTTTTTTTTTTAGATACATTGAATAAAACAGAATTTTCTGTAAAACCTCTACATATTTTTCGATATTAATTATTCAAATGTATAAATTACCTTTACCATGTAAGCCTCAGAAAATTGGGCATTCTATTTATTATTGTCGATGTATAATTTGAAACTTCATCAAAACATTCTCATGTATACAGCATTTTTTCCAATTCTTGTTGAAAACTGGTTATCTTCTCAATAATTAAGTAGATGATAATACTCGTAGATTTCAAAATATACTTGATTTGATCTTTCGGAAGAAGGTATATTTATAAAATAACAAAAATGATTCGTTATATTGAAACACTTACAAATAGAGGGAAGTGCTCAACTTTTCAATCTTTTCTTCAATATATATTCACTAGAAAAATGTTTTGCACAAGCAAATGTTCCAATTTTCAACACCCTACCACGAGCAAGTAATCATTCTTCTCTTCACAAACCAAGAACAAATCAAAAACAACATGAATATACAGGGTGAGTCTTTGACCACTGCATTAATTTTAACCAAAGGTTTCTATCATCAAATGAAACAGTTTTTTCATTCACCATTTTTCCAGATTCGGCTCAGATAAAAAGTTACAAGCGTTTAAACACTTCACAATGTGCTAATTCACTCCTGCATATAAATTATCTATGACATTGTTTGCGGACGAGAAAAAGGCATGGTAACTTGGTTTACAGCTTGATTCGGGATTCCAACGCTCAGGGACGGATCCATAAACGTAGTGAAATTTCTGGAGTTTTCCATTTTAAAACATTCAATGAAGAATATCTCGAAAACGGTGCGTTTAAGGAGAAATGATGAGGAATAATATAATGTTCTAAAACGATGGAATATTCTTGAAATTACCCAAGAAAAACTTTACCTGCTTTCTTTATGCTAATTTCGTTTAGTTTTATGAATCCACGAGTCTATAATTAGAAAACCAGTAGAAGTAGAAAATAACTAATATTTGGAAAATATGTCTCATAGTTATAGGAAACATTACACCAATATTGGTTTTATTCGAAAAAAGGAGGTCAAAGCTACAAAATAAAACTGATTTTTTTCCGAAATTTTAACAGCCTGTATCTTTTTACCTGAGCCGAATCTGGATAAATGGTGAATGAAAAAACTGTTTTATTTGATGAGAGGAATCTTTGGTTAAAATTAATGCAGTGGTCAAAGACTCACCCTGTATAAGAAATATCCAACTAAACAACTGCAATACAGTTCTTCTGTATTGGACACCCTTAATCGAATTTACCATGGTAAATTATGTTGTCCACTCTCCTGTATTGGACACTCTTAATTCGAATTTACCATGGTAAATTCGAATTAAGCACACACTGGAATATAGTGGTTCATTGTCCAAGCTCATTTGACCTTGAATTCTTCATCAGTGAGTTGAACCCAATCGTTTGAGAACATTTCCTAGAACATGCTTGTAAAACTTGGGATATATTTACTCCTCATTCTGGTACGTTATTGATTGAAATTTCAAAATACTGAGCTAAGATTCTGATCCAGCATAAACAGTTCATGCAGTTTACCAAATTTCATAATTTTAGTGTGAACGATTCCGAAGATATCGAGGGTAACCTGTCTTCTATGTGTCCCACTTAAAGGGGCGTTGCTCCGTTAAAAAGAATTATTCCTGTTTATATGACCATTTTTTTCACGTAAATACTCAAATAATCACCCGTTCAATTTTTGTCGCATGTGTAGGAAACACCCTTTATAATATTTATATTTATACTAAAAATATGATAACATTCATTTTTCGGAAATTCACGAAATTCGAATAAAAATCTATAGATTTCAGTTACTCTCACAGGTCACTATAATATCTATTCAATGTTCAACGAACGAATGCGCTGAAGCTTCTGACGTAACGTCAGTGCTTTCATGAATGTTCCTATTCAAACCATGATATAGCATGTGAGTCAAACGTATTAGTTCGATTTATTTCAAAATACCATGGAATTATAATGGGAAATCGTTATATATATCTAATTTCTTCAACTACCTAATTACCCTAGAAGTATTGCCTATATTTCCTGTCTATCGTGATGAAGGATGGATACAAGAGATTTTGAATGTTACAATACAATTTCTCACTAGTGTATATAGCTGACTAAACCTTGACAATCTGTTGGAGAATGTATGTCGAACCTCCATACATGAGGTAATTTTGATGTATTATATAAAAATTCATGAACCTTGGTATTTTTGCACCGTCGATATAATTTTCGAATTTTGAGCAGAAAATGGGTTCAAACTATTCTATTCGACTTGATGAAGAATCCGTACTTAAATTCGATTCTGTCCATCCGTTCGAAAACGAGATAACTTCTGACTAATTCAGATATTTGAATATTGCAGATGCAGGGTAGTTCTGATATCCAAAGACACAGCTCAAATTCGCTAATGAGTCCATTTGAAATATTATTTTTCCAAAATTCCAAAATCTACGAATCCGATTGAGTTGAACTTTTGTCTTTAGGTGTGGAATACCAATTTGAAGGTTCATACGCAATTTCATGATAATCTTATAACTAGAAGCGAAATGAAAATTTTGTATAGGTACAGGGTGATTCCAAATTAGACGTGAACTTTGGAGAAGGTGTTAGTATGGATCATTTGCTGTCGTTTGAGCCATATTTATCGATAACCGAAAATCAACAATTTCCGAGATATTTGAGTTCTTGTGATTTTTAAAAGATTCCTCACCTTAGTTCATTTCTCGTAATTTTTTTCTTCGTTGACCAGATTTGGTTATAATTCGGATTATTTTTATCAGAAAAGGATATGATATCTGTGACAAAATCAAAACTATGCTATATTAGATGTTGAAAAAAAATTAGTATCATTTGATATAAGAAGTAAAGAAAGAATAATATCGAATTAAATATTTTTTTATTGTTACTAAACTCAAAATTTCATTAAAAAATGTATTCATAAATTATGTTCGAAAAGACCTCCACCATTTCTTATACAAGCTAGTGCCCTCTTTCTAATTTCTCATCTTATGCAGCATAGTTTTGCTTTTTTCATAAATATCATATCCTTTTCTGACAAAGATAACACAAAATTGTAAGCAAATTTGGTTAACGTAGAAAAAAATGACAAAAAAAAAACTAAGGTGAGAAATCTGTCAAAAATCACCAGAACTCAAATATCTCGAAACTGTTAATTTTCGGTTATCAATAAATATGTCTCAAACAACAGCAAATCAGTCATACTAAACTAACACTATTTTCAAGGTTCACGTCTAATGTGGAATCACCCTGTATATGTAAAGAGCGACGATTTCGGAAAAATCTGCTTTATAGCTTTCTTCTTCATGAACATTTTCTTTTATGCAAACTACAAAACTCGATGATGCTATCCGAGCAAGCGATTCAATTTCAGTAGTATATACAGGGTGAGTCTTTGAGATGTACCTTAATTTTAAGCATAGATTCTTCTCATCAAATAGGTATTTAGGATTTAAATTGTGCTTCAATTGAGAATCAACGAAAGCTACACTCAATGTTCTATATTGGCGCTCTAGTTCCTTATCAATTTGCCCAAATGTCTGTAATTTTCGAATTTTTCTATGAAAATGGTCGACGATTTGGTTCGACTCACTTATCAAGAATCCGTGGTCGAAATTCATTCTGTCCGGCCGGTCCGGCCGGCCGGCCGTAGGCACGATAACTCTCGAACGGAATGAGCTAGACAGTTGAAATTTTCAGAGTAGGTTTGGGAGATAAATATCCCGGCTAAGTTCGTTATTGGGCAAAATCAGACAGATGGTTTCGGAGTAACAGAAAAAATTCTTTTTTTTTACATAACAAATTCGAAATTAAATTTTTTTCAATAAGCAGTTTTACCATAAGAATCCAATGATACCATTTTTAACTCTAACAAGCTAATACTTTCGAAGATATGATTTTTCAAAATTTCAATAATAAATCTTGTTTCTACGTTTTCACAGAATTATATAATTATTCTATGTATGAATTGTCATAATGTCAACTTATTTTCCTGAGACATGACTGTCTAATTCCTTGCTAATAGTTGGTTCGAGAAACGTCAAAATTGACTTAGAGAGACGGGGTCTGAAAACGGCCGTTCTAGGCAGTTTTCGGGCCTGAAAATTGACGAAAAGCGGAGATAAGGGTAAAAAACCGGTGATTTTATGTCGAAAAGTGAAAATTAAGAATATGTATCCCAGGTAAGTACCGACGTTTTATTCTAATACCGGAGATCGACAAGATCGTACGAGGAGCCCGAGAGCCCGGCGGTCTAGTACGTCTAGTTCTCGGTTTCGGAACGAGAGAAGGCGGGCTCATATCCCGGAAAGGGAATTACACTTTTTGGCGCTCTAGTTGCTCGGAACTGAGTGCTCACCAATTTTCATTTAAGATGCAGTTTCACCGTTAAAATCCATCGATATCATTTTAACTCCATCAAGCTAATACTTTCGGAGGTATGATTTTTCTAAATTTCAATAATGAATCGTAATTCTATGTTTTCACAGAATGCTATAATTATTCTATCTAAGCTTTATTATATGATCTGTGTTCATACTCGTACATTTCATCCTGTTCTATAAGAGAGAGTCAAATTCAGTTCAGCTATTTTAATTTGATTTCTTCCTTGGTGCAGTTCTCATTCTCAGATTGCCCGTTTAATCTTGATAAATAAACTATAATTTGAATTGAATTTCCTTTATGATGCAGTTCTATCATAAGAATACATTTATATAATTCCCACCTCTGAGAAACCAATACTTTCGGAGATATAATTTGTCTGTTTGAACTACAGCGCCAGAAAGCTCCTGTCCACAGGGCTTGAACCCATTTTTTTTTACGACAGTTCAAACAGAAATATAGTGTTACACATCAATGAAATATATCTATTGATCATTAAATGAACAAGCGCGCTGTGCTCCTGACATTACGCGAGCATTTTTATTATTGAGGTTCTACGTTTACGAGAATAATTGAAACACTTGACGAAAACGAGAACATAATTTTATTTTGAGGATACCTGTTTGGGTTACAAACGCAAATTAAGCCAAATTCCCCCTATCGGATGATACTTACTTTATATCACCTGTCCAATGGGTTAATGGACCCGCGCCTGCTAAGGTTCCTACCTGAAGGGGAAAGTTATTCTCCCTGTTTCCGATACCGGGAATTTTCTAGAGAAAGTCGAAGGCCAATTCCATGAATCCATTGTTACTAGATGTGTAGATATATTTCCTTTGATTGATGGGATGACAAATCCGGTTCCACTATGTCGGATCGCTCTTGTCACCACAATATTTTACACCAAGATTTTCTTTTCTAAACCTTTCAGAACTTAATAGTTATATCTACCAAGTGTAAATACTATAATATTAGTTCATCGACAAACTACATATATTTCTTAATTCCTCATTCCCATTCCTTTACAGAATAGAGTTTCTGAAGGATGCTCAAGATGAAGTTCCAGGGGACTTCCTGAATGAAATCCACAAATGGTCTTTGGAATGTGAGTAGAGCAACACGAAATGTTTTCTAGTTGGTGTTAGGTTAACATTTTTCCGCAGCTTTAGCAAGAGTTGCGCTGGACATCAAGTTGGATTGTTTGGTGGAGCACCCAAGGCAAGATACCCAACAGCTGATTGACGCAGTAAATACTTTTTTCATGGGTGTTCCGATATTGGAACTGAAAAATCCTATGTGGAGGTTCATTTCCACGCCTACTTTCAGAAGTTATATAAGTGCATTGGATACTATTCACGAGTGAGTACAACTCAAGAAAAAGATGCACTTACTTGTCGCCACGCAACGCAATTCCATGCCACGCTATACAATTTGGAGGCTCGAAATTTTATTGCAATTGCTCCACTCTACGTTGAATGGCGACAGTATAGTGTGCACAGTCAAGTCTGTATAACCATGGTCTAGCGCATAAATGTAGTAAGTGCAAAAAAGTAAATTTTATAGTATTGAAAAAATAAACTTCTGGTTTGTAAATTATTTAATGTCTAAGATTTAACACCAAATATGCAAAATTTTGACAATGTATTTGTTCATAAAAATGAATGATGAATCCGAAACGAATGTAATGTAAGTGTACTAAGTACCTTTGTGTTAAACTACGAAAGTAACTACACTCTTGTCCACTACGGTTGTTGTCGTCTGACATATGTTTTGGAAACAAAGTTTCCATCTTCAAAGATGAAGCGTTACTAGAGCATGCTATCAATTTCTACACTCAAGTATGAGTTAACATTATAGCCTTAGTCATAAACCGATTAGTGAGAATAATGAGTTGTTAATAGGGCTTAGATCATTATTGAGTAAAATATCTTTTCTCTTATACATTTCGATCCCTTCAAGTGTTCCTAAGTACAATTTATTGGAATTTTTCAACAATTTAACGGAATATTCTGACATCGAGTGGCCAGTTGTTCAAACGTGATTTGCAACAGCAGATTTATCGATCTTGTTGTTTCGAATGTGTCCCGTGTGCACTTTATACCGTGTGGGAGTATTGCTTGTTTGCCCGACGTAGCACTTGTTACAATCTAAACATTTAATTTCATAGATACCCGATTTTAATATGTCCAGAATTTTATCGAATGTGTTTCCTAGAAGTTGTTTAATTTTCGTGGAAGTTTTCAAAGCCAGTTTTATATTAACTTTTTTGAAAATATTCTGGACTTTGTTGTTTGTTTTCGGATGGAACGTGAAAGCGTGAAAACCTTTTACCGTTTATATTTCTTTCGTTAGGTTTATGTTACTGAAGAGATTTCTATCTTTATGTTTGCTGATAATATTCTGAACTAGTTGATGACTATATCCGTTTCTTTCGGCAATTTGGAACATCATTTTTCTTTCTGAAAGTTTCCATTGGTTAGCGGGATTTTAATAACCGGTTAACGAGGAAATGTAAGCTGGCTATTCTTTAATAATAAAAAAAAAATTTTTACTGGTTTGATCCTCACGAAATTTCGTATAAATCTATTATATATTATTATTATATTATATATATATATATATATATATATATATATTGACATTCTACAACTAGCTACCAAGTTTCAATTCGGTCGGATATCGATATCGGACGGATAGTTTCTGAGATACAGAATTTTTTTTAATGATTTTTTCTAAAATTTTCTTGTCATACGATCCTTTTCGCAACACCATGCAATTATCATTATCATGTATAAACATTATTTTTGATCCCCATATCCAGGAAATAGGACACGATTTTGAAAGAAACTTATTTTCCAGATTATGCAACCAACACATTGAAGATGCTTTGAAAAACCACTCATCTTCGGATGGAAAGAGATCAGTATTGCAGAGGGTCCTCAGGGAACACGATAAAAAAATCGCAAAGAATTTAGCCCTTGATTTGTTTCTTGTAGGGATAGATACAGTAAGTTATTGTATGAGTATGTACTTCAATGAGTTTTTCCTTCTCTATGAAATATATCATAAAGAAAACTATTCAACACATAAATTGAAAATGATTGATATCTAAAATAAGTTATTAGGATTATTGAAAACATTTTTGAGTGAATCATTTCGATATATCAACCTCAATAAATGTATCATTGTCCAATAAATACCGTTACCAGAATCAGATGTAATATTTAGAGACTTGAAATTCGCAGTATAGTAAATATATGGAATATGAAAATTGCAGGCAGGTTTATACAGCAAATAAAACAAAATAACAAACGAATTAAAATAAAATAAGAATTAAGGACTAAAGCGATTGGTTTATAAACATAATCTAAAACAAAATAAGAAATAAGAATGAACCAATCAAATCGCAGCAAATTCCAGATTCTGTCACCTTAATGTTCAATATCAATATTATGGTATACAAGTTATGTTTTGTGGATTAAACATTTCAGACTTCTAATGCTGTGGCATCAGTGTTATACCAGCTTGCTCTTCATCAAGATGTCCAAGAAAAATTGTTTGAAACATTAACTGCTGAGAAAATCACCAAAGAATCCAAAGTAGATCTTGAGAACCTTAAAAATATTCAATTTTTGAAATCATGCATTAAGGAAACAATGAGGTAAGATTTGAGACTCTCAATTATAAGAAATATTTATAACCCATTTTCTTTCCAGTGCCAATTAGGATGTTTTTCATTTATTATAATAAAATACCCTGAATAAAAACTGAATATATTTTTGAAATTACAGGATGTTTCCAGTAGTCATAGGAAATGGAAGATGTACAACTAGCAATTATGTTATAGGAGGTTATCAAGTACCTAAAGGGGTCTGTAATTTTTTTTCTTGAAAACTTGATATTAATACATCAATTAACGCTATGTATTGACATCTTTTAAAAGGTTAAATATCCTGTGAAAAAGAATTAACGAAAAGGGGCAAATAGAAACATTTTATAGAATTAGCTTGGGATCTCACAATAATTATAGTCAGAATTCTGTAGCACGACACGTTTCTTGAAAAATTCTCACGTGCATCAACTTAAAGTAGTCGCGTTGGTCCTCAATTTTTGTATATTATTTCCTACATAATTATTTGGATTGTGCTGCTGCAATTCATTTTTAACCAACACTGAAAAGTTGAGAATTACTAATGTGTATTACTTTTGTAGTGTTTAATTTGAAGAAAACTAACCCACTATTATACGAGCAGTAGTATGCAAGTGAAATCAGAACATAAAACCCTAGAAAATTATCTTATTATTATGACAGAAACGACAAAAATTATTCCTTTTAATGTTTTTTTAAATGATCAATGCCCGTACTTTCTTGACATTATGTGTACTTATTTCAGGTGCAAGTTATATTTCAACATTATGTGATCAGTAATTTGGATGAGTATTTTCCAAGAAGTTCGGAATTTATACCTGAACGGTGGTTATCTAAGGACCAAAATAATGCAAGACACAACTTTGCTTCATTACCATTCGGGTTTGGGAAAAGAATGTGCCTAGGAAGACGATTTGCAGATTTGGAGATGCAGATTGTCATAGCCAAGGTAGATGTTAAAAAAGTGGGAGAGCCCTGTGGACCGGAGCTTTGGCGCTCTTGTTCAAACACTTGTTGAACACAGATCATATAATAATTCATTGATAGAATGATTATAGCATTCTGTGAAAACATAGTCCGAAAGTATTAGCTTGCTAGAGTTGAAAATTATATCAGTGGATTTTCATGGTGAAACTACATCTTAAAAAAATTGAATTTGAAATTTGTAATCTGAAACAAAAATTTTTTTTGTTACTCCGAAACCATCAGGTTGATTTTACCCAATAACGAACTGAACTGAGATATTTATCTCCCAAACCTACTTCGAAAATTCCACCTAACTTGCTGATTCTGTTCGAGTGTTATTGCAGAAACAAAATTTAAACATTTTAAATTTTTTTTGCCACTTTACGGCAGTCCGATCAATACAAAACTTTGCATGCATATGAAGGTCATGATTCTATAATTTGATGCTGAATTTCAGGTAGATCGAGTAATCGGTTCCGGAAATATTCAAAAAAAAAAAAATTTTTACTAAAAACGGCCATAGCTCCGAAACCGCTGGGTGGATTTCGCCTGTTAACGAACTCGCCCAAGATATTTACGCTCCGAATCTACCCTTCAAATTTCAATCCTCTAACTCCTTTCGTTCGAGAGTTACCGTGCCTACGGGCGGCCGGCGGGTCGAACATAATTGATTTCGACCACGGATTCTTGATTGGTGAGTCGAACCAAATAGTTTAAGACCATTTTCATCCAAAAATTCGAAAAGTACAGACATTTGGGCAAATTGTTAAGCACTCTGTTTCGAGGAAAAAGAGCGCCAAAAATAGTCCATGAATTGTAGGTATACAATATTTTTTTTTTTTTAACCTCTTGTCTTTGGAAGAGATGTATATGTAGAAAGAGTATGTTGTTATATCATAAATATTGGGATATTCGGAAAGTATTTTGGGTGAATAATGTATCTTTTATATTGATTAATCCCGGCAATTCTGTTCGAGTAAATCATTCAATTTGTACAGTGACAGTGACAGTACACTTCAAAATTTAAATATTTAATCGGAAGAAGCAACAAAAATCGATTTGGCATTCAACCAAACAGACAGCTTTTCCTTTTTTTGGATGATTATTGGGTTTGGGGTGGTTTGAGCCAGTTCATATTTTCCACCCCATTATTTCTTGTATCCAATGGTATCGTAGACAACAGATTTATTAATCGTCGCAGTCATGATTCGCAAACAAATATTTTGATTTGATTTTATGTACGTATAATATTGATTTTTTGTCTATACAGGTCATCAGTAATTACAAGATATCGTACAATTATACACCTTTGGACTATCATATTCATCCTATGTACACACCTGATGGACCTCTGAAATTCAAATTCGAAAGGAGAAGAAGATAGCTCATGATGTATTTGTAATGTTATAATAATTTAATTAAATTAAATGAAAAAATTATATAAGATTTATTCTCGTTCAATGAGTATCGTGGTACCTTTCGTCTACACATTGAATTATAAGACTACATAACACCAAATTCTTAACAATTATTGATCCTCCTTGTATGTAAGAATCGATGACCTGCACATGAAATATTCCTGTTGTTCTTCTTACGACGTTTTTGAACCTGGTTATAAATTCTAGTACTTCTAATTCTCTGCATAAAAATTAATTAATTCATCAACAAGTCCAGAGCGTTCCTGCCAATAGGGTCCTTCATTATTAATTAATTAATTGGTCATTAAAATGGCGAATTCGCCAAGTTTGTATGTTTGATGGTAATTCAACGAGAGAGCAATATTTCATTAAACTATTTTTTTCCTTGGCAAACTACTGAAATATTTATTGAAATTTAATGTTTCCATTTGACTTCCAATAA
Organism: Halyzia sedecimguttata; assembly: GCA_937662695.2. Classification (NCBI taxonomy): domain Eukaryota; kingdom Metazoa; phylum Arthropoda; class Insecta; order Coleoptera; family Coccinellidae; genus Halyzia; species Halyzia sedecimguttata. Next base: position 80,386,081 of record OW569415.2, on the reverse strand, counting down.
CCCGGCAGACGTTGCACTGATTTATTATTAATACAGGGTGTCCCAAAAATACCACGCGAAAGTGACACTGGAGATAGATTGGCATTAGGTCTATCAGATAGCATCAACATGACCTCAGTAAAAGTCCGCTGGTTTTCGAGATATCACCACTTTTGTGTATTTTTTAAAAATCTCCAGTTTTCGGTCTTTTATCGCCTAGCATTGCTAGAAATTACTTCAAACTCATGTTTTTTTTTACCTAGGCTATCCTGAATAGTTGCTTAAGACAATGAAGTAATAACGTCACCGACAACTAGAACAAAATCCTTCAAAAAATGTCTAACTTGTTGTATTTTATGCCGAAGTTAAAACGTTAACTTAAGTTTGACTGACTGCTGTGAAAAAAAATTATATCAGACTGAATTGACAAATAATCGCAAAAACTGGTCCATTTCATGCCCTTTTCAAAATGATACAACACTACCAATTTTTTTTAATCAGAACCAGAATTGCTACTTATTAAAAAAAACCAAAACCAAAAAAAATCTAGAATTTTCCGATTAGATCGCCACGGCTTTGGCTATTCTCTAAATCGAGGGCGTAGATTCCGAATCTGTAATTAGTTTTTCCGTATCTCGATTAATTTTGGTAATATGGCGAAAAATCCGACTGATTAGTCCATTTTCCGGAGGTAGAGCCAGAAATTGCGACTTTCTTCGTCATTGCTCCGAAACTAATCGAGATACGGAAAATCTAATTACAGATTCGTGATCTGCGTACCCGATTTAGTGAATAACCAAAGCCGCGTAATCGGAAAATTGTAGATTTTTGTATGTGTTGGATACTAGAGAAAACTTTTTGGCGTTTGATGGATTCGCTCATTACCTAATATTTTCCGAACGGATAGAGATACAGAAAAAATAGATACATAAATCTAAACGTCGTCCACCGACCAATTATCGGGGAAAATTTGGATATCGAGATGTGAAAATCATAGATTTCGGACGGGAAAGAAGAATTTTCCTTCGATTCCGGGTCAAAAATATTTTTAAGTGCCGACCCAAAAAATTTTTTTCATGGTATATCGATACGGAGCTCGTGTCTAGTTAAATCGAGGTCGCTGATCACGAATATGCAATTAGTTTTTCCCTAAGTGGCGTACTTTGGGAAAATTTTCACTTAAAGTGAAAAAATTGACGAAAATAGGTCAATTTTGGAACTTTCCACCGCCCAAAAAAATCGGAGTAGAGTGTTGCTGATTTTTTACGTCATATTTGGATCCTTTATCTATCGAATCATCCGAACAATAAATGTCCAGGTAGTACGCTTCGGAAATTATGATTTTTTTTCCCGAGGGTCTATTTTTCGGAAAATTCTTTCCGCGATATTTCGTCGGAAAATTTTTGTAATAAATATCTGATGGTAGATTCAGAATCTACGGCCCCGAATCTATAAGAATAAGTACCCGTTTCATAGTTTTGCCTGTTGATTTTTGCCCTCATATATGGATCCTTTATCTACTGAATAATCCAAACAGAAAATGTCCAGGCCTTACTATTCGGAAATTATGATTTTTTTCCCAAGGGTCTGTTTTTCGGAAAATTCATTTCGCGGTATTTCCGCGGAAAATTATCTAATGAAAAATCCGATCATATATTCGTAATCTACGGTCTCGAATTAGTAAATGACGTAATTTGCATCGAAATCGGAGACCGGTCGAATTTTGGCAATTTTTTAATACCAAAATTGCCAAAATTCGACTGGTCTCCGAATCGAATTTTGGCAATTTTGGTATTAAAAAATTGCCAAAATTCGACCGGTCTCCGATTTCGATGCAAATTACGTCATTTACTAATTCGAGACCGTAGATTACGAATATATGATCGGATTTTTCATTAGATAATTTTCCGCGGAAATACCGCGAAATGAATTTTCCGAAAAACAGACCCTTGGGAAAAAAATCATAATTTCCGAATAGTAAGGCCTGGACATTTTCTGTTTGGATTATTCAGTAGATAAAGGATCCATATATGAGGGCAAAAATCAACAACACCTTACTCCGATTTTTTTGGGCGGTGTGAACTTCCAAAATGGACCTATTTTCGTCGATTTTTTCACTCTAAGTGAAAATTTTCCCAAAGTACGCCACTAAGGGAAAAAATAATTGCATATTCGTGATCAGCGACCTCGATTTAACTAGACACGAGCTCCGTATCGATATACCACCAAAAAAAATTTTTGGGTCGGCACTTGGAAAATTTTTGACCCGGAATCGGAGGAAAATTCTACTTTCCCGTCCGAAATCTATGATTTTCACATCTTGATTTTCCCCGATGATTGGTTGGTGGACGACGTTTAGATTTATGTATCTATTTCCTCTGTATCTCTATCCGTTCGGAAAATATTAGGAAATGAGTAAATCCGTCAAACGCCAAAAAGTTTTCTCTAGTATCTAACCCAGGGGTCACCAATTAGTTTCATTGGAGGTCCGTTCACAAAATCTGTATATCTGTCGCGGGTCGTTGATAGTATTATGATGGCATAAGAATTTGACTAGCAGTTAATCTAAATCCAATATCTATAATTAGTAAATAAAACGAAAAGTTATCTGAATTTTTTTAATCAAGAATATATGTTTTCTGGAAAAATGGTCCGCAAAAAAAAGGTTCGCGATCCGCATCCGGACCGCGGTCCGCCATTTGGTGACCCCTGGTCTAGACTATTCGAAGACCCCTAGTCTGTGAAAGTCGGACCGGTTTCCATGTTACAAAACAATTTTTTTTTAATAAGTAGCAATTCTGGTTCTGTTTGTAGTGTTGTATCATTTTGAAAAGGGCATGAAATGGACCAGTTTTTGCGATTATTTGTCAATTCAGTCTGATATAATTTTTTTTCACAGCAGTCAGTCAAACTTAAGTTAACGACAAAGACAATAACTCTCCATAGGAATACAGGGTGTTTGGCAGAACGTTGTATATATGAAAATGGTGGATAGGTGGGGTCATCTGCTACTCACTCAGCCGTAATTTAATTGGCCCTGGCCTTCTGGATTAAAAAAAAAATGTTTTACATTCTTCTAGTTTCACCACTTTCTTAACTTAATTTTTATTAAAAGTGGGTAAAACAGGCAAGGTTTTTGTTTTTTTTCAATCTCTAATGTTGGCAGATTCTTATAAAATTATTGCTTTATTCAGATGTTGGCTAGAAGTCAACAAACTTATAGAAATATTTAAAAATTACTTAAATCCTAACATCAATTTGCATTAAAAAACAAACCAAAAATAATTGAAGAGTTCCAATTCTAGCAAAATATGCCTAGTGTGTGACCTTTCTAATGGTTATTCACTTTCATAAAAACAAACCTTCAAAAGTTATTTCATAATTTTTTCAGGTAAGAAATTTTCGACGAAACTCTACCTTTACGGAAACTGGAATGTTTTGCGAAATCTCATTCTGCAAGGTTGGTGAAAATCAAATGATCGATTGAAATTATGTAAGTTTGAATTGAGTACAAAGAAAATAGCTGTACCGGTTAGGTGCGTTAATGAAACAATTGAATAATTTATTTAATTAATAATTTCTACCTGCTTTGTGTAACCATCCCAAGGGAATAGTGAATTGTCAATTTGCACCACTGTTACTGGCAAGACGTAGAACATTTAATTTTTAGTAACCTTGCAGTATTAAATTTCGCAAAAAATTTCACTTTCCGTAAAGGTAGAGTTTCGTCAAAAATTTCCTACTTGATAAAATAATGAAATAACTCTTAAAGGTTTTTTGATGAAAGCAAATTACATACCATTAGAAACACACTAGGGATGTTTTGCTAGAATTAGAACTCCTCAATCAATCACACCTATCCACCATTTTCGTATGTTCAACGTTCTGCCACAAAGATTCTAATATATTAGAATCTTTGTGTTTTTAGGTTGAATTATAGATAAGATGAAAAGATCTGCTCATTGTATCAGAAAATATAACTTTTTGAAATTTTGTATTTTTAATAGCTCAAAATATTAACAGATACATTCAGGTTAAAATTGAAAAAATTATTAGTAATACAATTTCGACTTTCATCATCTCTAAGTTCAGGCCCTCCTGAACTTAAAGATGATACCTACCTGTAGCTCCATGGTAAGTTTTCTAGGTTAAGTTGCAGAAGATTGCTGGCTGCAAAATTGAAACAGGCTAGATTTTTTATTTTTGGCCATTTATACCATAAATATTAGTATAGCTCTATGCTCAATAACGAAATATCAAGTTTAGAAATTACTATAATTAGGCCGGCCTTATACAGCCGGAATGTCTCTCTGAATTCATACTCTCAATTCATATTATTAATTCAGAAAACACGGAATTACATACTAATTTACTATTCTCCTCACACATTCTGATTTCTTCAGATTATTAATTTCTAGATTTTGCAAGCTTCCAGAATTCAGATTATGAATTCAGATAAAAATTCTGGCCGTATAAGGCCGGTCTTATAGATCTTATCTGATCTGATCTACATCTGATATACAAAGTGTATAAAGAAAAATTGGTTCAAGCCCTGTGGACAGGAGCTTTTTGGTGCTCTAGTTCAAACAGACAAATTATATCTCCGAAAGTATTGGTTTCTCAGAGTTGGGAATTATATAAATAGATTCTTATGATAGAACTGCATCATAAAATAAATTAAATTTAAAAAATGTGTTGTTTAAAAAAATAGGTTCATAAATTATCATTAAAAAAAAGAGCCATCTGCAATGCTTCAATGCTTTAATGTTTCAAAAATTTTCATTAAATTTATTTATCAAGATTAAATTAGCAATCTGCAATGATTCAACCTCGTGGCATTGGTTGTGGCAACTTACACTCGGTGCATAGTTTTCACAACTCGAAATACCTAAGGAAAGCATCATCGAAATGTCTAGAGCAAGGCTGGAGACAATCATAGCAGTTTGTCCATTTATTCCTGATATTTGAGTAGGTGGAGGCTGACGAACAAATTATTTTAATAGTTCAAAATATATTAATAAAATACTTTTCATAATTTCAAAGTTCATACCACTAACACATTCTTTCCTGTATTATGGAGCTTAACTCAAGAAAAAATTTTTGATACCCAAATGTAGATCCATATTTCAGCATTTTTCTGCTAGCAAGCTTATGAAAATACTGTATATAGGAACATGTCTCACTACTTAAGGAAGTAAAAGGTAATATTAACCTCAATGGTAAACGAACAGTAATTTCTCTTTATGATTCCTTTATGTTCTTCTTTCCTATTGCCTTCATAAACTACATCATTGAAATGATCCAATTCTAAATCTTCAGTAATCAGTCAATATTATTTTCGGTTGCAAAACAGTCTTGTATATATTCTCACGAATTCAAGAATCGGATACCTACTTGTTTTCGAACAGAAAATATTTTCAAACTACGATTTGACATGTCTCTTAGCTAGATAAGATGACATGTATGAACAGTGAACATAAACAGATTCTGTGTTCACATTATGTGAATACATAGAACTACGATGTATTATTGAAATTTTGAAAAATCATATCTCCGAAAGTTTTAGCTTGTTAGAGTTGAAAATGATAACAATGGATTCTTATGAATTTGCATGAAACTGCATTTAAAAAAAATTAAATTCAGAAGTTGCAATGTAAAAAAAAACATTATTTTTTCGTTACTCCGAAACTATCAAGCCGATTTTTCCCAATAACGAACTTATCCGAGGTATTCATCTCTCAAATCTACTCTGAAAATTTCAACTGTCTAGCTCATTTCGTTTGAGAGTTATCGTGTCTATGGCCGGACAGAATCGATTCTGATCACGGATTCTTGATCGAACCAAATCGTTTAAAACCATGTTCATCAAAAAATTCTAAAATTACAGACATTTGGGCAAATTGATAAGCACTCTGTTCCGAGAAACAAGAGTGCCAAAAAGTACTATTATTGATCTCTGAAAATATCCATAGAGGACTATATGTATTTCTAACAGATTTACTAAATTGTACTAAAACTCTATGTCTTTATCAAAACGTGACACTTTTAGTAAAGTTTATAGTTCAATGGTTTTGCGTATTATTTAATCGATCATAGAAATATAGGGTGTTTCTTGAGAGCTTGAGAATTTCAGATTAGAATAAAACATAAATAAATTGATGGAATGTTATTTTTGCGCGTATGTTCTGGGGAACATCGCGTTATCGTTTTGCTCAAATGTCTGTAGGTCTCGAATTTTTTGCCGAAAATGGTCTCGAACGATTGAGGTCGACTGCCTGCTGAAAAATTCGAGGTCAAATTTGATTCTGACCAGCCGGCCGACCGTTGCCACGATAACTTGAGAACGGAAAGAGATAGGAGTTGAGAGAGATAGAAGTCGGTTTGCGACTTATAATTTTGTTTTCAACCATTAGTAATCCGATCGAATTGAACCTAGGTGAGTAACGCTTCGTCTTTGAAGATGGAAACTTTGTTTCCGAAACAAATGTCACACGACAAAAACTGTAGTGGACAAGAGTGTAGTTACTTTTGTACTGTTCATAATAAGTCCACAGTGAACTCAAACTAGAATATAGTTGTAGAATACAAACCTAAGGACCTGTGAAATTTTGTGGGAATCGTATTACTGGAAAATTAAAAAAAATATTATTTGTGTCACGATAACCTGAGAAAAAAAAGAGATAGCAACTTGATATTTTCAGGTTAGGTTGTGCATCTGAATGCAACATTTGAGTTTTTTTATAGGCATAATCGGACAGTTTTGGAGTTATACCATCTAAAATTTAGATGTTATTTCCTCAATAACTCAATAACTTACCAGCTTCCAATATGCGTGATGAAATTAAATCAAAATTATCCATATAGTGACTTAGCACGAAGGTTTGGGGTAGCTATCGCATGGTGTAGCAACTAATGTCATATTCTAGTAGCAATTGTTGCAATCTAAACATTTAGTTTCATATATACCCGATTTTAACATGTCCGGGGTTTCATCTAATGTATTTCTAAAAATTGTAATTTTCTTGTTTTGAAAGCCAGATTTAATTTTTTTAATTATATGTATGGATGTTTTTGGATGGAATGTGGAACCTTGGAATCCTTTAACCGTGTTTATTTCTTTCGTTGGGGTCATGTTGCTGAAGAGATTTTTATCTTTATGTTTTTTAATAATTTTCTGAACTAGTTGACCAATTTTAGAAAATAATTTTTCTTTCTTTCTTGAAGTTTACATTGCTGTTGAATATGAATGACCGGTTGACGAGGAAATGTGAGCTGGCTGTTTTATGTGACCAGGGATTAAGACGAAAATATAAATATCAGAATTGGGGGTTTTCTAAAAATGTCAAAACTGGTTGAATTTGAGTTAGCTCTAGATAATTTCAGATCTTAGAATGGCCCTTTTCTATTTCGAAGGTGAACTTAATTGACTTACTAATTCGATTATGACATAGATACATGTTCTGCATGAAATTATTTTCAAAATATTAACTTCAATCTTATGTAAAATTCTGTGAGGACTAGAAAATTTTGAAAAGATCATCAAATAAAAATCTTTGTCTGAGAAACTATTTGTCTATATCGCAGACTTTTTACGAGATCTTTCAAAACCATATTCTACAGTCAAGTTCTAGATTTAAACTCGACTGGCATTATATTCTCGGAAATATTGGGAATATATTATTATTTTTCCTAGAGCTAAGCAGGCTCGGGCGAGTTCAGTACCTGGAAGGTTGACTGCTCTGGCTATCAAGCTCGCCTAAATCCTGACTTCAGTGCTCTTCCAACTATCGTATTTCCAGCTGTCAAACTATGCAACGAGTGTAAGTTGCATCAACCCAATTTACGAGTTTTTCAATCATTGCATATTGCTCTTGTAATTAGCTTGTCTACGGAATGCAGTGGAATAATTTCTCTCAGACATTGGCAATAAAAAATTCGTACGAATTAGTTGAAAAATGTCAAAATCAATGATTAAGACCGCTTCATTTCGTGGGACGTAGTTTCATTATTTCCGAACACCCCTGTTCGGACAAAACACTGAATTCAGCCTTGCCCCACCAGTGAATATTTGAAGCTTGAAATCATATGCCACCATTCGCTCGATATTAATCGAGAAACGATTACTGGTAGGGAAAGGCTGAATTTCGTGTTTTGTCTCATAGGTGGCGTGGGCGATTAGGTATGATCGACCAAGCCGGCTCTGAGAGGCTTAGCCCGGTTCAGTTTAGTTGAATTTGTTGAGAAGCTACAGAGTACTGATGAAGGCCAAGAAGCCACAAACGCGTCTGCTATTGCTTTCTCGGCAAATCAATGAACCCCCCTGGGGTCTATTTGACTTGTGAAATATATGCTTATGTATATTAATTATACGAAGCCATGATGATTATGAATGACCCTATTGGCGGGAACGCTGTGGACTTGTTGATTTATTATCAACGGTATCGCCATTTTTCATTATTATTAATAATGAATGGTTGAACAGTGTCTAGAGGGTTGGATATATGGTACCAATAAAATTAGATAAAGAAATAGTGTATATACTCATATACTTTCCTCAAAACTACGATTTGTGGGTTGTATTCCTTCCGCCTAACTACGTCCAATTAACGTTCTATTATTGAGACAAAAGGGATTGTATTGTAACGGTGACTCAATATACATTATCTATATTGTATGACAAACGTGTATAATAAAATCGAAAATCTTCTTATTTATTGCCTCGAAGGCGGAACAGACTTCGCTGGGGCAGCTAGTATTCAATAAAATAGTGTAAATCGTAGTATATACATTTTTGGCGCTCTAGTTCCTCGGAACAGAGTGCTTATCAATTTGCCCAAATGTCTGTAATTTTCAAATTTTTGGCTCATAATGGTCTCAAACGATTTGGTTCGGCTCACTGATCAAGAATCCTAGGTTGAAATCGATTCTTTCCGGCCAGTCCGGCCGGCCGGCTGGCCGTAGGCACGATAACTCTCGAATGAAAGGAGTTAGAGGATTGAAATTTGCAAGATGAGTTTGGACCGTAAATATCTCGGACAAGTTCGTTAATGGGTGAGATCCATTAAGTGGTTTCAGAGTTATCGCCGATTTTAGTAAAAATATTTTTTATGAATATTTCCGAAACCGATCACTCGATCTATCTGAAATTAAGCACCAAATTGTAGAATCATGACCTTTATACGCATGTGAAGTTTTGTATTGACCAGGTTACCGCAAAGTGTAAAAAAAAAAATTTGAAAATTAAAAAAAAATGTTTCTACAATAACTCTCGAATGGAATGAGCTAGGCAGTTAAAATTTTCAGAGTAGGTTAGGGAGATGAATATCTCGGCTAAGTTCGTTATTGGTCAAAATTGGCCAGATGTTTTCGGAGTAACGAAAAAAAAAATTTTTTAAGTAACAAATTTCAAATTCAATTTTATTCAAGATGCAGTTGCACCATAAAAATCCATTGGTGTAATTTTTAACTCCACCAAGCTAATACTTTCGGAGATATGATTTTTCGAAATTTCAATAATGAATGGTAATTCTATGTTTTCACAGAATGCTATAATTATTCTATCTAAGCTTTATTATATGATCTGTGTTCATACTCGTACATGTCATCCTGTTCTATAAGAGAGAGTCAAATTCATTTCAGCTATTTTAATTGGATTTCTTCCATGGTGCAGTTCTCATTCTCAGATTGCTCATTTAATCGTGATAAATAAACTATTATTTGAATTGAATTTCCTTTATGATGCAGTTATATCATAAGAATACATTGATATAATTCTCAACTCTGAGAAACCAATACTTTCGGAGATATAATTTGTCTGTTTGAACAAGAGCGCCAGAAAGCTCTTGCCCACAGGGCTTGAACCAATTTTTCATTGAGCGAAATAATATTGTCATAGACAATTCCAGTTGATAATCCACTAAATGCAGACGAGACAATCACATTATATAACTAATGAATATTTGATGAACCACACATGTTCAATTATTTCATTCCATTCAAAAAACTACTCCTTACGCCATCTTACATTCGCATTCTTCATAATTGAACTAAGGCACGCAAACAAGAGGCAAGAATTAACCAAGAACGCCTACTTCCGCAATGAGATTGCTTATAATTAGGATCAGCCGCACTTAAGAAAAAATATCTTATTGTCTTTGCAGGTCGGTACCAAGTCGTGCGCTCCGAAAAAGTGATGACTTTGGCGAAAGTACTTTTGAGGAAAAAGACAGTGGTGAAATTATGGTGTACCTCTCGATTGCCGAACGTAAAACGCCATTCTTCGGCAAACTGCAGTTGGTACCATCATAATCTCGGTTGATGTGTATAAGAGTAAGGGTCATTACCTCCTCAAGTACATTTGCGCGCTGATAGTGAGAGTGGTCAATAGTACGTTGTTGCATTTAAGTAGTGCAGATTTTGAGATGATGAAGATTGTTGTGAGTAAAATTCGAATTAAATACGATTGGAACCGGATAACAGTAAAATATTTTTTTTTTACAACTGTCAAAAAAACTTGACTTCTCTTCATCACTATGGATGCGTAAATGATTACTTGTTTTCATCGTGAAAAAGTCTTTTTTTCACCGTTAAAAAAAGCCTTTTTTTCACTGCGAGAATAATTCACACAATAAACACTTATCACAACTAATCTCACGAAATTATGGTTATATCTGTACCTTATTAAGTAAATTAGTTTCGTCATCAGCATCTAGAATGAGTTTATTGATATCATCCCTTGAGAACACTTTAGATTTCTTTCCTCGGTATCCGACGCTTTTGTCCTTAAATAGCGGGACCAATTTTGGAAACTTCCCTATATATATTTTCCTTAACATTCAATGTACTTTTCAACATTGAGTAGACACTCCATAATGTGGAAGGTTTTAAAATTTCTGATTTTTCCTCAAAATAGCATATGAGCACATTTTCAGAAATTTTTTTTACATGGTTCTTGTTGCACCATTCACGAAATTGGTCATTTGTTTTCTCATATATTAGCTTTGATTAGGCCGGTAACATATTGAAAACAATTGTATTTGCTTCTTCAGCATAATCTGGTGGGGTATCACTACCACTATCATGATCAACATCCATCTTATTTAAAATAATTCGACATTGGAGCAAATACGAGCAAACAAAAAACCGTTTCTATAGAAACGAAACAGAAAGATCACTGGATGCATAGAAATATTGTATTGGAAGCATTATCTTTAAGAATTATATTTCATACGATGTAAATTCACATTCACAGTTGTACGAAAAATGTTGTTTGTATTTCGTGCGTATAGAATTCGTGTTTTCATGGCATATTCGAGAGAATTTTTGGCCTCGAACTGCGGTCTTGGCCAAAAATTTACACTCTCATGTGCCATGAAAAAAACACTCATTACACGCACTTTATACAAAAATAACCATTCTCTATTTCAGTATCGTAATGAGTTCATTATAACACTAGAAACTGTGCTGTAATGAACTCATTCCCGCATTGTTTCTAGTTATATTTTTTGTTTTGTGGTAGTCTGCTTTGATATTCGATCCTATCAAATTTCAACACACGTCGGTTGACAATATAATGCGATCTGGACATAGTGAAATAATTCTTGAGAGGAAAAGTTCTATTTTCATTAGAAAATAAGTTACTAGAGATTTCCTTCTTGCTAATTTTGAATCATTCATGCTATTAAGAAACTGTTTTAAATCTGATCTCCATGCCCTACGTACGATTCAAATTCAAATTCCGTAATCTGTCAACTTTCGTAACGGTCACACCAACTGCTATGATACAAAACAAAAGTCACTAGGATGTATAATCCGAATTTTTCATTAAATTTCAACAGTATCTTGCAAAACCTTGCTAAAATGGAGACACTCATGCGTTCGAAAACTCGCTCCTTCGTCGCTCGTTTTCAAATTTCGGATTCGTGTTTGAATAGGATCCCATTCTGCAACTTGTTTTAGAATATACTATTTTAAAACACTCTCGTTACGCCAGGAGCTTACATATGCTCGTTCATAAAGATTAATAGATTTTCGTGCCAAGTACTACTACTACAATTTATGGCTATGAGAGATCCTATCGATTATATCAGGAAATAAAATGATAAATGGGCATATTTTGGAATTCTTTGAATATCTTTTCATTGAACGTTTGCCATCTATATGCAAATCTATGAATTTTTGATTCAGTTGAAATTGGCAAAACTGAGGTCGTTCGATCTATATATTTCAGTGACCGAAAATAACATAAGTGATAAATCAAAGTATTAGTAAGAAATAAATAGTTTACTTATTAACCATCAATGACAGTATACAGGGCGTTTAAAAATTCATGCACAAAATTTTGAGAGGTGTTTCTTTAGAAAAAATCATCGGGTCTAATTTTTTGTTCCACCCTTTGGGAGTGGGGGATGAATTTTGTTTTTATTGAATATTAAAAATTTAAATATTCATTGCTTAGCCTTTATTAGACAACAACTTACTCGATATTAGTTAATATGACTAAATTTGACAATAGTCTACTTAATTTCTTCAACAAATTATGTCGTCTGTGATTTAATGTGGAAAGAATAACAGAAATATTTTATTATTTTTGTATTTGAACTAACAATTTAAGGAGAAAAGGAAACACAGGAAAAAGTTACTTTTCAAATTAATTTTTTATTTCGCAAAATGTTGAGTATCAAAAATTTTTATGCAAAATATTTTAAGGGTTGATTTTCTCACCCCTTTGTGATAATATTTCGGAATTATAATAAATGACTAAGTGACATTGAATAAGCGTAAGCCATCTGCCAAATTTTATTCTTCCGAATTATTTCTGAGAAATTCAATAAAAACAAAAATCTCCCCCCTACTTCAAAGAGCAGTAACTTGGAGGGGAGGAGGTTTAGAACAAAAAATTATATTTAATTTGAAACACCCTGCATAATTTTTGCCGAAGAACCATCCCTTAAAATATTTTGCATCAATGTAGCAGCACCAAATAAATTATTGGAGATATTGAATTTTTCTTAAAAAAAAAATTTTTCCGCTTCTAGTGATATGATTCTCATGAAATTTTGATTGAGCCTCGACGTTGCTTTTCTTTAACTAAATAACAAATTGAAATTTCAACAGAATAGAATAAATAGTTATGGAAATAGTGCATATATAAAATTTGTAATGGGTATATCTCCGAAACCATTGGGCTAATTTTACCCATTCTACAAATTCTTCATCACTAAGTCAATTGAAATCGTTTGTACCAGTCACGAGACAAAATTCTAAAATTACAGACATATGGGCAACTCGTCGAAATTACACTGTAAATATTACACGAATTCTTCGAAAAACATGAATTGCCTCCATTTCTTATTGCATTCGTTAAACCTTTCAAATAAAAAAAAATTTCCACTCCTACTGATTTATAACTTACGATCAAATCATCGTAGAGAAATGCGGAAAAAAAAATGATAAACCGAATCGATGATTTTCATGTAGACATTAATCCAAAAATCAAATCATAGAGACATCAAACTTGGTACAATAATTGCAGATTGTCTCAACCAATTTCATCTGATTTATTTTAATCTGGAAAAATTACTAGTTTCTCACATTTCCGCAATAACTTTTTTTATCACGCGCAAGAAACAGATGGTAAAATATTTCGTAATATTCCTATATCAACTTCGGTAATATACTCTTTCGATCGTTTTGTCAATATTTTTAAAAGTACAAATTTGATCGAATTGAAACCAAGCAGTTTATTGTTAAAGAGTCCATCGAAGGTTCATGCGGCATTACGTGAAGTGCCATTCACAATAATCAAAATGGATATATTATTATTTGAAAGGTTAATTTATACTTTCACGATTCATATAGAACTTTTTCACTAAACTCTATAAAGCTTCCGTCTCCGAAAGGTATAACGAACCTGTCGTGAAAGTCCGGAGGCCTCGTGTTAGATCTTAAAAGTGTTTGAATTGATTTTGGTTTTTTTCATTGATTACACCATTGATAAGATTGTTTTTCCTACTCATTAATTCCTTTCTTCTTTTCATCGTTCTTCAACAAACTGAGGTAACCATTATAACCATTCAGTTGTGTATGCCATTTACTCAACATTATTCGGAATTGTGCGATGAAAGAAAGGAACTGAATTGGGTAATTCATCAATAAAAACAATTATTGAGGGTTTATGATGGTCGATGATGTTAGATCATAGAATAAATGTATCTAATTTTAACGTTTGATCGAAATAAAACAGAACAGAATATGTATCTATGGCTATAAGGCAACACGAGAGATGAAATTAATATTTTCTCAATAATTCCAATAATATAAATCCGATCGACTTCAAATCCAGCACCTGGCTATAAAATAACTATTATAATTGTCTTGCAAAATCAGTGATATCTGACGGATAATTAAATGGTTTCTTTTTGGGTTTTGTCTCCCAAACTCTGAATAATATCTGTTAAATAAAAATTCACTATTTTGTGAATTGCTTCTGAGTAATAAACACAAGATATTTGTCAGAAGCAATATATCGAACAATGTTGTCTAAAAAACAATAACGACACAACTTCAACGATGAAACAACTAAATTTCGTAACGTTTTGGAGTCTAAATCAGACTCCTTCGTCAGACACTTAACGAAAATCTGCAGAATTATATTTTGTTGATGTAGCTATTCTTAAATTCGAGAATTTAGGTGTGTTAGGCAACATTGTTTGGTTTATTGCTTCTGACAAATATCTTGTGTTTATTACGCAGAAGCAATTCACAACAAAATAAATTTTTATTTAACATATATTTTTCAGAGTTTGGTAGAGAAAACCCAGAAGGAAATCATTTAATAATGAATGTACCTCCCACAGTATTATTATTTCATTTAATGATTATCTGACGGATAGTTTGTGAGATACGGAATTATGTTTTATAATTTTTGCGGCCAAACAATAGCCGAGAAGGTACTAGTTTTGTTTTAAAACTATGCAGATCTGATGGAATTGAAACTTGATAACTAGTTATAGAATACCGTTACAAATACGTATGTGAAATTTTGTGAGGATACTATTAATAGAAAATAAAAAAAAAATTATTATGTATCTCAAGATAACTTGAGAACGTAAAAAGATACCGACTTCCGAATGCGACATTCAAATTTGTTAAAAGGCATAATCGGTCGAACGGTCTTGGAGTTATACACATCTGAAATTTTGTTGTTATTTCCTCAATTCTTCAAAATATACAAATCCGGTCCAATTAAAACATGTTAATTACTTATAGAAAGCCAACGCTCCAATTTGGCGAAATTTCGTGATTAATGTCTGAAAATTATGTGCAGACAAACAATAGACTAATAGAGAGAGTTCGATATTATGCAATCTTTAGAGGATACTTTGGGAAGTTCATTCATCATTCAGCGGTTTTATCTAGGTTTTCCCTATGAAGCTCTGAAAAATATCTATAAAATGAAAAATTTGGACAAATTTCAGAATAATTTTTCACAAACGAATATTCTGGAGATTTTCTTTATTGTCTGGTGAAGGAGTCTGATCTGGGCTCTAAAACGATAAAAATGTTGTTTTATCGTTAATGTAGTTTCGGTTCTGTTTACTAGGCAACATTGTTTTATAGAGTGTGGGAAAGCAAAATGGAATAAATTCATTATCTTGGTTACTGTACAGGAAACATGGGCTTGTGATAGAAAAAACCTTAATTTTGATATTATGTTGTGGAACCATTGAACCTCCATGCGAAAGAGTCAGCATTTTTTCACCCCAATAGTTTTTGGCGCTCTTCTTCCTCGGAACGGAGTGCTCATCAATTTGCCCAAATGTCTGTAATTTTAGAATTTTTGGATGAAAATGATCTTAAACGATTTGGTTTGACTCACTGATCAAGAATACGTGGTCAAAATCGATTCTGTCCGGCCGGCCCTCCGTCAACACGATAACTCTCGAACCGAATGAGCTAGACAGTTAAAATTTTCAGAGTAGGCTAAGAATAAAGATATCTCGGTTAATTTTGTTATTGGGCAGAATCGGACTAATGGTTTCGGAGTAACGGAACAAATTTTTTTTACATTACAAATTTCAAATTTTTTTTTAGATGCAATTACACCATAAGAATCCATTGACATCATTTTCAACTCTAACAAGCTAATACTTTCGGAGATATGATTTTTCAAAATTTCAATAATAAATCGTACTTCTATGTTTCCACAGAATGCTGTACTTAATTATTCTATCTATGAATTATTATATGATCTGTGTTCTTACATGTCATCTTATTTTTCTATGAGAGATGAATGTCAAAATTATTTCTGGTTCGTTATTCTTGATATGAAATACCTCCTGTTCTAGAAAACAAAGTATGATTGAATGCAAAATGACCAATGAAATATCCTCAGCTATCGTAGAATTATGAGGATGATATGATATTATTATTTAATATGATAATGCATAATGCCCGTGGATAATGCATATGATTATGGAAATATATACTTTGTTAAGATACATAATCGAATAGGGTTCAGAAATTCTCCAGTAAAAACAAAACTGCAATATTGTCTAAGTTTTAATTGATATAATATAATTTTCAGAGTAGATTCGAGGAATGAATATCTCGGATCAGTTCGTTATTGGGGAATCGGTCTGCTTGAATTTAATTTCTTTCATGATGCAGTTCTATCGTAAGAATCCATTTATATCATTCCCAGAGACCAATAATTTCGGAGATATGATTTGTCAAAGTTTGAACAAGAGCGCCAAAGCTCCTATCCACAGGGCTTGAACCCATTTTTTATAAGTTAAAATGTTGGAACTCTCTTCTCTGCCTCCCCTTACTCTAATATGGAAAATAAATCCGTAAAATCTATTATCGAGACTTTATCAGCAAATCCAAAGTTATTGCATCAATAACTTATATTCTTGGGAAACTTCCTTTCTCCTATTCTGAATGAACTCCTCCCAATCTAATCATTCGTTCCTATCAGAAACATGTTCAAACTCTTCCTTCCTTGTTGCTTAATAATCTCGACCACCTGAGCAGTGAGCATATAATCAATTATGTCCGTTCATCAATAAAATATCTGCAATGGAATTTCTCTGATTTCATGAATTTGAATGCATGAAGGATTCTTCTTTCGCTTTACTTTCAAAGATGAGGAGTAAAAGCAGACTCAGTCAACCGTTAAAGCTTGTCAAGTTGAGTGTGTCATCTGTGGTCAGAGTATGAGTTTGATTGTGAGTATTCAATTTGAGGAATATCGTAAAAAATTGTGGTCAATTGTAGTTGCTGAAATGATATGGAATTATGAATTGTTATAATAGTACATATACATATACATATACATGTACATATACGGAAGAGAATTATGACTTTTCATGGCTATTACCCGTCGAAATTAACTGAATTTTTTTAATTACCAATTTGATCTACTATTAATATTGTTTGTTTTCACTAAAAAATATCAATAGATAGATTGACTTAACTTGTTCAAAAATTTATTCATTTGCTCATTTATTTGAATTCATATTTTAAACAATTTCCAGATTATACCGACCCATTTGTTATTTAGATTTCTTGATATATCAGATCTTCAATATCCATAAATTTCAGGACCTGAAGTCAAGCTCATTAATTTTTTCAGGGTGTAATGCGCGCTCAAGGTCGAAAAACTGCTTTCGTATTGAAATAAAATGATTTTTGCGCGTATGTTCTGGAGAACATCGCGTTATCATTTTGCCCAAATGTCTGTAACTTTCGTATTTTATGACAAAAATGGTCTCAAACGATTTGTTTCGACTCCCCGATGAAGAATTGAGGTCAAATTTGATTCTGTCCGGCCGGACGGACGTTGCCACGATAACTTGAGAACGGGAAGAGCTAGCGACTTGAAATTTTCAGGGTAGGTGGCGCATCCCAATACGACGGACAAGTTCGTTAATGGGCATAATCGGCCCAATGGTTTCCGAGTAATAATTTTGTTTTTAACCAATATGAATCCGATCGAATTGAAACTTGGCGAATAGTTGTAGAATATAAACCTAAGGACGTTCGTTGAATTTTGTGAAAATCGTATTGCTAGAAAATTAAAAAAAAATTATTAAAAAATATATTTCAATACGCGATAACCTGAGAACGGAAAGAGAAAGCGATTTGAAATTTTCAGGTTAGGTTGTACATTTTAATTCGACATTTGAGTTTGTTTATGAGCATAATCGGCCAAACGGTTTTGGAGTTATAACAACTGAAATTTGGTTGTTATTTCCTCAATATCTCAAAAAATATAGAAGCGATCCAATTAAAACATGGTAATTAGATGTAGAATGCCAACGCGTAAGTTCCTGCAAAATTTAGTGAGGATCATAGCACTACAAAGTTTTTAAAAAATTATTGAAAAAAATTCTATATATCGAAAACTATTCATCAAATATCGCTGAAATTTTGCGAGGGCCTTCAGAATCTAACTCGCCTACCAAGTTCCAAGTTTGAACACGATCGGATATATATTGTTGGAGATTCGAGCAGCCTTGTGTGAGTTCAGTAGATGGATGGGTGACCGTTGCCTCGATAACTTTCGAATGAAAGGAGGTAGGGACTTGGAATTTTCAGGGTATGTTGCGTATCCAAATGTAACAGCTAAGTTCGGCCATAATCGGTACAACGGTTCCGGTGTTATACCCACCTGGAATATTAATTCCACGATAACCCAAAGAATATAAACTCGATCGAATTGAAGCTTGGTAACTAGTTGTAGAATATCGATATAAAGACGTGTTTGAAATTTTGTAAGAACCGTACTCCTACAAAATTTCACAAAAATTACGAAAAAAAAATTTTTGTTAGATCCGTAATCCAAGAAAATTTCAAAAAAATTACGAAAAAAAATTGGTTCAAGCACTGACGTCAAGTCAGGAGCTTTTGCGCTTATGTTCTATTGTCCATTCTCCTGTATTGGACACTCTTCATCGGATTTACCATGGTAAATTCGATTTTGAGAGTAGAAATTGGCAACGTCTCGGCGAATTGTTTTGACCTTGAAGTTGAACTTGAATTTCAGTAGTGCCAACCTGCCTGTGTTTTAGTTACAAAAACGTGATAGGCCTAAATCATGGCCAACCAGGAGACTTTATAAAAGTGAATGGAGTATACTTAATTATGAAGTATTATTCATCAATTCGCGTTGAAGTTCCGCGAACTCGATCCATCTGCACAGATTCCAAGGAAATGTCGATTAAGTCTATCGCATATGATACGGAAACAGTCGCTTCAGGTGCATTTAATGAAAGTGCGCGTACATTCACTTCGTTTCCTCAGATGCTGCGTTTCAAATTTACTGGAGCAGCCATGCTTGCAAGCCAATCTCGCTTCTGTACCACTACCATTATTACCTAATCCTCTCTTTCCACATGATACATTTTTCTTTTCCGTCTCGAAGTTCCTGAAAAACGGATGCTTGTTTGTTCTACTTATTAACTCAAATGAAAAAGTATATACAGGGTGAGTCTTTGACCACTGCATTAATTTTAACCAAAGATTCCTCTCATCAAATGAAACACTTTTTTCATTTAACCTTTTTCCAAATTAAGCTCAGGTAAAAAGATACAGGATGTTGAAATTTTGAAAAAAAATCAGTTTTTATTTTGTAGCTTTGACATCCTTTTTTCGAATAAAATGAATGTTGGCGTAAAGTTTCCTATAACTATGATACATATTTTTCAAATATTAGTTATTTTCTACTTCTACTGGTTTTCTAGTTATGGACTCGTGGATTCATAAAACTAAATGAAATTAGCATAAAGAAAGCATATAAAGTTTTTCTTGAGTCATTTCAAGAATATTCCATCGTTTTAGAACATTATATTATTCTTCATCATTTTTCCTTAAACGCACCATTCTTCATTGAATGTTTTAAAATGGAAAACTCCAGAAATTTCACTGCTTTTATGGATCCGTCCCTGAGCGTTGGAATCCCGAATCAAGCTGTAAACCACGTTACCATGCCTTTTTCTCGTCCGCCAACAATTTCATAGATAATTTATATGCGGGAGTGTATTAGCACATTGTGAAATCTTTAAACGCTTGTAACTTTTTACCTGAGCCGAATCTGGAAAAATGGTAAATGAAAAAAGTGTTTCATTTGATGGGAGGAATCTTTGGTTAAAATTAATGCGGTGGTCAAAGACTCACCCTGTATACTGAGCGTCAAAAGTGTGGAAAAATTGATTTATTTTCTCCCCTTTCATGAATAGCGAAAAATGGTCAAATTAATTTATTTTTTGAGGAACATTTTCCCGTAATTCTTATTATTCTAGCATTTCCCTTTACCAACTCAGTAATGCACGTATTATGACGCCATTTGGGTCAATAATTCTCGGAATATAAATCTGGAAATCTTTAAATTAAGTCTTCATCAAATAAACACTTTTTATGACAAACTACTAGCGAGTAATTATTCAAACTTCGACAACTCATAACTCTGAAAGTATTGGTTTCTCAGAGTTGGGAATGATATCAATCGATTCTTATGATAGACCAGCTTCATAAAAAATTCAAAACGTATGACTCACCTCATACGTTGGATTTACATACCTACCAACAAGAGGTCGTATACATTCATTATAACGGGTGATTTTTTGAGAGCTTTCGGATTTGATTTGAGAAAAAAAAACACACAAAATTTAGAAAAATGTATGAAATCTTTATTTGAGTCGATATAGAAATTCATATAATTTAATGTTTGAAGATAATTTCATGTAAATGTTGGCCGTGGCTGCGGTTCAAATGGTCCATACGCCGGGTCCAATTTTGGCATGCTCTCATATCGGCCGGTATCTCAAGATTAAATTCTTCAATATTGGCTTCCAGTACGTCAATCGTTGCGGGCTTCTCTCTATAGACATGAGCCTTAACATAGCCCTACAAAAAATAATTTAGAGGCGTTAAATCACACGAGCTAGACCGCTACATAATTTAGCGATAAAAAGTGGATCTTCATCCAACTTTGCCAGCGCTCATTCATTAAAAGTTATCCGTTATGTTAGGTCATGCTGCTTCAATTCTTGCCCCAGCTGTATTTCAAAAAGTTTCATAGCTGGATCGTTCCGCAAAATTTTCCACGTAGTGGAGTAACAAAGGCCCAATTGCTGCGAATGGTGCCGAATCGACAATTCACTGTCATCACTAACACTGGCGGCTACAGCTGCGATATTTTCCTCTGTCCGCACTCTACGTATGCGTGTTGGTGGTTTAATACCCAATAATGTAAATTTGGTGCGAAATTTAGTCACAAGATTCCGAATAGCCGCCTGAGAAGGTCGACCAAACAGACCATAAAATGGAAGAAATGCACAATACACTTTTTTAACCGAGCATAAATTTTGATAATAAAATTCAATAATTTGCAAGCGTTGTTCGTTTTTTAGTCAATTCATAGTTAAATTATAGACCACACTGAACAAGTTTGACAGTCACACAAGGCACGAAACCCCCGTCAGCTGTGAAAAACAGGGTTGTCCAAAAAAAGAAAGTTGTTAAAAAAATCACTCGCCTGATATTCAATTGCCAGGTACATTTCATCAGCCAATCTTCCTAGTGACGAAATGATTAAGAAAGTAAGCATCGACAAAAACTTCACTATGATACTCGGTAGAAAGAAATACTGGGACAGTTCTTAAAAATAATGCCATTAAATGGTAGACAGACAGTTCAAAGACCACTAAAGGAGCAGGCGCTGGAGTATATGGGTCAGGCACCAAATGCTCATTATCGCTATGCTCCTATCCGAGCATCTTTCAAGCAGAAATACTTACAAAAGAAAAATCCATGAAAATGAACTTAAAAAGAAACTATCAGAGGTGTGATATTATAGCAATCCACTCTAACAGTCAAGCTGCTATTAAAGCTCTGAGCTCCCATGTTATCAGGTCTAAGCTAATATGGGAGTGCCGAAGAAAACTCAATGAAGTAGGCGAGAACAACTGGGTCTACTTGGTCTGGGTTCCTGGTCACGTAGGAATTAAAGGAAATGAGGAGGCCAACACACTTGCCAAGAAAGGAACACAAACCTCTTTTATTGGCCCGGAACCATACTGTGGGGTAGGTGGATACACCTACCCCACCTACCCTCTGGAGATCTCTCCTAGGAATGTATCACTCCAAAAAGTTCCTCCGGAACTTTGACACTCTCAGTTCCAAGAACTATATGAACCTCAGTAAAAATACGCTGCAACTCCTCATAGGGTACTGCTGTCTTAGGAAGCATATGCAGATTCTGTGGGGAGGAGGATGAAACTCCTGATCAACTGATTACGGAATGCCTCGCCATCTCGAAACATCGCAAGGAATGCTTTTGGCAAGAAATCTGCATGAGCGAAAACGTAGCCTCCTTGAAGCCCTCCCAGATTCTGGAGTTCATCGGAACTCTGGAACTGGAAGGCTCAGACGAGGGGGCACAATAGACCTTAAGGTAATGGTGCAACGTTACCCCTTACAACAATATACAATATAACCGTCGTATTCGGATGCTCAGCCTACCCTGAAAATTTCAAGTTGCTGTCTCTTTCCGGTCGTGGGAACGGAGTGCCGGCTGGACAGAATCGAATTTGACCCCAAACTCTTCATCGATCAAGAATTTCAAAATCCCGCTTTGCCCGAAAAAAAATTTGACAGCCCTTTTTCGAATGAATTTTTGGGCAACTGTATTTTGTTAATTCCTAACTTATTTCTCACTTTTCAGATTTCCTTACTAATCACGTTTGGCCTTCTGGGATCGACGATAGGTCGTCAAGATGACATCCAACGTAACCACCCACAGAACGACCTTTCGTTCCAGCACACCCAAAATCAAGAATATTTAGTTCAACAAAGGCCCGCATTTGATCAAAACTACCACCAGCAGTACGTCCCGGTTCCCATCCAACTTCTGCATCGTTCGATGCAAACTCAACAACCACAAGCAGCTCTGATAATCGTGAAAGCATTTCCTGTTGTCCTGACTCACGCGCAGGCATCACATTTCCAGGGCCATCAGACGCCTGTCAATCATGAGGTGGCTCCAAGAATTCCGAATATCCAAATGGTCCATTATAATATTGTTCCTGCAGGGGCTCCAATTTATTCCACAGCTCAACCTGCCCCGCAAAGACCTATTGTAGCGCCCCCACCGGTGAGCAATTATGTGGCAGCAACAAATCCAGGACTATATTACGCTCCACCATCAACACCTCAAGCGCCTCAGGGTGACTCGTACCTGAACCAACTGGCGCAAGTTGTTGCACAACAATATTCGAAATCACCTTCGAATTTCAAAGCTCCTGCCATAATTGCTGGACTGGAAAATTTCAGTCCAGAGCAACAGAATCAAATCAAGCAACACTTGAATAACTACATAACTTCACATGGAGAAAGTGATAAAGAAGGAAAAGATGCATCAGTTGAACATAGGGAAATAGCTTCCAAAAGTGGAGTGCAAGATACAACGAAATACTCTAGTAAAATTTCAAGAGATCAGTATAATCAACAAACAGAATGGGTACCAACTAGAATGCAACAAGCTACGGAAAAACCTTGAAAACTTAAATTTTGAAATAGTTAGTAATTATATTTTGACTGATGCCAAAGTAATTTTAGGATAGATATTAAATTTGTTAATATTTCGTGTTGTTTGTTTTTCAAAATATATTTATGTTTCAAATGGTTTGTTCTTCTTTTTCATTCTAGCTTCAAATATATATTTTTTAATGCTAATGCGCCAGACAAGAAGGGTCAGAAGTTCTATGGTTATTTGGAAATTATGAGATTGAGTAACAGAAAAATTGATATTCGACTTTGAATTTTTCAATTTTTAATTTCAATAAACAAATTGGTGTTTTCTTAGTGTGTTGCGATTCCAATACATAGTTAAAATTACGAAAGACACAAGCAAGTAATCCACATAATACTCCACAATATTTCCGCACGTGTTCGTAAGGAAATATTGTGGAGTATTATCTGGATTACTTGACTAATTTCCGAGGAAATGAAAATTTAGCTTATTAGGCCGGCTAGATATATTAATAAAGTATCGTCAATAACCCTTTTATTTCTTGAATATTCTTTGAAGTTTTAAGTAGCGAATAAATAGACTAAAAATTATTATCTACCAACACAGCAATTACTGTGACCGTTTTAATATAATCTGCTGAATCCTTTTCGTTGGTTAGAACTATCCAAGAATAAGATCTACAATCGACATACAAAACTAAGATACTAATTCATATATCGTTTAAATATAATTCAATAGAACATAGATAATACGAAGACATCAAAATCAATTTAATAGTTTAACTTACACAAGAGCCATAAGAAAGTTCAATTTAATCTGTATCCCATAAATACACAGGCTGAGTCTTCAGAATGTAATTTAATTTTAACCATGGGTACTTCGCATCAAATAAAACACATTTTTCATTTACCATTTTCCAAACTCAGCTCTGGTAAAAAGTTACAATCGTTTAAAGATTTCACAATGAGCTAATACACTACTGCATATAAATTATTATCTATGAGTTTGATGGTGGACGAGCTTGCAGCTTGATTCAAGGAGCCCATAGGAGGATCCATGTGGTACCTGCCGACAAGTGTATAGCCTAGAGGTGAAGGCACAAATTAGTTGCTCGCTCCTGTTGTGGTGTCACCTATATTCAGTTTTATTTTCATCTTTTTTTTGGTCGCCCTGTCCTGAAGAAGCCACTAGCAGAAACACGTGTCGGCAGGTACCAGAATGATTTTTTTCTGCTGCTTTTGAGGAATTACCCGCTAAACCTTCCCCATTAAATATACTGCCGTAATAAGGTAAAAGGCAGTAACTGACATTTTCATCATAAATGAGATATTAGCGCAAAAGGCCTAAGCAGTAACTTTCCCAACTATTACACTGGGTTTGGTGATCCTATCTCTATCTGTAGCGGTCTTCGAACATCTGAAGTTCTGAATAATCATCGCTTGGACTGTCAGACCTGGTTTCGAAAGAGACCCTCCTGGCCTTACGAGCAACATTTTTCTTTTCGAATTCAAATATTGAAGGGATTTCTGAACAAGAAGGAATATTTTTGAAAACTAGCGGAGGTGATTCTTCTCCAAGAGAACCCATGCGCCTACAGAGAATTATATTTGTGAGAGGAGACTTTTGAAAGGTTATGTAGTATTTATAATTTGTTCGTTCTTCTCCTCTTGTCTTTTCATTTTTCAGGAGTTTCGGGTACCTTGGAGAAACCTCTCCGTTTTTTGACGAAGGAGTCCATATTGAAGAAATAAATGCCTATCAATATTTTCAAATTGCAGTAAATTTTGTGAACAATAGTTACAAATCACGACACTCACGGGGAGACAGGGTTTTTTTGCTGAGGTTTTTCCCTAAGCTCTTGTATCATACGTCGAATTGTATGGTACCCCGTTACACCAACCTCTGCTAACACATATACAGCTCTCAGTCAAAAGAATATATATATATATATCTCATCAACTAACGCTAAAACAAACTCTGGCAAACAGCAGTAACTACAAGGTCAGCTGTTAATGGTATGGTAAATAGCAGTAACTAACATATTTCCTATAGCAAAAATTGTATTCAATAATGAAATAACAGATATTTAGTAGTACCTATCTAATTCTTAATCCTTGTCCCAATAAAATTGAATTAAAGATGAGAAAAAAAACACCCAAAAACTTAAACTGCGATTATCTCAGAATCATAGTATTTGCAGTTACTGCCTTTTACCTTATTACGGCAGTATACTTCTCCACACTATCCATATTTCTATACTTGGCTGTATTGTGATCGTCTAGTGAACTCTAGTGAATTGGTAGGATTACTTACTTATATTGTCCCAGGTAGCACACCGATATTGGTCCAATATTGGGCCAATATCGTACATTTATTGGTCCGATATTGTTTCTCTACATTGGGCCAATAACAACATGTTGACATTTTACAATGAAGTACCAATATTGGATATCAATATTGGCCCAATATAGTTACTATATATTGGCCCAATATAGTTCCTCTACATTGGGCCAATGACAAAATGTTGCTGATATTGATATCCAATATTGGCACTTCATTGTAAAATGTCAACATTTCGTTATTGGCCCAATATAGCGAAACTATATTGGGTCAATTTATAAAAACTATATTGGGCCAATATATTTATACAATATTGGTGCTTCATTGTAAATAGTCAACATGTTGTTATTGGCCCAATGTAGAGAAACTATATTGGGCCGATATTGATAATCAATATTGGTGCTTCATTGTAAAATGTCAACATGTTGTTATTGGGCCAATGTAGAAAAACTATATTGGGCCAATACATAGAAACTATATTGGGCCGATATTGATATCCAATATTGGTACTTCATTATAAAATGTCAACATGTTGTTATTGGCCCAATGTAGAGAAACTATATTGGGCCAATATTGTTAATCAATATTGGTGCTTCATTGTAAAATGTCAACATGTTGTTATTGGGCCAATGTAGAAAAACTATATTGGGCCAATACACAGAAACTATATTGATACGATATGGATAACCAATATTGGTGCTTCATTGTAAAATGTCAACATGTTGTTATTGGGCCAATGTAGAAAAACTATATTGGGCCAATACATAGAAACTATATTGGGCCGATATTGATATCCAATATTGGTACTTCATTGTAAAATGTCAACATGTTGTTATTGGCCCAATGTAGAGAAACTATATTGGGCCGATATTGGTAATCAATATTGGTGCTTCATTGTAAAATGTCAACATGTTTATATTGGCCCAATGTTGAGAAACTATATTGGGCCGATATTGATAATCAATATTGGTACTTCATTGTAAAATGTCAACATGTTGTTATTGGGCCAATGTAGAAAAACTATATTGGGCCAATACATAGAAACTATATTGGGTCGATATTGATATCCAATATTGGTACTTCATTGTAAAATGTCAACATGTTGTTATTGGCCCAATGTAGAGAAACTATATTGGGCCAATATTGTTAATCAATATTGGTGCTTCATTGTAAAATGTCAACATGTTTATATTGGCCCAATGTTGAGAAACTATATTGGGCCGATATTGATAATCAATATTGGTACTTCATTGTAAAATGTCAACATGTTGTTATTGGGCCAATGTAGAAAAACTATATTGGGCCAATACATAGAAACTATATTGGGCCGATATTGATATCCAATATTGGTGCTTCATTGTAAAATGTCAACATGTTGTTATTGGGCCAATGTAGAAAAACTATATTGGGCCAATACATAGAAACTATATTGGGCCGATATTGATATCCAATATTGGTACTTCATTGTAAAATGTCAACATGTTGTTATTGGCCCAATGTAGAGAAACTATATTGGGCCGATATTGATAATCAATATTGGTGCTTCATTGTAAAATGTCAACATGTTGTTATTGGCCCAATATTGAGAAACTATATTGGGCCGATATTGATGATCAATATTGGTACTTCATTGTAAAATGTCAACATGTTGTTATTGGGCCAATGTAGAAAAACTATATTGGGCCAATACATAGAAACTATATTGGGCCGATATTGATAGCCAATATTGGTACTTCATTGTAAAATGTCAACATGTTGTTATTGGCCCAATATAGAGAAACTATATTGGGCCGATATTGATATTCAATATTGGTGCTTCATTGTAAAATGTCAACATGTTGTTATTGGGCCAATGTAGAAAAACTATATTGGGCCAATACATAGAAACTATATTGGACCGATATTGATATCCAATATTGGTGTTTCATTGTAAAATGTCAACATTATGTTATTGGGCCAATGTAGAAAAACTATAGTGGGCCAATACATAGAAACTATATTGGACCGATATTGATATCCAATATTGGTGCTTCATTGTAAAATGTCAACATTTTGTTATCGCCCCAATGTAGAGAAATTATATTGGGCTATTATATAGAAACTATATTAGGCTGATATTGATATCCAATATTGGGCCAATAACAAAATGTTGACATTTTACAATGAAGCACCAATATTGGTTATCAATATCGACCCAATATATTTTCTATGTATTGGCCCAATATAGTATCTCTACATTGGACCGATAACAAAATGTTGAGATTTTGCAGTGAAACACAAATATTGGTTATCGATATCGGCCCAATATAGTTTCTATGTATTGACCCAATATAGTTTCTCTACATTGGGTCTATAAAAAAATGTTGACATTTGACAATGGAGTACCTACCAATATTGGATATCAATATCAGCCCAATATAGTTCTTATATATTGTCCAAATATAGTTTCTATGTATTGGACCAATATGGTTTCAACATATTGGCCCAATAACAAAATGTTGACATTTTATAATATTGTAAATATCGGCCAAATATAGTGTCTATACAGGGTGTTTTCAAAGGTAAGTCTTTTTTTAACAGAAGGTAGGACTCATCAAAATAAATTATTTCACCATTTGCTAATTTGTATGCGAACTTGGGATTAGGTGTATACAATGGTTAAAAGCGTGGGGACAGAGCCTTACACGGAAATTCGGTGGTGGATATAGCAGCCCTATCATGCATATTTTTGATTTTTGGAGAAATGATTTATTTTGCTGCGTTCTATTAAAAATAAAATACTCACCTTTGAATACACCCTGTCAAGGGCGTAGCCAAGAAGGGGGTTTTGGGGGTTCACACCCCCCCTCCCGCCGAAATGTTATTTTTCTCTTAAAAAAATTTTTGCTGCAGGAAGTGACCCTTATACCCCCCCCCCTCCCGAAATTAATTCCTGGCTACGCCCTTACACCCTGTATATATTGGCCAAATATAGGTTCTATCTACTTTCCAATATTCTATACACTGGCCCAATAATAAAAGGTTAAACACTTACACATTATTTGAACAGATGTGTTTCTCTCATATAAACTATACTCTATCGGAGGTCTGCAATGGTTCCAGTGGAGACATATTGATTGAAGAATAAAGATGTATTCAAAAAAACATATATTTCTTTTTACCAACGGTAGGGTACATATATTTGACATAATTTTTTTTCTTCGCTCAATATTTCCTCGAATGGTATCTGCAAAGAAGATTATGTTAAAGTGAGGAAAGGAAACCAAAAAAAGTAGTTAACTTACCTGGTCTACTCAGCCTCCCACCATCCCGATCTCCGGCAGTCGATAGGGCAAATCCAACTATTTGTGTGATTTTCAAATCGGTCACGTTTGGATGATTCCTCCTAACACTTACTATAATAAAAATGTAATTATCATTATGAGCTAGTAATGTGAGAATAGATATTTCAGCATAATGATGAATTTTTACCCATCACAAAATATACCTTTCTGGGGAACAGCCCAAATGTCTGAAATGTTCCAATTTTTTGACGAAAATGGTCTCAAACGATTAGGTTCGACTCAGTGATGGAGAATCCGAGATCAAATGTTTTTCTGTCCGGCCGTTGCCACTATAATTTCGAACGGAAACAGATAGGGACTTGAAATGTTCGACTAGGTGGCGCGTCCGAATGCGACGGACAAGTTCGCTTATGGGCATAATCGGCCAAAGGTTTCCGAGCACTAATTTTGTTTTTAACTAATACAGATCCGATCGAATTAAAACTTGGTAACTAGTTGTAGAATACCGACACAAATACGGATGTGGAATATTATGAGGATCGTATCACTTGAAAATAAAAAAAAAATTATTGAAAAATATTATTTATCTCACTATAACTTGAGAACGGAAAGAGATAGCGACTTGCAATTTTCAAGGTAGGTTGCGGACCCAGAAGCAGCATTTGATTTTGTTAATAGGCATAATCAGCCGAACGGTTTTAGAGTTATACATATCTGAATTTTTGTTGTCATTCACTCAATAACTCAAAAAACACGAAACAAACGATTCAAACAATTCAATAAATTTCATGAAGATCGTATCACTGGAAAATTTTGAATGAATCTTTGAAAACATTCTAGAACTTAGAAATTATCCCTCCGATATAGCTGAAATTTTGAGAGAGCTTTCAAAATGTAACTAGCCAAGTTGCAAATTCTATAATTGTCATTGATTGATTATTGAAGGCAGGAATCAACTTTGGCTGACAGTGTGTGGCTTCCCTATCGTTCAATTCACCTTGAATTTCTGTTACCCAATACTTACATGAAAGTTTTGAAAGTAACCCCATTAGTCCCTAGGCCTGGAAGTAAAAGGGTTTAAGTGCATCTTTTGAATTTCTGAGATAAATGACTTCAAAGTTAACCTGAATTTCAAAATTCCTAGAATTAGTTCAGAAAATATTTCAGGTTTATATCAGACTGTCCAATAATGTAGAATAAAACCATTATCAGTGATTATTTCCTTCAGATGTAATATTCTGCACTCAGATCATTTGGACTTGAAATCTTTTACTTCCAGGCTCCTCAATTATAATATTTATTATAATAGTTCCTTATACTACAGGAGATGTAATTATCATTCACCAATCAAGGACGAGTTCGAGAGTATAATATATTAGATTTTTACCACTGCTTATTTCGAAATGTATTAATAAAACCGGATTGATTTGATTTGATTTGACGCATAAAGCACTTTAATTCATAACTTCAAGCTCCAAGGAAGTTTTCAAGTTACTTACATCTCTAGTGATGTATGTAATTCATTTCCATCTCGTCATCATTAGCGACCGATACAATCGTTGTTAATTTCACCTACATCGTTCAAATCGATATCATAACGAACTACTTATTTATTACTATGTAAGTATGTGGGTAGTGGAAAATTTGTATTTATATATCAAATAGACAATATTCTTACCTCACAATGCTTGGTATACCTTCAAAGCAGAAACAAATTGTGTTTGTCTTCTTCCCCGAGCTGAGTACTGTAAGCTCAGTTCCCTACCCATGAGCTTTTTCATAATGAGTAGAACATTTTTTTTCGGCGTAACACCACCCAATCTGTATAGAATATTTACCTGGAATCCAAAATTAATAATTAATTGTGTGATTTGTGAGTAGAAACGATTAATGAGTGGAAATGTATATTACCAAATCTTGGAAATCTTCACCACTTTCCAATTTGGACTCCAATTCTGCCTGATTATTCAGTGGTAATTTTAATCGTATAATGGTACTTAGCATATTTACATTACTCGAGGGCTCGACTAATTCATTTAAGATTATTTTAGATTCCTGCATGTCCCTCTGCATTTCTGATATGTCATATTTTATTCCCAGAAGCGCTTTATCGATCTTAGTCAATTCTTCCAGTACAGGATCAGGGTTGCCTAGGGAAAAATGCATATGAAATTGATTGCTTCAATAAAAAACTGCAGATTTGCTCACCAATACTTCTACTTGATGTCCTTACATAAAAGCAATGCTTCTAAAAATTATAGGGAATATTAATTAACTGAATGACAGAAGACAATATTTAGCTTACCCCTGGACATAGTTGCCCTGACTTTTCTTAGTGAGTCCTTCTCCTCTCTCTTTCTTTTCGGTGTTGTGTCAAGAACCGTAGCTACCTCCATAACATCATCAGACGATACGTTAGACGTATACGTATATTTTTCCTCCAACTTCCGTGCCTTTGAAATATTATGCACTGTGGACTTACATGTAGCAGCCTATTACTCAAAATCTACACTGGTTTAAGGGGACTCGCAATTGTTCCTCAATTTTTTTATTTGGGCGGCCGACATCTTCTTCTGCCATAAATAGGCATTCTTCTCCTCATCAACGGGCCACGAGGACGGCCCGTACTCGCAGGAATTATACCTAGCGAAAATAACTATATTCCAGCTAGGCATCATGGTTTTGCTGAAATGGTAGGATTAATATATAATGACAGTGATCGAATCATGATCAAATGGAAGCTTATATTGAGGAAAATGTGGAATATTTTCACGATAATCAATAGTTCACCAATATACTAACCTAACCTAACCTAACCTAACCTAACTAATGTAAACAGAAACATGGATGAATTCTTGGATCTAACTAATGTGATGTGATTGAAAAAAGGCTTTGAAAATTCACCATAATCACCATTCGATGACTAGTAGTGTAAATATGTTAAAAATATAAGATGGGCATTTAAGATGAGAAAATAACTGATGGATAGTCGGGAACGAATTGCATGATAATAACATAAATGATCATTTCATGTTTTTCATTCGAAGGGGACTAGTGAAATTGAATAGGGACATAACAAATACATGTGAATATAACAGAACAAAATACTTACTTAATTATTCCTAGCTTTCTATTTGACTGATTACATCAGTTGGAAGTGATGCGCATCAGTTCAAACCAGAGAAATAGAGGGAAATTCCGGCTATTTCTCTGGTTCAAACTGATTTCGCATCAGTTTGGAAGTGATACAGCGTCAAATAGAAAGTCTCTATTGTAGAAAAACAAGTAATAACCAGAATAACGAAACTTCACAGCGTAGGCACAACGAGACAGCGAGGCGGAGGCACTCAATAACTAAGGTTAGCGACTAATAAGGCCTGCAGTCGCAGTGGAACCACAAACACAAACCACAAGCGCTCGACTCGACAGTAAACCCTCCTCCCCGTTTACCCCTAGCCAGTATTGAAGTAGAGGGTTCAAAAATTGGTACCACATGTGGCCGACTTCCACTCTATCGATATTTTCGACACGAAACTTATCGGGAATAATTATTTTGCCGATACGCCTTGTCGTGTTCGAATATTAGTATTAGCACTTGTTGACTAGCAACAAGTGCTTTTTAGGTCAAAATTGTTGCGTATTTTCCGAAAATTATGATTGAGGTGTCATTCGATTCGGAATCGCATGAAGAGAGTTTTTGAGAAAATGCTAAGGCCTCTCGCAAAAATTGCAATAGTTATAAACAAAAAAAAAGAAGGAAGTTTAGGTTATCGCCAATATCTCAAAATCTTTTTGGGATAGTTCAAATTTGAAAAAATATTCAAATAGAGGAGGAAATTTCCTGCAAAAAGTCCCAACTGCCGGAACTGTAGGACCAATATTTATACTTTTCCTAGAGGGTAGAAAATTCGCCCGAAAACTGGTAATCCGGCTTGCGCAAGCCTCGCCCCCTTCGTACCTTTGATGAATAAATATTATTTAAACTTATTAAATATGAAGATTTAAAAATAAAGGCGCCTGCAGAATAGATCAATGAACAATAATCCGCAGTCCAAAAATGTTTATCGCGATTTTACGATTAGTTATCCATTAGTTAATTATCAATTTTTTTGTAGCACGAACATTAATATTCTAAGTACGATAATTGTTAAACTATTAATCTGAGAATTTTTTCCTTTCGTGGAGCTATTTTTCAACGGTTAGAATAGACTCATATTGGAAAATAAAAAAAAAATATTCTCGTTTTGTTATGAACAATTTACTCAAGTGAAAAATTATAGACCTTCAATTTATAATAATACCATTGATCCGTTTTCTTATGATCAGAAACATCTTAAATAAGATTTTAATAATTATTATCTCCTATTGTTTAAAAAATTGTTATGAACCAATGCGCTGTTTATGAGATAATTTTCTTTTCAAAACATAATTGAAGCTTTATAATTTTTCACTTAAGTAAATTGTTAATAACAAAACGAAAATTAACAATTCTTCAAATTTTCCAACGGGAATCTATTCCAAGAAATAGATCCACGAAAGGAAAAAATTCTCAGATAAACAGTTCAACAATTATCGCACTTGCAAAGTTAATGTTCGCGCTACAAAAAATTGTTAATTAACTAACGGATAACTAATTGAAAAATCGCGATAAACATTTTTGGACCACGGATTATTGTTTATTGATCTATCCTGCATGATCATCCAAATCAAATGGATTATATTTATTTCTCAGCATTATTCTTTCAAAATCCAACTCCCTCAATTTCTGCCGCCTGCGTTGTCTGCTGATCAAAATATTCACAGGAAGCATAATGAGATGCAATTACAATTGAATTCCATAACGAATTTCTCAAACATCTTTTTGTCAGTATTCTACAACTAGCTATCAAGATTCAATTCGATCGGGTTTGTATTAGTAGAAAACAAAATGATTACTAAGAAACCATTGTGCCGATTATGCCCATTAACGAACTTGTCGGTCGCATTGGGATACGCCACCTACCCTGAAAATTTCTAGTCACTATCTCTTTCCGTTCTCAAGTTATCGTGGCAACGGCCGGCCGGACGGAATCAAATTTGACCCCGTATTCTTTATCATCATCAGTGAGACCCAATCCCCCACACGACCTCGAATTCTTCATCAGGGAGTCGAACCCAATCGTTTGAGACCATTTTCGGCAAAAAATTCGAAAATTACAAACATTTCGGCAAAATGATAACGCGATGTTCCCCAGAACATAGGCTCAAAAAGAATGAAGAAACTGCATGTTATGGGGAACATCGCGTTATCCTTTTGCCAAATGTCTGTAATGTTCGAATTTTTTGCCAAAAATGGTCTCAAACGATTGGGTTCGACTTCCTGATGAAGAATTCGAGGTCGTTTGGGCGATTGGGTCTCACTGATGATGATAAAGAATTCGGGCCTCGGGGTCAAATTTGATTCGGTCCGGCCAGCCGTTGCCACGATAAGTGTACAACGGAAAGATATAGCGAAATTTTCAGGCTATGTGGCGCTTCCAAATACGGCGAACAAGTTCGTTAATGTGCATAATCGGCCAACGGTTTTAGAGTGATCATTTTTTCAGGAACCAATACAGATCCGATGGAATTCAATCTTGGTAGGCAGTTATAGAATACTAACGCAAAGAAACTAATGACATTTTGTAAGAATCGTATCACTAGAAAATTTTACAAAAAATATTATTTGTCAGGATAACCTGAGAACGGAAAGAGATAGCGACTTGCAACTTTCAGGGTAGGTTTAGTATATAGATGGGACCTTTCGAATGAAAATAATCGAATCTTTCGATTATTGAAACCTCTCCAGATATCTGAAGATGTTCTGAAAAAAGCGAGCGAATTCATCTGAATGATTTTCGGTCGTCTATTATGTGGCACCGAGAGAGATAACGCAACTCTATTTACGAGAATGTCGAGATATTTCGTCTACGTTTTGAATCTTTCGATATTCCGAATTACCAGTGACGGTCAGACTCGAAGGCGAGATATCATGAGAAGTTCGTTTAACGATCGATAGAATATATGGGTGACATCTGGTGCGTTTTGTTGTCATTCCCGAATTCATTATTCGGAATTTTTGGTTCATACATTCATACTTCATTTCGAACAGCTGGAAATAAATATGGTATCGAGCCCGGCATTTTCTTTCAGCGGTGGGATGCAATCAAATAATACTGAATACTGTCGAAACGAGCTGAAGCAACCATATTGGAGATTAGGCATAACGAAAACAACTGACACGAAAAGGAGCGAGACTAGCCCCGAGCATATCATATCTCGAGTGATATTCAATTATTGAAACCTATCGAGAACTTATACATAGGTATATCGATTATTGAAATCATGCGATCATGCCCAACTCCAAGTACCTACCTGAATACGTCATTTAAGTTTGTTAATAGTCAGAATCGGCAAAACGCTTTTGGAGTTGAATGAAATTGCTGAGATGAACCAATTTCGGAACAAATTTCTGTGATTTTTCTCACTCCGCTCACATTTCAGAATATACATTATATGAATTCATATAATATTATAAAAGCTAGGAAAACGGTTTATATGGATGCTACATTCGATAAAGAGTGTCCAATAGAGGTGAGTAGACAATAGAACATGCTCACAAAAGCTCCTGACTTGACGTCAGTGCTTGAACCAATTTTTTAGATCGAAATTTCTCAGCTTTCGGTCCATATTCATCTGATTGATGTGTGAATTTCGGATTGATTTTAAAGAGGCAGTGTTGCCGTATTGAAATTTCTGAGAGCAGAAGTGCCGGGCAATAAAAAACAGGAGATTTTTCAATAAACGATTTTGTTCATAAACTACAAAAGATTGAGTTATTTTAATATATACATATACATACATATAATTTACAATAAAATATACGACATTGTTTATTTGATTCTTACTCTGAATCGGTCAATTCTGATTTGTTTGTATACATCTGTGAGTTATGTAGATGAAAGTGTGATTCATCAGGGTTAAAGGAATTGCATATTTATTCTTTTGAACTCTAATGAGCTTCGCTATGAAGTAACCCTACAAAACCAGCCGTAGATAGCTTATTACGCTGATCCGATCCGATCCTAAAAATGTGTTAGAATATGGTTTAAATAACACCCCCATAAATACTGCCTATTCAAGTTACCGATAGCCGACGTAAGTAATAAATAAATATTGTGGAATTCTGCTACCTTCTGAAAGCAAAGGTTCCGACGCAAAATGAATCTTCTTTATCTGTTTATGTTTATACTATTCTGACAATAGAAATAATCAGCTTAAAACGGCATCAACTGTTTTCAAAAGTAAATTCTTGGAAAAAATTGGAAAGAATTTTTGGACGAAAAAGTAGTAGTAGTTCCATTCCGTGTATTTCTCATCTCGGGTGTAATTATGCCCAATAAACTATATTCAAGATATTATTTGCCACAAATTCTAGCAATATGAAAAATGTCTGAATTTTTGACGTAAATATTCTCAAACGATTTGGTTCGACTCCCCAATGAAGAATTCGAGGTCAAATTTGATTCTGTCCGGCCGTTGCCACTATAACTTGAGAACGGAGAGAGCTAGCTACTTAAAATTTTCAGGGTAGGTGGTGCATCCAATACGACGGACAAGTTCGTTAATGGGCATGCATAATCGGCCGGATGGTTTCCAAGCAATAATTTTGTTTTCAACCAATATAAATACGATCGAATTGAAACTTGGTGAATAGTTATAGAATATAAACCTAACCAAGTTTGTGAAATTTTGTGAGAATCGTATTGCTAGAAAATTATTAAAAAAATATTTTTGTTGTCACGATAACCTGAGAACGGAAAGAGATAGCGGCTTCAAGTTTTCAGGTTAGGTTGTGCATCTGAATGCGACATTTGAGTTTGTTTATACCCGAAAAATACAAAACCGATTGAATTCAAACATGGTTATTAGTTGTAGAATGCCAACGCGAAAATTCTTGCAAAATTTCGTGAGGATAGTATTTGTCGAAAATTTTAAAGAAATCATTGAAAATAAAAAAAAAAACATCAGTAACTATTCGTCTGAAATTGCTGAAATTTTGCAAGAGCTTTCAGAACCTAACTCTACTGCCAAGTTAGAAGTTTTAACACGGTCGGTTGAATATTGTTGGAAATTCGAGCAGCCTTGTGTGAGTTCAGTAGATGGGTGTCCTTTGCCTCGATAACTTATCTCTTAATCGAATTTATCATGGTAAATTCGATAAAGAGTGTCCAATACATGAATTTACCATAGTAAATTCGATTAAGAGTGTCCAATACAGAAGAACAGACAATAGAATTCACCATGGTAAATTCGATTAAGAGTGTCCAAAACAGGACAATGGACAACAGAACACGCGCAAAAGCTCCTGAGTTCACGTCAGTGCTTAAGCCAATTTTTTTTCGTGAAGTCAGGAGCTTTTCCGCGTATGTTCTATTGTCTATTCTGACCGCTCTTAATCGATTATACCATGATTCATTATATTGTCCGTTCTTCTGAATTGGACACTCTTAATCGAATTTACCATAGAATTCACCTTGCTAAATTCGATTAACCATTATTTAACAAATATTCTAGCTCGGCCAAGCGGAATATTTGTTGTCGGTTAAAATCAATGAATACTTCACCGTCTGTCTTCTTCAAGAAGTCACAATATTGGCAAGATCTCGAAACTCTGATATTGAGCCAATATTGGAGGCAATAATGATTACCAACATTAGCCCAATATTGAAATATCAATATTCGACCAATATTGGATGCAGCACTAATTCATAACATTGGTCGGATATAGAAATCTCAATATTGGGGAAACATTGGAGGCAGTACAAACATTCAATATTGGAAAAATATGGTTTTGCCAATTCGGGGCCAATATTGGTGGTAACAACAAGTTACAATGTTGGGTAGATCATGAAACTGTAATATTGGGCCAATGTTGGAGGCAATACTAATTCACAATATTGGCCCAATATGGAAATCTCAATATTCGACTAATATTGGATGCAGCATTAATTCATAATATTGCCCGGATATAGATATCCCAATATTGGGGTAACATTGGGGTCAGTACTCAAATTCAATATTGGCCAATATAGTTTTGCCAATTTGGGGCCAATATTGGCGGTAGAAAGAAGTCACAATGTTGGATAGATCTTGAAAATGTAATATTGGGCCAATGTTAGAGGCAATACTAATTCACAATATTGGCCCAATATGTAAATCACAATATTTGACCAATGTTGGATTCAGCACTAATTCACAATATTGGCTAGATCATAAACTGTAATATTGGGGCAACATTGGAGGCATCACTAATTCTCAATATTGGTCCAATATAGAAATACCAATATTTGACCAATATTGGAAGCAGCCCTAATTCATAATATTGGCCAGATATAGAAATCCCAATATTCGGCCAATATTGGCGGTAACAACAAGTTACAATATTGGCTAGATCATGAAACTGTAATATTGGGCCAATGTTGGAGGCAATACTAATTCACAATATTGGCCCAATATGGAAATCTCAATATTCGACCAATATTGGATGCAGCATTAATTCATAATATTGCCCGGATACAGAAATCCCAATATTGGGGCATTCAATATTGGCCAATATAGTTTTGCCAATTTTGGGCCAATATTGGCGGTAGGAAGAAGTCACAATGTTGGCTAGATATTCAAAATGTAATATTGGGCCAAGGTTCGAGGCAATACTGATTCACAATATTGGCCCAATATGTAAATCACAATATTTGACCAATGTTGGATTCAGCACTAATTCACAATATTGGCTAGATTTGAAACTGTAATATTGGGCCAATATTGGAGGCATCACTAATTCTCAATATTGGTTTAATATTGAAATACCAATATTTGACCAATATTGGAAGCAGCCCTAATTCATAATATTGGCCAGATATAGAAATCCCAATATTCGGCCAATATTGGCGGTAACAACAAGTTACAATATTGGCTAGATATTGAAAATGTAATATTGGGCCAAGGTTCGAGGCAATACTGATTCACAATATTGGCCCAATATGTAAATCACAATATTTGACCAATGTTGGATTCAGCACTAATTCACAATATTGGCTAGATTTGAAACTGTAATATTGGGCCAATATTGGAGGCATCACTAATTCTCAATATTGGTTTAATATTGAAATACCAATATTTGACCAATATTGGAAGCAGCCCTAATTCATAATATTGGCCAGATAGAGAAATCCCAATATTCGGCCAATATTGGCGGTAACAACAAGTTACAATATTGGCTAGATCATGAAACTGTAATTATTGGGCCAATGTTGGAGGCAATACTAATTCACAATATTGGCCCAATATGGAAATCTCAATATTCGACCAATATTGGATGCAGCATTAATTCATAATATTGCCCGGATATAGAACTCCCAATATTGGGGTAATATTGGAGGTAGTACTCATATTCAATATTGGCCAACATGGTTTTGCCAATTCGGTGCCAATGTTGGCGGTAACAACAAGTTACAATATTGGCTAGATCATGAAACTGTAATATTGGGCCAATGTTGGAGGCAATACTAATTCACAATATTGGCCCAATATGGAAATCTCAATATTCAACCAATATTGGATGCAGCATTAATTCATAAATTTGGCTGGATATAGAAATCCCAATATTGGGGTAATATTGGAGGCAGTACCCACATTCTATATTGGCCAATATAGTTTATCCAATTCGGTGCCAATATTGGCGGTAACAACAAGTTACAATGTTGGGTAGATCATGAAACTGTAATATTGGGCCAATGTTGGAGGCAATACTTATTCACAATATTGGCCCAATATGGAAATCTCAATATTCGACCAATATTGGATGCAGCATTAATTCATAATATTGCCCGGATATAGAAATCCCAATATTGGGGTAATATTGGGGGCAGTACTCATATTCAATATTGGCCAATATAGTTTTGCCAATTTGGGGCCAATATTGGCGGTAGGAAGAAGTCACAATGTTGGCTAGATCTTGAAAATGTAATATTGGGCCAATGTTCGAGGCAATACTAATTCACAATATTGGCCCAATATGTAAATCACAATATTTGACCAATGTTGGATTCAGCACTAATTCACAATATTGGCTAGATCATAAACTGTAATATTGGGCCAATATTGGAGGCATCACTAATTCTCAATATTGGTCCAATATATAAATACCAATATTTGACCAATATTGGAAGCAGCCCTAATTCATAATATTGACCAGATATAGAAATCCCAATATTCGGCCAATATTGGCGGTAACAACAAGTTACAATATTGGCTAGATCATGAAACTGTAATATTGGGCCAACGTTGGAGGCAATACTAATTCACAGTATTGGCCCAATATGGAAATCTCAATACTCGACCAATATTGGATGCAGCATTAATTCATAATACTGCCCGGATATAGAAATCCCAATATTGGGGCAGTACTCATATTCAATATTGGCCAATATGGTTTTGCCAATTCGGTGCCAATGTTGGCGGTAACAACAAGTTACAATATTGGCTAGATCATGAAACTGTAATATTGGGCCAATGTTGGAGGCAATACTAATTCACAATATTGGCCCAATATGGAAATCTCAATATTCGACCAATATTGGATGCAGCATTACTTCATAATATTGGCTGGACATAGAAATCCCAATATTGGGGTAATATTGGAGGCAGTACCCACATTCTATATTGGCCAATATAGTTTATCCAATTCGGTGCCAATATTGGTGGTAACAACAAGTTACAATATTGGCTAGATAATGAAACTGTAATATTGGGCCAATGTTGGAGGCAATACTAATTCACAATATTGGCCCAATATATAAATCTCAATATTCGACCAATATTGGATGCAGCATTAATTCATAATATTGCCCGGATTTAGAAATCCCAATATTGGGGTAATATTGGGGGCAGTACTCATATTCAATGTTGGCCAATATAGTTTTGCCATTTTGGGGCCAATATTGGCGGTAGGAAGAAGTCACAATGTTGGCTAGATCTTGAAAATGTAATATTGGGCCAATGTTCGAGGCAATACTAATTCACAATATTGGTCCAATATATAAATCACAATATTTGACCAATGTTGGATTCAGCACTTATTCACAATATTGGCTAGATCTTGAAACTGTAATATTGGGCCAATATTGGAGGCATCACTTATTCTCAATATTGGTCCAATACATAAATACCAATATTTGACCAATATTGGAAGCAGCCCTAATTCATAATATTGGCTAGATATAAAAATCCCAATATTCGGCCAATATTGGCGGTAACAACAAGTTACAATATTGGCTAGATCATGAAACTGTAATATTGGGCAAATATTGGAGGCAATACTAATTCACAATATTGGCCCAATATGGAAATCTCAATACTCGACCAATATTGGATGCAGCATTAATTCATAATATTGCCCGGACACAGAAATCCCAATATTGGGGTAATATTGGGGCAGTACTCATATTCAATATCGGCCAATATAGTTTTGCCAAATTTGGGCCAATATTGGCGGTAGGAAGAAGACACAATGTTGGCTAGATCTTGAAAATGTAATATTGGGCCAATGTTCGAGGCAATACTGATTCACAATATTGGCCCAAAATGTAAATCACAATATTTGACCAATATTGGATGCAGCACTAATTCACAATATTGGCTAGATCTTGAAACTGTAATATTGGGCTAATATTGGAGGCACAACTAATTCTCAATATTGGTCCAATATAGAAATACCAATATTCGACCAATATTGGAAGCAGCCCTAATTCATCATATTGGCCAGAAATAGAAATCCCAATATTGGGGTAATATTGGAGGTAGTACTCATATTCAATATTGGCCAATATGGTTTTGCCAATTCGGTGCCAATGTTGGCAGTAACAACGAGTTACAATATTGGCTATATCATGAAACTGTAATATTGGGCCAATGTTGGAGGCAATACTAATTCACAATATTGGCCCAATATGGAAATCTCAATATTCAACCAATATTGGATGCAGCATTAATTCATAATATTGGCTGGATATAGAAATCCCAATATTGGGGTAATATTGGAGGCAGTACCCACATTCTATATTGGCCAATATAGTTTATCCAATTCGGTGCCAATATTGGTGGTAACAACAAGTTACAATATTGGCTAGATCATGAAACTGTAATATTGGGCCAATGTTGGAGGCAATACTAATTCACAATATTGGCCCAATATGGAAATCTCAATATTCGACCAATATTGGATGCAGCATTAATTCATAATTTTGACCGGGTATAGAAATCCCAATATTGGGGTAATATTGGGGGCAGTACTCATATTCAATGTTGGCCAATATAGTTTTGCCAATTTGAGGCCAATATTGGCGGTAGGAAGAAGTCACAATGTTGGCTAGATCTTGAAAATGTAATATTGGGCCAATGTTCGAGGCAATACTAATTCACAATATTGGCCCAATATGTAAATCACAATATTTGAACAATGTTGGATTCAGCACTAATTCACGATATTGGCTAGATCTTGAAACTGTAATATTGGGCCAATATTGGAGGCATCACTAATTCTCAATATTAGTCCAATATAGAAATACCAATATTTGACCAATATTGGAAGCAGCCCTAATTCATAATATTGGCCAGATATAGAAATCCCAATATTCGGCCAATATTGGCGGTAACAACAAGTTACAATATTGGCTAGATATTGAAACTGTGATATTGGGCCAATGTTGGACGCAATACTAATTCACAATATTGGCCCAATATGGAAATCTCAATATTCGACCAATATTGGATGCAGCATTAATTCATAATATTGCTCGGATATAGAAATCCCAATATTGGGGTAATATTGGGGGCAGTACTCATATTCAATATTGGCCAATATAGTTTTGCCAATTTGGGGCCAATATTGGCGGTAGGAAGAAGTCACAATGTTGGCTAGATCTTGAAAATATAATATTGGGCCAATGTTCGAGGCAATACTGATTCACAATATTGGCCCAATATGTAAATCACAATATTTGACCAATGTTGGATTCAGCACTAATTCACAATATTGGCTAGATCTTGAAACTGTAATATTGGGCCAATATTGGAGGCATCACTAATTCTCAATATTAGTCCAATATAGAAATACCAATATTTGACCAATATTGGAAGCAGCCCTAATTCATAATATTGGCCAGATATAGAAATCCCAATATTCGGCCAATATTGGCGGCAACAACAAGTTACAATATTGGCTAGATATTGAAACTGTAATATTGGGCCAATGTTGGACGCAATACTAATTCACAATATTGGCCCAATATGGAAATCTCAATATTCGACCAATATTGGATGCAGCATTAATTCATAATATTGCTCGGATATAGAAATCCCAATATTGGGGTAATATAGGGGCAGTACTCATATTCAATATTGGCCAATATAGTTTTGCCAATTTGGGGCCAATATTGGCGGTAGGAAGAAGTCACAATGTTGGCTAGATCTTGAAAATATAATATTGGGCCAATGTTCGAGGCAATACTGATTCACAATATTGGCCCAATATGTAAATCACAATATTTGACCAATGTTGGATTCAGCACTAATTCACAATATTGGCTAGATCTTGAAACTGTAATATTGGGCCAATATTGGAGGCATCACTAATTCTCAATATTAGTCCAATATAGAAATACCAATATTTGACCAATATTGGAAGCAGCTCTAATTCATAATATTGGCCAGATATAGAAATCCCAATATTCGGCCAATATTGGCGGAAACAACAAGTTACAATATTGGCTAAATCATGAAACTGTAATATTGGGCCAATGTTGGAGGCAATACTTATTCACAATATTGGCCCAATATGGAAATCTC
Organism: Halyzia sedecimguttata; assembly: GCA_937662695.2. Taxonomy (NCBI): domain Eukaryota; kingdom Metazoa; phylum Arthropoda; class Insecta; order Coleoptera; family Coccinellidae; genus Halyzia; species Halyzia sedecimguttata. Next base: position 80,342,017 of record OW569415.2, on the reverse strand, counting down.
AATATTCGACCAATATTGGATGCAGCATTAATTCATAATATTGCTCGGGTATAGAAATCCCAATATTGGAGTAATATTGGGGGCAGTACTCATATTCAATATTGGCCAATATAGTTTTGCCAATTTGGGGCCAATATTGGCGGTAGGAAGAAGTCACAATGTTGGCTAGATCTTGAAAATGTAATATTGGGCCAATGTTCGAGGCAATACTAATTCACAATATTGGCCCAATATGTAAATCACAATATTTGACCAATGTTGGATTCAGCACTAATTCACAATATTGGCTAGATCTTGAAACTGTAATATTGGGCCAATATTGGAGGCATCACTAATTCTCAATATTGGTCCAATATAGAAATACCAATATTTGACCAATATTGGAAGCAGCCCTAATTCATAATATTGGCCAGATATAGAAATCCCAATATTCGGCCAATATTGGAGGTCGTCCTCATTTACAATATTGACAATTTTTTTTTCGCCAATATAGGGCCAATATTGGCGGTAGCAACAAGTCACAATATTGGATATATATTGAAATTCCAATATAGGGCCAATATTGGGGATATATAGATTTACTATGAATCTATGTATCTATATTGGGCCAATATAGAATCGATACTCCGCCAATATAGTGTGCTACCTGGGGTGTAGGCAACCCAAGTTACATTCAATGAAACAAGGAAAATGGGCGAGAAGTTTTGAGATTCAAACAAGGTTTTGCGTTTAGATACGTATATTTTGTATAACTGGATCTTGTTCCTCGGAACAGAGTGCTTATCAATTTGCCCAAATGTCTGTATTTTTCGAATTTTTGGCTGAAAATGGTCATAAACGATTTGGTTCGACTCACTGATCAAGAATCCGTGGTTGAAATCGATTCTGTCCGCCGGCCGTTAACACGATAACTCTCGAACGAAAGGATTTAGAGGATTGAAATTTGCAGCGTAGGTTTGGAGCGTAATTATCTCGGACGACTTCGTTAACGGGTGAAATCCACCAAGCGGTTTCATGGTTATGGCTGTTTTTAGTAAAAAGATTTTGTATGAATATTTCCGAAACTGATCACTCGATCTATCTGAAACTTAGCATCAAATCGTAGAATAATGATCTTTATATGCATGCGGAGTTTTGTATTGATCGGGTTGCCGTAAAATGTAAAAAAAAAAGTTTTTAAATTTTGTCTCTACAATAACTTTTGAACATAATGAGCAAGGCTTGGCAGTTGAAATTATTAGAGTAGATTGGGATTTATTTCGGATATATTTGTCAAAGTTTGAACAAGGGAGCCAAAGCTCCTGTCCACAGGACTTGAACCAATTTTTTTTATAACATTTAAATTTTCTGTTTGTTTCTTTAAAAAAAATTTAATTACAATTTTAAAAATATCGAAAAAATTTAATTACAATTTTAAAAATATAAAAATGGATCGAAATATTTGAAAATTTCTGATTTATCATCCGCCTTAACTTTTGTACCCAGCTTAGCCAACTGCAATTAAAGTCACAGAAATTCAAAAAGGAACTAAAATGAAAACACATTTATTGTTACCTGGATACAGAAATCAAAACATTTCTATGGTTATCACTACATATGTACATGTGCATACTTCAATAAAATAGAATAAAATTAAAAATAATATTAAAATAATAAGTTTAAAACATAACATCATAGCAAAGATTATTTAAAAATCAACTCCTCTTTGCAAATTATCACATGAAATGCCACCCTCAAATTGGAAGAAGCAGAATTATCTTTAATGTTTTCCATGTTTCGTTTTGGCACTTTGAGAAGTTGATTTCTCACTGTTCTGAATCTGGTTCGCCTGGCTTTGAGCCTGTAATTTCTTATAATACTGAACTTGCAAAACTGAAGGAACGTACGAATCTAATAGGCTAGTTGGTTCTTTCTGGTAAGTCGTTTTTTGGGAACTCACATTGGGTTCAGTGTTATACACATACTGCACTTGCTCAGGCTGTTGAGGGATTGTGGTGTATTCTTGTGATGCTGGTTGAGAAACATAGTAGTTTTGGACAGATTGCTGTGGTACATAGTTGGGAATGAGCATAATGTAACGTATACCTTGATGTTTAGGACTGGCAACATTCTCAATGGCGTTGCTGGGTTGTTGTAGGTACACGTATTGAGGTACACTGTTCTCAGTGATATAATTTATATTCTTTGCGACTGGTTCTTGGTAGTATTGAGGACTCTGGGGCTGACTTGTTTGCTGGTATTCGTAACTTTGCGAATAATCTTGGGCAGGCTGGACTTGTTGCTGTATCGTTGTATACTGTTGAGGATAAACGTACTGTTGACCTGCATATGTTTGCGCAATGTTGTAGCTTGGCACTGTTTGTTGTTGAGCGTATTGTGTCACCTGAGGTTGATAATTTATCTGAGATTTTTCATAGCTTGGGTATTTAGACGCAAATGCTTGAGTCTGCCCCAGAAGATCGGGATAAACGTATCTTCCTAAAGGTTCTTTCTGGATGTAATTTTCGGAGGTTTTCACCGGGACAAAACCGAAGTTAGTCGGGGAGTTAACTGGTTGTTGAGGTACGTATGCAGTGTCCTTTTCTACTGTTCTTGTTTTTTTCTGTGGAGTGCTTTTTTGTGTTGTTGTAGATTCACCACTTGAGAATGAGATGAGGCAAATGGAAAATGCCAGAAGAAGTGGAAGGGTATTCTGTAAAATAAATATAAGTATTAGTTTCGAACATGCTAAGCGGTAGTAATATAAGGAGCGTTAACATTTGGATGGAATGATTCCTTTCTCCAATGTCTTAGCAATGCGGTAGTCAAGGTCTGGTTTAAAAGAATGAAATGATAACATTTGCAAGAAATTATGTTTACATTTAATCCGAAAAAATTTTAAAAAACACTGAAAAGCAGCTGAAGTCGGGAGCTTTTGCGCGCATGTTCTTCTGTCAATCCACGCCTCACACACTCTCAAGAAATACTACATGAAATTGATTTTGAACAAAGGAAGCGGTATGTTTTCAACCTAGTATTAGATTGCAATTCAAACGTATCTGTATTTTTGGAAATATTGGATAAATAAAATTTGGCTTGAAGGTTTGTGTGGAATTTCATTGGAATCTGACAAACAGTTTCTGAAATATAAAATTTTCGAAGAAATATGAAAAAAAAAATTTAAGTAAAATTTTCGGTTTTTTCTAGTAATACGTTCCTAATTCTAAAAGTATTTTCAAAGTTCAAATTGGATCAGATTCATATTTTTCGAGTTATTGAGGAAATAACTATGTAATTTCAGATAGGTATATCTATTCGAAACCGTTTGGCCGATTATGCCCATTAAAGAACTTAACTATCTTATTCAGAAGCGCAGCCTACTCTGAAAATTACAAGTTGCTATCTCTTTCCGTTTAGAAGTTATGGTGACAACAGTTACCCATTCAGCTACTGAACTAGCCCAAGGCTGCACGACTTTTTCTTATACCTCCGACAATAGAAAACCGATCGTGTCCGAACTTGGAACTTGGCCGAAGAATTAAATTTTGAAGGATCTCACAAAATTTCAGCTATATCGGAGGCAAAGTTTCTGAAATAAAGAATTTTTGCGCGCATGTTGTGGGGAACAGCGTGATATCAGTTTGCCCAAATGTCTCTAATATTCGAATTTTTTGCCGACAATATAATATAACATTATTAACAGCAAAGTTTTCTCTTGACTTCACGTCAGTGCTTTCATCAAATTTTCTAGAGATACGATCCTCACAAAATTCAGCTGATTATACCCATAAGAGAACTTTACCATCGCATTCAAATGCGCAACCTACCCTGAAAATTTCAATTCACTATCTCTTGATGACATGACATGAACAAGCGCGCCAATGCAGAATGAACTCACGTTTAGGGCTTCACAATAGAGCGAGATTTTTCTCGTCTTGTCTCGTCTCGGAAAAGCGAGACGAGACGAGGCGTTTTGAAAAATATTATTGGCGATACCGAGACTACATATAGCGCAACCCGAGATTCTCGTTTTTGGTCTCGTAAAATTTTTTTTATGAAGTTTTTATTCGAAAAATTAGAAGGTCTACATAGAAATCAATATATTTTGCAAAATATCAACTCTTGTGGCTATCTGTGAATTAATTCATTGTAAATTAAAATAATTTTTTCACATTTTTATTTCAACTTTTTAACTGTTCTTATGACTTCTTATAGTAACGTATTTCTTATCATAGATATCTATCCTTTCAGATTTTTATATTTTAGGTTTGAATGTGTTGTTTTCAAGATCGATTTTTTACTCTCGGTTGAGTATATGTGTCTATAAACTACTGAGTAATAAACGTGTATACTATTGAAAGGGCTTCTTTTGCTCGAAAATTTCTACCTGGAGGATCGTCTTATTTACTACAGATACATTAAACTTTTCTTATGTACCACTCGACATTTTTCAACACCCACAGAAAACAATTGAATATGAAGAGTTTCCACTATAATTACCAATATATTTTGTCTATATTATACATCGATCGTTCTAGAAATACACAATTTTTAAAAGACCTTGCGATAATTAGATTATTTTTCAAGAAAAAATAGAATTCACAACCATAAAAACTGATTCCATTATGAATTCAATAGTTAACGTACAACTTGTATTGCCCCTAAATCCCAATGCTTTCAAAATTTCGTCTCTATTTGAACATCTGGAGAAATTTATTGTTTTTTATTGTGCTTCTTGTAGTGAATATGTGAACAATTATTGTATACATCTGTGGAAGTACATATAATAAAACTGATAAAGAAATGAAAAATGAAGCTATTCAATGTTTCGAAAAGTGTTCTGAGGAATACGCCAAGAACACCCTCAATGATCTACCCACTGGGAAGGTTTTCATTGAAAACGATACAATTGGTCCAATTCTATTAAAAAATGTACAGACATCAACAAAACCTTCGAAACATTGGAAAGCTGAGTCTGAAGAAACATCTGCAGCTAGAAAGAGCAAATAGGAATCAAAATTTATTTTAGAGTGGTGGAGAATGTACATGAAAATATTCCTACACTTTCCAAGATGGTAGATGATTTATTAATGGCTATATCCGTACCTGTTGAAAGATTATCTTCCACAGCAGGTATGATCATGGCAAAAACACGTACATCATTGAAAGCTGATGGGATGCAAGCGTGATAATGTTTGAATTCTTGGTCATCGAGTAATTTGAAAGATGAAATTATCAGTGTTTAACATTTTAAAAATTATGTACATGTACAAATATTTTTGATAAAGAGCGTAATAAATATAGCTCTACAAAATTATTCATTGTTATCTACCATTTCGTATATATATTATAATATTTATTGTCGCTATTCAGAATTAAGCGAGACGCAACGAGATAACTGATAATGAGACGAGACCGAGATTTAATTTTTTGGAAATTGGCGAGACCGGGAGGAGAATTTTATATTCTCGCCTACTCTCGTCTCGGTGAAGCCCTACTCACATTAGGTCGTTCTAAATTGTTTTCCAATTATTATCAATTTCCAATCACTATCCGCTGAAATAATAGCCTATAAAACATTAATGTTAATAAAACGGACATCCTCAAAGTCATTCCTGAAGCTGAAATGAAAAGTAATTTATCACGTGAATAGGTATCACTTTTCAGGTCATTAGGATGATATAAAAGCATCATAATTATGAATACGCGGTCGTTCGAAAGCCGTCATGTTTATCATTATCCTATTAACTATCGAACTCTGAGCTGACTGATAGGAATGGATTCTTGAGACGACTTGAAAGTGAAATGGACTGGAAAGATGATCATTTTTATTATCATTCTACTTTTCAGGGAGAGTCTTTATGTGATTATATAAAACTCGACAAACTTTCTCTGTGTGGGCCTATTAATATTTAAATCGAGTCAATAAAATTTCAACTTTGTCATCTCGGAGGAATTGTTTCAGGTTATGTCTAATTAATGCAGATACGTTGGCAATGTCCGGTAGATGGATTTTGCGGTATTTTCTAAATACCGCATTTTCGCATAAAGGTCACCTGAACTTTATAATGATTCCGGAATTGCTAAAGAATTAGCAATGAGTAAATAGAGGAAATATAGTCGTTTTATACCATAGCTTTAGGATTAAATTTTAGAATTTCTTCTTTTATATTAAGCTGAGAATTTCAATGATTTCTATAACTTCTTGTCATGATGACATATTGAATTAAAACTTTAATTATTCTAGCCCAACAATCTTTCATACCATAGAAAGTGATGCATATATCTATGAGATGATAGCCATACTTTAGGGTCCTGTAGCGGTCTTCGAACATCCGAAGTTCTGAATAATCATCGCTTGGATTGGTCAAACCTGGTTTTGAAAAAACCGTCCCGGCCTTATGAGTAACGATATTCCCTTTTTTGGCGCTCTTGTTCCTCGGAACAGAGTGCTTTTCAATTTTCCCAAATGTCTGTAATTTTCGAATTTTTGGCTGAAAATGGTTTCAAACGGTTTGATTCGACTCACTGATCAAGAAACCGTGGTCAAAATTGATTCTGTCTGGTCTCCTGGCCGTTAACACGATAACTCTCGAACGGAATGAGCTAGACGAAATTTTCAGGGTAGATTTGGGAGATAAATATCTCGGTTGAGTTCGTTCGCAAAATTTTTGGATTTGGTTTTGAAGTAACGAAAAATAAATTTTTTATATACATTACAAATTTCAAATTCATTTTTTTTATGCAGTTTTATCATAAGAATCTATTGGTATCATTCTCAGTTCTAACAAACTAATACTTTCAGAGATATGATTTTTAAAAATTTCAATAATTAATCATAATTTTATGATTTCATAGAATGCTCTATTATGAAGGTTACACGGTCACTCTGGTTCAGTTTGACATCAATCATGTATTTGTGTCAGATTGACGGGAAACTGATTGTATACGCGTAAACTGATGGACTGATGGTCCGCATTAATGGCAAGATTGATGTCAGATTGATACCAGATTGACCGTGTAACCTCCGCCTAATTTTAATTTACTGATGTATGGAAATCCAACGTATGAAGAGAGTCATAGACCTACGTTTTGAATTTAATTGTTTATGATGCAGTTGTATCATAAGAATTGATATCATTCCCAACTCTGATAAACCAATACTTTCGGAGATATGATTTGTCAAAGTTTGAATAATTACTCGATAGTTTTTGACAAGGGCGTCAAAGCACCTGTCCACAGAGCTTCCCCACTTTTTGGCACTCTTGGAACAGAGTGCTTGTCAATTTGCTCAAATATCTGTAATTTTCGAATTTTTAGATGAAAATGGTCTAAAATGATTTGGTTCGACTCACCGATCAAGAATCCGTGGTCGAAATCAATTCTGTCCGGACGGCCGTAGGCACGATAACTCTCGAAGGAAAGGAGTTAGAGGATTTGAATTTTTCGGGGTAGGTTTGGAGCGAAAATATCTCGGACGAGTTCGCTAACAGGCGAAATCCACTAAGCGGTTTAGGAGTTATTGCCGTTTTTAGTAAAAACATTTTTTATAAATATTTCCGAAACCGATCACTCGATCTATCTGAAATTTAGCATCAAATTGTAGAATCGTGACCTTTATATGCAGGCGGTGTTTTGTATTGATCAGATTGCCTTAAAGTTGCAAAAAACAACGGCCGGCCTGCCGTAGGCACAATAACTCTCGAACGGAATGAGCTACATACTGTTAAAATTTTCAGATTAAGCCGATTAAGTTCGTTATTGGGATAAATCGACCCAATGGTTTCAGAGTAACGAAAAAAAAATATTTTTTTACATTACAAACTTCAAATTATTTTTTTTTTAAATTGGCAGTTCCATCATAAGAATCCATTTATGTCATTTTCAACTCTTACAAGCTAATACTTTCAGAGATATATTTTCAAAATTTCAATAATACATCGTACTTGTATGTTTTTGAAGAATGCAAATTCTATCTCTGTTCACTGTTCATGCATGTCATCTTATCTACCTATAAGAGACGTCATATTTTTTTCTGTTCTAGTTTTGTTTAAATAATTAGTACTTTGAAAATATTTTGTATTGGAAAACAAGGTTCCGCAATTGTGAATATGACTGTTTGATACCAAAAATAATATTGACTTTTTGCATATTGAATAATTTATGTGCAAATATTGAGGATGATGTTTCAGAAGATTTAGAATTGGATCATTTCTATTATGTAGTTTATGAAGGCAATAGCAAAGAACAACATAATGGAATCATCAAAACAAATTACTGTTGGTTGACCACCGAGGTTAATATTACCTTTTACTTCCTTAAGTAGTGAGACATGTTCCTGTATACAGTATTTTCATAATGTTGCCAGCAAAAAAATGCTGAAATTTTGATCTACATTCGTGTATCGAATATTCCTTCTTGAATTAAGGTTCATAATACAGGATGTATGTGTTAGTGGTATGAACTATTAAATTATGAAAAGAGGATTGTATTTTGAACTATTAAAATAAGTTGTTCGTCAGCCTATACCTATTCAAATATCAGGAATAAATGGATAATCTGCTATGATTGTCTCCAGCTTTGCTCTAAACATTTCGATGATACTTTCCTTAGGTATTTCGAGTTGTGAAAACTATTCACCGACTCTAAGTTGCAACAACCCATTCCACGAGGTTGAATCATTGCAGATTGCTAATTTATTTAATAAGAGCGCTAAAGCTCCTGCCAGTTTGACATTTTAATCTTTTCGTTTCATCATTGTGCGATTTACTGTTGTCCAAAGCAAAATCAGACTATTTGGAAAATCACTGGCTTCCAAGAAAAAAAAAATTCAATAATATATAGAACTTGTAAGATGCAACACAGGGCATGTAACTCAATCCAACCAGGAAAAACTTACTTCGAATATCCATTTTGGCACTAGATACAGTTTTCTTTCCCCTTTTTCAGGTTTGTATAATTGGAAACGGATAACCTTACTCAGAGTGAATTTTCCTCCATTTACTTCTCTCTGTGCTTAATATTTTAATCCCGTAATCCACGCAAGTGGGTCTAATAGTTTAACAAGAATTGCTATGTTTTGAAAAAAAATTCCAAATCTACCTATAGCAGTTCGCTTTGGTTATTCGATTACGAAGAGGTTGTCATTTGGATTACCCAATCAAAAGCGATATATTCTAGGTGAAAAATCATTTCTGGTTGGCTTCTCATCCGCATCCCAAAGCAAATTACATCCACTCAAACAATATTCTCACTGTAATTTGGATAACATCGGAAGAGTAAGTGAGTAAGAACCTTGTGACCATTAGCTCTAAAATTATACGCGGCGAGTAACCACATAACCAAGAAAAGAACGCAATTCATTAATCAGTAAGGACTCACTTGTGATCATCTGTGGAGAGTGAAATGCTTCCAACCAGATCGATTTTTTTCAACTTGGCAAACGATAATTCGGTATAACGATGACTAGAAGGAAAATAATCAACAGGTAGTAGCCGTTCCTCTACTTTCATTTCGTATGTTCGAAGTGGATATTAAAAAATCAGGAAGCGGATCGGATAACAAGATGCAAGCCGTGGTAATAGGTGTGTTCGAACGAGTGTACTGCATCAGATATAAATCAAGGAATTATATCGAATAGAATAGATATATCCTGGCAACAGTACGAATGAAATGAATTGCTATTTTGTACCTACCGGAACGGTTGTAATAGGTTTTGGTTGTCGAGAATGTAATCGCTTAGTACCAACCGCTATCGCGGCAATCTTTACGGTATGAGAGGTCTACCTACATCATATAATACCCATGGCGAAGGGACAATCATTTCCTTTCACAAAAAAACAAATTACAAGTTGGGCAAAGAAAGAATGACTCAATCACTTCATCCACTCTAATTCTTTTGTGTGTTCGGAACTTCCAAGACGATGCCAGCGACAGGGTGGCGGATTATATAACTAATTTTATGGCACTTGATCGATATAAGACTACAACCAGTAAGTATATTCATATTCGCGATTCAAGGGTAGGCTGCGCCCTCTACACCACGTGTTTGCCTGTATGGGTAAGATTTGTAAACATTAGGTCTGGCATAAGGTTATTTGCGAGGAAAAATTAAGATGGAAAGAGAAAAGAGTGTGTTTATTAGCATTAGTGAGTATTTCCGATATTTGGAAGCAACGCCAAATAGTAGGAACGTGATAGAAGGTGAGTTCATTGAAATTTATAAGTAATCATGCATTATCCAAAGATCAAATATTTTAGAAGAAGCGGTCTTGAATGCCGGTCACATTATTATGTGTGGAAGTTTGGGCAAAAGTCAGCGATGCTTAGAAGTGTTCGGTTTGTGTTTGCAAACCTCAGCCCTCTCAACAGATCCTCACGAAATAAGAGGAAAAATTATATCGGATGAAAGGTCTGCAAGAATATCAGCTTTTAGCTGTTCTTGTAAGGCTGGTTTAGGAGGCAGATGTAAACATATATCAGCTCTACTTCTACATTGCACAAGGTTGTATAATTTTAATTTATTTGATGTCTGAATCAGGACTTGCAATTTGAGAATAATATATACACAATATAATTTTTAGATATTTTGCTTTTCCTTGCGTTTTTTGTTTCAGGACTGACCTCCTCAAGCGCTTGTGGAAAAATAAAAAAAATGAGAAGAGCACCAAATATAAAGCCGTTCCCCCCCTGAGAACACTTCTTTTACTGTCATACATATGCTTTATTGTTAAACAAATTGATCTTGATTCAAAAGAATATATAATATCAATTTGAATGAATACAGTCAAATAGGATTGTATCAGCTAATGATACAACATGCGAGTGTTTACATAGGTACTTACTCACATACTTACATCACTGGAGATATAAGAGCCGCTCAGAGGAAAAGTGGTATAACTCCATTTGTGATTTGTTGGGAATTTAAGGTTTTACCTTTCAATGGATTCAAAAAATCAAGGATTTCGTTGAGAGGTAAAACATCAACAGGCTCTAACTCGGTCACAAAATTGTTTCGACTTATACCATTCATTCAGGGAATGAAATACAATCGTAGGTACCAAAATATGAGTATCAACTCAACAATTCGAAATTTGTGAGTTATACCAGTTTTCCTCTGATTGGCTCATAAGTACTTTGACATTGAATGTCTTATACTCTGTTTCGTTTCTTTATTTATGTATATATTAATGTATAAATTAAATATGTGTGACGTTCCATGAAACTTTCATTAACTTATCCTGAAGGTCTTAAATAATACCTTGATAAAATTATGTAGGTACAAGGTGGTAAGGGTGAGGTTTTTCAAAGCACTACAATGCGATTCAGATAATATAATGTGAAATTTCAAATGAGCAATAAATACATTTGGGCAATATTGACGTATTATGGAGCAATACAAAATAATAAATAGAAAGAAAAGTACATTAGGCCTCAAAAATAAAAAACTACGTTCAGAAACGATCTTCGGAAACAAATAGGGTTTGATAAGTTCACCACAGCACAACATAATTGTCATTATTTCCTCTACTTTGGGAGTACCAGATTCCATGTCAGAACACTTTATCCCTGTTGGCCAAACTATCCATAAACACAACAAAACACTTTTGATTTGGACATTTGAAGTAATTTATCATTAACCTCAATAGTCTAATATATAAAAGAAATGCAGAAAAATAAATTTTAAGCATTCAATCCCCACAAACAACAGTTAATGCGTTAAGAAATATACCATCTCAAAGCAAAACAAACTCCATTACCCATACACGACGCTTCAAAATTCGCCACCAGGTGGCTCGGAGATCGACTTGAATCGCCAATATGTTTGTCAAACTACCTTATATTTAAAAGTTCTTTCAGTTACTATTTGCGAATGGTTGAGAAGGGACTCAGTTTATTAGAATTTTGGAGTACATAGGAGCTTCAACTTCTAATTCTAGAATCATTGTAGAAGGAGAAGAGGTTCTAAATGTAGATCATGTAATCGTGTGTGACAAAACAAATTGTGGTCCCACTTTTATAGACATTTGTTCTTTATGTTTACAGAGTAGTGCTCTTAATTCAGTACCACATAAAATTGATGGCCCATTAATGTGGAGAATGGTAAACTTAGAATAGAAGGTATGGTATATTCTTGTAAAGTCGGAGCAAGGAGGAGGTGTAAACATAGTACTGATGTTAAAATTAAAGGTCAGTTGCATGATGTTCTAGTTCAATTATGAGGATATAGTGTCAAATCGAACCAGATGAAGCTTCTGTAAAACATTTATCAATAATTGAAATGATTTTTTCAAAATATGATACATATAGGTATTATGTGAGAAGAATTATTAACAATTAAGTCTAATGTTTGAGGTATAATAAAGTTTTTGTTTTGTGTCCAAGAGTTTCGATGACCAACGCTTCTATTCAATTGAAAATATTAAAATTGTTTATATCTGTGAAACTTTCCAAAGCACTGTTACTGCTTAAGATATCGCTCAAAGTATATATCGGATGTATCAACCATAACACTAACGTCACAAGTGTTAGGTGTTCTGGTAACAATGTACACATCCAAGTCTACTACTAACATTAGTATTGCTGTTTAACTAACTCAAGAGTGCTTGGGCGATGCTTATTTTTTCTTCTGAATGAGGTTATTTAGCACAGAAAACGTCATCTACACATTCCTTTCTCTTTCCTTGTCCTCTGTTCGAAGATTATGTTGATGTAGTTCCAGGTTAAGTAGTCTTCGGTCTATAAGTTATCCTTCTAATGCAGTTTCAATAATTATATTTATATTTGGTTTTCCGGAGGTAAGAAGTAAAAACTCAAACCTATACATTTTGGCATTTTTTTCGCCCATGAATTGCATTGAGGCACACAACAATAGTCGTTTCTGATCGTAGACATATTAGGCAGGATAATATTCACTATTTCATCTTGAATTTTTCTTTCAAAAAAAAGTTTATATCCGAATACCGAACAATTAAACTCAAACACGTGCAATACGTCGGCTTATTACTAGCTTGGTTAGTTGCCGAATCCCGCCACGCTGTCGCTGGCATCGTCTTGGAAGTTCCCAATCGAGTTGAGACACATTTTATGCCACGGCAGTAAATGAATATTCTATATTCTATTTTGAGTTCACTGTGGACTTATTATGAACACTGCAAAAGTACTCCATTCTTGTCCACTACAGTTTTTGTCGTCTGGCATATGTTTCGGAAACAAAGTTTCCATCTTCAAAGACGAAGCGTTACTAAAGTATGCAATCAATTTCTACATTCCAGTACGGGTTGACATTATACCCTTAGTCATAAACCAATTAGTGAGAATAATGGGTTGTTAATAGGGGTTAGGTCATTATTGAGTAAAATATCCTTTCTCTTATAGATTTCGATACCTTCAAGTGTTCCTAAGTACACTTTATTGGAATTTTTCAACAATTTGACGGAATTTTCTGAAATTGAGTGGCCAGTTTTTAAAACGTGATTTGCAACCGCAGATTTATCGATTTTGTTGTTCCGAATGTGTCCCGTATGATCTGTATACCGTGTGAGAATGTTTCTGGTTGCTTGCCCGACGTAACACTTTTTGCAATCTAAACATTTAATTTCATATATACCCGATTTTAACGTCTCCGGAGTTTTATCGAACGTATTTCCTAGAAGATGTTTAATTTTCGTGGAAGTTTTGAAAGCCAGTTTTGTATTAACCTTTTTAAAAATATTCTGGAGTTTGTTGTTTGTTTTCGGATGGAACGTGAACGCGTGGAAACCTTTTACCGTTTTTATTTCTTTCGTAAGGGTTATGATACTGAAGAGATTTTATCTTTATGTTTGTTGATAATTTTCAGGTATCACCAATTTGCCCACCCTGTACAAACGTTAGAAACTGGCGATAATAATTTAAGATTAAATTTCTCATATTGGATCGCAAATCACAGAATTACTTTGTACAGGACAATCTTCAGTGATGTAGCTCAATTTACTAAAGATGGTGTGTTTGTTTCATACTCATAATTCTCACATATGAGATTTCTTGAATTACCTATTATTATTATTGAAAATTTCATGAATATCCAATAATCCATTCCTTTCCAAGAAAATCTCAAATCGAATAGTTTAGATGTGATTCCAACTGACAGAATAATCATAATAATTATCCGTAGGTAACGTTCACAGAAACTCCATGGGATCATAGAATTTATATCTGTCTCCGTTCGCTATTCGTATGCGGTATTGTCAAACTGTGCCCCTGGCATTGGTATATTATTCAATCGAGGAGTATGAATTGTCTATATCTTGTAAAAAAAATCATTCTGTCCACCTTCGAATTGGAAAAGGACAGCTACTTGCCTTTCTTAGATTTGAAATTATCTAGAGATACCTGAAATTTTTGTCATTTTTAGAAAACCTAGCAATTCTGATATTTACATTTCGTCTGATTCAGTTGCTCCTTGGTCACATAAAATGGCTAGCTTACATTTCCTCGTCAACCGGTTATTTAATATTCCGCTTAGCAATGTAAACTTAAAGGAAGAAAAAAAAATAATTGTCCAAATTGCCAAAAGAAACGGCTATAGTCATTAAATAGTTCAGAAAATGATCAAGAATCATACAGATAAAAATCTCTTCAGTAACATAACCCTAACGAAAGAAAACCCTAACGGAAAAAAAGGTTTCCAAGCTTTCACGTTCCATCCGAAAACAAACAACAAACTCCAAAATATGTTGAGAAAGGTAAACATAAAACTGGCTTTCAAAATATCCACGAAAATTAAACAACTTCTAGGAAATACATTCGAGTTCAAGGTTTATCGAATGATCGTGAAGTTGCACGATAACCTGAGAACGGAAAGAGATAGCGACTTGCAATTTTTAGGGTAGGTTGCGCATCCAAATACGAAATTTGAGTTTGTTAATAGGCATGAACGGCCAAACGGTTTTGGAGTTATACCCATCTGAAATTTGGTTGTTATTTCCTCAATAACTCGAAAAATACGAATCCGATCCAATTCAAACATGGTTATTAGTTGTAGAATGTCGAAGCAAAATTCTTGCGAGGAGGATCGTATCACTAGAAAATTAAAAAAAAACTAATTGAAAAATATTCTATATATCATAAACCATCCGTCCGACATCGCTGAAATTTTGTGAGGGCCTTCAAAACCTAACTCTGCAAAGTTCCAAGTGTGAACACGATCGAATCTACGTTATTAGAGATCCGAGCAGCCCTGGGTGAGTTCAGTAGCTGGATGGGTGACCGTTGGCTATTCATGGTAGTTTGCGCACCCCAATGGGAGAGTTAAGTTCGTTGCTGGGCATAATCGGTCGACTGTTTCGGTTATACCCATCTGGAATATTATTTTCTTGATAAATCTAAAAATTCAGACCCGACTAATTGAAGCTTGGTAACTAGTTGTAGAATATCGACATAAAGACGTGTGTGAGGGTAGTTCTCACGAAATGTTCCACTTTGGTGTTCATGACAGTTTTCTGCTACATAAAACTGGTTTAATCGTTTAATTCTCTATATTATATCCTTTTGAAATGTAACAAACACTATAAAGAATAAAAAATTGCAAAATTCCAAGAATTTTAATTTTCAACGCTAGTTTTCTTCCCAGAAGAATTGAAAACCTCACCTCCGTGACTGTTCCTCTTAGTTATCGCATTGTCCTAAACTTAAAATTATAGCATTAATGGAATTCTGGCACAGCGTATTTCTAGTTCATTATCCACAATTAACTAAGTAATGTTGACATGATAAAATCTCAATAAAAATATTATCGGTGTTCGAATTATACTTATATTAGTCGATGTTCCTGCATTATCTATCACCTCCGTGAAGCGACATTGTAATTTGACTCTTTAATCGCAAGATGACGGTATCGTCATCGTGGACCGCCTGGAATATCGGTTGATGCGCAGGTAATACTGACCACTTGAGATTTGAACTTCAAAGTGTAACTTATTGGTTAAATTCTTACCCAAGTGGTAAATACGTGTATGGGAAATTTGGGATTCTCACCTCCGTGAAGATGAATTGTAAGGTAGGAGATTATTTTATTCAATTATTTGTTATCTGAATATACTTAATTACGAAAGTTATTTAATGAGTTAAAATATTGGTTTGAAGCCTTTTTCTTTAAATGAGATATTCTATAAAAAAGTCAAATTTCTCACCTCCGTGAATCTCACCTCCGTGAATATAGTAATTCACGGAGGTGAGGTAGTCTTCACGGATGTGATAATAATATTCTGTTCCTCCTTTCAGGACATGAATTCTATCATCATTAAAAAAAAAATAAGAAAAAATCTACTGCATCTCATGAAGAACAGAAGAAAAAACAACGAAAATCTATGAGAAGACTTCATGAAGCCCGAAAAAATGATCCTGAATTATACGAAGAAGAAAAACGTAAAGAACGAGGGCTATTATAAAAGAAAAAAGGAAGGAAAAATTAAAAATATTCTGGATATGTCCGAAAGAGAAGAATTGGTTCAAGCACTGACGTGAAGTCAGGAGCTTTTGCGCGTATGTTCTATTGTCCATCCTCCTGTATTGGACACTCTCTTAATCGAATTTACCATGGTGAATTCTATTGTCTGTTCTCCTGTATGAGACACTCTTAATCGAATGTACCATGGTGAATTCGATTAAGGCTGTCCAATACAGGAGAATAGACAATAGAATTCACCATGGTAAATTCGATTAAAAGTGTCCAATACAGGAGAATGGACAATAGAACATACGCGCAAAAGCTCCTGACTTCACGTCAGTGCTTGAACCATTTTTTTTTATACTAAGGATATATGAATTTTTTTTTTCATTTAAAATTTAACATTATTTAATTTCCGTGAATTTTGTCTCACATCCGTGAATGCCGGTTTCATGAAAATCTCATTATTTCACAAAATACCAACGAAAGTGTGTAACCTTAGGCATAAGATTAATAAGAATTAATTTCTGGTTTAGGATATCTAAAAATAAATTCGATTATTGTTAATTTATTTTTTCTTAAACTAAAATGCGAAAGGGGAACATTTGGTGGGAATTACCCGTGAAATTTTGTGAGGACCTTACCACAAGAAAAATTTAAAAAAATCAGGAAAAAATATTGTGTACCTCACGATAACTTGAGAATGGAAGAGATAGCGACTTGCAATTTTCGGGGTAGGTTGCGCATCCGAATGCCACATTCGTTAAGTGGCATAATTGGCCAAATGTTTTGGAGTTATACTCATCTGAATTTTTTTTTTGTAATTTCCTCTATAACTCAAAATATACAGATCATATCCAATTAAAACTCGGTAATTACCTGCAGAATGTTGACCCACTAATTTCGCGGAATTTCGTGAATAACGTATCCTGGAGTTGTGGAGTCCTGAGGCGTAAGTTATTTCCTATTTCAATTTCAATAGAATAGTCATGGTCATAGATTCTCTCGTTACTGAATTCTGTCATTAAAATGGTATAAAATGTATTCATATATTATAAAAGCTGAGAAAACGGTATTATATCGATGCTAAATTCGACTTCAGAGTGTCCAATAGAGGTGAGTATATAATAGTAAATGCGCGATAAAGCTCCTGACTTCATGTCAGTGCTTGAACCAATTGTTAACTTATATCACAGTTCAGATATCACTTTGAAGATCCTTCAAAACCTTATTTTACTGCCACGTTCTAGATTTAAATAATACAATCAGATATACGGTGAGTCTTTGACCACTGCATTAATTTTAACCAAAGGTTCCTCTCATCAAATGAAACACTTTTTTCCTTTACCATTTTTCCAGATTCGGCTCAAGTAAGAAGTTACAAGCGTTTAAAGATTTCACAATGTGCTAATACACTCCCGCATATAAATTATCTATGACAATGTTGGCAGACGAGAATAAGGCATGGTAACGTGGTTTACAGCTTGATTCGGGATTCAAACGCTCAGTGACGGATCCATAAAAGTAGTGAAATTTCTGGAGTTTTCCATTTTAAAACATTCAATGAAGAATATCTCGAAAACGGTGCGTTTAAGGAGAAATGATGAAGAATAATATAATGTTCTAAAACGATGGAATATTCTTGAAATGACTCAAGAAAAACTTTATATGCTTTCTTTATGCTAATTTCGTTTAGTTTTATGAATCATCGAGTCCATAACAAGAAAACCAGTAGAAGTAGAAAATAGCTAATATTTGGAAAATATGTATCATAGTTATAGGAAACTTTACGCCAACATTCATTTTGTTCGAAAAAAGGATGTCAAAGCTACAAAATAAAAACTGATTTTTTTTCAAAATTTCAACAGCCTGTATCTTTTTACGTGAGCTGAATTTGGAAAAATGTTAAATGAAAAAAGTGTTTCATTTTATGAGAGGAATCTTTGGTTAAAATTAATGCAGTGGTCAAAGACTCACCCTGTATATATCGTGGAAAATATTTCGAAAATTCATTTTTTTTTCCTGGAGCCAAGCAGGCTTGTGCGAGTTCAGTATGTGGATGCATGACCGTACTGGGTATCAATTTTAACAAGCGCGCCAAATCAGACTGAGTTCACGTCAGAGCTTCCACAAATTTTGTTCAAGCACATATATTTATTTTTTGATAAATAAGAATTGAATGTTGATAAGTTTGAAAGAAAATTTTTGATAAAAGTTGAAATTCAGAAATTTCCGAATTGAATTTTGATGAGTAAGTATTATTAATGAGTAATGATGGAGTATGAATAGTCAATTTTCATAATGCAGACAAAAATATCTCATTGACCCAAAGTTTTTCCAGAATGGTCTACATAAAGTCGAAATTAAAATATTATTAATTCTATACAAACAAATCAGCAATAAAAAGTGAATAACATAAATTCAGTTCCGCTAAAGAACATATCGAACTCCGAAGAAAAACCGCAATAAATTTCGACTCGGTACACTGCGACCTTTCGAAGGATTTCAACAACCGGATGAACTCAATATTGTCCCAGTCCACACCGTCATCGAATATCCGATTACGCGTTCCGTCAGAAAAAAAAAACTTGTTAACACTTTCACATTCACTACACAGCAAGATGGAGAAATGGGATAAACTTACCATGTCTGAAAATTGATATGATCTAGTTGGATGGGGATCACAAAATGAGGATCCGAGGATCGGACGCCATTTATTTGTACTTTCTTTGGCGATTCCAATCGCCCTACCAACGCTGGCAGGATGGCAAAATCTTCGTCGAAATTAAACTGGTTTGAAAAAGGTGCGATATTTCGAAAAGGACCATTGTATTGTCTGAGTGGCTTCCTTGATGTAGTCCGAAGTTTTTTTACTCCCAATGAATGGGCGAACATTGAAACAATTAGTCATGTTAATTGGAAAGGAGGTATCCGAGCTTGATTCTATGTGTCTATGATTTATGAGTCAATGCTAATACTGTGGCCGTGTAGGAAGCTGTAACCGATTCAGAATGGAATTTTCAACAGAACGAATTCATCAGTAGTAGATTCTGAGATTGAGAACTGACGCTTCGACATGGACGTTAAGAAGATGTGGGTCGATATGCTTTCTGTTGCAGTCCAATTTGTATATGGAATCATATACAGAGCACAATCTAGTATTTTAGCCACTCCAAGCAAATATTTGTTAAATTTGTAATATGTACAATCCAAGGAGATCACATGATGGATTGGAGCAATACAAAGATTCTGATGACAGAACCTGATTATATTAAAAGGAAACTTGAGGAGTCAACTTGTACTTACTTGAGAATGCAATTTTGCAGATTGCTCAATTGGTATTGACCATATTTGGCTGAATTTATTAAAAAAGGAGTTGGAACCTGGAAATTTCTATGCAAAGTAAAACTATGTTACTATAATTTTCAAATACTGTCAATGTGACAATTCTCAAATTTCAGAATAACTATCAACAAAATAATTCTGAAGATTTTCGTCAAGTGTCTGACGAAGGAGTCTGATATAGACTCCGAAACGTTACGATATAGTTGTTTCGTCGTTGATGTTGTTTCGTTGTTGTTTGTTAGGCAACATTGTTCAATTGATTGCTTCTGACAAATATCTTGTGTTTCTTACGCAGAAGCAAATCACAAAAAAAATTAATTTTAATTTTATAGATATTTTTCAGAGTTTGGGAGAGAAAACTCAATACCTTTTAATAATGAGTATACCTCCCACAGTATCCTTCAATGATTTGTTAATTTTAATTCATATAACACTAGATCAATTAATCTCGTTACGTTTATGTCTAATTTTTCTAATTTCATCCATGCTAAAATAATTATATCCTTCTATAAAGTATCCGGAAAAAGGGGGAAAGCCCTGTGGCAGGTGCTTTGGCGCTCTTGTTCGATCATTGACAAATCATAACTCCGAAAGTATTGGTTTCTCAGAGTTGGGAAATATATCAATGATAGAACTACACCATGAAAGATATTAAATTCAAATAATAGTTTATTTATCAAGATTAAATGAGTAATCTGCAATGATTTAACCTAGTGGAATGGGCTGTTGCAACTTACACTCCATGCATAGTTTTCACAACTCGAAATACCTAAGGAAAGTATCATCGAAATGTCTAGAGCAAAGCTGGAGACAATCATAGCAGATTGTCCATTTATTCCTGATATTTTAATAGGCATAGGCTGACGAAGAAATTTATTCAATAGTTCAAAATATATTAATAAAATACAATCCTCTTTTCATAATTTAATAGTTCATACCACTAACACATCCATTCAGTATTATGAACCTTAACTCAAGAAAGAATATTTGATGCACAAATGTAGATCAATATTTCAGCATTTTTTTGCTAGCAACATTATGAAAATACTATATATAAGAATATGTTTCCCTTCTTGAGGAAGTAAAAGATAATATTAACCTCGGTGGTCAACGAACAGTTATTTCTTTTGATGATTCCATCATGTTGTTCTTTCCTATTGCCTTCATAAACTACATCATTAAAATGATCCAATTCTAAATCTTCTGGAACATCATCCCTAATATTTGCACATAAATTATTCAATATGCAACAAGTCAATATTATTTTTGGTATCAAAACAATCTTGTATATATTCGCAAATTCAAGATGCGGAATCTTGTTTTCCAACACAAAATACTTTCAAAGTATGAATTATATAAACAAACTAGAACAGAAATTAATATGGCGTGTCTTATAGATAAATAAGCTGACATTAATGAACAGTGAACACAGATAGAACACACACTGGTAGAATTCGCATTCTGTGAAAACATAGAAGTACGATGTATTATTGAAATTTTGAAAAATTATATATCCGAAAGTATTAGCTTATAAGAGTTGAAAATGACATCAATGGATTCTTATGATGAAACTTCATCTTAAATAAATTGGATCCAAAAGTTGTAATGTTTAAAAAAAAATAACGAACCTAACCGAGATATTTATCTCCCAAACCTACTCTGAAAATTTCCTCTGTCTAGCTCATTCCGTTCGAGAATTATCGTGTCTACGGCCGGACAGAATAAATTCTGACCACGGATTCTTGATCAGTGATTCGAACCGAATCGTTTAAGACCATTTTCATCCAGAAATTCGATAATTACAGATATTTAGGCAAATTGATAAGTATTCTATTCCGAGGAACAAGAGCGCCAAAAACAAAGCTAAATTGTAATTTTTTAGTATATATTTTTAATTCTTGAATTAGAAAATTATAACGAATTATTCATCTTTTTGGCGCTCTAGTTCCTCGGAACTGAGTGCTTATCAATTTGCCCAAATGTCTGTAATTTTGGAATATTTCGATGAAAATGGTCTTAAACGATTTGGTTCGACTCACTGATCAAGAATCCGTGGTCGAAATTCATTCTGTCCGGCCGGCCGGTCCGGCCGGCCGGCCAGCCGTAAGCACGATAACTCTCGAACGGAATGAGCTAGAGAGTTGAAATTTTCAGAGTAGGTTTGGGGGATGAATATCTCGGCTGAGTTCGTTATTGGGCAAAATCGGACAGATGGTTTCGGAGTAACAAAAAAAAAATTTTTTTTTGCGAAACAAATTCCAAATCAATTTTTTTTAATAAGCAGTTTTATCATAAGAATCCATTCATGTCATTTTCAACTCTAACAAGCTAATACTTTCGGAGATATGATTTTTTAAAATTTCAATGTAACGCGTATTTCACAGATTGATATAATTATTATTCTATGTATGAATTCTCATAATGTCAACTTGACAGAAGGGAATATTGTAACTTCAAAAATATTGGTGTTGAAATACTCGCATTTTAGCGATGCAACGGGGACCTCACCCGAAAATGTTTGAAAATATTACGTAATTATTGAAAGCATAATTCTGTAGTTTGGTGAACGTAGATCAGGAAATTTTTGATCGATTACAAGGTAATTTATTATTACTTATCTAATAAACTATTATTTGAATTGAATTTCTTTTATGATGCAGTGATATCATATGAATACATTGATATAATTCCCAACTCTGAGAAACCAATACCAGATATAATTTGTCTGTTTGAACTAGAGCGCCAGAAAGCTCCTGTCCACAGGGCTTGAACCCATTTTTTACTTATACAACCTCCATTTAAGTGTGAACACATGACAAATGGCGATTTCTATTGACACGCTCGGATCACTCGGAGTCATATTTGACAGATATTTTCGGTTCAATTGGACAGATGCATGACAGATGAGATCGATTTCGAGTGCTCCGAGCGTGTCAATGGAAATCGCCATAAAAGTCGAGGTACACTCGAAAATAAATCACCTCCATAATTTTCGGTGATGGTAGTCCAGGACTGTAAAACTGACTGAATTAAGTCATCTTTATTTCGTGGTACTGCTCCTTCAACTTCAATCTTCATTAGTCCCCATATATTTTCAATGGAACTAAGATCTGGGAAGCTGCAGGCCATGGAATTGTTGTCACTTGGTGTACTTGCATCCAAGCTTGAATATAGGCCGAAATATGACATCCTGCTGAAAACGCCACTCCTCTGAATATGAAATATACGCCGTTTTAAGCAGAAAATCGTTTAGAATGCCACAATAATTTTCAATATTAATGGTAACATCACCTATACGGAGAAGCTTAGCACCACGCTGAGATATTGCATCCCTAATCATTATTTAGATTTAGATATTCTGAAAAAGTACCTATTTCAGTGGCGTTTGTGTCCGAATCCGAATAAAACTGAGGTTTCTTGCTTTCATTTGAACAATCACCAAAAATATAGAACATTGAGTGTGTCTTTCGGTGATTCTTTCTTGAGACATAATTTTTATCCTAAATATCTAGGAGTGAAACTAGATTCATCTTTGAATTTCAAAGCTCATTTGGATGATTTGCGTCTGAAGTTGTAAACGAGAAATAATATCCTGCAGAAATTAGCTGGTACTTCATGGGGTGCTGATGCAGCAACTCTTCGAACGGCTGCCTTAGCCTTGGTTTTTTCTGCCGCTGAATATTGTTGCCCCGTCTGGTTTAATAGTGTTCATACTCAAAAAATTGATGCACAGTTGAATTCATCTATGCGAATCATCACTGGAACTATTAGATCTACACCTATTCATTGGTTGCCAGTTCTTTCAAACATTGTCCCGCCCCACATTCGCAGGCAGACTGCTGTTTCAAATTCTTGGAATAAATTTCATTCTTTTCCGAATTCATTTCCGATTATCTCCTGCATTCCAGACAATAAGATTCCCAGATTGAAGTCACGAAACCCTTTATGGTCCAACTGTTTTCTTAATTCGAATAAAAGTGACAAGGAAGTTTGGCGGTCTGAATGGATTTCTTGCAATTTATTCAACAAAGATTTAATTTCTGATCCATCAAATAGAGTTCCGGGGTTTGATCTTCCAAGGAGAATATGGTCTATTCTGAATCGTCTAAGAACCGGTCATGGTCGTTGCAACAGCATGCTTTTCAGGTGGAACTCAGTTGAGAGCCCTAGTTGTGAATGCGGGGAAGCAGAGGAAACCATAGATCATTTAGTTAATAATTGTCGCATATATAGATTCAAAGATGGTTTTAGGGCTATTCATAATGTTTCTGAATCTTTTTTAGAATGGGTAGCGAGTTTTAAATCTATTTAATAAAATATAGAATATTCCATTTTTAATTTGTTCGTTTTCTCCCTTTGCCTTTTCCTTTTCCAGATTGGGTTTCGGGTACCTTGGAGAAACTTCTCTGATTGTTGAAGGAAGAAGCGATAATGAAGAAAAAGATGCCCTTCAATATTTAATATTTCAGCATATTAGGTTAACAATTTCAATTTTCATAAATCACAACACTAACGGGGAGATAGGGTTTTTATGCTGAGGTTTTTTCCCTAAGCTCTAGTATCATATATCAAATTATATGGTACCCCGTTACACTAACCTCTGCTAACACTTTTTTCATACACATGCTTTATTGTTAGATGAAAAATTAATTGTAATGCTCAAGTTCAAAAGAATATATATATATTTTGGTGGGAACTTCGGAAATTGGAATGGTTGTTTTGATAGGATTTTAAGTGATTTCCACCAAGTTGGAAACAACTTTCATCAGATATAAAGTCATTATGAAAATTACCTTCTTGAAAATGTTGACAAAATTCAATCATTTGTTCCTTTTTGGCGCTGTTGTTCCTCGGAACAGAGTGCTTATCAATTTGCCCAAATGTCTGTAATTTTCGAATTTTTCGATGAAAATGGTCTTAAACGATTTGGTTCGACTCACTGATCAAGAATCCGTGGTCGAAATTCATTCTGTCCGGCCAGTCCGGCCGGCCGGCCGGCCGTAGGCCCGATAACCCTCGAACGGAATGAGCTAGACAGTTGAAATTTTCAGAGTAGGTTTGGGAGATAAATATCTCGGTTAAGTTCGTTATTGGGCAAAATCGGATGGTTTCAGAGTAACAAAAACAAACATAACAAAAAAACACATAACAAATTCCAAATCAATTTTTTTTCAATATGCTGTTTTACCATAAGAATCCATTGATATCATTTTCAACTCTAACAAGCTAATACTTTTGGAGATATGATTTTTCAAAATTTCAATAATAAATCGTATTTCTACGTTTTCACAGAATGATATAATTGTTCTATGTATAAATAGTTATAATGTCAACTAATGGCGATTTCCACGCTCGGAGCACTCGAAATCGATCTCATCTGTCATGCATCTGTCCAATTGAACCGAAAATATCTGTCAAATATGACTCAGAGTGATCCGAGCGTGTCAATGGAAATCGCCATTATTTTCCTGAGACATGACATTGTCTAATTCATTTCAACAATCGTAGAATTATGAGAATTATAATATGATATCATACTTTTTGTTGGTTGATGTTTTCATGCCGATGGTCAATCCATATGATGATGGGAATGGTAATGGTAAGTTAATAATATTGTGTTCAGAATATTGTATTGGAGTAATATTGTGTATTGGAGTATTGGAGTGGATTTGAGGAAAGAATATATATTATCGTTCATCATAGAATTGAGGAATGAATATCTTGGATGAGTTTGTTGTTGGGTAGAATTTGTCTTTGGATTGATAATTATTGGCACTCTTGTTGAATTTAAATTCTTCTATGATGTTTGAATTTAATTTATGCTAAGATGAAGTTCTCTCATAAGAATCCATCGATATAATTCCCAACTCTGAGAAACCAATACTTTCGGAGATATGATTTGTCTGTTTGAACAAGAGCGCCAAAGAGCTCCTGTCCACAGGGCTTGAACCAATTTTTTATCCTCTTTATTGTCTCATATACTGCACTTTTCCGAGTTCAGTCAAATGCACTAACTTTTTAACGTTTCGAAAACCTTTTCTATACAAATATTCTACCTGTTTTCTTTTTTCTAGTTGCTACATTATTTCACAAATTGTATACCGGTTGGACAATCCACAATATTTGACAAATAGTGTTGCTATGCAGTTTTGGCCATAGCCGACTATCTGCACAACCTATTTAATCAATTCCGGATACTTTCTAGACGAACTATAAATGCAATTTTCGTTTGAAAATTATCGCATTTTCAAAAATAACATGACATCCATCAAAGATCAAGAATGAGATCCATGGATCTGTGTCTTTATTTCTATGTCATGGTCTACGATTTCCCATAGCAACCGGTTAATCAAAAAAACTATTCGTCTGACATCGATGAGAACCTTCGAAACTTAGTTGCAAGTTTAAACACGATCGGATCTATATTGTTGGAGATCCGAGCAGCCTTGGGTGAGTTCAGTAGTTGGATGGGTGACCGTTTCCTCGACAACATTCGAACAAAACGAGATAGGGACTTGAAATTTTCAGGGTAGGTTACGCATCCGTATGGGAGAGTTATGTTCGTTGTTGGGCATAGTCGGCCGAACGGTTTCGGAGTTATACCCATCTAAAATATTATTTTTTCGATAACTCAAAAAATGCAGACCCGATCGAATTGATACTTGGTAACTAGTTGTAGAATATCGACATAAAGACGTGTGTGAAATTTCCTCTGGACAGTTCAACTAGAAAATTCCAAAAAAATTACAAAAAAATATTTTGTATCTCAGCGCTTGAACGATTTTTTTTTTTCATAATTTTTTTTTCGTCATTTTTTTAAATTTCTAGGGGTACGGTTCTTACAAAATTTTAAACACGTCTTTATGTTGATTTTCTACCACTAGTTACCAAGCTTCAATGCGATCGAATCTTTATTTTTTTGAGTTATCGTGGAAATAATATTCTAGGTGGGTGTAACTCGGAAACCGTTTGACCAATTATGCCCAAAAACGAACTTAAGTCTCCCATCCGGATACGCAACCTACCCTGAAAATTGCAAGTCCCTATCTCCTTTCGTTATCGAGGCAACGGTCAGCCATCTACTGAACTCACACAAGGCTGCTCGAATCTCCAACAATATTTAACTGATCGTGTTAAAACTTGAAACTTGGCAGTAGAGTTGGATTCTAAAGGCTCTTGCAAAATTTTTCATAATTTATTTCAAGATGACATTTTCGAAAATTCTGGGTTATTAGGAATATAATAATATATTTTGGCTTGAATGTACTGAATTCTCGAAATGCATAGGTTTCATCAACCTTAGAAAAAATATAAATTTGAAATTCATAATAATCAAAAATTAAAAACAATTATTATCATGCAAAATATCATGTTAAAGAGTTTGAAAAGGAAATTATGATTATATAACAGCATATAAGCAATTGTCGAAAAACAATTTTCAAACAAATGACTAGCCAGATTACAAAATAAAGGATTTATTTTCAGAAAACTATGTCATTATTTCTTCGCGAAAATAATTGCCGTATTCTTCAACACTACTGTGGCTGATAAAAAGCAGTGATATTTATTTATCGATCAATCATGCTCCTGACTCTACGGCTATGATTTCATAATTTTTAATTATACATACACGAACTGTGGACATTTCAACAAGATAAAAATGTTATTTTCGAACTCCATTGTTCGCGAATCATCAAACCAAAACTCCAAGACGTTCCTCCGCGCGAATCAATTTAAATTTCCAATCGAAATAGAAGCGCTCTAATTCGATAATCACGCAAATCGTCTGTAATCAAATGTAGTTAACCCGTTTAAGAAATACTTGCCTCACGTCTCCGCAAGTGAGTGGACCGAAAACGAAAAAGTTATAATTATTATTAATGAAGATACAGGTGATAGTCCACAGTTCAGTACGGATGATTGGAATTTAGAAGATATAAAATGCGGCAGTAATGATAATCTTTCGCCATTTACATGAATTCCGAACAGATCGCCGAAGTTATCGGAAGAGAGAGGCATCCTACCGCCCGATAAAAGATTTGAAAGTGCACAACTCTATTTGACGTGTCGAAAAATTGGCTGTGACATAGGAATGGTCAGATTCGGAGGAAGGTGACCCCGATAAAGTTAACTATCTCACTGGTAGTCTTCTTATGTAAGATCATCATCCTAAGTGCGTATACTTCTTTCCGAATATGGTTAAAATCGATATAGTCGAGCAGTTCACTTTAAATAATCTCTACATTTACTTTATTGACATCAAATTACAACTAGAATAGTAGGTACATTGAAGAAAATATTAATTTCCTCTATAATTTTCATAATTTATGTGTGAACAATTTAGACTGGGCCAAAAAAAACAACTATTTTTTTTTTCTTTATGATACTGTGAAAATATCATTCATGATGATAAAAAAAATATCGTGAAAGTTTGAGCCCTTAATAATAGTATTAAGGGGTGTATCGTTACGACTATTGGTTTTTTAACAGTAATCGCATATTTTCACTCAAAACTCGTCAATTATTAATTTGAAAAATTTGAGTGATACGTATTCTTAAAGGAAATTAAATTCCCTACAAAAAAAGCTCTCGTTGTAAATTAATGTAGAACAAGCCGTTTGCTTGTTATCGTGCCTGAAAGAATGATTTATTTTTTCAATTTTGCGTTTTGATTTTGCATTTTTGTACTACCAGAAATATGAATATTTTTGTGGTACAAAATACTTATTTTAAAGGAAATTTTGTACTCTACAAAAAAAGTTTCTTAACATTTTTAATTAATTTCACTCCTTCCAAAGTTATTCGACGTTGAAGTTAAATTCAAAAGTAATTTATCGTTTTTTTCGCGTTAAACATATTTTTCCACTTGATTAAAATATTTATTACTTTAATATTCAGAGTAACTTTTTTCTCTCGACCACTAAACTTTTTTTTGTAAAATCTTAATTTATTAATGTATTATTTTGCTTTTTAACGATTAGATATCTACATAAATTCATTTTTAATGTATTTAAGCAACTCCAATGGAGTTGCTGATTTTACAAAAAAAAGTTTAGTGGTCGAGAGAAAAAAGTTACTCTGAATATTTAAGTAATACATTTTTTAATCAAGTGGAAAAAATTATGTTTAACGCGATAAAAACGATAAGTTACTTTTGAATTTAACTTCAACGTCGATTAACTTTGGAAGGAGTGAAATTAATTAAAAATGTTAAGAATCTTTTTTGTAGAGTATTAAATTTCCTTTAAAATAAGTATTTTGTACCACAAAAATATTGATATTTCTGGTAGTTACAAAAATGAAAAATCAAAACGCAAAATTGAAAAAATAAATCAATGTTTCAGGCACGATAACAAGCAAACGGCATGTTTTACATTAATTTACAAGGAGAGCTTTTTTGTAGGGAATTTAATTTCCTTTAAGAATACGTATCGCTCAAATTTTTCAAATTAATAATTGACGAGTTTTGAGTGAAAAAATGCGATTACTGTTAAAAAACCAATAGTCGTAACGATACACCCCTTAATACTATTGTTAAGGGCTCAAACTTTCACGATAATTTTTTTTTATCATCATGAATGATATTTTCAAAGTATCATAAAAAAAAAATACCCGTTTTTTTTTGGCCCAGTCTAGTGGCCATACGAGGATGCATTTTGGCGCTCCTGTTCCCCGGAACAGAGTGCTTATCAATTTGTCCAAACGTCCGTAATTTTCGAATTTTTGGCTGAAAATAGTCTTAAACGAATTGGTTCGACTCACTGATCAAGAATCCGTGGTCGAAATCGATTCTGTCCAGCCGTCCGGCCGGCTGGCCGTTAATACGATAACTCTCGAACGAAAGGAGTTAGAGGATTGAAATTTGCAGGGTAGGTTTGCAGCGTAAATATATCGGTTTCGGAGTTATGGCTGTTTTTAGTGAACACATTTTTTATGAATATTTCCGAAACCGATCACTCGATCTGTCTGAAATTTAGCATCAAATTGTAGAATAATGACCTTTATATGCATGCGAAGTTTTGTATTGATCGGGTTGGCGTAAAGGGTTGAAAAAATTTTAATGTTTTTAATTTTGTTTCTACAATAACTCTCGAACAAAATGAGCTAGGCAGTTGAAATTTTCAGAGTAGGTTTGTGAGATAAATATCTAAGTAAGTTCGTTATTGGGCAAAATTATTTTCGGAGTAACGAAAAAAAATTTTTTTTTACATAATAAATTTCAAATTAAATTTTTTTTAAGATGCAGTTTCAACATAAAAATCCATCGAATCATTATAAACTCTAAGAAGCTAATACTTTCGGAGATATGATTTTTCCGAAATTTCAATAATGAATCGTATGTTTTCACAGAATGCTGTACTTAATTATTCTATCTATGAAATATTATATGATCTGTGTTCCTACATGTCATCTTATTTTCCTATGAGAGATAAATGTTGAAATTATTTCTGGTTCGTTATTCTTGATATAAAATACAACTCCTGTTCTAGAAATCAAAGTATGATGGAATGCAAAATGACCAATGAAATAACCTCAGCTATCGTAGAATTATGAGGATGATATCATATCATACTTTTAAGGTGATTATATAATGCCCGTGGATAATCTATATGATGATGGAAATTAATTCTTTGGTAAGATAAATAATCAAATTGGGTTCAGAATATCTCCAGTAAAAACAAAACTGCAATATTGTCTAAGTTTTAATTGATATAATATAATTTTCAGAGTAGATTTTAGGAATGAATATCTCGGATAAGTTCGTTATTGGGGAGAATCGGTCTGTTTAAATTTAATTTATTCCGTGATGCAGTTCCATCATAAGAATCCATTTATATCATTCCCATAGACCAATAATTTTGGAGATATGATTTGTCAAAGAGCTCCAAAGCTCCTGTCTACAGGGCTTGAACCAATTTTCCCGAATAGAAATTACTACTCAAAACTTTACAAAACAAGGACTTGGCGTGGAGGCGCTCGTTCCTCGAATGATTGAATTGATTTCATTGTATGAGTGTACTGAACCTCCTAGGTGTTCCGAGGAGATCTCTCATAAGCTGTTGAGAGCTTAAAATCAATTAAATGATAACTAGTTCAAACAGAGAAATTATATCTCCGAAAGTATTGGTTTCTCAGAGTTGGGAATTATATCAATGTATTCTTATGATAGAGCTGCATCATAAAGGAAATTCAATTCAAATAATAGTTTATTTATCAATATTAAATGAGCAATCTGAGAATGAGAACTGCACCATGGAAGAAATCAAATTGAAATAGCTGAAATGAATTTGACTCTCTCTTATAGAACAGGATGACATGTACGAGTATGAACACAGATCATATAATAAAGCTTAGAAAGAAAAATTATAACATTCTGTGAAAACATAGAAGTACGATTCATTATTTAAATTTCGAAAAATCATATCTCCGAAAGTATTAGCTTGTTGAAGTTGAAAATGACATCAATGGATTTTTATGGTGAAACTGCATCTTAAATAAAATTTGAAAATTGTTACTTAAAAAAATGTTTTCGTTACTCCGAAACCATCTGGCTTATTTTGCCCAATAACGAACTTAACCGAGATATTCATCTCCCTAACCTACTCTGAAGATTTCAACTGCCTAGCTCATTCCGTTCGAGAGTTATTGTAGAAAAATTTTTTTTAAGTTTTTCAATTTTGTTGTTGACACTTTGCGGTAACCTGGTCAATACAAAACTTCACATGCGTATAAAGGTCATGATTCTACAATTTGATGCTGTATTTCAGATAGATCGAGTGATCGGTTTCGGAAATATTCATAAAAAATGTTTTTACTAAAATCGGCCATAACTCCGAAACCGCTTTATGGATTTCGCCCATTAACGAACTCGTCCGAGATATTAACGCTCCAAACCCACCTTGCAAATTTCAATCCTCTAACTCCTTTCGATCGAGAGTTTTCGTGCCTACAGCCGGCCGGCCGGACCGGCCGGACAGAATCGATTTCGACCTCGGATTCTGTATCAGTGAGTCGAACCAAATCGTTTGAGACCATCTTCAGCCAAAAAATCTGGGCAAAATGATAAGCACTCAGTTCCGAGGAACTAGAGCGCCAAAAATTAGAAAAATCCCGACTGGTGTGGTGCAAATATTATTCACTCCGGCGACAAACGAAGATTACGGAATATAGGTACTGCT
This sequence comes from Halyzia sedecimguttata, assembly GCA_937662695.2. NCBI lineage: Eukaryota > Metazoa > Arthropoda > Insecta > Coleoptera > Coccinellidae > Halyzia > Halyzia sedecimguttata. The sequence goes on along the minus strand of OW569415.2, from coordinate 80,310,085 downwards.
CAACTGCTCCACTAAAGTTAAGGAAGTTCAGAAATTTTGTGACCGTTTCAAGAGTTCTTGATTCTTGTCCGGCAAATGTTCATTTATGATAAATCAAATGTTTACTCACCTGTATCTGAATGGTTTTTGGCGCTCTACTTCCTCGGATCAGAGTTCTCATCAATTTGCCCAAATCTGTAATTTTCGGATTATTGTCTGAAAATGGTCTAAAACGTTCGACTCACTGATCAAGAATCCGAGGTCAAAATCGATTCTGTCCGGCCGTCTGGCCGTAACTACGATAACTCTCGAACGGAATGAACTAGACAGCTAGCTTGAAATTTCAGAGTAGGTTTGGTAGATAAATATCTCGGTTGAATTCGTCATTAGGCAAAATAGGCCTGGCGGTTTCGGAGTAACGAAAAAAAAAATGTATTACATTACAAATTTCAAATTTTATGAGATGCAGTTTCATCATAAGAATCCATTCATATCATTCTCAAACAATATTTCTTCTCTATAATTATAATTATGATGTAGTTTTGTCATAAGAATCTATCGATATCATTCCCAACTCTGAGAAACCAATACTTTCGGAGATATGATTTGTCAAAGTTTGAACAGTGTGCCAAAAGCTCTCGTCCACAGGGCTTTCCCATATTTTTTTGCTCCTCGTTTGATAACTTCTTCAGTTTCAGGCAAGTGCTTGACGTTTGTGTTTCTGAGAATTTTGGATCAGTTATTGTTAGGGGGCGTCCATAAATTACGTGAACCATTTTCGAGGATTTTTTGACTGCCTCTCCCCCCCTGGTGAGAATTCATAAGATTTTCCTCGACTCCCCCCCCTAATCTCACCTCGACTCCCCCCCACCCTAAACAAAACATAATTTGCTTTATTACTTATATTTAAGACTGACAAGGACTATTATTTGAGATGATTTAGCCACTCTAAACCTTTGTCGCTTGTGCACAGAAGCTCAGTATTTCGTCGAGTGTACACCCACTCTCTTTTCACACATACCTATTATATAAAATACCACATTACGTACATATACAGGGTGAGTCTTCAAGTTGTACATTAAATTTAACCATAGATTCTTATCGCCAAATGAAACACTTTTCTCATTGACCATTTTTCCACAAAATTCAGTTTAGGTAAAAGATACGGGCTGTTGAATTTCCGAAAAAAAATCAGTTTTTATTTTGTAGCTTTGACCTCCTCCTTTCGAATAAAATGAATGTTGATGTGAAATTTCCTATAACTATGATACATATTTTCCAAATATTAGTATTTTCCTACGTCTAGTGGATTTCTAGTTATAGACTCGTGGATTCATAAAATCAAACGAAATTAGTATAAAGAAAGCAGATAAAGTTTTTCTTGAGCCATTTCAAGAATATTGAATTGTTTTCAAACATTAAATTATTCTTCATCATTTCTCTGAAACGCACCGTTTTCGAGATATTCTTCATTGAATGTTATAAAATGGGAAACTCCAGAAATTTCACTACTTTTATGGATCCGTCCCTGAGCGTTGAAATCCCGAATCAAGCTGTAAACCACGTTACCATACTTTTTTCTCGTCCACCAATAATGTCATAGATAATTTATATGCAGAAGTGTATAAGCAGATTGTGAAACCTTTAAACGCTTGTAACTTTTTACCTGAGCCGAATCTGGGAAAATGGTAAATGAAAAAACTGTTTTATTTGACGTGAAGAATCTATGCTTAAAATTAATCTTCAACTTTAAGACTCACCCTGTATAGTTGTGTGAATATAAGGCGCATACAATAAAGACTATATTTAACTTTATATTTTATTCTAGAAACATTTTCTACTTAATTTAAGTTTTCTTTCACGCGATTTTGTGAAGTTTTTAGCTAGAACAAAATCACGCGATATTTGCCCAGACCCCCCCCCTCCCCCTCAAGTCAGATTGGAAAGATTTAGCTCGGTCCGCCCTCCACCCCTGAACACCTCACGTAATTTATGGACGCCTCTTATATATTCCGATATGGAAATGTTTAAGAGAAAAATAAAATTACTCAATAATGATCTAACCCCTATCAATAACTCATTATTCTTACTAATCGGTGTATGACTAAGGGTATAATGTCAATCAATACTTGGGCGTAGAAATTAATAGCATGCTTTAGTTACGCTTCCTCTTTGAAGATGGGAACGTCGTTTCCGAAACAATGTCAGACGAAAAAAATCGTATTGGACAAGAATGTAGTTACTTTTGTAGTATTTTTTAAAGTATTGAGGAAACAATATTTCGGAAAAGTAAAAATTTTCAAGATTTTTCAATTTTTATATGTTTTTCGTTTAACTCCAACAATTTCATATTTTCGTGAATTTGTTTTAAAATATACTTACTTAATTTGGACAATTTCAGTTTATTTGATATTTTAACTGAGTTAATGCAGTCAGCATACCTGAAAATTGAAAAATACGGGGCACAACAGTTTACAAATTAAATTATTTATGTCGTAAAAAGTATAAATTGATGAATAATCTAGGCTAATCGCTAATTTATCAGCTATCCAGAAAGGTATATGTGGTGGATGCGCTTACACCACAGCACAACCACCCATATACCACTAGCGTCCTCTCTGTGTTTCTAAGCGAAGTATATTCTATTATCACTAAAAATGGGTATTAACCATTATAGAAAACCTTATTATAACTAGATATCTCAATGGATCATTAATAATACTTTCTTAAATAATAAATCTATCAGTGGTGGATTTACGTTGAGTGCTACCCCGGGCAGATAATTGCCGCTCCTTACTGGGGGGTCTGGTAATAATATTGAACATGTATATGTTCGTAATGTTTAAACAGTACATGACAGGGAATACTTTTTTATAGTGTCCTGTATCTATTAGTTGAAAAATTGTTTATTTTTGAAGGGTGCTGCCCCTACAAAATTTAGTACCCTGCCTAGTAGCCCATGTTTGTCCTTGCCTAAATCCAACACTGAAATCTATGAACTTTTGCATCGAAGAATTTTTGTACCAAACTGCGCCTGAAGTTTACGTTTTGAAGAATTTATTATTAACGTTAATGTCCATATATACCCTGATTTATTTAAAATTTCGACTATTATATTACTGACGAATGATTGATCGTAGTAGAATGATAATTTTGCATTAAGTATTGCAGTAATACATATTGGGACTTTTTCTTATTTCAACCCCCATATCCCACTCCAAAACAATTCAATCGCACTGAAAAGGGGGCCTAACTTGTAACAAGCTTCTTAAATTTACCCACAATAGTTCAGCAGGGAATAGCAGTGACTAGTCCACATAATTTGTTGAAGAGAAAAATTGGGTTAACATTATTGAGAAATATCATCCGTAGGATCTTACTATTGAAGTGAAAAAATCGGGCAGTTGTACAGACATGAACAACGGTACAATCTAGAAAATTAACATTACTCATGAATTTTAACGTGCTACTCCGATTAAAATAATTGAATTGAATGTTTTCTTTTATACGGTTTGCCTCAAAATTACTAATCTTCTCTTTTAAACGCAAACATGGATATGTACAGGGACGGATTTGGCAGAAATTGTGCATGATACATCTTGTAATACAAAGTAAACTTGTGTACCTTGAAGATGAAATCATGGAAATGTATGATTTATAGCCTTTAATTTACAAAAAATATACCAAAAACGAAAAAATTCAATCCAATTCGAAATTTGTTGAATTCAAAAGAATACAAATTTTTTCACCAGTTTATTTTGTGCGTTTGTGTTCTGTTGTTGGGCATTTCTTTCTTAAGTATGGATTGCTTCATCAAAAACCGGAGAGGTTTCTACAAAATACCCGAAACTCACCTGAAAACTGAAAAAAACGAACAAATTAAAATTAATACATAACCTTTCAAAGGTCCGCTCTCACAATTATATTGCTCTGTAGCCGCATGGATGTCTTGAAGAAGAATCACCTCCGCTAATTAACAAAGGCTTCACCCTCAGATCTTCCTTCAATACTTAAATTTAACAAGGAAAATGTCGTTGCTCATAAGGCCAGGAATGTATTTTTTTATCAAAACCAGGTTTGACCAATCCAGGCGATGATTATTCAGAACTTTAGATGTTCGAAGACTGCTACAGGACCCTAATGTAGGGCTCCCATAGATATATACATCACTTTCTATTGTACAAAATATTGAAAAAGTGAGCTGGAATAATTTACCTTTCAATTCAATATGTCATCATGACAGTGTATATAGACAGAATAAATAATATAAAATTTGGGTTAATTTGCAGTTTAACGCCCCCTCACTGATTTTCAAAATATTCTGTAGGTATATAGTATCTGCATGATGTTGATATACCACAGTTTCAATTTTAGCACTGGCAAATGAGTATATTTCGAGAAAATTCAAAATGAAAATTGAAAATTAGAATTGTAAAATATCTAGGAACAGCTTAGAAATATCAAAATTATAATTGTCATGTTGATAGATTTATTGAAAATATAAAATTATGAAGTAGTTTATGGGAGAGAAACCGAGGTAACGGAAAAATAAATGGAATTATCGAGTTTGAAAGAAGTCAAAGTGCCCAAGAGAAGAATATTAAAGGCTCCTAAAGAAAAATAGAGTTGAAATTGGTATCAAGTTAAAGAGGATATTATTCTAGACAAAACAATAAAAGAAGAAACAAGTTATATAGAGATATCTCAGTTTTTTGAAAGGGAGAAGATTTTAAGACAGAAATGGAAGGAGGATACAAGGATTTCATTAGATTAAAGGGAGATAATAAGAGAGAAAACGCAAGAAAGAAATTGAAGGTGGATTCATGGATTATTTTAGGTTAGTTAAAGATACTAGAATCATATTAGGTTCAATATATATATATATGCATGCTAAATCTATCCAAATGTGTTTTTGTGGCAACCGGTTTTGTCCATTCATCTGTATTATGATAGACACTCAGAAACGTAAGCCCAAACTGGCAGCCATGTTAGTTTTAACTGTTTCCAGGCCCGGCTTTAGAGACGCATTTCGCTTTTCATTATTTCGAAAAAAAATTGTATCGTGAAGTGAATTTTGATGATTTTAAATAGTGGCAAAATAGTCCATTTGCTGGAATCTAAACGGGAGGGGAAGCGAACGAGAGTGCTGGGAGGGGTAATATATTCAATACGATGAATTTTTTATTTCAAAAATTTACTCCAAATTTCAATTTTCGTCATAAATTTTACCATTTTTCTCATTTTATTAGCCAAAAATTTGAAAATTCTAAGCTATCCTATTGAATTTATTACCCCACCCAGTAACCCAATTCACTACCCATACCGTTAGATTGCTCCAAAATAACTGATTTGCCACTATTGAAAATGATCAAAAATCACTGTACAATGCATATTTTCTTCGAAAAACACGAAAAAGACGAAATTTAAGAGGGGGCGGTAAACTGCAAAATTACCAAAATTTGAATAAAATATAAGGAAATACTTGGGAAGCGTCCATCACATGAGTTTGACTTCAGTTATGGTGAAATCAAGATAGTCCTTGATCGTATAAAAACATTTCAATAGTAGGAAACTCTGTTCCAATTTCTGAACTGGTATGGGTTGAGTCACTCGATATGAGGAGCCTATCATCAAGATGCAAGGCAAGTAATTTGACGCTATTTACCTGAGGAATGATTGATTTAGAGGAAACGAGGATAGAGATTGATTTTGAGTTCATTTCGATTGGGCTAGATTTAAAATATGATCAGATGAAGTACCCACATTTTCATTATTAAAAAGATGAGGGGGACTCCATAGGAAATGATCTTACGGTTAGAAAGAACACCACCTAGTCTATCAAATTAAGATCTATCACCCAGATAAGATTAAAAACAAGCCCTGTGGACAGGAGCTATTGGGCGCATGTTCATCTTCCTTGTGGCCCGTACTGACCAGTAAAGAAAAAAAGCAGTATCATGTTGAATACCTTAATATTATTCTGGAACACAAATTTTCCATTACAATAATCTTCATCTAGCTTCTATTTAGTATCAATTCCTGTAGAACGTGATCATAATAAGTGTTTTCCATATAATAAAATGTGTTTGAACTTGGTATGTAGGAAATCTGACATCAATTATTGGAATTAATTGATTTGACAAACAGCCGTCAAATGAGGTAAATAGATTTTTGTGACGATTTTCTGTGACCATAGAACGTCAAAACACGCTGGAATGTGAATTTTAAGCAATATCTTCTGGAATTGAGATCGTATCGAACTGAAATTTTGCACACTCGTGTAGAATGCTTGATTTAACGTCGGTACAAATTTTTTTATTAAAAAATTTTTCCAACTGCCCGATCCCAACAATACTTAGATAATATTATATCCATAAATTAAGCATTTCATTATTGCATTTCTTGAAATAGGTACCTTTTCAAGTCGATCAACATCGTCCTTCTTTCGACGTCTAAACTATGACTTGATTCTTTATGTTTATGTCTTTGAATTTGTTTTCGGTGGAATTCAAAGATTTCATAGAATAATCGATGAAAATACTGAGAGAGACCCAGGAAATTTGACACATTTTGTCTTATATCTCCAGAAATTGAAATCGTATAGAGTCAAAATTTTGCACAATGTTGCAAAATACTACAATTGACGTTAGTACAAGTTTTTGTTGCAATCTGATGAATAGTTCACGAAAAAAAAATTTTTTTTTCGAAAAAATTAAAAGAAATATTTTTTTAAAAGTTACCAACATTTCGATCATAACAGAATTTTGCCAAAAGTTGCGCGTTTATATCCTCGAACTGACTACCAAGTTTCGATTCAACATCTTCTTTAGTTCCTGAAATATCAGGGAAATAACCTCAAAATTTGAAATGTCTATAACTTCTAAACCGTCCGGCCGATTTTGCCCGTTAACGAACTCAACTGTCGCATTTTGATCAGAAACCTACCCTGAAAGTTTGAAGTCGATAGGACCTTCGGTGCTCCTGTTATCGTGCCTACGGCCGGAAGGCCGGCCGGCCGGCACCCTAAAATCTGACACCGGATTCGTGATCAGGGAGTCCGAATTAGTCTATTAGCCAATTTTCAGCTCGAAATTCGAAAATTACAGACATTTGGACGAAATGATAGGACGATGTTCCCCTAGAACATGCGCCCAAAAATCCAGTGCCAGGCTTCTAATACCATAATAGTGAAGCTTTTTCAACAGGATATCCTCGAAACACAGCCGAAAGCCTTAGACAAATCACGTAATGGAAAATTGGGACACACCAATATGGCGGTTTACGTGACAAGTTTCGATCTGTATGCCCCCTCCACTTCCTTCTACCTCCATGGATGTTAGTATCATTATAATAATATTTTATGTCATTCATTATGTTGATTGGTTCTTGATTGAACATATTATCTACCGATAAGGGACATGTCATATTTATTTCTGGTTCTATTCAAAATTCTTCACTCATGATCTAAAATACCTCCTGTTCTAGAAAACAAAGTATGACTTTGCAAAATGACCAATGAAGTAACCCCAGCTATCGTAGAATTATGAGGATTATAGGATATAAGGTCTAGGAGTAATTTTTTGGTCATAATATAATGCCCTTGGATAATCCATATGATGAAGGTAATATATACTTTGGTAAGTTAATCAAATTAGGTTCACAATATCTCCAGTAAAAACAAAACTGGAATATTGACAGTTGAGTTTCAATTGATATAATATAATTTTCAGGGAAGATTTGAGGAATTTATATCTCGAATAAGTTCGTTATTGGGTAGAATCGGTCTGCTGGTTTCGGATTAATAAATATTGGCACAAACAACATAGTGATAAAATTTTCTAAAAAAGCACTAAGGTGTTCTATTGTTTATTCACGCCTCACACACCCTCACGAATTACTTAAATCATGAAGAAAAGTATGAATAAGGGAAGCGTAAACACGTGAAAAAATGCATTGGAAATCAAGTAAATTCAAATTTTAAAATGGAATAATTTCAAAAATACGAAGCCGATCGAGCAAAAATCGGGTAATCTATAGTAGAATGGCTGCTTGAATGTTTGTGAGCAATTTCAGCGGATTCAAACAGACAGTTTCTGAAATATAACATTTGAAACTAATTTTAATTTTTTTCCACTATCTAACTGACTGATCATCAAAGAAAATAGGGTACTTACCGAAGTCCTAATTCGCTTAGAATTGGTACGTAATCTAGGATAAGCATACAAACAACGACGAAATTAAGTAAGTAATCTGTAATCTTGATTCTCCAACCGCCAAAACGGGGTGTGTATATGTTTGAATAAAACTATAAGGTACTTTCCGAAGTCCTAGAGGGTTGAAATTTTGTATATAGGATATGATAAGCATACAAACAATAACAAATTGGGCGCTCTGTAACTTTTACCCTCCAACCCCCTTAAAGAGGGATGCAAATCAGAATATTAAAACAATAAAAGTCAGGAAATTTGCAAAGTCCTAGAGAGCTTATTTGTTATGCAGACTAGCATTAACGAAACAACAAAAAAATTAAGAAATACGTTAATTTCATCCTCCAACCCCCATAAAAGGGTGTAAAAATCTGTGTATAAAACTAAGCTACTTTCCGAGGTCCTGGAAAGCTGAGATTTGCTATGTAGGCTAGGATAAGTATACAAACTACAATAAAATTGAGAAATTTTCAATCTCTTTCCCCTCATAATGGGATATGCTGTTCTGGACATAACAATTTCATAGAGAGGTAATTCCATTCGTTGTGTAAGCTAGATTAGAGTATAAATGACGAGGAAGTGTGTTTGTTATATTGGATATGCAGAAATAAATGCTGGTGTGCAAGAAATACCTATTATACCTGACAATGCTAGAATAGGCTTGTTATAAAAAGCTGATTGGCTTTTTATGAGATCTTATAGCAATTTAACTATGAAAGCGCTCCTTCTGAGTCTTGGCAACATACCCGTATTTTATATGAAATATCTTTGGTGGGTGAATTGTTACGTGAAAAGAGCCAATGAAATGATAAATTTAGCACAAATTGCAACGAAATATTGCCTCACAATTATTGAAGAAATCTTTTTTCATGGAACGAAAGTGTTCAAATTTCTTTCTCTATTTTAATCATTTCTTATCAAAGACAAAACAGAGTTGTTTAGGCGAAAATAAACTTATAATTGAAAATCTATAAAAAAATTCCTCCGTCCAACGAAAAACCTCCAGAGTTTCCTCTGAAAGTAAAAAATGGATTATATTTCGCATCAACTTGATCCTCCAAAAAGTCCAGATTGATGAAAGTCAGGAGAAAATGAAAATATCTCTAGGAAAAACAGCTGACTTACAGATACGATAAGTGACCTGCGAGTTATAGAGAAACAAATGGCGGGAAATTGAGTACCATAGTCAAAAAATGGAAAGAATAGATATATATACATATGAAATAATATTGCTAATCATTAGAGGATGCTTTAGGACGTGTATTCATCATTGGGTGGTTACTTTCCCTCCCAAATTCTGAAAAATATCTATGAAAAAAAAATGTTATAGTTTTGAAATTGCTTCTGCGTTAGAAACACTAGAGATTTGTCAAATGCAATATAGAACAATATTGCCTAATAAAAAGTAACGAATCAACACCAACGATAAACGGAAAGAAATAGAACAAGCCCTGTGGACAGGAGCTTTTGGGCGCATGTTCCTTGTGGCCCGTACTGACCAGTAAAGAAAAAAAGCAGTATCATGTTGAATACCTTAATATTATTCTGGAACACAAATTTTCCATTACAATAATCTTCATCTAGCTTCTATTTAGTATCAATTCCTGTAGAACGTGATCATAATAAGTGTTTTCCATATAATAAAATGTGTTTGAACTTGGTATGTAGGAAATCTGACATCAATCATTGGAATTAATTGATTTGAAAAACAGCCGTCAAATGAGGTAAATAGATTTTTGTGACGATTTTCTGTGACCATAAAAAAAATTAAGCATTTCATTATTGCATTTCTTGAAATAGGTACCTTTTCAAGTCGATCAACATCGTCCTTCTTTCGACGTCTAAACTATGACTTGATTCTTTATGTTTATGTCTTTGAATTTGTTTTCGGTGGAATTCAAAGAGTTCATAGAATAATCGATGAAAATACTGAGAGAGACCCAGGAAATTTGACACATTTTGTCTTATATCTCCAGAAATTGAAATCGTATAGAGCCAAAATTTTGCACAATGTTGCAAAATACTACAATTGACGTTAGTACAAGTTTTTGTTGCAATCTGATGAATAGTTCACGAAAAAAAAATATATATATTTTTTTAAAAATTACCAACATTTTGATCATAACAGAATTTTGCCAAAAGTTGCGCGTTTATATCCTCGAACTGACTACCAAGTTTCGATTCAACATCTTCTTTAGTTCCTGAAATATCAGGGAAATAACCTCAAAATTTTAAATGTCTATAACTCCTAAACCGTCCGGCCGATTTTGCCCGTTAACGAACTTAACCGTCGCATTTTGATCAGAAACCTACCCTGAAAGTTTGAAGTCGATAGGACCTTCGGTGCTCCTGTTATCGTGCCTACGGCCGGCCGGCCATACGGCACCCAAAAATCTGACACCGGATTCGTAATCAGGGAGTCCGAATTAGTCTATTAGCCAATTTTCAGCTCGAAATTCGAAAATTACAGACATTTGGACGAAATGATAGGACGATGTTCCCCTAGAACATAAGCCCAAAAAAACACAGAGAGACAATTCATTTGTTTATAAAAAATAGTTTATTAAATAAACAATATTTTTTTTAATATCAGAGACCAAGATGAATAATGATTCAAAAAAAATTATTCCTTAATATTAATTACAAGTGGTAGAAAAAAATTGTTAATTAACAAATCCATTTTCAAGTATTATGAAATTTATTTTAATAACGGTTTTTATTTTGTTTTAAAAATCATCATTTTCATCAGTTTTACAGAAAGAAATTTAATTTATCTTATAAACAACGCATTTGCTTATAACAATTTCTTAAACAATAAGAGATTAACAGTTTAACAATTATCGCACTCACAAGTTAAGTGCTACAAAAATTGCTAATTAACTAATGGATAATTGAAAAATCCCGATAAAAATTTTCGGACCACGGATTATTGTTCATTGATCTATCCTGTAGGCACCTGCATTTTTTCAGTTCTTCATTATCATATTTAATAAATTTGAATAATATTTATTTAGTAAAGGTCCCAAGAGGGCGTGGCTTGCGCAAGCCCCGTTTTCGGGCGTATTTTCAACCCTCCGGGATTATTATAAAAATTTGTCCAATAGCTCCGGCTCCCTTTTGGCGCTCTTGTTTCTCGGATCAGAGTACTTATGAATTCGCCCAAATGTCTGTAATTTTCGAATTTTTGGCTGAAAACGGTCTTAAACGTTTTTGGTTCTACTTACTGATCAAAAATCCTTGGTGAAAATCGATTATGTCCGGCCATTAACATAAGGATAAGTTCGTTATTGAGCCAAATCAGCCAGGTGGTTTCGGAGTAGCAAAAACAAATATTTTCTTCACATAAAAATTTTAAATTCAATTTTTTTTAAGATGCCGTTTTATCATGATAATCTGTTGATATCATTCCCAACTCAAACAAACCAATAATTTCGGAGATATGATTCTTCAAATTTTCAATAATTATTCAAAGTATCTACTAACCGCGCCCGACTGCTTGGCTTCAGTGTTCAGACGGTATCTAGCATATTCAGTGTGGTACGGCCACAAACAATATTTTTTCCTCTATCTCTGCAATTATATTTATGATGCAGTTCTATCTTAATAATAATACTTTCGGAGATATGATTTGTCGAAGTTTGAACCAGAGTGCCAAAGCTCCTGTCCACAGGGCTTTCCCACTTTTTTTTTAATTGTTTATAACTTTTGCAATTTTTGCGAACGGTCCTTGAATTTTCTCAAAAAATATCTGCATCCCATTCTGAATCGAATGACACCTCAATCATAATTTTCGGAGAACTCTAAAAAGTAATGATCTGAAAGGCAATTGTAGACTAGACTTTTAGTTTTGTTTCGTTTCTATTTATTAAGCAACGTAGTTTTATTCTGACAAATTTTTCTGAAGATTTTCGCTTAGTGTCTGATGGAGAATTCTGATTAAGGCCCTGAAACGTTACAGAAAAATTGTTTTATCCTCAGTGTTGTTTTATTACTGTTTATTAGGCAACGTTGTTCTATAGCTGATGCTTCTAATAAAGAAGCAATTTCAAACAATTAAAAATTTTATTTTACAAATATTGCTCATTGGCAACATATTCGAATTTCCTTCGCACATTTCGGTCGATTACAGTCCTGGAGAGATACTTTCTCTGACTGCACACTCCGTGGTCACAACAACTAACCGTATGACATACAGTTAGCATGCTCCATTCTACATAATACGCCAATAGTACTTCCCTCGTACTTCATTAATACATTTTCCAGCAGAAAAATATGAATAATCTCACCAGCTAACGCGCTCGCTCCCCATGAAAGTAAAATCCGAAAGCGCGCGTGTACTCGGGTGAAATTATCAGGTGCATCTGCCGCGAAGAAAGAAATAACGGGGGAAACAATTTGAAATATTCCGGCCAGATTAAAACAAATCGTTTGTATCAGAATTTTCCAGTCTGGTCGCGGTCAGGGTCACATAGCGGGTGTTTGTGTGTGTTGAGTATGCCTACTGTTCATTCAAGAAGGATTTTATAAAGAACAACTGCAAGGCCAAGATCGTCATCGAGCCAGAAATGAAGGCTTCCAAGTTTGTAAGTGATATAAACATTATTCAAGTGGAGTGTTTGCCAAGAAGCTGGAAATATTTCTTAAACGAATGATCTACACTGACAATACTACACTAGTAATTATACACTTTTGTCCACTACAAACTTTGTCGTCTGACATATGTTTCGGAAACGATGTTTCCATCTTCTGAGACGAAGCGTTATTGAAGCATGCTATCAATTACTACACTCAACTATGGGTTGACATTAACCCCTTAGGCGCAGTTGATACTGACACGATATCGCTTATGAGATATATCGCAGCAAAAAATCTCATTGATATATTGTCATGCACTGTAAACCTTTTTGCGATCATGTTCTGGGGAACAGTGTGGTATCATTTTGACCAAAGTTCTATAACTTTCGAATTTTTCGAATTGTCTCAAACGATTAGGTTTGACATACTGATGAAGGATTCGAGGTCAAATTTGATTATGTTCGGCCGGCCGGCCGTTATCACGATAACTTGAGAATGGACAGAGATTGCGACTTGCAATTTTTAGGGTAGGTAGCGCATCCGAATGCGACGATTGAGTTCTTGGCCTAATTAGTTATTTACTCAATAACTCGAAAAATAAGAAACCGATCCAATTCAAACATTGTAGATAGTTCATTGTTGTTATACCATGAGTTAGTTGTAGAAAGCCGACGCGCAATATTTAATTTTATCGAATGTATTTTCTAGAAGTTGTTTAATTCTTGTGGTGCTTTTGAAAACTTCCTCGAAAACTAGACAAAATTGAATAACTTCTAGAAAATAAATTCGATAAAACTCAGGACATGTTGAAATCGGTTATATATGAAATAAAATGTTTAGATTGCAATAAGTGTTACGTCGGGCAAACAACCAGAAACATTCTCACACGGTATAAAGAGCATACGGACACATTCGGAACAACAATATCGATAAATCTGCCATTGCAAATCACGTTTAAACAAACGGCCACTCGATTTCAGAAAATTCCTTCAAATTGTTGAAAAATTCCAATGAATTGTACCTAGGAACTCTTGAAGGTATCGAAAAGTATAAGAGAAAAGATATTTTACTCAATAATGATCTAACCCCTTTTAATAACTCATTGTCCTTACTCTAATCGGTTTATGACTAAGGATGATATCAACCCATACTTGCAAGGGCGGATCCAGGATTTTTTTCTGGGAGCGCAAAAAAATCAACAATATTAAGTATGTATAGGAAGGTTCATGAAAGTGTCATTTGCTAAGTACTGTGATGCAATTTACGTAACAAAAATACCGTCTGGGAGGGCACGTGCGCCTGTGCCCCTCTCCCCCTTAAATCCTCCCTTGCATACTTGTGCAGTAATAGATAGCATACTTTAGTGAAGCCTCGTCTCAGAAGATGGAAACATTGTTTCGTCCTGCCCGAACATTCGCATATTTGCTATTAGCGGGTTCAGCAAAGTGCTTTTCTTCATAGGATTTTATTAGAACTATGTACTGACATATAAGTGATATAATTTGTTGTAAGTTTTATATTTATCTAATCCAAATATACAAAATTTCATCAAAATCGGTCAAGTCGTTTTTGAATTCCCATAAACCGATTGCAGCATGACCTACCTGGTTCAGCTGTTAATCTCATCTACCCTGAGACTCACTCAAACACACACACACAATGTAATCAAGATCGGTCGAGCCGTTTTTGAATTCCTATGAACCGATTGCAGTGCCACGTACAGGACACATGACCATATCACCAATCCTTTATGGTGTCAGGATTTTCAATAAAGATAATACTGAAACAATTCCACTTCTAACGCCACCCGGATGGCCCGATATTTGAAACCGAGTATTATAATTTCTTTTACAATCCATGTTGACCCTTTTACCAATCTTTTAACGCGGCAGGATTCTCAATAAAGATATTACTGATGAAATTTCACTGCCAACGCTTCCCTGATGGGTGGATATTAGAAATTCTTTTACTATCCAGACAGACCATATTATCAGTCGTTTATCGTGGCAGGATTCTCAATATAGATATTACTGAAACAATTCCACTCCTAACGCCCAATTGTGAATCTAAACCACCCTGAGATCCACTTAAACATACACACAAAATGTCATCAAGGTAGATTAAGCCGTTTTTCAGTCCCTATATAAACCGATTGTAGCGACACCTACCGGGTCCAATTGTGAATTTAAACCGCCCTGAGACCCTCTCCAACGCACATACGAAATTGCATAAGGTCGGTCAAGTAATTTATTTTTGAGTTTCTATAAAACGATTACAGCGCCACCCACCGGTTCCAATTGTGGATCAAAACCCCCTGAGAGCCTCGCAAACGCACATACATACAAAATTGCATCAAGGTCGGTCAAGCCGTTTGTGAGTCCCTATATAAACCGTTTACAATACCATCCTACTGGTTCAGATATCAGCTGCTGGCAGACCAACTGAACGTCAATCTGTCAATGTTTTGTCAATATGTTGAAGATCTCCCCCACTGTCTTCTGCCTCACTCACTCACTTTTCAAATTATAACATTTCGAAAACTTACCCACGTAAACATTTTTTTTAATATTCTTCCATGAAAGCAATTTCCTGACAATAACGAACACTAAAAAATATGATTCATTTTTTTTGCGCGCATGTTTTAGTGAACAACAGGCTATCGTTTTGCCAAATGTGTTTAAGTTTCCAACTATTTGCTGAAAATGGTCTCAAACGATCAGGTTCAATTCGCTGATGAAGAATTCGAGGTAAAAATCATTTCTGTTCGGCCGGCCGTCCGTTGCCTTGAAATCTTTCGAACTGAAACAGCGACTTGAAATTTGCAGAGTTGCAGAGTTGCGCATCCCAATGCGATATTTAAGTTCACTAATAGGCATAATCGTCCAAACGGTTTTGCAGTTATACCCATATGAAATTTTCTTGTTATTTCCTTAATAACTCAAAAAATACGAAGCTGATCATGGTAATCATTTGTAGAATTCTGACTCGTAAAGTTTTGCGATATTTCTTGTCGAACTTATCACTAGACATTTTTTTAAAAAATGTTTCATAAAACTTCTGTATCTCAGAAACTATGCGTCCGATATAGTTGAAATTTCGCGAAAGCCTTCAAAACTTTACAGTCGAGTTCCAAATTCGAACACGATCGGATCTATGTTGTTGGAGATCCGAGCAGCTTTGCGTGAGTTGAGTAGCTGGATGGGTGACCGTTGCCACGCTAACTTTCGAGCGGAAAGAGATAGTGACTTACAATTTTCAGGGTAGGTTGTGCATCCAAATGGGACAGTTGAGTACGTTAGTGGCCATTAACGTAATTGTAAGTCACTATCTCTTTCCGTTCGAAAGTTAGTGAAAGTCCTCATTAACTCATAATATACTAATCCGATCCAATTAAAACTTGGTTATTAGTTGTAGAATGCTGCCGCGGTAATTTCGCAGAATTTCGTGAATATCATATAACTATTAAAACAAATTTTCTTAAAAAATTTTATATTTTCAAATATATTCGTCGAAATCTGCTGCAATTTCGCACCTACCAGCACGCCACCATTTTACAATCGAGTACCGAATTTACGCTCGATAGACTTCGTATGAGGCGTGAATAAACATTGGAAAATGTGCTCAAAAGCTCTGACTTCAAGTTTGTGCTTTTACTTTTCGATACAATATTGATTTGTGTATTATTTCAGATACCAATATTCTTTCTGCTGAACTGTGGAATATTTGGAGATGCAACTACAGAAAGAAATATTCCTCAAACGCAGTCAACCATAGACCCAATACCACATCCACTCTTGCTGGGCGATCATAGGAGTTCCAAACAACTCCAACCGTCTCAAAATATCTATCCATCCAAGAACTTCATCAAATCTAAACTGCCCCAAAACAACGGGCAACCACAACTCTTCAACTTAGGATACAGCGTCCGCTTTGAGCCTCAACAAAACCAAAACATCCAAAGTATGGTGGAGAAGGCGCAATTACCCAATTACCAAAACGGGGATATTATAACCGGTACCAGAAAACAAAATGTCGAAATTGACATACCTAACAATCCGAACGAAATTTCTCAATTCAATATCAAAAACGATATTCAAAAACGAAAAATATTCGGTTCCAAATTAGCTGCGACTCAACAAAGTTTCGGAAATAGATATCTAGAAAATATGGGCCAATCGTATATTTCCCCAACCACCCAGAAAAATCTGGAGATATTAGGGAATATTAAGGATATGGACCATCAGCAAGAATTATCAGATCTTTATCAACAAAAATACACCTGGAGAAACTTGAGCCCAAATGTAAAAATCATCAGAAGTACTGAGATACCCTCAGAACGCCTCGAAAACAGAGCACTAGATTTCGATCACGAAAGGGCGCTATCCAAAAGTGAGGGTTTTGGATTTTCAGACGCCATGAGGGGCGAAAATTTGGAAAGTAAGGTTTACTCCGCCAAAGAAACCAAATTGAACCATGTGAAAGATATTCCTACAACTTATGCACCAGAAGATTTCCGTATTATACACGTTCAAGAACAAATAAATGAACCTCCAATGAAAGCTAATATTGTCACCGATCCTGATGCGTTCGCATTTGGCCAAAATGTGCAACCAGAGAATATTTTCCAGAGTATAGCACAAACCCAACCTCAAACTAAGTTGGTGAAAATATCCCCAACTAGTATTTTGCAAGCTGTTGATGGCACCCCTTTGAAAACTAATGTTCAGCAAGAAGTAATGCTGCAACAGGGCCTCATCCAACACTTGATGATGCCTCAACTACACCACGATTCTATTCAGAAATATCGAGGTAAACATAAATATGTGAAGCATATTCCAGGCATTAGAGGTAATCTAGTATATCCAAGGAAAGTGACCTCAAATCTTGATTACATGAGGAAGGGTAAAATCAAAGCGGAGTTGCGAAGAGGGATGAAACCTCCACCCAGTCATCTTCTTTAATATCCATGTTGAATCTTTCTTAATTAAATTATTTATTTGCTGGAAATAAAGTATTATAATTAGTGACCGACCGAAATTTCGGTTTCGGTTTCGGTTTCGGCCAGTTTCGGCCAAAAAATCTAGTTTCGGCCTTAGTTTCGGTTTCGGCCGAAAATGGCCGAAACTTTCGGCCAGGCCGAAACTAGAGTGTTCGTAAATTATCTTGGGGGTCTATTCTCGACCATTCGCAATTTGCACGATCGTGCGCATCTCTATAGCAATATATAGCATATGCGACCGATCGTTAAAATTGCGAATGGTCGAGGAGTTATAAGTAGGTATACGTAATTGTCGTACGAGTTATTGTGATCTATCTGTGATCTGTGATCTATCTGACTGAGAATTCACTTTATTGATTATTAATTAGATTACATAGGGTGATTCCAAATAAGACGTGAAACTTGGAGGATGACACATTAGCTGTTGTTTAATCCATATTTATTTGTAACCGAAAATCAACGGTTTTTGGAGTTCGGGTGATTTTCAAAAGATTTCTGAACTTATAGTACATATTTCGTAAATTTTTTCTACGTTGACCAAATTTTTGTGTGTGGTGATAATTTTGGTTTATTTTCATCAGAAAAGAATATGATATGTACGAAAAAAGCAAAACTAAGCTGTATAAGAGGTTGAAAAAGAATTAGTATGATTTGAAATGTGGTATATGAATAAATGAAAAATCTATTTCTAATATCGATTTGTCTGCAACTTTCGAATTTCACAATTTTGTATGCCAAAATTATTTTAAAAACTTGCCAAATTCCTTCTTCATTCTCTAAAAGATTTCCTTAGATTGCTTAACTAGTTTCGTTTCAGCAGATTTTTTATAAGCAACCTTTTGAATGTCCGGCAATAGTGAATGTGTATCAAAAGACAGCGTGAGTAAATTTCAGGCGGAAAATAACAACTGAAGACATCAGAAAGACGGCACGTGCTAGCCTATGGAAAGGTGGAACATAATTTATGAATACATTTTCTAATGTAATTTCGAGCTTAGTTGCAAAAAAAAATATTGAATTCGTTGTTTTCCTCTATTTGCTTCTTATATCCCCTTTCAAATCATACTAATTCTTTTTCAACAGAACCAGTACTCAAATATCTCGGAAACCGTTGATTTTTGGTCATCAATAAAAATGGCTCAAACCACAGCAAATGATCCATACTAACACCTCCTCTAAGGTTCACGTCTGATTTGGAATCACCCTGTATACTTCGACTGATTATTTTGATAACTCGGTAATACCAAAATAATAAATAAAGATCTCAAAAAAAATGTCTTTTTATTTTATTTAACACTCCTTAACTATTTTTATGTATATGCGAATAAAATTGTAAAAAATACAGTAGATTTCAGTATGAAATATAAAGTTTCGGTTTCGGTTTCGGTTTCGGCCGAAACTGAGACCCTGGCCGAAAGTTCGGTTTCGGTTTCGGTTTCGGCTGAAATACCAGTTTCGGTCGGACACTAATTATAATCATGTTGTTTAATTTTATTTAATTTGGAACGACCTAATCTATGTATAAATAGTGATATACATGGTCTCTATAAATGATTGTAACATCGCAGTTGGCCTGGGCTTTTTATTTGCCGCTTCTCACTTCTTGTGTTCTGTTTATATCATAGAATTTCTAAACTTAAAGAAATATTGATATAAGGACTTACCACCGAAGCAGTTCAAGGAAACCTTTTTCGAAAAAGGATTTTTTCTGTTTACGTTCGTTAAAATGGGATAAAAACGGAAGTACTCTCGGGTATAGTAAAGACAGGTCTATGCAAGACTTTCTTCTGTCTTGGCCGGAAAAAGTGACGTTTTCTAAAGGTGGAAAAAGAAGCCTAAAAATGTGGCTGGGCCGGCCAAAATTCGCTCGGATATTTGATTAGCAACGAAAGGACGAAAGAATAAACGACTTTATATAACGGCTTTTTTTTTAAATTCCGGTATCGTCAAATTAGGATCGCAAAATGTGCCTTTTCTATTGAGAATCAAACCACACAGGATTTTCCAACGATCGACACTGTCATTCGTTTCCGTTGCTCGCCGAAGTCCAATTTAACAAGTCGAGACCCTTTAAAGAGAATATCAGAGATAGCGACTTGAAATTTTCAGGGTAGGTGGCGCGTACAAATACCACGGAAAAGTTCGTTAATGGGCATAATCGGCCAAACGGTTTCCGAGTACTAATTTTGACTTCAACCAATATGGGCAAATTTCCAGATTAGTTGTGCATTCGAATGGCACAATCAGCCCAACAGTTTCAGAGTTATAACCATCTGTAATATTATTTTCTCGAAAACTCAAAAAATGACGAATTTCAATTCCGAAGGAATACATATATTATGTCACAATTAAAAATTCTGTGATCTTAGATGATTCTCTCATTACTGAAGTATGTCATTAAAATGTTACGAAAAATATTCATATCTTATAAAAGCTGAGAAAACGGTCTATATCGATGGTAAATTCGATTATTATCTGATTTACAGCAGTTCGAATAAATGCATAATACTTCTAAGGTTATCCCATTGTTCATTTTGGTCGAAAATTTTGCAAGATCTTGGAATGACTCCCAATTTCGCACATCGGAAAATCAATACCATCTCATTATTTTCCCTCAATTTCAGTCCAATCTGACCATTTTTATCTGATCTACAGCAGTTTGAATAAATGCATAATAATACTTCTAAGGATATCCCATTGTTCATTTTGGTCGAAAATTTTGCAAGATCTTGGAATGACTCCCAATTTCGCACATCAGAAAAACAATACCATCTCATTATGTTTCCTCAATTTCAACCCAATCTGACCATTTTTATCTGATCTACAGCAGTTTGAATAAATGCATAAAACTTCTAAGGATATCCCGTTGTTCATTTTGGTCGAAAATTTCGGAAGTTATTGGAATGACTCCCAATTTTGCATATCGGAAAACCAATACCATATCATCCTTTTCCCCTCAATTTAGACCCAATCTGACCGTTTTTATCTGATTTACAGCAGTTTGAATCAATGCATAAAACTTCTGAGGATATCCCATTGTTCGTTTTGGTCGAAAAGTTCTTTGAATGCTCCCAATTTCGCAAATCGGAAAAACAATATCATATGAATTCTGTTATCAGTACTATTTTAGAACTAATCATTTATCTTTGTCAATGTAAACAAAGGAGAAAGTAAGGTTATGCATATATTATGAATTCTGAAATGTAAATGTGAATAGCATACATATGAAGCGGCAAAATGAGACGATTTCAAAACCAACTATGATGTTTTAGTCATTTATAAAGACCCTGTATATGAATTATGAGAAATTCAAATCACAAGAAAGTATTTTTCAGGGTATAGCACAAACTCCAACTAGTATTTAGCGAGCTGTTGATGATATGTACCCCTTGAAAAAGGGTTCAGCAAGAAGTAATGCTGCAACAGGGCCTCATCCAACACTTGATGATGCCTCAAATACACCACGATTCTATTCAGAAATATCCAGGTAGACATAAATATGTGAAGCATATTCCAGGCATTAGAGGCAATTTAGTATATCCAAGAAAAGTGACCTCAAATCTTGAGAACATGAGGAAGGGTATAATCAAGTCGGAGTTGCGAAGAGGGATGAAACCTCCATCCAGTCTTCTACTTTAATGTCCATGTTGGATCTTCCTTGATTAAGTTATTATTTTACTGGAAGTAAAATATTATTATCTTCTTATTCAATTGTATTCAAGTTGTCACGAACTAATCTCTGTACGAATATATACCTATGAATCATGATATATTCAAGCTCGGAAACTATTACACGCTTTCTAAGAATGTATTGAATAGCTGAGTCTGTCTGCAGATATACTAAGGATCCAGCCAGAGACTCTGATCCAGCTTAATTCATCATTCAAGCTCTACTTGGCTGAAACGTCAATTTATATCGCTTAAGTCGTGTTTAGTCAAAGTATCGTAAAAGTCCTGCATTCCTAAAATACTCGATGAAATAAGTCATAACAAAGATATGCGTTCATCACTGGTCATTATGTTTATGTTGTTTTTTATATTTCATCGCTAGATTTGGATTTTAACGATTAATCAGATATCAAAGATAATGTAGCAATTCTTGACATGTTCAGAAAATCCAGAAGACAACCCCAAAACATCTTCAGGAAGAACTGAATTATCCAAACTGGTAAGTGCCTCAGGTGATTTTGCAATCAGTGGTTTGGGAATCAGTGGAAACACACTCAAGAAAATTTTTTGAAACTAGTTGGTAAAGCACCGGGGCAGCATATCAAGAGCATAGTGCTGTAGGAATTAAACCCTCTTTTACGCATTTCGAGTCATTATTGCATTTGAATATCGATTTCAAATCAATTTTACAAATAAAACCTTCATTCAATAGAGAACAAAAAAATCTATTTCAGCATCTCTGATCTGAAAATATCTATTTCAAAATAGGTACTTTTAATATACCATATTCGATTATAAATCCGTTCTTGTTGCAATCTAGAACTGTAAAATGAAGTTTTGAAGGCTCTTGCAGAATTTCAATGATAACTGACGAATAGTTTCTTTGATACAGAATTTCTTTAAATATTTTTGCGTGTGTGTGGTGTGCATATACATAACATGTGCGCAAAAGCTCCTGACTTTACGTCAGTGCTTTCGAGAATATTTTTTTCATTTTCTAGTCATACGAAACTCACGAAATTTTGCATTAGTCTTCCTGTCGTTTTTCCACTAACTACTGAGCTAATTGGCAGATTTAGCCATTAACAAACTTAACCGGTAAATCCAAATATACCCTGCAAATTTCATATCTCTCATTGTTCGAGTTCGAGAGTAATCGCGCTAGCTCGCTTTGACCTCGATTTCTTCATCAGTGGTTGGACCTAATCGTTTGACATCATTATCGGCCAAAAATTCAAAAATTACAGACAACTCTGTTTTGTAGACTCCCAGGACTGCTTCCTAGCAGAATCAGATATTTCGAAGAGTTTCTTAGACATTTCAAATTTTCGAAAACAGGCTGCGTCTCTTTTAGATTAAGAAGAGACTCGCTCTCTTAAAAAGCCTAATATCTTGAAAAGGCAGCTTGTGAAACTGAAACAAAAAATGGATGAAATTTCTGTGGGACAAAGAAGGAGAACCTTTTGATGAAGTTGCTCCATATTGGTACTCAACACAAAAATTGCGTGAGGCATCAAATCGAACATCAAGGATATATTTCATTCTTGATGACATTTCAGCTAATAAATAGTATATTCTAAAACAAGTTGCAGAATGGGCTCCTATTCAAACACGAATGCGAAATTTCGAAGGCATGAGTGTTGGAATTGCCTTCTGCAACGAGAATTAGACGATATTTTCTCTATTTCAGGCAAGTTTTGTAAAATACTGATGAAATTCAACTAAAAATTCGGACTATACATCCTAGTGACTTTTGTATTTTATCTTGGCAGCTGGTGTGACTGTTACGATAATTGACAGATTACGGAAATTTGAATCGTACGTAGGGCGTGGGGATCAGATTAAAAACAGTTTCCTAATAACAGGAATGATTCAAAATTAGCAAGAAGGAAATATCTAGTAGGTACCTTATTTTTTAATGAAAATAAAACTTTTCCTCTCAACAATTATTTCCCTACATCCAGATTATATTATATTGACAATTGACGTGTGTTGAAATTTGATAGGATCGAATGTCAGTGCTGACTACCACAAAACGAAAAATATAACTAGAAACAATGCGGGAATGAGTTCATTTCAGCACTGTTTTTAGTACTGGAATGGACTCATTACGATACTGAAATAGAGAAAATAAATTCTCTGGGTGCTGAGTTATAGCTTGAGGCTTGAGACATACCTCAGCTAGATTAAGACGTTGGGCCTGATGGATAACTAGCTTGCGTTGGGATATTTCTCATCCCAATATATCTATTTATCAGAGAGGTCTTGAACTTGAAATCGAAAATACACTGATGACATTTACAACGATAAGAGACCATAGAAGCACAGATGATAAGAAGAGTAGGAAAAAACCTACTCTACACGTTTATCATTGCAATTTTACAGCCTGGTTCAACCACGTCACTCAGTATCTTCTCTATGGAATAACTTTTTTTCCTAATTTTATAAATGTAGTTGACATTTACAGGTCACTTCTTGGAAACGTCAGCTTCAGATGCTAGTTGTTGACGATAGATGGTTCTTCCATTGCTTTCTATATGAGATAGAATAATAACAATTTTACCTATTCTCTAAAGATAAATGATTCTACTACTAATATTATCTCCATAATAGATATAGGATGATACGTTAGCATTAAGGCATCTTTCGATATTAGATAACTGATCACAATCATCTGATATTCATCTTTTCCAGTTGTAGAAAGATCTTAATCTTATCACTATAAGAAGAATCCATTATTCAGTTATGATAAAAATTGGTGGATGAGTTCTGTTTTGTTGTTCGCATTCAATAAAAAATTCAGATATGTATTGCTTGAGCATGGTGGATGAGCTATTTTGATAGAAATATTTTTTGTGAATGAAAATGATGTAAAGGAGGCTCTGTCTCACCAACAATAAGCTTTATGCTATGCGTTCAACTTCTGACATAAGGACCGAATAATAATGACTTGTATTATCAAATTGGTTCAAGCCCTGTGGACAGGAGCTTTGGCGCTCTTGTTCAAAACTTTGTCAAATTTTATCTCCGAAAGTATTGGTTTCTCAGAGTTGGTAATGATATCAATGGAATCTAATGATAGAACTGACTTATAAAATAAAATAAATTAAATAAAAATGCATTGAAATCATTCCCAAGTCGGAGAAACCAATACGTTCGGAGCGCCAAAGCCCCTATCCACAGGGCTTTCCCACTTTTTCAATTTGGCTTCTGTGCGTCGATTCTCAAGAATTTTTGTAATTAAATTTAAAACGTAGGTCTATGACTCATCTCATGTTAGATTTACATATATACATCAGGAGATTATAAATAGAGTATTCTATGAAATCATATTATAGAATTGAGAATTATTATTGAAATTTTGAAAAATCATATCTCCGAAAGTATTAGTTTGTTGAGAATGACATCAATGGATTCTTATGATAAAAATGCATCTAAAATTGAATTTAAAATTTGTATTGTAAAAAAAAATTTTTTTGTTACTCCGAAACCCCCTGGCCGATTTTGCCCACTAACGAACTTAAGCGAGATATTTATCTCCTAAACCTACTCTGAAAATTTTAACTGTTGAGCTCATTCCGTTCGAGAGTTATCGTGTTAACGGACGGACGGCCGGCCGGACAGAATCAATTTTGACCATGGATTCTTGATCAGTAAGTCGAACCAAATCGTTTAAGACCATTTTCAGCCAAAAATTCCAAAATTACAGACATTTGGTCAAATTGATAAGCACTCTGTTCCGAGGAACAGGAGCGCCAAAAATCTTAAAAAGCACTGAAGTGAAGTCAGGAGCTTTTGCGAGCATGTTCTATTGTCTATTCACGCCTCGCACACCTCAAGAAATACTGCATGAAGTTGGGAATGAATGAAGAAAGTGATAACAGGTGGAAAAATGATTTGGGCATCAACTAAATTCAAATTTTAAAATGAAATAATTCCAAAAATACAAAGCTGATCGAGCTGAAATCCGGTAAATACAATTTTCATGTAAAAATTAATTTTTTTTTAAGAAACATATTTTTTTTCTTTTTATCAAATCCCGACATAATTCCACATATTATTTGCGGGTCGGTAATCTACAACTAATTAACAACTTTCAATTTGACTGGATATGTATTTTTTGAGCTATGGAGAAAATAACAAGAAAACTACATATTGGTAGCATTTGGAGACGCAACCTGCCTTGAAAATTAAAAGTTGCTACCATTCGAAAGTTATCGTGGTAACGGGCGTATATCTGGCCGGACATAATCGAACTTGACCTCGAATTGTCCATCAGTGAGTCGAACCTAATGGTTTAAGACATTTTCGGCAAAAAATTCGAAAATTACAGATATTTGGACGAAATGATCCCAATGATCTCAATGATCCAAATGATCGAATAGTACTCGATGCTATGATTCAAACCAAAAATATGTCATGCTCAATCCAGCCGAAAGCAAACTATTTTTTCATTAATCGATTAATCGACTGTATACCAGGCTTTGCTATATTAATCAATCGAGGGGCATACATCATCTATATTTTGTGAAAATAAGCAATTGTGGCAACGTAGATATACGTCGATTGAAGGCCATCCTTGATCAGGAGCGGATTAGCCAATGGCAAATTCTCAAATTTTTATCAGATTTGATAATATTCAACATTGAATATCTCAAAAACGATGCATTTAGGGAGAAATGATGAAAATTATTTAATTTCCTAAAATGATTGAAGATTGTTATAATGACTCAAGATAAACTCTACCTGATTTCCTTATGCAAATTCCATTTAGTTTTATGAATTCGCGAGTCTATAACTGTCTAAAGTCTAAAGTATGAGCACAGAAATAGAACTGCAGAATGAATAATGCCTCTTCTTCAAGTACATAATATACTGGAAGCAGAAATATGAGCACATAAATAAAATAATTATAGGAGAAATAGGGAACATCATGCCTGCTCTTCACGCAAATAATATACCGGAAGCAGAAATATGAGCACAGACATAGATTACAGAGCAACTCGAAAATATCATGCCTGCTCTCCAACCCAGACGGCACAAACATATTGCATGAATATGCCATGCATATCCCACCGGCATATTGGCATATGCCAGGGATATTCCATATCCTCCAAAGCATATGCCACGCATATTCCAAGGATATCCAAGGTCACCATGAATCATGTTCCATGAATATGCCATGCATATCCCACCGGCATATTGGCATATGCCAGGGATATTCCATATCCTCCAAGCATATGATACGCATATTCTATGGATATCCCGGGAATATGTTTTAATCTCCTAAAAGATATTCATGGCATATGCCAGGAATATATTTTCCTACTGTATAGCATATGCTTTTTGAATATGAATATCAAAAAATTATACAGGGTGAGTCTTTAAGCCGTACATTAAATTTAACCATAAATTCCTCTCATCAAATTGAATACTTTTTTCATTCAACATCTTTTCCAAATTTGACTCAGGTAAAAAGATACAGGCTGTTGAAATTTCAAAAAAAAAAACATATCATTTTATATTGTAACTTAGACGTGTTTTTCTGGAAAATATGTATCATAGTTATAGGAAACTTCAACACCAACATTCATTTAATTCAGAAAAAGAAATTTTTTAGTCGCTTAGATATTATTATTTTTTTACGTTATGAATATTGGATATTATTGAAAAAAACCACGCCTATATCTTACAAACTAACAGAGACCGCAGAGTTTTCACTTGAGATTTGCATTCTGGAGATGTCATTAAATACATTGAAGTAAATATATCTAATTAATCTTAGATAAGTTGAACAAATAATAAATTAAAACAACATCTTATTAATATTACTATGTATTTATAGCACCAATTCTTCCTCCGGGTGATTTTGTTTGTATTCATTATTCCTAAAACCAACAAATATAAGAAAAAACACTTCGTCATAGAATAATTTACTCACAGTTTCAGTTGCTTTTTAGTCAGGAAAATAGCAATCCTTTCTTCTACTTCCTTTTCAGTGCATTGCTTCGTAAGTGGGTTTTTCCTGCATACCACTGAAAAAAGTATTGATATATTATCTCGATGTCAATGATATTTCCTCTGCTAATTATGCATATTGATTCATTTGGTGAATAGAAATTGTATTTTGTAATGTGAAGATGGTATTGACATTCAGTTGAAAAAAACCCTATGGCAGAGTTGTTCTAAATACAGATTATGGAAATACCGAAACACAAATAATATATTCAAGAACAGTTGGACAACACAGGGAATATGTTTCTCAAATATGTCAAAAACCCAATATCAAATTAGTAAAGAGAAAATGGAATTAACATAGACTACTGGATTATATTTTTACCTTTGAATAAAGTAGCCATGTGAAGAACAGAAAACTTCTTGCCCTCCAACCCAGCTTAACTGCTTCAAAATGACATCATCGACCAACTGAGGCATGCGTCTTCTGACAACATCTTTTGTGTCAGTGCCTCCAACATGGACAAGCTTAGTCAACTGTGAATAAAATGATTTGTTTTCTATTTCTACTCTGGTATATTGATATCTACTATTGGTTTTGGAATATTGATATCTTGGGCAGTATTTTCACTCCTCGAATTCAGCATTGCCGTTATCAGTTCCGTATTTTGCTCGACCCTTCCATTAAATTTATGTAGCATTCTTATAATTTCAGTAGAGTCTATAAAAAACAAAATAAGGTTCAAAGTCACAAATACATAAATATATAAGAGGTGTACTAACCTTTACTGGATAAACATTTCTGTTTTGCTGCAGTGGAAGTTGAAGTTCTGGAGGTAGACGCATCCGAGTTGAGGTTTTGGAATATTGTATTGCTGTATCACTTCCTTTTCTAAATTCAAGTTTCTTTGCACCACTTATAATGCTGCTTCAGACTGTGATGAGCAGGCTTGTTGTGACTGATAAGCTGGAAAAATATATAATGTTGCTATTTGATGATATAAAAGCATATAAATTTCATTAGAAATAGAGAATTAGAGATTTTATACCAGTGGGGAAACTCAATATATAGGTAAAGCCCACAATTTAATATCTTCCTGAAAACTCAGGTGGTTACTTTGGCTAGGTCCTGATAGACAAGTATTTCCAACTACATTACTCGGTAACTGAAGATCGTGACTGAATCCAGTAACAATTCTTCGGTTTTCTGGTAGAGTCAAGGCTGGAATAGTTTCAGTAGAACAACTATCTACTGTATCAGGTATCTTCAGTCCTCTGGACAAATTCTTGCGAATCATCAGTAAACAACAATGTTTGGCCGGACAATCTTTTCACTTTGTTCAAAAAAGATTTCTTCATTATGTAGCAAAACAAAACACGGACTGCAAGTAAATATAGGTCCTCTGTAAAACCCTTGATACCTTTGCACCTAGCCAAAGGTTGATATATCAGATAAATGGTATTCACCAAAAATTGAGTTATATAAATATAATACTCCTCTAAAAGCACTACTTACTTGTTAAATAACAACACAATTCCTTAATTTCACCAACTTCTGTTTGTCCATATCAAATAAAGACGAAAGACCAGCCAACTACAAAACAGATTTCAAACTTGATATTCTTTTGTTTTGACAATGGAAACAAAGAAAAACGATTTATTTGTCAGATGATGACCACAGAACACTATCATAGACAAGATATACTATATAGGATAAAACTTCTATAGACAAGATATAGTCTTCATATGGCCTCAGTATAAAAATAATGAAAATGAAAATATCGGTCGGTAGGTCGCGGCGATGGAACGACTACGCCCGACGGTCATCCTCGTCCATAGCTCACAAAACATCTGTCGGTGGATAAAATTTAAATTTTATCTTCGTTCTAGCTAGGATACCGGAGGTGCTGGGCAGAGACAACAAAGTTGTCTCTGTCCTGGGTTCGTATCCCGCTCAAGGCATCGATTCACACAACCCAACACGGGTTGTGTGAATGTACAAAAAAGATTTGAAAGAGTATTTTGAAATAAGGTAGATCTGTGTAGATATAGCCGCAGTTCCCTACATATAGCGTATAAACAAATAATTTAACCTATATAAACGCGCATTTTGTTGTTATACATTGTCATAATTAAAAGTCTAACGTTACTAAATGCTCCATTTTTGGCTGCGAAGCTTCAACTAAGAATTTTCTCAGCTGGTTTTCTAACGAAATGTTTCAAATTGATAGTACAATAACGCGATGTTCCCCAGAACATACGCGCAAAAATTATTACGTATCTATAAAGAAATGTGAATGAAATGAAAATGCTTTTTGAATATTCATAAGATATTCGAATGCTCAAATTTCAGTTTGATATGCCGTTTGAATATGCCAGTCATATTCAAGGAGAATATCTGTGGAATATTCGTGGGAGTATATTCCAGGAATATGCCTTATGGATATAAGATAATGGCATATTCATGGAATATTCCAGGGATATTGCAATATCTATTGGAAAATAGGATATTGTAGGCATATTCCAGGAATATTGGGTGCCGTCTGGGAAGTACATAATATACCGGAAGCAGAAATACGAGCACAGAAATAGAATTACAGACCTAATCGAAAAAATCATGTCTGCTCTTCAAGTTCCTACATAATATACAGGAAGCAGAAATATGAGCACAGAAATAGAATTACAGAACAAATCGAAAAATTTATGTCTACTCTAAGTAGGTACCTACATAATATACCTAGCGTAGACGTTCATTTCTCCGTTTAATGAGACTGACCAGTGAAAGTAAATCGAAGCAATAATTTACACGATTCATGTTAGATCGTATCTCTCCTTTCTGAATTCTACAATGTCATCGACACTCTGATTCGTTTACTTCTTGACCTTTTACCAGTTATCGAAAGTGATCATATCTCGGATTCCCAAATTTCCGATTCCGAAGTAAAAGTGTTATGAATATTCAGCGCATATATTTCGGTGGCCATATCCTGCTTATCCGGAAAAGCTTCCGACATAGTGATGACCATATGTGAATCCATAATAATATACTAACTGACAAAGAAACTGCAACACCCAGAAGGAGTTGTTTAAATTTTAAATTATTTTTTGTCAAACAAGATAGTATAGCAAGGAGTAAATGATTAAAATTTGGAAAAAAATCGTAAAGGTTTTTTCATGTAAGCATTTTTTGCTACTTACATATTGTAGTGGTTTTTCGCATTTTTTTAAAATTTTACAACAAACCGATCGAGGAAATCCGAAGTCGATGTTTAGTAGTTGTTAAAATGCCTAGAGCACGTGTACGCGGAATTTATCGCCAGCTAAGTGAATTTGAAAGAGGTCGAATTATTGCTCTACGGGAGGTGGGGTTGTCATTTCCAGAAATCGCTAACCGTACGAACAGAAATCCAACTAATGTTATGAGATGTTGTCAAGCGTGGTTTGATAATGCCCAAAATCGAAGTAGAGTAGGCACCGGACGTCGAAGGGGCACAAATGAAGTTCAAGATCGACGTCCAAGGCTCGATATTTGGCTGATGAGTGGATGATGATTAGGAGAACAAGGCCATCCTGTAACTGTCCGAACGGTTAACCGCCGGATAAGGTATTATGGACTGCAGCATTATCGACCCCATCTTGTGTTACCTTTGACGGTTGAGTATCGCCGGCAACGATTACAGTGGTGCAGAGAACATCAACATTGGAATGTGGAATGGCATCAGGTCGTCTTTTCCAATGAATCTCGATTTTCCTTGGGTGCACATGATGGCCGAAGAAGGGTTAGACGACATCGGGGAGAAAGACGTGAACCTCAGTTTGATATTGAGCATCATGTACACCGGACAGTAGTCTTCATGGTATGGGGTGCTATTGCACATGCAAGTAGGTCACCTTTAGTCTTTATTCGAATTATCATGACAGCGCTGCTTTACCTTCAAGAAATAGTGGAGCCATATGTTCTTCCTTGCCTTAACCGGATCGAGAATATTTCAGCAAGATAATATTCGACCTCATGTTGCCAGAGTTAGTTTAAACTTTTTTGAAGCGTCCCATGTGAATCTTTAGCCATGTCCGCCCAGATCCCCCAATCTTTCACCCATAGAGCATGTTTGGGACATCTTGGGTAGAAGGATTGGAAATTTACCACAGCCCCCATGGACTTTGGCGGCTCTGATACATGAACTATAGGTAGCTTGGGATAGTATCCCTCAAGAAGAAATAGACCATCTTATTGCATCAATGCCAAGACTGTTTGGGGAGTGTATAGATTATCACGGTGGACAAACACATTATTAACAAATTTATTTAAAAAAATGTAAACCCTTCGTTTTTTTTCTTCAAATTTCAATCATTTACTCCTTGCTTTACTATCTGTTTTACCAAAAAAAAATTAAAATTTAAACTGCTCCTTCTAGGTGTTGCAGTTTCTTTGTCAGTCAGTATATATGTTGAATGGATGGAACCTGAGATGTTACGAGGTGTTCTCGGACTGTTCTTAGTTCCCAGTGTGGAATATGTCGGACACTTTGAATCTACTCATATTATATCAATTAAAACCGAAGGTTCCATTGAAGTTTCTGATTAATCATTACAATAGACCAGTCTTTGAAACCAACTTTTAAAAATTATAAAAAGTGAAAAAAATAATAGTAGGATGAAACCCACTGGAAAAGAGATGAGAATATAACAAAAATTGAAGGAAAAATAGTTTATGGGAGATATGAGGTCGGAATGTGGAAGGGGTAAGTTTTTAAGGGTAAAAAGTTTATTTTGATTTCTGGCAAAACTACAAGTCCTATGAAAAAAAATTAACGAGCAAAGTTGTAGGTAATAAAAGGATATACAAATTTTGTATTCACACCATTTTCACATAACCTCAAAATTTATGTGAAAAATTCAGATAACCAAGTTTTTGGTTTTTTATTTTTACCTTTTTCAAAATTTTTTATTTTTTTACGAAGTTTGGTGCAAACTTTCCTTTAAATCCCGAACACACTGTTATTTCTTTTTATTTAAAATATTTCAACATATTTTTACTTAATATAGAAAAAGCAGCTTAATTTTCAATCGAAAATTCTCACGTTAAACTATCAGCTTTTATTAAAAAGTCAGTGGGCTTTTTGTTCGTTGAAATCTCTATTTTCCAAATTTACCATAGTTATGTATATTTTTTCCGCCATCAGAAAGTAAAGAAAACAACGAACAAAGCACACTGACTTTTTTAAAAAAAGCAGATATTTTGACGTGAGAATTTGCAATTGAAAATTAGGCTGCTTTTTCGATATTGAGTCAAAATAAGGTGAAAAAATAATTATTTCAAATTGAAAAATTATAGTTCATGAAAAGGTAAGTTTTCACCAAATTCTGTAAAGGATAAAAAAAAAAGCCAAAAACTTATTTGATTTTTCGACATACATTTTAAGGTTATTTGAAAAACGTGTAAATACAAAAGTTGTAGTTTTATTACTTACAACTTTGTCATTTAACTTATTTCCATAGGATTTTTGCAGTTTTGCTGGAAATTGAGATAAACCGTTTTTTACCCTTTAAAACTCACCCTTCCACTTCCCGATCTCATATCGCCCGTAAATTATTTTTTCTTTCATTTTTGTTATATTCTCTTCCTTTTACAATGGGTTTCATCCTACTAATATTTTTTTTTGTTTAAAAAATTCTCGACCCTGGTCTACAGCTCGAATGAATGTAATCTAGTTTTATCTCTTGATTAGTCTTATTTATTATACCTTCTTTAAACAAGTTGGAAAAGCACTCTGGCTAGGAGCTTTGGCGTGCTTGTCCAGATTTATAGCCAGAGCAGTCACCCATCCAGGTACTGACCTCGCCCAAGGCTGCTTAACTTCAGGAAAAAACTAATATTTCCATGAATATAAATTTTTCCGAGTTTAAATCTAGAACTTTGCTGTACAATATGGTTTTGAAGCCTTGCAGGATGTCAGCGATATCTGACGAATAGTTTCTGAGATACAGAATTGTTTTTAATAATCTTTTAAAAATTTCCTAGCCATATGATCCCCTCAAAATTTTGAATAAGATTTAATTTAAGTGTTTGAATAGAATCTCATGCAGAACATGTATCTGTGTCATATTGATATTAGTTGCTATTCCCTGTGGTAAACTTTTACATAGTTATATAAATACACTTATGGTGGGTTTCACGAAGCTTCGATTGTCGAATAAATGAATAAGCAATAATAGTTTGATTTTAGTACTTTTAGTAAATTGCTCTGTATAACTGGCAAAATACCTTCTAATTTGTTGTTCAACTGATATGCAATCGATGATTTATAAATTTCACGAAAGGGAATTTACCTGTTATTCGAATATATTCGACAAAATATTATTCCTTCCTCCCGAATTTTGACATGCTCTTGAAGTATGTCAAATTATATTTCGGTCGGCCACTCGAAAGCACTTTTATATGTTGTATATCACATGATGATTCATGAAATTTACTCCTGGCACGTCAAAATAAGAAACTGTTGACAACTTAGTTGGTCGAGTGTAAAAAAATGTACCAGTATACCTCGATTGTTGGAATATTTCAGCAATATCTTCAACAATATAGATTCGATCGATTCAATTCTGAAACATATATAAAATAATATTTTGCAAGCTTTCGCAATAATAATAATAATAATAATATCTGACGGATAGATTCTGAGATTAAAGTTTCCAGTCATGCAATCCTCACAAAATTTCGCATAAGTCTTCCTGTCGGAATTTTCCAGCTAATTATTATCGATCAGATCAGTATTTATCGAGTTATTGGGAAAACAAAATTTCATATGGCTAAACTCTGAAAATACGCATTTCCAATATTTCTGGGCGCGCTTTTCAGGTGGACAGAGTGCCTATCAATTCTTTGAAATGACTGTAATTTATATAAATTTATTTATAATTTATAAAAATATAATTTTATACGAAATATTCAAACGGGTGGATGTTTGGCCTGATTATGTGACGTAGAAACATGGTTTCCGAAACATATGTAGAAGACAAAATTTGTAGTGGACTAGAGTGTAGTAATATACCTACGGGACCGATAATTGTATTACCGTATATTGCAGCCCAAACGTTTATCTTCTCGGGGTACTGCGTAGGTATGTCCTCCCCAGAAAACATGCGGATTTTCATCACTTCTATAACGGCAATAGACCAGATTAGTTAGATTAGGCGGGAAATTTGAATTACGATCCATCCGTGGATCCGAGCACTGAATTCCCCAAGCATTTCTTATGGACCTAAAATTTACGCGAATTTCTCGCCTGTTTTCAGATACTTTGGCTAATTTCTTAAGGTTTATTTGGGTTGAAATAAATTCTGTGAACCTTTCTCAACCATCTAGAACCAAGGTTACATAACAAAATTGTATATTTCCAAAATAATTAATAAATATAAAAGTGTTCACCAAATTCGATTGATGTATGTCTTAGCTCACTCGAAATGAGTCAAAAATAATAACATAACCCTAAATCGGCCTTGTAATGACGCACAACAGAAGTCATCTACGACATACGGAAATATTTCGAACTACACTGGTTTCAATTTTGATTTAACAATAAATAGAAGTAGATTTCAATGTGGAAATAACAAGAAAATATGCACTTATGATGAAGGTACCCAATACTTATAGTCTCTGTACTAACATTGTCTTTTAAATAGGGTGGTTTCATCTGAAAGTTGAAATTCCTTGTTAAAAAATTTGAATATGGATCTCCCGCCAAGCGAATGATTCTAACCTAACTAATGTGGTCTATTCTGTTTGTTCGCTTTGTCGTTCAAATAGGTAAAACATGCATTAATCTGTGAAGCAATTATTAATGATGAGTAGCGGATGAAAGTTGATCATATCTCTCATTATTTCACAATGCTGAAGTCGTCGATCTGCATCGGCCTAAGTTAGTTCATTGGGTACGGATATATTTTTTCATTTTAAGAACTTTTCTTATGGAATTAAGAGATAGGCCGGTCACAGCACTTGCTTTTCTAGTTGACATGGTGGGATCCATTGCGAATTGTCCGAGTACTTGAATTAACACGCAATTAGCTTCATTAAGCAACCTTGGTTGGTTTCTTTTTGGCGCTCCAGTTCCTCGGAACTGAGTGCTTATCAATTTGCCCAAATGTCTGAAATTTTCGAATTTTTGGCTGAAAATGGTCTCAAACGATTTGGTTCGACTCACTCATCAAGAATCCGAGGTCGAAATCGATTCTGTCCGGCCGGACGTAGGCACGATTACTCTCGAACGGAATGAGCTAGGCAGTTGAAATTTTCAGAGTAGGTTTCGGAGATACATATCTCGGCTAAGTTTGTTATTGGGCGAAACCGGACAGATGGTTTCGGAGTAACAAAAAAAAATTTTTTTTACATATCAAATTCCAAATTAAATTTTTTTTAATATGAAGTTTTACCATAAGAATCCATTGATATCATTTTTAACTCTACAAGCTAATACTTTCGGAAATATGATTTTTCGAAATTTCAATAATGAATCGTACTTCTATGTTTTCACAGAATGCTATAATTATTCTGTATGAGCTTTATTATATGCTCTGTGTTCATACTCGTACATGTCATCCTGTTCTATAAGAGAGAGTCAGATTCATTTCAGCCATTTTAATTTGATTTCTTCCATGGTGCAGTTCTCATTCTCAGATTGATCATTTAATCTTGATAAATAAACTATTATTTGAATTGAATTTTCTTTATGATCATAAGAATACATTGATATAATTCTCAACTCTGAGAAATCAATACTTTCGGAGATATAATTTGTCTGTTTGAACTAGAGCGCCAGAAAGCTCCTGTCCACAGGGCTTGAACCCATTTTTTGGAGCTCTTGTTGCCCAATAATGAACTTAACCGATATATTATGTCCCAAAGCTACTCTGAAAATTCTGAAGTTCGAGTTATCGTGTTAAGTTCCGGTCCGGCGGGACTGAATCGATTTTGACCACGAATTCTTGATCAGTGAGTCGAACCAAATCGTTTAAGACCATTTTCATCCAAAAATTCGAAAATTACAGACACTTGGGCAAATTGATAAGTACTCTCTGTTCCGAGGAACAAGAGCGCCAAAAATTGCTTCAAGCACGGACGTGAAGTCAGAAGAATTTGCACGCATGTTTCATTGTCTACTCACGCGCAAACAAAGGCGATCAAGCATAGTTTTTGAAATGCTTATAAAATTTCAAGATAGCTGAAAAAAATTAAAATCTAACTTTACACCAACAAAATTACTGTTGATAATGTTTCATTCAACTCTATTGAACTCTTAATCGAATTTACCATCGATATGGACCATTTTCTCAGCTTTTATAAGATATTAATACAATTCGTACCATTTTATGGACTTGAGTAAAGATAGAATCGTCTAAGATCAAAGAATTTTTAGTTCTGACATATGTCTTCTATCGGAATTGAAATTCTTTAAATATCTAATAATATACGAAAGAACTTACTTCTCAAGTAAATCCAGGATACGTTATTTTCATAGACTTCATCGACCTACGTTTTGAATTTAATTTTTTATGATGCAGTTCCTCTGATATCATTCCCAACTCTTACGGTGGGTTCCGCAAAGCTTGTTGAATTGAATTGAATCCACACTTGAGCTATTCTAAGCTTCGTGAAATCCACTAAGAGAAACCAATACTTTCGGAAATTTTATTTGTCACAGTTTGAATAATTACTCGCTAGTAGTTTGACTAGTGGCCAGCAGTCCATATTTTGGGATTCAGATGAGCCAGCAGATCTACCTAGCAATAGATCCACATTTTTCTGGGAGATCTACATTTTTACGGTAGATCTACATTTTTCCGGTAGATCTGCATTTTTCCGGTAGATCTACATTTTTTCGGTAGATCTACATTTTTCCAGTAGATCTACATTTTTCCAGTAGATCTACATTTTTTCGGTAGATCTACATTTTTCCGGTAGATCTACTTTTTTCCGGTAGATCTGCATTTTTCCAGTAGATCTAAATTTTTTTGGTAGATCAATATAATCGGTAGATAAATTGAATCGGTAGATCAATTGAATCGGTAGTTCAATGCCATCTAACGGGTCCTGTTGTGATTCTGAGAATCATTCATACCCGAAAGTACCATCGAAATATGTCAGGAGTTTTTGAGTTGCTAAAAACCGAATATAGCGTTACATACAGAATCGTATTGTGAACCTTTGTGCCTTCCGAAATACAATCACAAAGATTCATCAAAAACGGTATAGCCATTTTTGAGTTCCTGTAAACCGATTATAGTGTCACCTACCGGGGAATATTGTGGATCTGGAACTTTGTCAGATACACGCACAAAGTTTCATCGAAATCGGTCCAGTCGTTCTTGAGTTGTTATAAACCGAATGCAGCACCACCTAACGGGTTTCTATTGTGACACTGAGAGCCACTCAAACACGTACACAATGTTTCATCAAAATCGGTCGAGGCATTTCTGAGTTTCTACAGACCGATAGCAGCGCCACCTACCGGGGTATCT
This sequence comes from Halyzia sedecimguttata, assembly GCA_937662695.2. Lineage (NCBI taxonomy): Eukaryota > Metazoa > Arthropoda > Insecta > Coleoptera > Coccinellidae > Halyzia > Halyzia sedecimguttata. The sequence continues at coordinate 80,272,183 of OW569415.2, read as the reverse complement.
TGCGGACCTGACACATACTCAGATACACACACAAAGTTTCATCGAAATCGGTTCAGCCGTTCGTGAGTTTCTATAAACCGAATACAGAGGTTTCGGAGTTGACATTTTTTTAAAAACACCCCGTATAGCAGCGGTTATCATTTCGTAACGGTTTTACAGTGTTGAGAATTCTCTTTACGATAGATCTGTAGGGGTGACATTTTACTTGAAACACCCTGTATAGTTAATTTTCTGCTTAATGTTTGAATATTTTGAGTAATTTTAATGCAAAAATCCGTCCGATCGAACGGATATTCATTATAGATTTCGTAACTTACCGAAAATATCCAAATCCCAAGATACGTTTACTGGAGTACGCTCCTCTTTGGGCAAAAATGGAAGAATACTAAGAAAAAGCTATTTCGGACGCTCGGAGATTCGATCCCGCCGCTCCGCGAGGCTCGGGAGCTAGAAATCTATTTACCGACTCCTTAGACCGCTCGGCCATGCCAGCTTCATGAATCATATTCGATTTTCTGCCAGATAAACTTTTATAGTACTGGGACGATTTCCGTCTTTCGATTTTCAGAATATCGTCAATCCTGTCAAGCGATCGATCGAAATCGGTTACTCGTTCATATTTCTCACGGTTTTTCTATTCAATCCCAAGATTTTCGAGTGATTCCGTTCGAAATTCAAATTCGATTTGACATTTATCGTGGTTCGTTCGGTCCGAAAACGTCGACCGTGAAGGAGCCGCGTTAAAATTCGCCACAGAAATACGTGAAACGTCAGAATTTTGTCGATTTTCGCGAAAAAGTCACATTTTCCTATCGTTCTTCCGGGAAAACGAAAGAGAGAATCGAAAAAAGGGCCGTGTTACGGACTAATTTCGAATCTCGTCTTCGCGTTCCCGCAAATACCGTCGTTCCGAACGCCACCGTTTCTCCGGATGCCTCCACACAATTTTGAACCTTTTGCCAAATTCGGCGTTTTTGCGATTTTTTTTAAAATACACCCCCGTCTTTTCGCTCCGAAAACGCGAAACCCTACGAAACTTCCTTATTTTTCCTCGATAAAACCCCTGGAAATTTCCCCCTAACCCCCCTCCTAACATCCAAAAAAACGTCACGTTTATAGTAATATTTTCAAAAAAGTTTTTTTGTTCCTTTTCTATGAAACCCATCTTCATTTTAGTATTGGGACTAGTTGGCCCGCAGATCTACCTAGCCAGTAGATCTACATTTTTCCGGCAGATCTACATTTTTCCGGTAGATCTACATTTTTCCAGTAGATTTACATTTTTCGAACTTGAAAGTTCGAAATCGTTCGAGCCATATCTGAATTTCCATAGACCTACTGCAACCTGACACATACTCACATATACACACCAAGTTTCATCGAAATCGGTGCAGCCGTTCTTGAGTTTCTATAGACCGAATACAGCGCCACCTACCGGTCACCTATTGTGACCCTGAGACACACTCAAACACGCACACAATGTTTCATTAAAATCGGCCAAGCCATTTCTGAGTTTCTATAGACCGATTGCAGCACCACCTGCCGGGGTATATTAGCAGACCCGACACACCTACTCAGATACACACATAAACTTTCATCAAAATCGGTCGAGCCATTTCACCTACCGGATGCTATTGTGAAGCCGTTTCGGAAAACAGCCTGTATAACAGCGGTTATCCTTTCGGAACAATTTTACAATGTTGAAAATACTGTTCATGTTAAATTGTTATCATGAGGTGGCAACTGGGCCAATTTGCCTATCAGAGAATTATGGAACTCTCCCCACGCTTCCAAGATTTTTGACCAATTCCGTTGGAAGCTCGAATTCTATTTGACAATACGATACGATTTCTACAACGATAACATTCGAAAATACTCACGTTTCGTAAAAGATTCCAAAATTCGACAGAAAGATTAAATTCAGTCGATATCCCATCATACTTCATACAACCAACTGTCAACAACTAAAAAATGTTTCCTTAGAATACATTCGATAGGATTTCGAATTCGTATATAAATGCCTGCAAGTGAAAATCGGTAATATCGTCGAAAGTAGGTATAGATCGATAATTACCTTATTTTACGACCTCCAACTCCGGCCCGTTTCATCAAAAATCTTTCCTCGAAGATAGGTATCTACCAGTCATTTCAACTTAGAATTTGATAGAATACATTATTTCTCAAATATCGAAAATTCTGCCATGCGATCGCTCTAAATCGGCGACTCTATCATATTTCTTCTTATTTCTAGCAATGTATCTTCACGATTCAAGATTTTCGACAAATTCCAGCCGAAATTCTAATTTTATTTGACATTTATCGCCACTCATTCGCAAAGAAAACGTCGATAAATTCAAACTGACAGAAGTTTCTATCATCTGTGATCGAAGTAAATCATCCACGTATTATCTTCTATAGCAGGACCCGAAGTCGGTCGAGCGAAGCCGAACCGGTCTAAACGTCACATTTCACCGAGGTTTTCAAAATATGTCAAAGTTTGCGATCTTTTTCCGGAAAAAGAGTAGGTTTTATCGAAAATCGGGCTGCGTTACAAACTACCTACGAATCTCGTCTTCCGGCCCCCGACGAAATAAATTTCCGAGCGTCGCCTCCTCGCGAGATTTCTATCGCCTCCGATTTGCGCCTTTAGCGAAAAACGGAGTTTTCAACCGATTTCACGATTTTTTTTTAAATACTCCCCACGTTTTTTCTCGTCAAAGACGGATACCCGGAGAAAATTTCGTCTTTTCTCTTTCCCGTTTACACCTCGAATCCCCCCTCGCCCCTCGAATAACCGACGAAAAAATCGAAAATATCGACCTCCTAGAGGAAAAAACTTTTTTGACCTCTCTCTGTGATCCCGAGATCTTTACATTAGTAGAATAAACAAGAGCACCAGAGAATAAAATAGCCGGAAAAAATTAAAACTCAACCTTAAACTGACAAACTGTTAATAATGTTTTATTCACTTCTAGTGGACAGCCTTATTCCAATTTACCATCGATATAGACGGTTTTCTCAGCTTTTAGCATATATGAATAGGTACATTTAGAACTATTTTAATGACATACTTGAGTAATGAGAGAATCCTCTATGATCACAGAATTGTTAATATTGACATATGTATTCTATCTGAAATGAAATTCCTTAAATATCTAATGATATACGAAAAATCCTACTTCTCAGGTAATTTCAGGATACGATATTCACGAAATTTGGAGAAAATTTGCGCGTCGGCATTCTACAACTAATTACCGAGTTTTAATTGGATCGGATTTGTATATTTCGAGTTGCGATTATGCCCAACAACGAACTTAACTGTTCCCCTCTGATGCACAACCTACCCTGAAAATTGCAAGTCGTCATCTATATCCGTTCTCGTGAGATGAATAATATTTTTTAATAATTTCTTCATAATTTTCTAGTGATATGATTCTCACAAAATTGCACATATGGCTTTAAGTCTGTATTCTACAACTACTCACCTAGGTTCAATTCGATCGGATCTGTATTGGTTGAAAACAAATCATCACTCGGTAACCGTTGTGCCGATTATGCCCATTAACGAACTTGTCCGTCGCATTGGGATACGCCACCTACCCTTAAAGTTTCAAGTCGATATCTCGTTGCGTTCTCAAGTTATCGTGGCAAGGCCAGACGGACATAATCAAATTTGACCCCGAATTCTTATCAGGTAGTCGAACCCAATGGTTTGAGACCATTTTTGGCAAAAAAATCGAAAATTACAGACATTTGGGCAACATGATAACGTGGTGTTCCCCAAAACATGCACGCAAAAGCTCATGAGTTCACATCAGTGCTTTTTAATAATTTTATATTATTTTCAAACATGCAGAACAAAAACTGAATAACATTTCGATTAAAAACATATTTTTCTTATTTTCTTAATTTTGGTTCATCATTGTAATCAATGGAGCATAAACAGATAATCCTTCTCCAGCATCTGGAATCCGGAAATCTGTTATTAAATTGTGAGGAAGTCATCATCTGGAATATTACGTTATATTGACTTAATTCATGATGATATATGAACTAATCAAGATGATGAATCATCTTATTAATTTCCTACCGGAAGTCCATTGTTATAAGGAAGTAAATGATTAAATCAAATAGGTAGGTACCATAAAACATGCTCTCACACATGAATAGATCATCTGATTCAAACAACTCATTAAAAGATTTATATTAATTTACTTAGAAAATAAGCAACAAGACACAACAAATAACAAGGAATAGAAAGATAAATTAAAATCAGACATCTGAAATTAAAACAGTCTGCGATGTTCTCAGTGGTGATGGTGGGGTTTGCTGTGGTGGTAGATCACCTTGTAAACTGGCACCTTGACAGGAACAGGCCTAGGGATAGGGATCTGCACATGCTTCTCAACTTTAACAGGCACTGGTTTCTCTACGTGGAAGTGAACTTCTTTCTCAACCTTATAAGGTACTGGTTTCTCAACTGGGATGGTGATAGTCTTGATCACAGGCACTGCAACCGGTTGTGGTACATGGATATGGACGGGATAAGGTTGTGGGACAGGTACAGCAACTGGCTTGGGTACTGGCACAGGTACTGCGTGGGGAATTGGCACACTGACATGTTGGTAAACTGGTACTGCTACAGGTTTGGTGATCTCTACTGTGTGATGAATTTGATGGTGAGGATCATGATGCTCTTCTAGACCTCCACCGTACCCTGACTGTTGAATCTGATAGCTTCCTTCCTCATGGCCACCGTAACTACCTGCATAACCGGCATTTACTGTTGCAAGGACTGAAAGGAGTGCTACGCATACCTGTGAAGAAACAAAGAAATAGGTTATGGTTACGAACAACAAAGAGCATGGAAATGGTATAAAATGTCTCAAGTCTTTTACGGAGGAATTGTGAATATTGCTGCTGAAAAGAATATAATTTTGCTACGTTGAGGAGATACAGGCAGCAGTGCTGACATTGTTAAAATTTGTAGTTACTAATTGAAGACCTTCAGTGCAGAAGAACGATGAGAAACGAAATGACAGGATAAACTTGGAATCTGGTGAAACGACACAATTATCTGTTGATTGTAGGATTGATGACTAAACCACCGAATAGGGATGTTCTTCTCGAAATATCTCCGAAGGGAAGACACTAAAATACTTACGAATGATTTCATCGTGTCTGTTTTGGCAAGCTAGATGCTCAGATGTATCTGCGAACTGAACTGACTTTAGAATTGGTTCGGTGGGGTTTATATAATTCAAGACAATGAGAAAGACTTTCACCTTCATCTCTACTCACATATCTTGAACAGGGATAGGTGTGACCCCCGAAGCAGAGCGCAGGAAGTGCTTTTTAGTAGAAAGGACAACCTGTAATCTGCAATGCAACGGTAATTAGTTACGGACGCTGTTAGTTTTGATGAAAAATAATTCATAAGGATGTGAATTAGAATGTAATTGGGATTGGACAAACACATTTACCACGCTCGTGCCGCGGTGATATCTTTCGTCCAAATGTCTGTATTTTGTGCATTTTTTGGCGTTCTAGTTCCTCGGAACTGAGTGCTTATCAATTTCACCAAATGTCTGTAATTTTCGAATTTTTGGCTGAAAATGGTCTCAAACGATTTGGTTCGACTCACTGTTCAAGAATCCGAGGTCGAAATCGATTCTGTCCGGCCGGCCGTTAACACGATAACTCTCGAACGGAATGAGCAAGACAGTTGAAATTTTCAGAGAAGGTTTCAGGGAAAAATATTTCGGTTAAGTTCGTTATTGGGCAAAATCGGTCGTAGGCACGATAACTCTCGAACGAAAGGAGTTAGAGGATTGAAATTTGCAAGGTCGGTTTGAAGCGTGAATATCTCGGACAAGTTCATTAATGGGCAAAATCCATCAAGCAGTTTCGGAGTTATGGCCGATTTTAGTAAAAATATATTTTTTTAATATTTCCGAAACCGATCACTCGATATATCTGAAATTTAGCATCAAATTGTAGAATCATGACCTTTATACGCATGTGAAGTTTTGGATTGAACAAAAGTTTCGGAGTTATACACATCTGGAATTTTATTTTCTCGATCCCTCAAAATATACAAACCCGATCGAATTAAAACTAGTTGTGGAATACCGACATAAAGACGTATGTGAAATTTTGGCAGGATCGTATCGCTAGAAAATTTTGAAAAAAATTATGAAATAATATTATGTATTTCACGATAACTTGAGAACGGAATGAGATAGCGTCTTGCAATTTTCAGGGTAGGTTGTTCATACGAATGCGACATTTCAGTTCGTTAATTGGCATAATCAGCAAAATGGTTTTGGAGTTATACACATCCTTTAATTTGCTTTCTATTTCCTCTATATCTCAAAATATACAAATCCGATCCAATTAAAACTCGGTAATTACTTGTGGACTGCCGACGTGCAAATTTTCTCCGAATTTCGTGAATATCGTATCCTGAAATTACTTGAGAAGAAGGTTTTTTCGTATATCATTAGATATTTAAGGAATTTCATTACAGGTAGAATACATATGTCAAAATTAAGAATTCTGTGATCATAGATGATTCTTCAAGTATGTCATTAAAAAAGTTCGAAATGTAACTATTCATATATCCTTAAAGCTGAGAAAATGGTATCTATAATAAATGGTAAATTCGAATAAGGTTGTCCAAGTGAACAAAACATTATTAACAGTAATTTTGTCGGTTTAAGGATAAATTTTTATTTGTTTCGGCTATTTTATTCTCTGGTGCTCTTGTCAAACTACTAGCGAGTAATTATTCAAACTTTGACAAATCAAATGTCCGAAAGTATTGGTTTCACGAAACTTAGAATAGCTTAACCGTGGATTTAATTCGGTGGTGGTAACAAAAATGAACTGGAAATTGACGTAGAATCACACTGATTTGGCAATTAAGAGCTGTCAAAGCTTTGCGGAAACCACCGTAAGAGTTGGGATTGATATCAATGGAACTGCATCATAAAATATTTAATTCAAAACGTAGGTCTATGACTCATATGTTGGATATACATACATCAGCAAATTATGATTAGAGCATTCTATAAAATCATAAAATTACGATTAATTATTGAAATTTTGAAAATTTAGTTTGTTAGAGTTGAGAATGATAGCAATGGATTCTTATGATAAAACTGCATCTTAAAAAATTGAATTGTAATGAAAAAAAAACATTTTTTTTCGTTACTCCGAAACCACCATGTGGATTTTCCTGAATAACGAACTTAACCGAGATATTTATCTCCCAAACCTTCTCTGAAAATGTCAACTGTCTAGCTCATTCCGTTCGAGAGTTATCATGTCAACGGCAGGCCGGACGAACGGCCGGACAGAATTGATTTTGACCACGGATTCTGCCAAATATTTGAAAATTTCAGACATTTGGACAAATTGATAAGCGCTCTGTTCCGATAAACATGACTTTTGGTGAAGTATGGATTTGAAGGCATGCCTCCAAATTTATCAGAAAGTGACACGTAATTTTATCGACATTGTGCCCAACCCGAATAAGGAACCCACATGTTGACATATTAGTCTTTATTCAAATTAATTTTCTCCAATATGTATTTATCGACTCATTTCGTCATAAAATTGCAATTTTATGACAGAATTTTATTTTTATTTTATTGTTCTTTATTGACTCTGTAGATTAGAAAATACAAAAGACCTAATTGATATTTGTCAAAGGTTATTTCTCTAGATTATAATAAATATGTTCAAATACAATCTGGATTTCATTATTTAATACCAACAGAACCTATGCTTCATAAACTAATTAACCATCCTCAATGGAAGGATCTACCACGTGTTCACTGAGATTATAAAAGTTATTCCACCAATGAAAGCCATATCACTTAAATATGAGTTAATGATTAAGTCAATGATGAATTCTGAATTGAAATTAATATAGTATAATACTCATATCCAAACAATGAATTTGAATGAAACTGAGTGAAAGATAGAATCAATGATAAATTCGTTACGGAAACTACTATATTATTTAATTGAAACCCAAACACTCACTATCATTGAAAGCCAATGAGTTTTTATATTCAAACCAAAACCAACGATAGTATGTCATTGACAACCAAATATAATCCTTCAACAAGTTAAGAGCGTTCCTGCTAATCGGGTCCTTCATGAATGGCTTCGTATAATAAATATACTTATTGCAAATATTTTACAAATCAAATAGACCCCAGGGGGTTCATTGATCTGCCGAGAAAGCAAGAGCAGACGCGTTTCTGGCTTCTTGGCCTTCATCAGTACCCAGTAGCTTTCCCAACAAATTCAACTAAACTGACCCGGGTTAAGCCTTTCAGAGCCGGCTTGGTCGATCATTATAATCGCCCACGCCACCTATGAAACGAAACACGGAAATCAGCCTCTCCCCACCAGTGAATATTTGAAGCGTGAAATCATATGCCACCATTCACTCGATATTAAATCAAGAACGAGTCCCGCAGAGCTAAACAGCGTTCATGGCCATTGAGAAGATACTGTCTGAGCTCTGCGGGACTCGTTCTTGATTTAATATCGAGTGAATGGTGGCATATGTTTTCACGCTTCAAATATTCACTGGTGGGGAGAGGCTGATTTCCGTGTTTCGTTTCATAGGTGGCGTGGGCGATTATAATGATCGACCAAGCCGGCTCTGAAAGGCTTAACCCGGGTCAGTTTAGTTGAATTTGTTGGGAAAGCTACAGGGTACTGATGAAGGCCAAGAAGCCAGAAACGCGTCTGCTCTTGCTTTCTCGGCAGATCAATGAACCCCCTGGGGTCTATTTGATTTGTGAAATATTTGCATAAGTATATTTATTATACGAAGCCATTCATGAAGGACCCGATTAGCAGGAACGCTCTTAACTTGTTGATTTTTTAACAACGGTATCGCCATTTTTGGCGCTCTAGTTCCTCGGAACTGAGTGCTTATCAATTTGCCCAAATGTCTGTAATTTTCGAATATTTCGATGAAAATGGTCTTAAACGATTTGGTTCGACTCACTGATCAAGAATCCGTGGTCGAAATTCATTCTGTCCGGCCGGTCCGGCCGGCCGGCCGGCCGGCCGTAGGCACGATAACTCTCGAACGGAATGAGCTAGAGAGTTGAAATTTTCAGAGTAGGTTTGGGGGATGAATATCTCGGCTAAGTTCGTTATTGGGCAAAATCGGACAAATGGTTTCGGAGTAACAAAAAAAAAATTTTTTTTTTACGAAACAAATTCCAAATTAAATTTTTTTTAATAAAAAGTTTTTTCATGAGAATCCAATCATATCATTTTTAACTCTAACAAGCTAATACTTTCGGAGATATGATTTTTCAAAATTTCAATAATAAATCGTATTTCAACGTTGTCACAGAATAATATTATTCTATGTATGAATATGAATTGTCATAATGTCAAATGATGTTCCTGAGACTAATAAATCATAGTATATCTTGTCTATGCTAATCAATCGAAGAATTGTGAGCGAAGTGAGAAAAATCTCAGATATGATTTTTCAAAATTTCAATAATAAATCGTATTTCAACGTTGTCACAGAATGATATTATTCTATGTATGAATATGAATTGTCATAATGTCAAATGATGTTCCATGTTCCTGAGACTAATCAATCGAAGAATTGTGAGCGAAGTGAGTTAAATCTCAGTTGTTTGCTCCGATATTAGTTTTTCTCAGAAAATTCTTACATTTCGGAACTGAACATGAAGTAAGAGATCTGAGAGTAGTGAGACTGCTTTTCATCCATAGACATAGATATAACTCTCGAACGGATAATGAGGTAGGTAGTTGAAATTTTCAGAGTAGTTTAGGGAGATGAATATCTCGGTTAAGTTCGTTATTGGGCAAAATTGGCCAGATTTAATTTGATTTCTTCCATGGTGCTTTTCTCATTCTCATGATTGCTCATTTAATCTTGATAAATAAACTATTATTTGAATTGAATTTCCTTTAGGATGCAGTTCTATTATATGAATACATTGATATAATTCCCAACTCTGAGAAACCAATACTTTCGGAGATATAATTTGTCTGTTTGAACTAGAGCGCCAGAAAGCTCCTGTCCACAGGGCTTGAACCCATTTTTCATTATTAAATATAATCCTACAATTGAATGAAGTTTTACTCTACTCGTGGAATACGGAAAAAGAGTATATAATTGAATTAATAGGTATCTCTTTGATCACATGTTAGTGTTTTCTCTGTGCACTTGCAAAATCTTTGCGATATCTGACGGATAGTTTATTGCGAGATACAGAATTTTATTTGATATATAATATTTAGCTCGGTCGTTCCCTGAACAAAGTACCCCATCCAAGGAAATATTTATCAATTATTTCAGTATTTCAAATAATGTGCACAATTTCGATTATATTTCTACTCTAGTTCCATCGTTTTTCACCCTCTTATGATCTTTCCGCTCTCTCATGGATATTTCGATTTCATCTTTAAATCACGTGACGAAGATATTTTCTAGCCGAATTCACTTAGTTGTAGTCAATTGGAGCAAAACGTGTTTCAGTTTCGGATTAGAAAAGTAATTATATGCAAAATAGTGTTAAATAAAGGTAATACTCACTGTCCAAGATGAATCTTGATTATGTATTACTTGATGTTAATGATTTCCTTCATTCAATGAACATGATAATTATAAAGAAATAATTATGTTCTCGATGAAAATTCGCCTATTAATACGATCAACCTATTAGTAATATTCGTTTCATGTGGGTACCCACCTATATTATGAGAGTTTTGATTATAAACTAATATAATTTCAAAAATATATAAGTTAAGAATGCCTTTAAATGACTCTTTCACTCCTATCAAAATCTGAACAACCACAGGCCAAAGACAGCTCATGTTATCGCGAAATCATCAACTGTATCTGAATTATGATTGGTCTAACAACTTTGCTGTTTTCAACGACTCAACCATGGATACGGACGGTTTGCAAATGATAATTATGAATTACAGATGTCAACATGAGTCATTTTGTTCGTGAAATAGTCTGATGAAATATCACTAGTGACTGAATTTTAACGATAAGTCTGTCTTTTATTTCTTAACTCAACTGAGTTGCTTGGAGAAAACACCACACGTCCTTCGGACTCGTGGTGTTTTCAAGCAACTCTGTTTCGTTAAGAAATAAGTCGACAGACTTATCGCGAAAATTCAGTCACTAGTGATATCACTACTGAAAATATACTGCTCCACAAAAGTTCAGAAATTTTGTGACCGTTTCAAATTTTTCCGTTTTTTTTGTCCACCAAATGTTCATTTATGAGAAATCAAATTTTTACTCCCTTATATCAGAATGGTTTTTTGCGCGTATGTTCTGGGGAACATCGCGTTATAGTTTTGCCCAAATGTCTGTAACTTTCGAATTTTTTTACGAAAATGGTCTCAAACGATTAAGTTCGACTCCCCAATGAAGAATTTGAGGTCAAATTTGATTCTGTCCGGCCGTTGCCACGATAACTTGAGAACGAAAAAAGCCAGCGACTTGAAATTTTCAGGGTGGGTTGCGCATCCCAATACGACGGACAAGTTCGTTAATGGGCATAATCGGCCCAGTGGTTTCCGAGTAATAATTTTGTTTTCAACCAATATAAATCCGATCGAATTGAAACTTGGTGCGTAGTTGTAGAATATAAACCTAAGCACGTTTGTGAAATTTTGTGCGAATCGTATGGCTAGAAAATTTTAAAAAAAAGTTTAAAAAATATTTTTGTTGTCACGATAACTTGAGAACGGAATGAGATAGCGGCTTGAAATTTTCAGGTTAGGATGTGCACCAGAACGCGACATTTCAGTTTGCTTATGAGCATAATCGGCCAAACGGTTTTAGAGTTATAGCCATCTGAAATTTTCTGAAATTTGGTGGTTTTTTTTTCCTCATTAACTCGAAAAATACTGAACCGATTGAATTCAAACATGGTTATTAGTTGTAGAATGCCAACGCGAAAATGTTTGCAACATTTGGTGAGGATAGCATTTGTAGAAAATTTTTAATAAATCATAGAAAATAAAAAAAAAAAAATTTATATATCAGTAACTATTCGTTCGAAATTGATGAAATTTTGCAAGAGCCTACATAACCTAACTCTACTGCCAAGTTTCAAGTTTTTATACGATCGGTTAAATATTGTTGGAGATTCGAGCATTCTTGTGTGAGTTCAGTAGATGGGTGGCCGTTGCCTCTATAACTTTTGAACGAAAGGAGATAGGGACTTGCAATTTTCAGGGTAGGTTGCGTATCCGAAAGGGAGAGTTGAGTTCGTTTTTGGGCATAATCGGTCTAACAATTTCCGAGTTATACCCACCTGGAATATTAGTCCTTAATAACTCAAAAAATAAATATTCGATCGGAATGGCGCTTTGTAACTAGTAGTAGAAAATCAACATAATGACGTGTTTAAAATTTTGTAAGAACCGTACCCCTAGAAAAAAAAAATTACGAAAAAAAAATTTTAAGAATCGTACCCCTAGAAAATTTTAAAAAAACCACGAAAAAAAAAATTGGTTCAAGCACTGACGTGAAGTCAGAAGCTTTTGCGCGTATGTTCTATTGTCCATTCTTCTGTATTGGACACCCTTAATCGAATTTACCATGGTAAATTATGTTGTCCATTATCCTGTATTGGACACTCAATTCGAATTTACCATAGTAAATTCGAATTGTCCAATACAGGAGAATGGACAACATAATTTACCATGGTAAATTCGATTAAGGGTGTCCAATACAGAAGAATGGACAATAGAACATACGCGCAAAAGCTTCTGACTTCACGTCAGTGCTTGAACCAATTTTTTCCTCCTCGTTTGATAACTTTTTCAGGCAAGTTCTTGTCGTTTTTAAGAATTTTGAATCAGTTATTGTTTTACGTTCTTACAATCAACATTGATGCAAACTTTGTTTTGCAATAATGCCTAGACGTAATTTAAATGCGGATGCAGCCAATAGGGCTATTGGTATGATCAAGGCGAGACGTAATCAGAGAGATGTTGCGAAGTTAGTGAAAGCATAGTTTCCCGGCTCGTCCATCGATATCGAGAAACTGGAAACGTGACCGAAAGACCGAGAAGTAGACGCCCAAGATCTACCTCTCCTGCACTAGATTGGTTTCTGACTGTGTCTACCTGTAGAGAGCCTTTGAGTATGTGTCTAATAATGCAACAGCGCCTTTTGAACGCTACTGGTGTTTTGGTTTCGATTGAAACAGTTCGCTGAAGACTTCGAGACGTTAATTTCATTCTCGACAATTTTTGAGAAGGATTCCACAAACCCAAAATCATATGCGACTTCGACAGATGAGTCGAGATATGGACGGTTTTCGGATAGTCAGCGTGTGGAAGTTCATCCACGGAAAAAAAATATTGCTTCTAATATATGAAATTCATATACTGACTAACTGAATTTCATATACTCGGTGTGACATCTAATCTTATCTGACTGCAGCACCTATTCATAACACGCATCCGGATCTTGAAACTAATCTACTTTCATATTATTAGTAACAGTCAGGTCTGAAGGATCTGATGATTTTGACATATGGAACTAGAACCATCGTATACCAATGTAGGATCCCGAGCATATAAAGATGAGAATCTAATCAGATTAACAGTATACCAACTATTTGAGTACTAGTTAGTCCCGCTTTCGAACCTAGCATTATTGTCATACATTGGTTATATTCCAGTCATATTAGACTTATGATTCAGTTATATGAATTTAGTAATCTCATCATATAAACCTGTAATCTTGAATCTTGTAATATAAAACTAGTAACCTCATCATATGAGTCTTCATTTCTCCTTTATCTGGCAGATGATGATCTATTATTATATTTATACGTATGAGCCCGGAGAACCGAAAAAAAAATATTCGAAAAAGAAGTTTTTTCGAATCATTTTGATCATTTCTTCAAGCACATCCATATGTATCAGATGAGATCAATATCAGCCAGATGAACAAGAAATCGAACATCATCAGAATAGATAGAAATATTATAAAAAAAACTCAAGACAAACAAAAACGATTTTATCCTGGGAAAATTTATTGATCTCTTCACGTAATGAAAATAAACATCTAAAATTCTAACATAGAAAATATTCAATAAAAATTAATAACAATTCTTGTGTCAGTCTGTCACATATACATAACACTATAAAATATTATAAATAACATAAAAAATGAAAAGCTTTAATACTACAAAAGGTATATATACATTAATTCGGTAATACTGAAGTCAATGAAGGGTTCGTGTTCTAATGAATTTCATTCAAAATGGACTCAAATTCTGATCCCTCAGAAAAAGAGTTACTTTCGCCGTCAGTGTCTGTAGATTCGAATATTGGAGTTTGTCCAATACTGGGAGATTCGTACTGAAAAAAAAAAATTTATTAACAGAATGAAAAGAACCATTTGGAGAAAAAATGATGCAAATTGATGATGCAATTTAATGATTCTAATATTAGCATATCATTGATAGCCTTGAATAATGAATTTCATCGGAAAATTCTGGAGTTTTTGAAAAATGTAATCAGTTATACAAATTTGAATCATAATAGGTACTACATAATACTCACACTGGCACTTCCATTTCTTACATGAAGAGCGAGTGCCGTTTGAAATTTAAGGCGAGGACCAATCTTCGGGATCAATATTTTCAACGTGTCTTGGCTAAGCATTTTAACGGACCCTTGATCAATTCCCTCATCTGCAAGAAAAATGTACAATAGATAAGCAAATAAATCAGGGGCTGATTTTTTTCGATATGGTTTTATTCCGTCATTATTCTTATGGATGTATGAATCATAATCATCAAGAATCGCATCTAAACGTATCCAAAGTATTTTTGAATTCCCCCATCCCGATGTAAATATGTAATTAGATGTTCGATGTAACATCTCAAATTAAAAAGCTGTTTGAGTTATAATCATCTTCATAGATATCAGATGTGAACTGAGATTTCAATTGGATGTGTAATTTCGATTTTTTGGCAATGTTAATGAAGGAAAATTTTAAAACGATCACTGATGATTTTCATTCATAACAAAAACATTTTTCAATACTCCAATTATTTTCTTCATTTTACATTATTTAAAATGATAAAAAATGTATTTTTGACGTTGTTTTTTATAGCTAACCTAAACTAACCTAACCTAACCTGCCCAAATATGTAAAATATATTGAAAACTGGTGAGGGGCGATAAACTGCAAATTAACCTCAAATTTTTTTATAATTTGAACCTCTACAAACAATGTGAATAAGTCCCTGTATTCTACGCAAAAATGTCTGTATAATGTTATTGTTTCGGAGAAAGTGGTTATGATTCGTTTTCAATTTAGCCATCATTTCGATTTTCGTTTATAAATCAAACCAAAAGAAGATAGGAAAAAACGCGGATAGTATCATTTCATCAGTTTCTCTAAAAATAAACCAAGGATATGATATTAGATTTCCGCTATCTCTTATAGTTTGAAAGTTGTAACAATGAAACATCAAAAACTTGCCCCTGAACAAAAAGAATTTATTCCCAGAGTTGGGTATTACTGACGTATATACATACGATTCTGATTAACGATTCTGATGTATACAGACATGAATTCATACCCAAAGAATTAAAGAAAATATTTTCCAAGTATCATACACTATCAATCAATAAGCGAATGGCGTGTAGGTACTTACCTATAGAAATCTTAAAATATATTCCAAATTTAAATCCTTCAGGAAGGCTTTCATTCTTGAAATCGCTCACTTAAGTATGTACCTATAAGTATACATTGTTCTTCGCACAAATATAAAAATAATAAAATATTACTGAATCGCTTCACAAATGGAATTGCCCTACACAACACAACTTCCGCAACCTACTGCAAGTTTGTGAAGATTTAGGCGGTCATTGGGTCATCATATTCTCTTCTTGAACAACGAATGTTCATTTCAAACAGACGGGATAATTCCATTTATACGACGGGAATACTAGAACCTTGCGAAATTTTATAGTATGGTTGAGAATATAACGCGTATATAATGCTCTATTCGATCGATAAGCTAGAAATCTGTCATTGGACCACGATTTCTAGAAAGATTGATTATTTGATTCGTATCGGAAAGGGTTTCTAAATCATTGAAACATTATATCGTTAATATAGGAAATTCATGTTACTGGTATATGTTACATGTTCGTACGACGTCGTTCTGGATCATTTTTTTCCGTGTCCGTTCAGAGGTGGTACAGCTACTGTTTGGGGAGGCATTTGTTTCAATGGACGTACAGAATTGTTGGTGCTTGATGCTATACCATTAATGCGCAGATTCACATAGAGCAAGTCATTGACAATATTATTCCTTTGTTTTATTCTGCTATTGGGCCAAATTTCTTATTTTTGGACGATAAAGGCGCCACCGCATCGTTCGGGTATTGTCGATGAAGCTCTGGAAATCCATGGTATTCCAAATTTGGCCCTGCCCTCTCGGTCACCAGACCTCAATCCCATTGAACGCGCTGAAGATCAGCTACAAAGAACTTTGGATTCTCATCGACCACCTCCACATACACTTCAAGAACTCAGACGGCTTCTACCGCAACTCTGGATAGAAATTGATCAAGGCTACTGCAACAATCTGATCGAAAGTATGCAAAAGCGTTGTCAGGCTGTGGTTGATGTCCAAGGAGGCCATCTTACTGAACTTTATTCTACTTACTCTTTACTGAACTTTATTTCTTGAATTTTTTGACTGAACTGATTTTGCACTACAAATACTAAAAATAAATTCTCACTTGAAACTGTGAAACTTATAAAGAAATGGACAAAAGAATGAGTTAGATAAGTGAGTAAACATTTACATTTCTCATATTTAAAAAATTGGTGAAAAAAATAGAAACAATTGAAACAGTCTCAAAATGTCTCAACTTCCTTAACTTTTGTGGAGCAGTATATTATATTCCCTTCTTGTATGACCGAAAACTTAAGAAAAAATGGGTTCAAGCCCTGTGGACAGGAGCTTTCTGGCGCTCTAGTTCAAACAGACAAATTATATCTCCGAAAGTATTGGTTTCTCAGAGTTGGGAATTATATCAATGTATTCTTATGATAGAACTGCATCATAAAGGAAATTCAATTCAAATAATAGTTTATTTATCAAGATTAAATGAGCAATCTGAGAATGAGAACTGCACCATGGCAGAAACCAAATTAAAATAGCTGAAATGAATTTGACTCTCTCTTATAGAACAGGATGAAAAGTACGAGTACGAACACAGATCATATAATAAAGCTTAGATAGAATAATTATAGCATTTTGTGAAAACATAGAAGTATGATTCATTATTGAAATTTAGAACTTCATCTTAGCAGAAATTGAATTCAAACATCATAGAAGAATTCAAATTCAACAAGAGTGCCAAAAATTATCAATCCAAAACCAATAGACGAATTCTACCCAACAACGAACTCATTCGAAATATTCATTCCTCAATTCTATGATGAACGATAATATATATCTTTCCTCAAATCTACTCCAATACACCAATATTCCAGTTTTGTTTTTAGTGGAGATATTCTGAACTCAATATTATTAACTTACCATTCCCATCATCATGTGGATTGACCATCGGCATGAAAATATCAACCAACAAAAAGTATGATATTATATGAGGAGTAACTTTTCAAAACGCATTATGTCCAATTTGGGCGAAATTGAGTTTGAAGCGGATTCAGAAATGTTTTCTGTTGCTCTATAGCCCTATGTAAACAAAATCTTCCAAATGGCATTATGTCCCTCTGTAATTCAAATCCAAAGTATGTAAGCCGCATCGCAATGAATTATGTTTACGTTTGCATTTTTAAAAGAAATAAAATATAACCAAAAACATGTTTTATCGATTTGCTCATGTTAATTAGGTTACAGGCCAACACTTACTGTGCAGACTGTTTTCTCTAAATGTATAAAAAATCGCAACAAACAGCATTATTTTCAATTTCAACCACATCAAAACGCATTATATACAATGAGATGAATCAAAACGCATTACGTCCAAACGTTTATTAAATTTTCTGTGTATATCTGATCAATATTGATTTAAATGAGATTAGTTATTACCTTTAGATGTAAATTTCTATCAAACAAACTCGACATACTCAAATTATAAGCCAGGGAGGAAGAAAAAATCGTTTTTCGTTGATTCCCAATAAAATGGTTTTTGGACTTGATGCGTTTTGATAAGTTGCTCCTCATATTATGATTCTCATAATACCATTACTGGAATGAATGACAATGAGACAACGTCAAAGTTGACATTATAACAATTAGAATAGCCACAGAATAATTCTATCATTGAAATTTTGAAGAATCATATCTCCGAAAGTATTAGCTTGTTAGAGTTTAAAATGATATGAATGGATTCTTATGGTAAAGCTGCTTATTGAAAAAAATTTTAATTTGGAATTTGTTCTGTCAAAAAAAAATTTTTTTTTTGTTACTCCGAAACCATCTGTCAGATTTTGCCCAATAACGAACTTAGCCGAGATATTTATCCCCCAAACCTACTCTGAAAATTTCAACTGTCTAGCTCATTCCGTTCGAGAGTTATCGTGCCTACGGCCGGACGGCCGGCCGGCCGGACAGAATGAATTTTGACCACGGATTCTTGATCAGTGAGTCGAACCAAATCGTTTAAGACCATTTTCATCGAAAAGTTCGAAAATTACAGACATTTGGGCAAATTGATAAGCACTCAGTTCCGAGGAACTAGAGCGCCAAAAAGATGTTAAAATATATTCTGTAGCTCGGAAAATATCCGTCAAATATCGATGAAATTTGCAAGGAGCCATCCAAACATTATTTTACAGCCAAATTCTAGATTTAAACTCGAACGGATCTATATACCTACTGTTGGAAAAATTGGGAAAATATTTGTTTTTTCTGTAACACTAAAAGCTTTGGGAGAGTTTAGTACATGGATGGGTTACCGCTCTGGCTATGAATTTCAACAAACGCGCCCAAGCCGACTGACTTCACGTCAGTGATTTCTCAGTTTTTTTAATATTTTCTAGTCATACGATCCTCATAAAATTTTGAATAAGTCTTCGAATCGGTATTTTTCAACTAACTAACGAATTTCAATTCAATCAGATCAGCATTTATCGAGTTATTGGGAAAACAAAATTTCAGATGGCTATAACTCCGAAACCGTCCGACCTATTTTGTCCATTAGCGAACTTAACCAGCGCATTTGGACTCCAAACCTACCTTCCAAATTTCAACGTTTTCGAACGATATTGTGTCCACAGATGGCCGGAAGTGAGTCGAAATTGAAAGTTTGAGAGCATTTTCGTCCAAAAATTCGAAAAATTCAAGACACTGTGCAAGTTGATAGGTTCAGGGGTACAAGCGCGCCAAAGGCCTTTGAAATTGAGCATCGAAATAAAATGTATACACTTCCCCCAAATTTTTCATTCTTTTATAAATGTGTTCCAAATCCTATACCGAATAGAAAATTATTTTCCGGAGTGAAAGTGATTAAATTGAATAAGTTATAAAGTTTCGTGATTCACCAATACAAGAAATGTGGCAATTTTTTGTACATTTCGAAATGCATTAATAAATATTTATTGGCTAGTTAAGTAGGAAATATTGTTGGAAAGTGTGTTCACTTTAATCTCGTTATTCGACGCTTAATTCAAACAGATGATATTAATAGTGAAAGACCATACGTATATCGTCGGTATACCTACACCTATTATTAATTAACTTTAAGTTATATTTGTATATGGATTGTAATCTATATACAATGATAGGGTGAGCCTACTTGGTAATCTATATATACAATGCCTACGCATAGCATGGAAAACGTGTATATTGATTGGCAAATTAACAAGTCTCGAAATGGGTTCGTATAATTATTATACTTATGCATAGATATAGAGTTCACAAATCGAATTAACACCGAGGGTACTCAATTGATTTGCCCAAAAGCAAATCCTTCCTTTGGGGAAGTTGAAAATTCCTTCAAAGCGACTAGCAAGTCGTGCCAGTCGGGGTAAAGGATTAAGGGTAAAAAGGTACAGTTTCAAGCAGTAATTTCGGGACTGTTGTTGCCAGATTGGGAAATTAATACTGTATCAGAAGAATTTCATTTAGAAGCAATTCCAATATTCAAATAAATATTTTTGAGTTATAATGTTTCCGTCATAATGTTATATAAAATTTTTAGACGAGAATGGACATTTCTATGAAAGAAATATTGGTTTTGAAAAAGTAAATAAGAACTTATTACTCTAACGTTTTTTGCCGAAAATCCTCTCAAATTATTAGGTTCACCAAGATAACTTGAACACGGAAGAAGATAGCAACTTGAAATTTTCAGGCTAGGTGGCGGGCCAAATGCGACGGACAAGTTCGTTAATGGGCATAAAATCGGCCCAACGGTTTCCGAGTAATAATCTTGTTTTCAACGAATACAGATCCGTTGGAATTGAAACTTGGCGAGTAGTTGTAGATTATAGACTTAAAGACGTATGTGCAATTTTGTGAGAATCGTATCACTAGAAAATTTTGAAATGTTATTAAAAAAATATTATTTCTGTCACGATAACCTGAAAACAGAGATAGCGACTTGCAATTTTCAGGGTAGGTTGAGGATCTGAATACAACATTCGAGTTCGTTAATAGGCATAATCGGCCAAACAGTTCTGGAGTTATACCTACCTGAAATTTTGTTTTTATTTTCTCCTTAACTCAAAACCTATTAAACCAATTCAATTCAAGCATGGTAATTAGTTGTAGAATGCCGACGGGCAAATTTTTACGAAATTTCGTGAGGATCGTATAACCAGAAAATTTCAATAAAATCTTTGAAAAAATTCTATATCTGAGAAACTATAGGTCTGATATCGCCGAAATTTTGCGGGAGGCTTCAAAACCTAACTTTACAGCGAAGTTCCAAATTTGAACACTATCGGATCATTGTTGAAGATCTGATCAGCATTGAGTGAGTTCAGTAGCTGGATGATGGGTGACAGTTGCCACAATAACTTTCGAACGGAAAGAGATAGCAATTTCCAGGATATCCTGGAATTTTCTTAAATTCTTCCTGGTATTCTGCAACCTCGTTGGTACCCTTGGTACTATCCCTCATCTTTTAGAATTAGAACACATTTAGAGGATTGACCATAAATGACCCACCTATTAACTTTATATTTACACAATCTTTAATGGAAAGTTATTTGATTTCAAAAATTTATACTCCATGTGCTAGTTATCAATTATTTTATATTCTTCAGAACAAAACTCTCAGATCAGGATTTAATTGCTAAAGTAGCGATAATCGATAATAGTATGAATTGGGGAGATTTCATGCTCAAAGGATTGTATTTTTGAAAAAACATAGTTCGCGACTCAACAAAAAAAAATTATATGAACTCATTCTGTATTAGGTAACCATTGGAATCATGTTGATAAGAAAAAATATTATGATACTGAATTAGATGAGTAGATGAAAAGTGAAATACATCAAATATTTATACTACTAATTTTTTTCACAAAAAAAACACAGTTAAAACAATAAAAGTTTCTAGGTCCATATCATTAAACCTCGGCTTTGACTTTATTAACTAAAAACCAATATATTCCAAATAAGAAACTAGGAGGACTCTTGATGTTCTTTCCAGATATATATTCTCTTATTTCTGGTATCGTCATTTCAACAACTTCAATGAACTCATCATCCACCCCACCCCCTTTGGTAAGTTTCATATCATCCTTCACTTCACAGTAATACAAAGTTTGCAGACTACAGCTAGCACCTACACCTGAGGCATACGAGCTGACAAATTCTATTTGATCCAATGCAACAGAATATCCAGTTTCTTCAAGAATTTCCTCTTTTGCTATTTCGTCGATGGGTAAATTCTTATCTACAATTCCAGCACAAAGTTCAATACTCATACCTAAAGCAGCTGGGTATTTAGTGGTGTCAATTTTCGCTGTCCTATCATTGAGGGGAATTTGACTATGGTATACAGCAGGTCGGAACTGTTTTACTAAAATCAAAACATTTCTGGATATATTGTAGATAATTATAGCAACGCTATCGTGTACTTCAACCAGGTCCCATTTCCTCTTAATTCCATTTTCCGTGAACAACATACTAAAAGGCTTCAAGTAGATTGATTCTGCAAGGGGTGCAATTTCAACATCACACAGCTTCGACATTTTTCCACTTTTTTCAGTGTAGGTTATTCAAATGAAATATTCTTCAAGGACCAAATGGTATTTCACAACAAATTGATGTGAGATGTAATTGTAAGTATCCAAGTATTGATTAATATGAAATATGATTAATAGATAACCTTAAACCTGATATGCAATGATCATTGGATCACACGATCACAGAATGCAAATATTTGATAAGATAAGAAGGCCTAATGACACAGGTAACAGGTAACAGAACAGTTATCTACCTATTTCATACGGTAATACCACAGATTCACACAGATTAATCTGTGGTAATACAGTCATGTTTTCTTTCATGATAATACTACCACAGATATTATTATTATTATCATGTTATCTATGGTCATCTCTACCCGTGGCACCAACAAAGAATTTATACGGCGAATGATACGATTGGGTTAACATTGGACTAAACACAATAAAATTTAAACTAAAAACGAAGCCTTCCCTTGGTGTACTGGGTAGCGATTAGCGAAGGCAGGTACAACGTGTTAGGTACAAGCCACAGCAGGTTCGACACCTGCTTATGGTATGGGAGTTATGGGACCATGAGTGGTGAATGATTTAATTTCAACTTTCTTTGAATCTTCACCTTAGTGTTGATCTCAGATTTTATTCTGAATAATATATTTTTTACTTTTCCAGGGAAGATCATTTTGGCAAAATGTCTGTTATTTTCGAATTTCTAGCCAAATCCGTTATTACCAGTTCCAATAATTGTACTTCCAAACGCGAAAAATCTTTAAGAACCCATAGCTAGATTGCAGCGCCATTGTAGTCTACTAAAAATCGATTATTCTAATGCTTTCTGAATTATTGAAGTGGAGGAAATAGAAACAAACAAAAGCGAAGTAAATATACCAATTTATTCATATATCAGTCTTTTAACTTCAGTTTTCGCCAAAGGACGAATATTATCACACAGAGACAATCAAAAACATCCACAAGTACACAACAACAGAATTTTGTTGAATTCAAATAGACCAATTTTGCAGATATTACAAGCTAAAATTTTTTCGTCACTAAACAACTACTAAAAAAAATACTAAACAATAAGTTGACATTTGTAAAAATCCAGTCTAAAAATCAAAACGAATCTTATAGATATTTAATGCTATAAATAAATTTCAAGATATAATATAAAATCTATATGTTAAAATGTGTCACAGAAACTGAATTAAAATATCTGCCAGCAGGTATTTTAAAATTATGTAAGCAAATAGACGTCCAGTATGAGACTTAAAGTCTACTTAGCAATATGAGGTTGAAGTATATCAGGAGAAAATTCAAGGATTTCATCAACAAAATGAATATCATAGTTTTAACGTCCTATTCCGAAAGTATAAAACAACAGAAAGATTTATAAAAAGCTGATATCCTAAGTTAATGATTTTCGATGTCTAGAATGAATATAAAAATAGAAATGGCTTGAAATATTGATTGAATTATCGTATTGAATTCTTCTAAATTGAATAAAAAATCATTTCAAATGCACATTCAAGTATCTCACTGGGCGTTATTACCATAAATATCTAGGATATTATCTCTTCTTTACCCTAAAAGTCAGTACTTTCAAATCACACCAGCTTAAATTAGCCATTGTCATATAGTATTCAAATTTCTCGAAATATATATATGATCGAAAAAGAAATCCTTCAATTAAAAATCATTTTGCTTCTATTTTTATGCCGAAAAACGAAATTTAACTTTAGCAATCCTTGCAGACCGGGAATTTGACTGGAAATTCAATAATTAAAATATTCATTTCTATTCACCTAAAAACGTGAATGCATAATGAAAAGTTAACATATTATTAAAATTAATCAGACAACATATTTTTAAGAAAATCAGGAAATACAAAATGATTTTTCTGAAAGGATTCTCGTTCATTTACCATTTCTTTCATTCCCGAAAGCACTTATTCCAAATGAAAGAACATCTTTTGATGTAAGGTAGCAATTTTTTTTTTCAAGGTCCTAAGGCATGTTCCATCATCTGGAGACACAGTGACTCAAGACTACTCTCAATGTCTAGATTTTTGAGAATTTGTTGCTTTCTTCTAACTTCAATCTCCTCAATGTTTTGAAAACGAACTTGATGGTGTTGACCAGTTTCTTCGTAGTTAATCGATTTCTCACAGTGAACTGTTGTCATCGTCTGTCTGAAAATACAAATATCACGATTGTTAAAAGTGTACATCAGTTTCGCACTCAACCTTTTCAAATGGAATTTAGAACATTATCAAGCTTTGTTCTAGTTATCATGGTAAATGGCCATCCAAAATGAGTATACTCCTTTCACTTTTATAAAGTCTCCCGGTTGGCTTTGAAATTTTGACACATTTCACCTTGTATATTTTGAAAATGTTAGGTTATGCTCATTTTCCTGTCAGATAACTACGCAACGTTGTCCCCTCTACATAGAAGTCGTAGTGATTACGTATTTGTCACAATGTGAATTATAAATAATGAATTTGAGAAGATATTATGTGAATTCAACAATTGCAAACCCCTGGAGAAATAAGCCCTCAGAAGTCATTAAAATATGTTGTTGCACAACTTGAAATATACCAGTTTCAAAATGTAGTAATACTACGAAACCCGACCCGAGTTACTGTTAAACCTTAATAAAATATAGTGATAGGATAGGAAACTAAGTAATTACATTCGGGAGTTCAACATGTCCTATGACAGAATTAAGTTTTCCTATTGCAGATTTCAGTTCTGTATAGCACTTTCTGATACTTTGTCTCTGCTTCTTCAAAACTGCTTTCGGCATTTTCAATTTCAAAGCGAAGAGTTCTTTATTATTCGAAGATAATCATCGGTAATAATATCTTGTCTAAGATGGAACATTATGTTGATTATTGAGAGTAGGAATTGGCAACATCTCAGAGAATTGTTTTGACATTGATATTTCAAGAGTGCCAACCTGCCTTAGTTTTAGTTACAAAAACGAGATAGAACTAAATCATGGCCAACCGGGAGACTTTATAAAAGTGAATGGGGTATAACAATTAGTTAGTTGCCAATTGTCGAATTGATTGTCACTGGAATAGGGTTGCTGACCTCAAAAAATACTACCGTACCAGCATTAACAAAAGATTTCTAGTAAAAAACTTACCTTTCTTGATGCCATGGGTTCATAACAGGAAAATTTGTCAGATGATTTTGCAGAGTAACACTACCGATGGAATGGCGATGACCGGTGTGAGTTGGTGGAACTTGAACATTCGGAAACGATGAACTCTTTGTTGAATATGCAGCCTGATGAGACTTGGCAATTGACGAATTGTTGAGGGGTTGACAGTGGGCAGGCCTGAAGGAATAAATAGAAGATATTTTTAATTTCTGAAGAGGAGATGAACGACTTACGTATCAACCCTACTGTACCAAAAATTTAATGGTTATAATTTGCAGAAAAACCAAATTATTTGTCGACAAAATATAAAATAAAACACTTTATATAACATCAAAACACTTCAGGTTGTGTGTCCTTAGTCCATAGTCTATGTACTGGGCATGTTCTAGGCTGCTGTGGTGTTAATACGTAAGTACCATTCAACCACTCTTAACCATTTCTATTCTAGATGTTTATTGACCTCATGAAACAAAAATTAGATTACTTCAAACTCACTTCTGAAGAATACCATTTAACTGCATAGAGAATGGCAGTTGGCTTGGTCCCTTGGTCAATTGGTTTTGCCACATAGCAAGTCTGTGTTTTTGGTCAGCTGTGAAGGAATCTGAGAGATCCGCTCTTTCACATATTGTGCTGAACAAGGACAAGGTTTCATCGCTAGGTTTTCTTAGCATAAGCAGCTGAGAGAACACTGAAATTAAAACAGAATGATTACAAATTCAGTTATATAAGATAATTATGAATTAATGTTATATAAATCATTGATTAAAAATTCAAAACATTTTAAAAAAGAAACAAACTGATAAACCTTAGGAATCAAACATAAAAATACATGTTATACACATCTCTGAATTCTATATATCGTATACAATGGGTATTTGTCAAAGATCCAACCATAAACATAGAGTAATAGCCTCACAGATTTGGCCACTCTTTAGCAAAATAATTTGCTATAATAAATCTATTTAAATGTAAATTTACCAGATAATATTAAAATTAAATGAAATAACAAAACTTAACTTAAAATTCCCTATGTATGAGCTATAAAATAAATTAAACCATGGTAAACTTACCTTTGCCCATAACTCTAACAAACTTGGAAGGTAAATCCTCTCCTATTGAAACTTGTAGAGGAGTCTGCAATAGATTTTTCAGCTTCTTCAGTGCACTGTTCAAATCCCCTCCATTCATAACTTCGGTTTCTAATTCATTCAACAACGTAGATCTCTCCTTCAGTTTACACAGATTCAAAAGCAACTTATGCCTAGCACCTTTAGTGATTCCTATTCCCTCTAGGGTGGCTTCATCCAAGTTCAACATCTGATTATAAGACAGATTGGTGAAAATCCAACTGTACTTGTGTAACCGAAGACTCTTCAACCAAGACACTATACTCTTCATTACAGGATAGTTCTTGATGCCTTCGATATCTTGAAGTCTAGTTTCAGAACTACTAATCTGAATTGGAGGCACATTTATAACTAATGGTTTATCGTTTGATAATGAATAACTGCGTTGTTTTGGTGAAGGTTGAGTCAAGTTTTCCTGTGAAGACCAAACTGGATTCTGTTGGAAATTATCGAAGGATTTTGTCTGAGCTGGAGTTAAACTATTAGACCTCCTATTTTGTTTCAACGTATTCTGGACTGGTTCTTGGTTAGGACTTATATCATCTTCTCTGGTTCCATTGGTTTGAGACGGAACAAACGTTTCAGGACTAACTTTATTCAACACCTGCTTCAATAGATGTTTAAAATTTTTCTTGTCATTTTTATCAAATGCAGGATGTACAAAAACATAGGACATAAGTTCTACACATTCATTATGAATCTTATATGGTGGAGATATAGATCCTGATAAAACTTTTTTGATGGCGTTCAAATAACAGTAAGCTGTATCTTTGTTTCCAGGTCGGAGAAGAGGCAAATACATTAGAAGAATTGATAAAGCATTCTGAGGATGTTCTGCGAGCATATTTGAAATATAATTTATATCGTTTGCGTTTTTCTCGAGGATTTGTGCTTCAGGTGTATTAACGGCAGCAATACAACCCTCAATGGCATGTTGTAGAAATCTTGCATTGGGAAAAGGCAGCCCTGCCATTAAATAATACAGAGCTATAGTTCTTTCACAGCTATCCCATCTATGGAATTTAAGTCGCATGTCATGTAGTTGCTCGCAGAATTCCGAGAAATCCCTCATTTGAAGGTTTTCCATGTTGAAATACGAAAGAAATGGATAAAACATATATCTGACTTTGAAAACTTGTTTTTATTCGGTGATCTACTTACTTCACGATCTGGATGTTGTTAATTTTATGGGTATAATATTATATCTACAGATCACCCATGATATGATGGCAGATGTATGTGTACTTTATTCATTTGAACAAATTTCTTTATATTTGACGGATCAAGATAGCACTATTTTATTCGATTTTTTATCATGATGACAGTTTTTTTTATTGTTCTTCCTCTTTTTACCTCCTTCCACTACTCATAAACATACAGCCGTCGACATCCGTTGAACGATGACATTGATGACAATGACATTTTGACATTCATCAGTGATTGATTGGTGACAACTGACACTGACAAGACAGTAGATCTATTTTCGAATACAACTTTTGGGTTTCATTTAGGTCTACTGTGTTGTCAGTAGAAGTTGTCTATGATGTAATAGATATGCTGATATGCATGTATAATAAGTAGTGACGAACAGTATTTTCTATATTTAGATAAAGAATTATTAATTTTTCAAGTCATTAATGGGAATAATGGAATTAAATATTTCGAATAATTGATTTAGATTGCTCCATTTCTCTGGCCCTTTCTCACAGAATAGACCTTAGTATATTCTGTGGTCTTTCCAAAAGGATGCAGTGATACCAACACAGGGTCCGAAGGCGTACAAAAATTTTCGATCATACCAACCTATTCTCGAAAAGTTACCCTAGCCTATGATAAATCACAGATTACCAGATAGTGCAATCGACATTTGGCGGGAAGCACGTAGGTTTGACCTTCAGATTTACTACCCATGAAGACGTAGTAAAATGACAGAGAGAAATGAACTGCGTTCTCGCTCTTTAAACAAACTTTAACCTCAACTTCACAAATAATCATATTCCTTTTATTTCTAGCACATACGCCACAAACTGTGGATAAATATTAGACATAGGTAATATATTATTAGAGTACGAAAACTAGGGGTTGGTTTCTCAATTGAGAGTTACGTTTAGATATATTCATGAACGCGTAACTAAGGTTACTCTCAACTAGGGTTGCCAACCATCCTTTATTTCAAAGGACAGTTCTTTATTTTAAAACTATGTCCTTTGTCCTTTTCAAAGGTGTCAAAGGACTGCAAATGCCCTTTGAAATCACCCAAAAATATAAATAATTAATTATTTTCAAAATAATTTCAAAAAGTTCCACACACCTTGATACGCCAACATAAATACTCTATTTTCACGCTATATGTTAATAAAATTTAAAAAAAGATATTACCGGCCCGAAGATCGCTAAATACTTGCATAGCTCGCAAACCATTAGTTAACTGACAATTAAGAAACTGGCCCTACTGGTTAGGATAAATTTCAGATTTCAACCTTCAATTATACCTTCATTATGGGTTTCAATAATAAGAATTAATTCAACGGCAAACTTTGATTTTATTTATATACATTCAATTATTTACATGAAATACAATTGAGGTTAAAATAAATATGAATGAAATATAAACTGGATAAGCAGTGGCGTGGCCAGGGAGGAGGTTTTTCCACATGTTGACTGTAGGTATTACCTTTCAATTTATCAGGTTTCTTCATATTCATACGATTTTTCGAGAGATTCGATAATTGTATAGTAATCTATACTCTAAGATAGTAACTTATGTATTCTTCCAAAATCCTAGTAACCTATGTATCCTGCAAAATCCTCTTGATTCCTTCGAGCTGCGCCATTGATGAATTATGTACGAACAATTAATCTGCACGAAAGATTCTAAAATTTGAGACGTTTTCAATATCTCTAAGAATAGGTTATAATTTAGTTTCAATACCAAGAATAATTAAACAATATTTTCGTACTCGACAACAATTTCGCATTAGACTTAAATATACTCAGCAAACATTATCCAATATGTACCATTAAGTACAGCAAAGAGTAACGGAAAAAATACCCTAGAAAATCGATCAATATATATAGCTTGGTTTCTTGCTCTTTGAGCAGGGGAAATAGTGGGTGCAACTTTAGGTCTTCCACTGAGAAGGAAAGAATTCTCTTTTGTTGTTGGTCCTTCGAGAACGGAATCAATCTTCGGAGTAGGCTGTGGAGGTTTAGGTAGATCTGAATCGCCTAGAACAATGTTGACCAAGCAGTATTCCATCAAAGCCATAAATACAAATCTGCAAACACGAAGCAATTATCACTATTGACAATAAAACAGCAAAGACAATAATATATAAGATAAATATATATATATATATATATATATATATATATATATATATCGCTTCGCATATTGTAGAATACTGACGTAAACTTTGTGCTCCTTGAGTTCCTTTATTTTTCTCGGTACTGTTGTTACTTTAGTGTGTGAGAAGGTAAAGAGTTCAATATCTTTTGATTCATCTTACATTTTCGATCCAATTGGCAGCATTTTGTTACTTCCTTGGGAGATCCTTTTCAGTTGTTTTTCTTTTGTTTTTGTTTACAATCGCTGATTGTCAACGCGCGTGGAGACGATTCTCCCAGCTCAGCGCGCTTAGCTTAACGCCAGGCGTAACCGCCGATTCGTGAACGGTGTGTGTTACGTTGATCCTCGATCCATTTTATCTCACTGCGCGGTGTATGTTAGGGTGATCCCCGATCCATACAATCTCCCATTTCCTTACCCGTGGCCCTCCAACGTCTGTGTAAGACTTTCTTATAGGCCCAAGAAAGTGAAGAGTCCTATTTGTATCCTCCTTTCTCATCTCATACGCAGTTTCCGTCATGGCTCGTTCTTGTTCCGTTTGCGCTAATTCTATCTCGTCCAACCAGAAGCATATTTCATGCGCTAAATGTAGTAATGATTTTCACTTGGGTTGCGTCAATCTAACTGACAGAGAGTTGAACTATTTGAAGGGAACCGCAAATGGGTGGTGCTGTTCTGTTTGTACTACGAACGAGCGAACATTGCGTGGTGGATCGGGGGGTGGACGCCCAATATCTCCGTCTCCATCTCGGCCCTCGCTTCCGCAGGTACCATCTGATGGACCTTTGACTATCCAACATTTTAACATGCTGATGGAGCGAATGGCGGATTTGTCGTCGAGTGTGGGGCGGATTGAGAAACGCCAAAATGACCTGCTCGAACAGCTTTCCGTATGTACCGAGACTTTGTCTCAGCATACCAAGATCCTGTCTGACCATGAGTCTGCCCTGTCCCTCCAACGCTCTCAGATTGAGTCGATCCAGCGTGACCACTTGTTTTTATCAGACAAGATATCTGATATCTCTAAGAGTCTAAATGAGGTCAAACCTGGGTTGCTTTTGTCTGCTGGTCCCCAGTCACTTGTCATCCCTGAGGTCCTTGAGCGTGTTGAAAAATCCCATAATCTTCTGGCCCTCAATGTCCCAGAGGGTGCTGACCGATCTGCTGATGTTTCCATTGCGTCGGCTATAGTTAATTCTATTTCCGAATCGGCTGGTGAAAGCCTGCTTAGCGTCGATCGATTACCATCCAGGGACAGATCACGACCTGCTTGGCTGAGGTTAAGGTTTTCCAATCCTCGCGTCGTCTCTAGCCTGCTGAGGAATAAGTCTCGTCTATCAGGATGTGCAGAATTTCGTGATGTCTTACTTCGGGATGACAAAACGAAGAGTCAGGTGGCTGAACTCGATTCATTGCGGAGGGAGCTCAAGAGAAGACAGTCCAACGGTGAAGAGCACATCACGATAAAGTATGTTAAAGGATCTCCAACCATAGTCCAGACTACTAATACCAACGTATCCTCTGACCTAACAGCTGATTCGGGGGACTCCAGGTGTGGCCAATAATGTATAGTAACGTGCAGTCCCTTTCTTCTAAATTCTCTGAAATTCTAACGTATGTTCAACTACATCAACCGAGCCTTATCTTCTTCACCGAAACGTGGCTTAAGCCATCTATCCCTGATAGTATATTTCATATTCCAAACTATACCCTGTATCGCGATGACAACAAGATAACCGTAGGTCACTGTGGAGTATGTATTTATGTACGGAACACCATTACCGACTGTTTCAAGGTTGAAGCTGCTCACTACGACTGGTCGGGTATTGATAATACTTTTCTGAAAATTCATAACAGCAGATTTTGTCTCTTAACTGGATGCATTTATCGCCCCCGTCCTTGCCAGGGTGATTCAGACTTAGTGGAATTTCTCCAGGATGCTACAGTTCACAACAGAAATATTTTTGTAGCTGGGGACTTTAACTGCCCGGATATCGAGTGGCCCCTCAAAGCTTTACCTCCTTTTGGTTCTCCCTCATATCCCTATGCAGACCTCATCGATAAAACGGCCTACCAACAATTAGTCGATCAGCCTACAAGATTCAGAACTGGACAGGTGCCCTCTTTACTCGATCTCATCTTGGTAACGAACCCCGACCTCGTTTCTAAAATTGACTATCGCCCTCCGTTCGGAAAGTCCGACCATAGCACCTTGTCAACGGAGATACAATTTCGACTCCTGTGTCCAAATTCTACATCCACCAAAGAAATACGAAACGTCGATTACAATAAAGCATCCGAACTACTAGAATCTAAAAACTGGTCTCTAATTTTTGAGGATGAGGGGGATGTTGATGGAATGTGGTGTTCCTTCTTGAAGGTGATTGACGAGGTTGTTACGTCCTGCACGACCACTCGTTTGGTTAGGATCCACACTGCGAGACCTTGGATCGATGGTGGATTCTTGAGGATGGTAAGAAGAAAGAAGGCCCTATGGCAGAGATACCTTAGGACACGATCAACCAGTGATTTTAAGAATCATCGTACTTTTTCGAACCACTTTTCCGTCAAATTAAACCAGGCTAAAATTCAGTACGAGAGGGGACTGGCATCTACTAAGAACAAGAAGAAATTTTTCAAATACCTCAAGTCTTCGATGAGTGGTGGAGTTAGTTTTCCTACTGTTCGCAATCGGTCTGGCCGTCTTTGTGAGGATGCCCTTGAGACGGCCGGGGTGTTTGCTGATGTCTTCTCGTCTGCATTCGTTGAGGAGCCTGATGGCCCTCTTCCGGAGGTTGAATTTCCTCAGATCACTGAAGTGATTTCCGACATCGACGCCAGCGAGGAGATCGTCGGGGAATACCTTCTTCAGCTCAAGGATACTGCTCCTGGTCTGGATGGCCTTTCTTCTAAACTTCTCCGTTGCTGCGCTCATTCCCTTGCTTTGCCCCTGTCTATAATATTCTCATGTTCCCTCAAATATTCTATCCTCCCTAATGACTGGCTTACTGCATCCGTAACACCGGTCTTCAAAAAAGGAGACAAGCTATCACCGCACAATTACAGACCTATTAGTGTCCTGTCTTCGGCTTCAAAGGTCCTTGAAAGAATCGTGTCCGATCATATCACCCGGTTTGCTTTAGCCAGGGACATTATTCCTAAAGAACAACATGGATTCTTATCTGGTCGCTCTACACTTACCAACCTTACTCTATGCATCGATGAATGGACTAAGGCGTGGGACCTGGGGGTGCCCGTGGATGTAGTTTATCTCGATTTTTCCAGAGCTTTTGATAAAGTCCCCCACCGTCGATTGCTTGCCAAGCTCTCTCATCTTGGAGTCAGGGGAAGTGTTCTTGCTTGGATTGGTGCTTATCTATCTAACCGCACTTTTCGAGTTAGGGTCAATCGTTCTTTCTCCGTTCAAGATATGCCTTCAACATCTGGTGTCCCCCAGGGTTCCGTTCTTGGCCCTATTTTATTCTTATTGTTCACTTCTGACCTCCCTAGATTACTCCAATCGGTATCTTCTATGTTTGCAGATGACACTAAAATTTATAACTTTCCACTGACCCACTATGATACCCTGCAACGTGACCTGCACGAAATAAGTGTTTGGTGTGACAAATGGTTGCTCCCTTTGAATGTGGATAAATGCTGTGTACTGCATATCGGTAAAAACAATCCAAGAAGAGAGTACTGCATCAGTGGCATAACACTGGGAAGTGTTTCAGGTCATTGTGACCTGGGTGTGACTATCTCCGAGGATCTACGCTGGTCTGACCATATATCTAACATCACAGCCAAAGCCAGACAATTGACATATGCCATCCAGAAGTCATTTAGCGGATGTGACATCAAAACCCTTAATCTTCTTTACACCAGCTTCATTAGACCATCTTTAGAGTATGCTGGCCCGGTTTGGTGGCCATCCACACGTGCTGATGAACACCGTCTTGAGTCAGTGCAGCGTTGGGTCACTCGTATCCCCTTCGGAATAACTCGTCCGTCTTACGAGGAAAGACTCGATCTTTTTCGACTCCCATCCTTTCTCTCACGACGTGAGAGAGGTGATCTGATATTTTCGTTCCGATCGCTCCGGGGTGACTTCGGTGATCGTATTCAAGACCTATATACCCTGAATACCAACAATTTGAGAGGCCATCAGTTTAAATTATCGAAAGAAAAGTTTAGAACCCCCCAACGCCACAGCTTCCTCACCAACAGGATCTTCGAGACATGGAACCGTTTGCCGAGTGCCGTGATAAGTGCTGGGACCGTCAACGGTTTCAAGAATGCCCTGGATTTTTTCATGTCAAGGTCTACTAATGTGTGAACTTTTTTATGTTATTTCTGTTTGAGTTTATAGGAATTAATTCCTCTACTCTTGTAATTGTATTAATAATAATAATAATAATAAAAATGCTAGTACCTTAATACCTATAAGCGGTATTGCTTATAGGGTCAATTTAAGGCCTCGAAATCTTGTAGTTGGTAATTTCTTATAGGAAGTCATCTATTCAATAACCCCAGTATATTTTGAGGTCATTAATTAGATGTAGTGTAAAAGAAAACGGGCCCTAACTTACATAGTGCATACTGACATAAAAGCGTCCACTGCTTTTAGATATGATACGGGTGGTAAGGCTGCTTGGCTTTTTGCATGTTGTGTAGATAAAGTGAGTAAAGAAGTAACTCCCAAGGTTACTCTAGCTGGTGCAGCTTCTGGTTTTATCCAAAACGATACCCACTGCAATATTAATGTTATTGTCAATGGGTTTCACGAAGCTTCGATAAGCTTTAGTTTCATTTAATTTTGATTTAATTCGGTGGTTGCATAGAAAATGAACTGAGAATGGACGTCATACTAATTTGGTAACTAAGAGCTGACAAAGCTTTATGAAACCCAGCTTTACTATCGCAACACTGGGCTAAAGTATGTCCTTCATTACTAGTTATCTGCGAGCTCAGGGTTTACATGTCACAAATGCAACTCCCCAGTAATATGCATTACAGAGAACGTCTATGGTTAGATGTGTTTTATTGGAACCACAGACGATCTTCGTTTGAACTTTGTGGTTTCGCTTCAACTCAGTGTTGCGATCTTGAAGGCATATAACCAAAAGTAACAAATCTTCCTTAAAAATTTAGAAATAACTTACCGACATAATAACTATAAGACATGTTGGAATGTACGTATGAAATAAATAATATCCTAATCGCCGTTTCAGCTGGAAAACCACCTCCAAACATGTGAAGTTACCTATAATGAGTAGAAGAATAAAAAATTATCAATATTCAAATTTCAGTTTTACCTGTTGAGTATACTTGTGTACAATCAGCTGTGTGATTTTCCACTAGTGCCAACTGTGGCAATTCTATATTTTTATCGACTACTAGGGGAACATCAAGGTCCCATTGAAAAATCATATCAGCTGTCGTGTGAGAAACTGAAAATAATTTAAAGCGACTATAAAATAAGTTGGAAAATCACACTGAAATGAAATATTGGGAAAAAGGATTGAACGTTTGACATGGAGACGTAAAGGGGATAAGTAGCATCACAGTTCACAGCTGAAGAATATTTATTAGCTCAATTTGCGAAAGAGCATGTATCAAGATAACATGCACTCCAAAGATGCATCCATTGTTGGATCAAAAACTATTAGTGCTGTGCGCAAATAGGTGGCGTAAGGCGTAAGCTAACACAGGAGACAATAACGTATTCTACCAACTCGCACAAGCTCTTTAGCTCATTGGAAGACGTAGAAGTGTCAGAATAATCATATTAATATCCTGTATGCGCTTTGTATAAACGAATCATAGATCAATGGTGCCAACGTCGATTGAACGAAATGTTTTTGTAGCGTAAAAGGAGGAATGTTAAGCAGGTTCTTTTGTGGCTAAAACAAAATACTTACGACTTTCCATTTGTAGCTTACATTCTTGTGTATCATGTGGATATATCATGAAATTCATAGCACAGGATAGTCTGAGTGTCAACCTGTAAACAACTTTTGAGTAATATCTAAGGCTTAATTCACGAATCACAAATTGAAAAATTGGATATAACTCAAACGAACATCATATAATATATATCGACAGTTGTATTTGTCAATGTCTACTATTTAATCATGGAAAGGTACACGCTTGAACAACGTTTACAAATAATCCAAATTTATTATGAAAAATCGCGATTTTACTCTAACTTTACGTGCCTTAACTCCAATTTTTGGTCGTTATAATCGTTCGGATAAAAGAAAAATTGAACGTTTAGTGAAGTTTGAAACAAATTCTTCACATCATGATGTAACAGTGTCAGTGAGACAAAGAAATGCAAGAAGTGAAGAGAATATTGCTATCGTACGTGAAAGTGTTCGTGAAGAGCAAAATTTATCGATTTCTCGTCGTTCACAAGAACTAGGAGTCTTTGTGGCGAATTTTACGAAAAGACCTTGGTTTACATCCATACAAAATTGTTTTAATCCAAGAACTCAAACCAGCTGATTTAAAGCATCGTGTATTCAGTAATTGGTGCTTAGAAAAAATAGGAAATGATGTAGATTTTCATAAGAAAATCATTCTCAGCGATGAGTCTCATTTCTGGTTGTCCACCTCGTTCCTGCGATTTAACTCCATTGGACTCCTTTCTTTAGGCTTACATTAAGTTATTGGTTTACAGCAATCATCCAGCAAATTTAGACGATTTAGAGATCAATATTGAACGAGTAATTGCAAACATACGACCTGATTTGTGTGAGAGAGCCATGAAAAATTGGGTTCAACGACTTCATTACTGCCAGTTTTTCCGTGGTGAACATTTAAATGATGTTTTGTTTTATTGTTTCATTTCAACTAATGGTATCCATTGTACTTTATAATGAAATAAAAATTTTAATAATTTTCAAATAAATAATGTGTTTTATTTACAAAACAAAATGGAGCGCTCTGAATTCTTGATTTGATAAATAATTATGAAGATTCAAGTGAATTAATGGAAGACAATGAAGTGTTCAAATTTAAAAATCTCTCATACTTACTTAACCATGTATAAAATCGTCTTATCTCTATAAAGCCACATATAGTGATTCGGTATTGTCATAGTTTGAAATGTGACAGATTTCGCGTTTTTGAAGTATGAGTCAGGTCTCCACATATTCTTCAGCCAGTCTACTTCGAGTAATCTATACTCAGTTGTCATATTTTCCGGGAGACGCAGCCTATGATCCTTCCAGGTTTGTGCGAAAAAAATATCGGCCGCGTATGTCTGAAAAAATATATATGTTAATTCCTTCAAACAAATATTCATTAATATTCATTGAATATTTTGGGTTTGCATTATTCATGAATATCCATGTATAAAGGAATATTCATTATTGGGAATATTAATATCAAATCTATTCAAGACAAGTCATTAATTTATTCAAATATTCGAATAATTCATTCAAGCAAATATTCATGAACGATTATTCGTGAATATTCAACTATTCATTGAATATTTTGGGTTTGCATTATTCATGAATATTCATGTTTTTAGGAATATTCATTATAGGGAAGATTTATATCATATCTATTCATGACTAGTCATGAATTTATTCTAATAATTTAAACAAATATTCCTGAACCATTATTCATGAATATTCATGTTTTTAGGAATATTCATTATTGGGAATATTTATATCATATCTATTCATGAATTTATTCGAATAATTAATTCAAACAAATATTCGTGAACGATTTATTCATGAATATTCAGTTATTCATTCGATTATTCATTAAATATTTTGGGTTTGCATTATTCTGAATATTCATGTATTTATGAATATTCATTATTGAGAATATTCATATCATATCTATTCATGACTAGTCATTAATTTATTCGAATAATTCATTCAAGCAAATATTCATGAATATTAAGCTATTCATTCGATTATTCACTAAATATTTTTGGTTTGCATTATTCATGTATTTTAGGGATTGTATTTAGGAATATTCATTATTGGGAATATTTATATCATATCTCTTCATGACTAGTCATGAATTTATTCGAATATCCAATAATTCATTCAAACAAATATCCATGAACGATTATTCATGAATATTCAACTATTCATTCGATTATTCATTAAATAGTTGGGGTAAGCATTATTCATAAATATTCATGTAATTTAGAAATTTATGACTATTCATGAATAGTTGTCTCCGTAAAAATTATAATAATAATAAAATAAATAATGATTATTGTATCTATATGGATTCATGACTTGTTACGAATAGATGTTTAAATGATCAATTGACTGACTATTCATGAGTAAATACTCCGAATGAATGTCTACTTATGAATGTTTACATAAATGAAGATTTACTAATTCAAAATTGAAATTATCTGACTAATTGAATTTGAATTAATTCCAATTATTTCAATAGAGATTATATATTAACGTCATCCATGCATATCTTGATCAGAAAAAAATTGATTATGCTAGAGGTTCAAATTTTAATCTGGTCCCGATGCCCTGGATCTTCGCTAATCACTAATTCAAAATTTGTATTCACCAAAAAAAGAAATCGCTCGACAAAGACAAACGACATGTGGGCGAAGTGGATTAAAAAGATTCTATAAAATTTGTAAGCAATCTAGACTAGGGCTGAGACTTTTTGACCTTTTTGTATTCGACTATACATTCTTAAATTTATTCGATTATTTTAATAATTCTTTCAAACAAATATTCATGACTTGCCTAGAATATTCATCAACTCATTCGAATAGTACGCCACAGATGGATACAAATTTCACGTTTAAAAAATTGCCTAATTAAACATTTTTGTTCGACTAATAATTTTGAAATTATTACGTCACAAAGAGTTTAAATATTTTTGCCGCCTTTATCACTGTGCTGCAGCTCTGCCGCCACTAATTCATGAACAAACTATTGTTGTAAATTTGAATTTGACCGGTTCGAGATCATTTTTGACTAAAAAGGCTCAAAATACAAATATTTTCAGGATGTGAGAGCAATTATATGTTTTTTATTTAATTTTTTTTTAATTTTAAGATATAAAAAAAATATATTTAGAGATCTTTTTTAAGTTTAAGTACTCACCATTGACCCTTCGTCGATGCTGTCCAGGCCCATAACCGTAACGTGAAAATACACTGTTGTGGGCTTCCCATTTTTTTTCGGAGGTCTCATTTTATCATAGTTATTTGGGTCTTCGGGCATAATATCGTTAATTGTGAGTCCAGTCCTAAAACATCGAATGAGATTTCCTCAATATTTTCGGATAATCATTAAACCTACTGTGGCTCCCCTTCATCCGAATTTTTTTCCTTTCCGATTTCACTTTCCTTATAATCCTTCTCTGAGTAGTAATCAAGCGGGCATGGGCTACAAATAACTACACATAATTTGTTGTATTTCAGCGGTCACTAAATTGTAACAGAGAATCCATGATAGCATACTTCTTCCCCCAAGTCACATACATATTATCATTAAGATGTTCTAACTTATTTTATTTCCTCAAACTCCAAGTATTTCAAAAAGGGCCAAAATATAATTTTTTTCAGAAGCATTTATTCTTATGATTAATGTTATTTCGGTAGAAAATGATTGATATATCTATCGTCATTATTGAAGCACCTAAACCTAACCTAACCAAATATTAAGTACCTTCTCAGATATCTACGCAAACTCATTTAAATATATTCTTTCCGAAAAACGTCATTCACTGTGTTGCGAATATACAGTGTAGAAAAGCCAAATGGAATAAATTCATTATCTTGGTTAATATACATATTTATGGAAAATTCCAAAACACGTCAAATTTAAATTTTTAATTGTCATCCTTCTTCGTAAAAGTGCGGACCCTACCTTCAACCCCTTTCATTCTCTATTCAGAAATGTTATCAATTTCATGTTTATTGCAAAAATCAAATTAGAAAAAAAATAAAATTAAGTTATTAGCCAAATTTGGTAAATATCAAAAACTAAAATGGAATACAAATTGTAGCAAAAAAATTATGATTGTTAATGAAGTAGATGTTCAAAGTGTTCACCGCGAACGCCTCGGGCAACATGCTAACCTCGAATAAGAATTTCTTTCAACATTCCGAGCGTTATTCTATCTTTTAGGTAATTCAAATCAATGAGTTTCGTACACAATGCTTTTCACATATTCCCATAAAAAGAAATCTAATGGGTTAAGATCAAGGGATCGCGCTGGCCATTCGATCATTCCTCGCTCCTATCCACCGATTTGGAAATATTGCGTCGAGGAACCGCCGGACATTAATGTGGTGGTGCTCCATCCTGTTCGAACAATATCGTATTCCATGGAACTTGAGGACTCCTTGATCAGGATATAGATTTGCCAAAGTTGGAACGACATAGTTTTGAAGAAGTGCTAAATAATTATGTCCATTCAAATTGCCTCAATGAAAAAGGGGCCCATGAAATGGTTGCGAACATTTCCTGCCGAAACATTAACCTTTTGAAGGAATCGCGTGTTGCTCTCTCATTAAGTGAGGAGTAGCGGCAGTAGCGGCAATTTTGACGATTAGCATGGCCGTTGAGAGAAAAAGTAAACTCATCAGTAAACAAAATGCCTACTAATTGGATAATATTGTTATCCAACATGTCCATCATTTGTTCACAAAAATAAGTTCTCCCATCAAAATTCTTTTCCAAGAGCTCCTGGGTAGGTATCATTTTGTATCGATGCATTTTATTTTGTTTTAATATGTTTAGAAGCGATATATGGCCGATATTGAATGTTGTGGAGGCATCTCCACTCGATTTACGTGGATTTTCTTCGTCAAGCAGTCAAGCATTACATCTGATGACACATCATCACACAATGTGTTAGCAGCTGCTTTTTTAATCTGCCTTACATGCCCAAACTCGCGAAACTGCTTCTCTATTTTACTTCTTGTTATAGCGGCAAATTCAGAAATTTCTCTCTAAATAAGTGAACCATTATTGAAAGGTTTCTTTTCTTGGTTTTCTCTCCCAAACTCTATCTATGAAATAAAAAAAAATTGAGACAACAGAAATAAAAAATAGCAGAACATGTATTTAAAATCCAAGGAGATCACATGATGGA
The DNA here is from genome assembly GCA_937662695.2 of Halyzia sedecimguttata. Classification (NCBI taxonomy): domain Eukaryota; kingdom Metazoa; phylum Arthropoda; class Insecta; order Coleoptera; family Coccinellidae; genus Halyzia; species Halyzia sedecimguttata. The sequence goes on along the minus strand of OW569415.2, from coordinate 80,231,183 downwards.
TTGGAGTAATAGAAAGATTCTGATGACAGAACCTGATTATATTAAAAGGAAACTCGAGGAGTCAACTTGTATTTTGTTGAACAGAGAATGCAATTTTGCAAATTGCTCAATTGGTATTGACCATATTTGGCTGAATTTATTAAAAAAAGAGTTAGAATTTGGAGCTTTCTATACAAAGTAAAACTATATTATTTTCAAATACCTACTGTCAATGTGACAATTCTCGAATTTCAGAATAACTATCAACAAAATAATTCTGAAGATTTTCGTTAAGTGTCTGATATAAGTAGACTCCGAAACGTTACGATATAGTTGTTTCTTCGTTGATGTTGTTTCGTTGTGGTTTTTTAGGCAACATTATTCGATTGATTGCTTCTGACAAATATCTTGATGTGTTTCTTACGCAGAAGCAAATAACAAAATAATATTTTTTTTATTCTATAGATATTTTTCAGAGTTTGGGAGAGAAAACTTAGAAAAGAAACCTTTTAATAAAGAGTATACCTCTCACAGTATCCTTTAATGATTACTTAAGTGAACCTTTATTCAAAATTGAAATTCAAACACAACTTTACAATTTATAAACTACAACTTACAGCACAAACTCATTTGAGAGGTCGTTCTAAAGAAACTAACATGACGGGTTTCGGGATCTTCCATAAATATGTATACAGTAACCAGGTATTCGTTAAGTAATAATAGTAAGTATACAAACCTTCTTCAAACCTAAATAAATTGAAAATTTCGAAATAAATAAAATGGTAAAAAAATTTAAATCATGTTTTTAGAAGAAATATAAATTTCCTCTTCAAACATGCCAGAAATTTTATCCGAATATTGAAGAATTATATCGAAAAGTTGTTCATTAATCTCAACATATTTCAATGTTTGTACTTACACAAACTCGAATTCAGAATAGTCGATTATTCGAATTCAATTCCGAGCACGAGAAAAAGGCAGAGAGTTTAACCTTGAAAACAATATATCATTAAAAATCGTTCCATGCAGTCAAAGTCAAAGAAAACGAGAGTTACTTCCGTAAATGATGCCTCCACCTTCCTTTATGCCTTGCTAGAAAGGGTTTCAAAAGGAGTTCAAACCTATCACAATTATCAGATATTTTGCGTCCCATTTCTTCAGAAGATATCCCAAATTACAGAGCCTGCATAGTTCTACAGACCGCTGTCGATCGTGCATTATTACTGTGGAAAATTCTCCCACTACGAAGGACTCGATTGGAGAAAAATATACAGAATACTTCAATAAAAGTAAAGAAGGTGCGCCAAAAATAAAGGAGAGAACGTTAGTATTGAAGTGTGAAGTGTGGTGAGTTAAATTAATTTCTAATCGTAGATAGGAGTTTTTCTCGCTCATTAGCTGTTAATCTGGATATTTCCATTGAATCCGGATTAACAATCGTGCAAAAATATAATGAATTTATCATCTGAAATATCGAAGAAATATAATATTCATGAGAAATTTAGTGTGAAGTTTACAGAATCCATTTTTTCTGATTTGGAAAAAAAATATCAAAATGAACTTTTTCGGGCCTCTCAAAAATCTCAGTTGAACCCCACACTATCCAAAAAATTATAACGACATTTCATTCATGCCCACCAGTTCACAAAAGAAGTGGATTACAAAGATCAAAGAAAATAATTGGGTGTACTTTTTTACAGTAATTTCGCATTCGTTTTTGAGAACAATTACGTACACATAATGTACCTAGAGCATATGCAAAATGAAGTAACAATTTAATGTTCGTTCAAGATTTCACTGTCCTCAGGTTAATTTCAAATTGCACTCTCATAAAGGTTTTTTCGTCACTTTTATGATGGCATTTCCGATGCAAGAATTCCCAAATGATATATTAAACTTACTGAGGTCGCATTTCTCATATTGTTCGACAAACATTATGAGTTTTCGTTATTCTATTCATATTATTATAAATATCAGATATCATAATCTAGATGCATAGCTTACGTTGAGTGTATCTAATATTCACTGCCCAATTAATTAAAGCTAATTAAATCATTGTTTAGTGTCATCTACACTATGTACAAAATGGCGAAGGTGCCAGTATATCGCCATAATTTAAGATTTATAAGCAATAGAGAGAAAATATTGAAACTAAAATGTATGTGTTCTCAAAATTATTGTATTTTCTTCGGTTTTAGACACGTGATGTATCTTATTTGTCAACCCACAAAAATTACATGAGCGTCACGTTAATATAAAGTTTAAAAAAATTCAAGATTTGAAATATATTATGAGGAAACAATAAACTTGCAGCCCAATTATCAGAACGCTTTTGCAAATTACCTTCGGAAAACCATGAATTATTTTAAAGGATAAAATGATTGTACTTTTAATGTGCAAAATATGGTGCGTTTCTGAAAAACATCAGTTCTTTTGAATTCAGACCTATAAATTTTTTTATTTTTGATTTCCGAATGTTTGTACCCATTTACACATTGTCACATATCTCATATTATTCGACAAACATTCTATGTTTCTATTAATGTAATCATATTATTCTGAGTATCAGATATCATGATCTGTGTGCAAATTTAGATTTTTGATAATGATTCCGAAATAATTAATCTTTGAAATGTATGATAAAAATATGAAATATTCACTACGTAAGTTTAAAAGAGAACATAATAAAATAACGATTACAAAACAGGTTTATTTCACGTCTTCTCAAGCTGAAAAGTTTTCGAACAATATTTTTTCCAGAATTTTCATAATAGTATAGTGAGTAAGTAAGTATGATTTATGTATTATTCGAATTCGATTTTCAAAAAATTGTGAAGGAAATAGTTCCATCTAAATTTTGAAACATATTCCTACAGTGTATGAACCAAATTGTGTTCTATTTTATTTTCTTGAGTAAAACCTTAGAATTACTTATTTTTTATTAGACATAAGGTACAAGATGGCATTGTACCTTGGACCATTTATCGTTTATTTAAGTTGCACCATTAAAATATTCAAACTCAAAAAATTTCGTATTATTCTCCAAATAGATATAGAACTATCTGCTCAGCTATCAATCGATTAGCGACCCAAGGTACAAAAGTCTCCCTTACTTCAACTGAAAATCTGTGGCAAACAATAATTCCACTTTGAGCTGAAATAAGTTTTTCGCTTCTTAACTTCTTATGTTTATTATTCATCACATAAAATTGTAAGTAGAAGGCACAGCTTACGTTGAGTGCATCTGATATTCACTGTCCAATGAATTAATTAGTGCCAGTACAATAATATACAATTCAATACAATATAAAGGGTTTTCCAATAAGAGGTGCTATTTTGAATAGCCCGCTATTTTGGTAGATGTCACTTTAGAAGCTGTTATTTTTTGACATTTGACAAGTAGAAACTACGCCATTAAAAAAAACGAAACACGCTTCAAGATCGCATTGAAATTATTAAAATTAATGGTGAAAATTTGGCAGAGACGGTTCGTAAAACTCGAACATTTTTGGGTCGTCGAGAAGCACCTTGTCGGACCGCAATTAAGAAATTGGTGGAAAAATTCGAGCTGTTGGGACAAGTTATTTACGTGAAGAATAAAACCCGTGCACGTCGCTCAAGAACAGCCGAGAATATTGCTGCTGTAGCCGAAAGTGTTGAAGAAAACCCAGGTTCGTCCTTTCCTCGTCGTTCTTTGGAATTAGGCATTCCACAAACGTCATTACACCATATTTTGCAGAAAGATTTGGGTCTTAAGGCTTATAAAGTTCAGTTTCCACAAGAACTCAAGCCGGCCGATCATCAACAACGTCGTGTCTTTGCTGATTGGGTCGTTGAAATGCATGAAAATGATCCGGAATTCCATCGCAAAATCATCTTGAGTGATGAGGCCCATTTCCACCTCAGTGGCTTCGTCAACAAGCAAAATTATCGCATCTGGGGCTCGGAAAACCCAAGAGTTATTGTTGAAAAGCCTCTCTATCTTCAACGTGTGACTGTTTGGTGTGGTTTATGGTCCGGCGGAGTCATTGGACCTTATTTTTCCGAAAATGAGGCTGGAGCAACAGTTACGGTGAATGGATTGCACTATCGAGAGATGATTAATGATTTTTTATGGCCGGAAGTAGATGGTATCGATCTGGACAACGTTCATTCAAGACCTCAAAGATGGAATTCGTGAGGCTATCGAGGACATAGGGCAGCCACTTTGCGATTTGGTTATGGAAAATTTCATTAAAAGGATATGGTTCTGTAAGCGTGGTCGTGGTGGTCATTTGCCTGATGTTATTTTCCACTATTAACGGCATAGCTTCTTCTTTATAATGAAATAAACATTCGATCATTTATATTGAAAATGGCATTTTTCTTTTAACATCAAAATAACACCTCTTATTGGAAAACCCTTTACAATACGAGGTGCAAAATGGCGAATGCGTCGATATGTCGTCCTAAGCAATAAAGAGGAAACATTGAAACTTAAATGTATGTGTTCTCAAATTTATGGTATTTTCATCGGTTTATGATACTTAATGTATCTGAATTATTTGTCGACCCACATACATGCACGAGTTTCAAGTTAATATAAAGCGTTAAATAATACGATTTTCCCCAGCACATTCGCGCAAAAACTCAAGATTTGAAATATATTATGAGGAAAGAATAAACTTTAGTTAAAGCATGTCCCAATTATCAGAACGCTTTTGTAAAGTACATTCAGAATACCATTAATTATTTCAAAGGATAAAATGACTGCACTTTTAATAGGTATGCAAAATATGGTGAACTTCGGAAAAACTGATTTCATTTTAATTCAGACCTACAATTGTTTAATTTTTGATTTCCGAATGTTTGAACCCATTTACGAATTGTTGCATTTCTCATATTATTCGACAAATATTCTGAGTTTCTGTTAATCTATTTATATCATTCTGAATATCAGATTTCATGATCTATATGCAAATTATGATTTTTGGATAATGATTCCGAAATAATTAATCTTTGAAATGTAGGATAAAAATATGAAATATTCACTAAGTACTTAAGTTTCAAAGTGAACAGAATGAAATAACGATTAAAAAACAGATATATTTCACGACTTCTCAAGCTAAAAAGTTTTCGAAAAATATTTTTTCCAAAATTGTCATGAAAGGATAAGGAATGATTTTTGTATCTATTTTTCGCTTCTTAATTTCTGATGTTTTTTTTTTATCAAATAAATGTCATAAAATTGTAAGTTTGTGAGTAGATAGCACACCTTAGGTACGTTGAGTGCATCTGGCATTCACTGCACACTTAATTAAAGCTAACTAATTCATTGTTTAGTAAGAACCACACGAGGTACAAAGTGGCGAAGGCGTAGGTGTATCCTCATAATTTAAGCAATATACAGGGTGAGTCTTTGACCACTGCATTAATTTTAACCAAAGATTCCTCTCATCAAATGAAACACTTTTTTCATTTACCATTTTTCCAGATTCGGCTCAGGTAAAGAGTTACAAGCGTTTAAAGATTTCACAATGTGCTAATACACTCCCCCATATAAAATATCTATGACATTGTTGGCGGACGAGAATAAGGCATGGTAACGTGGTTTACAGCTTGATTCAGGATTCCAACGCTCAGGGACGGATCCACAAAAGTAGTGAAATTTCTGGAGTTTTCCATTTTAAAACATTCAATGAAGAATATCTCGAAAACGGTGCGTTTCAGGAGAAATGATGCAGAATAACATAATGTTCTAAAACGATGGAATATTCTTGAAATGACTCAAGAAAAACTTTATATGCTTTCTTTATGCTAATTTCGTTTAGTTTTATGAATCCACGAGTCCATAACTAGAAAACCAATAGAAGTAGAAAATAACTAATATTTGGAAAATATGTATCATAGTTATAGGAAACTTTACGCCAACATTCATTTTACTCGAAAAAAGGATGTCAAAGCTATACAAAATAAAAACTGATTTTTTTTCAAAATTTCAACAGCCTGTAACTTTTTACCTGAGCCGAATCTGGAAAAATGGTAATTGAAAAAAGTGTTTCATTTGATGAGAGGAATCTTTGGTTCAAATTAATGCAGTGGTCAAAAAACTCACCCTGTATAAGAAACACTGAAACTACGATGTATGTGTTCTCGAAATTATGGTATTTTCATCGGTTTTAGATACGTGTCATCGGTTTTAGATATTTGTCAACCCACATACATTCATTAGTTTCAAGTTAATATAAAGCATGCAAAAATTCAAGATTTGCAATATATTATGAGGAAAAATTAAACTTTAATCACAGCGTTTCCCAATTATCAGAATGCTTATGTAAATTATATTCGCATAACCATGAATTATTTTGAAGGATAAAATTACTGCCCTTTTAATATGCCAAATATGGTGCGTTTCAGAAAAACATCAGTTCATTTGAAATCAGACCTACTTACAATTTTTTAATTTTTGAGTTCCAAATGTTTGTATCTACCCAAAAAGTAGAGTAGGTAATCAAAAATTTGTTTTTGTGAATTAGTTATAAAAGAATAAACTCTATCGTCATAATGAATATATTGAGTATTTCGTAAAACTAATAATTGTATACTTGGTGTAACTTTTCCACTTTCGACTAAGCTCCGCAATTATTTTCTCAAATAGATAAAAACTTTTTGTGTATTCAAAATTTGTTTGCATCACTTACAGATGAGCTTTTGAAGAACATATGGAATAATTAAAATTTGATGGTTGTCGGCTAAGAGTATAATAGTTGATGAATATTCGGTAAGGACAATAATAGAATGGATTTTCAAGGTCTATTTCAGACATTACTCAACTTAAAATTTAGTTATCAACATACAAAATTAAAAAACAATGTTTAAAATATCTGAAACTCGCAAAATGCACGATAAACTTACGGATTGTCTCCCAAACACGAATTGAACACAGTAAGGAATAGGTATATCAGGCAATTATTCCACAATACCATTGTTGTCAATAAAAACGAATACCAGGACCCTCTTGGTTTTTATCAACATCAATTACTTCAACTTTTGCATTCTGAATTTCAGTCGGAACTGAAGAGAACAAAAAGTGGAGGGAATTATAAGGACCAGGCGCATATTTACCGGTTTTTAATCCTTGCGCATGACCCAGACGATATAAGGCCACCAAGAAAGGTTTGTTTGAAATGTCCTTTTTGTGCGTTCGTACCACGATTTTGAAGATTTTCAGTCGATAGTGATGTCAAACGATTAAATTCCACTGATTATTCCACTTCACCCGTTCGATATTTATTGCGCGTATCTTCTGGGGAACATCGCGTTATCATTTTGCCCAAATGTCTGTAACTTTCGAATTTTTTGACGAAAATGGTCTCAAACGATTTGGTTCGACTCTCCAATGAAGAATTCGATGTCAAATTTGATTCTGTCCGGCCGTTGCCACGATAACTTGAGAACGGAAAGAGCTAGCGACTTGAAATTTTCAGGGTAGGTGGCGCATCCCAATACAACGGACAAGTTCGTTAATGGGCATAATCAGCCCAATGGTTTCCGAGTAATAATTTTGTTTTCAACCAATATAAATCCGATCGAATTGAAACTTGGTGAATAGTTGTAGAATATAAACCTAAGCACGTTTGTGAAATTTTGTGAGAATCGTATCGCTAGAAAATTATTAAAAAATTATTAAAAAATATTTTTGTGGTTACGATAACCTAAGAACGGAAAGACATAGCGGCTTGAAGTTTTCAGGTTAGGTTGTGCATCTGAATGCGACATTTGAGTTCGTTTATAAGCATAACTGGCCTAACGGTTTTAGAGTTATAGCCATCTGAAATTTGGTTGTTTTTTGTACCTCATTAACTCGAAAAATACAAAACCGATTGAATTCCAACATGGTTATTATAGTTGTAGAATGCCAACGCAAAAATTCATGAAAATTTCGTGAGGATAGTATTTGTAGAAAATTTTTAAGAAATCATTGAAAATTGAAAAAAAAATTCTATATATCAGTAACTATTCGTCTGAAATTGCTGAAATTTTGCAAGAGCCTTTAGAACCTAACTATATTGCCAAGTTTCAAGTTTTAACACGATTGGTTGAATATTGGAGGAGATTCGAGCAGCCTTGTGCCAGTTCAGTAGATGGGTGAGCGTTGCCTCGATAACTTTCGAACTAAAAGAAATAGGTAGTTGCAATTTTCAGGGTAGGTTGCGTATCCGAATGGGAGAGTTAAGTTCGATTTTGGGCATAATCGGTCTAACGATTCCGAGTTATAGCCACCTTGAATATTTTTTCCTCGATAACTCAAAAAATAAAGATTCGATCGAATTGAAGCTTGGTAACTAGTAGTAGAAAATCAACATAAAGACTTGTTTGAAATTTAGTAAGAACCGTACCCCTAGAAAATTAAAAAAAAATTACGAAAAAAAAGCACTGACGTGAAGTCAGGAGCTTTTGCACGTATGTTCTATTGTCCATTCTCCTGCATTGGACACCCTTTATCGAATTTACCATGGTAAATCATGTTGTCCATGGTAAATTCGAATTAAGTGTCCATTGTCCAATGCAGGAAAATGGACAACATAATTTACCATGGTAAATTCGATATAGGGCATTCCAATGCAGGAGAATGGACAATTGAACATACGCGCAAAAGCTCCTGACTTCACGTCAGTGCTTGAACCAATTTTTTTATTTTTACACTTTGGGATACAAACAGAGAAAACCCAAACAGAATCCACAAATTAATATCGACACATCACAATCATAATAATTTTGTTGAATAGGAAATAGTACTTGTTAAACACTATATAGATAACCAAAAAAAGACACTAGTTGAATATAAAAAAAATGACACCCTAAACAGCCATATGAGGAAAAAAACAAAATTAAGTATTCAATAATAATAACCTTGCCCTGTACTTGATGTGCCGAAAGCTCGAATCAAAAACATCATTTTGCGCGTATTTTCTGGAGGAACATCGCGTTATCATTTTGCCCAATAGTCTGTAATTTTCGAATTTTTCGTCGATAATTGTATCAAAAGATTGGGTTCGACTCCCTGATGAAGAATTTGGGGTCAAATTTGATTTTGTCCGACCGGCCGGCCGTTGTCACAATAACTTGAGAACGGAAAGAGCTAGCGACTTGAAATGTTCAGGGTAGGTGGCGCATCCCAATGCGGCGGACAAGTTCGTTAATGGGCATAATCGGCCCAATGGTTTCGGAGTAATAATTCTGTTTTCAACCAATATGAATCCGATCAAATTGAAACTTGATAAATAGTTGTAGAATATAAACCTAAGCACGTTTGTGAAATTTTGTGAGAATCGTATCACTAGAAAATTAAAAAAAAAATTATTAAAAAATATTTTTTGTGTCACGATAACGGAAAGGGATAGCAACTTGAAATTTTCAGCTTAGGTTGTGTATCTGAATGCAACATTTGAGTTTGTTTATAAGCATAATCGGCCGAACGGTTTTGGAGTTATACCCATCTGAAATTAAGTTATTATTTCCTCAATAACTCGAAAAATACAAAACTGATCCAATTTAAATATGGTTATTAGTTGCAGAATGCTAACGCAAAAATTCTTGCTAAATTTTGTGTGGATCGTAACACTAATCTCTACTACCAAGTTCCTAGTTTGAACACAATCGGATCTATATTGTTGGAGATCTGGGCAGCCTTGTGTGAGTTCAGTATCGGGATGGGTGACCGTTGCCTCGATAGCTCCCGAACGAAAGGAGATAGAGACTTGCAATTTTCAGGGTAGGTTGAGCATCTAAATGGGAGAGTTAGGTTCGCTGTTGGCTATAATCGGCCCAACGGTTTCGGAGTTATACCCATCTGGAATATTATTTCCTTGATAACTCAAAAAATATAGACCCGATTGAATTGAAGCTTGCTAACTAGTTGTAGAATATCCACATAAAGACGTGTGTGAAATTTTGTGAGAACCGTACCCCTAGAAAATTAAAAAAAAATAAATTGGTTCAAGCACTGACGTGAAGTCAGGAGCATTTGCGCGTATGTTCTATTGTCCGTTCTCCTGTATTGGACACTCTCTTAATCGAAGTTACCATGTTAAATTCGCCATCTTTACTAAAAATTACACTTTAAAGTTAAGAAAGAGGTAAAACTAGAAGAAAGCAAAACAATTTTTTTTTTAAATATTAAGGGGGTCAGGGCTAAATAAATTAGGGCTGAGTGAGTGGCAGATGACCCCAACTATTCACCATTTTCGTATGTTCAACGTTCTGCCAAACACCCTGTATATTATAATGGTGAATAATGGCATTCATAATTCACCAATGAAAATATATTCTGTAGTAGCCGATTACCATGTTACCATGGTAACAATCCACATGAAATGATATCTATGTCGAATATTATGTCGGGATACATTGGATTCCAACAATTCGAACCTATTTGTAAGGAATAATTTATCGTCGTGGATAAAGAGTATTCAATTCGCTTCTTATGCTGTTATTATTCACTCCGGTTATTTACGGCTCTGGCTCGCTTCTTAAACTTCACCCTCGTGAATAATGACAGTCATAATACGCTCATTGAAAACTATTCTATTATATACTCTAGTTGTGATCGTTGATATCACCATAGTCCCCTTATTGGCAACGTAGTACATCCAAGAAAACAATCAATTGTCATGCTAATTACTCATTATTTGTTCAAGTTTCATTTCATCAATTAATTTTTTAAATATTGATAAGATTGAAATTGTACCGGTCAATTGAGTTATTCTGTCATAATTATTCAATTGGATGTATACAGGGCGAGCCTTTGAGTAGCACATTAATTTCAACCATAATTATAAAATCTGATAAAAATTCACGAAATTTAACTGCTTTTATGAATCTGGCCCTGAACTAGAATCACAGATAATCGTGGTAGAATCCTCAAATAAAGGCATATGCCATCATTATTCAAACAACTGAATTGAATTGCAGATCAGTTATCTTTTGGGAAATAGATGAGTAGGCTCACCATGATCTGTATTAATCTATGAATTTTTCTATTTTTATCCCCAATAGTGAATATAAAACTTTAAAATTATCTATCATCCATATCACCAATACAATGTCTTCGAATATCTGAAATTCTGAATAATCATCGCTTGGATTGGTCACATCTGGTTTTGAAAAAAACCTCCTGGCCTTATGAGCAACGATATTTTCCTTTTTAAATTCAAATATTGAAGAAATTTCTGAGAGTGAATATCTTTGAGAATTAGCGGAGGTGTATCTTCTTCAAGAGGAATCCATATTCGAGAAAGAAATGCCCATCGATATTTTAAATTTTGTAAACAAATTCAATATCTACAAATCACAACAATGGGATACAGGGTTTTTTGCTGAGGTTTTTCCCAGAGCTCTTGTATCATTCGGCGAGTTGTATGGTAACTCGTTACAGTAACCTCTGCTAACACTCTTAAAACTCTCAATAAAAAAAAATATACATAATTTATTGATTGATATCATCGATACCCCAATCTCGTTAATCGGCTTGTTAAATTTGACAGAAAAATTGGTTAGTTTGGAATTAAAAGTAAAACTGCCGCAAATATAATATGTCTATATTCTATGCTATCGATAAGTTCGGACTTAGACTGATAGAGCTGTTTATAATGAGGTTGTTATTATATGATATTGTAGGAATTATTATATTTTTACTCTTGTAAATAGTAGGCGTAAGATTAGTTTTACTGCTGCAGATGAAGTTGAACGACGTTCCAACAGATATTTTAGACGCCTTTCTGGATTATATCCCTGTCTGAAAAAATCCTAAATCTTGGAAACTGCCGTCGTGGGCGACCAGTTCTTAGAAGTTGATAACGTTCCCGATATCATTCCCATGGAACCCGATTGGTTCCAGCGAAGTATCGCAAGGTAGAGGATCTACCAATCAGCGTTGACCACTACCGTGGTAGTACATCCCTTAGAACATGGAGGGGGTTAAGAAGGTACTGGAGGTTGATCAAGGGTAGAAGACAGAAGGTCGAAGGGTGCAGCCGAGCACCACGGACGTGAGAATTGTGAGGAAGTTGAATTCCTGCTTAGACGAAGAAATTCATTTGACGTTCTAGTGTTGTAAAATCCTATTGGATGGTAGAGACTTATAACGCATAATTATAGAGTATCGAGACTGTAAGGAACCTCAGTAATCTACGGTATTTGATGTGACGGTGATACGGTGAAGTTGAAGTTTGTAGAAGTTGTGTAAATAAACCTGTACATATACTAACTGACGAAGAAACTGGGAAACCCAGAAGAAGCTGTTTAAATTTCAAATTTTGTTTGGTAAAACATAGATAGTATTGCAAGGAGTAAATGATTGAAATTTGGAGAAAAAATTCGTGAAGGTTTTTTCATGTAAACATTTCTTGTTACTTACATATTGCAGTCGTTTTTCGCAATTTTTTAAATTCTACAACAAACTATCTGTTCGAGAAGATCCAAAGTCCATGTTTAGTTGTTGTTAAAATGCCTAGAGCACGTGTACGCGGAATTTATCGTCAGCTAAGTGAATTTTAAAGAAGTCGAATTATTGGTCTACGGGAGGCGGGTTGTCATTTCGAAAAATCGCTAATCGTACGAATAGAAATCCAACTACTGTTATGAGATGTGTTCAAGCGTGGTTTGATAATGCCCAAAATCGAAGAAGAGTAGGCACCGCACGTCGAACGGGCTCAAATGAAGGTCAAGATCGATGGCTAAGACTTATGGCTATTAGAGACCGATTTGCGACAACTCGATCTTTGGCTGATGAGTGGTTAGGACAACAAGGCAATCTTGTAACTGTCCGAACGGTTCACCACCGGATAAGGTATTTTGGACCGCAGTATTATCGACCCCATCTTGTGTTACCTCTGACGGTTGAGCATCGCCGGCAATGATTACAGTGGTGCAGATAAGGGGGCGTCCATAAATTACGTGAGGTGTTTTTTTAAAATTTCTGTGGAATGGCATCAGGTCGTCTTTTCTGATGAATCTCGATTCTCCTTGGGTGCACATGATGGCCGAAGAAGGGTTATACGACCTCAGTTTGATATTGAGTGTCATGTACACCGGAAAGTAGGCGTTATGGTATAGGGTGCTATTGCACATGCAAGAGGTCACCTTTAGTCTTTATTCGAGGTAACATGACAGCGCTGCGTTATCTTCAAGAAATAGTGGAGCCATATCTTCTCCCTTACCTTCGAGAATCCAATATTTCAGCTCGACCTCATGTTGCCAGAGTTAGTTTAAACTTTTTTGAAGCGATGTGAATATTTTGCCATGGCCGCCCAGATCCCTCGATTTTTCGCCCATAGAGCATGTTTCGGGCTTGGAAATTTACCCCAGCCCCCACGGACTATGACGGCTCTGAGACATGAACTAGAGATAGCTGGGGATAGTATCCTTCAAGAGGAAATAGACCATCTTATTGCATCAATGCCTAGACGTGTTGGGGAGTGTATAGATAATCGCGATGGACAAACATATTATTAACAAATTCATTAAAAAAAAATGTAAACCCTTCGTTTTTTTTTCTTCAAATTTCAATCATTTACTTCTTGCTATACTATCTATGTTTTACCGAAAAAAAATTAAAATTTAAACAGCTCCTTCTGGGAGTTGCAGTTTCTTTGTCAGTTACTATATCAGCATACAGTGTTCTATTTGTTCCAAAGTGTGAATGTAGAATCATTATCCCCTAGACAATGTTAAAAATCCTACAATATCATTGTATTAATTTGTATGATGACATTTCATCTATATTCTAGTTTGAGTTCACTGTGGACTTATTATGAACACTACAAAAGTAAAAATGAAAAATGGCGATACCGTTGTTAAAAAATCAACAAGTTAAGAGCGTTCCTGCTAATCGGGTCCTTCATGAATGGCTTCGTAAAATAAATATACTTATGCATATATTTCACAAATCAAATAGACCCCAGGGGGTTCATTGATCTGCCGAGAAAGCAAGAGCAGACGCGTTTCTGGCTTCTTGGCCTTCATCAGTACCCTGTAGCTTTCCCAACAAATTAAACTAAACTGACCCGGGTTAAGCCTTTCAGAGCCGGCTTGGTCGATTATTATAATCGCCCACGCCACCTATGAAACGAAACACGGAAATCAGCCTCTCCCCACCAGTGAATATTTGAAGCGTGAAATCATATGCCACCATTCACTCGATATTAAATCAAGAACGAGTCCCGCAGAGCTCAGACAGTATCTTCTCAATGGCCATGAACGCTGTTTAGCGTTTTCAAAAATAAAAATGAAGGATCCGATTAGCAGGAACGCTCTTAACTTGTTGATTTTTTAACAACGGTATCGCCATTTTTCATTTTTATTTTTGAAAACGCTAAACAGCGTTCATGGCCATTGAGAAGATACTGTCTGAGCTCTGCGGGACTCGTTCTTGATTTAATATCGAGTGAATGGTGGCATATGATTTCACGCTTCAAATATTCACTGGTGGGGAGAGGCTGATTTCCGTGTTTCGTTTCATAGGTGGCGTGGGCGATTATAATAATCGACCAAGCCGGATCTGAAAGGCTTAACCCGGGTCAGTTTAGTTTAATTTGTTGGGAAAGCTACAGGGTACTGATGAAGGCCAAGAAGCCAGAAACGCGTCTGCTCTTGCTTTCTCGGCAGATCAATGAACCCCCTGGGGTCTATTTGATTTGTGAAATATATGCATAAGTATATTTATTATACGAAGCCATTCATGAAGGACCCGATTAGCAGGAACGCTCTTAACTTGTTGACTACAAAAGTAACTACACCCTTGTCCACTACAGTTTTTGTCGTCTGACATATATTTCGGAAACAAAGTTTCCATCTTTTGAAGATGGAAACGAGTGTAGGCAAGAGTGTAGACATGTAAGGGTTGTGTGTGTGTGTGCGTGGGTTGGTATCATCCTCTCGATATCTCGGTATAGACCACATTAGTTAGGTTAGGCGGGAAATTTGAATTACATGCATTTCTTATGGACCTAAATTTTACGCGAATTTCTCGCCTGTTTTTAGATACTTTGGCTAATTTCTTAAGGTTTATTTCGGTTGAAATAGATTCTGTGAACCTTTCTCAATCATCTAGAATCAAGTTTTCATAACAAAATAGTATATTTCCAAAATAATTAATAAATATAAAAGTGTTCACCAAATTCGATTGACGTATGTCTTAGCTCACTCGAAATCAGTGAAAAATAATAACATAACCCTAAATCGGCCTTGTAATGACGCACAACAGAAGTCATCTTCGACATACGGTAATCTTTCGAACTACACTGGTTTCAATTTTGATTTAAGAATAAATTGATGTAGATTTTGATGTGGAAATAACATTAAAACATGCACTAATGATGAAGGTACCCAATACTTGATGTCTCTGTACTAACATTCTCTTTTAAATAGGGTAGTTTCATCTCAAAGTTGAAATTCCTTGTTAAAAAATTTGAATATGGATCTCCCGCCAAGAGAATGATTCTAACCTAACTAATGTGGTCTATACCCAAGATCTAGCGCACTTCATTCCTAGACACATCCCAATGTTCCAATGTCATATACTCTTCGGAAGTTATACCGTCTTCCCGTCTCCAATGTAATTTGCGATTCTGATGAATGGGCAAGCACTGGAAACAAAAGGTTTTTCGCTTGACACTCATTGACGGAGAAGCAGCTAGAACTCGGCAGTTAACAAGCACTCGAGCACGGATTTTGGCGTCGGCACTATTTGAGTGGCCCGATCGAAAGGTAAGAGGAACCCCTCGACTTGGAATCGTTAAGGTGGGAGGCAGAACGGACTGTCTTCCACGAGTTGATATCGGAAAGTGTTCATGTTGACGTGTACTTGTAAGGAAGTCGGGAAAAATTACTGGCCCGAAATTGAAAGCCAAGTGAGGCATGATTTCGAGGCTACCGTATCTGAAGAGTGGACTGAAAATAGAGAGGGCCATCGAAGACGCGTTTGCATTCCGGTATTTCATTCTAGATCTAGATCGATTGATTCTCGAAAATATTGAGTGCAATTTATATTTGCTTCGTGGTATAGGGGGTATTAACAAAAGTATCGAAAATGTATAGAGGGTGTCTCGGAAGGAATGCGACAAACGAAAACCATAAACTGAGGTGTACTCATATGCAGGGAGATTTTCGGATATTGAGTAAAATTTCAAAGTTGAATGGATCTTGAAACCAATCAAATGACCTATATACAGGGTCTCCCACTAATGCCACAGCGGACGATATCAGCGTAACGGTCAAAGTTAGGCAAAATGTTTTGATGCAAACTTGAATTACTTCAGGAATAGCACAACCTAAAAATATTTTCGAATATAATTCAAATGGGATACACTATATTCAGTAGTGTTTTGTTTTGTTCAACAATTTCCGAAATATTTGTCATTTTGACAAAAAAATGATACTTGTAGAGGCTATATGTTATCTAATTATATTTCACGAACCCTTGCACATACCAATAACAGCTTTATATGGATTGAAAGACAAGACTTCAAAGTATCATAGTCAGCTACAATAAAGTATCTCCAGCCCATGAAGTGTCCACAAAAAGACTATCGATCACTATCGATTCTTCCTTTATTAAGCTGAGAGGTTTCTCCAAGGTACCCGGAACTCAATCTGGAAAAGGAAGAGACAAAAGTAGAAAACGAAAAAATTCAAAATGAATATTCCATGGTTTATTAAAAATATTTGAAATTCACCACCCATTCTAAAAAAGACTCAGAAGCATTATGAATAGCCCTAAAGCCATCCTGGAATCGATATATGGGACAATTATCAACTAAACAATCTATGGTCTCCTCTGGTTCCCCGCATTCACAACTAGGGCTCTCAACTGAGTCCCATCTGAAAAGCATGCTGTTACAACGACCATAGCCCATTCTTAAACGATTCAGAATAGACGACATTTTCCTTGGAAGATCAAACCCCGGAACTCTATTTGAAGGATCAGAAATTAAATCTTTGTTGAATAAATCGCAAGAAATCCATTCCGACCGCCAAACTTCCTTGTCTCTTTTATTCGAAATGAGACAGCACTTGGACCATAAATGACTTCAATCTGGGAATCGTGCCTGGAATATCGGAAAAGAATGATATTTATTCCAAGAATTTAACACAGCAGTCTGCCTGCGAATGCGGGGTGGGACAATGTTTGAAAGAACTGGTAGCCAATGAATAGGTGTAGATCTAATAGTTTCAGTGATGATCCTCGTAGATGAATTGAGCTATGCATAAATTGTTTGCGCATGAACACTGTTAAACCCAACGGGGCAACAATATTCAGCGGCAGAAAAAGCCAAGGCTAAGGCTGCCGTATAGTCCAGTAAAGGAAGGGCTGAAATCACTTTTTCTCGGAAAGAGCTGCATTTTTGATATGTTGATTGTTATAAAGAGAGAAACATATGGTCAAAAATGCGGAGAGTAGCTGCATCAGCACCCCAGGAAGTAGCAACTAATTTCTGCAGAATATTATTCCTTGTTTTCAACTTCAGATGCAAGTCATCCAAATGAGCTTTAAAATTCAAAGAGGAATTTAGTTTCACTCTAAGGTATTTAGGATTAAAATTATGTCTCAAGAAAGAATCATCGAAAGCTATACTCAATGTTCTATATTTTTGACGATTGTTCAAATGGAAACAAGAAACCTCAGTTTTATTTGGATTCGGACACAAATGCCCCTCAAATAGGTAATTTTTCATAATTTCTAGATCTGCAGATAGTTTATTTACCAGCAGTTATATCACCCTTTTCGACCACCTTTGTTTACCATTTCTTAAATGAGAAATTCTTAAAAGTATTGACGTGAAGTAAGGAGCTTCTTCTCTCTATTCGCACCTCACACCCTCACAAAATACTGCATGAACCTTCAAGCAGTCTTTTTTCAGCCGAGTGCTTGATTTCAATTCGACTGGTTCTGTATTTTTTATAATATTGAAAAAATAATTTTTGGCTTGAAGGTTTGTGCAGAATTTCAGCAGAATCTGACAAAAAGGGTCTGAAATATAAATCTCCTGAAGAAAATTTTTATTTTATTTTTGAAGAAATATTTTTTTTTCTAGTGATACGATTTTCACGAAATTTCACACAATTATTGCGTCGGTATTCTCCAAGTATTTGCCAAGTTTAAATTGGATCAGGTTTGTATTTTTTGTGCTATTGAGGAAATAACAACAACATTTCAGATGGGTATATAATTCCTAAACCGTTTATTTTAATCAACGAACTCAATTGTCGCATTCGTATTCACACCCTTCTCTGAAAATTGCGAGTTACTATCTCTTTCCGTTCGAAAGTTATCGTGGTAACTTTCACCCATCCAGAAACAGCCCTCGTCCAACGCTGCTCGGATTACAGTATTTCTTCAATAAGTCCAACAATATAGATCCAGTCGTATTCAAATTTGGAACTTGGATAGAATTAGGTTCTGAAGGCTCTCGCAAAAATTTCAGCGAATTCGGACGGATAGTTTTTGAGATACAGAATTTTTTCAATAATTTTTCTTTGATTTTCTAGTGATACGATTCTCACTTCGTAAAAATTTGCGCGTCATAGTGTATTGACACGATCGATCTTTGGACATGAACTCGCAGGCAATTCCTACTTCGGAGCCCGTGTCCGATCAGATCCTTTCACGTCTACAATTTGACCATCAATTTGGTTGCGATTAGGGGTCCGGACGTGAAATTTGTTTTTTTTTGAGTGATTCTATCCTCACGAAATTTTGCATAAGTCTTGTTTTCGGCATTCATCAACTAGTTACCAAGTTTCAATTCGATCGGATCTATACTTTTTGAAAGCAAAATTTCAACTCCAAAACTATTTGGCCGAAAACGCCCATTAAGGAATTCCACCTACCGTATTCAGATACGTAACCTACCTACTTGATCGCTGAGTCGAAACTAATCGTTTAAGACCATTTTCGGCAAGAAATAAGAAGATTACTGACATTTGCGCTGTTCCCTAGAACATGCGCGCAAAAAGGGATACAGAGAGTAGGAGACGAGGGGTAATTCATATTAACGTTAAGTTTAAAGTCGAAATAAAACCACATTTGAAACAAAATTTATTCGGATTTCTGTTTATAATAAATTATAAGACCTATATCTAAAACACTATGACAATGAAAAATGTGCTTACAAAGTTATGCAAGTGAATAAAAGTTAGAAACATCAGAATGGAATTAATCCCCATAACAAATTTTATTTTTGGTCGGTATTACCCAAAATACTATTGAAAACGGTGGTATGATTACATAGGGGTTTGCATCGACCACTCTAGGTTGGAAGGGAGGTATCTCATTATTAGGTGTAAGTCTTAGAGGTTTATCATTCAAGTAAACATCTCTGAAAAAATAGATTAGTATTAATGATCGTGTAGGAGAAATATGAATATACTCGTATTTAGAAAACTTGCCAATATTTAATTTACGTTTAAACGTTGGCAATTTACTAAGAATTATTTTTTTCCAAATATATTTTTCTTAAAGTAGGTACCTCGAAGAATATTTAGTCCGAATGCTGAATACTGCATTTCTGAACAACTTTATGGTTGGACGAAAGTACTTGAATCTGAGAGAATCATTTTATTATGTAAGTAGTTTATGCACAGTTATTCTTTCCAATATTTAAATCCGTAGAAATCAATGTTGATGTTGATATTTAAAGCGATCACTATTTGCATCAGTTGAGTTGAGAAGTTCACTTGGGCGCCACAGATTAAAATCAAAAAATGTTTTTGATCGTGAATGTTACCTACCATTTCTCTACATATATTACACCACATATTCTCTACACCATTATATCTAATATAGCTTAGAAGTTATGAGAAGAAATCAATTTTTCAAAATAAATTTCAACATCCTATATATCGAAAACAAAGCGATCTATGTTTATATGAACCTTTTGACTTAAAATCATGCATACTAATATTAATCTTCTGAATATTCAAATTCAATTAGAAAACACCGTATATATTGCAACGTAATGTCACAAGTATATCAATTCTTTCAATTATTTAGAATAGCATGAATCGAGCCAGAGTGTTACCTATATATCTCTTTATTTGGCCTAAAAACAGAATTATAACATGATAGGATTATACTCCTAGCTTTTCCGAAAAACCTCTCACAAGATTTCACGCTTGTCCTTGTAAGGAGAATAACTTGTGTTCTGGTTAGGCATTTTTGTTGTTTTCATATGCCAATATGCCACTTTAGGCATAGCACTGTTAAATTTTGACCGAGCAGCAAAAGATACCGATGCCGATGGGGTGTCGGCATTTATTTATCATCTGATCTGAAAAATAAATTTTATACTTTTACTTTTTTACTTACTTTCCTAGTAATGATCCTCCGCTGGAAATTGTGTAAGAAACAACCTTCAAAGGTGTTCGTGATTCTTTATCTAAACCTATAATACGTATTTTAGCAGAAACGTTCTGCATATTCATGCCATAAACTGGAAAAAAAAGAATTAAAATAATAATAGAAAAATTGGTTCAAGCCCTGTGGACAGGAGCTATTGGGCGCATGTTCATCTTCCTTGTGGCCCGTACTGACCAGTAAAGAAACAAAAGCAGTATCATGTTGAATACCGTAATATTATTGATTATTATATAATAATCGATGAAAATACTGAGAGAGACCCAGGAAATTTGACACTTTTTGTCTTATATCTCCAGAAATTGAAATCGTATAGAGCCAAAATTTTGCACAATGTTGCAAAATACTACAATTGACGTTAGTACAAGTTTTTGTTGCAATCTGATGAATAGTTCACGAAAAAAAATTTTTTTTTTTTCGAAAAAATTAAAAGAAATATTTTTTTAAAAATTACCAACATTTCGATCATAACAGAATTTTGCCAAAAGTTGCGCGTTTATATCCTCGAACTGACTACCAAGTTTCGATTCAACATCTTCTTTAGTTCCTGAAATATCAGGGAAATAACCTCAAAATTTGAAATGTCTATAACTTCTAAACCGTCCGGCCGATTTTGCCCGTTAACGAACTTAACCATCGCATTTTGATCAGAAACCTACCCTGAAAGTTTGAAGTCGATAGGACCTTCGGTGCTCCTGTTATCGTGCCTACGGCCTGCCGGCCGGCCGGCCGGACGGCACCCAAAAATCTGACACCGGATTCGTGATCAGGGAGTCCGAATTAGTCTATTAGCCAATTTTCAGCTCGAAATTCGAAAATTACAGACATTTGGACGAAATGATAGGACGATGTTCCCCTAGAACATGCGCACAAAAAGGCTGGATACGACAAGAAAAATAATTCAATTTTAGGTTGTGGTTTCTTCAAAGTATCTATTATTGATTGAATTTGTCAAGGGATTTATAAATGAAAATCATACAATGCATTTATGTTTAGATGCTCATTGGTAAAAATATGTCCAACCAATGTTATACGATCATTATATCACGACTTTTGGAGAAAATATACCTATGGGGAATTTGAAAAAAATAGGATATACTGGGTGATTAATTTAATCTGGAACTTTTTTTTACTCGAAAACTTCGCATCGGAGAGAACAAATTTTACCGACAAAAGTTTAGTATCACTAAAGGGTGCATCCGACCGCTGTAAGCTGTAAGGAGGGAGTTATTTTGATATCTTGAATGGCAACCCCTATTTCTTGTGGCAACATCAAATTCTAGTATGTCAAAAAATACGTATGATATATGTCAGTAATTTTTTTTTATTTCACGGTAAATGGCGCTGTACCACAACGAAGGACAAGCAGAAACAACAAGTCCAAAATCAGAAAAAACACCAATCAAACATGTATTTTGCAATCATTACCATCATCAACTGGAAACCTGTTAAGAATTGCTAAAAACATGTTTGTTTGGAGTTTTTTCTGCTTTCCCTCTTGTTACCTTTGCGAACAGTGCTATCTATCACAAATGAACAACATTTTAAAGAAAAATATCATACGTATTTCTTGATATATAATTTGATTTTGCCGTTAAAAATAGGAATGCCATATAAGATTTCAAAATTACTCCCTCCCCCGCCTACAGGGGGTGAGGTAAAAGGTTCGTTGTAACACCCTATATCTTGAAAATAGATGCCGTTACAAAATTTTTTACTAGGCAAACCCCACTCATTTTCAGTGTTCTTCCTCTCCTACAAACGGCGTTTTTTAAACTCCCCGTATATTTTCAGCCTTGTCTTCTTGTGGCTGTAGATCAAAAAAAATCCAGACAGGCGAACATGAGTCACACATGTCACATTTTAAATTAATCACGAAACCAATATTTTTTATCAGAAATTAAACCAACAAGCTACAAGATAAATGAAAAGTAAATAGAACAAAACTACGAGTTCATGAGCATAAGTACAGCAAAACCAGTTGTTTTTCAGTGATAAATTGAAAAATAAACTGAACATTCTACAGTTGCATCCTTTCCATGGATTATTATGTGAAACAATAGGTACTGTTATGGTTTTCTGTTTATAACCATTTGACAGTTCAAAATTATAGTTGTTTGAAATTGGAAATTACGAAGTAGTTTATTGATGGAGAAACTGGGTAAACGGGAAAATAATTCAATAAGAGTTTTGAAATTATTTTGTTCTGATGAAGTCAGATTTCTGAGAATGGAATATATAATAATATTAAGGTTCTGAAAGTGAAATCGTATCGAAAATTGAAAACAAGATAAAGAGCTTATTGATTTGAAGAAAATTTTAACATAAAAAAATTTGTTTGTCAAAAAAAATTTTTTTTTCGTTACTCCGAAACCATCTGGCCTATTTTGCCCAATAACGAACTTAACCGAGATATTCATCTCCCTAACCTACTCTGAAAATTTCAACTGCCTAGCTCATTCCGGTCGAGAGTTATTGTAGACATTTTTTTTTTAAATTTTCAAAATTTTTTGAAATTTTCAAAATTTTTTGAAATTTTCAAAATTTTTTAAAATTTTCAAAATTTTTTAAAATTTTCAAATTTTTTTTTACAATTTGCGGTAACCTGGTCAATACAAAACTTCACATGCGTATAGAGGTCATGATTCTACAATTTGATGCTAAATTTCAGATAGATCGAGTGCTCGGTTGCGGAAATATTCATAAAAAATGTTTTTACTTAAATCGGCCATAACTCCGAAACCGCTTGATGGATTTCGCCCATTAACGAACTCGTCCGAGATATTTACGCTCCAAACCCACCTTGCAAATTTCAATCTTCCAACTCGTTTCGCTCGAGAGTTATCATGCCTACGGCCGGCCGGCAGGACCGGCCGGACAAAATTAATTTCGACCACGGATTCTTGATCAGTGAGTCGAACCAAATCGTTTAAGACTATTTTCATCGAAAAATTCGAAAACTACAGACATTTAGGCAAATTGATAAGCACTCTGTTCCGGGGAATAAGAGCGCCAAAAACAGGAAATAATAATAAAGAGATTTGGTTGGTAGGAGGAAGAAAACGATTGGAAAAGGGAGTAGAAAGGTTCAGAAGAGATATTTATAGTTATTGTGAGATAGAACCTAACCTGAAATGATTATAAAAATTAATTAAATTAAAAAAATTATTACTGCTATTAAAGCAATTGAAATCATATTAGTACCTGTTATTGAAGAGAAAGCCTGGGTCCAACTATCTTTTTTGGAACAATGACAGTAAAGTCTCACACGTTTGGCAGTAGCATTGAAACAAGATATCACCTGGGTCCCAACTAATTTTTTATAAATAATGCTGATCCAATAATCCTAAAAATCAATGTAATAAAAATTCTTAAAAAGCAATGACTGACTTTTTTTTTATTTATAGTGATACGATCCTTACGAAATTTCGCATTCGTCTTTGTATAAGTATTCTACAACAAGTTACAAATTTTCAATTTGATCGGATCTGTATCGTTTAAAAACAAAATAAATAAGTACTCGGAAACCGTTTGGCCGATTAACGAACTTAACCGTCTCATTTGGATGCGCCACCTAGCCTGAAAATTTCAAGTCGCGATCTCTTCTCCTTCAAAAGTTATCGTGGCAACAGCCGGCCGGCCCGACCGAATCAAATATGTCTTCGAACTCTTCATCAGTGATTGGAACCTAATCGTTTGAGACCATTTTCGGCAAAAAATTCGAAAATTACAGACATATTATATTTTGCCCAGTAACGATCTTAACCGAGATATTTATCTCCCAAACCTACTCTGAAACTTTCAACTGTCTAGTTCATTCCGTTCTAGAGTTATCGTGTCTACGGCCGGCCGGACAGAATCGATTTTGACCATGGATTCTTGATCAGTGAGTCGAACCAAATCGTTTAGGACCATTTTCATCCAAACATTCGAAAATGACATCTGTACATTTGTGCAAATTGATAAGTACTCTGTTCCGAGGAACAAGATCGCCAAAAAGTGGACCATCCTGTGTCATACAGTTATAAAAGTTTTCACTTACAGGATTCGGCTCAAATTTGTTCGAAATAAGAGCGTAATAACCACGAAAAATGGACTGGCGCACAACCACATCGACACCTTTTTTGGCAGCTATTCCCAGTTTGTCCAACCAAATGAAGGAAGCTAAAAATCTGTCGGAAAAGTTTTGGGAACCTCCACCCCATGCAGATGAAGTCTCAGCTGAGGAAATAGAGTTTTTTCAGACGTAGGGACTTTACTGCAATGACGCTTCTACTTACCTAGCCAAACCTTTTTTTCCTCCGCCTTAGTCTCCTTCTGAATCAGATGTATCATATCAACTTGCCATGTTAAAATGTCAAAAATCAATGGGTCAAGAAAATCGGATGTAGTTGCAGTTCTTCCATTGAAATAATATCTGAAAACAAAATCTTAAAGCAAGATATCAATAAGTCCAGAGCATTCTGCCGATAGAGTCTTGGCATGGATTCGTATAATTATCATACAGGATGCAGCACCATAACTTTTTTAAAATTCGTCATTCAGTCGGTTGATGTCGTAGCGAAGCGCTAGTGGTCTCGTTCGAGTAATAATAGGACTATCCTATTTTGTCCCGATACAGCTCAGTCGCCTTCATAAGTTGGAGGGGAGATTTAGGGAATCAATCCCTCCCATTATTCCTTAGTAACTTTAATATTGTCTAAAAAAAATTCATAGGATTCGATATCGAGTCGTATCCCCCCATCACAAAAAGCTACCTACGCTGTTTACAGTCGCGGATCAACCGGTACGCTTAGTACGCCTGATCGAATCAACATTTCTGCAAGTGAAAACGAGATAATAAAGTATAACGTGTAAATTGTCAGTCACACGAAACGAAACGCAACCAGACTTAGAACAAAATTCAGCTGTCAGGAATAAAATAACATCAAATCAAAGGTTCCGCTTCCGCATGTTTTCTTCAATAATTATTCTTATCGGTCTGCAATAAATTCCCGCAACTGTGACAGAAGAGTTGTCGGCATCCCTTTGAAATCTAGGTACATGCCACCTTCGTTATTGTGTGGGAGGGAGGGGTGCAAAGTGCAAGGCACTTGTTTAACATTTCTTAGTTCTAAATATTTGTCATATTAATTTTATAACCCTAAGGAAGACAGGAACAGTGATGGTGATGAACGAGTTTCATTCTTCGTTCTACTTATGTTTCATATAAGAAAGTATTGTGGAAAACTGAACAGTGTTTGTGTAAATGAACAATATCTTTTTATCTTTGGACTTCTAATTCGAGTGATTACATATTCTTTCTGAACTATTGTTCAGCTTTATTGTTTTCAAGCTATAGGGCTCCGGAAATCTTCTAACCGCCACTGGCTGTTTAGCGTTTTCAAAATAATATTGCAAGATGGCTGTTAATGAATCAACAAGTGTAGAACGCTCTCCCCATATTGCCTTGAAATGGGTTCGTATGAATATTATACTTATGCATAGAGTTCAAATATAATCAATATTATTACTGCAAGAGTTTAAATTTTATTTTTGCGCCATTTTTGATCTTTCTATATAAAACTGACACTTGACTTTGAGGATTAAAAACTGCGAAGATTTTAAATATGGATCGCTATACAATCAAACAACGTAATGAAATTGTGTAAATTCACTATAAAATTGGTGAAAATTTCATTAGTTCTTCCTACATAATACTTACTGGTGCCAACTGATGATGTCGATGACATCTTTACCATGCCTCAGAAATTCAGTCAAATACGCCATACTCGCCTTGTTTTTTATATCTGGTCTTGTAGTATCAGGACCAGTCAGCAAAGAGTTCGCATATCTCTTATACTTTCTCAAAATTTTCCTGAGTTTGTAGAAATCAGACGCTAATTGGCTTGCATTCACTTCCTGGTTGAATTTATGTCGAAAAGCATTGGGTTCTTGAAAAATTAAGATACAGAAGAACAACTTGTTGTTCAATTTTTTTTTTAATTACCATTTCCAAGTTGCCAATTCAAATTTAATTTATATTCATCCGAGAAATTAAAAAGTACTTCGGCATTTCTCGCATCCCAGGAGTCATTCGGCAATCTTCGCAATACGTTCAGATCAAATACCATTTCTAAGTTTGTTACTTTCGTCATATTATTCAGCTTCAACCATTCCTTACCTAACAAAAAATAGTTTGGGATAGAAATGATTGCATGGTGATTGGTGATGTTCAAATTATTCAAACGCAAGGAGGAAATTCATTAACTAATAATCATGATATCATAATCAGCTTCGATATTAGAAACACAGAATGCAGTGATATCTAAAAAAAATGGGTTCAAGCCCTGTGGACAGGAGCCTTCTGGCGCTCTAGTTCAAACAGACAAATTATATCTCCGAAAGTATTGGTTTCTCAGAGTTGGGAATTATATCAATGTATTCTTATGATAGAACTGCATCATAAAGGAAATTCATTTCAAATAATAGTTTATTTATCAAGATTAAATGAGCAATCTGAGAATGAGAACTGCACATGAACACAGATCATATAATAAAGCTTAGATAGAATAATTATAACATTCTGTGAAAACATAGAAGTACGATTCATTATTGAAATTTCGAAAAATCATATCTCCGAAAGTATTAGCTTGTTGGAGTTGAAAATGATATCAATGGATTTTTATGATATTTTGCCCAATAACGAACTTAACTGAGATACTCATCTCCCTAACCTACTCTGAAAATTTCAACTGCCTAGCTCATTCCGCTCGAGTTATTGTAGGAAATTTTTTTTTTAATTTTCAAAATTTTTTTTTTACACTTTGCGGTAAGCTGGTCAATACAAAGCTTCACATGCGTATAAAGGTCACGATTCTACAATTTGATGCTAAATTTCAGATAGATCGAGTGATCGGTTTCGGAAATATTCATAAAAAATGTTATTACTAAAATTGGCCATAAATCCGAAACCGCTTGATAGATTTCGCCCATTAACGAACTTGTCTGAGATATTTACGCTCCAAACCCACCTTGCAAATTTCAATCCTCTAACTCCTTCCGTTCGAGAGTTATCGTGCCTACGGCCGGCTGGACCGTCCGGACAGAATCGATTTCGACCTCGGATTCTTGATCAGTGAGTCGAACCAAATCGTTTGAGACCATTTTCAGCCAAAAATTCGAAAATTACAAACATTTGGGCAAATTGATAAGCACTCAGTTCAGAGGAACTAGAGCGCCAAAAAGACACACGGCAGTCCCTTACCCTCTTACGGCAAAATAATGAACGTCACTGAACATCGTTCAAGGTTTCTTCATCGCAGAGGGTCGGACTTCGTAAGGATTTCCCTAGGTGCCGCTGGTGGGATTTTCTCCCTATCAAGTTCGCAACAAATGGGTTTAAGTTTCCTAGAACTCCTTCGGTGTCATTCAGGGTGGCTAAGTTACGCTGACGATTGGTAATAACCATGAAACCGGTTCGTATCTGCCCCTGAATAACGCTTTCCTCTTTATGGGTACAATGAGCGATGAGGTGATCTAGCTCGGCCACGCGGAATATTTGTTGATGGTGAAAATCAATGAATATTTCACCGTTTGTCTTTTTTAGTTATTGGCAATTGTCTACAGTTCACCTCATTCTATGTTCAGTGATATTAATATTAGGGAAGTGTCTTGGAATTGGAGCCATGTAAAGAAAAGAAAAAAAAATACCAGTTTTCGGTTTTTTATTTATCAATCTTTAGCCCTCATCACGCTGGTGCTACCTGCCGTTAAATTAACCAGGCTTCCTAATCCCCCGGAGACAGCGTTAGCCTACCGTGCAATGTTGCCAATTTCCAGATAACTGTAAATTCTACTTTCGCTTCCATTAATAACACACATATTATTTTCATTTACAGATTATTCCTCAGAAAGCGTCTTGGAACAAATTTCTAGTTGCTCGTGTACTATGTGAATGTGATACCGATTCATCTCAAGAATCGGTTCAATTGAACTACCGACCGATTCATCTGAACTATCGATTCATCTCTACTACCGGTTCAATTGATCTACAGATACATTGATCTACTGCTTAGGCGGATTAATAGCTAGGTGTATTAATGGCACAAGGGGAACTCAAACAAATCAGAAATATAAAATAATCAAGAAAATATAATATACTACAAATACAAAGCATTTTTAAAACTAAAAATAACCTATCTAGGTATTTTAGGGATCTAAACCAAAAATTCAAAAATAATTTAGGGTCAACGCAAGCTGGACATTCAGTATGGGCCCATTTGCCACATTACTACATATCATGTATTCATTTTCCACCTCTGAATATTCGGAATTATCATCACGCATATTATTTTCATCGACAGATGATTCCTCAGTTGTGCTGTCTTGGCACAAATTTCTAGTTGCCTGACATGTTTTTTTGAGATGATATATTCTTAATCTTTAATTGATTCTGATTTCTTTTCTTGGATTTTTTTCAGTCTATCCACTTTTCTCTCTCTTCTCCTCGAAACCTTTATTCATGGGAGTGCTAGTCTAAGTTTCTGAATGCTGCTTGTTTCTATTACTCTGAAGTTATTTAATTCGTATAATTTCCACTCTAATTCTAATCGAACATAATTACTTATTTGAAGCCCCTGTAGCATCAGTAAGCGGGAATATTAATACGGTAGAGTCTAAATGCTCCTTTGTCCATATCCTGCGGCTCCCAATATCTGTAGATCTTGCACTGGCTTGAGTAAGGAAGAGTGAGGTCGGGCACTGCTCTTTAATCATCTCCTGAGTGAGTGCATAAGGTAGAAAGAGTGTAGGTCCAGCACTGCTCTTTACTCGCCACCTTGGGCGAATATAAATTATGTATAAATATTATTGCTCACTGTGAATATTCCAATGTCATTTTGAGGGTACATAGACTTTACGACACACCAGGTACTCTCTTTATCGTTCTCAATTATTGTTGAAATGTCAATGTGCCAGTTGGTTGATCACAACACTGAGGGTTTTTCTAAGCGTTATTTTCCCCAGTTATACAAAATATACCTATTGGAACGCACATCCTTCATTGAATCTTTAAAATTCCCGCCCATTTGCCTTGTTGAGTATAACTTGGGTTGCCTACACAACGTAAGTATGTAGTCCTACCAATTCACTAGATGATCACAATATAGCCAATGTTACAAAGATTAGATCGTAGACTTCAATAGTTAAAGTCCCTGTGATACTGAACGCTTGTTGGAGTAATTAAAAACCGGAATCAGTACAACTCTTCGTTGATTTTGTTAATATTTGTTGTGGGGACTTGAAAATTTCAAGATATCATCAACAATCGTAGAAAGTTGTGCATAATCTCTTCTTGACACATCTTATTGTTTATTGTGATGTTGGCTGCTGGGTCGTAATGAGAAATCCTCACCCTCCCATTACCCGAATGGTAACCATCTCTAATAAGGAAACAAACGTATAACCATCGCAAAATAATTTTATTTTCCACTTATATCGTAAAGTTATGAAATAATGCATACAGCATACAGTAAAATAAAACAGATTAATAAAATATTAGGTACTTACTTTGGTTGCAAGATTTGGCACTTTTATATAACGATGTCTAAAGAAACTTTTTTTTATCGTCATGCGCCGTTCTTGTAATTTACGCGCGAAAATTGCGGCGGCCCCCACTACCCACTAGCTCCCATTCTCCCCCAAGTCATTGGACATGGATTTTAATATTTGTGCAGAAGGGGAAAATTTTGGGGTTGACAGTACAA
Source organism: Halyzia sedecimguttata (assembly GCA_937662695.2). Lineage (NCBI taxonomy): Eukaryota > Metazoa > Arthropoda > Insecta > Coleoptera > Coccinellidae > Halyzia > Halyzia sedecimguttata. The sequence continues at coordinate 80,201,063 of OW569415.2, read as the reverse complement.
TGCTAGAAATTAAAATCAATCCTATGATTCCATTGAAAATATCATTGATTCTTACCACTCATCGAAAAGTTTGGAATTGTTACGTTATCAGAAAATTCATCACATGGTTGTTCATTTTCGGTTGGAAGACTTTCTTCAGTCATCGATCTAACAGCATTGGGTTCAAAAATCAAGCGATCCGCCATGTTTCCACCCACCCGTAAATAAGCAGGAGACAAATGTTTTATCATTTTTAGCAACTTGGGATTCCTGAAAACACTGGGGGTACAAAGCATCCTCATGTTGATAATCCAAAATTAGCACTCCTCCATTAGAATTACATAATGATATCAACAAAAATTAAAAAGACAATTAATGTTCACTCATATTCACGCATATTTTGTTAACAATTTGAATTTTCATAAATCACAACACTAACGGGGAGAATTTTTTTGCTGAGGATTTTTCCCTAAGCTCTAGTATCATATATCAAATTGTATGGTACCCCGTTACACTAACCTCTGCTAACACTTTTTTCATACACATGCTTTATTGTTAGATAAAAAATAAATTTTAATGCTCAAGTTCAAAAGAATATAATATATATCGAAATTTATTTTCCTAGTGTGTAAGACGGAGGTTACACGGTCAATCTGGTATCAGTCTCGCATCACATCAATCATGGATTGATATCAGATTGACCGGAAACTGATGGATTGATGGAATATTAATGTATATGTATTTATATATTAATATGATTCGTCAGTCCATCAATCCGCATCAGTCTCATCGTGATCAAGGTCACGGACTGAACTGATGCGAGAATGATGCCAGAATGACCGTGAAACCTCCGTCTAATGATTTTCCAAGAATTTTCTTTATTCGTAGAATTCCGCCAGGCGACCAGAGAAATTCAAAATGTAACTTTCAAACCCTACTCACGACATATTGAATATTTTAAATCCATTCTGAATTACAGAAGTATCCAGTCCAACACTCAAAAATTTGTCATTAGTCTTTGCTATAATAGGTTCGTATTCATCAAAAAATAGTGTATCAGTTGTACCAGAAGTAAGTAAAGCACAAGAGCCCATTATAAGACAAAATAATGACCATTTTTTGAAAACCATTGGTGCCTCCTTCAACATCTGAAAAGAATATTCGTTCAGATTCGTAATTATAAACAGATCAATGATAGAATATCAATTATAGCAATATTTTGGAAATGGAACAACAACTGATTACATTTTCGAACATAGAAATATTAAACCCGGCGGTTCTGTTTCGAATGTGCAACCTACAGTTAACCCGATCGCACTTTCCAAAGAGCACTATAAATGGATACCTTTCTGTCAGCATCACACAACTCAAATGTTCCTTTTAATTTCAGGAGAATTGGAAAATGATAAAACGATTGAGTTGAGCTTTGCTCTTGCAGTCTGTACATCACAGAACACAAATAACATGACCATAGACAAGATAAGGTCATTGATAAGGTGATGACCACAGAACACTAATATATATGACTCAATATGATAATATATGACTCAATATAATAATATAAATATAAATATGACTCAATCGCGGATAGCGGCTCTGTACGTCATCTGAGCCGGAAAATAAAATTCCAATAATAAAAACAGGATATATTTTAATGGAAATGGCGAAGCGACAACATTTTTGCCACAAATTGATTTATGCGATTTTGGTTCTTAGTTGACCATGACCATATAGATATTTTTCAATGATCCAAAAATGTACATATTAAATTGGTTATATATATGTATGTAAATTCTCGAACAAACAGAGCCCCAAAATAGTAACCCCCTATTTGGGGAGGTTTGAACATGGGCTCAGCACAGTAAGGCTATGTACCCAATCTCGGTAATATTCTTCGTCGTATATCCTGGTGTCCCTGGGGCCAATGGGAGTCTCGGATGATCCGATCACCAGGAATGTTATAATCTCGTGTACGCTCACAATTCAACAATCACCAAACATCTTGACAATCGTTCCAAATTTTCACAAATTACAATAACACTTATCACATTTAATAATCTTAGTCATTCTTATTAATATATTTTTCAATTTTATACTAAATTTTGGAGTTCCAAACTGGGTCGCGGGGAAAGTAGACATCCCGCCGTAACGACCATTTTGGAACTCCCTTAAATTGGTTATATCTATTGAAACAGACTTAATTTTGAATTGTCTACCTATATTGGTCTACCTATATTGGTTATATCTATTGAAACAGACTGAATTTTGAATTGTCTACCAATATACTGAATGAGGTTATTCACGTAAATATCAAAACGTACTACAATTTAGCAAAACAGCCCAATACGAAAATCGAATCGAATCTGATTATATTTTTGTTTTGAAAACTAAATATTGATAATAAGAGGTTAGAATTCGTACAACCACAGAACACTAATCAAATAACTTTTATATCTACCGTCTGCGCGACTATGTCTGAAATCAGTAAATATATACTATTTTCTTGTAATACATATAAAATATGAGGAATATTTTCTTCTCCTCTAATCAAAAGGCAATCTGCATTTTTTTAATATAATAATAATATTGATGCGCGAACCTATTCAGCCATAACTGCCAACCTGCCATCTGTAGTCAATTACTTCATTCTATGATAGTAAACAAAAATTCGCGATATATCTTTGGATTTGCTGAAATTAATTATTTTTGTCATTATTACCGATTTAATTTATTTAATCCTTACTTTTTCAAAACCGAAACTATGGGTGACGAAGCCAAAAATTCATCAACTGCCACTGAAGAAGCTCCCCAATATAATCAGGATGAACTAATAATGGCACAGCAAAGACAAATAGAGAAAGAAGTATGTAATTATTGTAATGAATTGAATATAATCTAATAGTCATTGCAAGAGGACGAACTGTTCACCTTTACTGTTTTCAGATTTCAGAGAGTATACCACTTGTAGGTAATTTTGAAAACATCCTATCTTTAGAACGAGAATACTCGCATGATGTTGTATATCAAGAAAAAATAAGGAATTTATCTCTAAAATATGGGAACATTAGGAGAACTAGGCCTGATGGCAATTGTTTCTTTAGAGCATTCAGTTTTGCATATATAGAGAGGCTTCTAAATAATAAAGAGGAATTTGACGCATTCTTCAAAAAAGCTGAAAAGAGCAAAGATGTTCTGGTGGAGCTCGGTTTTCAACAATTTACAGTAGAAGATTTTTACGACACTGTAAGTATATTGAATCAAGTAAAATAGTTGTTATATTGTTATTATGAGTGCCACCACCTCAGCCCAATCTCAATCTTGGGGCTAGCAAAGAAATTTTCCCAGTCAGATGGTAGCGGCTGCCATTCATTGTTTGGGTCGAAATTTAACAATGCTATGCCTAAGGACATAGTAACAAAGCCTACACAGAATATTACTGTTTCTCCTAATACAAGCTCTCAAGAGATTATGAGGGGTCTCCTCGGAAGACCTACAGTTGTCATTATAATCATATCATAACAGTTGTGGTTGGAAGAGATTGTAGAGCAATTTCAATTTAATTTATTTTCATCAGCGAAGTGTTGTTGACATTTATCTTATTGTAATTATTACATTTTCCTTAATTGCTCATTATATCCATATTTTTATAGTATATAGATGTTTTACGAAGAGTAGGAGAAATTGAAAATCAAGATGAAGCCAAAGCTGAACTACTCAACTTGTTTAATGATCAAGGATATTCGGATTATATGGTAGTTTACTTACGACTATTGACAAGTGGCCAATTACAAAAAGAAAAAGACTTTTATAGCTGTTTTATTGAAGGTCACAGAACCGTGAGTATTTTGGTTAATATACAATGGAATAGTTTCAAAAGGTCTATCAAATTTTTTGAAAACTTCTTGCACTTAGAGACTTTGTAAGGAACAAAATTGAATTTTTGTTATTACTTTCAGGTGGAGGACTTTTGTCATCAAGAAGTCGAACCTATGTATAAAGAAAGTGATCACATCCACATTATTGCTGCTTGTGCAGCTCTTGAAACTGGAGTACGTGTTGTTTATATGGATAGAGGTATTGGAAAAGCTGTTACAGAACATGACCTTCCGGAAGGTTGTGTCCCGTTTGTTCATCTTCTATATCGTCCTGGACATTATGATATTTTATATCCCGTCTAAAAGAATATTTGTTACTCTTAAAATGTTTGCAATAAAATTCTTTACTAAATTTCTTATGAACTTCTCATTTCATGAATTTTCTGCCACTTTTGAAGAATACCTGTGATCATTGTGTATTCAAATTCTCAATTTGAATACTCAATGCTATTACAGAAAGTTACAATAACCGATAGTACAGTACTAGTGCACTGATGTAGTCTCATCCTAAAGTACTATAAATTCATATTACTGTTTCAAATTATCTCTGAAGAAAACTGTTAGATATATTGTGTTATGAATTTTTATACTGTTATGACTTTTCCCAATAGAATTTTGAAAGCAGCCAGAGTTCTACTCAGAAAATATTTTGGATGATACCTAAAACAGGTTAAAATTCTATTTGGGCGATAACAAGAGTAATATCATCAAATTCAAAATAATGAGTTGAGATTTTGCCATAAAAATAACGTGAACATATTTAAAAAATTAAGCAGATGAAACGTCGGATTACAAAACTGTTAAATTAAATGGATATACATACCGAAAAAAGTAGTAATGTTAATGTGGGATTAATTTTATTATTTGTAATCAAATAGAGCCAGGAAAAAATTAAACAATTTGGCAAAGTGTCGGTGGTGTGTGCGGATTTCTGCAGAACTACCCAGAATTCTTAAACTTTCTAATTGGTGTTTTGTTAGGTAAAAAATACACTACTTATTTCTAATTCAACCGACCCTGTATCTCATGTTTCCTAGATCTGAATGCCAGCCCATCCTTGTCTTATAGGCACATTGTATAATATTAAAATTAATTCATTAAACTCCTAAAAAGAAGTATTTCATATTTCAGAAACTATCTGTCAGATTACGTTGAAATTCGCCATTTTTCAATCGAGTACCGGATTTCAGCTAGGTCGGCTTTGTAGTATAGCAAGTACATATTGTGAAATAGTATATTCTAAGACAAGTTGCAGAATGGGCTGATATTCAAACACGAATGCGAAAACGAGCGACGAAGGAGCGAGTTTTCGTACGCATGAGTGTTGGAATTGCCTTCTGCAACGAGTATTAGACGATATTTTCTCTATTTCAGGCAAGTTTTGCTAAATACTGTTGAAATTTAATGAAAAATTAGGATTATACATCTTAGTGACTTTTGTATTATATCTTGGCAGTTGGTGTGACTGTTACGAAAGTTGTACATAGAGCATGGAGATCAGATTTAACAGTTTCCTAATATCATGAATGATTCAAAATTAGCAAGAGAGAAATCTCTAGTACCTTATTTTTTGATGAAAATAAAACCTTTCCTCTCAACAATTATTTCACCTTATCCAGATTATCTTATATTGACAATAATTGACGTGAAATTTGATAGGATCGAATGTCAGTGCTGACTACCACAAAAGGAAAAATATAACTAGAAACAATGCGGGAATGAGTTCATTCCAGCACTGTTTTTAGAGCTGGAACGAACTCATTACGAAACTGAAATAGAGAAATAATATTCTGAACCTAGGTATATCTGCTTCTGAAAATACAAATGATGTAAATCTAAGTTTAATGATGCGTGGTTCATATACTGACGCGATATCGCATGAAAAATATCTCATCGATATATATTCCAGTTTTGAGTTCACTGTGGACTTATCATGAACACTACAAAATTAAAACTATACAGTCTTGTCCACTACAGTTTTTGTAATCGGACATATCCCAGGTAACAGACCTCGCAGACCTCTGAGAGGTTACAATGTGGATGAAATGCGAGCTCCCATTGTGAGAGTGAGATCCCCAAGATATCACAAGTGTAACGAGAAAAGGAAATTTCTATTGCGGAGTACCTCAGGATATCACACATATATAACCAGAATAAGGCATTCCTATTGTGAGCTTCCAAAAATATCACACAGATAACCAGAATAAGATATTCCGATTGCGAGCTCCTCAAGATATAACGTAGATGACTAGAATAAGACATTTCTCTTGCGAGCTCCTCAATATATCACACAGAGATAACCAGAATAAGACATTCCCATTGCGAATTCCTCAGGTCATCGCAAGTGCAACGAGAATAAGTAATTCCTATTGCGTAGTTCATCAAGATATTGCATATGTAGCCAGAATAACACATTCCTATTGCGAGCTCCTAAAGATATCACGCAGATAACTAGCACAAGATATTCCTATTGCGAGGTCCTCAAGTCATCGCAAATTCAACAAGAATAGGAAATTAGGTGGCGTGTTGCAGGGATCTACTCCATCTTGACTCATTTGTCGTTTCCACCGGTAGATGGCGCAATCGTCTATTCTGTACCCGGAAGAACAACCCCACGATAACACAAGTGGAATATCGATCTACGCATCGAAGTGAAGTGTTCGGCGGTACGCATGTACTGATACTGATACATATTTGGATATTTGGGGGAAATATAGATTATAGATGTTATCGCATCTTCTCTCAGTACTGCCCCGGTTGAGTAGTCTGAGAACTTCCCCCTGCTGTGATATCTCTGAGATGTATCTGGGCTCTTCCCCTGTGGCGGACATTTGGAGGTGATAGGGAGCTCTTGGTGACCTGTGACCTCCTTGCGATATGGCAACCATCCTCTCAAAATATTGCCCAGGGTGAGCAGTTTGAGAACTCCCTGGCCCCATGTGATATCTCTGAGATGTAACTGGGGTCATCCTCTGTGGCGGACATTTGGAGGATGATAGGCAAGTCTGGGCGACCTCCCAGCGATATCGCAGCGAACCTCTCGAAATATTCGCCAGGTTGGACACTTTGAGAACTTCCCCATGTGATATATCTGAGATGTTATTAGGCTCATAACCTGTGGCGGACATTTTGAGGTGATCGAGAGAATTCCATTGTTAGGTCCAAAAGTGTGTAATTTGAATAAATTGAATTCTCGAATTAACGGTAAAATTTAAGGGAGTTGGGAAGTTACTGACATTAAAAATATTATTATTACTTGTTGCAATATCCCCCCCAAGACAAAGGTCTGGGTACGCCACTGGTACAGTCGGGTTTCCTTGCACAAACATTTTAAAAAGTTAGATCATAGTAGGATTTTGGTAGTGCCTGGAAACTTGGATATAGATTTGTTATGCCCTTCGACCGCCAACAAAAAATATACAGAGTATGTTCATAAAGTCTTGATGCTGTATAGGTATATATTTTTTTTTCAAGAAGGCACTTTCTCGGGGTTACTTTGCAATGTCGGTCTTTGGTATTTTTTCGGAGATATTATTGAAATAATGACTGCGTTATGTTTTCTTTTCAGAAAAATGCCTAAGAATATAAAAATGGTGCGGGCACAACCTTACGAAAACTATACAGATGACACCGTTAAAATGGCGGTGGAAGAGTTAATATTTTGTTATTTTTTTTTAAGATTTTTTTCTATTATTTGGATGTTTGTTAAATCAATTTTTTTTTAACAATTTCCCCGCCCTAGAAGCGTGTTTTATTAATTTATTCGCACAAACTTAGCTTCTTGCAAAATGATATTGCTGGCGGGGGATTGTACAATTTGCGATTTAATTTTTTTTTTAATACAGACTTTAATTTTTGCAGCTGTTTTTATTAAATGTACGATAAAGTTTCACATAGCTTAGACTCACAACAATTCGTTTAAATATCAAGAAATTGTAGACAAAAATAATACGACAGAAACGTGCAAAGTAACCCGATTTTACGGTACCACTTAACTTTAAGCACCCAGCAGCAGTTTCGTCGATTACGGTGTAAATTGTTACTTGCCATAAGAATAATTACGAAGATAGGAAGTGGTGAAAGATTAGATCGCACTTTAAACAAAACAACAAAATGTATTTTCTTGTTACCGATATTTTGATAACAAGCACGAAGTTATTATCTTATACAAATGCATTATTTATACAATCTAAAATCTTTCTTCTAAGTATATGGAAATGACCGATCTAAACATTAATGTCTCTTGAACTATAAGAGAAGTAGTAGTAGTGCAGTGTTATTGTATAGTTTAAGTTTATATACAATAACACTGCTATAATTCACTACAACCAGATGGAAGGAAAATAGGAGGTTTACTTTATCTGGGTAAAAACGGGGAAACTATTGAGATGATTGGGGTTTTAATCTTGAAACTACACTGATATGTTAAATGAATAGCTTCATGGTCGATGTCTTAAGAAGTGATAAATATCTTAACACTTGATGAATGCATTATTTGAGCATTCTTCTGAAGTGTTTTACAGGAAATAGGCAATAATTCGCCCTACAAAGATCGATCCTGAAGAAGAAATTCTAATCACGGACTAAGCGAAGTTATCTTTCAGTAAAAGTATTATTTTCAAGAGTGAGACCCCACATGGCAACCTAAAACCCACTCTTCTCTAGGGACAAATAGTCAAGTTTTACAATAGTGAGCTCCTTTGTTGAGAAAACCAAATGTGTTCCTTAAAATGTGACGTCATGATTTCAAAACTTTGTTGTTGCGAGAAACTTCTATCTATATGTATATATCGTATTTCGATATTATCCCCGCCTAGAATAATTTCTGTGGCCACGTCTATTAGAAATACGTAGCATTCAGAAATTTGAAAATGCGAGGAAAGATTTCCTTGAAATGTTTTGAAATAAGAGACATAGATATTTCTGATAAAATAATATATTACTCTTAGAAACTCCTGTCCAGGGATTTATTTGTAAATATTATTACACTATACACACATATTCACACATTGTAATTATACTAAACTAAATCACACAGTTCCAAGGTATTTAATTCTGAATATATAACATATTCAAAACAATAAAATTCCACCTCATAAAACATCTTCTACATACTTTGTTTTTTTCAAAGTATGGGAGAAATAATTCCAATGTTACCCTAAATTTTTATTCTCACAGTTGACGGAATTTATTGTACAATTTCTCAAATTTTATCTCCAAATGGAGATAAATTATTATTGCTACATTTCCGTTTCTCTTCAATCCACCTTCTCTCCTTTTTTGATGCCTCCGTTTGCATTGAGCCATCGAGGAATGAAAGAAAAGGCTGGCTTCCAAAAACTATAGTACACCAAATAAGATAAAAGAAGAAATACGAGAAGTACATCGAGCATATAGTACTCCGATGAGCTGAGAAACCTTGAAGGGGACTGAAGGTAACCTGCCCCTCTATTGCGCAGGACATATTCCGTCCAGAAAACTGCTCTCTCCAAGGGAGTTTCCTTTTGATCCCTGAAGACCTTCTGTCTGCGCAAAACTTCGGTAAGATATTTGGGATCGTGAATTAATCGTCTGATTGCCCATAAAAGTGATTCCGCGTTGATATTTGCCAGGTCTAGTCTGATGGCGTAGCCGTCTGCTTCGGATTTTGCCGAATTTGCGTCGTGGTCGCAAAATACTGGCAGAGTGACTATTGGAACACCGTGGTAGACTGTCTCGAACATGCTCAACAAACCTCCATGGGTGACGAAGGCTCTGATCTTCGGATGACCTAGAATAAGATATTCGATGTTAGGTGGAATAATTTTTGAAAACTTTGTTGAACTGCATTGAATGTTATTTTGTATATCTGGATTTGGTTATAAGCACAAATTAAATGATTGGCTCTCATACCAGGGTATAATTTTACCCCAATGCCTGCAAATTTTTCAATTTTTGGCGCTCTAGTTCCTCGGAACTGAGTGCTTATCAATTTGCCCAAATGTCTGTAATTTTCGAATTTTTCGATGAAAATGGTCTTAAACGATTTGGTTCGACTCACTGATCAAGAATCCGTGGTCGAAATGCATTCTGTACGGCCGGCCATAGGCACGATAACTCTCGAACGGAATGAGATAGACAGTTGAAATTTTCAGAGTAGGTTTGGGAGATGAATATCCCGGCTATGTTCGTTATTGGGCAAAATCGGACAGCCGGTTTCGGAGTAACAAAAAAAAAAAATTTTTTTTACAAAACAAATTCCGAATTAAATTTTTTTCAATAAGCAGTTTTATCACAAGAATCTAATGATATCATTTTTAACTCTAACAAGCTAATACTTTCGGAGATGATTTTTCAAAATTTCAATAACAAATCGTATTTTTACGTTTTCACAGAATTATTTAATTTAAATTATTCTATGTATGAATTATCATAATGTCATCTTATTTTCCTGAGACATGACATTGTCTAGTTCCTTGCTAATAGTTGGTTCGAGAAACGTCAAAATCGACTTAGAGAGACAAGGGTAAAAAACCGTCAAATAAACCCCCATGTGGCGATTTTATGTCGACATAACATTTTTTAAAATAAGTTGATAGTTCTCCTCCTTGAAATTCTTTAAAATGTTTTGTAGCTATAAATATACATACGATTCACTTATCTTGGTCACCCCAATTTTTTCCGAAACAGCCGAATATATTTTAATTCTGTAAACGCCGTTTTGTACAAGTCAACGTTGACTTGGGATGCGTGTAGAAGTTGGCGTAAAAAATAAAGATGGCTGGCGTCGCAGCGCCGTTAATTTTTTTTTCAAGGGACATACCTTTTTTATTATGCCATTCGAAAGATGATTCAATTCTAAATTTTATTTCCACAAACCATTTTTTCCCATTTCAAACCGTTAGCGATCTACAGTGCGTTTTATGTTAATTCTATTCCATTTTTGCGCGATGTTCTGAGGAACATCACGTTATCATGTCATTATCACAAATGTCTGTAATTTTCGAATTTTTTGCCGAAAATGGCAAATTTCACAAACGTCCTTAGGTCTGTATTCTACAACTAATCACCAAGTATCAATTCGATCGGATTTGTATTGGTGGAAAACAAAATTATTACTCGGAAACTATTGGGCCGATTATGCCCATTAACAAACTTGTCCGAAGTATCGGGATGTGCCACCTACCCTGAAAATTTCAGCTAGCTCTTTCCGTTCTCAAGATATCGTGGCAACGGCCGGCTGCCGGACAGAATCAAATTTTACCTCGAATTCTTCATCGGGTAGTCAAACCCAATCGTTTGAGACCATTTACGGCAAAAAATTCGAAAATTGCAGACATTTGGGCAAAATGATAACGCGATTTTCCCCAGTAAATACGCGCAAAAATGGAATAGATTTAACATATAACACCCTGTAGATCGCTAACGGTTTGAAATGGGAAAAAACAGTATTTGGAAATAAAATATAGAATTGAATCATATTTCCTGGGAAAAAAAAATTGGCGGTGCCGCGACGCCAGCCATCCTAATTTTTTTCGCCGGGTCTACACGCAACTCAAGTTAACGATGACTTGTACAAAACGGCGTTTACAGAATTAAAATATATTCGGCCGTTTCCGAGAAAATTGGAGTGACCAAGATAAATGAATCACCCTGTACATTAGGGCTTTGCGTAGTCTTAACTCAACTTAATCTAACCTAACCCAACATATGTCTATCAGTATAAAAATGTGTAAAATAATTTACCAAGTAAATCTTGTTGTGGTAACCATCGTCCAAGCTTAACATTGTCTGGAAGATCTTCCATATCTTCACCTTCCCATTTCCAGAGCACCCTCTGAGGTATTTGACTGAATACGCGGATAAGCATCCTTCTGAAATATTCTGGCATGTTGGAGGCCTTTACTGATGATCCCATACTAAAGTAAATGAATCCTGTACTGCCACTTCCATTAACAAATTCCTCCAGTTCCTTAAATGAGTTGCAATTGAAATACAGGATATCTTAAAAGTATATCGACAATCCCCAGTCATTTTCCTATTGTTCATTCTTGGCAGAAATGTTCAATGGAGAATGTCCTAAAATGCTATATTTATTTCTACAAAACTAATATATTTAAGATTGTATCAGATAAGATATATCAATATACCATCCGCAAAAATATTAGAAAAATATGATAAACGCTAAGAACATCAATCAATTTACAAATTTTAAATTTTAAACCATATATCAATAATTTATTTGAGTGACATCAAAATACACAAGTTCGATATTTCAACAAACCATCAGATGCCCAAAATAATATTGAATGATCTATGGTATATTCTAATCTTCTAAATACAATACTATTATCTCGATTTATTGAATTTAGTTCATCCTTCCGTTTCATATTATTATATCTCTCGAATTTAATTCATCTATGAGGATCATCACTGGAACTATTAGATCTACATCTATTCATTGGCTACCAGTTCTTTCAATTATTGTTCCGTTCCGCATTCGCAGCCATACTGTTGTTTTAAATTCATGGAATAAATTTCATTCTTTTCCGAATTCTTTTCCGTTTATCTCCTATATTCCAGGCAATAAGATTCCCAGATTGAAGTGAAGTGAGGGATTACTTTATGGTCTAAATGTTTTCTCAATTCGAATAAAAGTGACAAGGAAGTTTCCCACACAGCACACAATATTGCAATATTGCAATTGCAGTTGCAATATTCCAGAAATATTGCTGGAATATTGTGTTTCAATATTACAGTTGCAATATTGAGAAATATTGCTGGAATATTGTATTTCAATATTAGATTTGCAATATTCATAAATATTACAGAAATGTTACAAACTATAACAGTTTTCTACAAAGTTAAAATTTATAGTTTTGCGTATATTCCTATGAATATATGCATAGACATATTTATTACAAATTGCGACAGAAATAATTCAACATTACATGCAATATATAATAAGTTTGTGTGCTTTCTTTCTCTAGTTCGAGGCTTTACGCATCCTCTCTTTTCTATTGTCAGGCCGCCATGTTTTCTGTTCATATATATATATATATAAATTATTTGTGTTCTGTGCTGTTCACTAGTGTTGTTGTATCGTGTCGTGAAGCAGTCTGTTGTTACTTTACTTTGTTAGTTCAGTTAGTTGTGAGTTTAATGTTTATTAAAGACTAATTGGCTCTAAATAATATAAATGCAGTGATAAGCTGATTTGATTATCTAAGGTATAATAGCTACAAGTTTATAGATATCATTGATACAAAATTTTATATTTTTAGGTTATACCAACATCTTATCACAGCCCTATAAAGAGTAGGTTGTGATCTCATCCGTCTGATTATTGAGACGTTATATTGACGTGCTTTTTATATACGTACAAAGGTAGAGTTGAACAGATCTAATGATTTGATTATAGGTATATGTTTGATTATTGAACCCATATCGAAATGGTTAGCTCAAGCCAAATTGCAAGCCTCCAGGGAAGTGGAAAAACTTAAAAAAAAGAAATGTTGAATGTCCAGTAGAGAGCGAATAAAGATATTAATTGTGCCTACTATTTTTTATGTGAGTTAAACCTATACCACATCTCATGAAATAACAGAAATAGTTCTGCAAGAATCCTGAAATATTGCATATATATTTTGCAATATAACAAAAATATTCCATAAATATTACAAAATAATTCTACAATATTGCAGGAATATTTCAACAAATAAGTCTGCAATATTGTGACCTTATAGGATAGAGAGCATATATTTGAATAATTCTGCAACAATCCTGAAATATTTCATACATATTTTCCAATATAATAAAAAATTGCATAAACATTACAGAATAACTCTACAATATTGCAGAAATATATCGAAAAATATTTCTGCAATATTGCTATGTTAGGTTATGGGGCGGACATTCGAATGTTTCTGCAATATTCCTGAAATATTTCATATATCTTTCGCAATATAACCGAAATATCTCAAATATTTCCGAAACATATTCCTGCAATATTTCAGAAATGAGTCTGTGCTGTGTGGGTTGGTGGTCTGAATGGTTTTCTCACGATTTATTCAACAAAGATTTAATATCTGATCCTTCAAATAGAGTTCCGGGGTTTGATCTTCCAAGGAAAATGTGGTCTACTCTGAATCGTTTAAGAACGGGTCATAGTCATTGCAACAGCATGCTTTTCTGATTGAACTCAGTTGAGAGCCCTAGTTGTGAATGCGGGGAACCAAAGGAGACCATAGATCATTTAGTTGATAATTGTCCCAGGATGGTTTAAGGCATAATGTTTCTGAGTCATTTTTGGAATGGGTGGTGAATTTCAAATCTATTTAATAAACCATGGAATATTCCATTCTGAATTTTTTCGTTTTCTACTTTTTAACATTTTCTTTTCCAGATTGAGTTCCGGGTACCTTGGGGAAATTACCTCTCAGCTTATTCAATGAAGAATCAATAGTGATGAAAAAGAAGCACTTCACTATTTAATATTTCAGCATATTTTGTTAACAATTTCAATTATCATAAACACAACACTAACGGGGAGACAAATGTTTTTTGCTGATGTTTTTCCCTAAGCCCTTTATTGCTTTACTGTTAGATGAAAGAATGTAATGCTCGAAGATCAAAGGAATATAAGTAATCATTAAAGGATACTGTGGTAGGTATATTCATGGGGTATTCTTTCTGGGTTTTCCCTCCCAAACTCTGAAAAATATCTATAAAATAAAACATTTATTATTTTGGGATTTGCTTCTGCGTAAAAAACACAGATTTGTCAGAAGCAATCAATCGAACAATGTTGCCAAACAAACAATAGCGAAACAACATCAACGATGAAACAATTATATCGTAACGTTACGAAATAGTTGTTTTATCGTTGATGTTGTTTCGTTATTGTTTGTTAGGCAACATTGTTCGATTGATTGCTTCAGACAAATCTGTGTTTTTTACGCAGAAGCAAATCACAAAATAATAATTTTTTTATTTTATAGATATATTTCAGAGTTTGGGAAAGAAAACCCAGAAAGAATACCCCATTAATATTCCCCCATTAATAATCAAAAGAATATACACGGTGAGTCTTTGTCCACTGCATTAATTTTAACCAAAGATTCCTCTCATCAAATGACACACTTTTTTCATTTAACATTTTTCCAAATTCAGCTCAGGTAAAAAGATACAGGCTGTTGAAATTTTGAAAAAAAATCAGTTTTTATTTTGTAGCTTTGAGATCCTTTTTTCGAATAAAATGAATGTTGGCGTAAAGTTTCCTATAACTATGATACATATTTTCCAAATATTAGTTATTTTCTACTTCTACTGGTTTTCTAGTTATGGACTCGTGGATTCATAAAACTAAACGAAATTAACATAAAGAAAGCATATAAAGTTTTTCTTGAGTCATTTCAAGAATATTCCATCGTTTTAGAACATTATATTATTCCTCATCATTTCTCCTTAAACGCATCGTTTTCGAGATATTCTTCATTGAATGTTCTAAAATGGAAAACTCCAGAAATTTCACTACTTTTATGGATCCGTACCTGAGCGTTGGAATCCCGAATCAAGCTGTAAACCACGTTACCATGCCTTATTCTCGTCCGCCAACAATGTCATAGATAATTTATATGCGGGAGTGTATTAGCACATTGTGAAATCTTTAAACGCTTGTAACTTTTTACCTGAGCCGAATCTGGAAAAATGGTAAAGGAAAAAAGTGTTTCATTTGATGAGAGGAATCTTTGGTTGAAATTAATGCAGTGGTCAAAGACTCACCCTGTATATAAATATTTTAAATACTCACCGGTGGAAGAGGTTTTGGGTCCCTACAGTGTATACAGGCTATTTCTGCGACATTGGGCAGATAAGCTTTGGAATAAGTTACAGCTGGATGGGAGTTCTGCAGTATGAAACTGACATTGCTTGATAATTTATATATTTCTGGCATGTCGTACCCGAATTTTTTGGATAGAATACCCTGAAAAGAAATAAAGTAGAAATAAAAACTGTCGTAGCTCGTAGCGTCAAGGGATTTACCGAGCTCGTTCAACAAATATTGAATATGTAATGGGCCATTTTATTGGCGGTCATATTGAATTTAGATTTTTGTCGTAATGTACTGATAGGTTCTTAGGTTAGGTTGAATGGGCCATTTTGTTGACAGCCATATTGGATTTGGATTATTTTTCGCGCTCTTTTTCTTTGAAACAGAGCTCTTATCAATTTGCCCAAATGTCTGTAGTCTTCGAATTTTTGGCTGAAAATTGTCTTAAACGATTTGGTTCGACTCACTGATCAAGAATCCGGGGTCAAAATCGATTCTGTTCGGTCGGCCGTTAACACGATAACTCTCGAACGGTATGAGCTACACAGTTGAAATTTTCAGAGTAAGTATGGGAGATAAATATCTCGGTTAAGTTCGTTATTAGGCAAAATCGGCCGGATGGTTTCGGGACAACGAAAACAATTTTTTTTTTAATATCTCCTGTTCTAGAAAACAAAGTATGATTGAATGCAAAATAACCAATGAGATAACCTCAGCTATCGTAGAATTATGAGGACTATAGTATATTATAATTTTTGGGTGATAATACAATGCCCATGGATAATCCTGATGATGGAAATATATACTTTGGTAAGTTAATAATTGGCTTCAGAATATCTTCAGTAAAAATAAAACTGGAATATTGCCTAAGTTTTATTAGATATAATATAATTTTCAGAGTAGATTTGAGAAAGATGAGATAAGATCTCAGATAAGTTCGTTATTTTGTGATTTCGGATTAATAAATTTTGGCACCCTTATTTTTTTTTAATTAGGTACTCTTTTTTTGAATTTTCCATTTTGTACTGTATTCTACTAGTCAAGCCCAATCATTTGGTACCAATTTGAGAGGATTGTGAAAAAAATATGTAATCCCATTTTGTAGTGACGGCCATGTTTGATTTATCATGATGCTGAACATATTCAATAGTTTTGTCATCAGAACTAAAGGTGTGTACCAAATATCAGATAAATTTGTCAACAGGAAAGGGGTAACATTTCAATTACTAAATTTCAGATAGATCGAATGATCGGTTCCGGAAATATTCATAAAAAATGTTTTGACTAAAAACGGCCATAACTCCGAAACCGCGAGGTGGATTTCGCCCGTTAACGAACTTGTCCGAGATATAAATTGATTTCGACCACGGATTCTTGATCAGTGAGTCCAACCAAATCGTTTAAGACCATTTTCATCCAATAATTCGAAAATTACAGCCTTTTGGACAAATTGATAAGCACTCTGTTCCGAGGAAAAAGAACGCCAAAAAAGTATGTAATCCGCCATTTTGCGGCGGTACCCATCTTGGATTTACAATGATACTAAATATATTCAACTTTATTGCCATCAGAACTAAAGGTGTGTAGCGTGAGTGCAGCTCACCTGTATCATCCACTTCGTCATAATATGGTGCAACATGTTTCCTGCCCAAAACCAAAAGGCATTCGATACTTTTTCGTGAAGTTTCATGTTATCGGTGTAAGATGTCCCAATAAACGGAGTGATGGAGTAAGGATTGGGATTCCCGGCCAAGGATAAGCTACCGGTATACATTGCCACAGTATTGATATACATGAATGGTGCATTATAGTGCTTAACGAATCCAAGAGCGCATTCTGGAAATGCACCGTCTAAAATGATCAGGTCGAAGGATTTGTGGATATGGAGCATCTCGTTGGTTTCATGATCTTCCAAAGTCTCTTCGCAGGACTGAAAAGAATGTAAATTAAAAAAAAAGTTTATTGTTTTCAACGGTCACGTTTTGTTTAATGTTCAATTTTCAAAGTTCAATGTTCAATGTTTAATGTTCAATGTTTAATGTTCAATGTTCAATGTTCAATGTTCAATGTTCAATGTTCAATGTTCAATGTTTAATGTTCAATGTTTAATGTTTAATGCCCAATAGTTAATGTTCAATGTTCAATTATTAATGTTTTATGTTTAATCGATGAATATTTCGCCGTGTGTCATTAGTGTATTTACTCACCTTGTATCCGTATCTTATCATATCCAAAGGATGTACAGGTAGTTCGTTCCTCATTCTGGCTCCAACTAGATCCCAGTTTGTGAAATTCTTAACGAAAAATACCAGATTAGTAGGAGTAATTTCTTCGAGTCCTGGTTGACTAAAATCGGGTGGAAACGCATTTAGAAACGTTATATTATGTCCTCTGTCTATAAGTCCTTCCGCCAATTTCAAGAATGGTATTTTGTGCGATTTAGTACCACCTAATGTGATCATCAGGATGTTGGAACAGGTAGATAATTTCGCCAAAGCCACAAAAAAAATTACTATTCGATATGTTACTTCCATTTTTCTGAAAATTGAGAAAAAATTTATTAAAAAAATTAATTATACAGGTTCTTCTTGAAAAATGTCAAAATTCAACGTATTTACGCAATTAGCGCATATTTATGATAAAAGTTTCTATGAATATGTTACTTGGAGTCACGCGAAGCTTTTCGCGATTGTTCATGTTGTTTCCTCAAAACTATGATATGGAAACCAATGAAAGTCATTCCATGTGGAAGCGTCAAGATAATCATAATATTTCCATATTTATATATGAAATTTTACTGTACATGCATCGTCTTCGGACGATGAATACACAATGGCCGTCAAAAAATTCTGGCCGACAAGAATCTGCCACGCTATATATTTTATACAATGCATCTTCTTTAATAATAGAGATAATAATGTGAATAAAATGGGTTCAAGCCCTGTGGACAGGAGCTTTCTGGCGCTCTAGTTCAAACAGACAAATTATATCTCCGAAAGTATTGGCTTCTCAGAGTTGGGAATTATATCAATGTATTCTTATGATAGAACTGCATCATAAAGGAAAATCAATTCAAATAATAGTTTATTTATCAAGATTAAATGAGCAATCTAAGAATGAGAACTGCACCATGGAAGAAATCAAATTAAAATAGCTGAAATGAATTTCTCTCTTATAGAACAGGATGACATGTACTAGTATGAACACATATCATATAATAAAGCTTAGATAGAATAATTATAGCATTCTGTGAAAACATAGAAGTACGATTCATTATTGAAATTTAGAAAAATCATATCTCCGAAAGTATTAGCTTGTTGGAGTTGAAAATGATATCGATAGATTTTAATGGTGAAACTGCATCTTAAATAAAAATTGAATTTGAAATTTGTTGCTTAAAAATAATTTTTTTTTGTTACTCCGAAACCATTAGGCCTATTTTGCCCAATAACGAACTTAACTGAGATATTCATCTCATTAACCTACTCTGAAAATTTCAACTGCCTAGCTCATTCCATTCGAGAATTATTGTAGAAAAAAAAAATTTTAATTTTGAAAATTTTTTTTTACACTTTGCGGTAACCTGGTCAATACAAAACTTCACATGCGTATAAAGATCATGATTCTACAATTTGATGCTAAATTTCAGATAGATCGAGTGATCGGTTTCGGAAATATTCATAAAAAATGTGTTTTACTAAAATCAACCATAACTCGAAACCGCTCGATGGATTTCGCCTATTAATGAACTTGTCCGAGATATTTACACTCCAAACCCACCTTGCAAATTTTAATCCTCTAACTCCTTTCGTTCGAGAGTTATCGTACCTACGGCCGGTCAGAATCGATTTAGACCTCGGATTCTTGATCAGTGAGTCGAACCAAATCGTTTGAGACCATTTTCAGCCAAAAATTCGAAAATTAAAGACATTTGGGCAAATTGATAAGCACTCAGTTCCGAGGAACTAGTGCACCAAAAAACTAAAATAGTCATAAAGCATAGGGCTACATTTTGTGAACAGTGGGCACCCCTGTTGTAGCTGCCGCATCCTGCAGGGTGTTGCAAATTTGATTACTAATTATTATATAGGGTGAGTGTTTGAGTTATATATTGATTTTAACCATAGATTCCTCCTATCAAATAAAACACGTTTTTCATTTACGATTTTTCCAGATTCGGCTCATATGACAAGGCAGTTGAAATTGCAGAAAAAGTCAGTCATGCTTTGACATGGATATTCAGAATGAAATTAATTTTGGTGTGAAGTTTTCTATAACTATCGGTGGGTTGCATGAAACTTTGACTGTCCTTAATTGCCACATTAGTGTGATATGTTGATTTCCAGTTCATTTTTGATGAAATCATCGAATTTAAAAAAATTGAGAATTTGCCTTATTTTGGTTGATCCGCTCCTGACCTAAAATGGCCTTGAGTCGATGTATTTCTACGTTGCCACACTTCCTTTTTTTCACAAGATATAGATAATCCATGCTCCTCGATTGAATAGTATACCAAAGACTGGTACACAGTTTGACAATGATGTATGCGAAAAGCGAATGAATACATACTCGTAGACATAAAGTCTATGTTCCCATGAGTCCCTGTGAACGTTACCTACTGATTATTATGATTATTCTGTCAGTTGGAATCCCTTCTCAGCTGCTCAATTTCAGATTTTCTTGAAAATGAATGGATTCATGGATATTTATGGAGTTTTCAAAAATTATAATATTTCAATAGTGGGTGATGATCAGATTATGTATAATCTCACTGGATATTGAATGAAAGTTAAGTTCAAGTTCATTGTTTCAATAGTGGGATATCATTTAATGCTGCATTATAAGAATTGAGTGAGTAATTACATTTTCTCGAACAATTTCAATGAATTTCAAGCATCGGATTGTTAGTTTAGTTTGTTTTTCAGATAGATTCCAGTATCAATTTTCTATGTTGAACGCTGCAGTGCAGGACTGTATTAGCACATTATGAAATCTTAAACGCTTGAAACTTTTTACCTGAGCCGAATCTGGAAAAATAGTAAAGGAAAAAAGTGTTTTTCTTGATGAGAGAAATCTATGGTTAAAATTAGTGTACAACTTAAAGAGTCACCCTTTATAACAATCTTGGTTTTCTGGCAAGTTGATGGTGAAAATTTATCGATGTAAAATTATAATTCCAATATGATTATTTTAGAAGATATTCTATTTTGAGTTCACTGTGGACTTATTATGAACACTACAAAAGTAACTACACTCTTGTCCACTACAGTTTTTTAGTCTGACATATGTTTCGGAAACAAAGTTTCCATCTTCAAAGACGAAGCGTTACTAAAGCATGCAATCAATTTCTACATTCCAGTACGGGTTGACATTATACCCTTAGTCATAAACCAATTAGTGAGAATAATGGGTTGTTAATAGGGGTTCGGTCATTATTGAGTAAAACATACTTTCTCTTATACATTTCGATGCCTTCAAGTGTTCCTAAGTACAATTTATTGGAATTTTTCAACTATTTGACGGAATTTCATATATACCCGATTTTTAACATACCCGGAGTTTTATCGAATGTATTTCCTAGAAGTTGTTTAATTTTCGTGGAAGTTTTGAAGGCCAGTTTTACATTAACCTTTTTAAAAATATTCTGGAGTTTGTTGTTTGTTTTCGGATGGAACGTGAAAACATGGAAAACCTTTACCATTTTTATTTCTTTCGTTAGGGTTATGTTACTGAAGAGATTTTTATCTTTATGTTTGTTGATAATTTCCTGAACTAGCTGATGACTGTAGCCGTTTCTTATTAAATGTTATTAAATGTTTAGATTGCAACAAGTGTTACGACAGGCAAACAACCAGAATCATTCTCACACGGTATGAAGAGCATTCGGGACACATTCGGAATAACAATATCGATAAATCTGCGGTTGTAAATCATGTTTTAACAACTGGCCACTGGCTCTGCTGTATTATTGAAGGGGACTTATAGAACGTATTTAATGTATTGAATGGGGACATATAGCGATGTCCACAATTCCGTTTTGTCCGTCGTTTTAATGGAATTTCTCGATGACGTAACCTGCCGAAGAGTCGAGATTTTATTAAATGTTATGGTAATCTTTGCATAGGCATCGCAAATACAACAGCACCTCAAAATGCGAGTCCAACGCGATGAGGTAACAACTGAAACTGACCTCTATAAAATTTACGCATCTGTAGATGCTTCAGTCTTTTACGTTGTGAAAGTATACTCCCAGGATACGGAAGTTCGATATTGTTGGATCGATTTGAAGTTCGGAAGAGACTTTTTACGATATTTCGGTTTCAGTATAATTTCAATACGTATAAGGCAAGGCAGAACCGAAAGTTTAATATAATAGTATATTATTTCATAAGGAGGAGAAGTGTCACGGGAGTGAGGCGGGATATTGAAAGCGAGCCATGAAAAGTCACTTCTACCCCGAATGAAATATGTTATTTTATTTTCAAACGTTTAGAAATTCATACAAATCTGAATATTATCCACTTTTGGATTGATTTACATTTACGCACATAATTCTATCCATTTACGATCGGTATAATTGAGCGAATTATGGAACATTCGCCTAGTTACGGATGCCACGCAAAATTTAATCTGACGGATATAAAGAAAATAATTGATAGTTATCATTTGCAAGCTGATGAGAAGTCGTTGAAAGTGAAAATTTTTTCAGAAAATGAGGTTTTGGCGAATGAAGCACTCTCTTCCCTTGGACCATCGAAGTCTATTGAAAAATATTCTGCAGCTTATGATCACTTCGTGACTTGGTGCAATTCGAAAAATGTGACAGTTTACCAAGAGAATGTGCTTCTAGCATATTTCAACTTTATGGCTAGAGGAAAAAAAAGGAAATCCTCGAAAGCCCGATATTCAATGATAAAGTCGCAACTAGCGATCAAACATGAAACAGATACTGGTAAATATCTGAAGTTGCGCGCATTTTTAAAAAAATCCAATGCAACAAAATCAAGAGTTTTTCTAAGGAAGAGTTCGAACGTTTTCTCTTCGAAGCACCGGATGATTCATTTTTAGCATTAAAGGTAACTATCATATTTCAAGTAATTTTAATTTTGTAGTTTGATCACGTGGTTGTTTCAGATTTTTTTATTATTTGGAGTAGCTGGTGCCTGCAGATGTGATGAAATGGTGAAAATGAAAACTACAGATATCGAGGACAAGGGAAATATTATAATATTCAATATTCCTGATAGTGAAACGAGAACAGTTCGAACATTCACAGTTATTAGGGAGAATAATCTAAATATTTATCGGAGATACACTGCGTTAAGACCAAACGATTTCACTGAAAATAGATTTTTTTTTAAATATCAATCTGGAAAATGCTACAGAGCTGTGATGGGAATACATAGTATACGAAGTGTTCCAAGTAAGGTGTCCACTTTTTTGCAAGTGAATCATCCAAAAGAATACACAGGTCATTCATTGAGGCGAACTTCTGCTATACTACTTATAGATGGAGGAGCCAACATTGAGTCTTTGAAACGAGACGGAGGTTGGAAGTCAAGTAGTGTAGCAGAAGGCTACATCGAGGAATCGCTGCGGAATAAGAATGAGATTGCTGGTAGGATATTGAGCGTGTACGAATTCCCTGGAACCAGCAACTCTGATTACTCCATTGAGGCATCAGCGAGGGCATCAGCTTGTGAACAGAATCCTACCAGTTCATTATTACATGCTTTTAATTTTCAAAATGCAACATTTACCAATTGTACATTCAATTTTCAGAATGACTGATAGTTTTGAAAGACTTGTAGCCAAAATTGGACCATCATATAAAGATATGATGCAAAGAGAATTTAATTTATTTCATGTTGTAGTTCTATCATAATAATCCATTGATATCATTCCCAACTCTGAGAAACCAATACTTTCGTACCTTGTCAAAGATTGAACAAGAACGCCAAAGCTCCTGGCCACAGTGCGTTTCAAACTTATCAAG
This sequence comes from Halyzia sedecimguttata, assembly GCA_937662695.2. NCBI lineage: Eukaryota > Metazoa > Arthropoda > Insecta > Coleoptera > Coccinellidae > Halyzia > Halyzia sedecimguttata. The sequence continues at coordinate 80,177,401 of OW569415.2, read as the reverse complement.
AATTATTTCTAGTTTTTGGAAAATTTGCTGTGATTCTTTGATTGAGGTACAATGCATATGATTGGTATAGGCTAGTTCAAAAATAAACTGTCAGCAGTGTCAGCTCAACATGAAGATACGAACGCCACTATAGTCCGGTCAAATTAGACCAAATAATAAGAGTAAGGTTACATAAATTCCCACCAAGCTGGAAATCAATAAGTTTGTTTAAAATATCATTAAAAATAAAATTTGAAAGTTCCCCATCTTTCCCCTGTGAGGAAAAAATTTTATTCAAGATCAAAGGTCAAAAAAATGAGTTTTTCGCGATTTTAAGCAAAACGGTAAGTTTTATCATAAAAATACTTCAGACAAAAATTGTATATCGTAAAGTTATCTACAAAAAATTTTTTCATACTTTTTTCTCTACGAGCCACCGTTTTTGAGATATAATGATTCAAAAAGTTGTAATCGTCATAATATGCATGAGTACGCCATATATTATATAGTTGTAATATATGTTAAAATATTTTTCTATCGGTCATTCTAACTTACACTACTAATATAAAATATACATACAACTATTCTTTTCTTAAAACCAGGAAAAGCTCAACATCCATCGGAAATGTATTCATCAAAAAGTTTATCTACTTTTGCAAAGTGTCAAAACGACATCTGCATTTTACAGGAGGGATAAAATAACAGTTTTCAAAAATAGTAATTCTACTCGACAAGAAATTATTACTAACGGCATTCGCTTTCTGCTTTCTATGTACGTAGCTCCTAAAAAAACTACCTGCTTAGATAAGTATAGATTTGCATATTTCGTTAAAAACACCAAAAGTAAAAAACAAGTACAATTAGCTTGTCTTCCTCCAACCTCAGTTGCAGCTCATCAACACCTTCTTAGGGTATATTACCAAGTTCAAGTGTGGCTTGTTTATCAGCTAGACCCTACACACTGGGGTTGGAAGTTGCGCCGGAAAAACTGCTGAACTCGATTTTTTGCAACTGCAAAAAGGGATGCAGTGTTAAATGTGGTTGCAAAAAAGTTGGACTGTTCTGTTCTCTGGCATGTACACATTGAGAAGGCCGGTTGTGCTCTAATATTGAATCACCAACAGTAGAGGTTCCGTTTGATTCCAACGAGGCAACATGCGATACATCGCCATTAACGCAGTTTACATGCACTCAGGATGAAGATGAAGAAGAACAAGACGAACAAGACGAACAAGAACAAGAAAATGAAGAAGAACAAGAAGAAGATTTTAAGAGTTACGACTCGGAGGATTAAATTTCACTACTTCTTTTTAACTTAAATTGCTCTTATCTTTTCAATCTCTGCTAATATCCATCATTTTTCAATAGTTTCAAATTAAATAGGATCAAAACTGCCCCGTGGAATAGGCCTACTGGGGAAACCACTTTGAAAAAAACGCGCTAGGTACACTACCTCATAGGTGGCGAGGAAACGTGTGCATATTATGACGATTACAAATTTTACAACTTTTTGAATCGTTATATCTCACAAACGGTGGCTCGTAGAGAAAAAGTATAAATAAATTTTTTGTAGATAATTTTATGATCTACAATTTTTGTCTGAGGTATTTTATGATGAAAATCGCGAAAAACTCATTTTTTTGACTTTTGACCTTGAATAAATTTTTTCCTTACAGGGGAAAGATGGGGAACTTTCAAATCTTACCGATTTTCAGCGAGGTGGGAATTTATGTAACCTCGAATGTCTAAATTGACCGGACTACTATCCTGAAGATCCTTTCATCGGTCATCCGATGAATTATTCGAAATTTTGAATATACACTCGCAAACTTTCATTCGTAACGACTACGCTATTGATGAAACAAAAACCTTCACTCATCTATTTGGTTACCGTAAGGAAATGAAAGTTTTATCTAATCAGCTGATCATGAGGATGAAGCCAAGAATTGTATTAATTCATTTCGCGCATTACAGAGAAAATAATTTCAGACCAGACGACAGATCAGCCGGCGTGGAACTTGGTAAAAGTTCGTAGTCCGGAGAAAGAATCAGGGACAGACAACACGCACAACCGAAACAGGGGATATGGCTTGTCCGACCGTGACAAAAATTGCCGGTAATGGGTTTCTCTCATTACGAGGAAAGTTTTCTGGGCACAGGGCAGGAAGCGTGAAAAAGAAATTCAGTTGGTTTGGTATTAGAAAAAAAAATGGGTTCAAGCCCTGTGGACAGGAGCTTTCTGGCGCTCTAGTTCAAACAGACAAATAATATCTCCGAAAGTATTGGTTTCTCAGAGTTGGGAATTATATCAATATATTCTTATGTTAGAACTGCATCATAAAGGAAATTCAATTCAAATAGTTTATTTATCATGATTAAATGAGCAATCTGAGAATGAGAACTGCACCATGGAAGAAATCAAATTAAAATAGCTGAAATGAATTTGACTCTCTCTTATAGAACAGGATGACATGTACGAGTATGAACACAGATCATATAATAAAGCTTAGATAGAATAATTATAGCATTCTGTGAAAACATAGAAGTACGATTCATTATTGAAATTTAGAACTTCATCTTAGCAGAAATTGAATTCAAACATCATAGAAGAATTCAAATTCAACAAGAGTGCCAAAAATTATCAATCCAAAACCAATAGACGAATTCTACCCAACAACGAACTCATCCGAGATATTCATTCCTCAATTCTATGATGAACGATAATAATATATATTTATTTGGAGGAAGTAGTCCATGCTCAAAGTGGAGGCTCAATGTCACAGAAATTTAGTAAAACTCAAAGTCGTCTCCACAATATATATTTCAGCCCAATGTTGAGGGGAGGTATGTCAACGCAATTATAACAAGAAACCTTGTCAGAGATTACGTGACACAAAATTCAAAAACATGCTTTCGAGCATAGAGATGCTCATCATCAGTTGAAACAATACAGGAATTAAACTGAAAACAGCAAAGAACAATTGAATCCGAGTTTTTTCATTGTTACCTCCATATTTTTCAAAATTGTAATTATTGTTCTTTGCTGTTTTCAGTTTAATTCCTGTATTGTTTCAACTGATGATGAGCATCTCTATGCTCGAAAGCATGTTTTTGAATTTTGTGTCACGTAATCTCTGACAAGGTTTCTTGTTATAATTGCGTTGACATACCTCCCCTGAAAATTGGGCCGAAATATATATTGTGTAGACGACTTTGAGTTTTACTGAATTTCTGTGATAATATATATCTTTCCTCAAATCTACTCCAATACACCAATATTCCAGTTTTGTTTTTAGTGGAGATATTCTGAACTCAATATTATTAACTTACCATTACCATTCCCATCATCATATGGATTGACCATCGGCATGAAAATATCAACCAACAAAAAGTATGATATTATATTATAATTCTTATATTGATACCATTACTGGAATGAATGACAATGAGACAACGTCAAAGTTGACATAACAATTCATAGAATAGCCACAGAATAATTCTATCATTGAAATTTTATCAAATCATATCTCCGAAAGTATTAGTTTGTTAGAGTTAAAAATGATATGAATGGATTCTTATGGTAAAACTGCTTATTGAAAAAAATTTAATTTGGAATTTGTTCTGTAAAAAAAATTTTTTTTTTGTTACTCCGAAACCATCTGTCCAATTTTGCCCAATAACGAACTTAGCCGAGATATTTATCCCCCAAACCAACTCTGAAAATTTCAACTGTCTAGCTCATTCCGTTCGAGAGTTATCGTGCCTACGGCCTGCCGGACCGGCCGGACAGAATGAATTTCGACCACGGATTCTTGATCAGTGAGTCGAACCAAATCGTTTAAGACCATTTTCATCGAAAAATTCGAAAATTACAGACATTTGGGCAAATTGATAAGCACTCAGTTCCGAGGAACTAGACCGCCAAAAATTCTTGAAAAGTGGGAAAGCTCTGTAGACAGTGGCTTCGGCGCGCTATTCAAATTTATTGCCAGAGGCATCACCCATCCAGGTACTGAACTCGCTTAAAGCTGCTAAGCTCCAGAACAAAATATGATATCTTCCAAATATTTCCAGTAATCTAGATTTGATCGAGTTTAAATCTAGAACTTGGCTGTAAAACGAGCTGAAATATTGAGGGGCATTTCTATCTTATATATAGTTTTTTTTAAACTTTGAGCATTACATTCTTTCATCTAACAATAAAGTATGTGTACGAAAAAAGTGTTAGCATAGGTTAGTGCAACGGGGTACCATACAATTCAATGTATGATACAAGAGTTTAGGGAAAAACCTCAGCGAAAAACCCTTTCTCCCCGTTAGTGTTGTGATTTATGATAATTGAAATTGTTAACAAAATATGCTGAAATATTAAATATTGAAGGGCATTTTTTTCATCACTATTGATTCTTCCTTGAATAAGCTGAGAGTTTTCTCCAAGGTACCCGGAACTGAATCTCGAAAAGGAAAATACAAAAGGAGAAAACGAAAACATTCAATGTGAAATATTCCATGGTTTAAAAAATAGATTTGAAATTCACCATCCATTCCAAAAAAGACATTATGAATAGCCCTAAAACCATACAAATATGGGACAATTATTAACTAAATGATCTATGGTCTCCTCTGGTTCTCCGCATTCACATCTAGGTCCCATCTGAAAAGCATGCTGTTGCAACGATCATGACCCGTTCTCGAACGATTCAGAATAGACCACATTTTCCTTGGAAGATCAAACCCCGGAACTTTATTCGAAGGATCAGAAATTAAATCTTTGTTGAATAAATCGCAAGAAATCCAAACTTCCTTGTCGCTTTTACTCGAATTGAGGAACAGTTGGACCATAAAGGATTACGTGACTTCAATCTGGGAATCTTATTACCTGAAATATAGGAGAGAATCAGAAAAGAATCCGGAAAAGAATGAAATTTATTTCAAGAATATAAAACAGCAGTCTGCCTGCGAATGTGGGGCGGGACAATGTTTGAAAGAACTGGCAACCAATGAATAGGAGTAGATCTAATAGTTCCAGTAATGATCTTCATAGATGAATTCAGCTGTGCATCAATTTTTTGTGTATGAGCACTATCAAACCAGACGGGGCAACATTATTCAGCGGCAGAAAAAACCAAGGCTAAGGCTGCCCTTCGAAGAGTAGCTGCTTCAGCACCCCAGGAATTACCAGCTAATTTCTGCAGAATATTATTCCTTGTGTTCAACTTCAGACGCAAGTCATTCAAGTTTAAATTCAATCGAGTGATGTATTTTTTGAGTTATCGAGTTATTGCCCAACAATGAACATAACTCTCCCATTCGGATGCGCAACCTACACTGAAAATTTCAAGTCTATCTCTTTTCGTTCGAAAGTTATCGAGGCAACGGTCATCCATCCAGCCCCTGAACTTATCCAAGGCTGCTCTGCAACAATATAGATCTGATCGTGTTCAAACTTTGAATTTGGCAGCAGAGTAGGTTTTGAAGGCTCTCGCAACATTTCAGCGATGTCGGAGGAATAGTTTCTTCTTATATAGCACTATTTTCAATGATTTTCAACGATTTTTTTGAAATTTTCTGGTAATACGATCCTTACAAAATTTTGCATGTTTGAATTGGATCGAATTCGTATTTTTTGAGTTATTGAGGAAATAACAACCAAATTGTAGATGGGTGTAACTCCGAAACCGTTTGGCCGATTATGCCTATAAACAAACTCGAATGTTGCATTCAGATGCACAACCTGATCCGCACAAACGTGCTTAAGTTTGTATTCTACAACTACTCACCGAGTTTCAATTCGATCGGATCTGTATTGGTTCCTGACAAAGTTATTACTCGGAAACCGTTCGGCCGATTATGCCTATTAACGAACTTCTCAGTCGCATTCGGATGCGCCACCTACCCTGAAAATTTCAAGTCGCTATCTTTTTCCGTTCTCAAATTATTGTGGCGGTGGCCGGCCGGCCCGACATTTTCTGCAAAAAATTGGAAAGTTACAGAAATTTGGGCAAAATGATAGCAGAACATACGTGTAAAAATATCAAGAATGAAATCATTGAAATAGTGAATCTTCTACGAATGGTGTTGGCAATTATTTAATTCAACCTTAAGATATAGAACTGTTAGAGGAATTATACTAATCAGATATATTCCATATAGGTACTGAAATAACGAGTGACTTTTTAACAACTTTCTTTTTGGCAACCCTGTTTTTTACAGCTGACGGGGGTTTCGTGCCTTGTGTGACTGTCTATAAATAATAATAATTAAATATAATTAATATTGTGTGGTCTATAATTTAACTATGAATCGACTTACAAACGAACAACGCTTGCAAATTATTGAATTCTATTATCAAAATCTATGCTCGGTTAAAAAAGTGTATTGTGCATTTCTTCCATTTTATGGTCAGTTTGGTGGACCTTCTCAGGCGGCTATTAGGATTTCGGAATCTTGTGACTAGATTTCGCACCAAATTTACATTATTGGATATTAAACCACCAACAGGCAAACGCAGAGTGTGGACAGAGGAAAATATCGCAGCTGTATCCGCCAGTGTTAGTGATGATAGTGAATTGTCGATTCGGCACCATTCGCAGCAATTGGGCCTTTGTTACTCCACTTCGTGGAAAATTTTACGGAAGGATTCAGCTGTGAAACCTTTTAAAATACAGCTGGGGCAAGAATTGAAGCAGCATGACCTACCACAACGGATCACTTTCAATGAATGAATGAGCGCTGGCAAAGTTGGATGACGATCCACTTTTGTATCGCTAAATTATGTCGAGGTCTAGATCGTGTGACTTAACGCCTCTGAATTATTTTTTGTGGGGCTATGTTAAGGCTCATGTCTACAGGGTCTTTCACGAGGAACCTCACCCATATTTATACGGGAAACTACTGAACGTATTTTCATGAAATTCAGCACTTATAAGTACTTCACGATGCTGATGAAATCTAAAATATTTTCAAGGCATGAGCACCTCCGGTTTTTTCGGAAATGACGTCAACTTCCGTTTTTCAAATTAGAATACCATTTTTTCATTGCAGAAATAGATTCCTTAGAAAATTTCAAGTTATTTTGATGTAACATTTTTCAGTTTTGGTTGGAAAATTCTCTCTGAGCGGGAAAATTCGAAAAAAAAATCGAAAATAGAGCTCCGCTGAAACAAGAATAACTTCGAGGTTTTTGGATGGAAAATTTTAATTTTTGGGATTTTTCAAGATGTAAGATTGATGTATCCACTTTAAAAATCGAAATCGCGATTCATGATACAGGGGGTGAAAAAATCGCTTTCAAAGTTAGGGATGACAAAATCGTGAAAAATCAATTTTTTCAAATTAGAACCCCATTTTTTTGTGGCAGATATTGAATCTACGTTAAAAAATAATGTGAGTGTATGCATCACACCCTTGCCCTAAAGTGGATATTTTCTGAGTTATTCAAAAAAAACTGTTTTTCGTCTTGAATTTTCAGCTATTTCTTTTCCCTTCACGCCAAAAAGATGAAATTTTCAGGAACTGTTACTTAAACCATGTTTTAGATTTTACTACCCTAATATGCAAGAGAAAAAAGTTACAGGTTGTTCCTAAATAGATGGCAAATTTTGATTCGAAATTGTATCGGAATTATTTCAACTAATCGGCCATCGGTTTTCTCTCCAGTGATAAATAAATAATTCCTCATGAACCATATGCAAAAACTTACCATGTTTTACATTCTTTTTTTTTAATGTTAGATATCATTAATTACATCTGCCAAATTCCTCTTTATTCAGTAGCATTTTGTGTTTACTATTAATTTGGTGATAATTCGTATTAAGTTATAAAATCGATCACTATGCCTAATTTTACCAATGAAGATAATTTAAATCTCATTCTACCTCATGGAGAATGTAATAAAGTTGAAGATAGAACGATTCGACTGTTCATTGAGAGGTTTCCTGACCGACCCAGACCAACGAGAGATACCATTAACAGAACCATGACAAACTTGAGAAATGTCGGATCTTTCGTTAAGAAAACTATACACAGAGAAAAAAGTGTAGTAGAAGATGAGAACAACGAAATTACAGTTCTTGCATATTTTCGTGTGAATCCTCAAAATTCTCTCAAAGATGCCGAGATTGATCTGGGATTATCTCAATCGAGTGTTTGGAGAATATTAAAAAAACATAAAATGCACCCATATAAATTCAATAGGGTACAGCATTTGAAGGAAACTGATTTCGTCAGGAGAACAGAGTTTTGCGAAGCTATGATGATTCGATTTCAAGAGAATAAAAACTTTTTGGACTGTATAATTTGGACAGATGAATCTAAATTCACAAAGAATGGTTATTTCAATAGGCATAACAGTCATTATTGGGATGAAGAGAACAACCACCACTTCAGACAATGGAACTTTCAAGAGACCTGGAGTTTCAATGTTTTTTGCGCCATCAAAAATAATGCAATTCTCGATGTTCACATTTATGATGGGACTTTAACTGGTAAGATAGAACACTACACATGTTTGCATTATTTAAAGAATGTTCTCCCTTAGGAGATAGATATTCTGACATATTGACTCAAATAATTGAGCCGCTTGTACAGAACCATAATGACTTATGGTATCAACACAATTAACTCAATGTGTCAAATATCCTCTACAGGCTATTTGAAGATCGATGGTTGGCGAACAATGGTCCACATCTTTGGCCACCACGTTCTCCCGATTTAACTCCTTTAGACTATTACGTTTGGGGTAGGATAAAAAATATTGTCTACTCAACTCCCCTGACTGATAAAGAGGACTGCATAGAACGAGTCAGAAATGCGTTCAGGTTTGTTTAGATTTTTAGATTCATAGTTTTGAAACTCAATTTCGTTTTTAAACACTTTTGCAGATCTCTTCCTCCCGATGAAATAAGAAGAGCAACGCACGAAGCATTCCTGAGACGTATAAATAAATGTCTAGAAATTAACGGTCAAAACTTTGAGCATCTTCTCTAGTTATAACTGCGAGAGTTTGCCATGGTTCTCCTAATAGTAACTTGAAGTCGGTTTCAAGAAGGGGTGAAAAATCTACGGCATGGTTCAAATAACAGTTCCTGAAAATTTCATCTTTTTGGCGTGAAGGGAAAAGAAATAGCTGAAAATTCAAGACGAAAAACAGTTTTTTGTGAATAACTCAGAAAATATCCATTTTAGGGCAAGGGTGTGATGCATACACTCACATTATTTTTTAACGTAGATTCAATATCTGCCATAAAAAATGGGGTTCTAATTTGAAAAAATTGATTTTTCACGATTTTGTCATCCCTAACTTTGAAAGCGATTTTTTCACCCCCTGTATCATGAATCGCGATTTCGATTTTTAAAGTGGATACATCAATCTCACATCTTGAAAAATCCCAAAAATGAAAATTTTCCATCCAAAAACCTCGAAGTTATTCTTGTTTCAGCAGAGCTCTATTTTCGATTTTTTTTTCGAATTTTCCCGCTCAGAGAGAATTTTCCAACCAAAACTGAAAAATGTTACATCAAAATAACTTGAAATTTTCTAAGGAATCTATTTCTGCAATAAAAAAATGGTGTTCTAATTTGAAAAACGGAAGTTGACGTCATTTCCGGAAAAACCGGAGGTGCTCATGCCTTGAAAATATTTTAGATTTCATCAGCATCGTGAAATACTTATAAGTGCTGAATTTCATGAAAATACGTTCAGTAGTTTCCCGTATAAATATGGGTGAGGTTCCTCGTGAAAGACCCTGTATAGCCCGCAATGATTGACGTACTGGAAGCCAATATTGAAGAATTTAATCGTGAGATACCGGCCGATATGTTGGAGAGAGCATGCCAAAATTGGACCCGGCGTATGGACCATTTGAAGCGCAGCCGCGGCCTACATTTACATGAAATTATCTTCAAACATTAAATTACATTGTTCTATCGACTCAAATAAAGATTTCATACATTTTTCTTAATTTTATGTTTTTTTCTCAAATCAAATCCGAAAGCTCTTAAAAAATCATCCGTTAGTTTCCTTCATAATTGGAACCCTTGAAAATTAGGTGTCACAACATCGAAATATCTTTGCGAACAAATACGACACAGCACAGAAGTACGTACGTGATTCTATTCTGGAAAAATAACAACGCAAAATGCAGTACTGAAAGTAATTTGGTGGTCTTAAATTCACGACTTATTCTTCGACGACTAATACTTGCCCAAATATAGCATAAATTAATTATTTTCCTGGTAATTATAATTCGTCTCGATAGTACATTATCTGTTTATAACGTTTCAAGTGTGACATTCAATAACAACAATCATACTTTACCTCCCATGAACAGCTATTAGAGAATGCTTAAATAGGAAACAGTTGATGTATTCCAATAATGACTCAAATTGAAATTGTTATCGGATTATGATACAGAGGAAAGTGATTTTTAAACAATTATGTATCGAGATTGAGTGCGTTTCCGTTACTAATTTCTTGTATTATCAGGAAATTGTTTTCAAACATACAAGCAATGAATGCGGGATATTCTGATCAAGATTTACGCGATAAATTGATGTAATAATTAGTTACTGAATTGAATTAATCCAGTTAATATGAGGATTCATAGAAAGTAGAAATCATTAATAATTTTTAACGAGTATGTGCAGGTCCGGACGGCTTCGATTCTGTCCGGCCGGCAGTCCGTCCGTTAACACGATAACTCTCGAACGAAAGGAGTTAGAGGATTGAAGTTTGCAAGGTAGGTTTGGAGCGTAAATATCCCGGACGAGTTCGTTAACGGGCGAAATCCACCTCGCGGTTTCGGAGTTGCGGCCGCTTTCAGTCAAAACATTTTTATGAATATTTCCGGAACCGATCACTCGACCTATATGACATTTTGCATCAGATTGTAGAATAATGACCTTTATATGCATGCGAAATTTTGTATTATCGGGTTGCCGTAAAGTGTAAAAAAAAAATTATTTTTAAATTTTGTTTCTACAATAACTCTTGAACAGAATGAGCTAGGCAGTTGAAATTTTCAGAGTAGGTTCGGGAGATAAATATCTCGGTTAATTATTGGGTAAAATAGGCTAGATGGTTTGGAAGAACCGAAAAAATTTTTTTTTTATTACAAATTTCAAATTCAAATTTTTTTAACATGGAATTTCACCATAAAAGTCCATTGATATAATTTTCAACTTCAACAAGCTGATACTTTCGGAGATATGATTTTTCGAAATTTCAATAATAAATCGTACTTCTATGTTTTCACAGAATGGTGTAATTATTCTATCTATGGATTGGATTATTATATGATCTGTGTTCATACTCGTACATGTCATCCTGTTCTATAAGAGGGAGTCAAATTCATTTCTGCTATTTTAATTTGATTTCTTCCATGGTGCAGTTCACATTCTCAGATTGCTCATTTAATCTTGATAAATAAACTATTATTTGAATTGAATTTCCTTTATGAAGCAGTTCTATCATAAGAATACATTGATATAATTCCCAACTCTGAGAAAGCAATACTTTCAGAGATATGATGTGTCAAAGTTTGAACAAGAGCGCCAAAGCTCCTGTCCACAGGGCTTGAACCAATTTCAAATATGTTATTTCTTACAACTTTCTTGAGTTGATTTGGCGCTCTTGTTCCTCGGTACAGAGTGCTTATCAATTTGCCCAAATGTCTGTAATTTCCGAATTTTCGGCTGAAAATGGTTTCAACCGCTTTGGCTTTGGTTCGACTCACTGACAAGAATCCGTGGTCAAAATTGATCCTGTCTGGCCATTCCAGCCGTTAACACGATAACAGTCAAACGGAATGAGCTAGGCAGTTGAAAATTGCAGAGTAGGTTTGGGAGATAAATATCTCGAATGAGTTCGTTATCGGGCAAAATCAGCCAGATAGTTTCGGAGTAACGAAAAAAAAAAACTTATTTTACATTACAAATTTTCAAGTTCATTTTTTTTTAATATGCAGTTTCATCATAGGAATCTATTGATATCATTTTCAACACTAACAAGCTAATACTTTCGGAGATTTTTCAATATATCAACATTAAATCGTAAGTCTATGATTTCACAGATCACATATTCACAGCTGGCGATAAATTCAGCGTACACATGCTCCAGGCATTTTAACAACAACTAAACATCGACTTTGGATCTCCTCGAACAGCGGGTTTGTTGTAAAATTTAAAAAATTTGCAAGAAAAGTATGTATGTATGGTTTATAAATTAATTCAATTAATTATTCGTTGTTGGGGATTATTAGCCATACGGTTTCGGAGTTATAACCATGTGGAATATTATTTTCTCGATAAATCAAACAATACAAACCGATCTTGGTAACTCTTTGTACAATATCGACATAAAGATAATTGTGAAATTTTGTGAGGACCGTACCACTAGAAAGTTTAAAAAAAATTGGTTCAAGCCCTGTGGACAAGAGCTTTGGCGCTCTTGTTCAAACTTTGGCACATCATATCTCCGAAAGTATTGGTTTCTCAGACTTGGGAATGATATCAATGGATTCTTATGATAGAAGTGCATCATAAGGTACATTCAATTCAAATAATAGTTTATTTATCAAGATTAAATGAGCAATCTGAGAATGAGAACTGCACCATGGAAGAAATCAAATTAAAATTGCTGAAATGAATGTCACTCTCTCTTATAGAACAGGATGACATGTACGAGTATGAACACAGATCATATAATAATTCATAGATAGAATAATTATAGCATTCTGCGAAAACAACGATTCATTATTGAAATTTCGAAAAATCATATCTCCGAAAGTGTTAGCTTGTTAGAGTAGAAAATGATATCAATGGATTTTTATGGCGAAATTACATCTTAAAATGAATTGAATTTGAAATTTGTAAGCTAAAAATTTTTTTTTTTTCGTTACTCCAAAACCATCTGGCCTATTTTGCCAAGTAACGAAATTAACCAATAGTCTCCAATAGGGGGAGTAGACAATAGAACATGCATGCAAAAGCTCCTGACTGTCAGTGCTTGAACCAATTTTTTGCATATCTGTATGTGTTCCATGGAAATTGGTAGGCTCATATGGAATACTTTGAAATAATTCTCAAGCCTGTTTACTGTGTATTAATTTGTTCTGCTAGTCAATATATATAGCTATGAGCTATTTGACCAATTTGACATAAGAGTCCGACCCTGGATATTGTTCCATGAAACGAAAACATTCACGCTCCGGGTATCCGTATTCAATTTTTTTCCTCGAAATCTGTAGGTGTGCCATGAGATTTAATGACTCCATATTGAAGAGTATGTGATGTAATTTGAACTCCCATATAGAGATTTCTACTAGTCTATATACAGGGAGATATTCTTCATGATTTCTAAAAATATTGGAAAAATAGAGTCCGGTCCTGGAAATTGATAAACATTTACCCCAGCTGTGTAGTGATCAATGTAGGCCTTCCATATACAAAATTTAATGAATTTGTGATTATTCGTTTGTCGAATGGGGCATTTTAAAATATGACTCAAAATCGAAAATCACCCTGTATAATTCAAATGAAGGGTTGAAGAACATGCGTGATTATGAGAAAACACATTCGATAAAGCTCCTGACTTTCCGTCAGTGATTGAACCAATTATCATACATCAATATTTATACAAGAATGTAAAACTCTTATCGTTGAACGATTCACCTTGTATATAAGGATCATAATTCATAATAAGCATCTCCTTTGGAAACAAAGATTACGACGAAATCCTAATAACCTCAATACAGCCCAGAAATGAATTTATATACCTGTAAACAACATTAAATCATAAAGCATGGTGCTGAGGAAAGAAAGTGTGATTATCTAATTCGTGGTCCAAATATTGGTGTGTGAATTTAGTGAAAGTATAGATTCACCTACTGGGAAATGAACGTGTCATAATCTTCATTCTCTGGCGATCGATTATTTATAGATTTTACTATTTTATAATAAACCTTGCATTCATAGCCTCGAAGCATTGACTCACTTTAATCTATTACGGAAGAAAACATTTAAAACATTAATGTTCTATACAGTTTCAAGCAAGATGATTACATTTCCTAGCGTCCTGGTTTGGAACTCAAAATTTAGTGTTGGGTTTTAAAATACTTATTGAGAACGATACAAGACTTTAAATCGAATTTTATTGAGCGCACGTTCTAGGAAATAAGCGTGCTATTATTTTGCCCAAATATCAGTAATTTTCGATTACGAAAATGGTCTCAAATAATTGGGTTCGACTAACTGATGAAGAATTCGATGTCAAATTTGATTTTGTTCGTTCGACATTGCCACGATAACTTTCGAAGGGAAAGAGATAGCGCCGACTTGACATTTTCAGGGTAGCTTACGCATACAAACCGACGGACAAGTTCGTTGATGGGCATAATATTAAATCTACACCTATTTATTCAACAAAGATTTAATTTCTGATCCTTCAAATAGAGTTCAGCGGGGTTTGATCTTTCAAGGAAAATATGGTCTATTCTGATATGGTCTATTCTGAATCATTTAAGAACCGGTCATGGTCGTTGCAACAGTATGCTTTTCAGATGGAACTCAGTTGAGAGCCCTAGTTGAGAATGTGGGAAAGCAGAGGAATCCATGGATCATTTAGTTAATAATTGCCCCATATACAGGGTGTCCAGAAATGATGAGCAAAATATTCAGGGGTGATTTCTACACCAAAAATAAATGGTACCTCTTCCTATAATTTTTTTTCGACAATTGATTATTAACGAAGTTACAGGTTGTTAAAGTTAAATTTTATTCACAGTTTTTTTGCTCTACGTTTTGCCACGTTGATAATATTTCGACGAAATTTCGTATTTGTGGCTTTTACGGGACGAGCAAAAAGAATTTGCGAACCATTTTTTCTTATTTTGTAGAGGGCGCCACATACGAGCCTATACTATTGTTTGAATGGTCCCAACTTTTATGTGCTATAGTGTATGCAAATTTTGGCTAAATATTTTCATTCTCTAGACGTTCCTGCACAAAAAAGGTATACCTCTTCTGTTTCGATAAATCGTTTTCGAGAGAAACGCAAAATAGCATTACTTGCATGCGATTAATACGAAATCTTTTTAATTTATTTTCAACCTCGAACATAGCAATAAATCAGTCATTAGTTCAAATTGACGTCCTTCCTCTTCAATGCATAAATCAATCCTTCTTAAAAAGTTCCGACGGACTCTATGGAATATTCCTTCCATAAAACGTAGACCAAAAAAAATGTGAATGAATTTAACTTCGTTAATAATCAATTTTCGAAAAAAAAATTTAAAGGACTAAGTACCAATTATTTTTGGTCTAGAAATTACCCCTGAATTTTTTGCTCATCATTTCCGGACACCCTGGGTGGTTTAAGGGCTATTCATAATGTTTCTGAATATTTTTTAGAATGGATAGAGAATCAAATCTATCTAATAAAACATGAAATTTGAAGAATGAAGAATGCGTGGTCAAAATCCATTCTGTCCGGCCGGGCGTCCGTCCGACCGTCCGTCCGTTAACACGATAACTCTCGAACGGAATGATCTACACAGTTAAAATTTTCGGAGTAGGTTAAGGACATAAATATCTCGGTTAAGTTTGTTATTGGGCAAAATCGGCCAGGTGGCTTCGGAGTAACCAAAAAAAAAATTATTTTTACATTACAAATTTCAAATACAATTTTTTTCAAGATGCAGTTTCATCATAAGAATCCATTCCATAGAATCCTCTAATTATAATTTGCTGATGTATGTAAATCCAACATGAGATGAGTCATAAACCTATGTTTAGAATTTAATTCCGAAAATTCTTGAAAAATTACGTACAGAAGCCAAATAGAAAAATTGGGAAAGCTCTGTGGACAGGAGCCTTGGCGCTCTTGTTCGAACTTTCTCGAATAGTAACTCCAAATCGGCCATAACTCCGAAACCATTTGAGGGATTTTGCCCATTAACGAACTTGTCCAAGATATTTACGCTCCAAACCAACCTTGCAAATTTCAATCCTCTTACTCCTTTCGTTCGAGAGTTATCGTGCCCACGACCGGCCGGCCGGACAGAATTGATTTCGACCTCGGATTCTTGATCAGTGAGTCGAACCAAATCGTTTGAGACCATTTTCAGCCAAAAATTCGAAAATTACAGACATTTGGGCAAATTGATAAGCACTCTGTTCCGAGGAAGTAGAGCGCCAAAAATGATGGGAACTTGACATCTTATTCTTTTATGTTTTATCTGAATCCGAGAGATTTCCCACATTTTCCCGGAGTATGTATCCTACTCGCTATATTTGACATGGGTATCATGGTTTAGTGAAATGATAATATTTCAGTACTCTGTCCCCATACTTTTGAACTCAATATGATAATGACATCGTGAACAAACATATATGAACAAATGCAAATCATGTGTTGCTCAATAAGCAGTCTAGCCAAATTGATTGATATTAATTAGCAAATAATATACCAGATCTGTAAAAGCCAGTAAGTTGTGTTGAACGAGTTGGCAGAAATATGGCTTAATCACAGACACCTGTACTCGTAAATACGATATTATTGCATGTCGAAAGTGATAGAATCAAGCACATCTGACCATATCACCTTGAACCACAAATGAAATTGTGATTGAGTAATTTTATCTTGGCCGAAACAGCATCTGAAAGATTGACATATTTCCAGTTACCTCAACATTTTGAAATTTTGTAAATTTCATCGATACCTGTTATCCATGTGGTGATTAAAGTTACGTAAAGGTTATATTTTGATAGTATTCACTCGCGGCTTCGCCGGTTTGTCAATTAAGTAGTTTCAATGTCAGAAGGGGTGATAAATAAAATAAGGATCATAAATTGGAGTCGAACGGTTTCAAGAAAATTTTCTATCTCAGTAATCCAAGAAAAGCAAATATTGACAACTATATCAGTGCCTAACGACCTATCAATATCCTTTTCTCCATATTATATGGTGAATAAAGCTTTTCTCCGAAAATACGTTAAACTTGTTTCACAATTTGGAAAAGTAGAGTGGCCAGGCGCCTTGGCGAATTGTTCAAATTTATAGCCAGAGCAGCACCAATCCAGGTACTGAACTCTCCAAGATTGCTTAGCTCCACAAACAAAAATTGGTTCAAGCCCTGTGGACAGGAGCTTTTTTGTGCTCTTGTTCAAACAGACAAATTGTATCTCCGAAAGTATTGGTTTCTCATAGTTGGGAATTATATCAATGGATTCCTATGATAGAACTGTATCATGAAAGAAATTAAATTTAAAAAAAGTGTCGTTTGAAGAAAATGTTTCAAAAATTATCTTCTAAAAAAACGAGCAATCTACAATGCTTAAAAAATTTTCATTAAATTTATATATCAAGATTAAATGAGCAATTTGCAATGATTCAACCTCACAACTCGAAATACCTTAGGAAAGTATCATCGAAATGTCTAGAGCAAGGCTGGAGATAATCATAGCAGATTGTCCATTTATTCCTGATATTTGAGTAGGTAGAGGAATACGAACTAATTATTTTGATAATTCAAAAAATATAAATAAAATACTATCCTCTTTTCATACTTTAAAATTTAATAGTTCATACCGCTAACACATTATTTTCTGTATTATGAACCTTAACTCAAGAAAAAATGTTTGATACACATATGTAGATCCATATTTCAGTATTTTTTTGCTAGCAACATTATGAAAATACTGTATGTAGGAACATGTCTCACTACTTAAGGAAGTAAAAGGCAATATCAACCTCAGTGGTCAACTAACAGTAATTTCTTTTGATGATTCCATTATGTTCTTCTTTCCTATTGCCTTCATAAACTACATCATTCACATGATCCAATTCTAAATCTTCTGAAACATCATCCCCAACAGTCAGTATTATTTTCGGTTTCAAAACGGTCTTGTATATATTCACAAATTCAAGAATCGGAAACTTGTTTTCCAAGAGAAAATATTTTCAAACTACGAATTGACAATCTCTAGTAGCTGGAATAGATGACATTTATGAACAGTGAACACAGACAGATTTTGTGTTCACATTCTGTGAATACATAGAACTTACGATGTATTATTGAAATTTTGAAACATATCTCCGAAAGTGTTAGCTTGCTAGAGTTGAAAATGATAACAATGGATTTTTATGATGAAACTGCATCTTAAAAAAAATTGAATTCAAAAGTTGTAATATAAAAAAAAATTTTTTTTATTCGTTACTCCGAAACTATTTGACCGATTTTGCCCAATAACGAACTTAACTGAGATATTTATTCCTCAAACCTACTTTAAAAAATTTCAACTGTCTAGCTCATTCCATTCGTGAGTTATCTGTTCATGAGAATGCTGTTTTCCTTGACTTTGTTTAAAATTTGTTCTACATTTTTTGTATCAACGATCTCTGCTTCTGGTAACATGGAAATTTTCTTGTTTCTCTCAAAGAACGGGTGATATACCTCACCTGATATTCTCATCTTCATATAACAATACTCAAGGTTCGAAAAACGAGACATATTTCAGAAGAAACATTTCTAGAATGTAATAACCAGCCAAATCAAATTGTAATTAATACATTGTTAAATAAAATACTTATGTCGTATCTGTGATTCAAGCATGAAAAAAGTATTAATAAGAGTATGCTGAATAGTACAACTCAACTAGTATTTTTCGAATTTCAAAACTGACAGAGCAATAAATTCGATGTAAGGAAGGTATGTGTGACGTCCTAGTGAAAAGCAGTATTCCAAGGACAAATCTATGGATAATCAGAGGATATTAACGACCAAAGGACATTTCATGTACAGGATGTTTTATTAGACCGTAAAGTAAAAACCAAAATATCCTGCTCTGCACTTTTTTGGTATGGTTCTTATGCAGAGTCTGTTTGCCTGAAATGACAATAAATGCCAATTTTGAAAACAATTCGTTGAACGGTTCGGGAGTTATAGCTAACCAAATATTTTGCTCAAATCGATAAATCACCCTGTATCTCAGAAACCATGAGCCTAAGCCCATTTTTAATTATTGTTTTCTGGCTCCCCTAGGTATCATCTATTCACCAAGAAACTATGTACAGTTACTCTTGGACCACCCTGCATATTATTTCCTGGGATCCAAGCAGCCTTCGGCGTTCAGTATGTACCTGGATAGGTGACCGCTCTGGCTTCAAATTTGAATAAGCGTGCCAGAGCAGACTGACCATACTTTAGTGCTTTTCCAATTTTTTGGATATTGAGCAGAAAATGGTCTCAAAAGATTGCATCAGACCAATTTATTATCAAGAGAATTACCCCATACACAGAGATTATTTTCTATATACAACTTCAAATTCTCTGTCACACATGAGTACATGACATGTCAAACAACGACCACCCGCTCAGCATATCGGTTAGGCCACGTCCGGACAGGAAGGTGGCTTGCTTAGCGCCAAGAGCCTAGCTAGAGGCTTGCATTCTGGGGATCTATTCTCGACCATTCGCAATTTGCACGATCGTGTGCATCTCTATGGCAAAGACGGCATATGCGACCGATCGTGAAAATTGCGAATGGTCGAGAATAGATCCCCTGGGGGTCTATTCTCGACCATTCGCAATTTGCACGATCGGTCGCATATGCTAACTATTTCTATAGAGATGCGCACGATCGTGCAAATTGCGAATGGTCGAGAATAGACCCCCTGGCTACTTGCTTTGCTAGGATACGCGGTGGCCGCACTGGGTTGTGTTCGAATATTAACTCCGTAGAGTAATATTTACTCCATTGCGTTCAAAAACTGAAAGGTTGGGTAAATTTTACTCCATGACTGTCGTTCGAAATGTCAGAGTTGTGTTCGAAAATTAACTCCACGGAGTACAGTAGAGTATTTGAAGGTTTGGCAGATTTACTCTGGAGTTACTCTGACACTGACACTGACAGTGACAGAAGGTGCCAATATCAGAAAATAGGTTATGTTGGTTTAAGAAAGATCCTATTATTATTGTTTTCTTCACACATATGTAACTCTAATCATAAATATATATTGTGAGCAGTATTAAAACTATTAAATTACCTCACAAAACATTCATAAAACAGTGAGACAAAGATACTAGATTTTCCGTCCCATGAGTTATGTCAATTTTGACAGGAGTAAAGTGAACTCCGAGTCGAATACTCTGACTTTTCGGACGACAGTCACAGAGTAAAAGTTACTCAACCTTTCAGTTTTCGAACGCAATGGACTAAATATTACTCTACGGAGTTAATATTCGAACACAACCCGAGTATTCGACTCCGAGTTCATTTTACTCCTGTCAAAATTGACATAACTCATGGGACGGAAAATCTAGTATCTTTGTCTCACTGTTTTATGAATGTTCTGTGAGGTAATTTAATAGTTTTAATACTGCTCACAATATATATTTATGATTAGAGTTACATATATGTGAAGAAAACAATAATAATAGGTTCTTTCTTAAACCAACATAGCCTATTTTCCGATATTTCCACCTTCTGTCACTGTCAGAGTAAACTCCAGAGTAAATCTGTCAAACCTTCAAAAACTCTACTCAGTGGAGCTAATTTTCGAACACAACCCTGAAGGTCGTTTGCGTGTTGGGTCGCAAGGTGGCTTCGTCATTTGCTTGCCAGCACGTTGACGATATGTCACAAAAATTGCTCATAAATTGTTAATTATAGAAAATTCATCTTTAAAATATACCATTTAACGTCCTTATCCATCATGTTGGGCTTATTACATAAATAATTCAAGGTCAAGTCATGATAGTAGAGTTCAAACCGGGCTCTATCGTGTCACCACGTGTGACCTTCATTGCTAAAATGTATAGACCACAGGGTATCATTCTCCATACATTTACAATGCAAATTCAACTGGTCGTCAAAAAATCGTCGTGTGCAGGAAGGGGTGGGGGGCATTTTTCAAAAAATTAATGGGAGTTAATAACACAATTTCCTATTTTGTGAGGAAACTGTTTTGCTTATTGTAATTTTGAAAGAAGCATCTGAATCGTTTTTTTTCGGAGCAGACATTTCATATTGAGCATTTTTTCGATAATCCTAACAGATCTCGAGTAAAACCGAGCGGAACATAATAGTTAATATGGGTGTTCAGGGCAAGCGGTTATATCTTAAGGAATTCCATTTAAGAGCATTGTATCCGACTTTTTTGACAATTAATACAAAATATTTCTGAATCGTATATTTCAATAGAAATTTGTGTGAGTGAAAGTCACCTAATATAGATGACCATAAAAGAAAAAAAAAATTTGTCAATTTTTGGAAAAATGCCCCCACCCCTTCCTGCACACGACGATTTTTTGACGAACCAGTTGAATTTGCATTGTAAGGGTATGGAGAATGATACCCAGTGGTCTATACATTTTAGCAATGAAGGTCACACGAAAATCTGTTTCTAGAGCTCTTTTCATGCCTTGTGAACTCTACTATGAGGAACAATTGAGTAATTTTGGTGAAAAATGTTACGAATATTTGCGTATGACCAGCGAAACATTTGATCTACTTCTCACTACAGCTCTTTACAAACTAGAGATATTTTGTTGAATTATTTCAACGGAATTGGATCGATTACCTGGCAGAATAACTGAATGCCTGAAAACATAATCCAACGGCGTAATATACAATCACAGAATTAACGTCTCATTGTAAAAAAATTATGTCACTTTTTAGCACTTAAATTATTTTTCTACTTCGACTGCTACCTCTTCCCATAGTTTCGTTAATACTACTGCATTTTTATAACATGGTAAATTCGAAACTACCCAATTGTAAGTACCCGTAGAATGCCAACGCAATATTTTTTTCGAAATATCGTGAATATAGTATCACTAAAATAAATAATTTTTTTTTTCTTCAAACATATTATATCTCAAAAATTATCCATCGGAATCCGAAGAAATTCCACGCATACCTTTGAACCACCATTTTACAATCGAGTACCGAACTTTAATTCGATCGGCATTGTATGAGGCGTGACTTCAGTCGGTGCCTTTTAAGAATTTTTTTGAGTTCATACTTAATCGGATTTACGTAGTTATACAAACAAACACGAAATTAGCTGTTATAAATCTGGTAAATATGTTCAATATCAGGAATGAGATCGATGAAGCAACTGACACCAGGTCAGTGCCTTTTACATTTTTGGCGTGCCTGTTCACTTGAACAAAGTACCTATCCATTTGCCCAACTATCTGTAATTTGTCAAGTGGTTTCGGAGTTATAGCCATCTGAATATATTTTTCCAAATAACTCGAAAAATACTGGTCTTACCCCGAATTAAATCGGTATTTAGTTGAAAAATACAGACACGGAGAAATTCAACAATTTAACTGATATATCAGTTACCGAAACAGCAAATTTAATTAGCTGAAGAGCATACCTATGTTTAAACCGGATCTCAAAATTCTACACAATTTGAATAAAGGTGCACAACTAAGTTATTGGGAATTGATAGAAACAAATACTGAAAAATATACAGGTGATTAAGCTAATAAATAATTAGATCTCAATCTATTCAAATAGAGATTAAATTTATAAAAACCGTAAGAATGAATTATTTTGAGAATTGGCACAATGAAGAAAATTGTGATAATCTGGAAAATTCTTGAAGATTATACGTTATTTACGTGTTTTCATGGTTTGTTGTTTTATAGATATTATATAGAATACTTCCGATTTCGGAATATCCTGGAAACTTGAGTACCTACTCTATATTATATTTGTATAAAAATATTGTTTAACTTTAAAATAAGTCTATAAGTACAATATTTAACTCGTCTCGACCCTCAATAGGTATTAAATATCGTTTTAAAATCATCTCTTGAACAAATTGCCCTTTCCTTATAAAAAATGTGGCAAAACTCTGTGGACCTTGGCGCTCTTGTCAAACTACTGGCGAAAAATTATTCAAACTTTGACAACTCTTATCTTTGAAAGTATTGGTTTCTCGTAGTGGGAATGATATCAATGGATTCTTTTGATAGAACTGCATCATAGATAAATTTAAATCGTAGATCTATGACCCACCTCATATGTTGGATTTAAATACATCAGCAAATTGTAATTAAAGCGTTCTATGAAATCATAAAATTACGGTTAATTATTGAAATTTTGAAAAATCATATCTCCGAAAGTATTAGTTTGTTAGAGTTGAGAATTAAGTCAATGGATTCTTATCATGATACTGCATATTGAAAAAAATGAATTTGAAATTCGTAATTTAATAAAAATTTCTCTGAAACCACCTGGCCGATTTTGCTCAATAAAAAACTTAATCGAGATATTTATCTCTCAAATCTTCTCTGGAAATTTTAATCCGGCCGGACAGAATCGATTTTGAACACGGATTCTTGATCAGTGAGTCGAACCAAAACGTTTGAGACCATTTTCAGCCAAAAATTCGAATAAGCACTCTGTTCCGAGGAACAAGAGCGCCAAAATTGACATGACCACAGCAATTCGATACGAGTAAAAATCAAAAACCAACTTTGTTGTTCGGGTCTAAAACAGTGGACCAGTACACCTTAATCGTTATAATACTTCGATATTTCGTCAATATCTCCAGAGCAATATAATCCGACCGAGAATAAATCTAGAACTTGGTCTAAAATAAGGTTTTGAAGGCTCTCGCAAAATTTCAACGTTATCTGACGGACAATATTTGAGATTTTTTTTTTAATTTTTTAAATTTTTTTTTATTTTCTCGTCTTACGATGCTGACGAAATTTTGCATAAGTCTTCGTGTTGATAATTCTCAACTACCTACCGAGATTTAATTCCGTAAGATCAGTATTCTCGAGTTATTTGCACAACAAAATTTCAGATGGCTTTAACTCCGACACCACTCGCGAATTTTGCCCATTAACGAACTCAACTAGCGCATTTGTACTCCAAACATGCCTTGCAAATTACAACTCTCTAACTAAGTCTGCAAAATCAACAGTCAAAACCCATCACGTTTTCCCATCACTCACCCTCAAGTATTCCAAGCAGTTGGAGCACCCAAGAATTTCCCACACTTTTCCTTCTTCTAGCTCACTGATCCATACTGGTATATTCAAGAATCGAAAGTAATTTATGTTTATGTTCCAATCACACAACACAATTTTTGGCGCTCTAGTTCCTCGGAACTGAGTGCTTATCAATTTGCCCAAATGTCTGTAATTTTCGAATTTTTCGATGAAAATGGTCTTAAACGATTTGGTTCGACTCACTGATCAAGAATCCGTGGTCGAAATTCATTCTGTCCGGCCGGTCCGGCCGGCCGGCCGTAGGCACGATAACTCTCGAACGGAATGAGCTATACAGTTGAAATTTTCAGAGTAGGTTTGGGAGATAAATATCTCGGCTAAGTTCGTTATTGGGCAAAATCGGACAGATGGTTTCGGAGTAACAAAAAAAAATTCTTTTTTTACAAAACAAATTCCAAATTAAATTTTTTTCAATAAGCAGTTTTGCCATAATAATCCAATGATATCACTTTTAACTCTAACAAGCTAATACTTTCGGAGATAAGACAAAATTTCAATAGTAAATCGTATTTCTACGTTTTCACAGAATGATATAATTATTCTATGTATGAATTGTCATAATGTCAACTTATTTTTCTGAGACATAACATTATATAATCAATCGAAGAATTATGAGAATAAAGTGTATTCCGAAATGTGAGCGAAGTGAGAAAAATCTCAGTTGTTTGCTCCGAAATTAGTTTTTCTCAGAAAAGTCTTACATTTCGGAACGGAACATGAAGTAAGAGATCTGAGAGTAGTGAGACTGCTTTTCATCCATAGACATAGAATGCTCACTTCTCTTAATTTATGACGGGACTGACGGAAGGGAATATTATAACTTCAAAAATATTGGGGTTGAAATACTCGTATTTTAGCGATGCAACGGGGACCTCACCCAAAAATGTTTGAAAATATTACGTAAATATTGAAAGCATAATTCTGTAGTTCGAGAGTGGAGAAAATTTGGTGAACGTAGATCAGGAAATTTTTGATCGATTACAAGGTAATTTTTCATTATTACTTCTCTTCTTTCATACATGTGTTATGGAATATCGACTATTTGTAGGTACTTTAAACCTGTATTGGGCAATTGTCATACGAAACTTGTTTTTTGGCGCTCTAGTTCCTCGGAACAGAGTGCTTATCAATTTGCCCAAATGTCTGTAATTTTGGAATTTTTGGCTGAAAATGGTCTCAAACGATTTGGTTCGACTCTCTGATCAAGAATCCGAGGTCGAAATCGATTATGTCCGGCCGGCCGGCCGGCCGTAGGCACGATAACTCTCGAACGAAAGGAGTTACCGGATTGAAATTTGCAAGGTGGGTTTGAAGCGTAAATATCTCGGACGAGCTCGTTAATGGACGAAATCCATCAAGCGGTTTCGGAGCTATGGCCGATTTTAGTGAAAATATTTTTTATGACTATATCCGAAACCGATCACTCGATCTATCTGAAATTTAGCATCAAATTGTAGAATCATGACCTTTATACGCAAGTGAAGTTTTGTATTGACCTGATTACCACAAAGTGGCGAAAAAAAAATTTGAAAATTTAAAAAAAGTTTTTCTACAATAACTCTCGAACGGAATGAGCCAGGTAGTTTAAATTTTCAGAGTAGGTTTGGGAGATGAATATCTCGGTAAAGTTC
Organism: Halyzia sedecimguttata; assembly: GCA_937662695.2. Lineage (NCBI taxonomy): Eukaryota > Metazoa > Arthropoda > Insecta > Coleoptera > Coccinellidae > Halyzia > Halyzia sedecimguttata. The sequence goes on along the minus strand of OW569415.2, from coordinate 80,151,753 downwards.
GTTATTGGGCAAAATTGGCCAGATTCAATTTGATATCTTCCATGGTGCAGTTCTCATTCGCAGAATGCTCATTTAATCTTGATAAATAAACTATTATTTGAATTGAATTTCCTTTATGATGCAGTTCTATCATAAGAATACATTGATAAAATTCCCAACTCTGAGAAACCAATACTTTCGGAGATATAATTTGTCTGTTTGAACTAGAGCGCCAGAAAGCTCCTGTCCACAGGGCTTGAACCAATTTTTTAAATTCAAACTGCCTCCAAGGTAATCTGCATTCTCGCAGATATCTGGGTTATTTATGAATCTCGAGAAAAGAGAACCGATCAAATCGTTCCGAAAATATATCCATGCAGAGAGCGCCAAAAAAATGAATTAGAAATAAGTAATGTTATAATTTTCGTTTCTCCGAAACCACCAGGCCGATTTTGCTCAATAACAAACTCAACCGAGGTATTTATCTCCCAAACATACTGTGAAAATTTTATATTTCTAGGTCATTCCGTTCGAGAGTTATCGTGTTAACGGCCAGCTGGACAGATTCGATTTCGACCACGGATTCTGGATCAGTGGGTCGAACCAAAACGTTTGTGACCATTTCCAGCCCAAGGTTCGATAATTACAGACATTTGGGCAAATTGATAAACTCTCTGTGCCGAGGAACAAGAGCACCAAAAATGACATGACCACAGCAATCGAATACGAGTCAACAATCAAAAACTAACTTTGTTGTTCGAGTCAAAACAGTGGACCATTACACCTTAATCGTTATAATATTTCGATTATTGAAAGGCTTTTTCTGGGTTTTCTCTCCCAAACTCTGAAAAATATCTATAAAATAAAAATTAATTATTTTGTGATTTGCTTCTGCGTAAGAAACACAAGATATTTGTCAGAAGCAATCAATTGAACAATGTTGCCTAACAAACAACAACGAAACAACATCAACGGAGAAACAACTATATCGTAACGTTTCGGAGTCTATACCAGACTCCTTCGTCAGACGCTAAATGAAAGTCTTTAGAATTATTTTGTTGATAGTTATTTTTGTGAAATTCAAGAAAAAAAAATATCTATCAACAAAATCATTCTAAAGATTTTCATCTTTAGATTTATTTTGTTGATAGTTATTTTTGTGAAATTCAAGAAAAAAAAAATAACTATCAACAAAATAATTCTAAAGATTTTCATTAAGCGTCTGACGAAGGAGTCTGGTATAGACTCCGAAACGTTACGATATAGTTGTTTCTTCGTTGATGTTGTTTCGTTGTTGTTTGTTAGGCAACATTGTTCAATCGATTGCATCTGACAAATATCTTGTGTTTCTTACGCAGAAGCAAATCACAAAATAATTAATTTTTATTTTATAGATATTTTTCAGAGTTTGGGAGAGAAAACCCAGAAAAAACCTTTCAATAATGAGTATACCTCCCACAGTATCCTTTAATGATTACTTATAATATTCCGATATTTCACCAATATCTCCAACAATATAGATCCAATCGAGATAAATCTAGAACTTGGCCTGAAATAAGGTTTTCAACGTTCTAGTAAAATTTCAACTATTTCTGACGGATAATATTTGAGAAATTTTTTTAATATTTTTTTTTAATTTTCTCGTCTCACGAAACTTTGCATAAGTTTTCGTGTTGGTATTTCTCTACTAACTATCGAGCTTTAATTCGCCTAGATCAGTATTTCCGAGTTATTTGCAAAACAAAAATTCAGATGGCTATAACTCCGAAACTTCTCTGTGGATTTTGCCCATTGACGAACTCAACCGGCGCATTTGGACTCCAAACATACCTTGCAAATCTCAACTCTCTAACTCATTGCGTTCCAGAGTAATTGCGCTGACGGTCGGACGGATAGAATTAAGTTTAACCTTGGATTAATCAGTGAGTCGAAACTAATCGCTTAAGACCATTCTCGGCCAAAAATTCGAAAAGTACAGACATTTGGACAAATTGATAGGCACTCTGTTCAGGAGAACAAGCGCGCCAAAAGCGAGTGATTCTTGATCTAAGTCCACCAACTTATGCAACCTGCTTCAAAATGAACCAGAGACCATTTGGTATAGGCTTAACTTTTCCCTAAGTTTTCAAATTCAACAGTCAAAACTATAGCGTTTTCCCACTCACCCTCAAGTTTCCCAAGCAGTTGGAGCACCCAAGAATTTCCCACACTTTTCCGTCTTCTAGCTCACAGATCCATACTGGTATATCCAAGAATCGAAAGTAATTTATGTTTATGTTCCAATCACACAACACAATTTTTTAAATTCAAAGTGCCCCCAGGGTGATCTGCATTCTCGCAGATATCTGGGTTATTTATGAATCTCGAGAAAAGAGAACCACCGATCAAATCGTTCCGAAAGTATAAACAGCACTGTGCTGGTCTTTGTTGACACAAAGTGAAGTCGAAAGTGAGGTGAAATGGAAATGGTACTTATGGTGCACCCACCTGTATTCGATGATTTCTAGTGGTATTGTGTTGATAGGTAGCTGGACAAGACGCGGTCCATGCCGTGACGTCGTTTGACCCAAACAATTAGTGATATGGATAAGAACAACCGCGCAAAAATAATTCAGGTTCGTTCTAATTAGTCCTGACGATTGTTGGACGAAAACAAAAGTCTTGCGTAATTGCGTTGAGGCGCGACTTCTCAGATTAGGCGGAATATCGGAAGGTCTTCCTATTTACTTCTTCGTTGATAACGAATACAAATGCGTTAATCTATTTGTATGAGGTAATCATTCAAGGATACTGTGGGAGGTATACTCATTATTGAAAGTTTTTTTTCTGGGTTTTCTCTCCCAAACTCTGAAAAATATCTATAAAATAAAAATTAATTATTTTGTGATTTGCGTCTGCGTAAGAAACACAAGATATTTGTCAGAAGCAATCAATTGAACAATGTTGCCTAACAAACAACAACGAAACAACATCAACGAAGAAACAACTATATCGTAATGTTTCGGAGTCTATATCAGACTCCTTGGTCAGACGCTTAATGAAAATCTTTAGAATTATTTTGTTGATAGTTATTGTGAAATTCAAGAATTGTAACATTGACAGTATTTAAAAATCATAGCTAACATAGTTTTACTTTTCATAGAAATTTCCAAGTTCCAACTCCTTTTTCAATAAATTTAGCCAAATATGGTCAATACCAATTGAGCAATTTGCAAAATTGCATTCTCTGTTCAATAAAATACAAGTTGACTACTTAAGTTTCCTTTTAATATAATCAGGTTCTGTCATTAGAATCTTTGTATTACTCCAATCCATCATGTGATCTCCTTGGATTGTACATACATGTTCTGCTATTTTTTATTTCTGTATGTCTCTATTTCTCAAGTTATTCTTATGCTCTGAACTTCTTACTTCTAGTGGTCTAGATGTGTTTCCTGTGTATGATTTACCACAAATACAGAAATATTATATACACAGTATTTTGATTTTTGTTTTTCATTTTCAGGTCTTTATTAACGAAAACAAAACCCATAAATGAAAAACAAAAATAAAAAAACTGTGTATATAATATTCCTTGTATTTGTGGTAAATCATACACAGCAGAAACATCAAGACCACTAGAAGTAAGAAAGTCAGAGCATAAGAATAACTTGAGAAATAGCGACATACAGAAATGAAAAATAGCAGAACATGTATGTACAATCCAAGGAGATCACATGATGGATTGCAGTAATACAAAGATTCTAATGACAGAACCTGATTATATTAAAAGGAAACTTAAGGAGTCAACCTGTATTTTATTGAACAGAGAATGCAATTTTGCAAATTGCTCAATTGGTATTGACCATATTTGGCTAAATTTATCGAAAAAGGAGTTGGAACTTGGAAATTTCTATGCGAAGTAAAACTATGTTAGCTATGATTTTTAAATACTGTCAATGTGACAATTCTTGAATTTCACTATCAACAAAATAATTCTAAAGATTTTCATTAAGCGTCTGACGAAGGAGTCTGATGTAGACTCCGAAACGTTACGATATAGTTGTTTCTTCGTTGATGTTGTTTCGTTGTTGTTTGTTAGGCAACATTGTTCAATTGATTGCTTCTGACAAATATGTTGTGTTTCTTCCGCAGAAGCAAATAACAAAATGATTAATTTTTATTTTATAGATATTTTTCAGAGTTTGGTAGAGAAAACCCAGAAAAAAACCTTTCAATAATTTATTTGTATCGCGTAAATTGAATGATCAATTATATTCATTAGAATAGTTGGTGCGTTTTATATGGGACCAGGAACGAAATCAACAAGTCTGAGCCTTGTGCCAATAGGGTCTCGTGCAGTGGGTTCGCAAAAACTATTTAATCTGAAATCGTTCAAGAATGCCCACTTTCTCGGAGCAAATTCAGACCACAAAAAATGCTAATCCTGTATTCTGATCCGTTGCTATATGCAACGAACTTTCCTGGACTGTTTTCGATCCGGAAAAGATACTTTTCCGGCCATGAAAATTTATCCCTACTGGTTTTTGGCGCTCTTGTCCCTCGGACAGAGTGCTTATCAATTGGCCCAAATGTCTGTAATTTTGGAGTTTTTGGATGAAAATGGTCTTAAAAGATTTGGTTCGACTCACTGATCGGGAATCCGTGGTCAAAATGGATTCTGTTCGGCCGTCCGTCCGTCCATTAACACGATAACTCTCGAACGGAATGACTTAGACAATTGAAATTTTCAGAGTAGCTCTGGGAGATAAATATCTCGGTTAAGTTCGTTACTGGGCAAAATCGTAGTAACGAAAAAAAAAAAATTGTAATTCTATGTTTTCACAGACTATCTATATCGCTATATGCGACGCTAAATGCAACGAACTTTCCTGGACTGTTTTCGATCCGGAAAAGGTACTTTTCCGGCCATGAAAATGTATCCCTACTGGTTTTTGGCACTCTTGTTCCTCAGAACAGAGTGCTTATCAATTTGCCCAAATGTCTGTAATTTAAATGGTCTCAAACGATTTGGTTCGACTCACTGATGAAGAATCCGTGGTCGAAATCGATTTTGTTCGGCCGGTAATACGATAACTTTCGTACGAAAGGAGTTAGAGGATTGAAATTTGCAGGGTAGTTTTGGAACGTAAATATCTCGGACGAGTTCGTTAACCGGCTAAATCCACAGAACGGTTTCGCAGTTCTGGCCATTTTTAGTAAAAATATTTCTTATGAATATTTACGAAACCGATCACTCGATATTTCCGAAATTTAGCATCAAACTGTAGAACCTTCATACGCATGCGAAGTTGTGTATTGATCGGGTTGCTGTAAAGTGTCAAGGAAAATGTTTTCATTTTGTTTCTACAATAACTCTCGAACAGAATGAGCTAGACAGTTGAAATTTTCAGAGTATGTTTAGGAGATAAATATCTCGGTTGAGTTCGTTGTTGAGAAAAATAGGCCAGATAGTTTCGGAATAACGAAAAAAAATTTTTTAAATTACAAATTTCAAATTCAATTTTTTAAGATGCAGTTTGACTATATAAATCCATTGATATCATTTTCAACTCTAACAAGCCAATACTTTCGGAGATATGATTTTTCCAAATTTCAATAATGAATCGTACATCTATGTTTTCACAGAATGCTATAATTATGCTCGCATCATCATCCTGTTCTATAAGAGAGAGTCAAATTCATTTCAGGTATTTTAATTTGATTTCCTCCATGATGCAGTTCTCATTCTCAAATTGCTCATTTAATCTTGATAAATGAACTATTATTTGAATTGAATTTTCTTTATGATGCAGTTTTATCATAAGAATACATTGATTGATATCATTACCAACTCTGAGAAACCAATACTTTCGGAGATATTATTTGTCAAAGTTTGAACAAGATCGCCAAAGCTCTTGTTCACAGGGCTTGAACCAATTTCTTACTTTATAGTTATGTTGAAGTTTCTACAGTTATTAAACATAGGTTGAACTTGCCTGAAATATCATTCTCCTTTTTACGTGAAAAATGCATTCCGTTCGAGAGTTATCGTGGTTACGGACGGCCGGATTTTGACCACGAATTCAGTCAGTCGAACCAAATCGTTTAAGACCAATTTCATCCAAAAATTCGAAAATTACAGACATTTGGGCAAATTGATAAGCACTCTGTTCCGAGGAACAAGAGCGCCAAAAATCCAATCAACCACCCTGTCCTTGAACAATTTTCCTTATGTACGGCAGTGTTTTAGAAACAAATTTTTTATCAATTTTCCAAATGATGATATTATTGTATTTCGAGTGAAAATACTCAAATCGAAACGGTATTTAAGAAAGTTAGATATTATCAACACAGGCATTGTAACAAACGGAAATGAGCCATAATATTTTCTCTGCCGCAACGGATTTGATATATCTGAAAATCAAATAATAGTACATCTGATCATCAAATAATATTATAATTCATTTTTGATTACTAGAATTTCGTATGTACGAATAGATTTGGATGGAGAAACGGATGGAAGTTTCATTATGGTTCAATATTTTCTCAAATAATAAAGCATATTATTACCTCAAATAATTAACCACTGAGATCGGACGCCGAAAAATTTATAATATTGCGATACGAATTAGCAACAAATTAAGGGCGAATATTGCATTAATCAAAAGTATCCCGCTAACATCATAAAGGCCTGGTTTTCTCGACCGTTGCACTAAGGGTGGGTTGTAACTCAGTTGGTTAACTATTTGGTTAGGTCACCTGAAGTTCACCAACCATGGAAGTTTAAATCATTTTGTGTTGTAACGTAGAAAATCAGGGAGTAGTTAAGTAAACCTTCATTTTGTCGTTTTACTGTTGGTGGCATTGTTGTTTTCAACCAGGTGCCTTTCATTCAACTGACAGTAATTTAAATCTATATTTATAAAAGAAAGTCGTGTTAGTTACACCACTTATAACTCAAGAACGGCTATACCGATTTGGCTCAAAATTGGTGGGGAGGTAGCTTAGAACCAGGAGACGGACATAGGATACTTTTTTGTGTTATGCAGGGTGTTTTTCTTTTAACGTCAATTAAAACTTGCTGTTTTTCCTGCCATAATCGTACAATTTTAGTCATGTGTGTTTAAAAATAAACTTTCGAGGCATACACCATTGAAAATAAAGCATTACTATACAGGGTGTCCTTTTTCTCATGGCACAATTGTACGTGATTGAAGTGATTTGTGTCACAAACAAAGCATTAACTAAATAGGTACCTTGGATGGATTCTCATAATGTGTATTCGTCCGAAATCTCCATACAGGGTGTTCTTCTTTTAACGTCAATTGCAACTTGCTGTTTTCCATGCCACAATCGTACAATTTCATTCATTTGTGTTAAAGAATAAACTTTAGAGGGATACATCATTGAAAATAAATCATTACTGTACAGGGTGTTTTTTTTCTAATTGCACAATTGTACGTTCAATTATTGAGACATAAAGGGATTGTATAGAAACGGTAAATATAAACTATCTATATTTTATGACAAACGTGTATAATTAAATCTAAAATCTGCTTATTTATTGCCTCTAAGGCGGAACAGAGTTCGCTGGGTCAGCTAGTTTTAAATATATGGGAAACTTTTCAGAGTGTATTTGTAGGGTTTTCATACCTTCTGCAACAACAACTCTTGGTTAGTAAATAATAGGCAAAATAAATGTTCAATTAAGAAACAATAAGACAAAATAATGATGGATTTATTTTTCGAGAAATGGAACCTAGAAACAATTCAATGAAAAAGCGAGTTTCCTAATTTCTCCAAGAGTGAAGAGAATATCTTCATTGCATTAGTGAAAAAATATGGGTGCAAATAGAAAAGGAATTCTATAGTACCTATACAGCTAGATCATAGGTCATTTTAAAAAATAAACATTTGAACATGAAGAAAACTTCGACCAATAAGTTTTTGACTGAAAAAAGGGGAAGGTGTAGTATAGTATTTGGAGACGATGAAAGTGACAACAGTATCAGAGAAATAATTAGGGTTTCATTCGAGAGTTTGATGAAATTATAATGTTATGGTAAAATTAAATCCCACAAATTTTCTTCCTAAATTCGTGGTAGTTATACATAGTACTTGTTGTAAGTATTTATATATTGCCTGCGAAGCAATTGGAAATCAATCGGGGTTCCTTCAACCTTTTGTACTATATATTTTAATATTAGTGCATAAAATGTGATTTACACATTAGAATCCAATTATTGGAATATAACATTTTCAGTAGTGTCACTGCTGGAAGTTCCCTTGTGATATTGGTTCTTTCATAGTCATAGTTTAGGGAGCCAAGTTACGTAAGTTTAGAGTCCTTTATTGGTGTTATACATTTTCGTTAACAATTTTCATTATAGTTGAAAATCTATCTGCGGAAAATACCCTTATGGAACAATAAATGAAATATCCAAAATAAATACAGCAGAGATGAGTTATATTTTCACCATTCCAACATTAGATGAAACATTGATTATGAATGCTGGGGAAACTGGAAGTTCAGGCCAGGAATTGCAGATAGGTTATATAACATGGGTTTATAACAAATATTAATTCCATATTGTATGTATACATTCTTTTGAATTGTATTATACGTACAAATCTAAGAATGATGTTTCAATTCTGTTGCAGAACAAAGTGTTTGCTGAAAAACAATGTTGAGAAACTGCAAACTCCTGTCTCAAGCTGATTAGCGGTAAATACTTCTACAAACTCTTTTTGTAGAAAATACATTGCGAACCAAACTGTCACACTGGGCAACCGCCAAATAAGATTGTGTGTGTGCAGCAAGCAACAACCAAAACTGAAACATTAGCTGAATCTAATACAAAACCAAGAGAATACGAGTTATTATTGAAATTACAAAGTTATTATATGAATTATTTCAATGAAATGAAGATTGAGTTGTAAACGAATGAATTGCACAATAAAATTTTCATATACATTCAATGATTTTATTTTTATTATATATATTATCCTTTGAAAACATAAATAAGTTTGATATTTTATTGTTACAAGAGTCCCTAGAAGTATCTAGTAATTAAAAAATTATGTCTATATAATTTATCATATTAACCCAAGGAATGTAGGGTATCGGGTACCTCCAATTGAATATTATCGGTCTCTCCTATTATACATGTTTAATGTATGAAATGGCTTCTCCTATCTCTTCAGTTATTCGTTCCATTGTGTCTTTAGATAACATAAACGAAGCTCTCAATTACTGTTAACATTTCAAAAAATTAACATCACTCATTGTGAAATTGTTGATCAATTGCAAACAGTTCTAAAAAGTCCCCATCGCTCGTTAAGTTTAATTGAAGCAGATTTTCTCTTGGGTTGTTCATTTTATCAAATTTATTCTGTTTTCATTCAAAATTTCTCAAATCTAGACAACACTACATAGATATCTGATATTTCATTATTTCCACATAATAATCATAATATGTCTATAGGTTATATTCAAACGTTTGACGAGTTTTCCTTTGATTCATCAGAAATCTGTAATTTTTTTATATATTTTTTCTGTATCTTGCTCTTAACCGCAGTTTAAACTCTCAAATCGGCTGGTAAAAAATTCTTGTGGTTAGCCACTGGTTAACTTCCAAAACATCAGAGTTACAACGACTAACCAACGATATCCGATGATCAAGGATAACCAGAGTTTAACCAACTGAGTTACAGCCCCCGCCCTAAGACGACTAGATCCAATCAATTTATTTTAAAACAGACCGTTTATAAACGGTTTTATTTAGTTTGCGATGTTTGTTTTTTGCGTCAAATTTGTTGCAAGATTGATCTGATATTTGATACACTGCACCTTTAATTCTGATGACAATAGAATTGAATTGATTCAGTAACATTGTAAATCCAAGATGGCAGTCACCACAAAATGGAAGATTACATATTTTTGGCACTCTTGTTCCTAGAGAGAGAATCTGTTTGGGAGATAAATCTCTCAGTTAAGTTCGTTATTGGGCAAAATCTGATGGTTTCGGAGTAAAGAAAAAAAATATTTTTTTTTACATTGCAACTTTTGGATTCAATTTTTTTCAAGATGCAGTTGCATCATAAGCATCCATAGATGTCATTTTCAACTCTTGCAAGCTTATACTTTCGGAGATATGATTTTGCAAAATTTCAATAATTCACTTCTATATTTTCACAGAATGCGAAATCTATCTGTCTGTGTTCTATCTGTGTTCACTGTTCATTCATGTCATCTTATCTACCTATAAGAGACGTCATATTTATTTCTGTTCTAGTTTGTTTATTATATAATTCGTATATTGAAAATATTTTGTGTTGGAAAACAAGGTTCCGCATCTTGAATTTGTGAATATATACAAGACTGTTTTGATACCAAAATTAAGATTGACTTTTTGCACATTGAATTATTTATGTGGAAATATTGAGGATGATGTTTCAGAAGATTTAGAATTAGATCATTTTAATGATGTAGTTTATGAAGGCAATAATAGGAAAGAACAACATAATGGAATCCTCGAGAGAAATTACTGTTCGTTGACCACCGAGGTTAATATTACCTTTTACTTCCTTAAGTAGTGAGATATGTTACTATATACAGTATTCTCATGATGTTGCTAGCAAAAAAATGGTGAAATATTGATCTAAATTTGTGAATCAATTATTCTTTCTTGAGTTAAGGATCATAATACAGAATGAATGTGTTAGTGGTATGAACAATTAAATTATGAAAAGAGGATTGTATTTTATTAATATATGTTGAACTATTAAAATAATTTCTTCGTCTGCCTATACCTATTCAAATACCAGGAATAAATGGACAATCTACTATGATTGTCTCCAGCCTTACTCTAGACATTTCGATGATACTCTCCTTAGGTTTTTCGAGTTGTGAAAACTATGCACCGAGCGTGAGTTGCAACAACCCATTCCACTAGGTTAAAACATTGCAGATTGCTCATTTGAACTTGATAAATAAACTATAATAAGAATTTAATTTTTTTCACGGTGCAGTTCTATCAGTTCTATCATAAGAATCCATTGATATAATTTCCAACTCTGAGAAACCAATACTTTCGGAGATATGGTTTGTCAAATATTGAACATGGATAGATGATAAAATTCCCTTGACATGGATAGATCATAAAATTCTGAATTCAGTAATGCACATGTAACGCCATTTGGGTCGATAATTCTCGGGATATTAATTTTTTAAATTTGAAAAATATGTGTGTGTGTTTCTTCAGATTTCATCCAAGTTCTAGATTTGAACTCGATCGGATCTGTATTGCTGGAGATTTTAGGGGAATACAGAAAAATTATAACCAATTCAGTGAATCAGTTTTTTCCAGTCGATCAGCAAAATGATTTTAGAAGATCAACAATGAACAGATTTCGTTAAGACTGACAGGCGGTACTTTGACACTGTTCAGTGTTGACAGAAGTCGAAAGGGGAGAATTTATTTCAACTTCAATACTGAAATTATTGTAAACAAACAGCTAAAGGGAGCAGAAGTTTTAGATTTTTCAAGAAACCAGGAAAAAGTTGCATTTACGGACATATGTTTAAGAGGATTTTTATATCTGAAATTAATCAAGGATTACTCCCCCAAGTGTTTTACAAGTATTTAGGAAACACCCTGTATACTACAGTTATCTATTGTAAGCGGTAAAACCGATAGAGATTTAGTTGATAAAACAACATTTGGATGGAAATAGGTGTTCGTCTTCTAATTCCTCGTCCACCAATCTCAGCACAACCAATTTCTTTGTGCTCACCCACATATGTTCATTTGAATGTAGCGGAACTAACGAATAATTGTTTTCAATTTCGAACCATGACATTCAATTTCTTTTATCTTAGGAAATAATTTAAATGAAATTAGATGGATGAATTAGCATCACAACAAGCGCGCCAAAATGGATATGTTCGCACTCACATTGGAAGTTCGAGTTTTAACTGTAGATACATATTTCTATGTTAAGCAAAAGTATAGAAGAAACGAAATTGCTTCATGCCCTGTGGACAGGAGCTTTGGCGCTCTTGTTCAAACTTTGACAAATTATATCTCCGGAAGTATTGGTTTCTCAGAGTTGGGAATGATATCAATGGAATCTTAGGATAGAACTACATCATAAAATAAAATTAATTAAATAAGAATCCATCGATATCATTCCCAACTCGGAGAAACCAATACTTTCGGAGTTATGATTTGTCAAAGTTTGAACAAGAGCGCCAAAGCTCCTGTCCACAGGGCCTTCCCACTTTTTCATATTGGCTTCTGTGCGTCAGATCTCAAGAATTGTCGTAATTAAATTCAAAACGTAGGTCTATGACTCATGTCATGTTGCATTTATATATATCAGGAAATTATGATTACAGTATTCTATGAAATCATATAGAATTCAGAATAATTATTGAAATTTTGAAAAATCATATCTCCGAAAGTATTAGTTTATTAGAGTTAAGAATAAGATTAATGCATTCTCATTATGAAACTGCACATTGAAAAAAAAATAATTTTAAATTTGTAATGTAAAAAAAAAATATTTTGTTGTTACTCCGAAACCTCCTGGCCGATTTTGCCCAATAACGAACATAGCCAAGATATTTATCTCCTAAACCTACTCTGAAAATTTCAACTGTCTATAGCTCATTTCGTTCGAGAGTTATCGTGTTAACGGCCGGACGGACAGACGGCCCGCCGGACAGAATCAATTTTGACCATGGAATCTTAATTAGTGAGTCAAACCAAATCGTTTAAGACCATTTTCATCCAAACATTCGAAAATTACATACATTTGAGCAAATTGATAAGCACTCTGTTCCGAGGAACAAGAGGGCCAAAAATGCGGGAAAGCTTTGTGGGCAGGGGCTATGGCGCTCTTGTCGAACTATATATAGTAGCTAGTAATTATTCAAACTTTGACAAATCATATTTCCGTATTGGTAAGTATTGGTTTCTCAGAGTTGGGAATTATATGAATGGATTCTTATGTTAAGACTGCATCATACAAGAAAACAAATTCAAATATCTCTGAAAGCATTAGGTAATTTCTCAGAGTTCGGAATGATATCAATATCTTTTTTTTGTTTTTAACATTATGTTTTGAAGCCCTTCTGTAATGGAAAACTGATTTTTATTTTTCATTTGTGGACATTTTTTGGGGTATTTGTTTACCTGTGTATGTTCCTATTGTAAATAAATAAAATTTAAAAAATAAAATGGATTATTATGATAGAACTGCATCATAACTATAATTGCAGAGATAAAGGAAGAAATATTGTTTGCGGCTATACCACACTGATTATGCTGAATACCGTCCGAACACTCAAGGCAAGCAGCATCGGGCGTGGTTAGTACTTGGATAGGTGACCACGCATGCTGTAATATTTTTTCAATTTGGCTTCTATTCGTCAATTTTCAAAAATTTTCGTAATTAAATTCGAAACGTAGGTCTATGACTCACCTCATCTCAGACTCACCTCATGTCAGAGGTACATCAGCAAATTATAATTACAGTATTCATGAAATCACAGAAGTAAGAATAATTATTGAAATTTTGAAGAATCATATCTCCGAAAATATTAGTTTGTTAGAGTTGAGAATGATATCAATGGATTCTTTTGATGAAACTGCATCTTAAAAAAATATTGAATTTAAAATTTGTGATGTTACTCCGAAACCACCCGGCCGATTTTGCCCAATAGCTAACCTAACCGAGATATTTATCTCCCAAACCTACTCTGAAAATTTCGACAAATTGCTGATTCCGTTCGAGAGTGTTCGTGTTAACGCCGGAAGGTCGGATTGAATTGATTTCGACCACAGGTTCTTGATCAGTTAGTCGAACCAAAACGTTTGAGAGCATTTTCAGCCAAAAATTCGAAAATTACAGACATTTGGGCAAATTAATAAGCGCTCTATTCCGAGGAACAAGAGCACCAAAAAATAAATTTAATATAAAATAATAGAAACAACTATGCCTTAAATAGACCTATCAACAAAACATAACTGCGAAGATCAAGGAATTGAAGACTAGAGCGTTTTGAACAGACACAAAATAATCATATCTATTTTTGATAGTGACCGACCGAAAGTTCGGTTCCGGTTTCGGTTTCGGCCAGTTTCGGCCAAGAAATCTAGTTTCGGCCTTAGTTTGGCCAGGAGTTATAAGTAGGTATACATAATTGTCGTACGAGTTATTGTGATCTTTCTTTGTTAAGACTGAGAATTCATGAGAATTCACTTTACTGATTATTAATTAGCTTACATAGGGTGATTCCAAATAAGACGTGAAACTTGGAGTATGACTCATTAGCTGTTGTTTAATCCATATTCATTAATAACCGATAATCAACGTTTTTTTTCGGGTGATTTTTGAAAGATTTCTGAACTTATAGTACATATTTCGTCAATTTTTTCTACGTTGACCAAATTTGGTGATAATTTTGGTTTATTTTCATCAGAAAAGAATATGATATGTACGAAAAAAGCAAAACTATGCTGTATAAGTTGAAAAAGAGTTAGTATGATTTGAAATGAGGTAAATGAATAAATGAAAAATCAATTTCTCATATCATTTTGTCTGCAAATTTCGAATTTCATAATTTTGTATGCAAAAATTATTTTAAAAACTTGCCAAATTCCTTCTTCATTCTCTAAAAGATTTCGTTAGATTGCTTAACTAGTTTCGTTTCAGCAGATTTTTTATAAGCAACCTTTTGAATGTCCGGCATTTAAAATAGTGAATGTGTATCAAAAGACAGCGTGAGTAAATTTCAGGCGGAAAATAACAACTGAAGACATCAGAAAGTCGGCACGTGCTAGCCTATGGAATGGTGGAACATAATTTATGAATACATTTTCTAATGTAATTTCGAGCTTAGTTGCAACAAAAAAATATTGAATTCGTTATTTTCCTCTATTTCCTTCTTATATCCCCTTTCAAATCATACTAATTCTTTTTCAACAGAACCAGTACTCAAATATCTCGGAAACCGTTGATTTTTGGTCCTCAATAAAAATGGCTCAAACCACAGCAAATGATCCATACTAACAACCAAGGGCGTAGGCAGGAATTAATTTCGGGGGGGGTTTTGGGGGTGTAAGGGTCACTTTCTGCAGTAAAAATTTTTTTTTTCAGGAGAAATATAACATTTCGGGGGGGTTTGAACCCCCAAACCCCCCCCCCTGGCTACGCCCTTGCTAACACCTCCTCTAAGGTTCACCTCTGATTTGGAATCACCCTCTATACTTCACTGATTATTTTGATAACTTGGTAATACCAAAATAATAAATAAAGATCTCAAAAAAAAATGTCTTTTTATTTTATTTAACACTCCTTAACTATTTTTATGTATATGCGAATAAAATTGTGAAAAATACAGTAGATTACAGTTTGAAAAATAAAGTTTCGGTTTCGGTTTCGGTTTCGGCTGAAATACCAGTTTCGGTCGGACACTAATTTTTGAACATATTTACCCTAGGAGCACGAGCAACCCCATATATTCTTTGGAAAATATCGCGAAATTTGGAAAACATCGTAGAACTCCAAGAATAATCAATTACAATATCTTCTATCATCCTGAAATTTGGTATAGAATCGATAAAAAACTGTAGAAAATTGTCTCATATTTTCGTAATTCTCCTGAAGTTTCAGATTCCCAAATAATAGGTCATTAAGAGAATATAAGTTTCAATAATTGGCGAAACCGACAGATACTTTATTCACCAAAATGGTCAGGAGTTATGAAGTCATATAAAATTACCTTGCCCTAACTGATCCTTAATAACAGTTGCTTGAACTTTTAATCTTATCCAATCATATATGACTTTCTTCAGTTTTCGTAACGTGGAAACTTCTGAAAATTACTTAATAAGGTGTCTAGAGATTTTTGAGGGAATACCGACTGTGTAGCCATATTTCATCTCCAGAATAGTTTCCACACTTCTTGAGGATTCATCCAAGTTGGTAATGGAAAACACTTTTAATTCAGATCTCTTCCGGTACCTGCACAATGTTTTCCTGTATTTCGGTCTGCGTAAAGGTTCAAGCATCAAAGGACCAAAGGCCATTTTGTACGACCTTTACGCCTACACCATGAAACTGATAGTGATTCTGGCCTCCATCAGCTTCATATCCAACATATCCAGCATGAACAAGTTATCGACTGGAGTGTTCTCCAACTATGTGGGAGCAGCATGCACAACAGCGATCACAGCGATAAAAATCATATTTTGCGAGGTGAACAACATCCCTGGACAATTCGAAAAGACCTTCCGAAAGGAACGGGAAATGTACAACGTGAAAGACAAACGCTTGAAGGAGATCTTAGATTCTACAACTGGTCCCATTCTTCAGGCATTGCTGATCTACATGTTTACCGTCATGATGACCAACTTATCTTTCATTGGTCTATGTGGATACCTTCAGTTTGTCCATGTGAAACAGGGAAAGGAAACGTTGCATCCGTTCGAAATGCTCTTGCCTTTCGATAGGGATCAACACTATACAGTTACTCTGGTCGTTTATGTGCTGAGCGAGTCTGTAACAGCTTTCATGGCTTACACCATGGATATGACATTGCTAGTTTTCATCATTTTTCACATTTTGCGATTGAAGTTTCTCCAGCAGGTCTTGAGGGATTTTAAGTACTACATTTGTTATAGCGACTCACGATTTTCTCTAGATAAAAAAATCACCTATAAAGAAACGGCACATTTTTGGCGAAGTTGCATATCGGAACATCAAGATATCATAAGGTAAGAGGGTGATTTTGAGTACTTTTTTTTTATTCCCTACTCGAGAGGAAATACCTTTTATAGGCTTAGCCTGAGAGGATCCGCTTGTCTCAGGAGTGTGAGACTGCAGTTGTTGATTGGTTACGACCTAAAAAATGGGTTCAAGCCCTGTGGACAGGAGCTTTCTGGTGCTCTAGTTCAAACAGACAAATTATATCTCCGAAAGTATTGGTTTCTCATAGTTGAGAATTATATCAATGTATTCTTATGATAGAACTGCATCATAAAGGAAATTCAATTCAAATAATAGTTTATTTATCAAGATTAAATGAGCAATCTGAGAATGAGAACTGCACCATGGAAGAAATCAAATTAAAATAGCTGAAATGAATCTGACTCTCTCTTATAGAACAGGATGACATGTACGAGTATGAACACAGAGCATATAATAAAGCTTAGATAGAATAATTATAGCATTCTGTGAAAACATAGAAGTACGATTAATTATTGAAATTTCGAAGAATGATATCTCCGAAAGAATTAGCTTGTTGGAGCTGAAAATTATATCGATGGATTTTAATGGTGAAACTGCATCTTAAATAAAAGTTGAATTTGAAATTTGTTGCTTAAAAAAAAATATTTTTTTCGTTACTCCGAAACCATCTGGCCTATTTTGCCCAATAACGAACTCAACTGAGATATTCATCTCCCTAACCTACTCTGAAAATTTCAACTGCCTAGAGCATTCCGTTCGAGAGTTATTGTAGAAAAAAAATTTTAAACTTTGAAATTTTTTTTTTACACTTTGCGGTAACCTGGTCAATACAAAACTTCACATGCGTATAAAGGTCATGATTCTACAATTTGATGCTAAATTTCAGATAGATCGAGTGATTGGTTTCGGAAATATACATAAAAAATGTGTTTTACTAAAATCGGCCATAACTCCGAAACCGTTTGATGGATTTCGCCCATTAGCGAATTTGTCCGAGATATTTACGCTCCAAACCCACCTTGCAAATTTCAATCCTCTAACTCCTTTCGTTCGAGAGTTATCGTGCCTACGGCCGGACAGAATCGATTTCGACCTCGGATTCTTGATCAGTGAGTCGAACCAAATCGTTTCAGACCATTTTCAGCCAAAAATTCGAAAAATAGAGACATTTGGGCAAATTGATAAGCACTCAGTTCCGAGGAACTAGAGCGCCAAAAACATCTCGTACGTTCCTTGGAGTAGTTTTCGTCCTGCCTTTACAGAGTCCCTTCACAAAAGAGATGAGCTGCAAGTGGCCTTCAATGTTGATGCGACCTGAGGACTCGAAGTGATCCGAGCAACAGCGCTTTCTGCATTCTGTGCGCCAAATCTTCGGGCTGGGATATACTTGGCCAGAATAATCTTCAGTTCTGTCACGTAGTTCGCTCTCATTCCGCCTAGAAATCCTATGATTAGAACGACCATTCTAACTGTATGACTTGGATATAGGGTCCTCACTTCGAACACTAAATCCTTGTATTTTTCCCTCTTCTGCTCTTCTTTCATTACTACTTTATTTTCAGCAGGGGAGGAAAATTCAACAACAAACAATTTCTTGAGTTCTTTGACCAGCTGGACTATATATCTGGCTTTATGGCGTGGATCTGCCGAGTTGTTGGAATAGCATAGTTAAAATAGATTACAGCTAAGTCATTTTCAACAACTGCTTCAATATCCAGAGGTACATATGGTAGCACTGGTTCGTTGTCTGTACCATAAACCTCTCTCAGGTGGAAGTAGAGAATTCGGAGTGCGCATTGTATCCTTATAGAGCATGGACTCTGGAAGCAGACAGAATGTGCATAACAGTTTCCTGCAAGATGTAGCATGCTCTGCACGTTATTGGGATGTCCACTTTCATGATGTTCTTTTCATACCATCTTGTATTTATCGCCCCATCTTGAGTGTGTATCTATACACACAGTATCCATCCGTATTTTTCATAGGTGTTAATCCTCTAATATAATTCCTTCCTCAATAACTCATTTCCCTTTAGTTTCCAATTTTTCGTCAATTGTTCAATTTTAAGAATATCTATATTATAACTCAATGAAAAATTATATACGATTTACACTAATTTATTCAATATTGTGACGCGTTTCTTCGACACAGCGACTTCATCAGACTACATCATACTAAATTCTTAACAAGTAATGATCTCCCTATTACCTAGATGACATGGATACAGCTATTTTGTTCTTTATAAAGAACAATATATCAAAAAGGAATAAAGAAGATACATCCGATGTTTATCAGATGAATTGCAGAAGTTGTGATAAATCATATATAGGAAAAACTGGTAGTAATTTTGGCATAAGAATAAACGAACATTATCACAGCTACAAAAACAACAAAATTAATTAAAATTATTCGAATCAGAAGCAGAAGGACATAAGTTTAACCCGGATTTCAAAATTCTACACAATTTGAATAAGTGCGCAACTCAATTATTGGGAAATGGTGGAAATTAATAGAGAAAAGCATACGGGTAATTTAGTTAATGAACAATTAGATCTAAATTTTTCTCCGTTACTCAATCTATTCAAATAGATAATCGATAATCAATTTATAAAACCGTTAGGAATGAATTATCGTAAATGTGTACAAAGAACTAGCAGTATAAGATTATGTGATTAGTTTTAAATAGGTTTCTGTGTCCATGTCATCTAGGTATATGAAGATAATTACTTGTTAAGAATTTAGCATGATGTAGTCTGATGAAGTTGCTGTGTCGACGAAACGCGTCACAACATTAAATGAACTAGTGTAAATCGTATATAATTTTTCATTGAGTTAATATGGATTTGCATCAAGTAAAAGCCACAAGCACATTTTATCTATATTATATTTCGGAATTAACTCCCTTCCTGGAGGAATCGTACAGTACATTCACTAATCAAACAAACCGTACGACAAACGAACTGAGAGCGACGCCAATCAGATAAAATTCGAAAGCAACATAAAATATTAATTTAATATTGAATTAATTTAAGATGGAAATCTCTAAATCGGCGTGAAAAGGCTCAGAGATTATTTGCGAAGCATAGAGTAGCGTAGAGTGATTGTTTTTATGATGTGAAACGGAAAACATTCTTTGAAATTTGGAACGCACCCACAATTTCTCAACTATGAAAGACCAATAAGTTTAGGGTTCATATCTGTGTTCAAAAAAAAGTTGAGAATACAGGGTGTCCCAAACAGCCAATATCTCGGCTCTCAGAGAAGGTAGAAAGTTCAAACAAAAAGTATTTGAAATCGTATCAAAAACTCTAGCAGAATCCGTCGTTGTAATTCTCTTTCTAACTACCACCCCTGAAAAAACTACCTCCAGGTATTTTTTTAAATGGCACCCTTATATTTTTTTCACTCTAAACGATTCCCCAGTAAAAGAAGAAATAAGTTAGAACAATTTTTTATCATTTTGCGTAAATTCAACCTTTAAAAATAATAATTATAATTTCCGGCACATTCACCATTTTTGCGCAGTTCATTCTCTATGGGGCAAATTTTGAACATTTGTAACATTAGTTTCAATCTTAAATGATTAATATGTCGTTTTAATATGTTTCTGAGTGTTGTTTGTGTTAATGTTTTTTTTATTGTCTATATTGTATGGATTCTGATAGAGTTTTTGATGCCATTTAAATTACTGTTTGTTACAACTTTCCACCCTGTCTGAGAGCATAGCAATGTCTTCTTTTACTGGGAAATCATGTAGAGTGAAAAAAATTTAAGGGTGCCATTAAAAAAAATCCGAGTAGTTTTTTCAGGGGTGGTAATTAGAAACAGAGTTATAACGACGGAAAATCACCATTTAAAAAAAAAATGTCAACTATCTCTTCGAACTTTTTGTATTGAACGCTCTAGGTGAGTTTGTTTGAAATTACAATTTAGATGAATATCCAAAAATTCAGGACATCAAAGCGTGAAAAATATTTTTCCTTTTTTTTTGCTAATTACTCTTTTAAAAATCGAATAATTACCCAACGGAATTTCTGTTGGTGACTAGACAATATTAGTGCCAGCATGAAAAGCATAGACGATTGTGTTAGAACTTAGTTTTTCACTATTTGTTCGAATTTTCACAAATCTGTGATCATAGAAAATAATTTACTGGCGTTGAAATTGAACTATGGATATTCATGACAAAATTCTATTTCAATCAAAAATCTAGTTCAAAATTGGCAATTTCCGGCAAGATTTGCATTCTTGGGATTCTCGGATGTGAATTGGATGTGAAATTGAAAGATTTTAATGGCGAAAATACGATTAGGAGCGACTTTGCACCAGAACGAAACTACTTTTCAGGGAAAATTCGAACAAACGTCGAAAAACCAAGTTCAAACATAAATTACTTGTTACAATCATTCACATGCTGACACTAATGTCGTCTAGTCACTCAAAAAAAATCCGTTAGGTAATTATCCTAGTTCCTCGGAACAGAGTGCTTCTCAATTTGCCCAAATGTCTGTAATTTTCGAATTTTTGGCTGAAAATGGTCTCAAACGATTTGGTTCAACTCACTGATCAAGAATCCGAGGTCGAAATCGATTCTGTCCGGCCGGTCCGGCCTGCCGGCCGGCTGGCCGTAAGGACGATAACTCTCGAACGAGTTAGAGGATTGAAATTTGCAAGGTGGGTTTGGAGCGTAAATATCTCGGTCGAGTTCCTTAATGGGCGAAATCCATCAAGAGGTTTCGGAGTCGGAGCCGATTTTAGTAAAAACATTTTTTATGAATATTTCCGAAGCCCTCGATCTATCTGAAATTTAGCATCAAATTGTAGAATCATGATGTGACATTGAAGTAGATTCAGAAAAACTCAAACATATGGTATTTCGTGTTAGATGCAAGAGACCTATTGGAACTTCCTCTCGCAAAAATTTCAGCGATATCGGATGGATAGTTTATGAGATACAGATTTTTTTTTTAATTTTCCGGTAAAATGACCCTAAATAAAAGTAAAAGAATTTAAATTCAACAAGAGTGCCAAAAATTATCAATCCAAAACCAATAGACCAATTCTACCCAACAATGAACTCATCCGAGATATTCGTTCCTCAATTCTTTGATGCACGATATATTTTTCAAATCCACTCTGAAAATTATATTATATCAATAGAAACTTTAGCCAATATTTCAGTTTTATTTTACTGGAGATATTCTGAACTCAATATTATTAACTTACCATTACCATTCCCATCATCATATGGATTAACCATGGGCATTAAATATCAAAATTTGACATATCATGTCACAGGATAATAAGTTGACATGTATCAACACAGATCATATTATAATAATCCATAGATAGATTAATTATCGCATTCTGTGAAAACACAGAAGTACGATTTATTATTGAAAATTTGAAAAATCATATCTTCGAAAGTATAAGCTTGTTGGAGTTAAAAATTACATCAATGGATTCCTATGGTGAAACTGCATCTCGAGAAAAACTTATTTTGAAATTTGTAATGTAAAAAAAATTTATTTTTTTTTGTTATTCCGAAACCATCTGACCGATTTTGCCCAATAACGAACTTGGCCGAGATATTCATCTCCCAAACCTATTCTGAAAATTTCAACTGTCTAGCTCATTCCGTTCGAGAGTTATCGTGTTAACGGACGGACGGACGGCCGACCGGACAGAATCAATTCCGACCACGGATTCTTAATCAGTGAGTCGAACCGAATCGTTTAAGAACATTTTCATAAAAAAAATCGAAAATTACAGACATTTGGGCAAATTGATAAGCACTCTGTTCCGAGGAACAAGAGCGCCAAAAAAGGAGATTTCTAATTTGTTTTTGGTTTTTAATAGTGTGGAAATTCTTAAGTACATATTTTTTCAGGGACGTTGAACTTCTAAATAAACAAATCAACAAAATATTTTTCATGGATTTTTTTTTGAGAACCATACAAATGGCAGGATTTTGCTTAGGGGGTATACGCGTAAGTATAATAATTTATCGTAAGTAAAACACATAAATTTTAAGTACCTACCGAATTTCTCCCATTCAATTTCATCATTAAACAAAATAAATACAAATCATCAATGGCGTTATCTCAGATAATGTAAGAAAAAAATGCCAGAACATAACACGACGGGTTGCATAATCATTATAGTTTCCAATATATGGTGCAATAAATATTCTATTCCTATTATGTGATGTTGATTCACCAGTAAGATCGCTGCAGATTCTCATAAGCAGTGCCGTAGACATAGGAAAGCACTTCGAGCACTACCGTAGAGCGGTGTGACTTTGCACTACTTTTCATAGTTTTCTAGTTGTAACTGTTTTATTTTAACGTAAAATGAGTCCTTTATAAACTATGTATAATTTCAACATTTTAGCTAACTACTGCTGTTGCTAGAAACATAAGAAAAGGTGCGCAACATTTTTTTAAATTCTTTTGGTTTTGACAATGCCTTTAAAATCCGTTTGTTGGCAATTTTATGAAGTGTAAGGGGTATCTTCGCCACAAAAACGTTTTTCAAACATTTATTAAAGACAAGGTTGCTATTAGAGGTGAATAAAACAACAAATTATAGGAAAATAAAATCAATTATTATATATAAAATACAAAAAAGCAGTCTCTGTAAATAAACAATATATAAACTTAACAAAGGCTCTGTGAGATCAAATAAACTAGAAAAATTTGCAAACGCGTCCAAAAAATGCAAGTTAATTTATATTATACGACCTTGAGTATCTATGGAAATAATAATGTCCCCTGGAAGAGGTTGGTTTTTCCAATGTTGGGACAACATCCATTTCCTTGACGTATGATGTGTCCTCAACATTGGGATAGACACATCCATTTTCCTTTTCCTCAAATATTTTACTACGAACTCATCATCAGCTGTTTCTATAACTTCTCCAACATAATTATATTTAACAATTTTCTTAGCAGGGAGCGCTAGTATCGGTTTAGTGTTTCCTCCGTATAGTTACAATATTTCCTCGCACGCAACTCTCGGAACAGAGTGCTTATCAATTTGCCCAAATGTCTGTAATTTTCGAATTTTCGGCTGAAAATGGTCTCAAATGATTTGGTTCGACTCACCGATCAAGAATCCGTGGTCGAATTCGATTATGTCCGGCCGTCCGGCTGGTCGTTAACACGATCACTCCCGAACGAAAGTAGTTAGAGGAGTGAAATTTGCAGGGTAAATTTGGAGCACGTAAATAACTCGGACGAGTTCATTAACGGGCGAAATCTACCAAGACGTTTCGGAGTTATGGCTCTTTTTAGTAAAAACGTTTTTTATGAATATTTCCGAATCCGATCACTCGATCTATCTTAATTTTAGCATCAAATTGTAGAATAATGACCTCTATATGCATGAGAAGTTTTGTATTGATCGGATTGCCGTAAAGTGTAAAAAAAACATTTTTTAAATTTTGAAATTTTTTCTACAATAACTATCGAACAGAATGAGCTAGGCAGTTAAAATTTTCAGAGTAGGTTTGGAAGGTAAATATCTCGGTTGAATTCGTTATTGGGCAAAATAGGCCAGATGAAATCATCTGGCATCGGAGTAAGGAAAAAAAAATTTTTTTACTTACAAATTTCAAATTCATTTTTTTTTTAAGATGCAGTTTCTCCATAAAAATCCATTGATGTCATTTTCATTTCTAACAAGCTAATACTTTCGGAGATATCATTTTTCGAAATTTCAATAATGAATCGTACTTCTATGTTTTCACAGAATGCTATAATTATGCTATCTATGAATTACTATATGATCAGGGTTCATACTCGTACATGTCATCCTGTTCTATAAGAGAGAGTCAAATTCATTTCAGCTATTTTAATTTGATTTCTTCCATGGTGCAGTTCTCATTCTCAGATTGCTCATTTAATCTTGATAAATAACAACAAATCTTGTCAAAGTTTGAACAAGAGCGCCAAAGCTCCTGCCCACAGGGCTTGAACCAATTTTTTGTATTGGCGACCCATAGCTGCGTCTAAAAATAAAATAAAAGGAATTTTGGTATGTAGCAAAGTCCTCCACAAAAGTACAACAATAGAAAAATTTCCCGAAATATAGAAACCCTTAACCAAATGCTTTAAGTTTTTTTTTACGTAACCCTAAATACAGGTAAAAAGTGAGCTGCTACATGTATTTTCATGTAACGCTTGTCATTATTTTCTACACATCAGACGGTATTGGCTACCATTCACTGTCGTGTCAAAATTTAACAGTGCTGTGCCTAAGCTGGCATAAGAATACAGTAACAAAGTCAACCCACAACACAACTGACTCTTCTTGCGCAAGCTCCTAGGAGCTTCTGAGGGAAATCCTTGGAAATAGGTTGAAATAGTTATTTAATCAACTTGTTTATTATTGACAGCGAATAACAATCGAGATTTTTTAACATGTGACATCATCAATCGCTAAATTAATCAACAAGTTGATTGCAAGATTTTTCCCTCGAACTGGTTTCGAGTTGAAAGAGCTTTAATTTTTGGCGCTCTAGTTCCTCGGAACAGAGTGCTTATCAATTTGCCCAAATGTCTGTAATTTTCGAATGTTTGGCTGAAAATGGTCTCAAACGATTTGGTTCGACTCACTGATCAAGAACCCGAGGTCGAAATCAATTATGTCCGGCCGGCCGGCCGTAAGCACGATAACTCTTGAACGAAAGGAGTTAGAGGAATGCAATTTGCAAGGTGGGTTTGCAGCGTAAATATCTCGGAAGAGTTCGTTAATGGGCAAAATCCATCAAGCGGTTTCGGAGTTATGGCCGATTTTCGTAAAAACTTTTTTTATGAATATTTCCGAAACCGATCACTCGATCTATCTGAAATTTAGCATCAAATTGTAGAATCATGACTTTTATACGCATGTGAAGTTTTGTATTGATCACGTTACCGCAAAGTGTCCAAAAAAAAAAATTAAAAATTTGAAACAAATTTTTCTACAATAACTCTCGACCGGAATGAGGCAGTTGAAGTTTTCAGAGTAGGTTAGGCAGATGAATATCTCGGTGAAGTTCGTTATTGGGCAAAATTGGCCAGATGTTTTCGGAGTAACGAAAACAAAAAATTTTTTTTAAGTACCAAATTTCAAATTCAATTCTCATTTAAGATGCAGTTTCACCATAAAAATCCATTGATATCAATTTTAACTCCAACAAGCTAATACTTTCGGATATATGATTTTTCGAAATTTCAATAATGAATCGGTCATCTATGTTTTCACAGAATGCTATAATTATTCTATCTAAGCTTTATTATATGCTCTGTGTTCATACTCGTACATGTCATCCTGTTCTATAAGAGAGAGTCAAATTCATTTCAGCAATTCTAATTTGATTTCTTCCATGGTGCAGTTCTCATTCTCAGATTGCTCATTTAATCTTGATAAATAAACTATTATTTGAATTTAATTTCCTTTATGATGCAGTTCTATCATAAGAATACATTGATATAATTCCCAACTCCGAGAAACCAATACTTTCAGAGATATAATTTGTTTGTTTGAACTATAGAGCGCCAGAAAGCTCCTGTCCACAGGGCTTGAACCAATTTTTGGCGCTCTAGTTCCTCGGAACTGAGTGCTTATCAATTTGCCCAAATGTCTGTAATTTTCGAATATTTCGATGAAAATGGTCTTAAACGATTTGGTTCGGCTCACTGATCAAGAATCCGTGGTAGAAATTCATTCTGTCCGGCCGTCCGGCCGGTCCGGCCGGCCGGTCCGGCCGTAGGCACGATAACTCTCGAACGGAATGAGCTAGAGGGTTGAAATTTTCAGAGTAGGTTTGGGGGATAAATATCTCGGCTAAGTTCGTTATTGGGCAAAATCGGACAGATGGTTTCGGAGTAACAAAAAAAAATTTTTTTTTTTACGAAACAAATTCCAAATTAAATTTTTTTTGATAAGAAGTTTTATCATAAGAATCCACTCATATTATTTTTAACTCTAATAAGCTAATACTTTCGGAGATATGATTTTTCAAAATTTCAATAATAAATCGTATTTCAACGTTGTCACAGAATGATATTATTCTATGTATGAATATGAATTGTCATAATGTCAAATGATGTTCCTACATTATCGAAGAATTGTGAGCGAAGTGAGAAAAATCTCAGTTGTTTGCTCCGAAATTAGTTTTTCTCAGAAAATTCTTACATTTCGGAACTGAACATGAAGTAAGAGATCTGAGAGTAGTGAGACTGCTTTTCATCCATAGACATAGATATAACTCTCGAACGGAATGAGGTAGGTAGTTGAAATTTTCAGAGTAGTTTAGGGAGATGAATATCTCGGTTAAGTTCGTTATTGGGCAAAATAAGCCAGATTTAATTTGATTTCTTCCATGGTGCTTTTCTCATTCTCATGATTGCTCATTTAATCTTGATAAATAAACTATTATTTGAATTGAATTTCATTTAGGATGCATTTCTATTATTAATTTCCATAATAGACAAATTTGGCAGAATGAAACATTTCTATGTTCATTGCGATATATTTTATAGCTGCCGATGGAATTGGAAAAATTCATAGACAGAAGGTTAGAATATTTCAAAACATATTTCAGTGAAGTTGACACATAATTAAGATTGCTTGTAAATAACTTCTATGTGCGGTTTCCCATGACATAGAAGCATAGAATACATATGCATCTTGCACATGACAATTATTCATTAATAGGGTTGATTAATGGATGATTTCGTGACCGTTAAACATTGCCATTATCACGAGGTCGACGGAAAACATAATAATTGATCAATTTGCAGGCCGATCAGTTCTTGAACAAATTCTTCGGTTTCGGCTGCTTGATGTGCAGTTCCTCTCAGCTCACAATATTATATTGGTATGGGGAAACTCTCACTACCGAAGTAATGGACCAACCCCTCTTATTAAGTTTCCCTTAATTTTTCATAATTGATGCTTGCAGAGTGTGGCGATCTCTGATGCGATATACGAGAGCGAATGGTATGAAGCGGATGTCGAAATAAGGAAAACAATGTTCATGATGATGAGGAGATCACAGAGATGTTTGATATTGACAGTTGGAAAATTTGAGAAGGTTGCACTGAGAACTGTATTGAGGGTAGGTAGATGTAATATATTCGAATATTTAATTAAATAGGTCTGTTCTTGATGAAATTTCATCACGAGCATAGTGTTGACGTGTATATAAAATATCTAAATTAAGATGGAAAGCATATAGATTTTCTGAATGATGCCTTGAAAAAATTGAATTGTTTCTACCACTAAGAAATTTGTTTCTCTATTTCAGTATTGTAATGAGTCCATTCCAGCACTTAAAACACTGCTGGAATGAACTCATTCCCGCATTGTTTCTAGTAATATTTTTCGTTCTGTGGTAGTCAGCACTGACATTCGATCCTATCAAATTTCAACATACGTCAATTAACAATAATATAATCTGGATATAGTGTAATAATTGTTGAGAGGAAAAGTTTTATTTTCATTAAGAAATAAGGCACTATACCGATTTCCTTCTTACTAATTTTTAATCATACATGCTATTACTTATATCAACAGGAAACTGTTTCAAATCTGATCTCCATTTCCTACGTACGATTCAAATTCCGTAATCTGTCAACTTTTGTAACAGTCACACCAACTGCCAAGATACAATACCAAAGTCACTAAGATGGATGTATAATCCGAATTTTTCATTAAATTTCAGTAGTATTCTACAAAATTGGCCTGAAATAGAGAAAATATCGTCTAATACTCGTTGCAGAAGGCAATTCCAACACTCAGGGCCGGTTTCTCAATTGCGAGTTAACTCGAGGTTGCGAGTTGACGCATGTATTTAGCGATATTCATGAATGCGAAACACTCGGGTTACCCCCAGAGACAATAGATTCTATTCTATTTCTCTATGGGCCGGTTTCTCAATTGCGAGTTAACTCGAGGTTGCGAGTTGACGCATGTATTTAGCGATATTCATGAATGCGTAACACTCGGGTTACCCGCAACCTCGGGTTAACTCGCAATTGAGAAACCGGCCCTATGGGTTACCCGCAACCTCGGGTTAACTCGCAATTGAGGAACCGGCCCTCATGCGTTCGAAAACTCGCTCCTTCGTCGCTCGTTTTCGAATTTCGCATTCGTGTTTTAATAGGAGCCCATTCTGCAACTTGTTTTAGAATATACTATTATCTCTTCTTTTATCCTGTTTTGTAAGGTCTTCCCCGTTTGTCACAATGTAAACTTTTTGACACTACAAGTCAACTTCTTACCTCCTGAGTGAAGACCATGTGATGATAGGTGATATCATCGGTGACGGTGATATTATTTCCTCATTATTTATTCTTGTTTCAGATTCTTAAATCGATTTACAGCTGTATGAGCATAATTATACAACGGCAGTAAGGAAAAAGGGACTATCATCACTTTGGCGTCACATATTTTATTCACTGAATATATTATAATAGGAGGTATACACATTCATAGGCACATATAGAAATGGCTTGAAGTATTTCATTTTGAGGTAAAGAATCATGAAAGCTGTGAAATTGTGAGTAATCAGTAAAGGATACTATGTAGATTATATTCAATACTAAATGGTTCATTTCCTTATTTCCTGATAAAAATCTATAGACTACCAATCCAATTCTGTGCAAATGTGACGTCGTCTATTGATATTCTTCAGATAACAATATATTACGTTATATTTCATGCCTATGGTGGGTTTCAAAGAGCTTAGATTAGCTGAATTGTGGATTTAAATCAATGATTGCATCAAAATTGGTTCAAGCCCTGTGGACAGGAGCTTTTTGGCGCTCTTGTTCAAACAGACAAATTATATCTCCGAAAGTATTGGTTTCTCAGAGTTGGGAATTATATCAATGGATTCCTATGATAGAAATGCATCATGAAAGAAATAAAATAAAAAAAATGTGTCGTTTGAAAAAGATGCTTCAAAAATTATCTTATAAAAAAAAGAGCAATCTACAATGCTTAAATGCCTTAATGCTTCAAACATGGTCATTAAATTTATTTATGAAGATTAAATGAGCAATCTGCAATGCTTCAACCTCGTGGAATGGGTTGTTGCAACTTAGACTCGGTGCATAGTTTTCACAACTCGAATTACCTAAGGAAAGTATCATCGAAATGTCTAGAACAAGGCTTTAGATCATAGCAGATTGTCCATTTATTCCTCATATTTGAGTAGGTAGGTAGTGGATGACGAACGAATTATTTAAATAGTTCAAAATATATTAATAAAATAGATACTATCCTCTTTTCATAATTTCAAATTTAATAGTCCATACCCCTAACACATTATTTTCTGTATTATGAACCTTAACTCAAGAAAAAATGATTGATACGCGAATGTAGATCCATATTTCAGTATTTTTTTGCTAGCAACATTATGAAAATACTGTATATAGGAACATGTCTCACTACTTACGGAAGTAAAAGGTAATATTAACCTCAGTGTTCAACGAACAGTAATTTCTTTTAATGATTCCATTATGTTTTTCTTTCCTATTGCCTCCATAAACTACATCAAAACAGTCTTGTATATATTCACAAATTCAAGAATCGAATACTTTCCAATAGAAAATAACAACTATAAATTGACAATCTCTAATAGCTAGAAAATATGAAATATGACATTTATGAATAGTGATCACAGACAGATTCTGTGTTCACATTCTGTGAATACATAGAACTTACAAGTATTAGCTTGTTAGAGTTGAAAATGATAACAATGGATTCTTAGGATGAAACTGCATCTTAAAAAAATTTGAAATCAACAGTTGTAATGTAAAAATTTTTTTTTTCTTTACTCCGAAACTATTCGACCGATTTTGCCCAATAACGAACTTAACCGAGATATTTATACCTCAAACCTACTCTAAAAATTTCAACTGTCTAGCTCATACCGTTCAAGAGTTATCATGTTAACGGACAGAATCGATTTCGACCACGGATTCTTGATCAGTGAGTCAAACCAAATCTTTCAAGACCATTTTCAGCCAAAAATTCGAAAATTACAGACATTTGGGCAAATTGATAAGCTATCTGTTCCGAGGAACAAGAGCGCCAAAAATGAACTGGGAATCGACATAGAATCACAATAATTTGGCAATTGAGAGCTGTCAACGCTTTGTGAAAACCACCGTTATTAATCAAACAAGCAATTTGGCAGCGTCTATGAATTTCAAAACTTTTGTCAAATTGTTTGAACTGATAGTAAGATGACATGTCTAAAGACGAGAAAAGATTCAAAGAACGGTTCATATCTTTATTCTCTGGGGCAAGTGCAGGTTTCGTAGAAGTATGCATAATGCACCCACTTGATCTGGTTAAAACTAGACTCCAGCTTCAAAGCAAACAAAGTTCTCACGATAAATCCGAGTACTATACCGGAATCGGAGATTGTATGAAGAAGATGTACAAGAACGAGGGTCTACTATCATTTTGGAAAGGTATTGTTCCGCCAATAGTCGTAGAAACCCCAAAGAAGGCAATAAAATTCTTCACTTTCGACGAGTACAAAAGAATCTTCATGTTTGGGCAAGCAAACGCCAATACTTTGACTTATTCGCTGGCAGGAGCATGCGCCGGTGCTACAGAAAGTGTACTGGTCACACCCTTCGAGGTCGTGAAGATCCATCTTCAAGCGAATAGGGGGAGAATGAAACAAGTACCATCTTCGATTCAGATGGCAAAAGAAATATATGCAAGAGATGGTTTAGGACGTAATGGTTTATATAAAGGACTAACTGCAACCATTATGAGAGGCGTAATCTTCAATGTGGTGTATTTTGGATTTTACCATACTTACAAAGATTTTTCGCCGTCACACAAAAGTAATGTAGGATTTTTCGAAAAACTTGGTGTCGGATTCGTTGCGGGAACGCTTGCGTCTATTGCGAATATTCCATTTGATGTGGCAAAATCGAGAATTCAAGGACCGCAACCGGAAGCAGGCAAAGTTAAATATAAAGGATGTGCAGGAACTATATTACTTATCTATAAAGAAGAAGGTTGGGCAGCCCTATACAAAGGATTAGTTCCTAAGATCATAAGGTTGGGACCGGGTGGGGCCATCATGTTTTTGGTGAATGAGTATGTTGGTCAATATTTGACGGAGTATTTTAAGTGAATAAACAATATGACATATCAAATATAGCTGGTATTTCTGAATATACTTCCTCGTTAGAGACGAAAATCATATATTTCGGAAACCCTCCGGAATGTACTGACTTCCGGGACGCTTGTTTTTGAGAAAGTAAAATATGATAAAAATGGTCAGATTGGGTTGAGAGAAAATGATGGGCGATGGCATTGTTTTCCCGATGTGTGAAATTGGGAGTCATTCCAAGAACTTTTAACATTTTCGACCAATATACGTGTAGCCGGCAAAAAATAATATTTATCGTAATATAGCGTTATCCCAAAGCGGGTAGCTCTCTAGATATTTCAGTTTTGCTTATACTGGAGTATGTCATAAAATAAATCATCTGGTACCAATTTGAGCTGTTTCTCACTGTCGAGCGACATTTCAAAAAGCATTTTAAAAAGCAGTGTAAAAATTTTAAAGCAGTTGGAACCCCCCACCTCCGATCCAGTGGCGTCGGAAAATTTGGAAAAAGTGCAATTTCGAGTTATATTATTATTATTATTATTATTATTATTATACTGATCCTCCTGGGTCTTCCACAAGGAGACCCCTCATAAGCTCTAAGAGCTTGCCCTGAGTTAGGAGAACCAGTTGTGTTCTGTGTAGGCTTTGTTACTGTGTCCTTACGCCACCTTAGGCACAGCACTGTTAATTTTTGACCCAACAGCGAATGGTGGCGATTACCGTGACTAGAAAATTTCTTTCCTAGCCTCGGAATTGAACTTGGGGCTTCCGCTCCCAAGCCAATTACTCTACCACTGAGCCAATCTATATATATGATATACATAATTTATCAATTGGCCCAAATGTCTGTGATTTTGGAATTTTTGTCTGAAGATGATTTCAAATGTTTTAGTTCGACTCACTGATCAATAATCCTAGGTCAAAATCAATTCTGTCCGGCTGTCCGTTGACACAATAACTCTTGAACGGAATGAGCTAGACAGTTGGAATTTTCAGAGTAGGTTTCGGAGATTAATATCTCGGTTGAGTTCATTATTGGGCAAAATTGGCGTGGTGGCTTCAGACTTATAGCAATCAGGCGAGACAATGTTCAGTTTTTCACCGTGGTGCATATTACATTTTTTCGTCGACCTCTATATACTTTTAAGAATGTCGGACTAGCAAATGACAGTTATTCTCACATACACTTATGTTTGTATTGAACCGTATCATGCCGTATTCATACGATAGTGACCACAGCGGACGAAAAAGTGCTTGCCTTCAAAAATAGTCGATTTTGCAGCCGCAAATTAGTACGTAAAATGTCATTTTCCATACAGGTCAACGAACAATTTTTTTTCACTGCTCCATAATATTTTTTTTCTTGAATACTTAAAAACAATCAACCAAAAGTATACAGTAAAATAAGGCAAGGTTGAATAAAACTAAAATATTTTTCATACATTGATTTTATTGAAACAATAATGCAATTAACTATTTTGAAATGTTAGTGGAAACATGTAAAAAATAAATGAGGATTTCACAGTATGGGTAAATATCAACTAATTTAAATATTCTCTGATGTTCCAAAACTTTGGAATAACATGATGTTGATGATTTTAATTTTACCATTGTTTAATCCTTAGACATTAGTTATACCAAGATTTTAGCAAAATATAATAATTGAACACAAAAACTGATGAAAATCAGATTCAGTTATAAAAATAAATGAACATTGTCCTGGTTCAGCGAAATTTTATCAATAATTTCAATCACCAATAGAATTGTCATGATATAAAAACAAAACATAACTATATCAAGCATAACATACTTCATATCAATAAATACATTTATCAACAATATTCAACAACTCATTTTCTCAACTAAATACTATGAGGAGGATTTAGGCGTATATCAGAAATGCATAGGCAATTTGAGGAATTGATAATCTCTTTTTGAGCATGAGATTTGGCAAGATGACAAAGCGGCTATTTCGGAGTATACCACACGAATACACAAATTTTTTAATTTATTTTTTTGGACTCACTTTCTCAAAACACATTTTTTTGTATTGTCTAAATGTCGATCGATAAAATAACGAAATAGTTCAATGGGTATTTTATATTATTTATGCGTTAATTTTTTGTATCCATTCAAAATGTTGGAAACATTTGTTATATGATACACAAAGGTGGAACACTTTCTTTTCAATGAAGTTATCCCATTTTCGAATGAATCAAATTTTCCTACTATACCAAGAAATGCCTGTCAGAAAACCTGTTCGCTGAAATAAATTGGAAAATAATTATGGGATTGGAGAGGTATCATGAATCTGAATAACAATGCCAAAGTCTTCTTAAACATATTCTTTCTGGAATTAAATAGCGTTAATATGAATTCTAAAATCCTTAAAATACTCGAAAAAATGAAGGGAAAAAAATAATTATAGGATCTATATTTGGTAGAA
Source organism: Halyzia sedecimguttata (assembly GCA_937662695.2). NCBI lineage: Eukaryota > Metazoa > Arthropoda > Insecta > Coleoptera > Coccinellidae > Halyzia > Halyzia sedecimguttata. Next base: position 80,117,452 of record OW569415.2, on the reverse strand, counting down.
ATAGTCCTCATGGTCAAATATTACTGAATATCGATTAATATTCTTTGATGTTAATAACATAATTTTAATTAGAAGAATAGAAATAAGAAAATGTAGAATGAATTTTGAAAATTTCCTCCAGCAAACTTTTCATCTCAAACGATCCGAGCAATTCTCAAAAAAAAGAGAAAGCTCTCGAGGAACAACCGTATGCTTTTTCTAATTCACATAAACAGTGATTAATATTTTCCAGAAGATAGAGGTTACCATGAAGAGATAAAACATCCAGAATTATCCAAACTATAACTATCTTCTGATATTTACCTCATTTAAACATGGAGAGTCAACTACATTCTTCCAATAATCACTTATACTCTATATTAAGCCTAGTTTACACATATAACTTGTTAGTATTATAGTACATGTTCACTAAAAACTACTATCACAATGAATAAACAGCAAACATTCACGAAGTAATTCCTAACTACGTTTTTCATTTACACATTAATTTCCAAAAACAAGACGATTTCTATCGTCGTATTTGATTGTCAAATGAGTATTTTAAATCTTATAAATTTATAGGGGTGTCCATATCATCTCCAAAATTTCAAAATGAAGAAAAAATATTTATACAGTTTGAAGTTACATTATATCTCCCATCTAAATTGTTTCCACGGTTTTGTAGCGCTTGTTAATGAATCAACAAGTCCAGAGCGTTCTGCCGATACACAAGTTGATTTGCTGTAAAGCAATAACAGACGCGTTTCAGAATTCTTGGTCTTCATCAGTGTTCTGTAGCTCTCGACAAATTGAGCCGTGTTAAGTTTTACAGAAAACAGAACGCTCTGGACTAATTAAGTGAATATTTTTCATAACATATAAATGTTATATAGCACCTGCAATGCAACTTTTATACAGTGCACCTCAGTACATTGCAGCAGAATGAAAAAACTTTTGAGCGAAAAATAGAACAATCGCTGAAAAACCAAGTTTGAACGAAATTTTCTAGTTACAATAATATTCATGCTGACACTAATATTGTCTAGTTCTAGTTGCAAAAACAATTATGTAAGGTGATAATTGAAATTTTAAAAGATTTATAATCGAAGAAAAAAAAGTCTTGTTTTACGAACTAAATTTTTGCACATTGGTCTAAAATATAATTTCAAACAAGTCCACTGAAAGCGTTTTACACAAAAAGTTCGAAGTAGCAGTTTGCCGAGTTTTATATCATTTCTCATAATTTTTGGGGCACCACCTTCTTGTATAAAAAAATTAGGAAATATAAACAGAAAAGAAAATTACCACTTGGTGCGTAGTTGCTGGGAAGCACTGTATATGCTATTTTTGACGAAATGCGTTATTTTGACGAGTTCAGGAATTCACTCTGTATACAAATAAAAGTATTATATCATCGATTAAAAACTTCGTTGAATATTGAAGATACAAGATTTGAGAACACCCCTCATGATTGAATGAAAACACATCCAAATATTTTTGGTAGCTTCATGATAAACATGTGAAGTCTGCACCATATGAAAAAATTTTATCCTTCTTATTGTCCCCTGTATACATTTTAATTTTTCTCCCATTCTTCCAATTTGAGATTGATTATTTTTCAAGAATAAAAGGATTATAAAAAAATTTGCAATATGGTGTAGATTCTTCAAGATATGAGAATAATAATAATTAAGAACACAAAGATTGAATGAAGTATAATACTCCGTTTCCTCAAACTTCATCACCAAAAATCGGAAACACATCTGATAAATAAAAATAATTTCAAGTTATAATCTCATTAGGTAAAAAAAAATCTCAGTATTGATATTTACATGATGTAAAAATTGATGTAAAAAATTTTTTGATGCTTTTTCATTCGAGTCAGCATATTTGAGATGACTAGTAACATAGCACATCCTTAACCTATTACAGAGCCACATGTATGTACAACTTATAACCCTTCAGCTAATTTGATTCGTCCTTTTCGAAGTGAGGTAGAGTAGTTGTGAAAAATTATAGTTTCATGTATGATTTCGAGTATTTTTGAAGTAGTCTGAGACGTTCAGAATGTCTTTATAAGGGTAAACAACTCTCATTTGTGAATATAATTCCATCCCATAGGAACAATAATCCCTGGCTCCATCACTAATTCGATGAAATGACAATTATGAGAGTGGTAACAGTGTAACTTAAATTAAATAAAAACCACAGCAAAACATAGTTATGTTTCTGAACATAGAATATAGAATAATATAGAAGCGTATAACCGATTTGCCAGGAAAACGGATTAGAAAAGTCGGCCATTTTGAAGATCCAATTTTGATTGGCGCATTATAGATGTGTTCTATCTCGAGGTTTGTTTCCGTGTGATGCATTATGAGTGTTGAACATATTTTAGTTAGCTATAATAGTGCTAGGAAGGAAAGTAATTAGTTGTTAATGTTTAAATAGTTTTACGGTTTCGGTATTCGCCCATATGCAAGAACCAATCCGACCAACACTCAATGTCATAAAAGTTTTGTTGAATATATTGCAAACGTTCTTCTGGCACGTAAGTCTATTCGTTGCAAACCCACTAAAACTATATCCTGCTTTAATTACAGGCCAGAATATTACGCGAATATGCGGCGTTGCTAATTTTACATCGGAGGGCTACATCGGAAGGCATCAACTGGAATCGGTGTTGAAATCGGATTCTTAAAATTTTCGTGTTTTTCGATTAGGTATCAATTGAACATGAATGTTTGAATTTGATTAATTGTGATGTGTTTACTAGTGTGTGATCAACACACTAGTAAACATCAACACTCAATACGCCAATTGCTCCTTCCATATTATTCTCTATTCTATGATTCTGAATCTCATAAGTATGGATATTTTATTTACATGTTTCTTTTTGATAGATCGAAATTTGATGAAGTTTCAATAATGGAATGTAGTCAAACGTCAGGAATGATGTATATGAATAATTACAAATGAAAAGATACAAAATTATTTTTAGAAAATTTCAGACATTCGTTTTCATCGTTGAATTGAACATTTTCATATGTTTAGATACACGTGGCTTCAAAATGCAGAAAGAAATTCTTACTTATTATCATGAAAGTATTCAGATTCTTCGACACAGTTACTAACTATCCTTGACAGGTCAACAGTAGAGATCAAAATTTACAAAATACAAATTATGATAAGTACTGCCTCGATTGATGGTCAGACTAGTACAATTGATGGTATAATATAACTTAACCTTATCTTTCTATAAGTAACACCGATATCTACTATTATATTGCTTTATTCTACTTCTTCATAATCAATATGAATACTGTAATGTCCACATTATACCACAGCATAACTCTGTACACAATAATCTCGTTCTATTTTGTCATGTCATACAAGCACCACGTAAAATCATTTTCAAATTATCATTGTCATAAAGAATCTGAATACTTCCTCGGTATATATTTAATTATATACAATTAATGTTTAAATTAATTTGTACATTCGATTTGGCTACCACCACTGGCTTCTCCGTCTAGTCTAGCCAATCTCACCTCAAATTCTCTAGTCAAAGCTGCTTTCGCCTGTTAGAAAATAATAAGGTTTGTAAAAAAAATAAGTCATGGGCAGGTAACACAAAATATCATGTTTTAGGCGCGCTGTTCAGGTGAGGAGAGTGCCTATCAATTCGTCCAAATGTCTGTATTTTTCGAATATTTGGCCGAGAATAGTCTCAAACGATTAGTTTCGACTCACTGATGAAGAATCCCAGGTCATATCTTGATTCTGTCCGGCCACCAGAACGATTACGCTCGAACGCAATGAGTTAGAGAGTTGAAATTTTCAGAGTAGGTTTGGAGACCAAATGCGCCAGCTAAGTTCGTTAACGAGCAAAATTCACCGAGTGCTTTCAGAGTTATACCCATCTGAATATTGTTTCCCCCATAACTCGGAAAATACTGATCTGATCGAATTAAAGCCCAGTAGTTAGTTGAACAATACTGACAAGAAGACTTATGCAAAATTATGTGAGGACCGCATGTCTGGAAAATTAAAAAAATATATATTTAAAAAATTCTGTATCTCAGAAACTATTCGTCAGATATCGTTGAAATTCTGCGAGAGCCTTTACAACCTTATTTTAGTTATTTTAGTTCTAGATTTGAACTAGATCAGATATATACAGGATGTCCCAAAAATACCACGCGAAAGTGACACTGGAGATAGATTGGCATTAGGTCTATCAGATAGCATCAACATGACCTCAGTAAAAGTCCGCTGGGTTTCGAGATATCACCATTTTTGTGTATTTTTTAAAAATCTCCAGTTTTCGGTCTTTTATCGCCTAGCATTGCTAGAAATTACTTCAAACTCATGTTTTTTTTTACCTAGGCTATCCTGAATAGTAGCTTTAAACAATGAAGTAATAACTTCACCGACAACTAGAACAAAATCCTTCAAAAAAATGTCTAACTTGTTGTATTTTATGCCGAAGTTAAAACGTTAACTTAAGTTTGACTGACTGCTGTGAAAAAAAATTATATCAGACTGAATTGACAAATAATCGCAAAAACTGGTCCATTTCATGCCCTTTTCAAAATGATACAACACTACCAATTTTTTTAAATCAGAACCAGAATTGCTACTTATTAAAAAAAACCAAAACCCTTATCGGCTATCTCGCTCCCACATTCATTGTTTTGTAACATGGAAACCGGTCCGACTTTCACAGACTAGGGGTCTTCGAATAGTCTAGACTTTGTGAACGGACCTCCAATGAAACTAATTGGTGACTCCTGGGTTAGATACTAGAGAAAACTTTTTTGCGTTTGACGGATTTACTCATTTCCTAATATTTTCCGAACGGATAGAGATACAGAGGAAATAGATACATAAATCTAAACGTCGTGGATATCGAGATGTGAAAATCATAGATTCCGGACGGGAAAGAAGAATTTTCCTTCGATTCCGGGTCAAAAATATTTCTGTGCCGACCCAAAAAATTTTTTATGGTATATCGATACGGAGCTCGTGTCTAGTTAAATCAAGGTCGCTGATCACGAATATGCAATTAGTTTTTCCCTAAGTGGCGTACTTTGGGAAAATTTTCACTTAGAGTGAAAAAATGGACGAAAATAGGTCAATTTTGGAAGTTCACACCGCCCAAAAAAATCGGAGTAAGGTGTTGTTTATTTTTGCCCTCATATATGGATCCTTTATCTAATGAATAATCCAAACAGAAAATGTCCAGGCCGTACTATTCGGAAATTATGATTTTTTTCCCAAGGGTCTGTTTTTCGGAAAATTCATTTCGCGGTATTTCCGCGGAAAATTCTCTAATGAAAAATCCGATCATATATTCGTAATCTACGGTCCCGAATTAGTAAATGACGTAATTTGCATCGAAATCGGAGACCGGTCGAATTTTGGCAATTTTTCGAGAAAAATTTTTTGACGCAAAACAATGAAACGGGTACTTATTCTTATAGATTCGGGGCCGTAGATTCCGAATCTACCATCAGATATTTATTACAAAAATTTTCCGAGGAAATATCGCGGAAAGAATTTTCCGAAAAATAGACCCTCGGGAAAAAAAATCATGATTTCCGAAGCGTACGACCTGGACATTTATTGTTCGGATGATTCGATAGATAAAGGATCCAAATATGACGTAAAAAATCAGCAACACCCTACTCCGATGTTTTCGGGCGGTGGAAAGTTCCAAAATTGACCTATTTTCGTCAATTTTTTCACTTTAAGTGAAAATTTTCCCAAAGTACGCCACTTAGGGAAAAACTAATTACATATTCGTGATCAGCGACCTCGATTTAATTAGACACGAGCTCCGTATCGATATACATGAAAAAAACTTTTTGGGTCGGCACTTAGAAATATTTTTGACCCGGAATCGAAGGAAAATTCTTCTTTCCCGTCCGAAATCTATGATTTTCACATCTCGATATCCAAATTTTCCCCGATGATTGGTCGGTGGACGACGTTTAGATTTATGTATCAGTTTTTTCTGTATCTCTATCCGTTCGGAAAATATTAGGTAATGGGCGAATCCGTCAAACGCCAAAAAGTTTTCTCTAGTATCCAACACAAACAAAAATCTACAATTTTCCGATTAGGTCGACGCGGCTTTGGTTATTCACTAATTCGGGTACGCAGATCACGAATCTGTAATTAGATTTTCCGTATCTCGATTAGTTTCGGAGCAATGACGAAAAAAGTCGCAATTTCTGGCTCTAACTCCGGAAAATGGACTAATCAGTCGGGTTTTTCGCCATATTACCAAAATTAATCGAGATACGGAAAAACTAATTACAGATTCGGAATCTACACCCTCGATTTAGTGAATAGCCAAAGCCGTGGCGATCTAATCGGAAAATGCTAGCTTTTTGTATGGGTTAGAATCTAGACAAAGGACTCACAGCTCTGGCAATGTGTTAGTTGTTGTATGCATTTTATCAATATTTCACAGGAAATAGGTCATAAATACTTCTACAAGGGTTGAAGTATTACAAGATATTTTACTTGCAATTATCTTTTCGTGGAAAATATTAATTTCAAGGGTGAGACCACCCATGCAAAAATAAACCAGTTAACCCAAAACATTTAAGTTTTACAAGCGAGCTGCTTTGTTTAGAAATACAAATGAGCGCTTCCCAACATGTGAAGTCATGGGACGCAACAGTGGTGATATCTCGAAAACCAGCGGACTTTTACTGAGGTCATGTTGATGCTATCTGATAGACCTAATGCCAATCTATCTCCAGTGTCACTTTCGCGTGGTATTTTTGGGACACCCTGTATATTGGTGAAGATATTGCCGGCAAATTTGACAAGTCGCTACGTCAGTGCCAGTGGCAGCTGGTGATGATTTTGTTCAGAGGGGCGCTGATTCAAGAATAGGTACAAAAAAAGTATATATATTTTAAAAGGTAATCACCAAATGCCCACATCTTAGAATGAAACTCAATCCTTCTGTTTTTGTCGCAGATAAACTTCTCGATCACCTTTTCGTCGAAGTCAGGAATGTCTTTAAATAAATTTCGTTCGATGGACAACATTGCGAGCGCCGTCAGTATTTCTGCCTATATTGTATTCCTTAGAAAAGTCTTGATCAATTTTAAAGTAGAGAAACATATTTCAGTTTCTGCGTTTGTCAATGGCATCGATATTATAATATCCAAAACTTTAATAAGAAGATCCGAACCTGAATCGACCTTCACAGAGCTGATAATAGAATGAAACATATTTTATAATAAATTTAGTATATTAGATAATATACTAAAAATGGGTTGGCTGAAAAAATCCTGGACAGACTATTTTTAATTATTTTTTAAAAAATTATTTTCAATTGAATTTTGCAACATCAAGATAATTAGAAAATTTTTATACTGACTTATAGTATAAAACATATTGAATGTGCAGCCATTGAGTTGCCTATTATTTACCTGGACGAACTACTGGGTTGCCAGGAAAAACAGGTATGTCGATGGCAGAAACTTGCACTTGAACGGATAATAGAAAAATATTAATATCATCATAAGCGCTGTTTTATTGCGAACACATCGATATAGGGTTGTCTGCAAAATTTTTGGTCCTTATAGGGGTTAGCAAATTTTAAATATTTAAATTTCAACGCTAGTGGAAATGTGTGACAGAGAGATCCGAGGTAAGTAAACCGTGTAATAATAAAGGACCCAACATTGCAGTCGCACCTGATGGGACAATATATGTAAATTCTATGTGGCTTAATGCAACTGATTCTATATGTGCGAAGCTAAACCCTGAGTACTACGGTTGGCATTTGGATGATTCTTCAAAACCAACAGGTTTTATCGGAGATCAAACTCCTTTTAAAATCCAAGACATTGTCGAAATGGAAGAAAATGAGAACGAATGTAAAAAATCACATGAATTCGAGAGTCTAATTACACGTATGATGGATCAGATATGGAATAGAAAATAATTATCAGAATATATTTCTCATGAATATTATTTTTGTATTTATGCTATTTTGTATTAAAATTTAAACGCATTACAAGATCTTTAGTCTATTTTTTTGGTTAGGTTAGGTTAGGTAAGGTTGATTGAATTGATGTTGTATTGTTTCATAATTTAGTATTATATTACATTATTATGTATTCAATAACTTAACTCAAACGTCAGTTGCTCCAAAATAACGCTCACTGTTTACTACAGTACAAATACCGAGCATGAGCACTTTTTTATATTTGAGGTCCCATCAGGTGTGACTGCAATGTTGGGTCCTTTATTATTACACGGTATACTTACCTCGGATCTCTCTGTCACACATTTCCACTCGCGTTGAAATTTAAATATTTAAAATTTTGCAGACAACCCTATATCGACGTGTTCGCAATAAAACAGCTCTTACGATGATATACATTTTTTTCTATTATCCGATCAAGTGAAAGTAACTGCCATCGACATACCTGTTTGTACCTGGCAACCCAGTAGTAGCAATGATTGAAAATCATTTTTTTTTAAATAATTAAAAATAGTCTGTCCAGGCTTTTTTCAGCCAACCCATTTTTAGTATATTTTCTTATTACAAAATTTATTATAAAATATGTTTCATTCTATTATCAGCTCGGTGAAGGTCGATTTAGGTTCGGATCTTAGACTAATATTTCACAAAACGTTGAAGTACTGAAGCAACCGGTCACGTTCTCGATTTCTTGTATTATTAATCGAGTCTACAGATTCATTAGGTGCTTACGAATATTTTCGACATGTCCGCTACTTGAACCAGAAGCGAAATTCGATGTGGCCAGTAGCTGGAAGCTTACAATCTTGCTAATCTGTTTTGCCTATTTTTCGTGTTTTTTTTATCTTTTCACCCAGATGTTTGAAATCACGTTCACCAACTTTTGTATAGTATTTGATTAAAATGGTTCTGGATACACGTTCAGAGTTCACACAGCAAACAATTGGCTTACTTTCGGTGCGCAAAACAAGGGCGTTGAACAAAATACTCAAAATACTTAATTTCAGCATACGGTACGACTTTCCACAAGAAACTGGAATAAACAAAGATTCGAATTTAATTTGACATGTCGATAACTTTGTCCATAAAATTTCTACTGCCGGCATTTATCGGCTAAAACTGAAGTAGAACAATATCCTTGTATTTTGACACTATTAGGACCGCAATTCGCCGAAGATATGTCATTAGTGTTGCACCATGTATGCTATGCATATATGTCTTGAATAACAACATTCATTTCGCATTGTAAGTAATCTGCCTACCTTGGATCTATGATCATTCAGAGCTTCCTTGACATTTTCATGCTGCCTTGTCAGTTCATCTTGTTTTTCGTTAAATTGCTGTGTGAGTTTTTCTCGTTCCGATACGCCCCTGTCTACGACTGCAGATACAACTTCTTTCTTAATTCTAGTGAATTGCTCTTTATTCAGGTGTTTTCTAGCTAATGCTTTGACCTCTTCGCGATGGTCAGCTTGAAGTTTTCTCATCAGCTCTGTTGTGTCTCTTTGGTATTGTTCCTGCGAAAACAATATGTTGAAAATATCGATTTTAATGGTTTGGAGGTAAGCATAGTATAGGTATTTTCCCAAACAAGTGCGCAGTGTGATACTTTTCCGCACGCATTTACAGTTAGACGAACGACGCGAAATTTTGTCGTTATTTTCTCAATAACTCAAAATAATCAAATCCGATCCAATTAAAACTTGGTAATTACTTGTAGAATACCTACCCACTAATTTTCACGATATTTCATGAATAGAGAAATACAATATAGAATAGAAATGAAAAAAAAATGTCTTCAAAAATTCTATATTTCAGGAACTATACGTCGGAATCCGCTGAAATTTCGCTTATAGCCACCATTTTACAATCGAGTATCGAATTTCAGCACTTCTTATGAGGAGTGAATAGACAATATAAAAAGAGCGGAAAAGGACTTCACTGCCAGTGCTTTTTGAGATTTTTTTTATTTTGGGACTAAACTCTCTCTCTCTAACTCTCCTTACCTTTATTATTTTCACTTGGTTTCCCTGTGAGACTTTCAAAACCTTGTCAAGGGTATTGAAGATGATTTCATGGTATTTTTCCCTAAGTTCCCTCTCTTGTAACATGTAATCTTTATTAATAGCTAAAAGACGTTCAGACTGACTTCTTGGAAGAGACGCTGGTTTCTCTTCTTCAACTGTTTCAGGAGCATCGGCAACATCGGTTAAAGGTTCTATACTTGGCGATTCAGTAGAAAAAACACCACTTATTCTAGAAAGAAGTTTGAAAATAATTCATTTGATATAGTTATGCTGGTATTATACTCACATATTTTTACTAGACAATCTTTTCACCAATTTCATATTGATCAATTTCGGTCTTTTCTCCCCGCAATCACTCGATTTCTGAGTTTGAAATGTAGATTTTTTTTTCGCGTGTTTCTTTCTGAGTGCATCTAGTTTCTTTTCGAGTTCTAATTTCTTCTCTTTGACTAGCTTGTTTTCGAGTAGTTTCTCCAGAGGCTCCGCCACTATCTGCTCAGCTGGTTCGTGTATCACCTTGATTTCTGACGATTTCGGCAGTGAGTTTGTGTTAATTGTAGATTCAATGGCAAGATCTGCGCTGCAGGTGGCTGGTACGTTCGTAAATTCAACATCGTTTGATACTTCCATTGACTGGGAACCAGCTTGAAATAACACAAAAACTTAAGATCAATCAGTAAGCTTAGAATCGGGACTTACTTGGTATTGAATATCGTTGCACTGGACTGCCATTCGTTGCCTGTTCTTTCGTCCCTTTACTTGAGGGGCACTTCTTTTGACTGTCCTTTCCCTCTCCCTCTAACGGTTCCATGTCTTCTGTGAGAACAGCCAGTTGCTGCGCTCTCTTCTCCAACTCGCTCTGATATTTAATCGGGTTGGCTAAAGCTTCCGCGAAATCTGACAGACCATCTGGCACGTAGTCTTTGACGACTACTTGGAGAAAAAGGGTCGATAATGGAAGTGGTTGGCCGATTTCGTTCCTCAAGTTTACATGCCTGAAGCCAGGACACAAACCGACTACAGGCAGAATGCGATGACCAATAAATTTTCCAGAGTCCTCATAAACCACTATCCTTATCGAAGCTAATTCTGGTAGCACCACCTTGAAGGAGATCCTATTTTTAAGATTCGCTCAAAATGTCACAAAAGTTTGGTTGAATATATTGCAAGCGTTATTCTGGCGCGTAATGCTTTTCACATTGAACTCACCGACGATAGCCTGCTTTAATTATGAATATGTGGCGTAGCCAATTTTACATCGGAGGGCTACATAGGAAGGCGACCAACGAGGTTCGGTGTTGAAACGTTCAGGTTGTTTAAATATTTGGTTTGTTAGATTGATAAGTGAATATAAACGTTTGAATTATCTTATAATATTGTTAATTGTGAAGTGTTTCCAAGTGTGTGATATTTATGAATTCAATACAGTGGATATATCTAAGGTAATCAGAAGGTACATTATTCACACATTTTGAATTCTTCGTACTTGTGCAGTACCTGGTTGTAAGCGTAATTATAACTCCACACACGAAAATATTTCGGCATTTTGATTCCTAAAAGATCCCTTGGGAAGACGGAAATGGCTCAATACAACCCATAGCGACAAAAGTTCCAAAATTAACGACAACACATTAGTATGTATAAAACATTTTGCAGATGCAAATATTATAAAAGAAAATCCTCTACTGACTTCAGATGGTCAACAAATTCAAATACAATCTTCAACATTTGTTTCAACGTGCAAGAAAATGATTTCATTAAGATTTATCAGATACATTTCGAGGGTAAGTTTCCGAAAATAACGTCGGTATTTAAGATTCTCACTGATTTGAGAATTGAAGAATTCAAAGACGAAATGAATAGGTTGATTGAGAGTTTAGGTGTACAGAGTGTGAGTGTAGAGAGTATTTGTGTAGAGAATGTGAGTGTTGAGAGAGTGCTAATGTAGGAACTGTTAATGTAGAGAGTGCGAGTGTAGAGACTGTGAGTGAATAGAGTGTGAGTGTAGAGAATGTGAGTGTAGATATTGTAGTGTGGAGAGTGTGAGTGTTGAACGTGCGAGTATAGAAAGTGTGAGTGTTGAACGTGCGAGTATAGAAAGTGTGAGTGTAGAGAGTGTAAAAAATAAATTGTTTTGACTATATCGTCAGTGCAGAAACTGCTAAAGTATTAACCTTACTTTCGATGTCAGTCGTTTAGCATCTAGGTTACCAATAAATATACTATTCACAGATTATTTACCTTCTTGAAAACAAATGGTTCCTCATCGTATATCGGATTGATTCCATTATTAGGTACCACTTTCGTCCTGAACCGTTTTCTCACAGTATCCGCTGGAAGCCCATACATCTCCGCCTCGACATAAGTACCAACTCTTTTATCAGATAAAAATTGTCCAGATATCACAGTTATTATTACAGTACCCGCAATGATCCCATCCACTGTGGACTCAGCGAAAGGATAAAACCTCCTATCGGTCCTCCTCATGAATTCCGGTTTCAACAGATAGCCGCACCGAAAATTGTACTCGAAGATGCCAAGGTTTAGCTGCATGGCCAGATCCAGCGTTTGGTAATTGAGAGCTACAAGCTGGCAACCTGCGTTCCAGAATACCTGAGGCATGAAGTTTGAGGAGTCGAAACGGGTTCCTACGGGGTACACCCTGCTCAGCTGATGCTTGTTGTAGTTGACGAACTGCACTGGGTACTCTTTGAGGAGGGAGGTTGCTTGTCGTTCGTCGAAAGAGGACATTTCGTAGCACCGATTCTTTTCTGAAAAAATGTATCATTTATCAATGAGTTCTTGAACGTTTTGCAACTTTTACACTATACAGATTATTTTTGGCTCATTATATCCTCAAAAATTGAACATTCGAAATGTGTCACAACACAAGCTTATTTGTGCACCCCCTGAAATGTTTCCGATTTTGTTTTGACGTCAGAAATTCGAATATTGAATAAAAAATTAGCCTTTAGTCAGGGGGTCAGGGGGTTGTTTTAAACTATTCAAGGGAAATTAATGAAACGATTCGGTTCGAAGGACCAATCCTTGAGAGTATATCCGGTCCGAAGTACCAATATATTTTATAAGGTGATTTGTCATGGGTTGGAGCCATTACAGTATAGGAAACAAGATGAATCAATAATGGAGTCAGTACACGAGGGGTCTGGGGACAAGGGTTTTATAGAAATATCTTACTCTTGGACTAAAATTTACAGCTAATTTGTGAAACGTGTCTCGTGTCTAAAAAGACCTTTCGGACATGTACTCAACTCTTGGAGAACATATTCACAATTCAAATATGCTTTGGGATAATTTTTTCCACTTACTTTTAGCATTTTCGAAGCTGGAAAAATGCACAGGCTGTACATAATTGACTAGAGCCGATATTTCAGCACCTGCTTCAGTTTCACTCGCTTTCTTGCTCCCTTCTTCCTTGACCTCTGTTGGCTCAATCGGTTCATTCACTGATTCGTTCTCTTCTTCACTAGAACTACCTTCATCTTCTGTACCAGTCGACTCTTTGGAGCTCTGGAAAATTCAAATTATCCAAACATATAATTAGTCAACTGCAGAACGAATTCAAAAATTCCAAAAATAAATTTAATCAATGAAAGTTAGGTGGCCTGCCTATTTTGCGAGTTTTGAACACCTCTCCCAAAATTACACAAATATATTCATGAGATTCTTATTCAGTGTGTTATCCGGTATGCCGAGAAAATCTAAAATATTTTCATGTTTTTGTCACGGTTATACCGGAAGTATCTATAAAGCGTTGTTTCAAATGGTATGCTCAAATAATTATCATATTGTTGGATTCCTCAGAGAATGGGAGCGTGATCATATGACTTCAAGCTGATATTCCGAAGCTATATTCAGAGTTATTTGAGCACTTACACAAATATTCTCTATTAGGGATGATCAGAAAAATGGTCATAGCTACTGGTCCTTTAACGTTAGAAGAATTAAAGTTTCAAGAACTATTATTGAATCGTCAGAAATTCGAATATTGAATAAAAAATTAGCCGTTAGTCAGGGGGTCAGGGGGTTGTTTTAAACTATTCAAGGGAAATTGATGAAACGATTCGGTTCGAAGGACCAATCCTTGAGAGTATATCCGGCCCGAAGTACCAATATATTGTTGTACGTTTTTCACTCTGCCGAATTTAGATTCTAGTTTTCATTAAAAACTTCGGCCAAAAATTATATGAGTAACAAGGAACGCTATTATATTATAATACCACATAATCAAGAGAGATACTGTCCCCTCCTATTACTCCTCTCAACTGACTTCTTCACTCACTACGCCAGACACAGATCATAGTAGCAACTAGCAACGGTAGGCAGAGACTCATTCCACGGTTCTCTCTGTGATAACGTCAAACGACAATTTGATATCCCTTCTTCGCGCTATTCGAGTAGAAATTGCAGTGCTCCCTCTTTATTTATCAAGCTATTCTTTACACTCTCATGAAACTACAATACCCAAGATATTTATTCTTTCCGATACTGTATTCTTATCTTTGCGAAAATGGAGATTCATCTGTTAATCGAAAGGATCATATCACCCTACCTGTCTAGCTTGTAATGGAGGATGCCTAGATATCAGACCGTTTCCTGTAGCCTCAGTTTCAGCGTTCAAGGGAGGTGCTTCTTGGGGGGGAGATTGAACTTCCGGAATATTTTTCTTATGATGATGATGGTGATGTTTTTTCTTATTCTTTATGATGATTTTCCTCTTCAAGGCTGATGGAGGTGGTAGAGGTGCTCCTGAACAACCAGTGGAAGTCAAATATCAGTAGTAGGAATTAATTCGTAGCGTTTTTTTCTTGAAAGAATATCTTTGATTTCAAATGAAATGGAGTAAACATGTTTTTAAAAGTATCGTCGATTGGGAACTTCCAAGACGAAGGGGGGCGGGTTTCGGCAACTAACCACGCTAGTAATAAATGTAAACAATCTTGTGTTGGATAGGTCAGTCGACGAAGTTACCGAAATTTAAATTTGAATTGACATGATATCTTTGTTGAATTACTTTGTGATATATATTTAAATGTTGATTATTATATAACTAATTTTATGGCAGTTCATTGATATAAAGACTACAACCAGTAAGTATATTCATGTATGTTTGTCAAACTTATATTTAAAAGTTCTTTCAGTTACTATTTGCGAATGGTTAAGAAGGGAGTCAGTTTATTAGAATTTCTGGAGTACATAGGAGCTTCAACTTCTAATTCTAGAATCCTTGTAGAAGGAGAAGAGGTTCTGAATGTAGATCAAAACAAATTGTGGTCCCAGTTTTATAGATATTTGTTCTTTATGTTTACAAAGTAGTGCCCTTAATTCAGTACCACATAAAATTGATGGCCCATTAATGTGGAGAATGGTAAACTCAAAATAGAAGGTATGTTTTATTCTTCTATTCCTGCGGAGCACGCAGGAGTTGTAAACATTACTGATGTTTTAATTTAAGTTCAGGTGCATGATGTTCTAGTTCATTTATGAGGATATAGTGTCAAATTGAACTAGATAAAGCTTTTGTAAGACAGTTATCAATAATTAAAATGATTTGTTTTAAACTTGATACATATATTATGTGAGAAGAATTATTAACAATAAGTGTAATGTTTGAAGTATAATAAAGTTTTTGTTTTGTTTCCAAGAGTTTTGATGACCATCTCTTCTATTCAATTGAAAATATTAAAATTGTTTATATCTGTGAAACTTTTCAAAGCACTGTCACTGTTTAAGATAACACTCAAAGTATATATCGGATGTATCAACCATAACACTAACGTCACAAGTGTTAGGTGGTCTGGTAACAATGTACACAACCAAGTCTACTACTAACATTATTATTGCTGTTTAACTAAGTCAAGAGTGCTTGGGCGATGCTTATTTTTTCTTCTCAATGAGGTTTTTCAGCACAGCAAACGTGATCTACACATTACTTTCTCTTTCGATGTACCTCCTGCTTGTCCTCTGTTTGAAGATTATGCAGATGTAGTTCCAGGTTAAGTACTCTTCAGTCTATTAGTTATCCTTCTAACGCAGTTTCAATAATTATATTTATATTTGGTTATTGATCTGAGAGTTTTCCGGAGGTAAGAAGTGAAAACTGAAACCTATACATTTTGTCATTTTTTTCGCACATGAATTGCATTGAGGCACACAACAATAGTCGTTTCTGGTCGAAGACATATAAGGCAGGATAATATTCACTATTTCAACTTGAATTTTTCTTTCAAACAAAAGTTTATAGACGAATACCGAAGACGAGCAATACTCAAACACGAACAATACGTCGGCCCATTACTAGCTTGGTTAGTTGCCGAATCACGCCACCCTGTCGCTGGCATCGTCTTGGAAGTTCCCAATAGCTAAAACTTATTTTCTCCCATATTTCGGGCAGGAGGCGAATCACAGACTAACCAGATGTTCCACTTACAGCATTTATGCACTTTGCATGCCAATATAATATTGATTAATGGCTTCGGCTGCTCGGGAGTGCCAATCAAATCGAAGATGTTGAATCACGCGATCTCTCGGTCAATAAGATCATATAAGGGATGGGCCTCTCGTAGTTCAAAGTCGAAATATGTAAGAATCTTGCCGAAAGTGAAGTCAGTTATCTGGTTAGTTTGTGATACTACGTTTCAAATAAGCATGTCTTTAGATGTCATCAAGTTCTGCGCTCAGACGGGCCATGATAATAGAATGGGAAGTTTTACCTGGCTCTACTTTGTACGCATCTATTGGGGAATCCAATAGCATATCTCCGAAGATTTCTCTACAATAGTTAGCAATTTTAGCTTGTTGCTTGGGATTACAATGATTCTCGAAGGAAAGTACCACAGGGTAGTCCGATGTTTTGAATGCGCTCTCTGCAATTGCCTCCAACACCTCTTTGGCTGAAATTTCTGGTACGAAAGTGTATCCATGGACGATAACCGGTTCGTCAGTTCTCCCATTCCAAAGGTCCAACTCTACACAGCTGATGGTAGAAGGAAGAATAATGTAATCAAACACAGTATGAAGATCAGTAACATTCATCACTTCAATGAGATAACTCCAGGGCGTCATTTGGTGAGGAGGGTGGTCTGGGAGGCTCAATGGGCCCCCTCTCTCCCAAGGATATTGACGAGCGTGAGATATCTGGTGAAATTTGGGGAAAAACCAGAAATGACGCTCCTGGAGAACTCCTACGATCAAATTCCATGCATTTACCCGGTTTAACATTGAAAGCTTTACTGAAGTTTGAGGATGATTCGAGTTCAGATGAAATTGTAGGTTATAAAGGGTCCGCCATCTAACGTTTTTTTTTCAACTAGGGCTTATTTCGTGAATGGTAACACTTAGCTCATGTCTGATTTGACAGGTAATTAGTTTTATCCTTCCGCTAAACGAATATGGTTGTGTATACGCTTGAACTACGCTGGCAAATATTGCGACATTAACTTGAAAATCATGGTAATGTTGCAGAATGTGTGCGAAAATTGCGTACGGATTTTGGAGAAGAGAAGCACCGTCAGCTCCGTATGTTCGTTATCTTGTGAAAAAAGTGAAAGAAACTGGCATCCTCAACGATAAACCAAAGCGTGAAAAGCCAAAACCAGTGCGTACACCCGAGAATATTGCTGCTGTGGCAGAAAGTGTGCGTGAAGCGCCATCAACATCAATTCACCATCGTTCTCAAGAATTGAACATTTCGGAGACATCATTGAGACGAATTTTGCATAAAGACCTTGGTATGACGCCATACAAAGTCCAATTGGTTCAGGAGTTGACCTGTTTTTGAAGATCACATTATCAGCCGCAGAGCTGATGTCGTTTGGCCACCTCGGAGCTGCGATTTGACACCGTTGGACTATTATTTGTGGGGTGCCGTCAAAGATAAGTTTTACGCCAACAAGCCAGAGACAATTGACGCTTTAAAGGACAATATTCGTGAAGCCATTGGTGAAATACAGCTGCACACAATCGATAATGTGCTTAAAAATTGGACCGATCGTGTAGGCTACTGCATGGCCAGCCGAGGCAGCCATTGGAATGAAATTATTTTCCATTATCAACCGGAAGGATTGTACTTTCATATAAAAAAAGAAATTTGAGAAAATATTCAGCAGCTTCTTTTTTATTGCATTTTCAAAAAAAAAAGTTATTTGGCGGACCCGTTACAAAGAAAGTTTAAAGATCAACTCGGCTTTTACATCGTTCAAACACTGCCTAACGAATACGTATATTTCAGCAGCTTAATACGAGTTCAGTGGCAACTTAAACGTTCGACATGGAAAGTCTTTGATACAGTTGATTTGTTGTGTGTATGGATTGACGTGCAAAATTGGGGTTAGGATATTAAGGAGTGAAAATGTCATTGTAGACCGATGATTAGAACAAAAAGAGATCATTGAAGTACATATAGTAAACTCGCAGCCTACGTTAATAACAGGCCAGAATGTTTCTCGAATATGCGGTGTTGCCAATTTTACATCAGATGAACAAATATTTCAATTTATTTCGTTTTTATTTTGATTTTCTGTTTTACAGAATTATGAATTGATTGAGATTAAATGCCTCAGAAAATCTAATGATACATATTATGATTTTAATCTATTGGAACTCAATAATACGTTTTTGTGGTGAGTTCTGGATTATTTACGATGAAAGATTAATAAACTAACTGCAAACAAAAGAAATGCTGTATTACTTTCCTCCATACAGTGTTTAGTGTTATCGCCATTAAAAGCACTAAAAAAATGACATCGTAAACTGTGAAATGCCTGGAAAATGGATGCTTTGTCCGTGCTTCGAGGCCCTTCGATGGTAAGAGCGGCAACGTCTAACCATTACGAAGGCTACGGTATAGTACGGTATAGAAGTGTAATATCAAACATTTTAACCACAGTACACCATTTAGCAACTATCCAGTACTCAATGCACACATTGATCATCATATCTATTACCATGTCTATAATATTTTTTCGTAAAGATTATTTTACATGAGAATTGATAAATGAACTGACGCGAAGTCAGCTTTTGCACATGTTCATGTTTAGATTCACAAAACTATTCTATCGAAACGAAAACAAATCAATCATTGCGGAAGCGTCATGTTAATCAATAACTTTGAATTTGAGTGTCCATCAAATCTTGTTAACTGTGAGCTTGTCTCTGAGATAATGAGCTATTTTTCTTTTTTTTTCGAAGTATGCTTCGAGAGTTATCGTGTAGGGTCTCACGAACATAATTGGATGTGACCATGAATTCTATATCATCCAGTGTAATCCTTCGAACAAGCGCGTAGAAAAGTGTAAAATCTTACCGACAACCTGCCAGCAGGCTCTGCCTGTACATTTCTGTGCTAGACCTCCCTGTAATCTGATGACCAGTCAGATAAGTATTATGTGATGAATTGATAAAATAGTGCGCCATGGTCTGATCCATATCGTCGTTCAGGTCGAACTTGGTGCTCGACATGATGTTGTTATCCTCCGAAAGGAGATACTTCAAGAACCCTTGAAAAGAGAGGCAGTTCTTGTCGATATTGTGCTTGTCCTCTTCATATTGTGCGATTATTTCGTTTGCCCGGTCACCATTTGCATACGGATGAAGGATTTCGTTCAGTCTTGGATCTCTTTGCGTTTTATTCAGGAAATCGACGAATTGGGAAGATGTCAACTCACGTCTTGCATCGGTCCTGAAGAATCAATAATATTTTAAGACATTTAACACCATGAATATGTATTACATTGATCAAAAAGTTCCCAGACTGGCACATAGATGGCGTCACAAATGTGAAAGCAATTGCGGCATTCGATAGTGCCATGTTATGTGTCAAAATTTCATGATAATCGGACTAAGCGTTCTCAAGTTATAGCTGTTAGTGTCAAGCGTCTTTTTAGTATTTTGTTGAGAGATAGATAAGAATTTCTTGTTGATAAAGCATTGTTTTTTGATCGGAAGAAATGCGGAAGCGAAAGAGTGGCTTGATAAGCATTATTCGGACCCTGTTATAGGGAAATTAACCGTCGAGGTATTTTTCCAACTTTACCACCCTGTATCTCGGAAATGAAAACAGTTAGGACCCATGTTTGCAGCAAATTCGTTTTATTTTCATTAGTACTATTTATGTCTACCCTACTCTTGTGACTTCCTGTATACAGGTTGAGTCAATAGATTCCTATCATCAAATGAAATACTTTTTTCATTTACCATTTTCCCAAATTTGGCACAGGTAAAAAGTTACAGGCTGTTAAAATTAAAAAAAAATCGGTTTTTATTTTGTAGCTTTGACATACCTTTTCCGAATAGAAAGAATGTTGGGTTGGAGTTTCCTATAACTACAATGCATATTCTCCAAATATCAGATTTATTCTACTTCCACTTCCTGGTTATAGAATCATGGATTTATAAGACCAAATTGAAATTAGCATAAAGAAGGAAAATACAGTTTTCCTGGGGTCATTTCAAGAATATTCAATCGTTTTAGAAAATTGACTTATTTCATCATTTCTCCTTAAACGCACCGTTTTCGAGATATTCTTCATTGAATGTTATACAATCAGAAATTCCAGAAATTTGACTACTTTTATGGATCCGCCCTGTGCGTTGGAATCCCGAATCAAGCTGTAGACCACATTACCGTACCATTTTCACGTTCACCAACAATATCATTGTGAAATCTTTAAACGCTTGTAACTTTTTTAAGGAGCTTAATCTGGAAAAATAGTGAATAAAAAAAGTGTTTAATTTGTTGAGAGCATTTTATAGTTAAAATTAATGTACAACCGAAAGACTCACCGTGCATACCTCACAGTGTACAGGGAGTTCAAAAAGCCCAAGAGAATATTTAATTATGCTATACATGCTCTGTAGTGTCTATGAGGATAAACAAGGTTATTATTGAAAAAAATACTACAAATTTGAACAAATCTTGAGAAATATCCAGCTCCTCCTTTTGAACACCCTGAATTTTTGTAGAAGACTACAGAACAAACAGAGAAGTATTCACTTACATTTTATCGAATATTTTGCCAACATCTGTGATTCGCAACGTTAACTTTTCATAGAATTCGTAGAACTTTTTGAAGGTGAAAAATTGAAGATCTACTGTCTCGTTCTTACCGGTTGGAACACCAAGACTCGATAAACAAGATTCTATTCTTTTTTTATCGTCTTTATGTTGGCCAAACATCTTCACAATACTGAAATCAAACGATAGATTCATTTCCTCTCCAATTTATTTTCAAAGTTTTCTACAATGTTTAGAGTGTTTTTTTTTAGAAATTATTGTCGAGTTGAGTTCAACATTCTAATAACTAAAAAGAATCTATGACTGACCACACGATTCCTAAATATGGCCTAATAATCTGGTCAATTATTTTGAGTCATCAAATGTATAATTTTCACATAGAGATCTGATATGTATGTACCTATATATATTTTGTAATAAGATTCAAATAATTCTCCATTATTGAACCAATTTCGATAATTGATTATTAATGAGGGGTCGAATTATCTAAAGTGTACAGGGTTTCCCATTTCCGTAGGTTTTATATATCCACTAGAATAATTGCCACGGGCATTTAAATTTTCACATAGAACCCAGTGGCGTACCTATATTTTTCCTGGGAGCCACAGATTTTGAGATATGGACATCTCTTGCCTTGCATTTGATGGAACAACCTGCATCTCTTTTTTTTATTTTGTTGAGATCTTTCTAAAGATATAACATAGTGTAGGTATATATGTTTTTGGCGCTCTAGTTCCTCGGAACTGAGTGCTTATCAATTTGCCCAAATGTCTGTAATTTTCGAATTTTTCGATGAAAATGGTCTTAAACGATTTGGTCCGACTCACTGATCAAGAATCCGTGGTCGAAAATCATTCTGTCCGGCCGGTCCGGCCGGCCGTAGGCACGATAACTCTCGAACGGAATGAGCTAGACAGTTGAAATTTTCAGAGTAGGTTTGGGAGATAAATATCTCGGCTAAGTTCGTTATTGGGCAAAATCGGACAGATGGTTTCGGAGTAACAAAAAAAAATTTTTTTTTTACAAAACAAATTCAAAATTAAATTTTTTTCAATAAGCAGTTTTACCATAAGAATCCAATGATATCATTTTTAACTCTAACAAGCTAATACTTTCGGAACTATGATTTTTCAAAATTTCAATAATAAATCGTATTTCAACGTTGTCACACAATGATATAATTACTCTATGTATGAATTGTCATAATGTCAATTTATTTTCCTGAGACATGTCATTATCTAATCAATCGAAGAATTGTGCGCGAAGTGAGAAAAATCTCAGTTGTTTGCTCCGAAATTAGTTTTTCTCAGAAAAGTCTTACATTTCGGAACGGAACATGAAGTAAGAGATCTGAGAGTAGTGAGACTGCTTTTCATCCATAGACATAGATATAACTCTCGAACGGAATGAGCTAGGTAGTTGAAACTTTCACAGTAGGTTAGGGAGATGAATATATCGGTTAAGTTCGTTATAGGGCAAAATTGGCCAGAATGAAATTTGATTTCTTCCATGGTGCAGTTCTCATTCTCATGATTGCTCATTTAATCTTGATAAATAAACTATCATTGAACTTCCCATTCTACCATATGAATACATTGATATAATTCCCAACTCTGAGAAACCAATACTTTCGGAGATATAATTTGTCTGTTTGAACAAGAGCGCCAGAAAGCTCCTGTCCACAGGGCTTGAACCCATTTTTCATATACATTGGGATAACTGGGAAGAAGATATTTATTATTATATTTATTAAGATATTTTATTGCATAATTTTTGTTTTCTAAACTGCTTCATAAAAAAAATAAAACTGAGATCTTGGTTGCCATCAAGTAGGTCTGTTTGACCCTTTCCATTTTCTGGGAATATATTTGTTGGGCCCGTTAAGGATTTTTCCAGTATTGTGGGCTGGAGTCCCGTTTTACTGGAAGAATACGAGTTTACCATCAAGTTGGGCCAGGGAAATTTATTATATTCGTTATCTACCACGGCCGAAAAGGAAAAAATAGAATAATGTAAATGATATTGCGGTATCTGAAAAAATTAAATATAGACTATAAAATATTTTCCGGACCCCAAAATAAACTATTAGCAAAGTTGGGAATCCAATTTTTTAAAATTAGTCCATAAGTACAATATTCAACTCTCGTCTCGACCCGCGATGGATATTAAATATCGATTTAAAATCATCTTTCAAACAAAATTGCTCTTCCCTTACAAAAATGACATGACATTTCTAATTTTATCAATTCATACTGCATCATGAAAATCGTTCGCCTTCTCGTCAAAAATAAAAAACCGTTGACAACTTTGTTGTTCGAGTGGGCCAGTACGCTGTAATAATATTCCGATATTTTGCCAATATCTCCAACAATATAGATTCTAGCGAAATCTAGAACTTCGATGTAAAATAAGGTTTTGAGGGCTCTCGCAAAATTTCAACGATATCTGATGGATTGTTTCCGGGAGACCGAATTGTTTAATTTTTGGCGCTCTAGTTCCTCGGAACTGAGTGCTTATCAATTTGCCCAAATGTCTGTAATTTTCGAATTTTTGGCTGAAAATGGTCTCAAACGATTTGGTTCGACTCACTGATCAAGAATCCGAGGTCGAAATCGATTCTGTCGGACCGGTCTGGCCGGCCGGTCGGCCGTAGGCACGATTACTCTCGAAAGAAATGAGTTAGAGGATTGAAATTTGCAAGGTGGGTTTGGAGCGTAAATATCTCGGTTAAGTTCGTAAATGGGCAAAATCCATCGAGCGGTTTCGGAGTTATGGCCGATTTTAGTAAAAACATTTTTTATTAATATTTCCGAAACCGATCACTCGATCTATCTGAAATTTAGCATCAAATTGTAGAATCATGACCTTCATACGTATGTGAAGTTTTGTATTGACCAGGTTACCGCAAAATGTAAAAAAAAATTTTGAAGATTAAAAATTTTTTTTTTACAATAACTCTCGAACGGAATGAGCTGGGCAGTTGAAATTTTCAGAGCAGGTGAGGGAGATGAATATCTCGGTTGAGTTCGTTATTGGGCAAAATAGGCCAGATGATTTCGGAGTAACGAAAAAAAAATTTTTTTTTAACTAACAAATTTCAAATTCAATTTTTATTTAAGATGCAGTTTCATCATAAAAACCCTTTGATATCATTTTCAACTCCAACAAGCTAATACTTTCGGAGATATGATTTTTCGAAATTTCAATAATGAATCGTACTTCTATGTTTTCAGAGGATGTTATCATTATTCTATCTAAGCTTTATTATATGATCTGTATTCATACTCGTACATGTCATCCTGTTCTATAAGAGAGAGTCAAATTCATTTCAGCTATTTTAATTTGATTTCTTCCATGGTGCAGTTCTCATTCTCAGATTGCTCATTCAATCTTGATAAATAAACTATTATTTGAATTGAATTTCCTTTATGATGCAGTTCTATCACAAGAATACATTGACATAATTCCCAACTCTGAGAAACCAATACTTTCGGAGATATAATTTATCTGTTTGAACTAGAGCGCCAGAAAACTCCTGTCCAAAGGGCGAACCCATTTTTTTTTGTCATCGAAAATTTTGCATGAAACTTCGTACCGGTATTTTTGGGCGCATGTTCTGGGGAACATATATATCTATTGGGGAGTGGTAAGGTTAACCATAGTTCCGTGTTGTGTGTTCTCTTGAATAGTTTACGGTTTTTTCGAGCTATTCATTGATATTGATCTCTACTTTAATTACCATGCTCTTTGTTTGTCTATACCCATGTGACGTCATCGCCTAAGTAAACATTCACAAAATTCGTAAAAAAATACAACTGATGTGCAGGTAATATTCATAAGAAAACTCACATTTAATGTGGGAAGAAATAAAACAAAACAATTTTTCACGTTCTTCTTTTAGATCCGCTATGAATCTTTTTTCAAATGAATGACGTAATTGACCAGAAGATCCGGGCCTTCTAAACCAGAAAAGAAAAATCTAAAAGAAAGTAGTATCAAGAGAACGAAACGTTACTTTTTGATCGGTATCTTTCCAGCTTTGTCAGTAATAAGGGTTAGTTTCGTGTAAGCCTTTTGTAGATAGATGTTAGTTGTACCATTTATCTGGTTCAGGTTGTACGCTAGGCTCATCAGAGAATCTGTCCACAGCCTGGCTATTTCTTTTTTTGTGCAACAGAAATTTATGAAATTTATATTTACAAAATCGTTCGCACAGCACACGGTCACCGTTTTTTCCTCCAGCGTGTCCTGTATACCCATGGCAACTATTTGACGAAGCTTGGGGTCCTGAAAAATAAAGATAACATTTTATGAGATCTCGCTATCACTTGGTTAAACATTATGACAGATTATTCAATAGTAAAATGAAAACAGGAACAGCATTTGTGGATTTGTCGGCAGCATATGACACGGTATGGAGAGATGGTTTGATATTAAAACTTTATTCTCATTTAAAGTGTGGAAAAATGGTTCGTTTGCTCGAAAATATGCTGACGGATAGAAGGTTTCGTGTTTTTGTTGATAATAATAGTAGTAAATTCAAAACTGTGAATAATGGTCTCCCACAAGGTTCAGTTTTAGCACCTCTTCTTTTCAATTTATATCTGTGTGATATTCCTGCTACTTCTTCTGAGAAATTCATATACGCTGATGACATTGCCCTTAAGCATTTCGTCATTCTGATTTCCAAAGTATAGAAAATAATCTATCTGCAGATTTAGAAATCCTGAAAAAATACCTATTTCAGTGGCGTTTGTGTTACTTGCTTTCATTTGAACAATCATAAAAAATACAGAACATTGAGTGTAACTTTCGGTGATTTTTTCTTGAGACATAATTTTTAACCTAAATATCTAGGAGTGAAACTAAATTCCTCTTTGAATTTCAAAGCCCATTTGGATGACTTCCGTCTGAAGTTGAAGACAAGAAATAATATTCTGCAGAAATTAGCTGGTACTTCATGGGGTGCTGATGCAGCTACTCTTCGAACGGCAGCCTTAGCCTTGGTTTTTTCCGCCGCTGAATATTGCTGCCTTGTCTGGTTTAATAGTGCAGCTCATACTCAAAAAATTGATTCACAGCTGAATTCATCTATGAGGATCATCACTGGAACTATTAGATCTACTCCTATTCATTGGTTGCCATTTCTTTCAAACATTGTCCCGCCCCACATTCGCAGGCAGACTGCTGTTTCAAATTCTTGGAATAAATTTCATTCTTTTCCGAATTCATTTCCGATTCTCTCCTACATTCCAGACAATAGGATTTCCAGATTGAAGTCACGAAACCCTTTATGGTCCAACTGTTTCCTTAATTTTAATAAAAGTGACAAGGAAGTTTGGCGGTCTGAATGGATTAATTGCGATTTATTCAACAAAGATTTAATTTCTGATCCTTCAAATAGAGTTCCGGGGTTTTATCTTCCAAGGAAAATATAGTCTATTCGGAATCGTCTAAGAACCGGTCATGGTCGTTGCAACAGCATGCTTCTCAGATGAAACTCAGTTGAGAGCCCTAGTTGTGAATGCGGGGAAGCAGAGGAAACCATAGATCATTCGGTTAATAATTGTCACATATATAGATTCAAGGATGGTTTTAGGGCTATTCACAATATTTCTGAATCTTTTTTAGAATGGGTAGCCAGTTTCAGATCTATTTAATAAAATATACAATATTTTATTTTTAATTTGTTCGTTTTCTCATTTTGTGTATTCTTTTTCCAGATTGAGTTTCGGGTACCTTCAAGAAACTTCTCTGCTTGTTGAAGGAAGAAGCGATATTAAAGAAAAAGATGTCCTTCAATATTTAATATTTCAGCATATTTTGTTAACAATTTCAATTTTCATGAATCACAACACTAAAGGGGAGATAGGGTTTTTTTGCTGAGGTTTTTTCCCTAAGCTCTAGTATCATATATCAAATTATTTGGTACCCCGTTACACTAACCTCTGCTAACACTTTTTGGCGCTCTAGTTCCTCGGAACTGAGTGCTTATCAATTTGCCCAAATGTCTGTAATTTTCGAATATTTCGATGAAAATGGTCTTAAACGATTTGGTTCGACTCACCGATCAAGAATCCGTGGTCGAAATTCATTCTGTCCGGCCGGCCGGTCCGGCCGGCCGTAGGCACGATAACTCTCGAACGGAATGAGCTAGAGAGTTGAAATTTTCAGAGTAGGTTTGGGGGATAAATATCTCGGCTAAGTTCGTTATTGGGCAAAATCGGACAGATGGTTTCGGAGTAACAAAAAAAAAATTTTTTTTTTACGAAACAAATTCCAAATTAAATTTTTTTTAATAAAAAGTTTCATCATAAGAATCCAATCATATCATTTTCAACTCTAACAAGCTAATACTTTCGGAGATATGATTTTTCAAAATTTCAATAATAAATCGTATTTCAACGTTGTCACAGAATGATATTATTATTTATTCTATGTATGAATATGAATTGTCATAATGTCAAATGATGATCTAATCAATCGAAGAATTGTGATCGAAGTGAGAAAAATCTCAGTTGTTTGCTCCGAAATTAGTTTTTCTCAGAAAATTCTTACATTTCGGAACTGAACATGAAGTAAGAGATTAGTGAGTGAAGTAGAGAGTAGTGAGACTGCTTTTCATCCATAGACATAGATATAACTCTCGAACGGAATGAGGTAGGTAGTTGAAATTTTCAGAGTAGTTTAGGGAGATGAATATCTCGGTTAAGTTCGTTATTGGGCAAAATTGGCCAGATTTAATTTGATTTCTTCCATGGTGCTTTTCTCATTCTCATGATTGCTCATTTAATCTTGATAAATAAACTATTATTTGAATTGAATTTCCTTTAGGATGCAGTTCTATTATATGAATACATTGATATAATTCCCAACTCTGAGAAACCAATACTTTCGGAGATATAATTTGTCTGTTTGAACTAGAGCGCCAGAAAGCTCCTGTCCACAGGGCTTGAACCCATTTTTTTCATACACAAGCTTTATTTTTAGATAAAAATCAAATTGCAATGCTCGAGGTTCAAAAGAATATAATATATTCTTTTGAATATATTAATATTATTAATATATTGACATGTTTCACAATATAATACTAATGTTGTAGGGGAATGGCAGTCGAATAGGTACTTAACTCGAATATTCGACTATTCTAAAGTGAACTATTCGAATATACTACTATTCACATATTCGACTATTCGAATACCAAACGAATATTAAAATATTTATAGTTAAAAAATTCTTATGAATCCATATTTACGAGGTAAGTCCGACGAACCGTTTTCATCGAAACGTACCTATATTTACGTGTCATGGGTTTCCCAGTAGACTACAAGCAGACTTGAAATGTATGAGTTATTCCAGAAATAATATATCGGGATAATCGTGGATGGCGAATCGCTATTTTTGCGAGGTCATAATGTGTCGATTTCATTTCGACGTAATGTCTGCATCTGGTGATATTTAGTGAACTCAAATATTGGACCTATCAAATTAGAAAAAAATTGGTTCAAGCACTGACGTGAAGTCAGAAGCTTTTGCGCGTTTTGTCCATTCTCCTGTATTGGACACCCTTAATCGGATTTACCATGGTAAATTATGTTGTCCATTCTCCTGTATTGGACACTTAATTCGAATTTACCATGGTAAATTCGAATTAAGAGTGTCCATTCTCCTGTATTGGACACTCTTAATTCGAATTTACCATGGTAAATTCGAATTAAGTGTCCAATACAGGAGAATGGACAACATAATTTACCATGGTAAATTCGATTAAGGGAGTCCAAAACAGCAACTAACAAGCTAATACTTTCGGAGATATGATTTTTCAAAATTTCAATATAAATCGTATTTCTATGTTTTCACAGAATGATATAATTATTCTGTGTGTATTCTATGAATTGTTATAATGTCAACTTATTATTCTGAGACATAACGTTGTCTAATTCATTCCAGCAATCGTAGAATTATGTGAATTATAATATAATATCATACTTTTTGTTGGTTGATATTTTCATGCCGATGGTCAATCCATATGATGATGGGAATGGTAATGGTAAGTTAATAATATTGAGTTCAGAATATCTCCACTAAAAACAAAAGTGGAATATTGGTGTATTGGAATATTGGAGTGGATTTGAGGAAAGATATATATTATCGTTCATCATAGAATTGAGGAATGAATATCTCGGATGAGTTCGTTGTTGGGTAGAATTCGTCTATTGGTTTTGGATTGATAATAATTTTTGGCACTCTTGTTGAATTTAAATTCTTCTATGATGTTTGAATTCAATTTCTGCTAAGATGAAGTTCTTTCATAAGAATCCATTGATATAATTCCCAACTCTGAGAAACCAATACTGTCAATAGCGTCAGAAAGCTCCTGTCCACAGGGCTTGAACCCATTTTTTGGCGCTCTAGTTCCTCGGAACTGAGTGCTTATCAATTTGCCCAAATGTCTGTAATTTTCGAATTTTTCGGTGAAGATGGTCTTAAACGATTTGGTTCGACTCATTGATCAAAAATCCGTGGTCGAATTCATTCTGTCCGGCCGGTCCGGCCGGCCGGCCGGCCGTAGGCACGATAACTCTCGAATGGAATGAGCTAGATAGTTGAAATTTTCAGAGTAGGTTTGGGAGATAAATATCTCGGCTAAGTTCGTTATTGGGCAAAATCGGACAGATGGTTTCGGAGTACCAGAAAAAATTTTTTTTTTTTACGAAACAAATTCAAAATTAAATTTTTTTCAATAAGCAGTTTTACCATAAGAATCCAATGATATAATTTTTAACTCTAACAAGCTAATACTTTCGGAGATATGATTTTTCAAAATTTCAATAATAAATCGTCTTTCAACGTTGTCACACAATGATATAATTATTCTCTGTATGAATTGTCATAATGTCAAATTATTTTCCTGAGACATGTCATTATCTAATCAATCGAAGAATCGTGAGCGAAGTGAGAAAAATCTCAGTTGTTTGCTCCGAAATTAGTTTTTCTCTGAAAAATCTTACATTTCGGAACGGAACATGAAGTAAGAGATCTGAGAGTAGTGAGACTGCTTTTCATCCATAGACATAGATATAACTCTCGAACGGAATGAGGTAGGTAGTTGAAATTTGCAGAGTAGGTTAGGGAGATGAATATCTCGGTTAAATTCGTTATTGGGCAAAATTGGCCAGAGTTAATTTGATTTCTTCCATGGTGCAGTTCTCATTCTCATGATTGCTCATTTAATCTTGATAAATAAACTATCATTTGAATTGAACTTCCTTTATGATGCAGATCTATCATATGAATATATTGATATAATTCCCAACTGTGAGAAACCTATACTTTCGGAGATATAATTTGTCTGTTTGAACTAGAGCGCCAGAAAGCTCCTGTCCACAGGGCTTGAACCCATTTTTTTTTCTGAAAAACTACAAACGAGCGGGCTTTGAAACTTAGGATTCGTAATCTACACCTCGAAATTAGTAAGTGGTGATTTTTTCAGCGAAATAGAGCAATGTTGCCAAAAGCACATAATTACCTTAACAGCAATTGAGCAATCATTATGATTCATGCTCAAGAAAAGAAAATTATGTTAGTAGTTGTTTCCACGATCAGAAGATATCACGATACCTTATGTTACCTAAAAAGTAAACGATTTAGTGTAGCAGAGTGTATAGGTATTTAATAAAGTATTCTGTTCACAGGGAGCTCAAGTCCCTTACGTTGCTTACGCAGTTAGTTTTCTGTTGAAAATCAAATACGTTGGTATATTGAAGCGTATACGCTGTATTGTTGACGTAATATTTCTGTATTACGCAGATAATTACGTGGGAAGCAGATGGGCGATTTCCACTTTACCATTAGCAGGGTAAAAAAAAACCTTCGGCGCTGTGCCATCATCTAAGTTAATACAGATGGGCTCATTTCAAAGTTTGTTTGGTTGTGACATCGAATGAGCTGAGGGAGTCGAGGGAATGCTACCCCCTAGGGTGAAGATAACGAATTAGTGGGATATTTTCGTATTTGGAAGGTTTCTGCAATCTGCGATATTAGATCTTTGGGTGTTTGAATAACTATATTCATAACATTTTATGTTGAGTGTGTATGTGTTTGAACTCGCTTCAAACGACGTGACTGATTTTGATGAATTTTTTTGTGTGTTTTTGAGTGGATCCCTGGATGGTTTAGAGTCGCAATCGGACCTAGTTGGAGGCGCCTTAATCAGATTATAACATATTCCAATTGTTTTTCCGTGTGAAATGGCGGATGCGCTCACCCAGTCATTATAACATCGACTCTTCTCAGATCTCAAAGAACTGGAGTTGTCACTTTGTAGTTGTGGTGGCGTAAGGACCCATTCGAATACATACATCTTCTGTTGGGTCGAAAATAAATAGTGCTTTACTTTCGTGGAGGTTTCGACTACTTAGTAAAAACATACTTTCTTGTTACAAGGTTGTAACAATGAATATGGTTAATTGATTAGATTTTGTTGTTTGTGACTGCTAATCCCGATGAATTCAAGCATCAACAGTGCTTTGTTTATGGCGGCGTATAAGGACACAAATCAGTTCAATCGTACAATTATTGCGCCATGAGATAAAAAACATTATTTATAGCAGTAGTTTGATTTCAATAACTTATTCCGAGATTTATTCCTATGACACAAATCAGTTGAATCGTACGATTGTGCAATGAGGAACTATGAAATGACATTCTAGAAAACTTAAGAAAAAAAAATGGTTCAAGTTCAATACAGGAGAATGGACAATAAAACATACGCACAAAAGCTCCTGACATCACGTCAGTGCTTTTTTTGGCGCTTTTGTTCCTCGGTGCTTATCAATTTGTTCAAATTTCTGTCATTTTCGACTATTGGGCTGAATATGATCTTAAACGATTTGGTTCGACTCACTGATCAAGAATTCGTGGTCAAAATCGATTCTGTCCGGCCGGTCTAGCTGTTAACACGATAACTCTCGAACGGTATGAGCTAGACAGTTGAAATTTTCAGAGAAGGTTTGGGAAATAAATATCTCGGTTAAGTTCGTTGTTGGGCATAATCGGCCCAATGGTTTCCGAGTGATACATTTGTTTTCAACCAATACTAATCCGTTCTTATTGAAACTTGGTGAGTAGTTGTAGAATACAAACCTAAGGACGTTTGTGAAATTTTGTGAGAATCGTATTTAAAAAAAATTATTAAAAAATATTATTTATGTCACGATAACCTGAGAACCAAAAGAGATAACAACTAGAAATTTTCAGGTTAGGTTGTGCATCTGAATGTCACATTTGAGTTTGTTTATAGGCATAATCGGCCAAACGGTTTTGGAGTTATACCCATCTGAAATTTGGTTGTTATTTCCTCAATAACTCGAAAAATACAAAACCGATCTAATTCAAGCATGGTTATGAGCTGTAGAATGCCAACGCGAAAACTCTTGCAAAAATTTGTGAGGATCGTATAACTAGAAAATTTTAAAAAAATCATTGAAAATTATTGAAAAAAATTCTATATATCAGAAACGATTCGTCTGACATCGCTGAAATTTTGCGAGAGCCTTCAGAACCTAATAGCGACTTTCCATTGGTAGAACTCGTGCGCACTGAGTGCATGAATCGTATTCCATTGGAGAATTTCGTCGAGCATTTTGACGTCCATTGGGAAAGCAGTGCAACATTTATTGCACACAGTGCACCACTGGTTTTGCCAATGGAATTCGCTATAACTCTGCTACCAAGTTCCAATTTTGAACACGATCTGATTTGATCTGATATAATTGGAGATTGGAGCAGCCTTGTGGGAGTTCAGTATCTAGATGACCGTTGCCTCGATAACTTTCGAACGAAAGGAGATAGGGACTTACAATTTTCAGGGTAGGTTGCACATCTGAATGGGAGAGTTGAGTTCGTTTTTGGGCATAATCGGACCAACGGTTTCGGAGTTATACCCACCTGGAATATTATTTCATCGATAACTCGACCGAATTTAAGCTTAGTAACTATTTTTAGAATATCGACATAAAGACGTGTGTAAAATTTTGTGGGAACCGTAGCTTTAGAAAATTTTTAAAAAATTACGAAAAACTTGATTCTGTCCGGCCGGCCGTCAGCACGATCACGCTCGCATGCACTGGGTTAGAGGATTGAAAATTTCAGAGTAGATTTGGAGATGAAATGCGCCAGCTGAGTTCGTTAATGGACAAAATCCGTCGTGTAGTTTCGAAATTATATTCATCTGAAATGTTGTTTTCCCAAATACTGATCTGATCGAATTAAAGCGCGGTATTTACTTGAAAAATTGGTTCAAGCACTGACGTGAAGTCAGGAGCTTTTGTGCGTATATTCTATTGTCCATTCTCCTGTATTGGACACTCTTAATCGAACTTACTACGGTTAATTCGAGAGTGTCCGATACAGTAGAATGGACAATAGAACATACGCGCAAAAGCTCCTGACTTCACGTCAGTGCTTGAACCAATTTTTCAAGTAAATACCGCGCTTTAATTCGATCAGATCAGTATTTGGGAAAACAACATTTCAGATGAATATAATTTCGAAACTACACGACGGATTTTGTCCATTAACGAACTCAGCCGGCGCAGTGGATCTCCAAATCTACTCTGAAATTTTCAACCCTCTAACCCAGCGCATGCGAGCGTGATCGTGCTGACGGCCGGCCGGACAGAATCAAGTTCGACCTAACCGTTTGAGACCATTTTCGGCCAAAAATTCGAAAATAATGAACACGTAAATGTTCAGGAAACAAGCGCGCCAAAAATAATAAGCCGAAAACTCCAATTTCGCCTGCCGACCAATAAATTTTGAAGGGTCAAAAGTTCAACCGGCCAGGATGCAAAATTTTCGGTTTGGCCGGTCTCCTGAATAATAGAACCGAATAGCAGCAAAATAATGCCCACAGCGCTGACTGAAGGTTCCTAATTAATTTTTATCCGAAATAATCATTAAAGTTTCACGGCATTTTAACTCCGGGGGTATCGGGAACGTCCCATTGTATCCGAGAGCAAAAGCGTTCGAATTAACCTTTATTGGATACCTATATACTCATAATTCCCCTGATATTGCTTTAACAATCGATGGAAAAGGTATAAATCAGTCAATTTCCGAGAAAAATGAGGATTATAATAGGCATTTTAAGTTTTACTATCAATAGCCTCGACATTTCGATGATGTATATAAAAGTTGCTTCAGCGCATGCATCTCTATCCGAGGATGTAATTTTTGCACGCTCATAACAGGCGCTATCATTCTGCCAAATGTCTGTAATTTTCGAATTTTGAGTCGAGAATTAGTTTAGTCAAGAAGTGCTTTTTAGGTCAAAATTTTTGCGTATTCTCCGAAAATTATGATTGAGGTGTCATTCGATTCGGAATAGCATGTAGTTAGTTTTTGAGAAAATGCTAAGGCCGCTCGCTAAACTTGCAATAGTTATAAACAATTAAGTAAAAAAATGGGTTCAAGCCCTGTGGACAGGAGCTTTCTGGCGCTCTAGTTCAAACAGACAAATTATATCTCCGAAAGTATTGGTTTCTCAGAGTTGGGAATTATATCAATGTATTCATATGATAGAACTGCATCATTAAGGAAATTCAATTCAAATAATAGTTTATTTATCAAGATTAAATGAGCAATCATGAGAATGAGAACTGCACCATGGAAGAAATCAAATTAAATCTGGCCAATTTTGCCCAATAACGAACTTAACCGAGATATTCATCTCCCTAACCTACTCTGAAAATTTCAACTACCTAGCTCCTTCCGTTCGAGAGTTATATCTATGTCTATGGATGAAAAGCAGTCTCACTACTCTCAGATCTCTTACTTCATGTTCCGTTCCGAAATGTAAGACTTTTCTGAGAAAAACTAATTTCGGAGCAAACAACTGAGATTTTTCTCACTTCGCTCACAATTCTTCGATTGATTAGATAATGTCATGTCTCAGGAAAATAAGTTGACATTATGACAATTCATACATAGAATATCATTCTGTGACAACGACGAAATACGATTTATTATTGAAATTTTGAAGAATCATATCTCCGAAAGTATTAGCTTGTTAGAGTTAAAAATGATATCATTGGATTCTTATGGTAAAACTGCTTATTGAGAAAAAATTAATTTGGAATTTGCTTTGTAAAAAAAAATTTTTTTTTGTTACTCCGAAACCATCTGTCCGATTTTGCCCAATAACGAACTTAGCCGAGATATTTATCTCCCAAACCTACTCTGAAAATTTCAACTGTCTTGCTCATTCCGTTCGTGAGTTATCGTGCCTACGGCCGGCCGGCCGGACCGGCCGGACAGAATGAATTTCGACCACGGATTCTTGATCAGTGAGTCGAACCAAATCGTTTAAGACCATTTTCATCGAAAAATTCGAAAATTATAGACATTTGGGCAAATTGATAAGCACTCAGTTCCGAGGAACTAGAGCGCCAAAAAAGGAGGAAGATAAGGTTTTCGCCAATATCTGAGAAACTATTTGAGATAATTCAAATTTGAAAAAAGATTCTAAAAGAAAGTCCCAACTGCCGGAACTGTAAGGCCAATATTAATAATTTTCTTAGAGGGTTGAAAATACGCCCGAAAACGGGTACTCTGGCCTGCGCAAGCCTCATCCCATTCGTACCTTCGATGAATAAATTTTATTTAAACTTAATAAATATGAAAATAAAAATTGAAAAAATCCAGGCGCCCTCAGGATAGATCAATGAACAATAATCCGTGGTCCAAATATGTTTATCGCGATTTTTCAATTAGTTATCCTTTAGTTAATTAACAATTTTTTTGTAGCACGAACATTAACATTGCAAGTACGATAATTGTTAAACTATTAATCTGAGAATGTTTTCCTTCCGTGGAGCTATTTTTCAAAGGCCTTGAAATAGATTCCAATTAGAAAATTTTTAAAATTGTTAATTTTCGTGTTGTTATGAACAATTTACTTAAGTGAAAAATTAAAAACTTCAATTTATAATATTACTATTGATCCGTCTCCTTATGATCAGAAACTACTTAAAAATGATTTTTAATAATTATTATCTCCTTTTATTTAAGAAATTGTTATAAAACAATGCTGTTGTTAATGAGATAATTTAAAATTTTCTTTTGAAACATAATTGAAGTTTATAATTTTTCACTTAAGTAAATTGTTAATAACAAAATGAAAATTAACAATTTTTCAAATTTTCCAACGGGAATCTATTCCAAGACTTTTGAAAAATAGCTACACGAAAGGAAAAAATTCTCAGATTAATAGTTGAACAATTATCGCACTTGCAATGTTAAAGTTCGTGCTACAAATAATTGTTAATTAACTAATGGATAACTAATTTAAAAGTCACGATAAACATTTTTGGACCACAGATCATTGTTCATGTATCTATCCTGCAGACGCCTGAATTTTTTCCATTTTTATTTTCATATTTAATAAGTTTAAATAATATTTATTCATGAAAGGTCCGAAGGGGACTAGGCTTACGCAAGCCGGAGTACCAGTTTTCGGGACTATTTTCAACCCATTGGGAAAATTATAAATATTGGTCCTTGTTCCGGGAATTGGGACCTTCGTCAGGAAATTTCCTTCACTACTCGGATCTTTTTTCAAATTTGAATTATCTCAGATAGTTTCTGAGATATTGGCGAAAGACCAAACCCCCTTTTTTTTCACTTAATTGTTTATAACTATTGCAATTTTTGCGAGCGGCCTTAGCATTTTCCCAAAAACTATCTACATGCCATTCCGAATCGAATGACACCTCAATCATAATTTTCGGAGAATACGCAAAAATTTTTACCTAAACAGCACTTGTTGACTAGAATAAATAGTCTCAAATGATTCAAATTGAGTCAAATGAAAAATTGAGAGTCCAAAGTATGGAATAATGGATTTATTTTCTCCCCTTTCAGGAATATCGATCGAAGATGGTTTGATAGGTCAAAGTAATTAATTTTTTTGTCGACCTCTATGAAAAGTGACATTTTATGTACTAATTTGCGGTCGTAAAAACTACTATTATTGAAGGCAAGTACTTTGAGGACCAGAAAGTACTGCCCCGTCCGCAAAATTACTTTCTCGTCCGCTGTGGTCGAAATGAATACGGCATGATACGGTTCAATAGAAGTGTCTGTAAGAATATCTAACAGTGCTGTGGTAACTATGGTTACGGTTTAATACAAACATAAGTGTATGTGTCATTTGCTATTGTGAAATTATTTAGGAGGTCCGAAATTCATAAAAATATGTAGAGGTCGACGACCAATTTGGAAATGATATCAATGGATTCTTATGATAGAACTTCATCATAAATATAATGGCAGGGTCGCAGAGAGTGGAAAAAATATTGTTTGCGGCCATACCACACTGAATATGCAAGATACCGTCCGGACACTGAAGCCAAGCAGAGTCGGACGCGGTTAGTACTTGGATGGGTGACTGCTTGGGAACAACGCGTGCTGCAAACTTTTTTTAATTTGGCATTGTGAGTCAACTTTCGAGAATTTTGGTGATTAAATTCAAAATGTAGGTCTATGACTCACCTCATCTTGGATTTACACATCAGCAAATTATATTTAGAGGATTCTATGAAATCATAGAACTAAGAATAAATATTTAAATTTTGAAAAATCGTATCTCCGAAAGTATTAGTTTTTTAGAGTTGATAATGATATCAATGGATTATTATGATGAAACTGCATATTAAAAAGAAGGAATATATAATTTTTAATGAAAAAAAATTTTTTTTTTACTCTGAAACCATTGGCCGATTTTGCCCACTAACGTAATTAACCGAGATATTCATCTGCCAAACCTACTCTGAAAATTTCAACTATCTAGCACATTCCGTTCGAGAGTTATCATGTCTACGGCCGGCCGGATAGAATCGATTTTGACTACGGATTCTTGATCAGTGAGTCGAACCAAATCGTTTCATCCAAAAATTCGAAAATTACAGACATTTGGGCAAATTGATAAGTGATCCGCTCAAACCGGAAGTCACAGTTGGCCGAGTTTTATATCATTATTTATCATTTTTGATGCAACCACTTTTTTTGAGAAATAAAATTCGGAAATATTGATACGAAAGAAAAGTCCCTGTTGGTGCGGAGTTGTTTGTAGCAGGACTTCAACATCAGATTGAAGGCTATTTTTCATAACTGAAAGTTCATATTAATACATATCCTAAGACGCTAAGTTGGGAGAGTTGTAATTACGAATAACCTCCTATCTACGCCACTGAAAATGGTAGAAACATGTGAGGAATATTTGAAGTTAACTTTCAACGAGAACTATGGCTATTCTGAGTTGCATCAGAATATCTTCAGCCTTTTTGGAGTTATTGCAAAAAACAATTATTTATTTTCTTCAAATTTAACACCCTGTATCTCAGGACATATATCTATAGAAACTTTTAGTAATGAAAATTAGCTTTCTATCTGATACTGAAGTCCTGCTACAAAGAACGGACTCACCCTGTATAATATTATCCATATATAATAAACCAAAATGAATAGTGATAACATCATACGAGCCTAATAGTAACATCTGAAAACGAGTATAAGACAATGAATTCAATGAATGCCACAGTAACAACATGCCATTATCAATGTTTATTGAAATAAATACCTATTATGCAGAATATGAATGGATTCGTGATTATAACGGGTATTTCAAAGGACCGAAAATCATATTATATGAATCCGATTTAATTTCGTAATAAAAATGATTCGCTATGATAACCCAAGTGCATAAATTTAATTATATCCCTAACTGCCATTGAATGAGCTATTATCATTTTATGCCTTCTCGATGCATCCGTGCCAGATGCGCTTCATAATGTTACGATAAAATTTTGTGAAAACAATAATTCTCTATTCAATATAAACAGAAGGGACTGACAGTTGCGTAATGCGCCCAACACAGACTTCGTTCTTTCCCGTCGGTTTTCATCGCCACGATGAAACATGTCGTGCCAGAACTGAAGTCTTTGGTAGGAAACAGACGGTGAACTTTGTGAGGATCGTATCAGCAAAAAAATTAAAAAATTGGTTCAAGCAATGGACAATAGAACATACGCGCAAAAGCTCCTGACATCACGTCAGTGCTTGAACCAATTTTTTTTCATAATTTTTTTAAAATTTTCCAGGGGTACGGTTCTTGAAAAATTTTAAACACGTCTTTATGTCGATATTCTACAACTAGATAGCAAGCTTCAATTCGATCGAGTCTATATATTTTGAGTCATCGTGGAAATAATATTCCAGGTGGGTATAATTCTGAAAACGTTGGACCGATAATGTCCGTAATCGAACTTAACACTCCCATTCGGATACGCAACATACCCTGAAAATTGCAAGTCCCTATCTCCTTTCGTTCGAAAGTTATCGAGGCAACGGTCACCCATCCATCTATTAAACTTACACAAGGCTGCTCGAATCTCCAACAATATATATCCGATCGTGTTCAAGCTTGGAACTTGGCATTGAAGTTAGGTTTTGAAGGCTCTCGCAAAATTTTAGCGATGTCGGACGTATAGTTACTGATATATAAAAAATTTGTTCAATGATCTTTCAAAAATTTTCTAGTAATACGATCCTCACGAAATTTTGTGAATGTTTGAATTTTATCGGTTTTGTATTTTTCGAGTTATTGAGGAAATAACAACCAAATTTCAGATGGGTATTACTCCAAAACTGTTCGTCCGATTATGCCTATAAATAAACTCGAATGTTGCAGTCAGAAGCACAACCTAACCTAAAAATTTCAAGTCGCTATCTCTTTCCGTTGTCAGGTTATCGTGACAGAAAAAATATTTTTAAATAATTTTTTTTAAATTTTCTAGTTATGCGATTCTCAAAAAATTTCACAAACGTGCTTATGTACATATTCTACAACTATACACTAAGTTTCAATTCGATCGAATAAATATTGGTTGAAAATAAAATTATTACTCCGAAACCATTGGGCCGATTATGCCCATTAACGGACTTGTCCGTCGTATTGGGATGCCCCACCTAACCTGAAAATTTCAAGTCGCTATCTTATTCCGTTCTCAAGTTATTTCCTATTGCCTTCATAAACTACATCATTAAAATGATCCAAATCTTCTGAAACATAATCCCCAATATTTGCACATACATTATTCAATATGTCAATATTATTTTTGGTATCAAAACAGTCTTGTATTTGTATATATTCACAAATTCAAGATGCGGCACCTTGTTATCCCACACAAAATATAAGTACGTATTATATAAACAAATAAGATGGCATGAATGAACAGTGAACACAGATAGAACACAGACATATAGAACTCGCATTCTGTGAAAACATGATTCTACAATTTGATGCTCGAGTGATCGGTTTCGGAAATATTCATACAAAATGTTTTTACTAAAAACAGCCATAACTTTAAATCCGCTTGGTGGATTTCGCCCGTTGACGAAATCGTCCGAGATATTCACGCTCCAAACCTATCCTGCAAATTTCAATCCTCTAACTCCTATCGTTCGAGAGTTATCGTGCCTACGGCCGGCCGGACAGAATTGAATTCGACCACGGATTCTTGAGTCGAACCAAAGTCGAACCATTTTCAGCCAAAACTTCGAAAATTACAGACATTTGGGCAAATTGATAAGCACTCTGTTCCGAGGAACAAGAGGTCCAAAAAATTATTGAAAATTGGTTCAAGCACTGACGTGAACTCTCAGCTTTTGAATGTATGACTTGTCTCTTTTCTGTGGCACAAGCACCACAGCGGAATAAGGAACGCACACCTTGTGTACCGATATTGCTGGCATTACTGGCCGCAGTAAGTAATTTCGAAACGCTCTTCTGGGACTTTAAGCATTGACAGTGAGGTTCAGTACTATCGGACGACTAAATTTACTGCTCAGTACTGTTCAGTAATATCGGAACATGCCTACAGTCCATTCTCTATGTCTATGATGTCGCCCATAGATATAGACATAACAGAGTCGATGCTATCTACTCATTAGTGTGAGAATTATGATTCGATGGTCTCCATACTTCCATGAATAAAGCGAAACACACATACAATCTCGAATAAAGTCCAACACACACGAAACGAAATATCTAACGGATGTTTTATACCTAACTTAACTAGAAGGATAACTTACTTTTGGAATTTTCGATTGTTTTCCCGTGCGAACATCTCTTATGGTTGCAATGTCAATAACATCCATTTCGTGATTTTGGTCCACCCAGTGTAGATAAAATCCATGTTTGTCCACTTTCAGGGTCACTGGCACTCCAATACAAGAATCCTATAAACGAAAAATATTTTTAGTTCTACCCAAATAAATAATAATTAATATATTTATGGAATGTGGTTGAAAAACAGACATACAGTATTTTTATTCTGTTTATGTGTATTATAGAATGCGTTTTCAGGTGATATTTTGTTCTTAAGAAATTACAACTAATCGTTCATACAAAAGTTGCAATGTAATGGAATTATACTATACTTGAATTAAAGTTGACATAAATTCAATAAAAAAAATTGGAATATTTATTGATAGTTAAAATCGACGAATATTTCGCCGTGTGTCACTCTTAGTTATTAACAATTAGCTACAGTTCACCTTCTTCTATGTTCACTGGTTTGTGGTATTCTCTAACCACACTAAGCCTACAGTTTTCCCGTTGCAATGATTTCATATAGGTAGTCTGCATTGCATTCCCTGAACCCTCTTCGACAAAAGAATGAACGTCACTGAACATCGCTCAAGGTTTCCGCATCACAGAGGTTTGGAGTTCGTAAGGACCATCCTAGGTGGCGCTAGTAATATTTTCTTTCCAGTACTTCGCCACTACAGGCTCTAAGTTTCCTAGAGCTCCTACGTTTGTTATTCATTGGCTAAGTTACGCTGATGATTAGTAATAACCATAAAATCGGTACGTATCTGCCCCGAATGGCAATTTCCTCTTTGGGGGGACACTGAGAGATGAGGTGACCAAATATCTGTGGATGGTTTGAATCAACGGATATTTTGCAGTGTGTCTCTCTTGATTCAAACTATTTATTGGGCACTGTGCCCCTTTTGTCTAGGCTGCCAATTCTTAAGTGCTCACTCAATAGAGTAAATCAGCATTTTATGTTCTTTTTCGTTTTATATGGATTTACAGCAACTAATTACATAAATTTTCTTCGGATGCCGCGAATGGTGTAATATAGTGTCAAGACTATTGGAAAATATCGAGGAGATGTGAGAACGTCTTGAAAATCCATAATTTTCGGGATTGAGAAGCAAATTTCGCGAATGTTCAAGCAGGGGTCAACAAGAAGTAGGTACAAGTTAAGTTTATCTATACCATCGTCAAGTTGGACCATCGTAAAACCGCAAGATCACCAGTAAAACATTTTGTTCTGTGGCTGCTGAAATAACAGAAATATGATAATCTCACATGTACTATAGGTATTAGGATCAATTTACTCGGTGGATCAATGACTTTCTCCAAAGAATAAATAATCCGGGAAATAATCTGGGAATCAATAGTGTATCGCCATATCACCATCAATTTCTTCTAATTATGAGGTACTTTGATAAATTTGCCTACTCTCAATTCAGGAAGCAGGATATGCCCTATATCAACTTATTTATTGAGGTCAGATAAATATGTTGATGAAAATAATCATATAATTTTGATGGTGATAATTTTCTCGAGGCGATTAAAAAATTCTGATTAACGCATAGTGCATATAATTAATAATTTATTTATTCATACGGACATGCCTGTTTACATTTTGATAGAATAATAATAATAACAACAAAAATCAGCTGCATAGCTTTTCCATCATAACGCCAAATAAGGTTTTTCTGGATCTAGAGATACGATTATCCATTGCTATGCATTTGATTTGCTATTACTATTATCTTTGGCTTTGGCTGCAAAATTCAATGGATTTTCGTAATCATCCGAATATGCATGTTTATTCAAAGTTACAGTGCAGTAGTTC
Organism: Halyzia sedecimguttata; assembly: GCA_937662695.2. Taxonomy (NCBI): domain Eukaryota; kingdom Metazoa; phylum Arthropoda; class Insecta; order Coleoptera; family Coccinellidae; genus Halyzia; species Halyzia sedecimguttata. The sequence continues at coordinate 80,074,399 of OW569415.2, read as the reverse complement.
GAGTGTTCGAATCTCGAAGTGGTCTGATTATTATTTTTTTTTCCTAGTTCTACCACACATACTAATCAAGGTCTATACTTGAATAATCGTTTCTCTAGGTCCAGAAAATCCTTTTGTGGTGCTATTATGTAGAACTCATTTTATCGATGACTATGCACAGAACATTTCAACTTGCCCGCTGGAAGACTTAAGATTGACCGGTAACCCATATCTCGTGACTGAAAGATCACACAAGATCAGTCATATTATCGTTCCGAATAAAGGAGATTCGAGAACACCAATAAGTGAAACACCACCCTAAGAGTTTTCACTTTGCCCTGAGCTCCATAAGATTGGGTGCCGAAATAATAAAAAGAGTGTCGTCAGCAAACAAAATTTTCTAACACTTGCCAATATAGATGAATAAGTGATGACGTAAAAAGGTAGATCATTGACGAACATAATGAATAAAAGGGGTTCAAACACAGAACTCTGCGGGACCCCATTTCGATTGGATATTCCGAAGATTCTTATTGGCCTACACGCACCTATCATTCGAGAGATCTTTTACCCATTCAAACAAGAGTCCCCTTAAACTCAGGGCATATAACTTAGCTGAAATGAAATTAAAACCCAGGCTGCCGAATGCTCATAATCAGATAAGGTTTATGCAGCCTCCCTTACTTGATGAATATTACCCGGCAGCTCAAAAATCAAATTAGTTTCCCCATTAGCCAATAGAAAATGAATTCTTTCTTCAAAAAAACCCGTAAGGAGAGAGTCACAATTCTGAGTAATCCCGGAAGAACATGGCTATATTATGCTGTATCCGAAACCATAGAAGTTATTCTGTCTGCTATCAGTGAGTCTAATGCAATCGTTTGAAACCGTTTTAGGCTTCAAATTAGAGAATAGCAGATATTTCGGGAGTGTGATAACGCTCTGGAACAATCGCGGAAAATCTATCCACCTTCAAAACAGCCTGTACGTTGCCACGCCATCCAATTTTCCATATTCCCATCACAAATAATCCCTCCAATTTTAGAATCCCGTACTAACCGGAGCTATAAATTCCATCACGAACCATTTGAACAGAACGCGAACAACTAATAAAAAGCCCAGATAATTAAATGAACGAATTCCAGAAGGAAATCGCAGTCCTGCCAACATTTCCCGAGGAAAACGACGAATTTTAGAGCTCCTAGTTCGTTGATCCCCCGATGACGTGCCAATTAACCCGGAAGGATAAGATTTTAGGAGTTAAATTCGAACACATACAAGGATCATAGTTAACTCAGGTCATGTTCCTCGCGTCGGACCTTCAATTAAAACTATATCCCCCTGAAATGAAAAGTAGGAGTCCCACTGGCCGTTTGCAGCTCTAGAGCTAATTGGCAGGCTACAGAAAACAGCACTTTGCTCATAGGTGCTCATTTTATGTTAAAAATCAAGCCTTAAATATTTTTATCCCATTTTGACTCTTAAAATTGACATTAATCAACGCATAGCAATAAAGGAAAGTTGGCGTTTAGTCACACTGTGAAATAATATATGTTTAATTCCCTAGTGGATTGATAGTTATTTAATCAACTAAGTAGTTTATTAATGACAGCGATTAATGGTCGAGATATTTGAGACCATTAATCGCTAGATTAATAAACGAGTTGATTACAAGATTTTTCCGTCGACTGAATTGAGAATAAATATTTGTTTAAAATAATTATTTATTTTGCATAATAGATATATATCATAATATAAATTTCTATGTTCATTTCGATATATTTATATTTGTGTTCCCGATAGAACAATTCGAAAATTTCATAGAGGGAATATTAGACATGTGACACTCTGAATAGTTCATATTGATTCATATTGATCATATTGATTACCTACAATTTATGTTCGGTTGTATATGACAATTGCACTGGGTTTCACAAAGCTTTGACAGATCTTAATTGCCAAATTAGTGCGATTCTATGTAGATTTTCAGTTCATTTTTGATACAACCATCGAATAAAATCCACGATTAAGCTAATCGAAGCTTCGTGAAACCCAACATCAAACATTGAAATAGGAGAAATCATACATTAAAATGGGTCATTATTGATCAATTTCGTGTACGTTAGACTGAGCTTTATTTAGAGGTCGACGGAAAATAGTTATTTTTGTATCTAGTGCGCGAAATGCTACTTTGGTGATCGAGAACTGATTTTTTTTAACGAGGCGCAGCCGAGTTAAAAAAATAGTCGAGATCACCAAAGTATTTCGCGCATGAGATGCAAACAAAATTTTTTCTACAAACGCCAAAAATATTGTTCTAAAATAAGTAACATGCATAGCTTAATATGAAAAATAGTATTGAACTGGCTTAAAACGTTTTTCCAAATCAAGTAAATACTGTAACTATGAAAATAAAATGGCATTTGTTTGTTTGATTGAGGAACATAAAGGTTAAAATATAAAAACTCCATATAGTTTACATGCAGTGTGCGAAGTAAGTACTTCGCACACTACTTCGCGCACGGTGTCATGGTAACGAAGGAAAATGAAAAAAAGGGTCACTTCGCATATTGTTTTCAATGCGCGAACCTTGTCATTTTTTGACGTTTGTAGAAAAAAGTATTTAATATTTAAATTTTCTTCAAAATGGGATAAATAAATATTATTCACCCTACGGGATAGTGGGTTGAACTTTCTTCTCAGGAATAAACATTCGTTTAACTCACTTGATGTATAAATAATTATTATCCAATTTTGACGTTCAGAAATGACATTAATCAACGCATTACAACTAAGGTGATTTGACATTTATTCACGCAGTGAAATAATATATTTTTATTCACTAGTGAATTAAAAAGTGTTAATAATTATTTAAATTTTTTTCAAAATGGCATAAAATAAAATATTTATATTTCAAGTCACAAGTGAATTAAAAAGTTTTCATTATTTGAATTTTCATCAAAATGGGATAATATTTATTTATACGACAAGTGAGTTAAATTAATTCTTATTCATGAGAAGGAAGTTTAACCAACGGGCCAATAGGTTGAGTGGGTTATTCTCTTCGAATGTATAAAAATTCTTCACGCAGGTGATGTGAACTAAATTTGATCCCATTTTGAAGAAAATTCAAATAGTATACACTTTTTAATGCACTAGTGAATTAATAGTTCTTTATGTATCAAGGACGAAAAACTGACTATTATAGAAGAGCATGCAAATTGCTATACGAGGCGGAACCGAGGATAGCGAGCAGGCGAGACAATAGACAGATTTTCGCTGAGGTGCATATTACATTTTTTCGTCGACCTCCACATATTTTAATTAAACAATTTCACAATAGCATATGACACATACGCATATGTTTGTATTGAACCGTCTCAATAGTGGCCACAACACTGACAGTTATTTTTACAGACACTTATGTTTGTAATGAACCGTATCATGCCGTATTCATAGTGCTCACAGCGGACGAGAAAGTAATTCTGCGGACAAGAAAGTACTTTCTCGTCCGCAAAGTACCTGCCATCTATAGTGGTCGATTTTACGGCCGCAAATTAGTACGTAAACTGTCACTTTTCATAGAGGTCGACGAAAAAGATATTTATTTTATTCCATTTTGATGGAAATTTGTATCAAAATGGTCTCAAACGTTTTGGTTCGATTCACTGATCAAAAATCCGTGGTCAAAATCGATTCTGTCCGGCCGGCCGTTGACACAATAACTGTCGGACGAAATGAACTAGTGCTAGACGTGGAAATTTTCTCAGTAGGTTTTGGAGATAAATATCTCGGTTAAGTTCGTTATCGAGCAAAAGCGGGGCCAGGTGGTTTCGGAGTAAAGGAAAAAAAATTGGTTCAAGCACTGACGTGAAGTCAGAAGCTTTTGCGCGTATGTTCTATTGTCCATTCTTCTGTATTGGACACACTTAATCGAATTTACCATGGTAAATTATGTTGTCCATTCTCCTGTATTGGACACTTAATTCGAATTCACCATGGTAAATTCGAATTAAGAGTGTCTATATATATATATATATATACAAGATTTAATGATAAGGGTCTATCGACTCAGGTTTGGGGAGTAAATGAGGTACTCTTTATTCTATACCGAGCTTTCGCATTAATTTAATGCTTCTTCAGGGTTTCTATAAAGATAAATATGTGTATATACATAATTAACATCACAACAAATTAAAATGACAATTCAACTTACTGAATGTGAGGTTTCTCGTTATTTACATCATTCATAAACCTTCGATTTACATTTTTCTCCTACATGAAATTTTCAAAGACACACGTGATAAATATTATTGAAAAATTTAAAATTTGTTTAATTTCTATTTTTCAGAACCTTCAGCTGTCTACTTCTTTTTTGTTGGTTAGGTTTGTTTACACTCCTCTATGTTCCTTGTTTTCTTCATTCATCTACAGGACCGTCGAAAAAGTAACTAGATCTTGTCTTTTCCAACAAATAGCTGTAAATGCAACTCAATCCATTTGTATCTGTCTTTTTGTTCACAGTTTCACACTCTTTGTTTATATTTATCATTTCATGTATCAATCTCTTTTGGTAGTTCTTTTCAGTTTTTAATATCTCAACATCTTCAAAATTTACATGATGATCTAGATTGTGTGCATGTGTAGCTAAAGCACATCTTTCTGGGTGTTTCCTTATGTCAGATTTATGTAGTGCCATTCTACTTTTTACCCATTGTGAGGTGTGTCCAATGTAACATTTTTCGCAGCTTCCACAGTTTATCTTATACACTACATTACTTTTCAATGGTATTGGTATGGGTATTGATATATGAAATGATAAATATAAACAAAGAGTGTGAAACTGTGAACAAAAAGACAGATACAAATGGATTGAGTTGCATTTACAGCTATTTGTTGGAAAAGACAAGATCTAGTTACTTTTTCGACGGTCCTGTAGATGAATGAAGAAAACAAGGAACATAGAGGAGTGTAAACAAACCTAACCAACAAAAAAGAAGTAGACAGCTGAAGGTTCTGAAAAATAGAAATTAAACAAATTTTAAATTTTTCAATAATATTTATCACGTGTGTCTTTGAAAATTTCATGTAGGAGAAAAATGTAAATCGAAGGTTTATGAATGATGTAAATAACGAGAAACCTCACATTCAGTAAGTTGAATTGTCATTTTAATTTGTTGTGATGTTAATTATATACACATATTTATCTTTATAGAAACCCTGAAGAAGCATTAAATTAATGCGAAAGCTCGGTATAGAATAAAGAGTACCTCATTTACTCCCCAAACCTGAGTCGATAGACCCTTATCATTAAATCTTGAATATTATACAGGCTCTTATAACTAAACTTATATATATATATATATAGTCCAAGATCCCAATACTACGGAAAAGTTTGTTATTGGCATAATCCGCCCAATGGTTTCGGAGTAATAATCTGATCAAGTTGAAACTTGGCGAGTAGTTGTAGAATACAAACCGAAGAAAGTTTGTGAAACTTTGTGATAATCGTATCACAAGAAAATTTTTAAAAAATTATAAAAAAATATTATTTATGAGTGGGATAACCTGACAACGAAAAGAGATAGCAACTTGAAATTTTCAGGTTATGTTGTGCATCTGAACGCGACATTTCAGTTTATTTATAGGCATAATCTGCCAAACGGTTTTGGAGTTATACCCATCTGAAATTTGGTTGTTATTTTTTCAAAACTCGAAAAATACAAAGCCGATCCAATTCAAACATGGCTATTAGTTGTAGAATGCCAACGCGAAAATTCTTGCGAAATTTGGTGAGGATCATATCACTAACATTTTTTTTTTAAATCATTGAAAAAATTCTATGTATCGGAAACTATTCTTTCGACATCGCTGAAATTTTGCGAGAGCCTTCAGAACCTAAACCTACTGCCAAGTTCCCAGTTTGAACACGACTGTTGGAGATCCGAGCTGCCTTGCGTGAGTTCAGTAGCTCGATGGGTTACCGTTGCCTCGATATCTTTCGAACGAAAGGAGATAGAGACAATTTTCAGGTAGGTTGCACATCTGAATGGGAGAGTTAAGGGCGTTTTTGGGCAGAATCGGTCCATCGGTTTCGGAATTATACCCACCTGGAATATGATTTCCTCGATAACTCAAAAAATATAGATTCTATCGGATTGAAGCTTGGTAACTTTTTGTAGAATATCGACCTAAAGACGTGTGTAAAATTTTGTGAAAACCGTACTCCCAAAAAATTTTTTCAAAAATAAAAAAAAATAGTTCAAGCACTGAAATGAAGTCAGGAGCTTTTCCGCGTATGTTCTATTGTCCATTCCCCTGTATTGGCCTGTATCGGAATTTACCATGGTAAATTCGATTAAGAGTGTCCAATACCGAAGAATGGACAATAGAACATACGCGAAAAAGCTCTTGACTTCAAGTCAGTGCTTGAACCATTTTTTTATTATACGGATATTGTGAAATAATGCACCTACACATTGGCAATCTTCAGAATAGCAGGGGCGTGATGTCACCTCCTACATAACGTCATTTTCGTTAAATGAATTTCCATTAGCTCCACTCTCCAATAAATAAACATCCATATACAATCCTGTCATCTCACCAATAACACCGCGAGTTTATAGTTACAAAACTTCGTTACTGAGGTAAATCTGTTCATTAAAGGTCCTTCATGGAAACTTGGTTACCAACCGTTCTGTTCTGACCCATATCTGGGTACTTTAACACAATAAGATTTAAATGGAAAGGATGCAGCCGCTCCGCAGGGAAAATCCGTATCGCATAGGAAATTTCATGATTCCATTAGCTATTCATGAGTAACTAACTACCTACAACAATCGAATCGAATCTGTTCTATATTTAGGCCGTGGAACTGATCGTAATTCACCATGATTATGACATGTGTAAGGGAATATTTTTGAAGTCTTAACAACCTTTACATCAGTGGGAATAAGATGAAATGGCACTGACATAAAGAAATGTTATAGCTTCCTCGGAATTGATGTAGCGTTCAGAAATAGACGAAGATATCCTATTAGGTAATCGGATCCTTCTCTACGTATACAGGATGTTTGAATTTATTATGTTTGCAAAATCATTCATAAGCTCTAATGGTATTTTAGGGGTTCATAAAGGGTTCCTTTCTGCGGTTTCTCTCTCAAACTATGAAAAATATCTATGAAATAATATAATTTATTATTTTGAAATGTAAAAAAGAAATTCGCGAAAAACACTGACGTGAAGTCGAGAGCTTTTGCGGGGATGTTCCATTGTCTATTCACATCTCATACGGAGTCATCTAGCTGAAATTTGGTACTCGATTGTAAAGTGGTGAAAGAAAAGTGGGAAAGCCTTGTGAACAGGAACTTTGGCGCTCTTGGTCAAACTTTGACAAATCATATCTCCGAAAGTATTGGTTTCTCAGAGTTGATAATTATATCAATGTATTCTTATGATGGAACTGCATCATAAAGGAAATTCGATTCAAATAATAGTTTATTTTTCAAGATTAAATGAGCAATCTGAGAATGAGAACTCCACCATGGAAGAAATCAAATTGAAATAGCTGAACTGAAATGAATTTGACTCTCTCTTATAGAACAGGATGAAATGTACGAGTATGAACACAGATCATATAATAAATCATAGATAGAATAATTACAGTATTCTGTGAAAACATAGTAGTGATTCATCATTCAAATTTCAAAAAATCATATCTCTGAAAGTATTAGCTGGTTAGAGTTGAAAATGATATCAATGGATTTTTATGGTGAAACTGCATCTTAAAAAAAAATTATTTTGAAATTTGTAAGTTAAAAAAAATGTTTTTCATTACTCCGAAACCATCAGGCCTATTTTGCCCAATAGCGAACTTACCCGAGATATTTATCTCCCTACCTACTCTGAAAATTTCAACGGCCTAGCTCATTCATTTCGTGAGCTATTGTAGAAACAAAATTTGAAAATTTTCAAATTTTTTTTTGACACTTTACGGTAACCCGATTAATACAAACATACACATGCGTCTAAAGGTCATGATTCTACAATTTGATGCTAAATTTCAGATAGATCAAGTGATCGGTTTCGGAAATATACATAAAAAATGTTTTTACTAAAAACGGCCATAACTCCAAAACCGCTTGATGGATTTCGCCCGTTAACGAACTCGTTCGAGATATTTACGCTCTAAACCTACCCTGCAAATTTCGATCCTCTAACTCCTTTCGTTCGAGAGTTATCGTGTTAACGGACGGCCGGCCGGACGGAAAGAATCGATTTCGACCACGGATTATTGTCAGTGAGTCGAACCAAATCGTTTAAAACCATTTTCAGCCAAAAATTCGAAAATTACAGACATTTGGCAAATTGATAATCACTCTGTTCCGAGGAACAAGAGCGCCTAAAAGTGGGAAAGCCTTGTGGACAGGAGCTTTGGCGCTCTTGGTCAAACTTTGACAAATCATATCTTCGAAATTATTGGTTTCTCAGAGTTGGGAATGATATCAATGGATTCTTATGGTTAAAAAAAATTGAATTTGAAATTTATAATGTAAAAAAAATGTTTTTTCGTTACTCTGAAACCCAATATCCACAATTTATAAAATTACAGACATTTGGGCAAATTGATAAGCACTCTTTTCCGAGGAACATGAGTGCCCAAAAGTGTTAATCAGAAAAATGAAATAAAATAAAAGTGGGAAAGCCCTGTGGACAGTAGCTTTGAGATCTTGTTCAAACTTTGACAAATCTTATCTCCGATAGTATTGTTTTCTCAGAGTTGGGAATGCTATCAATGGATTCTTATAACAGAGCTGCATCATAAAAGAAACTAAATTAAAATTAAATAGCGAACTTATTCGAGATATTCATTTCTCAAATCTAATCTGAAAACTCTATTATATCAATTGAAACTTAACCAATAATCCTGTTTTGTTTCCACTGGAGATATTCTAAACCCAATTTGATTAACTTACCAAAGTACACACATATAGTAGTGCATTCAATCATACTTTGTTTTCGAGAACAGAAATAAATTTGACATGTCTCTTATAGGTAGATAAGATGACATGTATGAGTTTTAAAGAATAACAAAAACATATCATAACAAAAATTTGAATTCAATCATAAGAGTATTCGTCACCAAGCCATTTCAATGGAAATTACAAAAGAGTTAGGTAAAAAATGAATCATGCAATGCAGATATCTCGTGGCACATGGATTTTTTTTAATTTTCTGCAGTGAACACAGACAGATAGAATTCGCATTCTGTGAAAACATAGAAGTACGATGTATTATTGCAATTTTGAAAAATCATATCTCCGAAAGTATCAGCTGGTTACAGTTGAAAATGATATCAATGGAGTTTTATGGTGAAACAGTATCTAAAAAAAATAAATTTGAAATGAAAAAATAAAATTTTTTTTCGTTGCTCCAAAATTTCAACAGTCTAGCTCATTCCGATCGAGAGTTATCGTGTCTACGGCCGGACAGAATCGATTTTGACCACGGATTCTTGATCAGTGAGTCGAACATAATAGTTTAAGACCATTTTCATCCAAAAATTCGACAATTACAGACATTTAGGCAAATTGATAATCACTCTGTTCTGAGGAACAAGGGCGCCAAAAATAAATAAATTAAATTTGTCTCAAGGAGGCTACGTCATTCGTGACACTTGGTAGATAGATTATTATCTACGATAGTCCACCAATCCAGTCAATTTCTAGTTCTATAGAAATTCGATATATTCTTTTGAACTCGAGCATTACAATTTGTTTTTTATCTAACAATAAAGCATGTGTATGAAAAAAGTGTTAGCTGAGGTTAGTGTAACGGGGTACCATATAATTTGATATATGATACTAGAGCTTAGGGAAAAAACCTCAGCAAAAAAACCCTATCTCCCCGTTAGTGTTGTGATTTATGAAAATTGAAATTGTTGACAAAATATGCTGAAATATTAAATATTGAAGGGCATCTTTTTCTTTATTATCGCTTCTTCCTTCAACAAGCAGAGAAGATTCTCCAAGGTACCCGAAACCCAATCTGAAAAAGGAAAAGACTACGGGAGAAAACGAACAAATTAAAAATGGAATATTCTATATTTCATTAAATAGATTTGAAACTCGCTACCCATTCTAAAAAAGATTCAGAAACATTATGAATAGCCCTAAAACCATCTTTGAATCTATATATGTGACAATTATTAACTAAATGATCTATGGTTTCCTCTGCTTCCCCGCATTCACAACTAGGACTCTCAACTGAATTCCACCTGAAAAGCATGCAGTTGCAACGACCATGACCGGTTCTTAGACGATTCAAAATGGACCATATTCTCCTTGGAAGATCAAACCCCGGAACTCTATTTGAAGGATCAGAAATTAAAACTTTGTTGAATAAATTGCAAGAAATCCATTCAGACCGCCAAACTTCCTTGTCACTTTTATTCGAATTAAGAAAACAGTTGGACCATAAAGGGTTTCGTGACTTCAATCTGGGAATCTTATTGCCTGGAATGTAGGAGATAATCGGAAATGAATTCGGAAAAGAATGAAATTTATTCCAAGAATTTGAAACAGCAGTCTGCCTGCGAATGTGGGGCGGGACAATGTTTGAAAGAACTGGCAACCAATGAATAGGAGTAGATCTGATAGTTCCAGTGATGCTTCGCATAGATGAATTCAACTGTGCATCAATTTTTTGAGTATGAGCACTATTAAACCAGACAGGGCAACAATGATAGAACAATCAGTGCAATATTTCTTTCGGTTAAATTTTGAAGAACCAGTACACCCACTCAACGAATCCAGGACATGTGTGATGTAATCTAAGTCACGTTGTGAATTCTCCTTAATATTCATTTCATGTTTTAACATCATCAGGAAAGGGAAATAAGAATAACACTCTTTTAAGGTTAATTTTGAATTTTCGTCTACATGTCCAGAATTATAATATGAGACTTCAATATTAACTCATTTGACTGTTTCGTGAGTTTAATTGGGACAGTATAAAATGCCTTGTACTTGTGATACTCACAGAATTTGTCCTTGTAACACTTTATATTTTGTATATTTGCCCCCAGGAAATATCAGATTGATTCTCGAATTTACTGAAATATTAACATCACATCATTGGGAGCTGGTATTAGAACATTCAGATGTTTTATTATTCATTTCTGGTCCATCATCTTCAACTTATAAATATTCTGGATTGAACCAAAAAAAAATTTTAAGCCCCTCCCAATTTTAAACACTTTACTTCCCAAAATACGTATATTGGGGAAAACCGCAGAAATCTGCTCATAATTTCACCCTATGGAATAAATGGATAAGGAAAAAATAAAATTAATTTGAAAAACTGATCAAGAATCCGTGATCAGAATCGATTTTCACAGTAGGTTTGTGTTTTCGCAGTAACGAAAAAAAAATTTTTTTTCTAATACAAATTTCAAATTCGATTTTTTTACAATGCAGTTTCATCATAAGAATCCATTAATATCATTCTCAACTCTAAAAAGCTAATCATTTCGGCGATACGATTTTTCAAAATTTCAATATTAAATGCTAATCATATGATTTCACAGAAAGCTGTAATCAAAAATTAACGTCCGTATTTGTATATATGAATCATCTGTGTTCAAACATGTCATCTTATCTACCGATAAGAGACATGTCGTATTTATTTCTGGTTCTATTCAAACTTCGTAACTCCTGATATTAAATAAATACCTTCTGTTCTAGAAAACAAAGTACGATTGAATGCAAAATGACCAGTGAAATAACCTCAGCTATCGTAGAATTATTAGGATTATAGGATATTATAATTTTTGGTTGATAATATAATGCCCTTGGATAATCCATTGTATCATATTTGAATTTAATTTCTTTCATGATGCAGTTCTATCATAATAATCCATTGATATCATTCACAATTCCCAACCAATACTTTCGGAGATATGATTTTTCAAAGATTGAACAAGAGCGCCAAATCTCCTACCAGCTTTTCCCCTTTTCTTTTAGTACAATGCTTACGAATTCTAGAAAAAATTGCGTGTCGCCTTTCTACAACTATTTATCAAATTTCAAATCAATCGGTTCTGTATTTTTTGAGTTATTGAGGAAATAACAATAAAATTTCTGATGGGTATAACTCCGAAATCATTTGGCCGATTATGCCAATTGACAATGTTAATAGTTAATCAAATTCGTAACAACGACTAACTCGTTTAGTTAGATACCAACCTAGTTTACAGAAATACCTTATTTTATGTTGCAAAAGCGGACAACTCAATTCATCATTGCCCTTTAGTTACACACTGAAAAATTTGTTGTGAATTCTGACGAAAAGATTCCGTGATATTGAATTTATATTAAAAACATTTTTTGCGCGTACGTTCTGGGGAGCATCGCGTTATCATTTTGCCCAAATGTCTGTAACTTTCGAATTTTTTGACGAAAATGGTCTCAAACGATTTGGTTCGACTCCCCAATGAAGAATTCGATGTCAAATTTGATTCTGTCCGGCCGGCCGTCTGGCAGTCCGGCCGTTTGCCACGATAGCTTGAGAACAGAAAGAGCTAGCGACTTGAAATTTTCAGGGTAGGTGGCGCATCCCAATACGACGGACAAGTTCGTTGATGGGCATAATCGGCCTAATGGTTTCCTAGTAATAATTTTGTTTTCAACCAATATAAATCCGATCGAATTGAAACTAGGTGAATAGTTGTAGAATATAAACCTAGGCACGTTTGTGAAATCTTGTGAGAATCGTATCGCTACAAAATTATTAAAAGATATTTTTGATGTCACGATAACCTGAGAACGGAAAGAGATAGCGGCTTGAAGTTTTCAGGTTAGGTTGTGCATCTGAATGTGACATTTGAGTTTGTTTATAAGCATAATCGGCCAAACGGTTTTAGAGTTATAGCCATCTAAAATTTGGTTGTTTTTTGTTCCTCATTAACTCGAAAAATACGAAACCGATTGAATTCAAACATGGTTATTAGTTGTAGAATGCCAACGCGAAAATTCTTGCAAAAATTCGTGAGGATAGTATTTGTAGAAAATTTTTGAGAAGTCATTGAAAATTAAAAAAAAATCCAATTATTCCAGTAACTATTCGTCTGAAATTGCTGAAATTTTGCAAGAGCCTTCAAAACCTGACTATACTGCCAAGTTTCAACTTTTAACACGATCGGTTAAATATTGTTGGAGATTCGAGCAGCCTTGTGCGAGTTCAGTAGATGGGTGATCGTTGCCTTGATAACTTTCGAACGAAAAGAGATAGGGACTTGCAATTTTCAGGGTAGGTTGCGTATTCGAATGGGAGAGTTGCGTTCGTTTTTGGGCATAATCGGTTCAACGGTTTCCGAGTTATACCCACCTGGAATATTATTTCCTCGATAACTCAAAAAATAAAGATTCGATCGAATTGAAGCTTGGTAACTAGTAGTAGAAAATCAACATAAACGTGTTTAAAATTTTGAAAGAACCGTACCCCTAAAATTAAAAATAAAATGACGAAAAAAAATTTTTGTAAGAACCGTACCTACCCCTAGAAAATTTGAAAAAAATAACGAAAAAAAAAATTGGTTCAAGCACTGACGTGAAGTCAGGAGCTTTTGCGCGTATGTTCTATTGTCCATTCTCTTGCATTGGACACCCTTTAGCGAATTTACCATGGTAAATTATGTTGTCCATTCTCCTGTATTGGACACTCAATTCGAATTGACCATTATTGTCCAATACAGGAGAATGTATATTCAAAGATTATTTGTGTAGCTATCCAAGTATATGTACACAATTTTCTGAATATTCGTTGCTTAGATGAGAAATTTAAGATTGATGGAGTAGAAAGTACAGATTCTTTTCGGTAATTGTTCTAGGATTGTAAATAGGAGGGAAGTTAATAGGAGTCCAAGATCAAATACTATGATCTTAAACATATTTGCATGATTGGGCTTATTTGTTCAGTTAGTTTGTGTAAGAAAATCTCTTATCTTTATTTCATTCGATTTAAATAGAATATTATAAAGGAAGCTTTGAGGATATCGGAGAGTTCGCACATAGAAAGCTTACTACTTAACTTAATGCATGTAGAAATAAGGAAGAAAAACTGACTTGAAGTCAGGAACTTTTGCACGCATATTCCACTGTCTATTCACGCCTCATACGAGGCTGAAATTCGGTACTCGATTGTAAAATGAAATTATGTGCGGAATTTCAGCTGATTCTGACATATAGTTTTTGAAATATAACATTTTGGAAGATAGCAGAGAAAATGAAAATTTAACCTGAAACGGACAAAAGTACTCTTAATAATGTTTTATTCACCTCTATTGGACACTGTTAATCGAATTTACCACCGGTATAGTCCGTTCTCTCTGCTTTCATAAGATATGAATACATTTCGTACCATTTTATTAATGACAGACTTCTCCTCTAAGATCACAGCATTGATAATTATGGCATAATATGTATTCCATCGGAATTGAAATTTGTTAAAAATTAATAATATACGACAAAAACTCACGTTCAAGTTATTTTAATGAAAGATCGACTTCAATTATTATTTCGATAGAAATGAAAAAAAAAAACGAAAAAAAAACCATTTCAGCTACAGGAATCGATCCCACTACCTTCGGCTTATGAAGTCCTCTTTTTATCTATGGAGCTATAAACGCCGTGTATAGATTTACGGTGTAAGCCGGGACTTGAACGGATGTCATTACTTACCTTCGATATATTTTCACAGTCTTTTAATTTTAGGATACCTACGATATTCACAAAATTCCGAGAAAGTTATCGCGAAGGCATTTTACAAGTAATTACCGAGTTTTAATTGGATCGGATTTGAATTTTTCGAGTTATTGAGCAAATAATAACCAAATATCAAATGAGTATAACGAGGGGTATAACTCCAAAACAGTTGAGCCGATTATGCCTATTAACCGTCTTAAATGTCGCATTAGGCTGCATAACCTACTCTAAAAATTGCAAGTTGGTATCTCTGTCCGTTCTGAAGTTATCGTGAGATAAATAATATTTTTTAATTCTTTTTTTTTGATTTCCTAGTGATACGATCCTCACAAAATTTCACTTACCTTTTTACGTCAGCATTATACAACTAGTTACCAAGTTTCAATTCGATTGGATTCGTATTATTTGAAATCAAAATCATTACTCGGAAACCGTTGGGTCGCTTTTGCCCATGAATGAACTAGTCCGTCGCGCTCGGACGCGTCACCTACCCTGAAAATTTCGGATCGCTATGTCTTTCCGTTCGAAAGTTGTCGTGGCAACAGACGGACAGAATCAAATTCGACCTCGAATTCTTCATCAGTGAGTCGAACCTAACTGAGATCATTTTCTGAAAAAAATCGAATGTTACAGACATTTGCGGGCGAAATGATAGCACGCTGTTCTCAATCAGAACATGCGCGCAAAAATTATTAAAAGGACAATCGAAATTACATAAACTGTCCTCTGTGCTGCTTATGAAGTAAGCTCAAAAAGCCAAACTTATAATGGCACTACATTATGAACAGCAAAATGTCTTCTTAGAAATCAAATTCGTGTTATTCCGAGCACTCAGTTTCCAATCATTAAACATTAACTCTGTGCTATCATTATCCCATTTCAATTCATAGTAATTTAGGTTAATCCGTTAAATATTATCCTAGGTCCGGCCCTGCACAACTCAACATTAACCATACAATCGGATCCTACTAATGTGACACTTTCTGACAGAAAAGGCCTTATTCACATCATTCAGATCACCTTGCAATGGCCCAACATTACGATACGACTGAACTGAATGAAACTTCGGAATGCTAGAAGTTCCTACACCAAAACAAAACATTGTCAAGTCACCACAACACCACATGACCAAACATTGTTTATTTCAGTTTTATAGATCAATAAAACCCTTCAAACCCTGAAACCTTCAGCCTGTTGAGCTTCAGTATCACAGATTCAACAGTATGAATGTAAACAAAGAAAACATGAATCAATTGTTAGAGGTGATGTATTAGAATTCCACTACTGAGAAGGGTACTCACTTCATCCCATTTTATGAATTTTTCGCCGCTCTGGAGGGGTTGTGGGACATCTATCGGTCTCAAAGACACCGAATTAACGCACTGGGCACTCTTCCCGACCAACGACATTCTGGGATATCCGGGATTAACCCTTCGTTAAATTTTTTTCAAATCTTCGTGCTAAACATCGTGCGATTTATGGATTAAAAATAACTTTTCACACAGATTTCTCACACAAATAAATCGTTTCGGTTCTCCTCGCAGTATTCGAAGACTTGGAAGATGCCATATCGTTCAGTTATCGGTTGAATTTAGGTTTTGATTCGCGTAAATTGAATTGGCGTGATTTTGTACGCTTATTTCGTTTCAGGGCCTTCTCTGTTACTGTGCTAGTGTGCTACGGACATTCAGTAATCTGCTGTTATTTGTTGAGCTGAAAGAGCAGGTTTTCTGGGCTAGCTTTGATAAGCGCATGTGAACTTGTTCCATGTCACCGAGAATAACTCAGCATAGTAATTTTAAAGAATTCTAGAATGATTTAGTTCAGTTCAGCAACCCTAGATGACAATCTAGCAAAAAAAGAAGAAATCTGGGTAAAAGAGTGGATAAGATTGAAATTTGGGCTATTGTCCACCAGAGGACTATGTCTATATGTCAAATAGGCATCTTTTTGATGTCAGAAAACAGTGATTGAACCGATTGAACGTAAAATTATAAAATTTTTGAAAAGAACAAAACGATTTTGTATGAAACCTTGGTTGCCCTAGCTCTTGCGTACATTCTAGACATAGTTTACGTTCACTGTAGTTTACGTATTCCTATCTCTACAGCTTCTTATTCTGTTTTGTAGATGGCGCCTTTCAGAAATGTTCGTATTCAGGCAGAAAACGAGAACCCAGAACCATTTCTTTGCTGGTTTTGCACATATCTCAAAAACTTAGTGAGACTTTTCAAATTTGAAAAAAGATTCAAAAAGAAGAGGAAATACACCAAAAAGGTCCAAACTCCCGGGTGTTCGGACTTTTTTATGTGATATTGGTCAGTTCCGGCCGGAACTGACCAATATTTATAATTTTCCCAGATGGTTGAAAGTACCCCCGAACACGGGCACTTCCGGCTTGCGCAAGCCACGACCACTTCGGAACTATTATTTAAACTCTTCTCACGATCATAAGCTATTTAAAAATTATTTTTATCTCTTATTGTTTAAAATTTTTTTATAAACAAATGTGTTATTATTTATAAGATAATTTAAATTTTTTTTTAAACTTATCTTTGATGAATATTATGATAAAAAAAACCGTTTCTTAAAAAAAAAATGATTGCTTAAAAATGGATTTGTTAATTAACAATTATTATCTCTACCACTAGTAATTAATATTAAGAAATCATTTTTTCTCTAAAAATCAATATTTATCTTGGCCTTTGACATTAAAAAAAAATTATTATTATTTAAATGTTCATTGTTTATTTAATAAACAATTTGTTATAAACAAATGAATTGTACGTCTCTCTGTATTTTTTTTCTGTTTTTACTTAAATAAAAGAAGAACAATTATGTATATATTAAAAAAATAATTATATATTCATATATTTTTTATTCAACTTTTAATTTTGTGTTCTCTTTCATTTCATTATATATTCTCACCTAGTTTTTTTATGTTTAATTTTACTACATAGAACTTTTTAAACTAATCGAGATAGAATTCCATTAGTTTAAAAGAGTTATAGTAAAATTAAACATATAAAACTATGAGAGAATAATATAATGAAATGAAAGAGAACAGAAAATTAAAAGTTTAATAAAAAACAATTTTTTTTTTAAATATTACATAATTGTTTTTGTTTTTTAAGTAGAAATAAAAAAATACCGAGAGACAATTCATTTATAACAAATTGTTTATTATAAATAAACAATGAAAATTCAAATATTATTCAATTTTTTTTTTAATATCAGAGAACAAGATAAATATAATGATTAAAAAAAAATTATTCCTTAAAATATTAGGTAATTACAAGCGGTAGAAAAAAATTGTTATTTAACAAATTAATTTTGAACCAATAATTTTTTTTTTGAGAAACGTTTTATTTAATTCATAATTTTCATCAAAGATTATGTTTCTAAAAAAAAATATTTATATTATCTTATAAACAACGCATTCATAACAATTTTTTAACAATAAAGAGACAAAAATTATTAAAAATAATTTCTAAGTAGCTGATCATTAGAAAACGGATCAATAGTAATATTATAAAAACATGTTTTTTTCAATGTTTAATTAAGCTTTATTATTTTCATCCTAAGTAAATTGTTAATAACAAAGCGAAAATTTTTCCAACGGGAATCTATTCTAAGGTCTTTGAAGAATAGCTCCACGAAAGGAAAAAATTCTCAGATAAATAATTATTTAACAATTAACGCGCTTGCAATTTTAATGTTCGTGTCACAAAAAATTGTTAATTAACTAATTCCATATATACTAATTGAAATTGAGTCATGGCAACCGATTACTTAGGGAAAGATGTGTAAACACGGGCGGTATCTGGCTGGCTAAACCCTCTTATATAACCGCTATATTACGACGGGAGGGGAAAGGGGAAATATTTCTACATTCCTTAAGCTATCGAGAAGATTTTTCGGAGGGGTCCTTATGCGTTAAAAAAATTCGAGAAATCGACGAAATTTTTGCGATTTTTCCTAAGTAAATCGGGAATTTTGGTAATTGTTTTAAAAATCTAGAGGACGGATCGAGGTTCGAAGGGGGTGGATATCGAATCTTAGGGAGGGGGAAAGGGTAGATCCGAAAACCCTAAGTCGATATTTATCGCGGTTTTCCCGTAACGAAAGAAAATGTATTTTTTATCCTTCGCCCGGCGAAAAAGCGAGACCGACTTTATTTCGCATAAGGCTTCGAAAATACAACCGCTCTAGCTCCGAAGAAGAAGTATCGGTGCGTCAGGAACCAGCTCAACTTTTACCTACGATAAGTCTAAATATACCTACTAAATCCATACAAGTTCTGGAAGTTTCGACCCAAGGAATTTTCCCTGCTAAAAGTCTGTCAGAGAAACGTCAAAATGAATCCGTGTGACGGGGTGCGGGAAATTTTTCGCAACGAAATGACCGTTCTAGGCAGTTTTCGAGCCTGAACGTTGACGAAAAGCGAAGATAAGGGTAAAAAACCGTCAAATAAACCTCCATGTGGCGATTTTATGTCGAAAAGTGAAAATTAAGAATATCTATCCCCGGTAAGTACTGACGTTTTATTCTAATACCGGAGATCTATAGGATCGTACGAGGAGTCCGATAGTGTGGAGGTGTAGGTTGTGGATATCCCGGTTTCGGAACGAGGGAAGGCGGGCTCGAATCCCGGTAAGGGAATTACACTTTTTCGTGTTTTTTTTTCAATTTCTTTAACTTCGAATAACGGTATATCTGTCGACTTTAAGTAAGGGTGTTTTTCTTTTTTTTCTGAGCATATATCGCTGAAAATAAACCATTACTATACGGGGTGTTCTTTTTTTCACGGCACAATTTGACACGATTGAATTGATTCGTGCCACAAACAAACCGTTATCTAAATAGGAACCTTGGATGGATTCTCATAATGTATTTTTCAGAAATCTCTATACAGGGTGTTTTTCTTTTAATGTCAATTGCAACTTGCTGTTTTTAACGCTTTGAACATACCATTTCATTCATTCGTGTTGGAAAATATACTTTCGAGGCATACATCGTTGGAAATAAACCATTACTATACAGGGTGTTCATTTCCTCGCGGCATCGATTATTTTCAAATGCAAGCGTTTTAAGTAAAATGTCACCTCGAGATTTCTATCGCGAGGAGAATTCTCAACTTTGTAAAACCGTTGCGAAAGGATAACCGCTGCTATACAGGGTGTCTTACGAAATATGTCAACTCCGAAACGACTTTACCGATCATGATAAAACTTTGCGTGTATGTATTTCAGTGGAACCCAAGGCGGTTCAGATTCACAATTGGACCCTGTAGGGGGCGCTAAAATCGATGTATAGGAACTCGGAAACAGGCGAACCGATTTTGATGAAACTCTGTGATTTTGTTTCGGCGTATCTCTGATTCACAATAGCATCCTGTAGGGGCACCCCGATCGATCTATAGGAACTCGAAAACGGCTCGACCGATTTCGATTAAACTTTGTGTGCGTATTTGAATGGGCCTCAGAGTCACAATAGGAACCCGGTAGATGGCACTGTGTTCGGTTTATAGATACTCGAGAACGACCGGACCGATTTCGTTGAAACTTTCTGTGTGTGTGTGTCTGAGGAAGTCTCGGAAAAATGTAGATCTACCGGAAAAATGTAGATCTATCGGGAAAATGTAAATCTACCGGAAAAATGTAGATCTGCCGGAAAAATGTAGATCTGCCGGAAAAATGTAGATCTACCGGAAAAATGTGGATCTTTCGGAAAAATGTAAATCTACCGGAAAAATGTAGATCTGCCGGAAAAATGTAGATCTACCGGAAAAATGTAGATCTACTGGCTAGGTAGATCTGCGGGCCCACTAGTGGATAACTAATTGAAAGATCGCGATAAAAATTTTTGGACCGCAGATTATTGTTCATTGATTTATCCTGTAGGCACCTTATTTTTTCAGTTCTTAATTTTCATATTTAATAAATTTAAATAATATTTATTCATTGAAGGTCCGATGCCGCTTGCCGGAGTACCTACCCATTTTCGTACGTATTTTCAACCCTCTGGGAAAATTATAAATATTGGTCCTACAGTTCCGGGACTTTTTTTTGGGAAATTTCCTCCTCTTTTTGAATCTTCTGTCAGATTTGAAAAATCTCAAATAGTTTTTGAGATATATGCAAAAAACCAAACCTCCTATTTTTCACTTAATTTTTGCGATTCTGAATCGAATCACACCTCAATCATAATTTTCGGAGAACTCCAAAGAGTTTTGAACTTAAAGGCACTTGTTTACTAGACTACCATTCGCAAGGAAGAAATATACAAAAAGCATCGAATTCAAAAAGATAAACAATGAAATAATAACCTTAAATACATGTGTCATTAGGGTTGCAAGTACGGTTTTTAGCTCATGCCAATAGCTAGCGCCAGAATCTAACTGCTGAATTTATGTGCCGATTCTGCTCATTCAGAGGAATAGTTTGTTGATGGAAAAGAAATGGTTTAGTACGAATGATAAATAATACCTACATAATATAAAATCAGAAATGAAACTATTCAACAACCAATAATCTTTAATTATCTAAAATACATTGTTAACATTTTCCAAAGGCGCGCTAAAATGATCCAATTCTATCCAATCTTTAACACCCTTTTTCTTCACTTTCAATTTGAATTCTGGTGAATCACTTTGCTCTTTCCATAGAACTGATACACTGACAGTGCATCCTTTGTTCAAACATCCCCTTTCATGAGCCAAGGCTATCTGATTCACTACCCTCCTCTCCACTTCATACTTGATAGATCTAGCTCCATAATGTACGTCATAACCAGCTGCTAAAGCTGATTCAACACTTCTATCCCACTGCAACAATATTTTATGTTTGTTTTCAGCCTAAAAAAATTATTAAATTTAAATAAAGAAAAATCGCTAATTTTGAAATATTAAAAATAATTACTCTCTCTGCCCAAAGTCTCAATTCTCTACCGACAAGTTCCATCAATTCATTTCGTGAGAATGGTAAGAAATATATTATTTCATTTATTCTTCCCAAAAATTCGTCTCTCTTGAAATGCCTTTTGAGTATTGGCTTCACCACTCCATCTTTGAATTTTCTGGTAACTTGAATGTCATCTGATATTTGCAAATCTGAAATATTATTATTATTATTATAAATATCACAGTAAGCGGCCTAGGCCGATGTAACTGCATTTAACAATTGTTACATTGTGGGAATTAGACCAGGTGTTCACAGCCATATTAACCTCTTTATACCGGAATAGAATTAATTTAAATGTTAACGGTACTTTAAGCCCAAATATCTATTTTTTTCGTGTTTTGCTGAATTAACAAACCTGATTTATTATCTAGGAGTTCCTTCTTTTGTCTTTCAATCTCTTTCCTCAAATGTAAGCCATATTGGGCGATCTCGTCACTCGCAAGGTTAGACGTCATGATGAATATTGCTTCTTTACATTCAATTGTTTTTCCTTTGCCATCCGTCAATCTGCCTTCATCAAACAATTGTAACAGAACAGTTAAAACATCTGGATGGGCCTTATCTACTTCATCAAACAAAACTACGGCATTTTTACAAGCTTTTAATTGTTTTGTTAGCTGACCCCCATCGTCATGGCCCACATATCCTGGCGGGGAGCCGATCAACTTTGCCACCTAGATTTATGAATAGAATATAAATGTTTAGGTAATTGTAGGAAATCCTTTAGATTTAATTGTATAAACTAGTAGAACCATCAGCCTTAGATTTCCTTTACTATATGGTGTATCATTTTTAATTAACAGATGTTGAAAGTATTCAAATTGAAATCGATCATCGTGATAAGTAGCCATTGAAATTCATAATTTTACCTCATGTTTCTCCTGGTATTCCGACATATCTAGGCGAATAAATCCTTCTGGTTTATTCTTATGTATATACGCAGCCAACTGTTTGGCTAATTCTGTTTTTCCAATGCCAGAAGATCCAAGAAATAAGAAGACTAAAGGATGATTATCATCCGTCCAACCATTTTCCTTTCTTCTAACCGCTGAAATTCAAGTAAACTGTAAAATAAATGATCAAAAATACTATTGTGAAGAAAGCAATATTGTTCAGAACCTTTAAAAACCGACATAAACCACAATTAGTAATATTACAAGACAGTAATTAAATGTATGACTGAAACTCACTTGAAGCAACAGTTGTAATAGCCCCCTCTTGCCCTACTATAAACTGTTTGAGTCGTTTCTCCAAAGGAAATCTTCTCCTTTCTTCCAAATCTCTATTTTTTTCTCTTTCAACATACTGAAAATTACAGAAGAATGTAATTTCCTCCAAACATCTTTATTTTTCGAAACAGTGATAGAATTCATCAAACTAAACCAATTCACCGAGAATGACCTACGTAAAAGTTGCAAAATTTTTAAATTTCTTCATAAAAATTAACTGTTGCAATGAATCTAATACTTCCAATCAAAATCGAAAATACTTGAAAATAAAAAAATTTCATACTTTAGCGCCCTGTTCTTCTAGATATTTTTTAACTGGGCCTTCCTTCGCATACATAACAGGGAGATGCCCAATATCATTTTTGAGGCAAGGGTTGGCACCATGCTCTACCAAAATTCTTACAATATCTAAATCATCAATAAGAGCTGCATAATGGAGCGCAGTAAACCCTAAATATGTCGCTTTTGTGTTCAAATCAGCAGAGAACTCATCTTCACGGATCATTAAAACTGAAAAAGAATTACGAACAAGATAAGTTTACTTGTTTTGTTTGAAATATAATTCTTGAATTCGAAGTATCACATGATATACCTTCAATAGGGTGGATTCTTTTTTCATTAGCAGTTCTACCAATATTAATGAATTCCTCTTGTAGATTCGGATCTGCACCTGCCTTAAGTAATAGATTTACTACAGCAAATTTATCATTTACCACTGCTACCATTAAGGGTGTCCATCCCAAGGGATGTCTACTATTTACATTATATTTATCCTTAATAAAGAGAGATACATCTGATAAATTTCCATATTTGACAGCTTGGAAAAACCGTTTTTCTTTGCCTCTCAATAAAGAATCACAAAATACTAGACCCATTCCTAAAGCACATAGCAGTTGAGAGAAATCTCTATTTCCATTTCCTCGAGAATTATAATGTGTTTTTGCTGATATCGAAGAGAAGTTTGGTTTGAAAAAAATACTTTTTTTGGGAATATGATGAGTATTTTTCACATTATATCTCAAAAAATACACCGAAAATGTTGTGATTAAAGTCCGGATTCTAAGGACATTCATTTCTCTTCACATCAATATAATATTCTGTTGAATTATATACTACTTCAAAAGGCCCGGTTTTGCTGTATATTGATATCAGAATCAGAGACAACAATGTCGTTGTCTCTCCTGATATCGAAATGATATCATTTTTCGAATCAAATTTGAAATCGGCTATTTTGATTGTTGACACTTGAATTTAAATTTAGGTTAAATGAAGAACATAACATAAATTTAAGAGGTTCATAGAGTAGAGATAAGTACCTTCCCATTTATTTTAATTTTAAACCGAGATTTTCCAGCAATCATCAAAGAAAAAACTGAAAATTAGCCTACACCTATAATAATCTTCTCATGGTGCGCATGAAAATACAGTTCACTTTCTTTTACAAATCCTTCATAATTAAATAGTACCTTAGTGCACGGTAGACCAAACGTATTCCTAACTTTGACAGAAAGTTTTTTTTGTTTTAACCCCCAAAATTAAATTTGCTTAAAAAAAATATATATTAAATCAAACAGAGCGCCTTCTGTAACTATGGAAGAAGTAGATAGTATTATATTAGAAACTTTAAAAGCACTTAACTGGTACAAGTTGTCTTTTATGTTTTTCTCAATCGAATAAATGATTCTCTTTTCAGTGATTTGCCAGAAGATATTTCAAGTTTGAAACAATTTGATGGGGATAGTGTTATCTCTTGCGTTTCTACTTGTTTAGAAGCTATAATTCCTTCTTCGAAATTTCCTAAAAAATTATCTCCATCGATGGCAATTAGACTCAAAACAGCATCCTATTTGGCAGAACAAATTAAAGATATCGGTTACAGAGATGAAATTGGATATCAAACGATTCTTTATTTCAACGAAACAGAAATAAGAAGATTGTTTATTTTTCTGATAGAGAAATTACCTAAAGAATCAGGAAACATACCCCAAACAGAAGAAGCAGGGTATATACCAAAGTTGTTAATGATTATGAGAAAGAAGTTGAAAACCTCTTCAGTTTGGATTCCGCCTTCACTGCATAACAAAGGAACATATTCAAATGATGATACTTTAGAAATAAGAAGTTATGGAAACAGTTGTCCGTTAGATAGTGTGAAAGTGTTAATACCATCTTCTGAGCATCAATCTTCAGAAGGTGAGATATTTTGCTATCATTCTGCTTATAGAAACATCCAGCCTCAAACAATCTTTGAGTTTTGTCTAAAACTGCTTAAGAAGAATGAAGCATCCAGCATCTCATTATAAATACATGATTATGAAGCCAGGCAGATATTTTTGATACTTTAAATTGAGAATGAGTATCTGATATCTTATTTTCTAGGATTCCGAGATTATCATGTTAATATATTGCCAACGGTAACAAAGCAATGTTCATCCCACCAACTAATACCATCTTTACTTTTTGAGGATTGTAAATTTTCAAGAAAAAATAGAAACTTGCTGAGCTACCTCAAATCTATTACTCAAATTGGAAAGACCACTGAAATAAGTTCTTCAGCTGAAATTATAATTCAAGATGTTGATTTGAAAGCTGACACAGAGAATAAACTTGAAAATGTTATAGCTATAAACGAAATTAAATATAGTGATGATAATCATATTGATAGTTTAATGAAAGACTTGGAAGTCAAACAAAGGGAACAAGCTGAACTGCAGAAGTTGATCGAGAATGAAACGGGAATTTTATCTGCGGTAATTTTTTACTAATGCTTTTACTAATATTTGATTTTTGGAAATACTAAACGTAAATTAAGAGCTTATATGGTTTTAAAAATTAAATATTCTAGTTGAAAGAAGAAAAGGAGCATGAAGAAAAACGAACAGAAGAGCTTATATATAATTTGAAGATTAAAAAAATGACGAGGGCAATCGTGAATGACGAAGAAAAAGTACAGAAACTAAAAGATTTAGTAATATCGAAAACCAATAGTAAACTGATGAAGATGCATCAACAATGGAACCAAATGAAGGAATCTTTAGTCCAAAGACATGATCATCTACAAATTTCTTTATCAGAAAAGGAATGCAAGTTACAAGAAAAAGAAGAAAGGTTAAAACAAATAATGGCAACTTACGAAGATATGATTGTGGACCTCAAAAACAAAATGGAGTATGAAAAAAAACTTGTGGAAACACACAAGAATTCTCCACAAAATGTGAACAGGTAAAAAATCTATCTTACATCAAGTTTTTCACCTGTAATATAGATACATGTGAACATTTTGGAAATAATATGATATTTCTTCCAGATCTATGTATACCAATAACATCATTGAAATAATTGGAAATATTAAGAAACAAAATCATGAAATTCAAAAAATTCTCAAAGACACCAAACTGGTACAAAAAGAGATCAATACATTAACCGGACAAATAGATAGATCTTTTACGATTTCAGATGAAATGATATTTTTGGTGAGTTTAAATTAACATTTTTAAAGAATTTTACAAGATTACGGTGGGTAAACATTACGATAATTGCCTGTAGATAACAATTTATGTGGACTCAGTTTAAATTTAGAGGTTTTGACAACAAAGTTTGAATGGCCTTTGTTCCACACATGCTTTAAATTGACCTCTGATTTCACAAAACTACCGTTATTTTGAGACTTGGGCTCTATTAAAATCAATATTCACCAATAACTGTTTTGAATGTGTTATCAAATTGATATTTATTTTATTTTATGGTTTTATAATGAATTTCAGCATGCCAAGGAAGATGAGACATCTAAAAAAGCTTATAAGTTATTGGTGTCACTACATAATGAATGTGGAGAAATAGTTAAAGTTATCTCAGACATTGGTTTTGTTGAGAGAGAATGTAGAAACATTCAAGAGCAGCTGGATATTGAGGGAGCTAAACAAACATCTGTCAAATTGCAGAGGGTTACCGAAGATCTTCAGAAAGTCAGGGAGGAAAACATAAATTTACAAAAACAAGTGCAATAATTTAGCCATTCCAGATATAGGTATATATATAAGGAAATAGAAGTGTTAATCAATTTTGTATGAAATTTTTAAAGAAAAACTTCTGCAGATTGCTTTTCATTTAATATCTCAATATACTATCTACTACAAATTTTGTCATCTAACATATTTTTTGAAGACGATGTTTTCATCTTCGGAGACAAAGCTTTACTACAGCATCATTTCTACACTTAAGTATAGGTTGAGATTATACCCTTAGTCATAAACCCATTAGTGAGAACAATAGGTTGTTAATAGTGATTAGATACATTTCGTTACCTGGCCGGTTGTTACAACTTGATACATTCAGAACAACAACATTGATAAATTTGTTGTTGCAAATCACGTTTTAACAAATGGCCAGTCGATTCCAGAAAATTCGTCATTAATTATACCTTAGTTGGGCATCTTTTCAGGAAAAATTACTCATATTAATCTTGCAAGACATTGAAAATATTGTCCTCCTGTTGAAATGAATTTCAGGATATCGAAAGAAATCAGTTATATCTTAAATATTTTTATTAACAAATCTATTTTCTAATACTAGGTGGTCTATATTCCTCTGTAACTTCTTCAGTTTTTGTTTTATTATATAAGGTATCTTTAGGTTCATTTGCTCTGAGTTCCTCATTTTCCTCGATCTCCAATTCTATTTTTTCCTCATTTTCGAAGAACCAAAGTTTGGTTTCCTTCGTTTTCAATTCCTCCTTCAAAGCTTCAACCTTCTTCAATCTTTCTATTCTTTTGAACTCCTCTTCTTTCTTGTGCAGTAACTCAAGACGTTTCTCTTCCCATTCTCTGAATAATTTACATTGAGTAGCTATATCTGTTTCTGAACTTTTCTGAGTAGCTTTCAGCACATTGGATTCTAGCTCAGGATTTATGTTGATCGAAGATAGTTTCATTTTTTCAATTTTAGTTCGCAATTCACTGTCATCTGGTAATAAATCGAGCACTTCTTTGATTATAGATACGTTTTTCTTTATTGTTTCATCTAATTTATTATCAGCTGCAACGTTATCACTAAATAGAACAGCACCAAGTATGTAAAATGAGCTATTCAAAGAATCATTTTTTGTTTTAGTTAAATACATCAATGTTTTTCCTATAATTTTTTTGCAATCCCTCAAGTCGAAATGGTTGTCATCATATTCATTTCTAATGTATTTCACTCTTACTTTAACTTCTTCTTCAGGTTCTTCAGGAGGTGGTGGAAATGACCATTCTCCCTTATGCACTAAACAATTATAACAATGTAACAAAGCAAGACTGTGAGAAATAGGATGTTCAGGATCGTCCTGAAGCATTAAATGGCTAGCTATTCTCACACCAGAAACAAAATCTTTCTTTAACCAAAAATAATCTAGTAAGATATTGGTCAAATGTGAATCTAAGAAAACACCATAATTTAATCTATCATCAAGAACCATATGAAGATCTTCCACTTTTTCATTCTGCAACAAATTCTTTACTACTGAATAGGATAATGATGGCAATGAATTGCTGGTTTCCGCAGTAAGACGAAGCTTATGCACTAAATCTAACATTTCATCATCAAATACATCATCCTTGATTCCAGTCACAAATACGTCCACATCAATGGAACTCATGTGTTTTGTTTTCTGGAAATTTACATCCAGCTCATGATAAAGTTCGTCCAAATTCAATTTCTGAAATAAGGGTTGGTTTAGACGATTCTCCCAGACTTCGTTGCAGTGATATGCTTGGGAAAGAAATGTTCTTGAAGTGAATTTAGTGGATTTCACACATTGTAGGTTTTGAGCAAGTAGAGGAATTCGAAACAATTTGAACATGATTGGGTATTTAAGTACGAATACTTTTGTTACTTTTCCGTAATATCGTTGTTTTGGGCATAACCTTTAAATACACCATAGGGTTATTCTGTGTTTAAATAATATTTGAGGTCAGTTTTGGGAACTACTTCCACAGAATATTTCCTAGTATTTCTGGCTTAACGTTGATCTTAGTTATTGCATTTCAAGAATTATATACTTCATGCCACTGCCGCAGTAAACTGATCTTCAGACGCTAAGAAAAAAGTGATTCAAATAAAAAAATGTAGATACGTCTTTTCCAATTATGTATATTATATAATAAATAAAGAATTGCAAGTAGATTATGTGAATTTGACAACTGTCATGAATTAGAGGTTAACGGCAAACGCCAAACAAAAACAAAACTATTTTCATTAATAAATCTGAATAAATACTTGGATTTTTTAAGGAAAAATGGAATCATAATATAATTGAAGTTTTGGATAGTTCAGTAATATCATAAGGCCGCCATATGAACTTGGGTCTATTTAATCGTATGAACATAAAAGTTAGTTGCAAATGTCCGCTAGATGTATTTGCATTATCTTATGGATTTTTAGGATTCTGCTGCAAATAAAGGGATGTATTCAGAATGGACCTCCTTATCCTTATTGATACAAAATTATGGAGAAGAAAACAAGAGTGTTTTGGAAAAGTTTGAGTTATTGACCAGTAAAGAAGTCACTTTAGCTATAGTTAAGCAACTTGTTTCTAATCTTGGAATTACTCATTCTCCAGAAGCAAGTCCATTAGTTTCAGATAAAGAGGTTGCTCATACATCAGACCTCCAGTTCTTTTCATAACTGCTTGACTTGTTAATTTGTTATTCAGGTTCAATGGTGCATGGAAGTATTAGGTTTTGGTTTATCCCTCCCTCTATTGGAACATGAGAGTATCAAGGACTGTGTAAATGTTTACTGCGAATGGCTTACAGCCTTATTACCAACTCCGAAAATATGTGTCCCAAAACCTATAATAGATGACCCAAATGTACACTGTCAAAAAATTATCTGCCATTTCTACTACTTATTTATTCCAAGAAAAGGAGAAGGTATACAATTTCAACTTAATTTTCATTCAATTTATCCAATTAAGAAAATAATTTTAACCCTTATTATTTTATCGAATTACTTTGTTGCACTTAATTTCATTCTATACCCTTTGAAATTGAAGGTATTGATACTATCAACCGACAAGCTGTATTATGCCATAGAGTACTCAGAACTTTGAAACAAGTGTCTAATGATTCTAAAATTTTGGATCGTGAAACCTGGGAATGCCTTCTGCTCTTCTTGATAGCTATAAATGACAATTTATTAGCATTGCCAACAGTCAGAGATGATATAGCCGATCAGTTATGCGAAAGAACACTCAGTGTTTTATTTGAGGTAAGAACACCGCTCAATTTTTTGATTCAACATTTTCTCAAATAGACTTTCTAGAGTTGGTTTTCATGAAACTAAATTTGACAGTGAACTGAAAGGCAACTGATATCCCTAGTACCCATATTCATGGTATTAGACAATATCATGACAGAAACTATTGAAAAATTGATTTCTAGGTTTGGTTAATTGCTTGTGCTCACTGTTTTCCATCTCCTACTTTATGGAAAACCTTGAGAGAATGCTGCATGAACTGGAGGCATCGTACTGCTCTTGTAGAGCAGTGGAATCGTGTCAATTTGGCACTAACATCCAAAATCTTAGTGTTTATGTATGGACCAACTTTTCCAGAATTAAAATTAGGTGCGTGGAATGGACAGTTTTTTTTTTCGAATGTTAGACAACAATATATAAAATACTATGTTGATTTAGTTAATAATTCCAAATTTCTCTTTTAGGAGATGACGATATTATATCTCATCCGATGAATAATGATTGCATAGCTCAGAGTTGGTATAGGTTTCTCAATATTATTGGAAATCCAGTTTGTCTAACAAAACCAGAGGTATGTCAATCTATTGCATTATATACTATTAATTAAATAAGAAAGCTATTCCCTAATAAATTATTCAAATGTAGATAATATGTTCGATATTCCGTATACCTTAATAGGTCATCAGTCAAACTCAGAAGTTTCTTCATTTTGCGATCAATAATTCTGATGTTATGGATCCCTGCCAGCATCCCTGTTTAGAAGTTTTACCTCAGATATTTTTGAAGGCAATCAAAGGTATTGCAGGGCAAGTAGATGCTTTTTTGGGTAAGTTTTGTAAGATTCATTGCGTGAACTTTCATATTTGAAAACTGGCATTCTGGGCATTTTATAGAAAAAGGACTTTTTCGAATCAGCACATCCTTCACTGACGTGACCTGATGATGCAGCTGATGCTGATTAAGAATATTGCGGAGAAGTTGGCGTTTGTTATCATTAATTCATTTTGAACATGAAAATTGATGTATACAGTTTGGAGGAGACCGTTTTGAATAAAATTAGTTTGTTTTGCCAAAATACTGAATCTCTGCTCTCATTTAGAAAAATTCCTGATTTCTTTGGCACACACTGTATATACAGTGTCCGCCAAAATGTTGAAAAAAAACATTTGAATAAAAAAAAATTATAATTTTCCTCTGAACATTTTATTCCAGAAACTATCTTATTTCTGTATGGTGTGTGTAGCGTGGATAGACCATAGAACATGCGCTCAAAAGCTGCTGACTTTTTAATATCATTTTTCGATATCTTACATAGGAATGGCACTTTACTATGAACGGCTATGTGTGAATTTGGTTTAATTGAATGAAGAATTAAATTTTCTGAGAAACCATTAATAAAAAGTTTTCCATACGGTTTCAAGATTTTGGCGGACACTGTATAATGTGACTGTTAATTCTGTATAAATCATGTTTGTGTAACCTTGTAATGCTTTGGTTTAGGTATAGCACAGCCGTCGTGGTGGGATTTAGTTATTTCAAGTGGCCACACTGACAAAGCGAAGGAATCTTCTCCCACTCCAACTTCTGTGCACTCTCCAACTCCTCCCACTCAAAGGAGACTGGCGAAAAGTTTCAGTGTTGCACCTTCTTCAGTGACTAAGGGTTAGCTTCTTTCTATATACTTTTTTCCTAAACTGTCGTTCTTTATACGTAGTAATAGTGTATTTTGATAATTAACTATTCCAGGTTTCATGCCTTTTCGTCCTTATTTACACTAACAACTACAGAAAACATATCACATCTATTAACTCTGGTGAATTAGTAGCAGTTGACATTTACTGTGAATTCTAGTAAATCTTATATTAGTGGGCCACACCTCCTCAAATTGAGCCACTTTTTTGTATCGAATGTGTCACAAATTATCGTAATACAATGATAGCTAACTGATGATAACTAGTCGATTAACCATCAACAAAAATATTCCTGGTGATCCGAGCTAGCCACTTCATCGCTCAACGTCCCACCCAAACAGGAAAATGCCACTCTGGGCAGATATGTTCATGATTGTTATCAATCATTAGTGTAACTAAGCCACTAAATGACAAAGGAAGGAGCTGTAGGAAACTCAAATCCTATGGTGGCAAAGTACCGGAAAGGCTATCGTATCCAGCGCCATCTAGGAAGGTTTTCAGGAGTTTAATCACCCTCCCTACAGAATCTCACTCTTCCTTTTCTGCTAATGTTAATCTCACTAGGTATTTCATAGGCGATAATGCTCCTGAAATAACCCCGTGTTGAGATATGGCATATATCCTTGCCAAGATCAAGATAGGTTTCTGATTTCTCAGTGCTTACCTTCCTAAGAACTTCCTGGAGTGCTCCAAATCTAGAATGTCCCGCCAGTGTGTCTTGTCAACATTACCGGAGCGAAGATAGAGGGGCTAGTCACGGTAATCGCCACCATTCACTGTTGGATCAAACATTAACACTGATATGCCTAAGCTGGCGTAAGGACATAGTTAAAAAGCCAACACAGAACACAATTGATTCTCCTAACTCGCTCTTGTTCTTAGGAGCTTATGAGGGTTCTCCTTGGGGAAGACCTAGGAGGATCGGTATAAATATTAATATCACTCTCCATCGGTCAGTTTGCCGAAGATTGAAGATTGCCGATCAGTGGTCCTAATAGACTTCCGTCGGCTGTTGGTTCAGAGGCTGCGATTATTTTGATACGATTGAAGGTTATTATATTATTTATACAGAAATGACAATTAGATGAGTTAAATTATTCATACTTCGAAAAAATCGGTACAATATATAACTGAAATGTACAAATCGGAATTTAACACAAGTTTGGATTTTTGACCAGAATTAGACGAATAATTGTTCATTTCCGTTTGTTTCTGAGATGATTAAGCAATACACACCCTGAAAATGGAAATTTGATTATCACGTTAGCCATATGCATATTGTTTTCGTAAGATGCCTGCATTTTCTAGGGAAATCGAGAAAATTGATAGTTTCCTTCTGAATTTTACAGATAAAAGCTTACCCTGATCGAAAATATTCGCGTCCATTTTGTCGTTATCAAAAAAAGTCTACACCTGTCACTTAAATTGGAATATTTCGCTCGCAGACATGCCGCCGTATTCACAAAGCATTCAATCTTCGTTAAGTCTTCGTTAAGTTAAGCCAACACCGTTAAATACGTTAACTGAGGTTGCGATTCATATTTAACCTTAACTTAGGACCTCAGTTAGGACTTATCGAAGATTGAATGCTTTGTGAATACGGCGGATGGTTTTCGTAAAATTATCCATATTTTCGTTTAGAATTATCCTTTATGTCTAATATACAAAAAGAAACGATCAATTTCCTCGATTTTTCTCGACAATACAGCCATCTTATGGTGAAAAAAATCTACGACCCATATTTTAGTATTGAGTAATCTTTCATATGTATCATTCAAAAGGGAACGATCAATTTAAGCAATTTTATGAAAAACATTTTAGCGAACGTGATATTCAAAGATTCAATTTAAGTGACAGTTGTAGCCTTTTATTGATGGTGACAAAATGGATTACCCATATTATTGTATTGAGTAATCTTGTATATGTATTATCCAAAAGAGAACGATCAATTTCCTCGATTTTTCTAGGAAATACAGTCAGTTTATAAAAACTATGTCGGGGAGTGCAATATTCAATGTTCCATATTCAGTGGTAGGTGTAGACTCTTTTTGATGTTGAAAAAATTGACTACCTATATTTTTGTATTTAGTAATCTTTTATATGTATTATTCAAAAAGGAACGATCAATTTCCTCGATTTTTCTAGAAAATACAGCCATTTTACGCAAAACATGTCGGTGATCTTAATATCTACAGGTATAGACTTTTTTGGATGACGATAAAATCGACGACCTATATTTTCATTTAGAGCTATCTTTCATATGTAGTATCCAAAAAGAAACGAACAATTTCCTCAATTTTTCTATAAAATACAGTCAGTTTACAAAAACTATGTCGGGGAGCGTAATATTCAATGTTCCATATTCAGTGGTAGGTGTACTCTTTTTGATGTTGACAAAATTGACTACCTATATTTTTGTATTAAGTAATCTTTTATATGGGGTATCCGAAAAGAAACGAACAATTGCCTCAATTTTCATAGAAAATACAGCCATTTTAAGAAAACCATGTCAGCGAGCGTAATATTCAAAGTTTCATTTGAAGTCACTGGTGTAGAATTTTTTTGATAGTGACAAAATCGACGACCCATATTTTGTATTGAGTGTCTTTTATATGTAATATCAAAAAGTAAAACGTATTTTCATTATCAGCGTGTGTAGTGTTCGATCATCTTAGAAACAAACGGAAATGAACAATTCACCTAATTTTGGTCGAAAATCCATCCCATCCATATGCACACTTTTTTAAATTCCGATTGAATCCGATTAGCACAATTAAGTTGTACATTGTACATCTTTTTTATAACTATGAATAATTTAATTCATCTACTTGTTGTTTCTGTAGAAATAACATAATAATATCTTCAATCTCATCAAAATAATCGCGAACCCTACTTAACCGTCAGCTGCCGTTCGACAATCTTCGGCAAACTGGGCGCTGAAAAGTGTCCGCTATCTTCGCTCTTACTGCTTACTGTCATTATTCTCTTGGTTGTCTTTGGATATCGCCTTCAACAATTTCTCTCAAAGGATTTTGTGATGTGTTCGAGCTTGCTTGATGTTTAAGTTGAATATTTCGTTGTATCACTGCTAATTCCTCAAGTTTATACATATACAGGGTGAGCCTTTAGGTTGTACACTAATTTTAAACACAGATTTCTCCCATCAAATGAAACACTTTTATGATTTTTCCAACTTCAGCGCTATTGAAATAAAAAAAATCAGTTTTTATTTTGTAACTTTGTTGGTATTTCCGAATGAAATGAACTTTGGTGTGAAGTTTTGTATAACTAAACTATGACACATATTCCCCAATTATATTTTTTTCCTGCGTCCACTGTTTTCCTAGTCGTCGACTCGCGGATTCATGAAACTAAATGAAATTAGCCTAAAGAAAGCAGATACATGTTATCTTGAGTCATTTCAAGATTATTGAATCATTTTAGAAAATTAAATTCTTCATCATTGCTCTTAAAACTAACCGTTTTCGAGATATTCTTCATTGAGTGTTATGAAATATGTTCCAGAAATTTCACTACTTTCATAGATCCGCCTCGATCAAGCTGTAAACCACTTTGCCGTGCCCTTCAAAGTCATAGATAATTTATTTCTATTCAATTTGTGATTTCTTCGATTTTACCTACAATGGCATACATCCGGCAACGTTAATCTACCATAGATTCGTTCCATAGATAATATAAAGAAGGTGTAGTTCGTTCATGAATACGATATAATTTTATTCATTTATAAATTTTATGATAATTAGGATATTCAAGGAATGTTTAATGTGAGAATAGGTGTTGATTTATGTAA
The DNA here is from genome assembly GCA_937662695.2 of Halyzia sedecimguttata. NCBI lineage: Eukaryota > Metazoa > Arthropoda > Insecta > Coleoptera > Coccinellidae > Halyzia > Halyzia sedecimguttata. Next base: position 80,038,729 of record OW569415.2, on the reverse strand, counting down.
TTTTGTGTAATCTTATAGTGGAAACAATATCATATTGAATGAAGAAGGAAGAAATGCAGTGTCCATAATAGTGGAATATTTTTGTTACAAATGCTGCATTAAGAATCAAATCATAATTGAAAATAAAGTAAGAATATATTATATAATAAATAAGTTTTCTCAAACAATTTCATTGAATTAGGTGTTACTGCTTTTCGCTTATTCTATAATAAGAATTATGTATGCAGAACAGCCAAATCTGTAAAAATGGTGAAAGGCAAAAGTTTTTTTGACGAGAGGAATCTATGGTTAAAATTATGTATTACTTAAAGATACCCACTGTATATATAATAGATATTCTTCAAAGGGTAGGTCACGGTGGTATTTTCTATCTATAACATGTAGTTTTAGGACCATTCACTCTGCAATCCATGGCAGTAAACTTTATTTAATTTGATTAAATAATTGAAATAAATAAAATAATAATTTCAGCATTCTAAAAGAAGATGCAAAATATCGAAGTTCAAAAAGGACGGTAATACGACCATAAATGTCGTGAGATTCTCATATTTCTGATAATTCAACAGCCAAAGACCACATTTTTTCTATTGGCATTGATAAAATTCCTTGGGCTTTAATCAATTTCGGATTTTCAGGCGTTGTCACATTATTATCAATGTACACTGTAATACAACAAACTCATGACCATTCAATAAGGCGTAAAAAAAACCTTTTTTTCGCTAAATCAATGCTACGGCTTCAGTTAAAAGGGTCGGCGCGAAATGAAGTCAACTTCAAATTGAAAATATTCCGTTATGCAACTTTAAACAAACGATTTTTTTGTGGGATGGTATATTTTTATGAATTCTTAAATCTCATGCCCATAACCTATGGAAACCCTGTATAATATTGTGAATGCACAAGGAAATGGAAGTTAAAAAAAAAGAATTCGTTAAGAGATACATATACTCCATTGAAGTTCACCACAACAATATGTAATTGAAGAAAGGATATATCGTCATTTGTTCTGATTATTCATTACTACGTTCAGACATTGTTTGGTTCATTAGTATGTATGTCGGGCGATAGTTACCAATAAACAAATAGAAGATACCTTCATTTATTTGAAATCGACTGAACTATTTAGGTGCCCCAAAGACTTCTCTCATTAGTCTAACAACAAGCAGAACCTCCTCAATCCCTAGTGCTGCCCCGGGTTCTTCAGGACCTTCGTCTTCAACGAGTCTTTCTTGTAAGTAAAGGAATGCATAGCTACATAAGAATTATGTATTCATGTATTCACATTCTTGAACTCATTAAACATAACACTTTGCTTAGGTACTATGAATTTCTTGAATATATTGCTGTGATTCTGAAATGAAGATTTTTTTTCTGATTTTAATTGCCACTTCATGTGCAACTGATCAAAACGAAAAAATTGGAGGTCAGTCTCTTTTGGCCCGCTTGTTCATATTCATAGCCAGAGCGGTCACCCATCCAGGTATAGAATTAAACCAAAGCTGCTTGGCTTCCAGGAACAAAAATAATATTTCCTACAATATAGATCCGATCGAGGTTGAATCTAGAACTTAGATGTAAAATAAAGGTTTGAAAGCTCTTGCTAAATTTCAGCGATATCTGACTGATTGATATAGTTTCAGAGATAAAGATTTTTTTCGATCATTTCTTTAAAATTTTCTAGTTATGATACCCATGCAATTGCATAAGTCTCCGTGTCGGAATTTTCTTACTAACTACCTAGATTTAAATCGATCAGATAATTATTTTTCGAGTTATTGGAAAGACAACATTTCAGATGTCAATAACTCCGAAACCACTGGTCGGATTTTGCCCTTTAACGAACTTAACCTAGATATTTATGCCCCAAACATACCCTGCAAATTTCAACTCATTTCGTTCGAGAGTTATCTCGCTTACGGCCGGCCGGCGGACAGAATTTGACCCCTGATTATTCATCAGCGAGTCGGCCAGAAATACAGACATTTGGGCAAAATTGTAGGCGCTCGTTCAGGAAAACAAACGCGCCTAAGAGAAGACACCTATAAAAACGTTCGTAATTTTTAAATACACCTTTTTGTCGCTCTTGTTCCTCGGGACAGAGTGCTTATCAATTTGCCCAAATGTCTGTAATTTTCGAATTTTTGGCTGGAAATGATCTTGAACGTTTTGGTTCGACTCACTGATCAAGAATCCGTGAACAAAATCGATTCTGTCCGGCCTGCCGTTAACACGATAACTCTCGAACGGAATGAGCTAGACAGTTGAAGCTTTCAGAGTAGGTTTGTTGGAATATCAATATCTCAGTTAAGTTCGCTATTGGGCAAAATCGGTGGTTCCGGAGTAACGAAACCAAAAAAATTTTTTTTACGTTACAAATTTCGAATTCAATGTTTCTTGTGTTGCAGTTTCATCATAAGAACCCATTGATATCATTCTCAACTCTAACAAACTAATACTTTCGGAGATACGATTTTTTTTTTCGAAACCACCTTGCCCGATATCGAACTTAAACGGGATATTTATTTCCCAAACCTACTCTGAAAATTTCAACTATCTAGCTCATTCTGCTCGAGAGTTATCGTGGTAACGGACGGACGGCCGGACAGAATCGATGTTGACCACGGATTCTCTATCAGTGAGTCGAACCAAAACGTTTGAGACCATTTGCAGCCAAAAATTCGAAAATTACAGACATTTAGGCAAATTGAAAAGCGCTCCGTTCTCAGGAACAAGAGCGCCAAAAATAAAGATAGGAATTTCCTTCTTTCTTTCATTTATGAGTGTCCTGTGTGTTCACGAATTTTAAAGTTTCTACTTAATACCGCTAAGAAATTATATTAAATTGAGTTATTGGCTCCTTTTTCGTTTTGATCAGTGTATTATGAACATTTCAGCAGTCTGATGAACAGACTCGACGATAAACGAAGTTAACAAAGTGATTTTCCGAGCGCGAAATTTTCCTGATTGGTTTGAAATTGCGGTTATTTTTTAATTGCCCCTTGTACGTACAACCTATCAACCCAATAATTCCATAAAATTACAAATCGTAATGAATATGCTATAAAACCATCCATACAGAATTTATGGAAAAAGTTATTGAATTCGGTCAACTCCTTATGAAGAAGCGTTTTTAGTGGCAATATAATATTCCTAGTACATATTTTGTTCTGAAAAATTTTTGAACTTTGTACGTATATTTATTTTCGTAATCAAGTTAAGGTAGTTTTTCAGCCTTAGTTCATTTTCTCTTACAGCATTGACATCTCTAAATCTAGAACCCAAACCAGCTCTTGCTCCGGCAAGACCAAAATGCAATAGTATCCTGCATTTATTTGGGGAATGGTTATTTGATGCGGCATACATTGATACAGACTGTCATTCCAGTAAGTGTAAATTGCATCAGTTTATTATTATTGTTATCATTAACAATGCCAAGGTATGCCAACTAACTTTATGGACGTATTTCAGTCGTTTGTATGTTTTTCAAAAGAAGAGCACGTAATTTGGCGTAATGGTTCTGTGAATTGTCCTCTAAGATTGCGGGATTTAAAATGTTGGCACTCTTTTCTTTTTCTCCAAGCCTTATTTGAAGGGTGCGATTGCCGCAGCACGGTAACATATGTTCGTAAATAGGTCTCTTGCATGAATTTTTTTTATTATTGGAATCGATTATTATATCCATAAGAATACTGAAAAAGTTCAACCGCCGTAAAAAATTTCAAATTTTCAACGAGAAAACTATCATAAATTTGGTTGCACATAATGCCTGTTCAAACGATCGAAACTTGGCGCCCCCGCGTGACGTAACCCGTCATATCTACTCCCACTGTCTTCTCCGTGTCCGTTTCACTCTTTATTCCAGTGTAACACAGCACCCTATAAAGGGCTCGTTGTCGGCATTGGTTGTAACAAACAGATGGATATTTTGATTAAGTCAGCCTTTATAGCAACGATTCAGAAGCGTTTCACCTTATTTGAATTTGCTTCTTGATTTACCGATTTTCAATATCGAGTTATTCAAGTTTCATAAATGTTGAAAGTGGATGAGGACATACATGATGATCTGGTATTGAAGTAGATTCAGAAAAACATAAACATATGGTATTTCGTGTAACATGCAAGAGACCTATTGAACTCGATACTTCGTTCTCTATCAGCAACGGTGAAATTGATGAAAAAATCCTATTCATCATTCTAAAAACAATAGTATTACCGATTTTCACTTTGGTCCTATGAAACCTTGCTGAATTCGGAAATTTATAAATAAATTTATTAATCTCTCAAACAACCAACATTTGAATAAGGCATGTTGTACTCAACTCTCATATTTTAGGCTCTACTATTCTCCGTTTCCACATTTCCTATTCTCAACGGCTCAGCCTGTATATTACGTATGAAGAAAATTAATTTCCAGGAGAATATTATACATCGGAAAGATATTATAGTCAAGGTTATCACTGAACTATCTGTTCTTCGGTTGCCTATGTTAGTGAACAATGAAACGATGTTTTCAAATCTGAAATATCAAAAACCTTTTTCAAATTATACTGCTCCATATAACTTATGGAAGTTCAGAAATTTTGAGACTGTTTCAAAAGTTTCCATTTTTTTTCGCCAATTTTTAAATATTTTTCTCACTCATTCTTTTGCGCATTTCTCTATAAGTTTAATTTATTTTCATTATTTATACTGCAAAATCAGTTCACTCAAAACATTGGAAAAATAAAGTTCAGTAAAGAGAATGGCCTCCTCGAACATCAACCACAGCCTGACAACGCCTTTGCATACTTTCGATCAGATTGTTGAAGTAGCCTTTATCAATTTCTCTCCAGAGTTGCGGTAAAATCCGTCTTCTTGAAGTGTATGTGGAGGTGGTTGTATATATTGTATATTGTTATATGGGGTAACGTTGCACTGCGACCTTAAGGTCTATTGTGTCCCCCCGTTAGAGCTGTCGATGTCATTACCATCTACAGCTCACCTTCTAGTACCAGAGTTCTGATGAACTCCAGTATCTGGGATGGCTTCAAGGAGGTTACGTCTTCGCTGCTGCAGATTTCATGCCCAACGCATTCCTTGCGTTGGTTTGAGATGGTGAGGTATTCCGTATTCAGGTGATCAGGGGTTTAATCCTCCTCCCAACAGAATCTGCACTCGTCAGTTTCTGCTAGCCGTAATCTCATCATATGCTTCCTAAGGCCGCAGTGCCATGTGAGGAAACCAGTGAGGAGGTGCAGCATGTTCTTACTGAGGTCCAAGTATTTCTTGGATCTGACAGTATCACAGTTCCGGAGGAAGTGTTTCTTCTTTCATCCGGAATTCACTTTTGTAGGTGTATCTACCAACCCCACAGTAGGGTTATGGGCCAATAAAGGGGGTTTGTGCTCCTTTCTTGGCATATGTGTTGGCCTCCTCCTTCCTTTAATTCCCGAGTGACCAGGAACCCAGACCAATGAGATCCTGTTGTTCTTGCCTACTTCATTGAGTTTTCTTCCGCACTCCCATACTAGCTTGGACTCGATAGCATGGGAGCTCAGAGCTTTAATAGCAGCTTGACTGTCAGAAGGAATTGCTATATCACATCTCTGATAGTTTATTTCTAGGAGGTGGTTGATGGAAATCCAAAGCTCTTTGTAGCTGATTCCAAAGGTGTTCAATGGGATTGAGGTCTGGCAACTGATGTGGCAGGGCCAAATGTGGAATACCATGGATTTCCAGAGCTTCATCGACAATCCTAGACTTACTCTATGTAGATCTGCGCATTCATGGTAGCATCAAGCACCAACAATTATCTACGTCCATTGAAACAAATGCCTCTCCAAACAGTAACTGTTCCACCTCTGAACGGATGAACTTCTTGAACCGATTGGCGATTTCTGGGCACCAGAGGATGGGTCCATTCCCGAACACGCCGACTATCCGTCCATATCTCGACGCATATGTGAACGAAATAGACCTCCATTGATCGTTCCAATTCACGTGCTCATTGGCCCATTCCAATCGATGTCGCATTATGATTTTAAGTTAGTGGAATCCTTTTCGAAAGTCGTCGGGAATGTAGATTAACGTCTCGAAGTCTTCGACGAACTGTTTCAATCGAAACCAAAACACCAGTAGCGTTCAAAATGCGCTGTTGTATGATTCGACAAGTACTCAAACCGATCTTGTGCAGGAGTGGTAGATCTTGGGCGTCCACTTCTCGGTCTTTCGGTCACGTTTCCAGTTTCTCGATATCGATGGACGAGCCGGGAAACTACACTTCCACTAACTTGAAAGACATTTGTAACATCTCTTTGATTACGTACTGCCTCAGTCATACCAATAGCCCTATTGGCTTCATCCGCACTAAGTTTACGTTTAGGCATTATCGCGAACCAAATTTTCAGATTTTGAATCAATGTTGATTGTAAGAACGTAAAACAATAACTGATCCAAAATTCTCAGAAACGCAAACGACAAGAACTTACCTGAAACTGAAAAAGTTATCAAATGAGGAGCAAAAAAACTATTCAGATATAAGAGAGGACATCTAATTGAAAACATGGAAGAAAGTTTCTCGAACACATTTCCATAATTCCCAAAATAGAAGTGCCAGCGCAAAGCAAAGAAAACGCCCATTTAATATTTCCGAATATGAAGGCCCTAACACTGAACCTTGCGGAACCCTTCCATCACACCAGAGAGCTTAAACTGAAATAATTTCATTTCTAGAGCAATTCTTGGAGTCGACCAAAAGGATGAGCTCCGTCATCATCGACAAGAAGAGTTCGCTGAGTTTCTCTCAATCCAGCTCTTTGAGCGACATGCCGAGTCTTCCGACCTCTTTGATGATAGATAAGTTCGAGAGTGGAAAGGCCGAAGCGCTGGGAACTCTCTGCAGGATAATATGCTCGAAGAAGACCGGCGAAGAAATTCTCCCCATGTATTTGGCTCGCTTCTACATGGCGGTCCAAGTGGGACTGAAGATACCCCCCAATAGAGAATGTACAGAAGCTATGGTGGCGATCCTGATGAATTCTTCGGATTTGTTCCGGTTGGATCTGGACGGGGTTAGGATGTTGTTGCCTGTCTTTATATCGGCCCTTGAGATTGTACTACCCGAGAAAGACCTGAAGATAAATACCAACATTTCAAAAGTGGAATTGAGACGGGCCTGTATCAATATTTTGTTGTCCTTGTTGATCCTTCCGCTACATTTTCAAAATGTAATCATAAAAGATCTCATTAATACTGGTGAGTATTGAAATACACTTACCGTCAAAAAAATCCGGTCACCAAAAATTTAACACAGTTTTAAAATATCTCTTAAAATGCTTATTTGATTGTGATGTTTTTTTATGTGAACTGTGGGTCAATTCTTCTGTAACAATACTGTGATTTAATATTTCATTTTTCGTTGAATTTGATAATATGCGGGGTACATAAATGGAAATGATTTGTATACGAAATTTGCAACACCCTGTTACATGGATCTAATGGCTATATAGATCTACCGGTCATTGATATGCTGGATACGTAGAGCTACCAGTCACGTGGATCAACCGGCTATGTAGTGTTATGATAATTACTATACTGATCTTATTTTGTTTGTAAATTATATTCAAATCAGGGACTCTTAACTCTTCTGAGGGTTCTGGAAACACAATCTAATACTTATTTTTTCTCTGATTTTATTAAAATCTCGGAAAACAACTGACACTATTTCATATATTTTCAAAAACTTCTTCTATTGTCTCATGTTTCCATGGATCTTTTTAAATTCTGAAATGAACACTCTAATTTTAACTTTAATACATACCATGACAGTAGATCTACCAGATCATTGATCTGGTGGCTATGTAGATTTACCTGTTCGTTGATATTATGCTGGACATGTAGATCTACCAGTTACGTAGATCAGCTGGCTAGATAGATCTACCAGATAAGCAGATCAACCGGTTACATAGATCTACTAGCCATGTGGATCACTTAATCAATCTACCAGAAAATCAATTTTCTGAACTAATTACTGATTGTCTTATTCGACACATATTTGTGCGTCTTTCAGGTTATGATAAGCCAGTTGCTTTCATTCAGCTCAAACTACGACTGATGAACCTTATGATGACCGCCCTGCAGATAGAATCAGATCCACAGAATACACACATGTTATTGGGGGGGCTGTTCTTGTCGGTTCTAGATTCTGCAGCATTTGAAAAGGTGGAGCAGTTCACGCAGGCACCAACAGAGACCGGTTCGAATCTGCTGAGTTCTGGTAAGATTTACTACTTGGAAGGTTGAAAAAGTTTGATCACTTTGCTTTGATTGCACAGTAATTTGTATTGTGTTATTTACTGTTATTTTGCTTTGTGATTTATAATTTATATGTATGTTTTTTCATGGTCTTTTAATCGATTCATATTGAGGATTTTGGTATTCGTCATGTTAGTAATTATTTCAGTGATTTTGTGAAGGAATTTTGTTAGAAATGATTTTTTTTAACTCTGTTTCTCATTTTGAAGCTCAATTCAAAATATATTATTACAGGGAATGAATTAATTGAATACAGTTAGTTTCGTATGAGAAAAATTTCTGGATATTTAATTGAAGTAGAGAAGAGTTTGAAAGATATAAATTTGAAAAAATATAAAGTACTGGAATTACGACAAAGATATTGATTAAAGGGTGTACTTTAACATGATGACCACTGAGGAATATAGAAGATATTGTGTTTAATATGTACTTAATCACCTGAACACGAATCTGAAGTTGAAACCCTGTCTTAGTTTGGAAGTTATCGACACCCCAAAAAGATCGAAAATTGTTATAACTATAAGTCATGTTCCAGCATAAAAACTATCAGACCTCACTTCTATGTAGTTCACAGATTTTCTGCTTACCATATCACAATAATTTAGAGTATTTTTAATATGGGAATATATTTAATTTTTAAAAAGTGAAAGATGATATTGAACAGTTAGTGAACGGGGGTTCACAGAGGGTTCATGCATTATATAAAAGTGTTGAGTGATTGTTATTGTGCTAGATTAAGCGACTAGAAGACTTGAACAGACCGCGGAGCTCTAATAGATTCGTGTTCAAGAGATCAAATTATGAACATATAAATCACAATTTATTCCTTGACATTTACTGAATAATGAATTGAAATATCGAAATATAAAATGAACGAAACTGAGAATAAACTATAATTGAAACTATAAAATTAATTGAAATACGAATAATCCACAGTATTCATAATTTTTCACTATTCCTGCATTTTGTTTTCATTGTGTGCAACTTTGTGTTTGTGTAAGCTTGTAATTTTGCTTAGCATCAGATACAGCAAGTACTGCCAGCATGGCTAGCAGTTTCGACCATACCACCCCCTCCTTGGAACAAGTGGAACCAGTGGTTGAACCATATGAATTCCATCATCATCTAATCATAGGTAGGTTTTGAAAGGGTTTCATTTCATCAAGTTGCGCTCCTGTCTTACATTTACATTTGGTCAAATAATAGTTTAAACAGTTTATATTGAATAAAGGAGCAATTGAGAGATTTAGGCGAACATGCATTCCAAAAAATAATATCCTACATAACACAATTGTCAGATGGCTACTTAATTCCGATGTATCCTATTTTTCATGAAAAAAAATGTAATTTTTATTTTCAATCCGACGACCAAAGTGCAGCTTGGTAGGTGAATTTTCTTACATTATGAATTATTGCTTCATCTGTCCCTTCTCTAATCCATTTTGCACGGTAAAATAAGCCTTACACTGTAGTTTTATATATTTTTCTAACCTCAATTACAATGTATATTCATTTTAAATATCAATCATCAAGTTTTGATCATTTTCAGTTGAAACTCTCGAAATATTTGTGGCATTTGAATTGATATAATTAATTTTTCATTCAGACTCTGCGCATGCTCTATTCGTCAGGGCCACATACTTAGTTTGCCATAGACTGATCTCATCGTGGAAAACAGATTTGAATATCTCTTTAGCTGCGCTGGAACTACTCTCTGGGCTGGCCAGAATTCACATAAAAGAATCAGGTACGTTACCGATGTGTGAATATCTTGCTTATATCATCATTGATTTCGTATGAGAATCATTATATCTTATTTTTGGTGCAGCAAGGAAATTAACAGGTAAGTCTTACTACAATCCCGCCAGAGCTTCAAAAATTATATCATATATCATCGCAGTAGCAGATCCGCACTAATTATCCAAGCCAAAAAGCAAATTATCTGGATTTTACACCAGTTGATTATACACATAATGTGGATTTAGCTTGGCGTGTAGAGAACTGTGATTTATATCTGGATGGATACTTCGTTTTTGAATTAGGAACTTGGATGTTTTTAGTACGAAATGTCGGATGCGTTGATCCAGTTATTACCGGTTTAAAAAAACATCGACTCTTCACAGGTTTTTGAATAAATTCATAATATCTTAATACGAATTTTACTGTAAGTGTGTATGTGTTTGATCTCCTCCTAAACGAAGTGACCGATTTTGATGAAACTTTATGTGTGTTTTTGGGTGGGTCCTTGGATGGTTTAGAGTCGCAATGAGACCCAGTAGGAGAAGCCGCAATCAAGTTGTACTATATTCATGTGGTTTTTTAGTATGAAATGGTGGATGCGCTGACCGGTTTGAAAGAACATCGATCGACACTTCTCAGATCTCAGAGACCTGAAGATGTCACTTTGACATCCGTTATTTATTTTAAGTTCAGTTAGTTACGCTATTTGTAAGAATATAGCTGGAGACATATTATATTAAAGTGTAATTTATGTGTGGATTTTTAAATGTAATTTAAAACTATACATTATGGGATTCCTTAGCTGCAGTATTGAAGTTTGCAGCCACATTATTATAATCACCACCAATCACTCTAAAATTACAGGCTCTTCTAGCAATTTCAAGCACCAAATATCGTCCAGACATTATTAGAATGCATCAGCTTTGGATACACAAATAATGAATTGAATTGAATTCTTTTCAGATGCTATGGAATGTAAAAGAGCAGTGAAATGGCTTTGTGATTATATTATTCACCAGTGTTCAAGGCCACCACAAGCACATTCCAAAGACTTACATTCCACTATCGTAGCAGCATTTCATTGTTGTTCCGTTTGGCTCCTTCAACACCCCTATCTTCTCCGGGACAAGGACTGCCTTCAAACAGTTAATAAATAAATTTAATGAGAGTGTACCATTTTTAATCCTTTTTTTTCAGGTATTAGAGGTTGTCGAGTTGGGCGTATCAGGCACTAAATCTATCGGTAAACCTTCGGAAAATGTCAAGATGAAAGAAGAAAAGGAATTGAAACCTGCCTCTATAAGAGTAAGGGATGCAGCGGAGAATCTACTGACTTGCATCTTGGAAGACGTAGGCTATTTTCCTAACGAATGTGGGCCCGAATCTACTTCTTCGTTGTTAGATGAAGTATCGCTGTTGCAATACTGCAATCCGTGTATTTTGAACAAGTCTGAGAAAAAAGCCGCAGTTCAGCATTTCAGATATTTGGTCAGTGAAGGAGGCATAATGATAGCCCTCCTAGAAGATCCACTTGGAAACGATCAGGTACAAGCATAAAACTAACCTTAAATGAAACCGTTTTTGGTAGTCACTCTCAATTTCGACAAACTGTTTTATTTTAAAATATGTGTCAATACATGGATAGGATTGGTTGAGTTCTCGAAATTCGGTGTAGAGTTCTTGATCTACCCCGATGCACCATGTACGCAATCTTGTAAAATGCACCTTCTATACTCCATTTACTTTTATAAAGTCTCCCGGTTGGCCATAATTTAGGTCTATCACGTTTTTGTAACTAAGACTAAGGCAGGTTGGCACTCCTGAAATATCGTCAATGTCAAAACAATTCTCTGAGACGTTTCCATTTTGTACTCTCAACAATCAATATAATGTTCAATCTTAGACAAGATATTATCACAAATCATTATCTTCTCATAATAAAGAACTCTTCGCGTTGAAATTGAAAATACCGAAAGCAGCTTTGATGAAGCAGAGACAAAGTATTAGGAAGTGCTAGATAGAACTGAAATCTGCAATAGGAAAACTTAATTCTGTCTTAGGATATGTTGAACTCTCGAATGAAATTACTTAATTTCCTATCCTATAACTATATTTTATTAAGGTTTAACAGTGACTCGGGTTTCGTAGTATGACCACTACATTTTGAAACTGGTGTATTTCAAGTTGTGCAACAAGGTATTTAAATGTCTTCTGTAGGCTTATTTCTTGAGAATTTCGAGAAGTGGGGAATTCCATAGGTACGTCAGTTCGTTTAGAACTTTGCCTGCTGAGTTATTCAGGTACTTTTATTCTTTTTTTACATGCACTATCACAAAGTAATGGACTACTGTATCCATTAACTTTCATTAAAATTTCAACATTTGAGTCTTGATTTCCGTACAAGAAAATAGCATAACTGAATCTTCCAACCAGTTTATATATGCGAAATATTTCCATAGTAACAACAGAGGAAATATTTTCTTCAACAGTTGCCAGGTGTTTGGAATTGTTGAATTCACATAATATCTTCTCAAATTAATTATTTTTCCCAAGAAAATTCACATTGTGAAAAATAAGTAATTACTACGACTTCTATGTATAGAGGACAACGTTGCGTAGTTATCTGACAGGAAAATGAGCATAACCTAACATTTTCAAAATATACACGGTGAAATGTGTCAAAATTTCGTGGCCAACCGGAAGACTTTATGAACTTTATGCACTATCACAAAGTAATGGACTACTGTATCCATTAACTTTCATTAAAATTTCAACATTTGAGTCTTGATTTCTGTACAAGAAAATAGCATAACTGAATCTTCCAACCAGTTTATATATGTGAAATATTTCCATATTAACAACAGAGGAAAAATTTTCTTCAACAGTTGCCAGGTGTTTGGAATTGTTGAATTCACATAATATCTTCTCAAATTAATTATTTTTCCCAAGAAAATTCACATTGTGAAAAATAAGTAATTACTACGACTTCTATGTAGAGAGAACAACGTTGCGTAGTTATCTGACAGGAAAATGAGCATAACCTAACATTTTCAAAATATACACGGTGAAATGTGTCAAAATTTCGTGGCCAACCGGAAGACTTTATGAATGTGAATAGAGTATAATTCCCTTGTGATCCGAACTATCCTACTATCCACCTCCTCACTCAGTGTTCTCCAAAGAGGAGTTAATTCAGGGCAGATACATACCGATTTCATGGTTGTTACCAATCATCAGCGTAACTTAGCCATTGAATCACAAACGAAGGAGCTGTAGGAAGCTTAAGCCCTATAGTTGCGAACTACTGGAAAGAAAGTCTAACCAGCGCCACCTAGGGAAATCCTTACGAACTCCAATCCTCTGTTATGCAGAAACCTTGAGCGATGTTCGGTGACGTTCATTCTTTTATCGCAACAGGCAGTCAGAGACTGCAATGCAGACTACCTATATGACCCCATAGCGACATGAAAACACTTGGCTCAGTGTGGTTAGCTACATTAACTATAGATCACGATTCTATGTTGATCAAAATGAACAAGCACGCTAATGCTACTAACCTGACGTGACTGCTTTAAAATTTATTTTTTGGCGCTCTTGTTCCTCGGAACACAGTGCTTATCAATTTGCCCAAATGTCTAATTTTCAAATTTTTGGCTGCAAATGGTCTCAAACGATTTGGTTCGACAGTTCGACTCACTGATCAAGAATCCGTCGTCGAAATCGATTCTGGCCGGCCGGCCGTTTACACGATAACTCTCCAACGGAATGAGCTAAACATTTGAAATTTTCAGAGTAGGTTTGGGACATAAATATCTCGGTTAAGCTCATTATTGGGCGAAATTTGCAGGATGGTATCGGAATAACATAAAAAAATTTCTTTTACATTAAATTTCGAATACATTTTTTTAAGATGCAGTTTCATCATAAGAATCCATTAATATTATTCTCAACTCTAACAAGCTAATACTTTCGGAGATATGATTTTTCAAAATTTCAATAATACATCAAACGAAACTGAGTATTTCTGGAGAGTCAGTGTAAGCATGTAAACAATTTTAAATATGGATTTGTTAAGTTCATAGTCGGAGTTTATTGGTTATACTGAGTCGAAAATGAATGACGCAAGGAAGTCGAGCATAATTTACGAGTCATTCTCTAATTATGGAAGATTTAGAATGGGATTTTCACCTGATGTACAGGTAGTTATTCCTTAGTAACACTATTTAAGATTTCCTACATTCTGGTTTGAGTTCTCTCTGGACTGAATACATTAGATTTGTTTCATGAAACTGGCTATTTCATATACTCAATTTTTCAGAATGACTCCTGATACTGATAGTTTTGAAACAGAGAGAGAGATAAACTTTATTGGATGGGTCCAAACGGCTATAGACCTAAGTCTTCCTGCCTGTTACAAAAGTTCATACAATTACAATTTAGGTACTTCATATTTGGTGTTAGTATGGATGTATATTAATTTAGGTTGATAAAAAAAAATTAAAAATGTTTTGAAACACTTGTAGCCAAAATTGGAACGTCATATAAAGATAAGATGTAAAGGGATTTTTATTTCTTTCATTTATTTATTTATTTATTTATTAGTTATTTATTTATTTATTGATAATACTGTTAATCGACATAAGTTTGTTATCACAGATATACATTTCTTATACATAAATTAATATTTATATCTATAGTTTATATTCCTGTTCATGATGTAGTCCTATCATTATAATCCATTGATATCATTCCCAACTCTCAGAAACCAATACTTTCGGAGATATGATAAAAAAAGATTGGACAAGAGCGCCAAAGCTCCTGTCCACAGGGCTATCCCACATTTTTCTATATATTTCTGATATTTGGTCTTAGGATCCGCAACCCACTGTTACACTTCTGATTAGAGGACCATTCGGAAGACATGCATGGACTATGCAGTTGAGGCATTTACCCAGACATAAATCCAGTATGAAGTATCATGCTCCGAATCCTGGTAGGCCTGTTGTTATGCAGGATGGACCAGCACGTCCAACGTTGAAACAAAAATATTTCCCAGACAGTGTAGAGAGAGTGCAACAGTGTAAAGTGTGAGCGAAATATTCATAAAGTTTGATTTTGTAGAGGTTTAGCGTTTATAATTTATTTATTACAATATTATGTACTTCTATATTTTCAGGGACCTGTCCATTCCTTCTTTGGAGTCGGTTCTGGCAAAGGATGCATCTATCAACGAGGAAGCAGAAAAATTGAAACAATTTTTGGGGAAACAGACTTCGGCAGAATCGAATTTGAACTCTAACTGTGTTTTTCAAGAATGCATGCCTCCTCCTGTTTGTCATGATTATCAGACAGCCCGCTTGTTCTTATCACATTTTGGTTTATTAGAATCAGATCTGGATGAGGTAAGATTGATCTTTTATGGAGTGGCGAAGACACTGAAAATAATTCACAATCTGAGACAAAGTTCTATATATTTATCTTTATGCAAACTTTTACAGAACTCTATTAGATGGAAATTTAGGATATTCTTAAAATTGGATTTTGAAAAGATTTCTTTCAATTTATTGCTGACTTACTTAATCATTGGCTACTATACAAAAATGTTATAATCTCGTGAATGATTTACAACATTTTTTAGGAGGATGAAAGTAAAACTGGTATCCTAGAACTTGACAGTAGCCTAGCTGATTTCTCAAAAGATTTATCCCTGCTTGATAATTTGAGTTCAAGGACATGTGACACGGTACATATATTTTACGTCAAATCACAACAATCCAAAGCCGAGGATATCGTTGGAAATATGAGAAGTCAGACATCTTTGTCGCCCCATTTCAATGAGTTTTTGCATACATTAGGATGGACTGTCGAAATCGGAAAGCATCCTGGTAAGATAATGACCAATATTCTTCAATTTGTCACCTTCTCGGTCAATTAACGAACTTTAGTGTGGATTTCTTTGTGTGTTGATATGATCAGTTGAAGTAAAGGTTTTGCCGTCTAATAAAATTTGTGATGATCTGAAGGTGCCAGTTCTGGAAAATATAGTGGAAGTGGTAATACATCCTATCCACGCTGTAAAACCTTTTAGCAACCTCTCAAATTGTACGAAGTCACACATTACCTTTGTGGAACACTATATTATTTTTTTCCATGATTCTGAGACCGACATTAATTTTCAGGTTGGACGGGACATGTTGCAACAAGCTGGCAGTTACCTCAGACAACAGACCCAAAACCACATGAAAAACCCAAACAAGAAATATGCTATGATGGAACAGAATATGTGCTATATTGGGCCGATGCTTGTTCTGAGATTGCCTTCATAGTTCCTTCTCAACTCAAACCTAAAATTGCGGGAGAACATCCTTCTTTTAATGCTAACATTCTTTCATGTAAGTTTTTTTTGGATGTTTTGCAATAATTAGAATATCGAAATTTCACACATGATGACATGAATCAATACATTTTATTTTTTATAAAAGCATTGACCGAGGAGTAAGGAGCTTTAGCTCGCTCGTTCATGTATTAATCAATGTAATTTAGTGATTTGCAACACTGTACACCACTGAAAGTTGTAAATATATCAAGAAATTTACACCTTTTTGTCGCGCTAGAAGATGGTGTGAAATGTACTCAAGGGATAAATTGGGTACTCTTTCAGATGGGTGGTGGGAATGTTGTTTGATGGGGGAATCTTATAGAGAAAGTAGAAATTGATCTTCAGGCTATATACGTGGTTTCATTGGATATTTCGTGAATTTTTGAAAAATTCGCAAAATTGACGTATTTTTTAAGTAAATCGTGAATTTTGATTATGTTGCGATCATGCAAGAATCCAAATTCTCAGTGCTCTTACCGGAAAAGTGTCATAGCCCAGCAGTTGTGTATAATGCCATTTGTATGACTTAATTACAGGGTGTGACGGTAATCCACCAGAGAGCGCAGGAAGAGATAAAAGGGCCCTCAGTTTAGATTTAGATAAACAGCCCTTGCCTCCAAAAAGATCTTCTCATAGATCAAGTATGTATTCGCATATCAACTCAAAAATTATGGTCGTATGGCTCGAGAATTATGAGGATCATCTGAATCTACCAATCGGTAAGTAATATTATTGAAGCCACCTTCATATTCTTCAACTTGTTGATTTTTGAAATAGATTATTTTTCGAAACAATATTCTACATTTTCCATTACTATAGTTTAGTTTATAATTTTAAATTTCTCCTTTATCCTTTTTTATATAATTGAACTTAAATGATTCTTTCAGCCAATCTCCTTAACTGTATGAACACCGGACTAGAAAGCAACAATTCAGCTAAAAGTACAGATGTAACGGTGATATTCTTACACGCCATGGAAACTGGTCTATTCAGGATCCATTTACAAGGACCCGTAGGCAAAGTGGGTTTAGCCTTACCACTGATCAATGGTATGGTGATCAATCGAAGATGTTTGGGACCTCTTGTCAGGCACACTTCTTTGAATATGGCAAGGAGAAGGAGACTGGATTCTGAGAAGTAAATAATACTCATTGTGGTATAATGTGCATAAGTATTCTGGAACAATTTTGTTCTGGTTAAGCTTTGAGTCCTCGCGCAGCCTTAGGCACAGCAGTGCTAATTTTTGAACCAACAGTCAATGGTGGCTGATACTATCCGGCTAGAAAATTTCTATACTATCCAGGCAGTATTAGAAGACAGGACTGTTCGGTTTATAAACTCAATGTCCCAACACTTAAATATGTCATTGGTCCAAACACGTATTATTACCCTTTAAATTCAAAATGTATCATAAATTGACAAACGAATTTCAGCTTTTGAATATTTTTATTTCTTTCAGTTATCAACCACCTCATGTGAGAAGAAGGGTCAAGATTCAAGAGATGGTACAAAAATATAAGAGGAATATGAGCAGACCGGAGCTTTTAACTAATCTTTTCAGAGCTATGTAATACGTAATATTATTTTAGATTATATTAAGAAGAACTTATTTATACTCTTTTTAACTTATATTTTTATTAACTGTTCAAATAAAAAATGAATATTTAATTTTATCTTATTTCTACGCAGATAGTAATGTTGAATTAAGTGAATAGTTGGACGATATGCCCTAGAGCACCTCATCATGTGGCTGTTAAGTTTTTGTTAGTGGTCCATCTGGCATATTTGAATAAAATGTCAAACATTAAAATTTCGCGCCAATCCAAAGAAAAAATGCACCTGTTGTTTGAAATGTGCAATTTTTTTTAATATTTTACATATCACCTAGGAAAACAATCAAATTACCCATTTTTATTCCAGGAGTATTATTGAAAAAAATTATTCAAATTATATCTGATATTAAGTTAGGAAATCTCCATAGTGATACTTGATTAAACAAGAATCCTACCAAAATTAATAAGATATTTTTGTCAGGACAACTTTTTTGGCATTTCACAAATTCAAGATAGAATCCATAGAAATTTAATATTTGTGGAACTCCCATATGAGGGGTCTAGAATCAAAGGCGGCAATCTCCATTTTTGAGGTTTCTGGATAATTGTGAAAAACGGTTTTTTTTGTTCCTGAAAAGGCTAAGGATTGTTTTATTTACTTCTATATGATTATTAGTGTTGAAGAACCATGTTGACTCATATAACATCATATAATACCTCACGGTTATTTTTATAAATAAAATTTAAATTTGGTGATTGCCTCTTTTGCAACCAAATTTAGGAGATTGTCATATTTGATTCTATTTAGCATCAAATTGCACACATAACTATGTGTGCAATTAACTGTTAAGAATAAGAGTGGTTTGTTTATATTATTTATAGAGGCGAACAGAACGGTTATACAAATCAGCAGTTATATTATTTTTAATCATAACTACAGGTCACTCTTCAACAAACTCACAGTTTGCTTCATCGTCATTATTTTCGCCTGGTTAATTTATTATTGATCCTTCAACAATAATATCGTTGTAAAAATATTACTCCTGTAGCTCTCTCCACAATGTTTTTCAAGTTATTTTATTACATCTGTTATTTTTAGATGGACTATTTATTTTGGTCCCAACTAGCACATGGAAATTGCCGGTTTTGAAACTAACCCTGAATCAAAATATTAAATTCAAGCGGATTTGGTTCTGTATCTTTATTCAAATCGCTTAAGCGTCTTTTAAACTATAACAAAAAATGGAGATTGCTAGTTTTGATTCTAGACCCCTCATATCTTATATGTAGCAATGGATAATGTATCTTGCTCATATTTTATTTATAACAATATGTCATTCGTCCATTTCTATTCTAGTGAAAAAGTAATCCTCTAGAGATAAAATAAGTAAAATTTCTCTCTTGTAATATTAGTTTTTCAGCAATTTTGCTTATCACATTTAATCAAAATCATTTGCCTGATGGCTAGTGATTTTAATTCAAATATCGTACATGCCAAGTAAAAAAGTATCACAACAGAGAAATTTAAGGAGAAAATTTTATCTGGTGGTTTTAAATGTGAAAAAACATATTGGTGCCACTTCCTAATGGAGTAGACTCAGCAAAATCCGAAGTTATTTCATTCTCATCACCACCATAACTACATTCAGAAAAGTAAGTTTCAATATCAAAATATGTGACACATTAATAGAAAATAGATAGTTTTTATATTTTATTCATTAAAAAATTTTTACAAAGTGAGAACTGCAGCTTTGAGTGCCTTCCTCTCTGAAGCCCTAACTTGTGCAGCTATTCTATCTAAATCTCTCCTGCCTTGTTGGGACAATTTTCTGCCACCATCAGGAGCTTTCTCGATGATTTTTAAAGCTTCTAAACTTTGGAGGGCTTTTCTTGCGATTCCACCAGCAGATCGGCAGAAATGAGAAGGTTTGGTACCATTACGTTTTCTAGAACCAAAGATTTTGGTGATGGAACCTACACCTACCGGACTTCTGATGTAGATGTGACGTGCAATGGCTGCGCATCTTACATAGTACCAATCACTATCATAAGGAGCCAATTCTTTTGACTTTGAGGTTTTTACGAGATCTACCCATTCAGGTACCCTCAATTTGCCAGTTCTGGAAACATAATTCAGAATAAAAAGGAATTCAAATATCATAGATACAAATTGAATCTTTCAACTAAGCGATAATGATATCTTCATCAATGGAAACCACTATTTAATGAGCCTTAGATGTCATACACTGGGCTACCCTAGCATAAGGTATAACATAATTATTCAGAGAACAATAATTTGGATACAGTTGAGAAAATTGGAACACCCACTACAATAACAAACATCTCATTAAAACTACTTACTTCTTCAAGAAAGAGGCGAAAGCTTTAACAAACGCATGTTGATCCACATCCTTCAAAGTAACAGACGGCATTTTCTGAAAGAAAATTAAATAAGTAAGATAGGGTATGCTTTAGCATGCTTTGTTAACCTATAATTCAATTAGTATATACTTCAACAATATTATTTGAAATTATTCATGAGAAATCAATTTACGTTAAATTGAAAAGCATTAAAAATTACTGAATGAAAGTATTTCCTAAAGTAAAATAACAAAATTAACTTACGGAAAAATGGCTTTCAACACCACGCTATTTAACACTTTGACATAGAAAGAACGAGTGATGGCTGCCATGACAGTTCGAATGTATGATCATAGAATATAAGACTAATTTTACTAGGCGTTTTTTTACCCTCAATGATCATGCTCGATTCTTTCATGTATTGAATTGGCAGTCGGTAGCTTTTGCTCTGAAACCGATTAGGTTCCGTTCGAAAGTTATCGGGGAAACGGATGGCGGGACAAAATTTAATTTGACCTTGAATTCTTCATCAGTGAGTTGAACCTAATCATTTAGGACCATTTTTGGCAAAAAATTCGCAAATTACAAACAAGCTGTTCCCTAGAACCTAGAACATAAGGGCAAATAAGGTTTTCTGATCAATCGCGTACGCGTACACCGCAGCAGGAGTTAGCTTCATTAAGGTAATACTTATTCATTTCATACTGGCCTTACTACGATTCGAAATATTTGGGCAATTTTCAGAAATGAATTGAATGAGAAACTAACGAAGTGAACAAAATGTTGGCGCCAAAGAATATTTGGTGTATCTGCTATCTGAATGATAAACGAAAATTTCTCCTACTAAAATATATGTCGCATTTCATAAGGTAAACGCCAAACAGAAGGCTAGTCCAGAGACAAGTCTCTGGCTAGTCATCGATTTCAACTTTCTTCCCAACTCCATGGATTTTAATGATAACATGTATATTTCCCGGTTGCGAATGTGGTATAATTATTATTAATTGAAATATTTCGTTTGACATTGCTTTATTGTTTGATGTTCAAAAATGTATAGTTCTTTATTCAATAGAATATACCTGCATATTATCCTTCAAACAAGTGCTAACAACAATTAGCATCAGGTAAACAAGAAAATTAATTTTGAATAGTAAATAATAAATTTAACTTTGTAAGCTTTCAGATTAATGGCTAAAAATTTTACTTTTTTTGAAATGATGTTCAAAAACTTTTTTAGCAGACTATATTAATTTAATGTCCTAAAAAATTCAATTTCAGTAGCATCTTCAAAATATTCATTTTGTGAATTTAGTAAAATGATTTTGCCCAAGCTAAGAATCTTTAGTTGCTGGAAAAGGTATTATTCAACTGAGCATACTTTGTAAGGTTTCAAGTCTGTCCACAAGAATTAATTTATTGGTATTATGATATAATAATTGCACTCAATAGGAAGGGGTAAGATAAAACAAAAAATTATTAAAATTATATATTTCTTCTCATGTATAAAACTGCTTATTCAGTAGTCTTGGCTTTCGCGGTGGATAAAAAGTCAGAATACTCCTGATAAGGTGTTTTGGTGAGAATATTCTCAGCCCACAAATCTGGAGTCAAGTAGGCGTAGGTCTTCGCGATAGCAGCGAATGTGGCCTTTGCAAAATTACCCAAGGTGGCGGTACAACCTCTAGCAGAGGTATAACAATCCTCAATACCTGCCATCATCAATAATTTCTTTGGTACTGGGGCAGAAACGATACCAGTACCTCTGGGTGCAGGAATGAGCCTTACAGTTACACTACCACACTTTCCAGTTACCTGGAAAAAATAAATTAATTACAAACTTATCTTTCAACAAAACTGATTCAATAACTACTATTTCCTTTCAACTATTTAAATGAGCAGCAAAAACATAAAGAAACGGAAAGAACATAAATATTATTACATATCGTCGACGACACCGCAAAACCAAGTAACTGCAAAAACCAACATTTTCAGAAGGCACTAAAAACTTCATAATTTTGGATTGATGAATTAGTTCAAATTCAAAATAGTTACAAACCACTTGAAATTGATTATCTCAGGGTCTGTTTACTATTTGAAAAGAATTTGCACACCTGTCCTTACAAATACAATTAAATAATTACCGCCGAATCCTCATTTTTGAATTTTTATCAGTTACTTGGTTTTGCGGTGTCGCCGACGATATGTAAAAGACAACAGTAGATAATGCCATCTATCATCAAGTAGACCAACTATCTTTAAAAGCTTCACCAACTATTCTAAATAATGTTTTAAAATGGATATCTTGATATCGTACATCTTTGGGAATTTGAAAGAATAAAAATTACTTACCTTGCAAGGTACTGTGTGAGGTTGACCAATCTTATTACCCCAATAACCTCTACGTACAGGAATAATAGAAAGCTTGGCCAGAATGATGGCTCCTCTAATTGCAGTTGCTACTTCCTTGCTGCATTTTACACCCAATCCAATGTGTCCGGCATTGTCACCGATGGCTACGAAAGCCTTGAACCGGGTTCTTTGACCGGCACGGGTTTGTTTCTGTACAGGCATGATTTTGAGGACCTTAACAGAAAAAAAATTAGTGGTGTCTAAAATTTAAAACAATGAATTTTCTACAGAATATAGTCAATAATCTAAAACTCTTTTCGTTTGGATATGTGATAAGTTTGATAAAGGTCACATCTTTTATTGCGTTAGATGAAACAATAGGGTTAGGAAATCGACAAAATGCTGGCATCTGTAACCATTTAATAGCGAATTCCATTGGTAGAACTCGTGCGCACCCACTGAGTGCATGAATCGTACTCCATTGAAGAATTTCGTCGAGCATTTTTACACATTTTGACGTCCAGTGCATAGACAAGAGTCCAGTGCAACATTTATTGCACTCAGTGGCCAGTGCACCACTGGTTTTGCCAATGGAATTCGCCATAAGAATCAATGAGGTTAAGAACTCGTGAACAACAGGCTTATCTAACTTAAAAAAAAAAAAAACAGGAATATTAAACATACCTCATCTTTAAGCGTGGAACCGATGAAGAAGTCAATGATTTCGAATTCTTTGATCGGCAAGGAGAACAAATAGATCTGTTCCAAACTCTGAATTTTTCCTTCCTTAACCAAACGTCCCAGTTTAGTAACGGGGGTCCATTCTTTTTTGTCATCGCCACCGCGTCCACGACCTCTGCCGCGACCACGACCACGTCCTCTTCCGCCTCGGCCCCTAGAACCCCCAAAACCGCCACGGAATCCACCACGTGCACCTCCGGCTGAATCCGCCATTTTGTAAACAAGAAAAGAAAGAGCGAATCCTCACGCAACGTGAAGATGCTATGAAATCATAGAAAAAAGGGACAGAACGGGCTTATATAATAATTGCCCATAGAACTAACCACTATTTCACCACAGAAGAAGTCTTTTTAAATTTCTTTGGTCCTTGAACAGATGAAACGTAGTACTCGCCTTAATTCGACTAATGTTGAAACCAAGATGCATAGAATAACAAGGTGTGGACACTCCCTACTAATTCCTGCTAAAATTTTCGGCCGAAAAACGGACCAAGAACTGTCAAATCACGTACTTTATGTACTACTTCACTTTATTAACGATGGTGCCGCTAGGGTCGATTTCGAAGATTCTGACAAGCGAATAAATGAAAACTGACAAGCGACAAAGTTCACTTTTCACCGTTGCTAGCGGTGTTCTGTGGTTGCTAGTTCCTAAATTCAAATTAAAAGAATATAATGAAGCAGTTTATTGAAAAAACAATCCATTTTTTGATTAATCAGATATCTGTTCGGAGATAATATGTAAACCACATTGGTTTGGAACAGAAATTTCATCTTGCCAAGACATAATGAGGTCAAATAAGGGATTTATCAGTAAAGGAGTTTCTTTGGAACATTTTGAATGGAACTGTAAATGAAGAAATCTGTGAAATCATTATTTTTCCATTACGAAAGATCACATCCAACGTCATTAGAGTACAAGCATTTAATTTATGTATTTTGAAATACATTGAATGATACAGAATTTTCTGTAATACCTCTACATACAATATCTTTCGATATCATATTATTATTCAAATGTAGTAATTCCTTTATCATGTAAGGCTCTTTTAAATTGAGCATTTCACTTATTATATTATATGTATAATTTGAAATTTCATCAAAACATTCTCATGTATACAGCATTTTTTCAGTCACCCAATAACCCTTGACAACTTTTCATGTTCTCAGCAATTAGATTGCTGAATATAGATATTTAATTCGATAGCTATTATTCAGAACTAAGTATATACTGATGAAATATCGAAAAATGATTCATTAAATTGATAAACTAACCAAATAGAGGGTAGTGTACTACGTTTCAATCTTTTATTCAATATACATATATTCGCTAGAAAAATATTTTGAACAAACAAATGTTCTAATTTTCGATACCCTACCTCTAGCACAAGCCAGTTGCCATTCGTGTCGTTTAACAATATCCTTGAAACAAATAATATTATAGTATAAGAGCGCCAAAAAGAATGACGCCTTAGGAAAGCTATTCAAATTGATGAAATCACACTGTGTGGTTGCTCTGAACTTTGTTCTCTGCTAGTCCTTTCATCGTTCACAAATAATATTGTTAGTTTTCATAACATGGCATTTCATTCCTTCTCAATATATAACTGAATTGTATAATGAATATAATTATTAATCAATAGAGTTATATCTTAATTTCAACTGTTAAAACAGTTTATGTTCATCAACCGGCAAGATTATAGTAAATCAACAAGTCTTACGTTCTCCTATGTTGATTTATTAACAATTAACGGTATCAGCGATCTTTCAATATTATTAATATTAAAATTAATAACTATCTTGATACTAGAAATCTGCCCCTGATCCGGTAATAATATACAATTGTTAAAAAAATATATTCGCATAAAAACGAAGTATTTTCGAAATGAAAATAGTATTTGAGTTCTGGATACTCGTTCAGAGTTCACACAGCAAACATTTGACTTACTTTCGGCGCGACAAACGACTTTCCACAAGAAACTGGAATAAGCAAAGATTCAAATTTAATTTGACATGTCGGTAATTTTGTCCATAAAATTTCTACTGCCGGCATCTATCGGCGAAAATTGAAGTAAAACAAAATCCTTGTATTTTGACAGTATTTGGACCGCAAATCGGCCGAAAATATGTCAAAGAGTGTCTTCACCATGTATTCTATGCATCTATGTTGAAACCCACAGATTACAGAAACAAGTTGTTTCTGTAATCTGTGGTTGAAATTGTAAACAAAATCTATGCCCGCCAACGTTTCTTCTCATAATTGATTTTGACAGTTCGATGGTGTGCTCTGTTGACAATCGAAGTTTATCTGCTTATCTGACATTTCTAACAAATAAAAATAAAAGTTAACCCCAGTGCACCAGTGCAGTGCGTTTGTCGGATTTCTGATTATTTTTACTAGGTCTTTTTAGTCGATTTATAATTATGGTGATAATTCGTATTTAGTATTACTCGTCCATGAGTATTACTCTTAACTTAACAACTGAATAATATTATCTCTAAAATATTTCATAATGGTTGTTTGTGGTGGTGGAGATCATAATTTACAAGCTGATGTTATATTTGTTATTGAATCAACAGCTGTAAATGGAGCATATATTAACGATTTGAAAACCAGCTATATTATTCCTTCTCTTGAGTAAGTTTCTCTTATTACACTTATTTATCTTTGCCCACATCTCTTCTGGTAGTTGGATTCTAATTTTGCATTTTCATCATACATCAACTATTTCACTCGAAGATTTGATATGGTGGTATAATTCTGTAAAGGTTTGTTTGAATGAATTTATCAATGATGAACTCATGAACAGATATCTGAAAGGTTCGAGGTACTGACCGTTAATCAGTGTAACTTTGCTTTCTTGAAGATATTAACACTTCTGAGATATCTTTCATTGCTATATGTTGGAATTAACATTCTGCGACCTTTAATAAACTTAGTTTTTTTGTTGCAGATATTTTGGTCAAGGAAATCTTGATGAAAACAATTATTTGTCTGAAAGTTTGAATTCTTATTATGGTATTGTACTTTACCAGGCAGCAGATTGCCTTCCTCGACTGTGTACAGATACCATTGGTCCATTTACTAGTCCTGGAAAAGTTGTTTCAGCAATTGATAGATTAGAGTGAGCAGCATATAATAGTATTCTTAGTGATAACATGTAATATTAAATTATTTATCATTAGGTAACCAATTGAATACAATAGAATAACTTATTTGTGATTGCAAAATATGTCTGAAAGTCTGAAAAAACTAGAAACTTTTCTATATCATATTTCAACAAGAGTAGACTGTAACAAGTGATACAATATATCGTCGGCGACACCACAAAACCAAGTAACTGATAAATATTCAAAAATGAGATTTCGGCGGTAATTATTTAATTGTATTTGTAAGGACAGGTGTGCAAATTCTTTTCAAATAGTAAACAGACCCTGAGACAATCAATATCAAGTGGTTTGTAACTATTTTGAATTTAAACTAATTCATCAATCCAAAATTATGAAGTTTTTAGTGCCTTCTGAAAATGTTGGTTTTTGCAGTTACTTGGTTTTGCGGTGTCGCCGACGATATGCTGAAAATCGCTGCATGTTCAGTATTCTGAGGAAATATTCCATCATGCTTTTGCACAATTGGAGCTCAATCTCCCGCAATTTAAACATTCAACACAACAATTCTCTGAAAATGAATGTTTAAAATCTAAATTTTTTTAATTCTACAATTAATGATGAACATCTTGAACAGGTATTTGAAAGGTTTGAGGAACTGGAATTAATTCAGTCTAACCTTGCCTTATTGTTACAAACTACACTTCTGACCCAATATATTATCTTCATAATACCTTCCCCATGCTATGAATGTCAAATAATTGAATTTACTTTTTTTCCAAGATTATATGGCGGAAAAGGGGAATCTCATGCGAACATTGCAGAAGGTCTCGCTACTGCGCTTCAATGTTTCGAGGAACTTCAAACAAAAAGGGATGCAGCTGCTAGTGTTCAGAAACATTGTTTATTGATATGTAATTCTCCTCCATATCTCATGCCAGTGATGGAATCCCAATCGTACGCTGGCAAAACGGCGGAACAGCTAGCTAGTCTTCTGTTGGAAGTGAGGTTTTTTGTAATTTTTTATTAATCAGTGTAATGGATTGATTTTTCAGAATAATATAAATTTGTCCATAATTTCCCCAAGGAAAATTCCGTCGTTGTATAAATTGTTCGAGAAGGCAGGTGGAGATCTGACAGCGTCACAAAACAAAAATTATGCCAAAGACCCTAGGCATTTGGTTCTGCTAAAGGGTTACAGGTATGATAGTTGTGTTTATTTTAGAAATTTATTATATCTCATTTTTGGCGCTCTTGTTCCTTGGAACAGAGTGCTTATCAATTTGCCGAAATGTCTGTAATTTTCGAATTTTTTGATGAAAATGGTCTTGAACGATTTGGTGCGACTCACTGATCAAGAATACGTGGTCGAAATCGATTCTGTCCGGCCTGCCGTCCGGCCGTTAACACGATAACTCTCGAACGGAATGAGCTAGACAGTTGACATTTTCAGAATAGGTTTGGAAGCTAAATATCTTGGCTAAGTTCGTTATTGGACAAAATCGGTCAGATGGTTTCGGAGTAACAAAAAAAAAATTCTTTACATTACAAATTTCAAAATAAGTTTTTCTTATGATGCAGTTTCACCATAGGTATCCATTGATGTCATTTTTAACTCTAACAAGCTAATACTTTCGGAGATGATGATTTTTCAAAATTTCAATAATAAATCGTACTTCTGTGTTTTCACAGAATGCGATAATTATTCTATCTATAAATAATTATAATATGATCTGTGTTGATACATGTCAACTCATTTACCTGAGACATGATATGTCAAATTTTGATATTTAATGCCCATGGTTAATCCATATGATGATAGGAATGGTAATGGTAAGTTAATAATATTGAGTTCAGAGTATCTCCAGTAAAAACAAAACTGAAATATTGGCTAAAATTTCAATTGACATAATATAATTTTCAGAGTGGATTTGAGTAAAAAATATATCGTTCATCATAGAATTGAGGAACGAATATCTCGGATGAGTTTGTTGTTAGGTAGAATTGGTCTATTGGTTTTGGATTGATAATTTTTGGCACTCTTGTTGAATTTAAATTCTTTTATGATGTTTGAATTTAATTTCTGCTATTATGAAGTTCTATCATAAGAATCCTTTGATATAATTCCCAACTCTTACCAATAATGCGGTCTATAGACCACATTACTTAGGTTAGAATCATTCTCTTGGCGGGAGATCCATATTCAAATTTTTTAACAAGGAATTTCAACTATGAGATGAAACCACCCTTTTTAAAAGAGAATGTTAGTACAGAGACATCAAGTATTGGGTACCTTCATCATTAGTGCATGTTTTCATGTTATTTCTACAATAAAATCTACTTCAATTTATTCTTAAATCAAAATTGAAACCAGTGTAGTTCGAAAGATAACCGTATGTCGTAGATGACTTCTGTTGTGCGTCATTACAAGGCCGATTTAGGGTTATGTTATTATTTTTGACTGATTTCGAGTGAGCTAAGACATACGTCAATCGAATTTGGTGAACACTTTTATATTTATTAATTATTTTGGAAATATACAATTTTGTTATGAAAACTTGATTCTAGATGGTCGAGAAAGGTTCACAGAATCTATTTCCACCGAAAAAAACCTTAAGAAATTAGCCAAAGTATCTAAAAACAGGCGAAAAACTCGCGTAAATTTTAGGTCCATAAGAAATGCATGGGGAATTCAGTGCTCGGATCCACGGATGGATCGTAATTCAAATTTCCCGCCTAACCTAACTAATGTGGTCTATAGGACTGGTATTTCAGACAACTCATCTTATCACTATTGAATTCCGAAAACAAGTTTCCAGTTGAAGATTATCATTATCTTCGACGAATTAAAATTATTGTCTATTTACTCTATTTAGCTTGAAAGAACGGCCTATAAGTCCTCCGCCAGGCACTGTGACACCACAGCAGAATCAGTTATCAAGTGCATCGTTACCCATGACTTCTTTGCCGAGTCCTCTTGCAGGAAATGACAGTCCTATCCAAGGAAGTAGTCAGAGCAATCAAAATCTCTTGGGTGCGAATGCTAATCCAGCTGTACAGCCTGGTGTTGGACAAACTCCAGTGTATCGACCTCCCAATGCTGGTACGTACTCATGCGAGTTATTAGGTTCTTTCACCATACGTTTAGAGACAGACAGGCACTAGTTTAAATTTTGATTCATTCGCTCTTAGATTTTTTTTATGTAGTTTTATTAATCTTTTGAACTCAGTTCAGGTTTCTTCAATGATTGCTATAGGAGGTTAGGAAACTATCATATGCTAACTGGACAGCACCATATATCAAAACAAAACTACTTTTGAACATAGCCAGTCATAAGGTGAAAAAAGAAGGGTAGCAATTTTTCGCAAATTTATAATTTCACTGCAGGAACGCCAAATATTATTAATCCGTAAAAACACTGGGATTCTAAGCACCGGATTTTTCTGAATTGAAGTGTCGCTTGCAAGTTTTTATTTCAGTATTCAAGTTTTTCATCTAAGGCTTTTTCTTGGTTTTATTCAGTATTATATAATATTTTAGTTCGATTGACAATTTCATGGAAAGCAAAGCTTCCCTTGCGGTCTACTTTCATGGACGGCACCCCTGCTGTAATTGTACTCTATGTTAACTATTTAGGTATGACTGCACTTCCACAACAATCACAACCAATGGTTACCCCAGGCATGGTCAACATAGTCAACACCAGGGGTCCAATGATGCCTGGTATGGTGTCCAATATTATGACTGGAAACACCGGATATAATTTGCATGGTCAAGGTATAACTGATTTTCGATATTTTAAGTTGAAATCTGCAATTTTTAAATTGGAACTTTTATGAATTTCTACACTCAAACTCACTGGATTGACCTAAAGGAGGAAAAAAATACAGGTTGTTTCCAAACGTTAGTTCTGTTGCGGTTCTGTTACTGGAGGGTCTAAACTAATTCAGGAAAATTTTCTGAAGAAATGGAAAGAAATCTTCGACTGACATTTGTGGTTGAAGAAAAATAAGCTGGGCCAAAATATTGACAAAAAATAAATAGAACACTTCGATCTCGACACTGTTTCCAAGACTTCGATAATAGTATACTAGACTCAATTTGGCATAAAACAAAATGAAACAAGAGAAAAGTTAAACATTATTCGCAAAAAAGCTCCACAGGATGATAAACAAAACATTTGCAAAATGTCTGTTACAGGTTCATTCATGCCATCTTTTTTTGGTAATAAACAGATAAAAGAAATATTATAATGATTCAGAATGCAGTAAAGTTATTGGTTATTGTATTAATGGCAACTGTTAATTATTTGATATTTTGAACGTTGTGTATAAACGATCTTTTGTGAGATTCTTTGTTTGGCCTACATAACTCTAACCTTTGGAAACACCCTGTATATTGATTGCATAGTATCGAAATTTAAACGAAACTATTATAGAAACATATTGAGTTTTCTGTTTATCAACAATTCAAAGTGACACAAAAAAGTTCACAAAATGAATTTTTCTGTTACTTCTCAAGCCATGTATATTTCATATTTGCATGAATCGCACAGGTATAAATCCTCAAAGACCGAGATGGGGCATGCCTCCTCAAGCTGGCCCTCAACGACCATACATGGCAGCTAATCAAACTAACCAGCAGGCACAGAATAGCGCCCTATTAACTCAACTGAATCAACCCCCATCCTCCATGCCATCAGGTAGTGGATACATACAGAGTGAGTATTTACAGCTCGGGGAATTTGAAGCGGTCAAGTGGGCCAATCGATGGTTAGTTAGACAGTGACAGGAAAAATACAATTATAGGATTTGTGAATGGGAGATCTGATTTGTTAGAAAGGGAGATATCACTTTTAAGATTAGCACGGCAGCAGTGTGCACAGGGTGCTACATTAGTTTCTCGGTTAGGTCTGTATTTTGGCTTTTGCGATATACAGGAAAACATTTTTTTGGATTCTCATTCATTTTGGAAAAAAAATTATCTCTTAATTTGTTTTCAGTCGATGCACAAACATGTCCACACCGCATCAGATTTTTGAGGAATTCATCCTGAAGTAAAACGATTTTTATTTTTTAAGCGGAAACTGTGCGTCTAACAGAAATCCCACGAAATCAAATTTGCTCAAAAATGAATGGGGATCTCAAAAGTGATTTTTATTTCGAAAGAAAGCAGTGGCCTTGTATTTTTTTCTCCAAATTATATTCTTTGCAAAACCCGTATGGACGCCACTGGTAGAGAAAATGAAAAATTTTGAACATCACAAAATGCACCTTGATGCATAGAAGACATGTACCAAATTTTATAAAGATGTCTATAATATTATCTCAGTTATTATAAAAAACTGATAATTTTCCAAATTTTATCACCCCGTATCTCAAAAGTTAAGACTTTTAAGACACACTTTCGTAGGAAGTGTTTGTCTTAAAATAAGTCAAAAAATCACCCCCATAAATATTAGCATGTCTGTAAGGAACACCCTGTATGTTGAATAGTTGAAGCGAATACTTATAAATATTTCCAAGTAAAATCCAGTGGAGTACTGATTTTTTTCGAGGAATCACAGATTTTGTGCTGTTGATACAATTTGCTTTTTGTTTGATGGAACACACTTTATCTCTTGTTTTTATTTCGTCCCACTCACTGAAAAATAAAAATATAACATGGTTTAAATTGATTCCTTGAAATATCGCCACAAAATACATATTCCTATTATTATTCCTAGTCGGCTAAATGGCAGTCATTTTCCATTAGTTCAGGCAAATTGTTCTGTCTGACATTCAATAACTTGATTAATTATACACTTCCAGTGAATAATAATTCCCCTCTGGGCCAACAACAGGCTCAACAGCAGCCGCAACAACAGCAACAACACATCAAAGTAGGCATTACTATACCCAATCAAATGCAGGGTCAGATGGCTCAAAATCAAAACCCCATGCAGGGCCAGGTTTCTCAACCCAATCAGGCTGTGGTCACCCCGCAAGCGCAGGTGAGGTACCCCAGTCATAGAAATAAATCCAAAATGGTTCTTATTAGACGGAGTTTGTCCTCAGAATCCGGGGCAACCTGGACAGCAACAAGTTGGGCAGATGCAGTCATCGAGAGAACGTCACACGATATGGCAGGGTCTCTTGGAATGGATTGAAAAACCTAAAAACGCCCAGGATCAACCTAAGATGACAAAGCATGTACCTTGCCAAGTGTCTGCTAATTCTAAAGATGGAGAACCAGAACTGTAAGTCTGTTGAAGTGATTATCACCTAGTTCAACAACACGAATATAAAAATAGTTAGAAAAGCACCGTGGCAAGGACCTTAGGCGCGTTTGTTCAAATTTATACTATAGCGGTCACCTATCCAGGTAGTTCACCCAAGGCTGCTTAACTCCGGGAAAAAAAATAATATTCCCAATATTTCCAAGGATATAAATCCGACTTTGAACACAAACGTCCAAAAAAAACTGGTCCACCGTTTATGGCGCTCTTGTTCCTTTGGCACAAGTGCTTATCGATTTGCCCAAATGTCTGTAATTTTCGAATTTTTGGATGAAAATGGTCTTAAACGATTTGGTTCGACTCACTGATCAAGAATCCTTGGTCAAAATCGATTCTGTCCGGCCGGTCCGACCGGCCCGGCCGCCCGTAGACACGATAACTCTCGAACGGAATGAGCTAGACGGTTGAAATTTTCAGAGAAGGTTTGGGAGATAAATATCTTGGTTAAGTTCGTTATTGGGATAAACCGGTGATTCGGAGTAACGGAAAAAAGATGCAGTTTCATCTTAAGAATCCATTGATATAATTTTCAACTCTAACAAATTAATACTTTCGGAGATATGATTTTTCAAAATTTCAATATTAAAACATAACTCTATGGTTTCACAGAATGCTGTATCGAAAGTTAACATCCGTATCTATGAATTTCACGATATGTGTTCATACAAACAAAGTATGATTGCATGCAAAATGACCAATGAACTACCTCAGCTATCATAGATAGCTTGGTTAATCTGTATGATGATGATAAGATAATGATGGAAATATATACTTTGGTAAGTTAATCGAAATGGGTTCAGAATATCTCCAGTAAAAACAAAACTGGAATAATGGCTAAGTTTCAATTGATATAATATAATTTTCAACTTCTTTTATGATATTTGTATTTAATTTCTTTCATGAGGTTTGAATTTAATTTCTTTTATGATGAAGTCCTATCATAAGAATCCATTGATATCATTCCCGTATTTTTTCAGTTATTGGCGAAACAAAATTTCAGATTTTGTTCATTAACGAACTTTGCCGGCGCATTTGGACTCCAAACCTACTCTGAAAATTTCAAGTCTCTAACTCATTGCGTTCCAGAGTAATCGTGCTGATGATCGAACAGAATCTAGTTTGACCTCGGATTCTTGATCAGTGAGTCGAACCTAATACATTTTCGGAAAAAAATTCTGAAATTACAGACATTTCGGCAAAACAATAGCACGCTGTTCCCTAAAACATGCGCGCAAAAACTTGATCAACATAATATATCTTAAAAATGAATAGTTAATACTATTATGGACTTTATCACTCCACAACATGAGTCTAACCAATCAGAAATAATTTACGCAGTGATGCCAGATTTGATCCCGTTTTCCGATCGTTTCATTTTGGTTGATTTAGTAGCTTTCAAGAAATTTTACCACAAATTGGTGGGTTCTTATCATCAATTTTTTGCAGTAAAGCAGATGGATGGCCAGGCAAGCTGATAATGCAACTAATGCCCAAGCATTTGATCGGAAATATTGGAGGCGCTTATTTAAAAAATTCGAAATCTGTGCTTTTCCATCCTCAACCCTGCGAGGCCCTTGAGTCTCTCATTAAAGTGATGAGCTCAGGTTTTGTAAGTACTATTTCAATATTATTTCATATAAAATAAAGGATAATGAGGAATCAACCGTTGAACTTTTCCATTATTTCATTTCTCCTTGCGAAATTCAAATGTTTCAATTCATCATTTTTTTTTGCAGGCAGGATGCGTGCATTTCACTAGTATCGCGAATCCGGCTTGTGATATCAAAGTTCTGATATTGTTGTATACTAATGAAAAGCGAGCATATTTGGGTTTTATTCCTAATGACCAAACAGCATTCGTGGATCGTCTACGCAAGGTCATTCAGCACCAGAAGACAAACGGCGTCCTAAGACAAACCCAGGTAAATATATCTGACTTTTTCATCGTTCTGTTACGCTCCCTAACCGTTTTGACTTCAAGAACACTTGTCTTAAAACTGTCAAAAAGCACTGCATATCGGTGGTATGCCGAATTCAATCGTGGCCTGATGATCTGATAGTTTTTCTTATAGCCGCTTTACACTATGCAATATTGGTGCAATGCAAGAGCAATGCAATGTGAAATGACACAATGGCGCATGCGTGACGGCAATTTTCTGATCAGCTGATGCAACTTTTAAAATTAGAGCTGGGGCTATTTTTCATGCAATTATTTGGCAATTCTGGTTTGTTTTTTGGTGACTTTAATGGAAGCCAACATGATTATGATATGATAAAATTCACTAGGCGTTTGACTTAACCTATCATTCGAAACTTTTTTTCAGCTCTATCTATTTTCATCAGTTTTATATGGTTGGAATTTCTTTTTATCACTCGATGAATTAAGCATGAAGGTATGGGTTCCCAAGTATGTTTAGACAGATACAGAACAAGTTTAATACTATTGTATGAAAAGCATGCTCGCTTATATTCCATCAAGTCTGATGATTATCATAATAAAATAGCACGTTCGAGAGCACTGACTGATATTGCCCAAAACTTTAATAACGTTTTAGATAATCCTATTCAATAAAAGCTCGCGGAATGCCCAATTATCCATAACTTCTATTAATCGAATGACCCACCTCACCCTACCTTTTATTTGTTGACATATTTTCTTCTTACATAAAACACCGTTATAATAATTTAAATTTCCTCCGATCTCATAATGGCAAGTTAATGTCGTCGCAATATAAAAGCTGTGATAAAAGTATAAATGCAAAAGTGCTTTTAGTTTTCTTCAAGTTGATTGTACAAGTCCTTGAAAATAGTATTGCACTAAAATTGCAGTTTGGAATAATCATATTCATGCAATGCATTGCTATTGCGTTGCATCAATATTGCCTAGTGTAAAGCGGCTTTTAGGAATAGGAATTCTTTCCTGGCAGTACGTCATTTATTCTAATTTGAGTTCACTGTGGACTGATTACGAATACAACAGTAGTAACTACTAGTCTATCTACCTTTCAAATAATTTCAGGGCGCTGGAGCTCCGGGCCTGAATCCACAAACCGGTAGCCCTCTGCCCATGGGCGGGGCCCCCAACCAGATGATTCCTAATCCGACAACTCCGCAACCTGCTCAGGGCATGATGATACAAACGAATCAAATAGCTATGGGAGGTGGGCAGATCACCCAAAATGTCGTTTCATCTTCTGGTCAACCTGTTTCTTTCAAGGGAGTCTTGGGGCAGAATGTACCAGGAGCTGGAATGCAACCCAGAATGGGTCTTGCGGTAAGTGATAGTACCGTTGATTATACAAGTTTTGATGATTCTGCATTCTGAGGTACTGTAGAATGACTTGAAAAAGCACTGACGTGAGGTCAGTGTGCTTTGGCTGCAAGTTTAAATCTAGATCTTGGCTGTAAAATAAGTTCTTGAGGGCTCTTGTAATATTTCAGCGATATCTGACAAATAGTTTCAGAGAGAAAGAATTTATTTTATAATTTTTTAAAACTGTTCTAATCGTATCATCCTTACAACATTTTGCATTTTGTCTACCGACAATTTCTCAGTATCAGTATTTTTCGAGTTATTGGGAAGTTCTTATTTTTGAGGAAATTTTTTTTCACAAGTGCATAATATTCCAACTGAACAGATAATTTTATTTACTTGTTGGCAAAATCAATCATCATGAAAATCTTTTTGGTAGATAAGTAAATAAATAAAAAAAAAATATTGTGACTGTTTGTTTATGTCTTCACATGAGATATGGTCTTATCAAATAAGTTATCAACGATATCTCATGTGGCATTTTCTTTGTCCCCTTCAGTATTTTTGCCATAACTACCTATCTAAATTGTAAATAATTTCCCGAAATTAATCCATTAGACCTCCTGATGGAGAATTTGTAGTCAAACATTTTTGAACACACTAAGTTTCGCAAGAAATAAATCGAATTTGTTTGCAAAGGCTGTTTGAACAAAACGATGTAACATGAATTCGATAATAATTTATTTCATCATTACTGGATTGATAGTTATAGATTTCAATTATTGTCAGAAGATATGAATCAGCATAATTTAATTTTCGCTCCAAGCTGAAGCTCCTAATATAGTAAATATGTTTGCTCATTTTCAACCTCTCATGCCCTGTGTCTTCTTTTCCTCAGAACATTCAACAAGGCATGACTAATTCCCCTCAACCCGGTTCTAATAATAGCATGTCTCCGGGCATGATGGGCCAAAGGGCGGCCTGCGAGAATCAACTGCAGGCCGAGCGAGAGCACAACCTGGCGAAGATAAACCAGTTGAAACAGACTTTGGAAGCGGCCCAACAACAGGAGCAGCAATATAAGAGCCAGTTAGAGAGGATCAGTCATATGAAGACGACGCAGTTACAGGAGGCGTTGCATGCCGCCCAACAGACGGAAATGCAGTACAAAATGTTAGATGTGAGTTGAGAATCATTACCCGTGGTTTAAGCGTCTTACTTAACTGATTTACTAGATAGATGTTCCAAACATATACGCGATTTTTTGAGTTATAACCCCCGTACTTCTATGTTTCAATGATGGCTTCCGAGCAGTGGCGGGTGGTGATAATTTTGTTCAGGGGGCACTGACTCAAGAATACAAAACAAGTATATATATTTTGAAACTTAACTACCAAATGCCTACTTCTTAAAATGAAACTCAAATCTTTTCGTAGAAGTCAGGAATATTTTGAACTAAATTTTGTTTGTATTCCTTAGAAACGTCTTGATCAATTTTAAAGTAGAGAAACATCTTTCAGTTTCTGCGGTTGTCAGTGGCATCGATATTAAAATAAGCCAAACCTTAAATATTTCACAAAACGATGAATCCAAACCATATGACACTATATTAAATATAAAGTTCGTAAGCAACCGGTCACGTTCTCGTTTTCTTGTGTTATTAATCAAGTCTTCCGACTCATTATGACCACGTAGTGCAAGATTGCAGTTGCCACACAACTTCAGACTATCGATAATTTTCAGTGATGATCAGTGATGAAAACATTCGTTTAGGGGATGATTTCCCAGATGACATTGAAGTCTTGCGGATTCTTTTAAGTTC
Organism: Halyzia sedecimguttata; assembly: GCA_937662695.2. Classification (NCBI taxonomy): domain Eukaryota; kingdom Metazoa; phylum Arthropoda; class Insecta; order Coleoptera; family Coccinellidae; genus Halyzia; species Halyzia sedecimguttata. Next base: position 80,000,854 of record OW569415.2, on the reverse strand, counting down.
GAAAATTTCAGTATAGCTATCAACAAAAAATAATTCTGAAGATTTTCGTTTAGTGTCTGATGAAGGAATCTGATAGTCTCTGAAATGTTATGAAATAGTTGTTTTATCATTGATGTTGTTTCGTTATTGTTTGTTAGGCAACATTGTTTGATACATTGCTTCTGACAAATATCTTGTGTTTCTAACACAGAAGCAATTCACAAAATAATAAATTTTTTATTTAATTGATATTTTTCAGTTTGGTAGAGAAAACCCAGAAAGGAACCATTTAGTCTATGTTTTGATTGAATATTTTTTTGCAGCAACAAAGAATGGCTAATCAAGTCCAACAACAGCAGCAACAAGTTGGAAATCCTCAACAGCAAAATCAACAGAGGATGATGAGGCCAGTGATGTCGAACAATCCTGGATTAAGACATTTATTGCAACAGGTGATATTTCTGATTGAATAATGAATATTCTTAAGGGTAGTCACTGTTTTTTGGAACCCATCTTTTTAAACTCATGTATTGATTTCAGCAACCTCAATACAGACAGCAACAAATAATTGGCATTCAACAACAGATGGGAGGAAATGGACCAAGGCCTCAGCAAATGGGACAACAAATGCCTAATCCAGGAGCACCTCAAAATAATTTTGACGATGTCACTAACTTTGACTTTATGTAATTGTAGGATTTACATTTTGACTCATGTATTGATGATTTTTAATAAGATATTAGTATTTAACAACATATGTATTATACAGAAGCGACCATATACTATTTTTAAAATTATACATAGAGAATAGGATGAAACAATCGATTATAGAATTTGTTAATTTTGATTATGTCTCTTTTTTACTTTACTAGTACCATGGACAACGCTGTATGAAGCATTGAATCCATGCTTATAGACTGTCATTTTTCAGCGAGTGAAGAATTCTGGATTTTATAATTCATGAAATATCGGTCGTAGAGCCTTACGGTAAAGAAATTCAGTTCAACATGCCATAGCACATATATATTTGTAATTTCATATCTCTAAGTTGAACAGTAATTATTATTCTCGAAATATTAATTTGATACTCTGGAATTTCTCTTTACAATTTTCCCGGAATCGACCTTGGAGGATCGTCCCACTATGATAATAATTTTTGACAGAATTGCAACTGAAACTGTGAGTCATTCAGTATGAATTTAATCCACAATCAAATATCTGTCAAAATGATAATGAAATAAAAACGTAAATGAAATAAAAATTTCTATCTATTTCATGTTGTACCACAATTGAACACTTTCTTTGTGTCCATGTGGGTAGCACCATACCCTTCTTTATACTAGCCTGGAACATGATTAAATCGTCGGTGAGCTCCTATTATAGTATGGTTTATTTATAATTTGTGAATTAGTGCATTGCAGTGATATCTATTCTAAGATTGAATAGTGAATTTTCATTTGGATTATTTTCTACTTGAGGGAGTACATTCAAGATTTGTGTGTTCCTCCTGTAACAGAAATTATTCATCGTCAAGAAATTAAAATTATGTTAGCTGTTTCATTTTACCAACTAGCTGAATAACCTATGGATAAAGGCTATACGGCGACAATTTGTTTCTCCTTCCTCTTGAAGCTCAGTTTGCGAGAACCATTTCAAGAACATCGAAGTAATAAAGCAAAATAAATCCGATAGAATAATCAAATTTTTTTTATTAAAAATTCCAATGTCCTAGAACTTCCATAATTTGGCAAAATATCTTTCAAAACCAGCTCTAAAAGCAAGGAGCGATTACCAGTTCAGAAGGAATAAGATAATGTATAGTAATATCCGCGAAATAGAAGTTTTCATTTGTTTCGATTTCATATATTCTTTTGATTGAGAGCTTTGAAAGTGTTAGCAGAGGTAAGTGTAACGGGGTACCACACAATTCGACGTAGGATGCCAGAGCTTTCAGTAAAAGACTCAGATAATAAAATCTGTCTCCCCGTGAATGTTGTGGTCTGCAAAAACCTCAATTATTTCCAAAATTAGCTGAAATATTAAATATCGATGGACATTTCTTTAAATCAACAAGTCCAGAGCGTTCCTGCCAATAGGGTCCTTCATAAATGGCTTCGTATAATTAATATACTTATACATATATTTCACATGTCAAATAGACCCCAGGGGGTTCATTGATTTGCCGAGAAAGCAAGAGCAGACGCGTTTCTGGCTTCTTGGCCTTCATCAGTACTCTGTAGCTTCTCAACAAATTCAACTAAACTGACCCGGGTTAAGCCTCTCAGAGCCGGCTTGGTCGATCATACCTAATCGCCCACGCCACCTATGAGACAAAACACGGAAATCAGCCTTTCCCCCTCCGGTGAATATTTGAAGCGTGAAATCAGGCTTAACCCGGGTCAGTTTAGTTGAAATTGTTGAGAAGCTACAGAGTACTGATGAAGGCCAAGAAGCCAGAAACGCGTCTGCTCTTGCTTTCTCGGCAAATCAATGAACCCCCTGGGGTCTATTTGACTTGTGAAATATATGCATATAAGTATATTAATTATACGAAGCCATTTATGAAGGACCCTATTGGCAGGAACTCTCTGGACTTGTTGATTTATTAACAACGGTATCGCCATTTTTTGGCGCTCTAGTTCCTCGGAACTGAGTGCTTATCAATTTGCCCAAATGTCTGTAATTTTCGAATTTTTCGATGAAAATGGTCTTAAACGATTTGGCTCGACTCACTGATCAAGAATCCGTGGTCGAAATTCATTGTGTCCGGCCGGCCGATCCGGCCGGCCGTAGGCACGATAACTCTCGAACGGAATGAGCTCGACAGTTGAATTTTTCAGAGTAGGTTTGGGAGATAAATATCTCGGCTAAGTTCGTTATTGGGCAAAATCGGACAGATGGTTTCGGAGTAACAAAAAATAAATTTTTTTTTACAAAGTTACAAAATTCCAAATTAAATTTTTTTCAATAAGCAGTTTCACCATTAGAATCCAATGATGTCATTTTTAACTCTAACCAGCTAATACTTTCGGAGATATGATTTTTCAAAATTTCAATAATAAATCGTATTTCAACGTTGTCACAGAATGATATAATTATTCTATGTATGAATTGTCATAATGTCAACTTATTTTCCTGAGACATGACATTATCTAATCAATCGAAGAATTGTGAGCGAAGTGAGAAAAATCTCAGTTTTTTGCTCCGAAATTAGTTTTTCTCAGAAAAGTCTTACATTTCGGAACGGAACATGAAGAAAGAGATCTGAGAGTAGTGAGACTGCTTTTCATCCATAGACATAGATATAACTCTCGAACGGAATGAGGTAGGTAGTTGAAATTTTCAGAGTAGGTTAGGGAGATGAATATCTCGGCTAAGTTCGTTATTGGGCAAAATTGGCCAGATTTAATTTGATTTCTTCCATGGTGCAGATCTCATTCTCATGATTTGCTCATTTAATCTTGATAAATGAACTATTATTTGAATTGAATTTCCTTTATGATGCAGTTCTATCATATGAATACATTTATATATAATTCCCAACTCTGAGAAACCAATACTTTCGGAGATATAATTTGTCTGTTTGAACTAGAGCGCCAGAAAGCTCCTGTCCACAGGGCTTGAACCCATTTTTGGCGCTCTAGTTCCTCGGAACTGAGTGCTTATCAATTTGCCCAAATGTCTGTAATTTTCGAATATTTCGATGAAAATGGTCTTAAACGATTTGGTTCGACTCACTGATCAAGAATCCGTGGTCGAAATTCATTCTGTCCGGCCGGCCGTCCGGCCGGTCCGGCCATCCGGCCGGTCCGGCCGTAGGCACGATAACTCTCGAACGGAATGAGCTAGAGAGTTGAAATTTTCAGAGTAGGTTTGGGGGATGAATATCTCGGCTAAGTTCGTTACTGGGCAAAATCGGACAGAAGGTTTCGGAGTAATAAAAAAAAAATTTTTTTTTTACAAAACAAATTCCAAATTAATTTTTTTTTAATAAGCAGTTTTATCATAAGAATCCATTCATATCATTTTTAACTCTAACAAGCTAATACTTTCGGAGATATGATTTTTCAAAATTTCAATGTAAATCGTATTTCACAGATTGATATAATTATTCTATGTATATTCTTTGTATGAATTGTCATAAAGTCAACTTGACAGAAGGGAATATTGTAACTTCAAGAATATTGGGGTTGAAATACTCGTATTTTAGCGATGCAACGGGGACCTCACCCGAAAATGTTTGAAAATATTACGTAAATATTGAAAGCATAATTCTGTAGTTCGAGAGAGAAGAAAATTTGATGAACGTAGATCAGGAAATTTTTGATCGATTACAAGGTAATTTATTATTACTTATCTAATAAACTATTATTTGAATTGAATTTCCTTTATGATGCAGTGATATCATATGAATACATTGATATAATTCCCAACTCTGAGAAACCAATACCAGATATAATTTGTCTGTTTGAACTAGAGCGCCAGAAAGCTCCTGTCCACAGGGCTTGAACCCATTTTTCATTATTATTTTCGAAAACGCTAAACAGCGTTCATGGCCATTGGGAAGATACTGTCTGAGTTCTGCGGGACTCGTTTTTCGATTAATATGGAGTGAATGGTGGCATATGATTTCACGCTTCAAATATTCACTGGTGGGGGAAAGGCTGATTTCCGCGTTTTTCTCATAGGTGCCGTGGGCGATTAGGTATGATCGACCAAGCCGGCTCTGAGAGGCTTAACCTGGGTCAGTTTAGTTGAATTTGTTGAGAAGCTACAGAGTACTGATGAAGGCCAAGAAGCCAGAAACGCGTCTGCTCTTGCTTTCTCGGCAAACCAATGAACCCCCTGGGGTCTATTTGACTTGTGAAATATATGCATAAGGGCATAAGTAAGTATATTAATTATACGAAGCCATTTATGAAGGAACCTAATGGCTGGAACGCTCTGGACTTATTGATTTATTAACAACGGTATCGCCATTTTTCATTATTATTGACATTTCTTTCTTCAATATGAATTCTTTCGTCAAACAAGAGCGCCAGAAAGCAGTAACCGATACCCAACCTGAAAAAAAATATTTATCTCAGAAACTATCCGTCCCATAATGCTGAAAAAAGGGAGTGTCTTCAAATCCTAATTCTAAAGCCAATAAGTTCGAAATTTCAACACGATCGGACCTATATTGTAGGAGTTATCGAAGAAATACTGGATACCAAGCAGCATATTGTGCGAGTTATTCAGTATCTCGATGGGTGACCGTTACCACGATAACTTTCGAACAAAATATTGTTTCCTCAAAAAAGATTCGATCGAATTGAAACTTGATAATGGGTTGTAGAAATCCACTGCGCAAAATTTCGTGAGGATCGTATAACTAAAAAAAAAAAATCTTCAAAAATGTGATATTTCAGAATTGTCAGATCCGCTGAAATTATTCCGCAAAAACCTTGAAGCAACCATTCTACAATCGAGTACCAGATTTCAGCTCGACCGGATTTGTAGTTCAGCAATCTTACAGTAGAATCTCACTAATCCGGCACTTCAGTAGACCGACACGTCCAATAATCCGGCACACTCCGCCCGCGTCTCCCTCGCCCCTCCACCACTATTCCAATTCCAAATTCTTGCTTCGAAGATACAGACCAAATTATGAAAGATGAAGAAATATGTGAAGCAGTAAAAAACGAAGAAAACCTTGTAGAAGTATTGGAGCCACCAAACACTACAACTGAAAAAGTTATACCAGATACAGCATTTAATTATTTCAATACCTGCATAACATGGGCTGAAGAAAACGGCAACCTGCTAAAGATGTTATAATTCATCGAAACATGCGAGAAAAGGTTTTTAAATAAGGATTACGACTTGCCCAAAAACCTCCATTACAGATTATTTAGTTAACTCCATATCATTGTGAGATATGTTACAGTTATAAAGAACTTACACTTACATATTATGATTTTTTTTCTATACAATCCAGTAATCCGAACATTCCAATAATCCGGCACTCTCGGGTTTTTAATAGTGCCGGATTACTGAGATTCTACTGTATTTATAAAAGAAAGTCGTGTTAGTTACTTCACTTATAACTCAAGAACGGCTATACCAATTTGGCTCAAAATTGGTGGGGAGGTAGCTTAGAACCAGGAGACGGACATAGGATACTTTTTTGTGTTATACAGGGTGTTTTTCTATTAACGTCAATTAAAACTTGCTGTTTTTCCTGCCATAATCGTACAATTTTAGTCATGTGTGTTTAAAAATAAACTTTCGAGACATACACCATTGAAAATAAAGCATTACTATACAGGATGTCCTTTTTCTCATGGCACAATTGTACGTGATTGAAGTGATTTGTGTCACAAACAAAGCATTAACTAAATAGGTACCTTGGATGGATTCTCATAATGTATTCGTCCGAAATCTCCATACATGGTGTTCTTCTTATAACGTCAATTGCAACTTGCTGCTTTCCATGCCACAATCGTACAATTTCATGTGTTTGGGCATAATCGGTTTATCGATTTCGGAGTTATACCCACCTGGAATATTATTTCCTCAATAACTCAAGAAATTTAGACTCGATCGAATTGAAGCTTGGTAACTAGTAGCCCTAGAAATTTTTAAAAAAATTTACCATGGTGAATTCGAATGAAGACTGTCCAAGACAGGAGAATGGACAATATAATTTGACATGGTAAATTTGATTAAGAGTGTCCAATACAGTAGATTGGACAATAGAACATACGCGCAAAGCCCTGAGTTCACGTCAGTGCTTGAACCAATTTTTGCATTTTTTTTCTATCACATTTTGAAGGCGAATAAGTTTAGTATTATTGTAATAAGATTTGGGCTTGTTCGAGGGAATATTATAATGAATTTCTGGGATCACATGATTTTTTTTTTCTATCTTGAGTTTTGCAATAAACATGAAAGCGATTACATTTCTGAATAGAGAATGCCGCGACCGTTCAAACGATGTATCACAAGCCTATACTTCCTATTTGGTTTGTATCTGTCTTTCGAAGGGGTTTGAAGGTAGGGTTCGCATTTTTACGAAGAGGAATGACCATTTAAAATTTAAATTTTATAGGTTTCGGGATTTTCCATAAATCCGGCCCTCGTCTAATCCAGCGCCCCTTGTAATCCGACATGCGTATCACCTCTGAAATATGTAGTTTGATCGGTAACACAGCTCTACAAAAAAAAATTTTTTTTTGTTGCCCTGGATATGATCGCAAATTTTTACGTTCTCAAGTGCCTAAGTTACGAATATATTCATGAAAGTTCTAAATGTGCTCATATTTTCATGATTTTTGCATATCTTATATTTTGAACAATTATCGGTTTGTTAAAAATAAAATTTAATTTTCCAGTCATGATTAGGCTTCTGCGCAACTTTTTCGCGCATACAAACATCACGTGAACCCCACTCTCAGACCCCTTGCTCCACAGAACAGCTGAGATTTCAGTTATTTGACAATATTGAAGTACCTACACGTGAGTCTGGATAAGTTTTCATGGATCAATATTTTGTTTCAATAACTGGATGTCCATTCTAATATATTTGTCTTTTATTCGAAAATATGAGTTCGTCACGAAGAAAGTGTAAATATTCTAGTGATTTATTTTGTTATATTTGCGGTGTTTATATATCAAATAAACAAAAAAGAAATATCACAAATTTTGTCAAAGAAACTTATGTTGAATATTTCGGTTTTAAATTAACAAATTAGGTAACGGCCGGTTTCATAATAAGTTTTAAAGTCCCTTTAAATTTAAAGCATCCTTTTGTTGGTTATTTTGAACCAAAATGTCATTTTGAAGGATACTTTAAAAAAAGAACTTTAAAATGTATTATGAAACTGGTCGTAAGCCATGGGTTCCTAATAAAGTTTGTAAGTCCTGTGTTGAGTCTCTACGGTTATGGAAAAAAGGAGAACGTTCTGGATGAGATGTTGGTTGTCGAAAATTTCCTAGGTAACCATAAGGCAGCAAATTATGAAGAAGTTGTGCAAAATATGCTGACAAACTTTCAGACTTTAGGAGCAAATATGAGTATTAAATTACACTATCTCCGCAATCATTTAGATAAATTTCTGGATAATTTAGGAAACTTTTGTGAGGAACAGGGAGAGCGGTTTCACCAATATCTGAAAGTGATGAAGGAAAGATATCAGGGTCGATGGGATTGTCACATGATGGCAGATTACTGCTGGTCTTTGAAAAGAGATTGTCCCTCGAAAAATTATAAAAGAAAAGCCCACAAAAGGCGTTTTATGGAAATATAAAAAATATTTTCGACATTTTCCTCTTTATTTACTTCGATGTATCCTAATTTCTCAAAATACTACTGACATTATAAATATATCTGTTAATTTATTTCTCGTTTTTTGATTTTTGTAATGTAAAATGAAAATAATGATTAAAAAAAAAAACAGAGCAAACCTAACAAAATCATTGATAGTTTCATGAATTGTGAGCATGAATGGACCCAAAATCATTTTCATATCTAGGGCAACAAAACCACTGTAGACCAGTGTAATTTGTCGGATTACGAGGTACTTTCTTTCAAATAATTCCGGACTATAGGGGGTCTTAGTTCATTACTCTATAATCCGACGAATTCGATAATCCGACACTGCCTTGCAAAACGTTTGTCGGACTACCGGGGGTCCACTGTAATGAATTTATTCCATTTGGCTTTTCCACACTGTATATCTAAAGAAATGGAATTCATCATTATACAGAGTTGGCTGGGAAGTTACAGTTCGTAGCATATAATAATACAAAAATTCAATACCGATTGAGAAAATAATTCAATATAAATATTTTCCTTTTTGCGCGTATGTTCTGGGGAACATCGCGTTATAGTTTTGCCCAAATGTCTGTAACTGTCGAATTTTTTGACGAAAATGGTCTCAAACGGTTTAGTTCGACTCCCCAATGAAGAATTCGAATTTACCATGGTAAATTCGAATTATGAGTGTCCAATACAGGAGAATGGACAACATAATTTACCATGGTAAATTCGATTAATGGTGTCCAATACCGAAGAATGGACAATAGAACATACGCGCAAAAGCTTCTGACTTCACGTTAGTGCTTGAACCAATTTTTAATATTCTTCACTATTCCGGAAAGTTGTACAATCTACTGAAAAATAATATTCTTAAATTTTTTCAATTATCCTATTAGTTCATCATATTTCTGAACATCTATTATATTAATCAGATAATATCGAATATCGTATATTCGACCGGTTCTGGCAAGAAATATTTTCTAACAATATAGTGCTCCTTAAAATATAAAAGATCCTCAATTCTGAAAGGTATGCGGGTTGACGTCGTATCAGAACAGGTAGAAATTTTGAAGATCATAAATTATTGGCTAGTCCTTAGACTGCCTTTCTTTCTGAATAGAAGTCACCGCTCAGGTGAGATGCCTTTTTTTTTATTTAGGTTATTTCTAGTGGGTTTCTAGCGCTCACGATGAGTAACTCATTCTTACAAACAAGAATGTACATTGTCCAAAGGACACGAAGCAATTTGGAACACTTCGTTTCGTAAAAAAATCAATTATTGTGGAGGTGAAAATTGCGGGTATATTTAACTGTTCAATTCATCTGGTTTATTTATGTTGGGTTTCACGAAGCTTCGATTAGCTTAATCCTGGATTTAATTCGATTAAATGAATTGAAAATCGACATAGAATCGCACTAATTCGGCAATTAAGAGCTGTCAAAGCTTTTCGAAACCCAATGTAACATTGGGTTTCAATATTATGGAAAAATTTCAAAGAATTTGCACGAAAACAGTATGTCTTGTAGTTTAGATTCTGAGATAAAGGCCGTCAAAGTTAGTAAAAAAATCTTAAAAAGCACCGAACTGAAGTCAGGAGCTTTTGCCCGTATGTTCTTCTCTCCATTCACGCCTCACAGACCTTCACGACTTAATGCATGAACCTTCAATCCGTCTTTTTGCGCGTATGTTCTGGGGAATATCGCGTTCATTTTGCCCAAATGTCTGTAACTTTCGAATTTTTTTACGAAAATGGTCTCAAACGATTCAGTTCGACTCCCCAATGAAGAATTCGAGGTCAAATTTGATTCTGTCCGGCCGGCCGTCCGGCCGTTGCCACGATAACTTGAGAATGGAAAGAGCTAGCGACTTGAAATTTTCAGGGTAGGTGGCGCATCTCAATATGACGGATAAGTTCGTTAATGGGCATAATCGGCCCAATGGTTTCCGAGTAATAATTTTGTTTACACCCAATATAGATCCGATCGAATTGAAACTTGGTGAATAGTTGTAGAATATAAACCTAAGCACGTTTGTGAAATTTTGTGAGAATCGTATCGCTAGAAAATAATTAAAAAATATTTTTGTTGTCATGATAACCTGAGAACGGAAAGAAATTTCAGGTTAGGTTGTGCATCTGAATGCGACATTGGAGTTTGTTTATAAGCATAATCGGCCAAACGGTTTTAGAATTATAGCCATCTGAAATTTGGTTGTTTTTTGTTCCTCATTAACTTGAAAAATACAAAACCGATTGAATTCAAACATGGTTATTAGTTGTAGGATGCCAACGCGAAAATTCTTGCAAAATTTCGTGAGGAAAGTATTTGTAGAAAATTTTAAAAAAATCATTGAAAATTGAAAAAAAAAATTCTATATATCAGTAACTATTCGTCTGAAATTGCTGAAATTTTGCAAGAACCTTTAGATCCTAACTATAATGCCAAGTTTCAAGTTTTAACACGATCAGTTAAATATTGTTGGAGATTCGAGCAGCCTTGTGTGAGTTCAGTAGATGGGTGACCGTTGCCTCGATAACTTTCGAACGAAAGGAGAAAGAGACTTGCAATTTTCAGGGTAGGTTGCGTACCCGAATGGGAGAGTTAAGTTCAGTTTTGGGCATAATCGGTATAACTGTTTCCGAGTTATACCCATCTGGAATATTATTTCCTTGAAAACTCAAAAAATAAAGATTCGATCGAATTGAAGCTTGGTAACTAGCAGTAGAAAATCAACATAAAGAAGTGTTTAAAATTTTGTGAGAACCGTACCTCTAGAAAATTTGAAAAAAATCACGAAAAAAAAAAAATGTTGTAAGAACCGTACCTACCCCTAGAAAATTTGAAAAAATTTTTTTTGTAAGAACCGTAACCCTAGTAAATTGCAAAAAAATCAAGAAAAAAAAAATTGGTTCAAGCACTGACGTGAAGTCAGGAGCTTTTGCGCGTATGTTCTATTGTCCATTCTTCTGTATTGGACACCCTTAATCGAATTTACCATGGTAAATTATGTTGTCCATTCTCCAGTATTGGACACTTAATTCGAATTTACCATGGTGAATTCGAATTAAGAGTGATGAACTTATTATTTCATCTTTCATCAAAATGAAATGAACTATTAAAATAATTTGATCGTCAGCCTATACCTATTCAAATATCAAGAATAAATGTGGAATCTGCTATGTTTGCTTCCAACCTTGCTCTAGATATTCGGATGATACTTTCCATAGGTATTTCGAGTTGTGAAAACTATGCACCGAGTGTAAGTTGCAACAACCCATTCCACGAGGTAAAATCATTGCAGATTGATCATTTAATCTTGATAAATAAACTATAATTAGAATTTAATTTCTTTTATGATGCAGTTCTATCATAAGAAGCCATTGATATCATTCCCAATCTGAGAAACCAATAGTTTCGGAATTATGATTTGTCAAGCCAGCTGTTGCCACGGCAACTTTCGAATGGAAAGAGATAACGACTTGAAATATTGGTTGAGCATCCGAATACGGAGTTTGAGTTCGTTAATGTGCATTATCGGCCAAACGATTTCGGGGTTCAAATTTTATTTTCGTACAATACAGATCCGATCAAATGAAACTTAAAAAAAATCATAATTTTTTTTCCGTATCTCAGAAACCATCCTTCCCATACCGCTGAAATTTTGCGTGCGATGTCAGAACCTAATTCCACATCCATATTCTGAATTTGAGTTTTTTTTCGTCAGGATCGTATCACGAGAAAAATAATAAGAACATTGTTTTCTTCAAAATTTTATATTTCACAAACTATGTGTCTGATTCTGCTGAAATTCCTAACAAACCTTCAAGAAAATATTTTCTCAATGTTTTCTTAAATACAGATACGATCGAATTGAAATCTAGTATACTTGGTTGAAAAAAAAAATAGCTTGAAGCTAGACGAAAGAACATACACGCAAAAGCTCCTGTACCCCAATACACGTTTTTAGGAACTTTGGCCGATTACTTCTTTATTGAATTTGATGTACAGTTAACATGATTTTGGTTCTCTGAAAAATGTCGAAGCCACTTTAACAGAGAAAAAATTATTTCTCTATTTCAGTATTCTAAAACAAGTTGCAGAATGGCTCCTATTAAAACACGAATGGGAAATTCGAAAACGAGAGACGAAGGAGCGAGTTTTCGAACGCATGAATGTTGGAATTGCCTTCTGCAACGAGTATTAGGCGATATTTTCTCTATTTCAGTCAAGTTTTCTAAAATACTGTTGAACTTCAATGAAAAATTCAGATTATATATCCTAGTGACTTTTGTATTGTATCTTGGTAGTTGGTGTGACTCTTACGAAAGTTGACAGATTACGGAATTTGAATTTGAAACGTACGTAGAGCATCGAGATCCGATTTAAAACAGTTTCCTAATAGCATGAATGATTCAAAATTAGCAAGAAGGAAATCTCTAGTACCATATTTTTTAATGAAAATAAAGCTTTTACTCAACAATTATTTCACTACATCCAGATTATATTGTATTGTCAATTGATGAGTGTTGAAATTTGATAGGATCGAATGTCAGTGCTGACTATACCACAAAACGAAAAATATAACTAGAAACAATGCGGGAATGAGTTCATTCCAGCACTGTTTTCAGTGCTGGAATGGACTCATTACGATACTGAAATAGAGAATAGTATATTATGAAACAAGTTGCAGAATGGCTGATATTTAAACACGAATGCGAAATTCGAAAACGACCGACAAAGGAGCGAGTTTTCGTACGCATGAGTGTTGGAATTGCCTTCTGCAACGAGTATTAGACGATATTTTCTCTATTTCAGGCAAGTTTTGTAAAATACTGTTCAAATTTAATGAAAAATTAGGATTATACATCCTAGTGACTTTTGTATTGTATCTTGGCAGTTGGTGTGACTGTTACGAAAGTTGACAGATCACGGAATTTGAATTGTACGTAGAGCATGGAGATCAGATTTAACAATTTCCTAATATCATGAATGATTCAAAATTAGCAAGAAAGAAATCCCTAGTACCTACCTTCTTTTTTGATGAAAATAAAACCTTTCCTCCCAACAATTATTTCACCTTATCCCGATTATCTTATATTGACAATAATTGACGTGTGTTGAAATTTGATAGGATCGAATGTCAGTGCTGACTACCACAAAACGAAAAATATAACTAGAAACAATGCGGGAATGAGTTCATTCCAGCACTGTTTTTAGTGCTAGAATGAACTCATTACGATACTGAAATAGAAAAAAAAATTTTTTGGTCATATTTTATTTGTTTTAAAAATACAAACGTAAACATTATTTATTGCGATGCGGCTTAATTACTTTGGATTTGAATTACACAGGGACATAATGCCATTTGGAAGATTTTGTTTACATAGGACTATAGAGCAATAGAAATCATTTCGGAATCCGCTTCAAACTCAATTCGCCCGAATTGGACATAATGCGTTTTGAAAAGTTACTCCTCATATGATGTTGGAGTATTTTAAAACCTCAATATTAATATATGAATCGACTATATTTTCAAGGTAGTCAGTTACACATTTTCCGAGCTCTTCCATTTCGAAAAGTGGTCCATTTCCGAGGGACTTAACAAGATTCCCCAATAATTAATATTTTCAATCGATTGATTCGGGATACGAATACCTGTCTCGTGACCATTAGACCCCGTCGTCCTAACGAATCCGCAACGAAAAAATCTCCACTCGCTCAGATTTATGACACGAACCCGGTCCATCTGACGCGATCGTAAATATAGCCAGCGCTCGCGTTCCTTCTCGAATATTAAAGCCCCACGGGCGACCCGGCAACGCCGCATCTCGAGATCGGCAACTTCTCTCTCGGGATCTCAAGTTCGGGGCTAGATCAAGACTCCTTCGATCCTTCGCCTCAGTCGAGATCCGTGCGCGTAGCTGTCACACCGCGCCAGCTACGTCCTACCGCAACCGTCACATGTGCTCCAGTGACCGCAGTGCGCGCGTAAAAAACAAAACAACCGAACAGCGAAAAGCGTTTCGGTCCCGCAGTGTCGTTCGGACTCAGTGAGAAAACCCGAGGAAAAATTAGTGCCTGACGTTCGCACCGGTCTGTCGCGAAAATTCCAAGGATTCCGAGTGTTACCCTGCGGAAACCCGCATGTGTCAGTGACAGTGTTCAAGTGCCCGCGCCCTCCCCCCGGATAAACCCCCGAATCGCGCGTAAACCCCGAAAACGGATCCTTGTTGTTCTCCCGAGAACGAACGGCCATGTTGCATACCAGGTAAAGTGAGATCGACGTGCGTATCTGAGCGAGAACGGCTCAGTCCTCCAGAGGCTAAACAAGTTCGTGGACGGGGCGAAGAGGTGAGGAATGCTAGAGTACCGCAGCATCTAACATAGACACACACACACATACACACACGTGTCGGACCTATTCCGATAAATGCGGGCCGAAATGTCCGGCTAAATTCGGCAATTTTATGGAGGAGACTTCAACGTCCGACAAAGCGACGAACCTGGGAGACTGCGACGCACGGTAAAGTGACGAACCTGAAAACTTTAATTTTATAGAATGTTATTATTGTCGAGCTGATGACCAAAATGAACTTCATGTGCGGGATTTACAGACTTCTATTCGCCACGGGGTTTCTGCTGTTGGTCGGGGCCCAAGGTCCCGGTCCCGGACCAGGCAGGAAACCTACGTACAATCGCGAATTATCCTCTTTCGATTACTCGCCCCAGATGCAATCTCGCGCCGTAGATACCAGGGTTACGTTAGAGATAGCCGAGGGTCAACCTAAAAACACCATAGTTGGTCGGATACCATTGAAACCGGGCTTCACGTATCGTTTCAATGAACCGCCGAAGGAATTTTCCCTGAATTCCGTAACCGGTGAAATTCGAACCAACGCAATTCTGGACAGAGAAATTCTAACGAACGACAGATACGACCTGGTGGTTTTGTCAAGCCAGCCGACTTACCCGATCGAAGTTAGGATCGTTGTAACCGATATAAATGATAACGCACCACAATTTCCGGAACCCGTGATAGCGATCTCGTTTTCCGAAAGTGCGGCTGCTGGAACACGTTTACTCTTGGATGCAGCCACCGACGAAGATTCGGGAATAAACGGTGTCAGTGACGATTACAGAATCGTTGCTGGAAATAAAGAAAATAAATTCAAATTGGTCGTGACCGCCAATCCATCAGGCGATACGTCTTACCTTCACATCGAGACGACCGGAAAATTAGACCGGGAAACTCAGGGTTTTTACACCCTAAACATATCAGCCAGAGACGGTGGTACACCAACCAGATATGGCTTCCTTCAAGTGAACATAACGATCTTGGATGTCAACGATAATCCTCCAATTTTCGCCCACAGCGACTATATCGTGTCCTTGAACGAAAGTGTACCCCCTGGAACCTGGGTGTTATCAGTAATGGCCACAGATAACGATTTTTCCGACAATGCCAAAATAACGTACTATTTGTCCGATACAGAAACTCAGTTTTCGGTGGACCCGGAAACGGGAAGCATCTCCACAACAGAACTTCTAGAATGCCCTCAGCAGAACTGCATACAAGTGACAACAAAATCAGGTGGGTGTCCCAAGAGCTGCGTGTTTACGGTGTTCGCAAGGGATCATGGAACTCCAAGACAGGTTGGAAGAACCTACGTAACTGTGAATTTACTGGATGCGAATGACCACGATCCCATCATCAAATTTAGATACTTCCCTGCCACTGCAGGGTTTGCTACGGTAGATGAAAATGCTGGAAATGGGTCTGTTGTTGCCGCTGTGTCTGTTGCTGATCCCGATGAGGGTCTAAATGGGGAAACTACCGTCAGAATTGTTTCGGGAAATGAACTCAACCATTTCAGACTCGATTACACACCCAGCTTTGATATTGTCAGGGTAAATGGCGTTTTAGACAGAGAGGAAATTTCCAAATACAACCTTACAGTTGTAGCTACCGATAAAGGCACCCCAACAAGAACTGCAACCTCTTTCCTGATAATTCACGTGAATGATGTCAACGATCACGAACCTGTATTTGAGAAAACCGAATATTCCGCCATTCTGAGCGAACTTGCACCATCTGGTACTTACGTAGCCGGTATAACAGCTTCCGATGAAGACTCAGGAGTCAACGCACAAATTTTCTACGCTTTCGTATCAGGAAACGATCACCAATGGTTCTCTATAAACCCAGAATCAGGATTAATAACCACCAGGACGGCTTTGGATCGTGAACTACAAGGCGCGGTGGAACTAAACATATCCGCCAAAGATGGGGGTCCAAATCCAAAATGGGCTTACACCCAACTTAAAGTGACAATATTGGATGAGAACGATGAATCTCCACAGTTTTCTCAGAATATAATCAACGCAACTTTATCAGAAAGCGAACCTGGTGGTAGCTTGGTGGCTATGCTGACTGCTTCAGATCACGACCAAGGCACCAACGGAAGTGTTATGTACTCTTTGCACGGATCAGCCACACAGCGATACCCAAATACATTTTCCCTGGATACTTTGACCGGACAATTGACAACAACAAGACAGTTGGATAGAGAGGAAATTCCGTCATTCAAAATATTGGTGATAGCAAAAGATCAAGGTATTCCACCGAGGTCATCAACAGCATCAGTTTATCTCAATGTAATGGATGTGAACGACAACAATCCCGAATTTTACCCACTCAGGTATTTCGTGGCTGTATCAGAAGACACAAAAATTGGAGCGTCTTTACTGAAAGTTACCGCTACGGACAAAGATGAAGGAGAGAATGGAAAGGTGACCTACACCATGGAAAATGGAGATAAGAATTTGTTCCATTTGGATCAGATAACCGGCGTTCTTTCTTTGAGAGGAAACCTGAGAAGCTTCAGCAAGTCCATTTATAAATTGAAGATTTCTGCTAAAGACCACGGAGAAAGGAGCGCCATAGAGATGGCTTCAATAGAGATTGTAAAGGAGATCTACATGGAAAAGCTACACTTTGATAATTACGGCGGATACGATTTTCAGATAATGGAAGACGGTTCTGAGTATAAAAAGAGGAGTGTTGGAAATGTACGTGTTAGAAACAGTCACGCCTCCTACTCTATCATGGACGGAGATCACAACAGAAATTTCATCATAGACGAAAGAACAGGCGAGATAAGCACGGCTAAAAAAATTGACCGGGAACAGATCCCGACCTACAGTCTGACAATAGTGGCCCACGACGGCATGTCGTTCGGCAAGACGGTAGCCAACATCGTGATACTCGACCTGAACGATAACAAACCAGTATTCTTGCGCGATAACGATGAAATAAAATTACCTGAAAATTTGGCAGTCGGTCAAGAAGTGTACCTCGCACGTGCAAGAGATGTGGACGCCGGCATCAACAGCAAATTAACGTACAGTTTGGGTTACAACTCGAACAATCAGTTCAGGATATCGGAAGCGACCGGTGTTATATATTTGAGTCGACCCATTAGGGCTGAACCTGGAACGGTACTTTTGGTGGAGGTCACGGCCACTGACGGAGGCGAGCAACCTTTATCCTCTAAACACACAATTTCCATCATCATAGAGGACGTCAACGATCATACCCCCGTATTCGACCACACGTCCTACGAAACTTCCCTACTTGAATCCACCCCAGTCAACGAAAGGTTTTTCGCTCTAGCTGCCAGCGATGCAGATTTGGGCCTAAACGGACATATATCTTATGAGATCACAGAAGGAAATTCCGAAGGAAAATTCGGCGTTTTCCCGGACGGCTTCCTCTACGTTCGCCGCCCTCTAGACCGCGAAGAACGGGACTACTTCTCCCTCACAGTCACAGCCAAAGACTCCGGTAACCCGGCAAGATTCTCCGTCGTGCCGGTGGTCATACACGTCATCGACGAAAACGACAATCCTCCCAAATTCACCAACTCCACCTTCGTGTTCAACATCCCCGAGAACGAACCCCCGGATTCGTTTGTGGGAAAACTGACGGCCACGGATAAAGATATAGGCAGGAACGCCGAGCTCATATTCTCCCTTTCTTCGAATCAAAACGGATTCGCCATCGATCCTAAGAACGGTTTCATCAAGACACTGCATGTATTCGATAGGGAAAATTTAGTTCAAACGACGGGACAAAATTACCTCACCATCGAAGCTATGGTATCCGATAATGGGAATCCAAAAATGAGGGACAAAGTGAAAGTGAACATATTTGTGACAGATGTCAACGATAATCCACCTAAGTTCCTAAGAACCCCTTATAAGGTACAAATATCTGAAGGATCCCCTCTAGGGACGCAAGTTGTAAGAATATACACGACGGATTCTGATGAAGGCCTCAACGGAGACGTTTTCTACACGATCACCGAAGGTAATGAAGATGGAAAATTCCTGGTGGATGAGGCTACAGGTCAGATTACTTTGAGTAAACTGTTAGATCGCGAACTAAAGTCTCAGTATCACCTCACTGTAGTAGCGCATGACGCTGCCATCACCAAACAGCTGAGTTCTTCAACGACGGTCTTTGTAGAGGTCTTGGACGAAAATGATAACGCCCCTGAGTTCACACAAACAAGTTCTAGAATTTCTATCACAGAAACTACACCTGTAGGAACAGAACTCATACAATTCAGAGCAAGCGATGCTGATCTTGGTGTCAACAGCGAAGTGACCTTCTCTATAAGTGCAGGTAATAGAAAAGATACGTACCATATAGATCCTATCACCGGAATATTATACCTACACAAAAGTTTAGACTACGAAGAACTTGATAATTACCAGCTCAATATCACAGCTTCTGACAATGGAAATCCAAAGTTATACACCACGATATTATTCTCTGTGGATATTGAAGATGCCAACGATAATCCACCATCATTCCCTAATACCGCTATAGTCAGACAGATAAGGGAAGGTATCCCAGTTCATACCCCTATAGTGACAGTCACAGCAGATGATCCTGATTATGGTGCCAACGGAAAGATAACCTATTCCATCTACCAGCAAGAACCAGAGGACAATAGGAGACATTTTGGTATCAATTCTGTGACAGGTGTCATCCACACCCTCCTACCAATCGACAGGGAAACCATAGACACGTTTAGATTGACCGTGAAGGCTACTGATCAAGCACAACCGACTTCATTACGGTTATCCGCGGAAAAATTAGTAACAGTTATCGTTGAAGATGTGAATGATAATGCTCCAGTGTTTGTCTCCATGAATTCCGCAGTGCTACCACATGACATGCAATTTGAACACGGTGGCGCTTTGATCATGAACGTCTTCGCCAGAGACTTGGACTCCTCTACCAACGGCTTGGTGACGTATGAACTTATCAGTGGCAATACCGACTTGTTCCAGTTGGATCAGAGTTCTGGTGCTTTAAGACTGAGAAGACCCATACCAAATCCCCAACCAACCTACAAATTGTCCGTAAAAGCCACAGACGAAGCAGTGCAGAGCGAGAGAAAATCCACAGAAGCCTACTTGACCGTCATCTGTTCGAAAGAAGACGGGGTAGGTCCTAAGTTCGACGAGATGTCATTTAGGGGTAGCGTGTACGAAAATGAGCCCGCGGGGACCAGTATACTGAGTGTCAAAGCGCGTTTCAGCGATAACGATATAGAGTATTACGTGACGAATGTGACTGGTGGTGGTGTACAGGTTGATCGGTTGTTTGACATTGACGTTAAGTTAGGGGTGGTTTCCACGGCAACTGTATTGGACAGGGAGGCTGGAGTAGACGTGTACGATATCGAAGTTTTCGCAATAGCTACAGGAGGAAGGCCGAGGACATCAAAAACTAAGGTTAGTTTTGATATGATTTAATAACATTTAATTAAGAATATGCCTTTGGGCGCTCATAATGAATTTCGTGAATTGGAAAAATCCAACCAATGATTTCGGAGATTACCAAATTGAAATTTTAGTTTTCCCAATATTTCTAAAACTACAGATCCCATAGAGTTCTAATTCGGTATTTAGGTGTAGATTAACAATTTCAGAGTTCCTGCAAATTTTCACGAGAACCGCATCACAAAAAGTGGAGAATAAAGTTTTTGACCTGTATTCAATATCCTGGAAACTAATCACTAGAATTCGCTGAAATCTCGTATGCAGCTGAAGGGTAACGATGAAATGAGTTTTCTGAAAAATCAGCCATAACAAAAAAAATGTATTATTTTTCTGTATATTATTCCGATAAGCAATGTAAACTTCAAGCAGAAAAAATGATTTTCCAAATGCCGAAATAAACGGGTATAGTCATCAACTAGTTCAGAAAATTAGCAAAAAATATAAAGATAAAAATCTCTTCAGTAACATAACCCTAACGAAAGAAATGAAAAGGGTAAAATGTTTCCAATCATTAGAATAATTATTACAACTTTGACAAATCATATCTCTGAAAGTATTGGTTTCTCAGAGTTGGGAATAAAATCAATGGATTCTTATGATAGAACTGCATCATAAAAAATTAAATTCGAAACGCAGGTCTATGACCTCATATGTTGGATTTACATACATCAGCAAATTATAATTAGAGCTTTCTATGAAATCACAAAATTACGATTAATTATTGAAATTTTGAAAAATCATATGTTGAAAAGTATTAGTTTGTTAAAGTTGAGAATGATTTCAATGAATTTTTATAATGAAACTGGCATCTTAAAAAAAATTGAAATCGAAATTTGTAGTGTAAAAACAAAAATTAATTTCGTTACTCCGAAACCACCATAAGATTTTGCCCATTAACGAACTTAGGCGAGATATTTTTCTCCCAAACCTACTATGCAAATTGAAACTAACTGGCTCATTCCGTTCGAGAGTTATCGTGTTCATGTCTCGACAGAATCGATTTTGACCACGGATTATTGATCAGTGAGTCGAACCAAATCGTTTAAGACCATTTTCATCAAAAAATTCGAAAATTACAAACATTTCGGCAAATTGATAAGCACTCTATCCGATGAACAACCAAAAATGAATAAGAATCGGAAAATTGCTCATCACGGAGATTTTTGGCGAAAACTTAAATATTCAAGTCAACAAAAAAAAATCGCAGTGCTTTGAAATTTCCAGGATTTTTTTGGGACACTTTAAGGTTGAAAAATTACTGACGATATTCTTCGTTCATTCATTATATCCAGTTAATTTTTTTTTAATATTCCAAAGATCGCTTGAAAACTTTTTTTCAGATGCTACTGCTTTATAAGAAAAGTTTTGCAGTTTTAAAAACCGAAAAAAGGACAATACTCTATTTCAGAGTACGGGTGGCAATCCTGTTTGTATTGTAATGTCATATTTTGTAAAAGTATTTTCCACGGATCATTCTTGCAAATATAGATAGATAATCGAATGAACGAACCAGTATATCGCTTTCATTGAATTGAACTAGGTTTCTGATAATATATGTACGAGTATATTAAACCATTAAGCAGTTGGGGGTATTTGGGTTACATATGGAGTTTATGGATTTCTATTAAGATTTAAAAGGAAACCAATAAAAAAAATTGTCGTCAAGAATGTTAGTTGTATCGTGTAGGTGACCATATCAAGCAGCATTAGAATTCTCATTCTACATTAATGCAAACGCAACACCATATTCAATAAAAATTTGTCACTATGGGAACGAATTTACAGGTAGAAATCTTCTGGAATTATGTTACTGTAAATGAGCTTTTAGTGAACTTTGTTTTCGCCGGTCTACTGGAAAATGATTCCATAATTCGCTCTTCGAATACGATTATGATGCAATAGAAGACATGTGCTCTCACAGCTAGAAAAATCGAAGAACAATTCGACATTTTCAATTATTCCATTTCATTTCATTGTTATTAAACGTGAAATATGACGGTGATATTAAAACGGGATTTTACTAAATTAGATTTTGAATTAACGATTTTCGTAATGTTGTCGCGTGTGAAATTTTCAATTCAACGTTCTTCATTTATTATTGATGCTGTTGAAAAGTTAGGCTTAAAATTTCATCGACAGGGCGTTTCAAAAAAGGTGGTCTAGTTTCTAGGCAAGATGAAACACTTAAAAAAGTGGAATCGTATCCGCAGATGTTGCAGCGTGTTGTAAAGAAAAAACTACTGGTAATATTGTAATGAAACTTTGTGTGTATAGGTTTTAGAAGCTGATACATCCCATGAATTAGTTTTTATATCTGACTCTCGTGGAGCCTATAGAGGACTCTAGCTCTCACTTCGTACCGACTAGTTTTATACATAACTTTTTTGAGGTTCTATTTTCTAATCCAAATTTCAACATTCTAGTACATAACAGGAGAAGACAACTAATATTAAGGAATTTTGTGATCCCTCCCTAATTGGTTTTCTTCTAGATTTAAAATTCTGGTGATCATTTTATTAACCTCCATGAAGTTAGCAGAGCCACTTGCAAGAAATTCAATGAAACCCATTGCATTAATTGTCGAGAAATTGTCGTCAAAAAAATTGTCGCGCGCTTTCTTTTATATTGAGTGGCTCTGTTAATTTAATGTTAAGTTAGCAGATCCACTTGCGGGAATTTCAATGAAATCTATTGCATTAACTGTCCAATAATGGTCGAAAATTTGTCGTAATAGAAAAAAAGTTTTTTTTATGTCGAGTGGTTCTGCTATAACTTATTATTAAGCCAGCGGAGCTACCCATAAATACACATCAAATGTCATCATAATGGTTATGAATAGTTGTCGAGTATTTCTCGAAGTCTATCTTACATGAAAAAACGCAAAAAATCCATTCCTTATAGCTTATAGGTATATATGTATAAATAAATAAATATTTCAACTTTTTAGTAATACACGCAGATAACTTGGTTAATTGTATTATATCTTAATATATATATTTCTTGTGTGCGTGTGTATGTGACTGAACTCCTCCTAAACGACTGGACCGATTTTGATGAAATTTTTTGTGTGTGTTCGTGGAGATTCGAGAATGGTTTAGATTTACAATTTGGTCTACTGGAAAATGTTTTTGGCGTTGGAGTTTGAGTTGGCGTTGAAGTTGGCGTTGGGGTTGGAGTTGAAGTTGGAGTAGGTATTGTGGTTGGCATTGGTTATGGAGTTGGCGTTGTAGTTGGAGTTGTAGTAGTTGTAGTTGGATTGGAGTTGGAGGTGGAGATGGAGGTGGAAATGGAGATGGAGGTGGAAATGGAGATGGAGGTGGAAATGGAGTCGGAGTCGGAGTCGGAGTCGGTGTCGGAGTCGGAGTCGGAGTCGGAGTCGGAGTCGGAGTCGGAGTCAGAGTCGGAGTCGGAGTCGGAGTCGGAGTCGGAGTCGGAGTCGGAGTCGGAGTCGGAGTCGGAGTCGGAGTCGGAGTCGGAGTCGGAGTCGGAGTCGGAGACGGAGTCGGATTCGGAGTCGTCGGAGTCGGAGTCGTCGGAGTTGGAGTCGGAGTCGGAGTCGGAGTCGGAGTCGGAGTCGGAGTCGGAGTCGGAGTCGGAGTCGGAGTCGGAGTCGGAGTCGGAGTCGGAGTCGGAGTCGGAGTCGGAGTCGGAGTCGGAGTCGGAGTCGGAGTCGGAGTCGGATTCGGAGTCGTCGGAGTCGGAGTCGTCGGAGCCGGAGTCGGAGTCGGAGTCGGAGTCGGAGTCGGAGTCGGAGTCGGAGTCGGAGTCGGAGTCGGAGTCGGAGTCGGAGTTGGCGTTGGCGTTGGCGTTGGGCAGGCGTTGAGGAGGCAGTACGAAGTCTGCCGGGCCAGCTAGTCAACTTATATATTAAGTTAGCAGAGCGACCAATTTTTTACTTCACGACAAATACGTTTTGGTCATTCGACAATTATTAAGTTATTTTTTGCGTTCTTTTCATGTCATATGGACTTTGACAAATACTAGACAATTATTCATAACCATTATGATGATATTGGATGTTTATTTCTGAGGGGCCTTGCTAACTTAATATTAAGCAGAGCCACCCAATATAAAAAAACTAACCAGGCGACAATTTTTTTTCTATCGCGACAAATTTTTGACAATTATTCGACAATTAATCCGATAGCTTTCATTGAAATTGTTGCAAGTGGTTCTGATAACACAATATTAACTATTAATAAAAAACTAAACCCGTGACAAATTGTTTTCTTTCACGAAAAATTCTCTACAATTATTCGACAATTAATCCAATGGGTTTAATTGAAATTCTTGCAAGTGGATATGCTAACTCAATATTAACTATTAATGAAAAACTAAGCGTGTGACAAATTGTTTTCTTTCACGACATGGAATATTTATTTAAGGAGTGAATTTTTTGCGTTCTTTTCACGTCATATGGACTTTGACAAATACTCGACAATTATTCATAACCATTATGATGATTTTGGATGTTTATTTGTGAGTGGCCGTGCTAACTTAATATTAAGCAGAGCCACCCAATATAAAAAAAGAACTAAGCGGGCGACAATTTTTTTTCTATCGCGACAAATTCTTGACTATTATTCGACAATTAATCCAATAGCTTTCATTGAAATTGTTGCAAGTGGTTCTGATAACACAATATTAACTATTAATAAAAAACTAAACGCGTGACAAATTGTTTTCTTTCACGACAAATTCTCGACAATTATTCGACAATTAATCCAATAGGTTTAATTGAAATTCTTGCAAGTGTATATGCTAACTCAATATTAACTATTAATAAAAAACTAAGCTTGTGACAAATTGTTTTCTTTCACGACAAATTCTCGATAATTAATCCAATAGGTTTCATTGAAATTCTTGCAAGTGGATATGCTAACTCAATATCAACTATTAATAAAAAACTAAGCGCGTGACAAATTGTTTTCTTTCACGACAAATTCTCGACAATTATTCTTCAATTAATCCAATAGGTTTCAATGAAATTCTTGCATGTGGCTATGCTAACTCAATATTAATTTAGAAGAGCCAACAAGAGTGCGTGACAATTTTTTTTCTTTTTCGACAAATTGTCGACAATTATTCGACAATTAATGCAACAGGTTCCATTGAAATTCTTGCAAGTGGCGCTGCTAACTTTATGGAAATATTTTTATTAAGCATTATTTTTCGTTCGTATTTTTTTTTGTTCCCTTCAAGTTCAATTTAGCCAACTTTCTTGGACATTTCCAAATTAAATGTTTTTAATAATACACTCCTCAACTTCAAATATTAATGTTTCATTTCGACAACCATAAGGTGGTCCAAGAATTTAGGTGATTTGTGTATAAAATAAATAAGTATTTAATTAAATAAATATGTGAATTTGATGATTTTTCTATGTCCTGGAAATATATTATGAATTGAAAGAAAACACTTTTGTCTAATTTCCAATGGATACATAAATATCTGACACCGTTCATTTGTCAATGACAATGAACAGTCCAAACCGGACTTGTTAAATAAAGTTGTTAGTGAAAATTAGACAAAAGTGTTTTCTCTTAATTCATACTGAAAATCATATTAGCAGAACGTTACAAATATCTTTTTCGTTGGTAGATAGTCTGGAGATAACAACAAAATAATAGAATTGATAAATAATATCAATACTATTTCCCGTGAATAATTTTCGTCGTTCTTACGTTCAAAAACATACTGAAAACCATTCGAACGAGCTTGAACAAAATCTCAATCCAATAAACCAAAAGGGACGCGAATTCAAATGAATACGACGGATCGACAAGAAATTTGTCTCGTAACTCGATGGTCTGATGAGGAACCGAACACGTTGCACGTTCTTTGTTTGGCACTGGGAACTGGCAGCAGTACAAGAATGAACGATGCGTTCCAAACTAACCGTCCAATTTATTATATGCAAATTTATCAAGCCGCTACGAAAATAAGAATCATAAATTACCATCAGCGTCTGAGAGAACTCATAGGGGGTCAACAGCGACAGGACAGCAGAACAACATTCTGCGATTGGGTGGATGGGATGCCAACTGTATAGCCTGTAACTCGGAATCCTTGGATTGTTCGATTCGTTTGAATCGTTTGCTATATTATTTCCTCGATTGGTAAAGCTTCGGGATCGTGCAGCGAAAACACCTGAAATTTTCGCTGTTTATGTGCGTGGTCAAATATTAAATATGTGTTCAGAACCTTCATAAAGTTAACAGAGCCACCTGCAAGAATTTCAATAAAACCTATCGCATTAATTGTCGAGAATTTGTCGTGGAAGAAAAAAAATTGTCACGTGCTTTGCTTTTTTATACAGGGTGGCTCTTCTAACTTAATATTAAGTTAGCAGAGCCCCCACAAATAAACATGAAATATCATCATAATGGTATTAATGGTTATGAATAATTGTCGAGTATTTATTCCTGTTAGCTTATACAGGGTGAGTCTTTGACCACTGCATTAATTTTAACCAAAGATTCCTCTCATCAAATGAAACACTTTTTTCATTTAACATTTTTCCAAATTCAGCTCAGGTAAAAAGATACAGGCTGTTGAAATTTTGAAAAAAAATCAGTTTTTATTTTGTAGCTTTGACATCATTTTTTCGAATAAAATGAATGTTGGCGTAAAGTTTCCTATAACTATGATACATATTTTCCAAATATTAGATATTTTCTACTTCTACTGGTTTTCTAGTTATGGACTCGTGGATTCATAAAACAAAACGAAATTAGCATAAAGAAAGCATATAAAGTTTTTCTTGAGTCATTTCAAGAATATTCCATCGTTTTAGAACATTATATTATTCTTCATAATTTCTCCTTAAACGCACCGTTTTCGAGAAATTCTTCATTGAATATTTTAAAATGGAAAACTCCAGAAATTTCACTACTTTTATGGATCCGTCCCTGAGCGTTGGAATCCCGAATCAAGCTGTAAACCACGTTACCATGCCTTATTCTCGTCCGCGAACAATGTCATAGATAATTTATATGCGGGAGTGTATTAGCACGTTGTGAAATCTTTAAACGCCTGTAACTTTTTACCTGAGCTGAATCTGGAAAAATGGTAAATGAAAAAAGTGTTTCATTTGAGGAGAGGAATCTTTGGTTAAAATTAATGCAGTGGTCAAAGACTCACCCTGTATGTAAGATTTTCTTGGGATCTCCTGTTTTCTGTGAAAATTTCGCATATTTGGAAACAGCGCATCTTCCTAATTACATTGTACAGGGTGTCCCAAATTCGATGTCGATTGATGAAATCTCGGAATCTAGAAACGTTAGTAGAAAACGAGGTTCACATTCCCAGTCTTGATTTTGAAGACGAATCAAATACTGAAAAGTTTATTTTGATATCGCTGATCGTTTTCGAGATACAGGCTGATTTGTATTTTTTCCAAAAATCAATTTGATCCATAACTTTTTTGTTTATGCGAATTTTTCTATCCTGTAAAAACAATTTTTTTACACTGATTATGATGCGCATAATATGATTCGTGCATGAAGATTTGTTACGGAGATATTGAATCATGTGATTTTTCTAATTGGACACCCTTTATATTTTCATTTAATTTGATTACGTTTTTCATACTATTTATATACAGGGTGAGTCTTTGACCACTGCATTAATTTTAACCAAAGATTTCTCTCATCAAATAAAACAGTTTTTTCATTCACCATTCTTCTAGATTCGGCTCAGGTAAAAGGATACAGGCTGTTGAAATTTCGAAAAAAAATCAGTTTTTATTTTTTAGCTTTGACATCCTTTTTTTCGAATAAAATGAATATTGGTGTAAAGTTTCCTATAACTGTGAGACTTATTTTCCAAATATTTGTTATTTTCTACTTCTACTGGTTTTCTAATTATGGACTCGTCGATTCATAAAACTAAACGAAATTAGCATAAAGAAAGCAGATAAAATTTTTCTTTGGTAATTTCAAGAATATTCCATCGTTTTAGAACATTATATTATTCTTCATCATTTCTCCTTAAACGCACCGTTCTCGAGATATTCTTCATTGAATGTTTTAAAATGGAAAACTCCAGAAATTTCACTACTTTTATGGATCCGTCCCTGAGCGTTGGAATCCCGAATCAAGCTGTAAACCACGTTACCATGCCTTTTTCTCGTCCGCCAACAATGTCATAGATAATTTATATGAAGGAGTGTATTAGCACATTGTGAAATCTTTAAACGCTTGTAACTTTTTACCTGAGCCGAATCTGGAAAAATGGTGAATGAAAAAACTGTTTTATTTGATGAGAGGAATCTTTGGTTAAAAGTAATGCAGTGGTCAAAGACTCACCCTGTATAATACTTGATAATTTACTCCATCAATTTACATGTTGAATTAAATTTCGCATTATCTTGAAAAAAAATTATAAATATTCGTAAATAGAATTAAAAACGCAATCAAACTAAATGAAAATATATGGGGTGTATCATAAGAAAAATGTCATGAAAAAATTTTAATTCGTAAATAGAATTAAAAACGTGATTCAACTAAACGAAAATATATAGGCAGACTCATAAGAAAAATCACATAATGCACCAATATGTCCGTAACGAATCTTCATGCATGAATCGAATTGAAAGCATAATAATAAGTGTGAGAAATTAACAAAAACTTGTTTTTGAAGGATCGTAAAATTCGCATAAAAATAACACTTATAGATCAAAATGTATAGCTGTATAGCCGTATATACTCACCGTATGATGATCTATTATGATTTTTCCGTTCGGAAATCCATCACATTATTAACCGATTAATTATGAGTACCGAATAAAAGAAATATTCCAACTTTTCAGTACTACACTCAGGTAACTTGGTTGAATATATTTTTTTTCAAGCAGAAATGAACACCTCCATAAAGTAAACCTAGCCACTTGCAAGAATTTCAGTGAAACCTGTTGCATTAATTGTCGAATAATTGTCTAGAATTTGTCCTGAAAGAAAACAATTTGTCGCTGGCTTAGTTTTTTTTATAAAGGGTGGCTCGGCTAACTTAATATTAAGTTAGCTGAGCCACTTTCAAGAAATTCAATGAAACCTATTGCATTAATTGTTGAGAATTTGTTTTTTAGTTCTTTTATATGGAGTGGTTCTGCTAACTTGAAATTCAGTTATCAGAGCCACTTGCAAACATTTCAAAGAAACCTACTGCATTAAATGTCAAACAATTGTCAAGAATTTTTCGTGAAAGAAAAAAAATTCACGCGCGCTTAGTTTTTTTTATATGGGCTAACTTAATATTAGGCCAGCAGAGCCACCCTAACAAATGATGTAACTTGGTTGAGTATATTTTTTTCAACCAGAAATGAACTAAACAACTGTCGAAAAACCAGAACGTAACTGTCGTAACGTAACACAGTAAAATAATCGCTCTCTGAATTTTTTTATATGGGGTGGCTCTGCTAACTTAATATTAAGTTAGCAATGTCACTCATACAAATATACAAGAAATGTCATCACAATGTTAATGAATAATTGTCGAGTATTTATCGACGTGAAAACAACGCAAAAATTCCATTCCTTATAGTTTATATAAATAAATATTCCAATTTTTCAGTAATACATCCAGGTAACTTGGTTGATTATATATTTTTTCAACCAGAAATGAACTAAATAATTGTCGAACGACCAAAACGTATTTTTGGCGAAAGAAAGAAATGTATCACCCCCTTAGTTTTTTTTATATGGGGTGGCTTTGCTACGTTAATATTAAGTTAGCAGAGGCACCCAGAAATAAACATCAAATGTCTTCATTTAGCTTATATATATATATAAATTAATAAATATTCTTAATTTTCAGTAATACATCTAGGTAATTTATTCGATTATATATTTTTCAACCAGAAATGAACTAAATAACTGCCGAATCGCATTTGTCGAGACAGAAAAAAAATTGTCGAGCCCTTAGTTGAAAATAACCCATATAAAAAACCTAAGGTCACGACAAATTATTTTCTTTCACGACAAATACGTTTTAGTCGAAAGACAATTAGTTCATTTCTGGTTGAGAAAAAAATCATCTAATTTACCTGGGTGTATTACTGAAAGGTTGGAGATAATTTTTCTAGTCCCTATGAAATTTTGCGTAAGTTTTTGTGTAGATACTTCACGACTAACTACCGAGATTTAATTTGTTCAGGTCAGTATTTTTCTAGTTCGTGGGAAAACAAAATTTCAGATGGCTATATCTCCGAAACGGATATTGCACATTAACGAATTAAATATTGTAAGAAAATAAATTCATAGGAACGTATAAATCGTTTACTTAGATACCATCAATAAGTCATGTCGTTAAAAAAAAAATCATATTTTCCATGTTGCCCTTTGAGGCATGCCTCAAAATCAACATTGCAGGCGCTGTGTCTTTTGCCATTTTTTAATATTTTATTGTTGTATGATGAAGCGAAATTATGCTTAAAACGTTTATGGATTCAAATAGTGATAAAATCTGTCAAATTGTGACTAAAGAAGTGGATTCTCTTCCTAAATTACCCTGGGGTGATCCAGCGGTTTGGAAGTAAAAACTGTCAATTCTTCCAAATTTCTTAAGCTTAAAATTAATGAACTTGCGTGTTAGATTCGCAGTTTTTTTCTCGAATCTTGAATTCTACGTATCTACTTCAAATCGTAAAGTACGATAATTAAATGATGTTTTAGAAAATACTAAACAAAAACTGATGCATACTTTTCAGTTCGGATAATTAGAGAACGTTCTCAGCTTTAATGGTAGGGTCAACGACTCGGATGACTCTGCTCGAATATTTTCGAGGAATTAAAAGCCAGGTTCGGCTGAATATTTTAGTCAGCGGCTCCGAGAGCGCGGAGCGATCCTTGAAACACGCGATTCATTGGGAAAATTCATAACTACTAGATTCTTCGGCGATATCTATATCAGCAGATAGCCGGGACAGCGAAAGCACATTAAGGTGCATTCCGCGACAAGCTCAACCAAGCTCGATCACCGCAGTTTAGTGCATGCGACGTTGCCGGATCTCACGGGTATTCTTACTGGATGTAGGCTAGACGATCAGCCGGCAAAGTTGAAGCTTGAATTTTTTAAGCATCCCTAATATATATCCTGCCATGTGATCATTGCTCATTCGGACCTATTCAGTTTGCTTGTTGCTATAAAATTTACTGTTCGAGTTATGATGGTGTCTTCCTAAGTTTTAACAATTTAACAATGGTATTAAGTATTCTTTTCGTACTGTTATAGCATTGGTTATCAATTTTATCCCAGCAATATTGCTATGAAGTAGTTCAAAAATCAGAGATTTGAGAGCTGACAGCACTGTACTTCATGACTTTTGTGTTGAAAAGAAGAAGAATTTAACATTAATTGACAAACATTATGTCAGTTTTTCGTTATTTATAACCTATATATTCTACTATCAAATGTCAAGAAGGCGAAAATTTAACTTGACTCAGACCAGATCGAGAATTGATTAATTTCCTGGAAACAAACAAGTTCCCTCAAAATTAAATATTTTATAGTTTCTTTAATACGATTTTGTATATATTTATTAAAGGACCTTCTTATTTTCAATATTTCCGAACTCTTAAAAAAAACGTGGGAAAGTCCTGTGGACAGGAGCTTTGGCGCTCTTGTTCAAACTCCGACAAATCATATCTACGAAAGTATTGGTTTCTCAGAGTTGGAAATGATATCAATAGATTTTTATGGTAGAACTGCATCATAAAAGAAATCAAATTAGAAAAAGTGCCATTAAAAAAAAACAAGAGTGCCAAAAATTATTGATCCGAAACCTCCAGACCGATTCTATCCAATAACGAACTTATCCGAGATATTCATTCCTTATATCTACTCAGAACATTATATTATATCAATTCAAACTTAGCCAATATTCCAGTTTCGTTTTTAATGGAGATATTCTGAAACCAATTTGATTAACTCCAGTATATATTTCCATAATCATATGGATTATCCAAGGGCATTATATTATCACCCGAAAATTATAATATCCTATAATCCTAATAATTCTGAGATAGCTGAGGTTATTTCATTGGCCATTTTGCATTCAATCATACTTTGTTTTTTAGAACAGGAGGTATTTTATATCATGAGTAACAAATTCTGAATAGAACCAGAATTAAATATGACATGTCTCTTATCGGTAAATAAAAGGACATGTATGAACACAGATCATGAAATTCATAGATAGAAATATGGACGTTAATTTTCGATCTATTATTAGAACAGAAAAATTTCGAATTTTGTTGTGGAACCAAAATTTCTTGACAATATTGCTATTTGCAAACAGAAGCGGTCTGATTGTCTTCATCTTCACTTCATTCCAATCTTATTCGATCACACGTGTCCTCAAAAATTCGCTCCAGAGCTCGTTCAACGAACTGACCGCGTTGTCTATGGTTGTTCAGTTCCTTGGCCAGTTGGATTTTATACAGGTGCATTCGACTATTTCACGAACAAAATGACTCCTGTTGACGTCTGTAATTAATATTTATCATTTGTCAAACAATCCGTATCCGTGGTTGAGTCGTTGGAAACACCAAGAATAATTCAAAGACAGTTGGTGTTTTCGCAATAATACGAGCTCTTTTTGGCCTGTGGTTGGTCAGATTTTGATATGAATGAAATAGTCAGTATAAGTATATGAAATATTATTCGATAATGTGCACCCGTCGCTCAAACTCCATAGCAATTTGCTATACGCTCCTGAACAATTGACACAAAAATTGAACAGATGCTACTTTGAAAATATGGCCGATATATCCCCACAAATTTCGAGTAGGTATATCTTTTGGAACTTGGAAGCTATTTATATTTATTACGTGATTTTATTACGTTATATTATTGTTTCAATCTTTAATAAGCGTAGATGCGTCAGAATATTGGATTAATGACGAAAAATTCTGAGAATCCGGCCCGAAGGACCATCCAAACATTTACAATTTCCAATATAGCTGATACTAAACAGAAATATGATATGAGCCATACCTTCCCACCAGAACGATTGAAAATGGCTGTGCCCGTACCACCAATTTTTATTTCCGCCTGGAAAATAAAATCGGTAATAAACCGCTCGGGGAACAAACGATACGAAGGCGTGAAGGGAGTAGTTTTGTTTGGTTGGCACTCCCGTGTCCATACCAAAGACATAAAGCCCAATCTCACAAACCATGTATCATATTACAGACCTAGCCCATGCGGTTTGTACACATGTAAACTACTTCAAAAACTGATGGTGGGTAGTACTATCTATTACCACTTGATGGGTTCTTGCTGTTTTGGAAAATATGTAGGAATGTTCATTACAAAATGTTCTGCATAAGTTAGCGATGTCGAATATCCATATTTTGCTGAACTTTAAACCATTCGTTAGTCTACTCCACCATATCTCGATCTATTTGAGTGCTTAGTAGAAATAGTTAGGCACAGTCAATTAGAGCATTTTTGAGACACGAAAATAACACAAATTCTTGGTATTCATTGTCTACATAGAACAATTTGAAACTAAGTAATATACACTCTATGGATAGTGAACAAGACTCTGTTTTTCTAAAAACTAAGCGAATTCTAATAGTTTTTCCTACAAGCGTGCGCAAAGTAGTACTTTTCCGCACGCATTTGGGTTGCGAAAGTAACATTTTTTCGCATCGTGCGGAAAAAAATATTTTGCGGCACGGAAATGTCACATTGATCAAAATTGTTGTTGTTAGGGGAAATTGTCATCAATATTACAGAAACGGGTGATTATTTTATGCAATATCTAATAAGATATTAGCTACAGATAACTCTACTTCAAATTATCAACCATTATCAAGCCATCCAGACAGCTACCCTACAGAGAATCATCAACATTCGAACGACTGTCCTTCAACTTCAACGAACGAAAACATTACTTGCCCTTTTGCGACGAATCAGTGTTCATCGAGACACCCATTGAATGAACTGTAATGAACATTAATATTAATATTAGGAACAAATAATTTGATATTTCTCCTTTTTTTCCAGTTATTGTTTATTTTTGAATAGTTGAGTTGTTTCATTCAGGATTAATTAAAAGTTTTTGAATAACTTATTATATTTCAATTTCGTTTCTTCTTGTTTTATGAGACGCTCGTTGGAAAAAAAAATGGTTCCTAAAACGTGCGCAAAATGTCTTTTCCGCTTCGCGTCGTTCGTGTGGATTCATGCAGCCCAAATTAACGAGTATAAATTAACAACTAACAATTACAAGTAGCAAGTAAAAGTTGAGCTTGCTATTTTTCAATGAGAGTGTTCATGCAGACAAGTAACAATTATTATCAATTAATAAATAACAAGTAGTTGGCAAACTTTTAAATTTCTACATCAATTGAACGAGATTCAGTACTTGTACACAACTAGTGCGCAGATGAACGTGGATTAGTCGGTCCGATGATATAAATAACCTCACTTTCTGAAATATATGTGTTATTTATTGTGATATTTCTTTGGGTTCCTCAAAATCACATTTGAAAATAAAATTTCAAACACTTCTTATCGATTTGGAAAATTAATGCCTTGAATCGCCGACTTGTGCGCATCTTACTTATTACTTCTTAATTGTTAATTTGAATGCACGAATGCTACATTCTTATACTTGTTAATTCATAATTGTTGTTTGATAATGGTTACTTAATAATTGTTAAATGATGCTGCACGAATCCACACTAACTGTAAATGCGTGCGGAAACGCATCCATTTGCGCACTTGTTAGGAAAATAGCTATGTATTCCCATGAAGTAACTACATATTTTTTCAGCGTTTATGGTAATCAGTTGATTTATTTACATATTCTCCCAGTCCTTTAATATTTCCTCTACATGTGAAATCAGGTCCGAACACCACATAATTTGCGGGAAATTATGATGTGTAGCATCATCTGATTTTAAGAGCTT
Organism: Halyzia sedecimguttata; assembly: GCA_937662695.2. NCBI lineage: Eukaryota > Metazoa > Arthropoda > Insecta > Coleoptera > Coccinellidae > Halyzia > Halyzia sedecimguttata. Next base: position 79,965,796 of record OW569415.2, on the reverse strand, counting down.
TAGCGTAATAGTTCGATAATTAGTTTTTATTTTTACTGTTTTAGATATACACTTCTACGAAATTAGTTCATTTTGAGAAAATCATTATACAAGGTAAATGTAACTTGATATACCCCTAGTTAAAACACGTTTTAAGATCAGATGCGAATAGTTTGAGTAGACAAATAAGTGGAGTGCACAATCTGGTTAGACTTTTATTATACTGGGGCCCTATTTCACAGGATGTAATATCCACTGGATTCATATCCGGGACTTTACTTACTTTACTTTGAACGAGTTGAAATGTTCAATTGTACACTATTATGCCGTCGTTTTTTCTGTTTCCTCAGATTACCTCAGACACAAACGTTTTTTTAATTATACTCTTTACAGATCTACCCTACATGGGAATTCGCTGTATTTTGCATATTAACATCATAATTTTGGTAATTACATGTTAGAATATTAACAAGGGGAACTTGTTGGCATCATAAAATATTAGTTAAAAGTGCTTCAATAAAATTAATATCCATCATCCAAGCGGATATGTAAAATTCTCCACATAAAAAGCCGAAAAACATCCATCCATTCGATAAAATATTTTTAGGAGCCTAATAAATAAGGTAACAACTTGAAACATAAAAGTTTGAAGATGACCAAGTCATCGTTCAGAAAATCGTAAACGAAGTAGGTACATAAAAGTGTATTTTGAAGACTGGTATTCACAGTTCCAGGATATAAAAAAAGTGTGCGCTGTTAAAATACGAGAAGGATAATAATATTTTTGTATGAAATTAAAAACGTTGAGTTATGCATATTTTTTTGTATGGCAACATTTTACAACTGAAGTAAGTATGTAGACCAGGGACGATAATTTTTGAAACAAAAAAAAATATAGTAAGATGAAACTCACGGGAAAAGGAAGAGAAAATAACAAAATGAAAGGAGAAATAATTAACGTGCGATATGAGGTCGGGAATTGGAAAAGGTGAGTTTTTAAGGTTAAAAAACGGTTTATCCCGAGTTGAATACCAAAGTAGTAGATAATAAAAAGATCTACAACTTTTGTATTTACACTTTTCCTCAAATTTACCATAGTAATGTATATTTTTTTACACCATCAGAAAGTAGAGATTTCGACGAACATAATGCTCACCGACTTTTTTAGCAGATATTTTGACGTGAGAATTTTCTATTGAAAATAAGGCTGATTTTTCGATATTAAGTCGAAATATGGTGAAAAAATGAATAATTTAAACCAAAATAACCGAAAATTTGGTTATTTGAATTTATCACATACATTTAGAGGTTATGTGAAAAAATTGTAAATATGTACAAAAACAAAAGTTGTAGATTTTCATATTACCTACAATTTTACCATTCAACCTTTTTCCATAGGACTTGTAGTTTCGCCGGAAATCGAGAAACGTTTTATACCCTTAAAAATTCACCCCCTTCCAGTTCACGACCTCAGGTCGCCCATAAATAATTTTTTCTTTTATTTTTGTTATATTCTCTTGTTTTTCCGATGGGTTTCATCCTTATTTTTTTTTTCACTTTTCACCATTATCAAAGACTTCATTCAGCAATGGTCTAATGATAATATTGTTGGGTTTGAATCTGAAATTGATATTGTCTGAAATCATTATTTTCTCTGTTCGAATTTTATAGAAATAGAAAATAGTTATCTTCGAATGCAAACTCATTTTATCGTCATTATAACGTAGAATTTCTAAAATCAGTAATTATTATAGTTATTATCATGAATAAGTTAGTAGGCATGATAAGTTGAATTCGTGTATTGTTATTGAGCATTCAAGAGAGGGTCATAAAAAAATATTGTAATATACATAGATGTACAACACAAAACATACAAAATATTATAATACACATAGTTGTATATTATAATATTTTTATAGTAAATGCATAAGTTTTGGTACTGCATTTACTGATTAAACTTTTATTGCTTTTTCATTACTGAATTCTGCTGTAAATTGTCGTGTGAAAAAAACTTAAAAGAGACTGATGTGAAGGCAGAAGCTTTTGCGCACATGTTCCTTCGTCTGTTCACACCTCACACAGTCTCACGAAATACTGCATGAACCTTCAAGCCGTCTTTTTTCAACCGAGTAGAAGATTTAAATTCGACCAGATATGTATTTTTGAAAATATTAGGAAAATCAAATTTGGTGGAATCTGATAAATAGTTTCAAAAATATACAATTTTTTAAGATAAATTTTTATTTTTTTTAAAGGAATGTTTTCATTTAATGATGTTGGTCAACTGAGCTGCTTAGATCAAGCAATTAAAACCCTTTCTTCTTAACTTTTCCTTAACATAGAGACGGTTTTCCCAAAAATACAGAAAATGTGCCGAGGCATCCGCTGTGCCATCTTATCCATTTGTTTCAGTCGTCGAGTAGAAAATCACCATAAATAAATAATATCCCTTATCGCTGGTGAGCATGAGCCGAGTTACTTAATTGTTAGATAGAACGAAAGCCGCACTCTTAATCTAAACACGACAAGGAGGTCCCATTAGTTTTGGACACCCTTTAATGTGCTTTTTAGCTGACAAATTGACGTTCGTTCTGAAACATGGCCACATTGAAATCAGTGGAAACGTTCGACTATTTCGTGTGTATGTAGGACGTTCTTTAACGTTTTACGAGATTGCGATGTTGCCGGTACTGTACTTTTTACTTGAATCCAGACTCCGACGGGAGAAATTTACGTTATAGTTATAGTAAACATTTTTAAATGGTTTCTTTCTGGGTTTTCTCTCCCAAACTCTGAAAAATATCTATAAAATAAAAAAATCATTATTTTGGGATTTGCTTCTGCGTAAAAAACACAGATTTGTTAGAAGCAATCAATCGTTCAATGTTGCCTAACAAACGATAACGAAACAAGATCAACGATTAAAGAATTATATCGTAACGTTTCGGAGTCTATATCAGACTCCTTTAGTCAGACACTCAAAGAAAATTTTCAGAATTATTTTTTGTTGATTGCTATTCTGAAATTCGAGAATTGTCACCTTGACAGTATTTCAAACCATCAACTTAGTTAACTTAATTTTTTCTACTCTTGAAATTCGAAATAATGAAATTGATCACATCAAAAAATATTTTGAAGATAATGGATATCCGAGGCAATTCATAAAAACATCAATCATGTATTTAGATAGAAGAGCTTCTAATAAAATAACAAATAATCAAGTACAGCAGAATAATCCATTAATGAAAAAGAACAATAAAAAAACTGTGAATATAATATTCCTTGTATTTGTGGTACATCGTACACAGGAGAAACATCAAGTAAAACTATGTTACTATGATTTCCAAATACTGTCTATGTGACAATTCTCGAATTCCAGAATAACTATCAACAAAATAATTCTGAAGATTGTCGAAATGACGAAGGAGTCTGTTATAGACTCCGCAACGATAGAGTTGTTTCATCGTAGATGTTGTTTCGTTGTTGTTTGTTAGACAACATTAATCGATTGATTGCTTTTGACAAATATCTTGTATTTCTTACGCTGAAGCAAATCACAAAATAATAATTTTTTTATTTTATAGATATTTTTCAGAGTTTGGGAGAATTACCCAGAAAGAAACCATTTAATAATGAATATACCTCCAACAGTATCCTTTAATGATAGTAAAAATTGTCCGAGTCTACATTTATTGGAAATTGTAGGTTTTCCAGTTTTTGGCGCTCTTGTTACTCGGAACAGAGTGCTTTTCAATTTGCCCAAATGTCTGTAATTTTCGAATTTTTGGATGAAATTGGTCTACAAATGAATGCATATTACATTTGTGGCATCATCCAATTCACCCACTTCCTACAAATTCGGTTTGTTCCAACCACTGCACACTTTGCAACCAAATCAGTGAACATTAGACCTATCCGATGTCGCCATTAACCTTGCATCTTGCACGCAACCGCTATCAAATGACAATTGATAACGAAGTCACTATTAATAGAAATGTGCCAGTGGAACATTAATATCGGATGAATTAAGTGCCTTGGTCTTGGTAAGGAACGGGTATTTATTTCGCTGTAATATGTAGCGTCAGGTTGGTCAGGTACCGCCTTGCGCATCCGGAAATCCATGGATATATGGTGCTCTTCATTACGCGGCCATCATGAAGAATGCGCTCTTGGTTCACTCGCCAGCGATATTAAGATCTTGTAACGATTCTCTATTTACAGTGATTTAATAACTTGGCTGGATCAATTGCAGCGTCATATCTCAGTGAATAATTCGAATCTGTTGGGTAATATCATGGCTTAAGCTTAAACATTCGTTGGAAAAGCGTTATAAATACCTGGTGATCTGTTATGAATACAATCACCTCTTACGTCTAATGACACTGAATTGACACACACTAACAATACAACGTAGATTGTGAATGTAGGTTTTGAACTAACAATCTGAGTGAAATGTACCGATGTTTTCAAGAATGCGCGAAAAACGAATAGACCCAATTTTCTTCATGTAAGTTGGTAAACCTGTCTTATCTGCTACTCAGCGTGTTTGAAGCAACTGTTTTTGTTCCTCGGAACTGAGTGCTTATCAATTTGCCCAAATGTCTGTAATTTTCGAATTTTTCGATGAAAATGGTCTTAAACGATTTGGTTCGACTCACTGTTCAAGAATCCGTGGTCGAAATTCATTCTGTCCGGCCGTCCGGCCGTATGCACGATAAATCTCGAACGGAATGAGCTAGAGAGTTGAATTTTTCAGAGTAGGTTTGGGGGATAAATATCTCGGCTAAGTTCGTTATTGGGCAAAATCGGACAAATGGTTTCGGAGTAACAAAAAAAAATTTTTTTTTTTACATAACAAATTCGGAATTAGATTTTTTTAATAAGCAGTTTTATCATAAGAATCCATTCATATCATTTTCAACTCTAACAAGCTAATACTTCCGGAGATATGATTTTTCAAAATTTCAATGTAAATCGTATTTCACAGATTGATATAATTATTCTATGTATGAATTGTCATAATGTCAACTTATGACATGACATGACATTATCTAATCAATCGAAGAATTATGAGAATAAAATGTATTCCGAAATGTGAGCGAAGTGAGAAAAATCTCAGTTGTTTGCTCCGAAATTAGTTTTTCTCAGAAAAGTCTTACATTTCGGAACGGAACTTGAAGTAAGAGATCTGAGAGTAGTGAGACTGCTTTTCATCCATAGAGGAATGCTCAGTTCTCTCAATTTATGACGGGACTGACAGAAGGGAATATTGTAACTTCAAAAATATTGGGGTTGATATACTCGTATTTTAGCGATGCAACGGGGACCTCACCCGAAAATGTTTGAAAATATTACGTAAATATTGAAAACATAATTCTGTAGTTCGAGAGAGGAGAAAATTTGGTGAACGTAGATCAGGAAATTTTTGATCGATTACAAGGTAATTTTTTATTATTACTCATCTCCTTTCATACATGTTTTATGGAATACCTACTATTTGTAGGTACTTTAAACCTGTTTTGGGCAATTGTCATACGAAACTTGTTTTTTTGGCGCTCTAGTTCCTCGGAACAGAGTGCTTATCAATTTGCCCAAGTGTCTGTAATTTTGGAATTTTTGGCTGAAAATGGTCTCAAACGATTTAGAGATTGAGAGAGAAGTTGGTACAGACAACGAACCAGTGCTACCATATGTAGCTCTGGAGATTGAAGCAGTTGTGAAAAATGACAGAGCTCGCATCTACTTGAACTATGCTATTCCAACAACTACGCCTTGAAGACAGATAGTCCTGCTGGACAATGAGCTCAAGAAATTGTTTGTTGTCGAATGTTACTTCCCTGCCGAAAATAATGTGGTGATGAAAGAAGAACAGAATAGGGAAAAATACAAGGATTTAATGTTCGAACTGGGTACACTATATCCAAGGCATACATTTAGGATGGCCGTACTAATCATAGGATGTCTAGGCGGAATGAGAGAGAACCACGTGACAAAGTTGCGGATTATTCCAGTCTGTGAATCCCTTACCGAGGTTTTGGTGCACATAATGCAGAAATTAGTGTTGCTCGGACAACTTCTAGTCATCAGGTCATCAACTGTGAAGGTCGCTTGCAGCTCATCGCTTTTGTTAAGAGCAGTACGAAGAACTACTCCAAGGAATGTGTGAGAGGTTTTTTAGTGAGTATCCGAACAACCACCTGAGAGAGAGGATCCTCTCAAGCGGACAAAAAAAATATGTCTTTTATTAACTAACTCTTATAATATGACAATTTGAGGAGAAGAAACAGCAGAACTAATAATAGGGCGAGATTCAGTTTGCTGTATAGGATGAAAATATCAATCGAATGCTCACACACCCTCAGCTAATAGTATACCTGATCCTTCAAGCCGTCTTTTTTCAACCGAGTACTGGATTTCAATTCCATGGGATCTGTATTTTTGGATATTTTGGGAAAATTAAATGCTACTTGAAGGTTTGTGTGTATGTTCTGGGAACATCGCGTTATCATTTCTCCCAAATGTCTGTAATTTTCGATTTTTTTGCCGAAAATGGTCTCAAACGATTGGGTTCTACTCCTCGATGAAGAATTCGAGGTCAAAATTGGTTATGTCCGGTCGTCCGTTGCCACGATAACTTGGGAATGGAATTAAATAGCGACTTGAAATTTTCAGGGAAGGTGGCTCATTCCAATACGACCGACAAGTTCGTTAATGGCATAATCCACCTAATGCTCTTCAAGTAATAGTTTTGTTTTCAACCAATACAAATCCGATCGAATTGAAACTTGGTGAGTAGTTGTAGAATGCCAACCTGAGGACGTTATTTATGTCACGATAACTCTGTTGGCAAAATCGGCCAAACGGTTTTGGAGTTATACCCATCCGAACTTCGGTTGTTATGTCCTAAATAACTCGAAAAACACAGAACCGATCGAATTCAAATATGGTTACTAGCTGTAAAACGCCAACGCGAAAATTCTTGCAACATTTTGTGAGGATCGTATATCTAGAAAATTAAAAAAAAATTATTGAATATCATTGAAAAAAATTTATGTATCAGAAACTATTCGTCCTACATCGCTGAAATATTGCGAGAGGCTCCAGAACCTTATTCTACTGCCAAGTTCCAAGTTCAGTTGCTGTATGGGTGACCGTTGCCTTGATAACTTTCGACCGAAAGGAGATAGGGACTTGTAATTCTTAGGGTAAGTTGCGCATCCGTATGTTAGAATAAAGTTCGTTTTTGGGCATAATCGGTCCTACGGTTTCGGAGTTATACCCACCAGGAATATTATTTCCTCGATAACTCAAAAAATATAGACTCGATGAAATTGAAGCTTGGTAACTAGTTGTAGAATATCGACATAATGACGTGTGTAAAATCTTGTAGAACCGTTTTTTAGAACCGTACTGCTAGAAAATTTTTAAAAAATTGCGAAATAAAATTGGTTCAAGCACTGACGTGAACTCAGCAGCTTTTGCGCGTATGTTCTATGGTTCATTCTCCTGTATTGTACAGTCTTAATCGAATTTACCACGGTAAATTATATTGTCCATTCTCCTGTATTGGACACTCGATTAAGAGAGTCCAATACAGGAGGATGGACAATAGAACATATGCGCAAAAGCTCCTGGTTGAACCAATTTTTTTTTCTGTGAAATTCGAGATATTTCGTTGAGTTCTCGACGATTGGAGAACATTATTATATATCATAACAGATGCAACAAACTCGAATCAATTTCATAGAGTCGCACGAAATCAAATAAAACATTAGATCTACCGATTTTTTTTATATATTTTAAATGTGAATCTAAATGGAAATTAAATCTGTGTTTTTCGAAACTACATCTCACAACACAACTGGACTTTCTACCGTATGCCTAAATTCCAGGCCCAACCTCTACCTTCAGTTATTGCAAAGAACCGTTATTTCTCTACAAATTGATATCGAAAAAATATAACTGAGCGAAGTACCATACCTACAGCAACATAAAAAATATTTATGGTTCCTTTTATAGCTCTCCGGAACAATATACGATTACTTAAATGAAGAAAATTAAAATGGAGGTTATACGAGTTCACGTCGGGAGCAAACTCATATTAACGAGGGAAATTCTGGTGAAGAACGTGAGAAATAATTCATTGATTTATGTCGTTTCCTATGCCATAAATGGCATTCAAAAGTAGTTAATTATTTCTGGTGAAATCGACTCAGAACCACCTACGATGATTTCCGGATTAGATGGTTTCGGCCTAGGACGGTTTTCATATTTTATGTGTCGATTCAAACCTTGACAAGAAGTCATGATGGGTCAAACAGTTCAAGAAGGGTACTGTTATGTTTCGTGACTATGTTTTCACTAAGAATTCTGTATGTTTGTCTGAGCGTACCTCAGTGAAGTATATTCTGAATTTTTATCTTCTTTCTTAAGAAAAACGATATCACTATGTCTAATTCTATGTTCTAACCTTAAAGTTCACTCACCTTCCACTTTTGTTTATGCTCTGAGTTCATTATGATGCAATAGGATTATATTCAACCTAGTTCGGGCCTAGTTGCCACACAAAATCTTACGAAGGAGATTTCAATAGATTTCTTTACATAGCACCTGGACACGATTGATTGCTCTCTTCCTTGAAGAGTGATTTTTCAATGACCTTTCGGGATCTGTTGTCTTCAAGTTTAGATGAAACAGAAGCATTGTTGATACTTTCTTGAAAATACTTGGATTTCAATTGTTCCATCTTAGGAAATGATACTATTTTCAAACATTTCGATACAGAGCAACGTGACAGCGGTCGTCCTTCTTTGATGAGTTCTGCCTACTGTTTGAATGAAATTGTTGAAAATTTTCACTTAAAAATAATTATTTCAACTTGTATTCAACAATTTAGCAATAGAAGTTCCTGTAACAATTCACAAAAAATATTATTATTATGTCTCGAGGAAATGAATGTCATTAGATGACAACCAAAAATTCAATCAACTACAATCGAATAATAAAAAAAATAGAGAAACCTGTTTCATAATGAATATCTCTAAAATTCGTCAATAATATCTAATATCGAATTCAAAAAGTATACAGTGTGGGAAAGCCAAATGGAATAAATTCATTATCTTGGTTACTGTACATATTTATGGAAAATCCCGGAACACATCAAATTTAAATTTTAAATTGTAATTCTTCTTCAAAAATGCGAACCTTACCTTCAACCCCCTTCGAAAGACAGGTACAACCCCCAATTTTTCAAATAGGAAGTATGGGCTTGTCATACATCGTTTGAAAAGTCTCGTCAATCTCTATTTAGGAATTTTATCACTTTCATGTTTATTGCAAGAATCAAATTATAAAAAAATTTAATCAAGTGATTAGCGAAATTTTGTACAATATCAAAAACTAGAATGTAGTAAAAAAATTATGAATGTTAATGAAGTAGATGTTCAAAGTGTTCCCGCGAACGCCTTGGCAGCATCCTAACCTCAAATAAAAATTTCTTTCAACATTATTCAAAATCTCATGGGTGATAATTATATTTCTACAATCTTGAGGCCAAATAAGTTTAGTATTATTGTAATAAGATTTGGGAATATTCGAGGGAAGTCCTATGGAAAAAAGTTGAATCACAAATTTGTTGGTAATAAAAAAGATCTACAACTTTTGTATTTACACTTTTTTCATTTAACCTCAAAATTCATTTGAAAATTTGGTTATTTATTTTTCTTTTACAAAAGAAATTTTTTTTTCACGAAATTTTGTGAAAAATTACCTTTTTCGGCAACCGTCCGGGAAGTGCCCACTTCCCGGACGCTTTTTCTTTGAGAAAGAAGCATTTCCCGGCCTAGTCCGGGAAGTACGTACTTCCCGGACTAGGCCGGGAAGAATCACGTCGTTTTGGTCATTGTAAATACATTATGAAAACCTCGTTCGGAACGACGGTATTTGCGGGAACGCGAAGACGAGATTCGAAATTAGTCCGTAGCTGAGCCCTTTTTTCGATTCACTCTTTCGTTTTCCCGGAAGAACGATAGGAAAATGTGACTTTTCGGCGAAAATCGACGAACTTCTGACGTTTCACGTATTTCTGTGGCGAATTTTAACGCGGCTCCTTCACGGTCGACGTTTTCGGTCAGAACGAGCGATTAGAAATGTCAAATCGAATTTGAATTTCGAACCGAATCGGTCGAAAACCTTCGAATAGTCTAGAAAAACACGGTTGCCGAAAAAATATTGTACGCAACACGCCCGAAAAAGGTTTTTTTGGACTCATAGACTTCCAGGACTCGCTTACGCTCGTCCTAGAATTTTGTCTATTCGTCCAAAAAAACCCTATTTTCCGGACTTGTTACGTAAATTACTATTTTATGTCCTTGACACACTGAATTTTTTTTAATTTAAAATATTTATTTTTTCGCCTTCTTTTGACTTAATATCGAAATAGCAGCCTAATTTTCAATCGAAAATTCTCACTTCGAAATATTTGCTTTTTTAAAAAGTCTGTGGGCTTCATATTTGTTGAAATCTCTTCTTCTGATGGTGTAAAAAAATATACATTACTATGGTAGATTTTCTCAGAAAATGTTAAGTTAATAAAGCTAACGTTTAATAAAACCTCTCCAATATTTTGAGGAAGTTGTAGAATCTTCTCTAAATTATATGCGTAGATGCCTATTTATTGTTATTTTAAGATAACTTTTTTTTTTAACCTATCAAAAGGTCTTTCAAAGAAAAGTGGGGAAGGGGCTAGGAGGGCTGGGCCTTACTACCTGTTATTTCGTAGCATTTTCTGAGAAAATTTACTATAACAATGTATATTTTTTTAAAACTATCAGAATGTAAGGATTTCGACGAACAAAAAGCAGATATCTTGACGTTAGAATTATCTATTGAAAATTAGGGTGCTTTTTCGATATCAAGTCAAAATAAGGTGAAAAAATAAATATTTCAAATCAGTGTGTTTAGGACATAAAAAGTTTTCACCAAATTTCGTAAAAAAAAATATTTTTGTAAAAGATAAAAATAAAAACCAAAAACTTGATTATTTGAATTTTTCACATGAATTTTGTTTACCTACAACTTTGCCATTTAACTTTTTTCATAGGACTTGTAGTTTTGTCGGAAATCGAGATAAACCGTTCTTTAAACTTAAAAACTCCCTTCCACTTCCCGACTTCAGATCGCCCTTAAATTATTTTTCTTTTAAATTTTGATATATATGTATTATGTTCCTTTCCCAATGGATTTCAACCTTGTAATACTTTTTTCACTTGTTGACATTTTCAAAGGACACTAGTCTATCATAGACATTGTCATTCATAGAAATTAAATTTCTCGACACAAAAGGTACATACGTGGATATTTTTGCAGAGGTCCTTGCAGGGTTTTCTACTCCATTATTCAAATAGTATATAGAGTTCAAATCTAGGGTTATCTATAGATATTTTACTCTGTTTTAGTTTATTATTTCTATACCACGAATCAGAAAACATAGTATTTTGTATATTTCTTGAAGGAAATATACATCTACATCGTCCTTGTTTTTCTTCCATAGAACATGAACTTTGTATCCATGTATTGTACCGAAGATCACCCAGTTGGCCTCAACAAATAACAATAATATCTTCATATCCACCAATAAAGAACGGGATTATTCCCTGGAACGACTCCTACAGGTTGATTCAATAGCACGACATTGCGCCATGTCAACCGGCCGATTTGCATATGTATTAGAAGAGTGCAAGAATGCGCCATTGTCCATTCGCGCTACGAATTCAGTCCAGTAATTGTCCATTCCGATATTTTACGTTGTTATAAGCTCGGATTTGTATATGGCGACTTCAAATAAAACATAATAGGGCGAGTTGGCCACGGTGGTGTTTATCGTTTTTATATGGTGCCTATTTGATGAGGACATGCGTAAATCTCTCGAGGTCCCGCGAAATATCCGCGCCGTGTCCAATGGGGCTGTTTAAATTGAAAAATATGGCGTCATTTTGGTCCCGCGGACTTGAATTATGGGGACGACGGATTCAAGTATTAATTGTACGGCGGGACGAATCTGTTGATCTCGAGCGACTTCATTTCGGCCAGTTTTGATTTCCTGCGTTGGTGGATTCGGTCTTTGTGTTCGCTTCTTTTTATCCTTTGGATTTTTAATCACGTCCACTTGTCCCGATTGAAAGAGCGTTCACCATAGAAGAGTTCCATGGGTGCGGCTAAATTTGAATTTGTCGTCTTTGTTGGTGATGTGCTTGGACAGACTTTGGTCTACTATTGGGAATTCCTAAATTTTTCGAAAACATTTTATTTGTTTATCCTTGTATAGTCTAGTCAACAAGTGCTTTTCAGGTCAAAATTTTTGTGTATTCTCCAAAAATTATGATTGAGGTGTCATTTGATTCAGAATGGCATGTTCAATGTAGATAGTTTTTGAGAAAACGTTCGCAAAAATTGTAATAGTTATAAACAATTAAGTGAAAAAATAAGAAGGGGTTTGATTTTTCGCTTATATCTCAAAAACTATTTCAGATAATTCAAATTTGAAAAGAGATTCAAAAAGAGGAGAAAATTTCCTAAAGAGTGTCAATACCCGGAACTTTAGGACCTATATTTATAATTTTCTCAGAGGGTTGAAAATACGCCCGAAAACGGGTACTCCAGCTCGCGCAAGCCTCTGTCCCTTCGGACTTCAATGAATAAATATTGTTTAAACTCATTAAATATGAAAATAAAAATTGAAAAAATTCAGTTGCCTGCAGGATATATGAGTGAACAATATTCCATAGTCCAAAAATATTTATCGTGATTATTAGTTAATCATTGCAAGTGCGATAATTGTTAAACTATTAATCTGAGAATTTTTTCCATTTTTGGAGCTATTTTTCCATGGTCTTAGAATAGAATCCCGTTGGAAAAATAAAAAAATTGTTAATTTTCGTTTTGTTATTAACAATTTACTTAAGTGAAAAATTACAAAGGTTCATTAAACATTGAAAAAACTCCTTTTTTATGATATTACTATTGATTCGTTTTCTTATGATCAGAAGCTACATAAAATTAAAAAATTGTTATAAACAAATGTGTTGTTTATGTGATAATTTAATCAATCTTTGATAATTATTATGATTTAAAATGAAATCGTTTCTTAAAAAAAATGTTTGATTGCTTAAAAACGCATTTAATAAATAACCATCAATGTTTACCACTTGTTACGAAAATTAAGGGAATCATTTTTTTTATCTTCATTTATGGTCTTTGGTATTAAAAAAAAATTCGATTACTATTTAAATTTTCATTGTTTATTAAATGAACAATTTGTCATAAACAAATGAATAGTATCTCTTTGTATTTTTTTCCCTTTTCTATTAAAAAAAAACAAGAACAACCATGTATTATTTTTGTTGAAAAAAATTATTTATATTTTTTATTGAACTTTCAATTCAATCAATGTTTTTTAAATAATATATGGTTGTTCTTGTTTTTTAAACAGAAAAAGAAAAAAAATACAAAGAGATAATTCATTTGTGTATAAGAAATTGATTATTAAAAAAAATGGTTCCTTAATTTTCGTAACAAGTGGTTAAAAAAAATTGTTATTTAACAAATGCGTTTTTAAGCAATAACATTTTTTTCAAGAAACAGTTTTTTTTTAATCATAATTATCATCAAGGATTATGCTATCAAAACAAATTTTTAAACTATCTCATAAACCACGCATTTGTTTATAACGATTTTTCAAACAATAGGAGATAAAAAAATTACAAAAATCATTTTTAAGTAGCTTCTCATCATAAGAAAACGGATCAATAGTAATATTATATAAAAAAAGTATTTTTCTTTGTTTAATGAAGCTTTATAATTTTTCACTTGAGTACATTGTTAATTACAAAACGAAAATTAACAATGTTTTGATTTTCCAACGGAAATTTATTCTAAGACTTTTGAAAAATAGCTGCAAGGTTAATACAAATACAAAGAATATGTTAATTATATACAAAGAATTGTTAATTAACTAATGGATAACTAATTGAAAAATCGCGATAAACATTTTTGGGCCACGGATTGTTATTCACTCATCTATCCTGCATGCAGGCACCTGAAATTTTTAAATTTTTTATTTTCATATTTCATAAGTTTAAATAATATATATATTCATTCCGGTCCGAAGAGGCCGAGGCTTGCGCGAGCCGGAGTACCCCGGGCGTATTTTTAATCCTCAGAAACTATGCATCAGAATCAGCTGAAATTCCGCACGTAACTTCGAGCCACCATTTTACAATCAAGTATCAAGTACAAAATTGTTGTGTCCTCATTAAAACCAGAAAGAATCATGAAAATCGATTATGTAGTTCTCGAGAAAATCGACAATTAAATAAAATCAGGACCGTCATCTTTTAAAGTGGGTTAAAAATATTACCGCACCAACCATATTACTCCAGATCCCTGTTAGATATTCACCGTAGATAAAGGCACTACTGGACAGGCCAACCGACGTGCTGGAATTTCGGTAAGTGTTCGTTTTGCCCTCAAACGCCCGTCGAGAATCGCCGGTCATCCGCATCGCTCATCCGCGAAAGAATATATCATCCGTCCAAAATCGTTCAGGACTTACTCTTATTGGGTTCGTATGCAAAAACCCGGATTAGCATAATAGTATTATTATAATTTCGCGCTGGTTTCTCGTCCAGACACATTGTTTTTTGGAATATGTCGGCTTGGGCCCCTCAGGCGCCCCCCTTTTTTATAATATAGCGTTTTAGGATCGAGTTTGCATGTTCCGTTCTTCGATCTCCGGTGGAGCTTGTGATCTGCCCAGCGCCCTGATATTTGCCGTCGATAACTGACGGTTTTTGCGATGGGCCACGGCGACAGTTGCCACTTACCAGTAGGTCATTAAAAATGCCGAAAAAATGCTGAATATCGCGATGGGTAATTTACTCAGGTCATATTGTTGTCCGTGATGTGTATTATCCTTCGCAATGCGTTCATTTGCGAACCTTGGATTCTGATTTGGATCCTGTTTGCTGGGTGCTATCACAGAACACATAAGTAATCATTAAAGTATACTGTGGGAGGTATACTCATTATTGAAAGGTTTTTTTCTGAGTTTTCTCTCCCAAACTCTGAAAAATATCTATAAAATAAAAATGAATTATTTTGTGATTTGCTTCTGCGTAAAAAACACAAGATATTTGTCAGAAGCAATCAATTGAACAATGTTGCCTAACAAACAACAACGAAACAACATCAACGAAGAAACAACTATATGGTTACGTTTCGGAGTCTATATCAGTCTCCTTCGTCAGACGCTTAATGAAAATCTGTAGAATTATTTTGTTGATAGTTATTTTGTGACAATTCTTGAATTTTAATAATTTAGACATTATTATATTATAAACAATCGGAGAAAAAATTATATGTTCAGCGTGACTGCCTTAGCTGCGGCAGGAAATATTACTTTACTGCCTAGTAAAACAAATAACAATTTTTCCGTAATTCTTATTTTTTAAATCGCAATTTTTTTCATTTGTTTAATTATCGAGATATAATTTTTTTTAATTTGAAAAACATGTGAAAATTTTTAAATTGAGTCTTCATCAAATAAACACTTTTTGGCCCTCTTGTTCCTCGGAACAGAGTGGTTATCAATTTGACCAAATGTCTGTAATTTTTGAATTTTTCGATAAATCTGGTCTTAAATTTGGTTCGACTCACTGATCAAGAATCCGTGGTCAAAATCGATTCTGGCCGGCCGGTACAGCCGTTAAACGATAACTCTCGAATGGAATGAGCTAGGCAGTTGAAATTTTCAGAGTATATAGGTTCGGCAGATAAATATCTCGGTTAAGCCAGTCATTGGGCAAAATCAGTCTGATAATTTTGGAGTAACGTAAAAATACAATTTTTTCTACACTACAAATTTCAGATTCCATTTTTTTAAGATGCAGTTTTATCATAAAAATCCATTGATATAATTTTCAACTCTAACAATGCTGTAATCGAAAATAACCTCCGAATCTATGAATTTCATGATCTGTGTCCATACATGTTATCATTGTCATCTCATCTACAGATAACAGACATGACAAACAAAGTATGATTGAATTACTCTCCAGTAAAAACAAAACTGGAATATTGGCTAAGTTTCAATTGATATAATATAATTATTTTCATTGTACATTGGAGGAATGAATATCTCGTTCGTTATTGGGCAGAATCGGCCTGGTGGTTTCAGATTAATAATATTTGGTACTCTTGTTGAATTTAATTTCTTTTATGATGCAGTTCTATCATAATAATCCATTGATATCATTTCAAACTCTGAGAAACCAATACTTTCGGAGATATGATTTGGCAAAGTTCGAACAAGTATACCAAAGCTCCTGTCCACAGGGTTTTTCCAATTTTACAACTAATTTACACGCTTGTACTGCTTACTCAGCTCCGCGTCGTGAGATAACACAAGTTCGAGTTCAAATCTAATAATTTTTTCCCTTATATAATAAATAGCTTTTTTCCATTATTAAATGGTTTCTTTCTGGGTTTTCTCTCCCAAGCTCTGAAATATATCTATAAAATAAAAAAAATAATTATTTCGTGAATTGCTTCTGCGAAAGAAACACAAGATATTTGTCAGAAGCAATCAATCGGACAATATGGCCTAACAAACAATAACGAAAACAACATTAACTATAAAACAACTATTCCGTTACCTTCTGTAGTCTATCAGACACCTTCGTCAGACGAAAATCTTCAGAATAATTTTTTTGTGATAGCTATCCTGAAATTCGAGAATTGTCACAATTCCCCAAATTTTGGAAAAAAGTGCAACAGTGTCAAATAGCACGATCTGCCTTGGGCACTAATGATGTTGATATTATTTTGATTAGATTTATTATTTAACTTACTTATATAATATTTTTTTTTTGCAGGTAAACAATTTTCTATCTTTGATCTATGGAGTAAGAAAATTTATCATTTAATGTTAATATCATTTTTGTTTTAAAAACAGGGTTCAATGAAATGAAAAAGTGTCTGGAAAGTATAAATAAACATGCGACGTCACAGTCCAGTAAATAAGCATCAAAGATACAAGTTGAGGTAGAATTTTGTCGTTTTTGTGATTTCTTCAAGAAAATGTGTTAGAATTATGCCAGTACGCACAAGTTCTTTGATAAAGCCTTCATACATAGAATAATTTTACTCTCAACGTATAATCTACCATCGTGTGAACATTGAGAAAAACTTCAAGAACATAATGAAGAAATATTCATCAAGGATCAACTGGTTGCCGGAGCATCTAGTGCAGTTCTTCGCGCAGCTAAATGGCGTGCAAGTTCATAAAATCGATTCCCAATTAAAGTCAACCTTGGAAATCATAAGTGGTGCAATTAGTTCGACTCCACAACGCTTGTTGTCTTTCCTCTATAATAAGTGTATTCTGTAGGATGGAATATATATTTCATTGTTCGGAGCAATAGTTTTCGTCTGTCTTAGCATGGTAACAATGAATGTTTGCAGAAGTTCACACCATGGTAATATTGGGTAAATCTTACTTTTTCAACATACAGGGTGATTTAAAATTTGAGGTGAAAAATTAAGGCACGTATGTGGGATGATATTCTTGATAAAACGTGAAAGAAAATTTTTGCTCGAACATTAAATCCTTGTATTATTTTCTTCTTCTGTTCTTCTTTCCTCACCACATTATTTTCTGCGGGGGAGGAAAATTGGATGACAAACAATTCCTTGGGTTCTTTTTCCAGCGGGAGTATATCTGACGTGGATCTGTCCAGTGGTTGAAATCGCATAGTTCCAGTAGATGCGAACTTTGTCATTTTCAACAACTGCTTCAATCTCCACTTATGGTAGCACTTGCTCGTTGTCTTACCATAAACCTCTCTCAGATGGAAGTAGAGAATTCGGAGTGCCGCATTGTGTCTTTCCACATATCCTGATGGACAATGGACTCTGTAAGTAGACAGAATTTGCAGTACAGTTTCCTGCTGACTGTGGCATGCTCTGAAAGTTGTTGGGGTATCCACTTTCATGCTGTTATTTTTATATCATCTTGACAAGCAATAATAAATCCCTCCGTTTCTGACTTGAGACTAGCTGTCTTCGAAAAGGCCAAGGATAGTTGTTCCGACAGGCCCTGATCTTTCAAACTCCTGAAATATATAGAGTGTAGGTGTTTACTCATGTGATCTTCGACTAGTGTCTTCAGTTGTGCCTGTCTTATCTCTCTGCAAACTGTACTTTGATCTGTTGGCGTGATAGGCCTTCCTGTTACCTTATGATCGATGGATATGCCTGTTATACTGAGCTTATCCAAAGCTCTCTGACCAGCCCTAAATAGGGAAGCTCCTTTGTTCCTGATTTCATGATGAGCCACCATTTTCAGAAGCGGGTCTTTGCTTCTCAATATCCTTATTGCCATTTCCAATGTTTGTTGATGGTGTTGATATTCCAAACTTTGCAAACCCCTGCCTCCCTGCGAGGTATACCTACTCTTTGTATCGAGCAGTTGGGATGCAGGCTACTGTTTATTTTAATAACTTTACGTGTGGATCGAGTTCGAGAATTTCATTCACTGTCCAGTTAACTACCCCGAAATCGTAGGTGACTATCGGTACTGCCAAGCTGTTCATAGCAGACAATTTATTTTTCAAGGCTGTGACCGAGGCTGTGACTTCCATATAAATCTCGGAGCTTCTTTTTGCGCTCTTGTTGCTCGGAACAGAGTGCTTATCAATTTGCCCAAATGTCTGTAATTTTCGAATTTTTGGCTGAAATTGGTCTCAAACGATTTGGTTCGAATCACTGATCAAGAATCCGAGTTCGAAATCGATTCTGTTCGCACGATAACTCTCGAACGAAAGGATTTAGAAGATTGAAATTTGCAAGGTGGGTTTGGATCGTAAGTATCTCGGACGAGTTCCTTAATGGGTGAAATCCATCAAGCGGTTTCGGAGTTATGGCCGTTTTTAGTAAAAATATTTTTTATGAATATTTCCGAAACCGATCACTCGATTTATCTAAAATTTAGCATCAAATTCTAGAATCATGAACTTTAAACGCATGTCAAGTTTATATTGGTCAGGATACCGCAAAGTGTAAAAAAAAAATTTTGAAAAAAAAAAAAAAAATTCTACAATAACTCTCGAACTGAATGAGCTAGGCAGTAGAAATTTTCAGAGTAGGTTAGGGAGATGAATAACTCGGTTAAGTTCGTCATTGGGCAAAATAGGCCAGATGGTTTGGGAGTAACGAAAAAAAATTTTTTTTTAAGTAACAAATTTCAAATTCAATTTTCATTTAAGATGCAGTTTCACCATAAAAATCCATTGATATAATTTTCAACTCCAACAAGTTAATACTTTCGGAGATATGTTTTTTCGAAATTTCAATAATGAATCGTACTTCTATGTTTTCACAGAATGCTATAATTATTCTATCTATGCTTTATTATATGATATGTGTTCACACTCGTACATGTCATCCTGTTCTATAAGAGAGAGTTAAATTCATTTCAACCATTTTAATTTGATTTCTTTCATGGTGCAGTTCTCATTCTCAGATTGCCCATTTAATCTTTAATTTAATCTTGATAAATGAACTATTATTTGAATTGAATTTACTTTATTATGCAGTTCTATCATAATAATACATTGATATAATTCCCGCCTCTGAGAAACCAATACTTTCGGATATATAATTTGTCTGTTTGAACAAGAGCGCCAGAAAGCTCCTGTCCACAAGGCATGTTTTAGCTAGCTGTTAAGGCATCCTTGATGTGGGTTGTCTACGATTTATTATTGAAATTTAGAAAAATCATATCTCCGAAAGTATTAGCCTGTTAGAGATGAAAATGATATCAATGGATTTTCATGGTGAAACTGCATCTTAAAAAAAATTGAAATTGAAATTTGTAATGTAAAAACAAATATTTTTTTTGTTACTCGAAACCATCATGCTGATTTTGCCCAATAACGAACTCAACCGAGATATTTATCTCCCAAACCTACTCCGAAAATTTCAACTGTCTAACTGATTCTGTTCGAGAGTTATTGTAGAAACAACATTTAAAAATATTTGAAATTTTCTTTCCATTTTACGGCTATCCGATCAAAACAAAACTTGGCATGCATATAAAGGTCATGATTCTACAATTTGATGCTCAATTTCAAATAGATCGAGTGATCGGTTCTGGAAATATTCAAAAAAAATTTTTTTTTTAAAAACGGCCATAACTCCGAAACCACTTGGTGGATTTCACCCGTTAACGAATTTGTGCGAAATATTCATGATCCAAACCTACCTTCCAAATTTCAATCCTCTAACTCCTTTCGTTCGAGAGTTATCGTGCCTACGGCCGGCCGGACATAATTTAACTCGACCATGGATTCTTGATCGGTGAGTCGAACCAAATCGCTTAAGACCATTTTCATCAAAAAAATCGAATGTTACAGACATTTGGGCCAATTGATTAGCACTCTGTTCCGAGGAACAAGAGCGCCAAAAAGACGGCTTGAAGGTTCATGCAGTATTTCGTGAGGCTTTGAGTAGACGTGAGGTGATGAGTAGACATAAGTCCCCAAAAGAAATCTTTATGAGCTGCCAAAGCTATTAAAATGTGGAGATGACTTCGAGTTTCTCTGCCCTTTCTAGAATAATCCATTCAAAATGCGCGCAAAAGGTCGTGACTTCACGTCAGTGCTTTTCAAGAATCTTTTGGACATAGTTTGTATAGAAAAGTCGCCTTATACAGGGTGAGTCTTTGACCACTGCATTAATTTTAACCAATGATTCCTCTCATCAAATGAAACACTTTTTTCATTTAACATTTTTCCAAATTCAGCTCAGGTAAAAAGATACAGGCTGTTGAAATTTTGAAAAAAAATCAGTTTTTATTTAGTAGCTTTGACATCCTTTTTTCGAATAAAATGAATGTTGGCGTAAAGTTTCCTATAACTATGTTACATATTTTCCAAATATTAGTTATTTTCTACTTCTACTGGTTTTTTCAGTTATGGACTCGTGGATCCATAAAACTAAACGAAATTAGCATAAAGAAAGCATATAAAGTTTTTCTTGAGTCATTTCAAGAATATTCCATTGTTTTAGAACATTATATTATTCTTCATCATTTCTCCTTAAACGCACCGTTTTCCAGATATTCTTCATTGAACGTTTTAAAATGGAAAACTCCAGAAATTTCACTACTTTTATGGATCCGTCCCTGAGCGTTGGAATCCCGAATCAAGCTGTAAACCACGTTACCATGCCTTATCCTCGTCCGCCAACAATGTCATAGATAATTTATATGCGGGAGTGTATTAGCACATTGTGAAATCTTTAAACGCTTGTAACTTTTTACCTGAGCCGAATCTGGAAAAATGGTAAATGAAAAAAGTGTTTCATTTGAGGAGAGGAATCTTTGGTTAAAATTAATGCAGTGGTCGAAGACTCACCCTGTATAGTATTTTATCTCAGTTTCACTTGGATTTTTGCAAAACAACTATATTGAAATAAGCTATACCATGAATATTTTCATTCTGCAAATACTGGGTGATCCAATACAAGTTTCGTTTTATTAGCGGTAGCCACGCATTGGGAAATCCAAGAAGCTGTCAACTAATGTTTGTTACTGACAATGAGCGGTATAATTCAACCTAATAATACAGTTCTAGTGGATATGCACCTGCACACCACCTCGTCTTTTTTCACCTTCTATATTCCTCGTTACCGGTTGCGAACAACTCCAAAAAGGCGATAAATAATCCTTTTGTTGTTACTCCGAATGAATTACGGCATGAAATACAAGATTCAGGTCACGTAACCACTTCGATGATTGTAACATCGGAAATATAAAAATGGACCTAAATGAACAAAATCTGGTTCTTCGACAGAGACTCCAATTTGTTAACATAGTATATCACAATCGGACGCCACTGCCTGGGATGTCGCACAGTGGGACCATCTCTCCGAGATGTCAACCGAGCAGTATTCGAGGCCCATTTGTCACTACGCAAAAAAAATGTTTATAAATATATGCCAGAACTTCGCCAAATCAACTTGAGTGCAATAAAAATTCTGGCCGAGTTTATTCTTAACGGTAACTGTTTGTTAAAAATTCATGAATTGGTTATGTGGTTCGTTCTTCTTGCATTCAAATATTTAAAACTGCAACAGACCAATGATTTGATTCTCGATGGAGTTGGAATAACTGGTCCAAATTTTCTACATTTTCATTTTGATAATTTTGGTTTGAGTTGTATGTGGACTGGATACAAACAAATACGAGGTGCGGCAGCCTGACTGCCTTATTTAAAATGCTTACTATTCAGTCGTTTGATGTCGTAGCGGAGCGTTAGTAGTCTCGTTCGAGAGGTGGGACTATACATTTTTGTCCAGATACGGTTCAGTTTCCATTATGCGTTGGAACAGTGAGGAACGTGCGTTTTATATTGAGCCCCCCCCCCCTTCAATTTAGCTCCATTGGCCCCTGGCTGGACCGGAAATCAATTGTTACATGGATCAATACGTGATGATCTTGATTTTCATCTATACAAGATGACGATTGTGGATGAATTTTCTGAACGTGGAAGTCTTTCCTGAGGATGCTATCTTTCTTTTAGTGATGAAGACGATTTTTGAACCTTCCAAGGGCCCCAGAAGATTTGAAGACCAACATCCAGGATGAAATAGTCAACATAACGCTTGATAGGCTGGCAGAGTCATGGCAAACGTCAGAAACCCGTTTAATCAGTTTATGGAGAATGGGGGATCTCACCTACTGGAAACTAAGTAAAAGAAAACTATAAGATATCTGCCTATATTTATATAAATTTTCTGATTCATAGATCTGAATTATTAAGTTTCTAAAAGAGGTTATGCTACCGCACACTGTATGAACTGGGAGTATATAGCTAAGACTATAGAAGATTAAGCGACATTGAATGAGGTGATCTGTGGCTAATTGCCAATAACTAAAACAAGACACACGGTGAAATATTTATTGATTTTAACCATCAACAAAAAGTGACATGATAAACTCAAAATTTTTGGATTGCCCAATGTGTCATACCTCTAATAAACACACACCCAAACATATATCTTTTAAAAATTTAATGCTTGTGGCTTTTACTTGATGCAAATCCATATTAACTCAATGAAAAATTATATACGATTTACACTTATTTATTCAATATTGTGACGCGTTTCGTCGACACAGCGACTTCATCAGACTACATCATACTGTATGATGTAGTCTGATGAAGTCGCTGTGTCGACGAAACGCGTCACAATATTGAATAAATAAGTGTAAATCGTATATAATTTTTCATTGAGTTTTCATTGAACAAACATATATCGACTCACCCAGTATTTACAGAAACAAAATATTCAGGGGAAAATAGTTGGATATAGAGATATAGGTCACTTCAACATGGTTATTTTGCAAAAATCCAAGCTAAAAAATTCTTAAAAAGCAGAGAACTGAATTCTGGAGCTTTTGCGCGCATGTTCCATTGTCTATTCACGCCTCATACGAAGTCGATCGAGCTGAAATTCGGTAGTCGATTGTATAATGGCGACTTGAACGTATGCGCGGAATTTTAGCGGATTCTGAGGAATGGTTTCTGAAATATAATATATTTGAAGAGAAAATGTTTTAAATTTTTTTTTCAGTGATAGGATTGTTTGCAAAAATTAGCGCAATTACCACATTTTAATCGAATTATCGGACATTGGGTCGGATTAGTATATTTTGAGTCGTTGAGGAAATGACAACAAAATTTAAGATGGTTATAACTTCAAAACTGTTAGGCCGATTAGGCCCAACAACTTAACTATCCCATTGGAATGCGCAACCTACCCTGAAAATCGCAATTCGCTATCTCTTTCCGTTCGGAAGTTAACGTGGTAACCCATCCAGGTAATGAACTCACGCAAGGCTGCTCGGATCTCTAACAATATAAATCCGATCGTGTTTAAATTTCAAACTTTGCTGTAAAGTTAGGTTTTAAAGGCTCTTGCAAAATTTCAGCGATTTCGGACGAATAGTTTCTCAGATACAGATTTTTTTTAATGATTTTTAAAGAAATTTCTACTTATATGATCCTCACGAAATTGCGCAAAAATTTACTCGTCGATATTCTACCACTAATTATCATGTTTGAATTGGATCGGATTCCTACTTTTTGAGTTATTGGGGAAATAACAACAAAATTTCAGATGGGTATAACTACAAAACCGTTTGGCCGATTATACCCATTAACGAACTTAAATGTCGCATTCAGATGCGCAATCTACCCTGAAAATTGCAAGACACTATCTCTTCCCTTTCTCAAGTTATCGAGATACATAATATTTTTTAATAAGTTTCTTAAAATTTTCTACTAATCTCATCCTCACGAAATTTCACATACATCTTTGTGGCGATATTCTACCATTATTTATCAAGTTTCAATTTGATCGGATCTGTTTTGTTTGAAAACAAAATTAGTAGGTACTCGAAAACCGTTTGGCGGATTATGCCCATTAACGAACTCAACCGTTGCATTTGGATATACCACTTACCATGAATATTTCAAGGAATGATATCTTTCCGTTAAAAAGTTATCGTGGTAACGACCTGTCGGACAGAATCACATTTGACCTCGAATTCTTGATCATTGAGTAGAACCTAACCGTTTGAGGCCATTTCGGCAAAAAATTCGTAAATTACTGACCTTTGGCAAAATGATGTTCTCCAGAACATGCGTCTGTTCCATTTGTGAACAAATTGATAGGCACTCTGAATAAGCGCACCTAAAAATGGCTCTTGCTATTTCTAGATCTTTTCCAGTTAAACTCAGCTCAGTTAATGTCATAGTTTACTTTAAAATTCCATCAACGTTCAATGATGGATTCTGAACCTCAAGGCCACAGAATCATTTTCTCGAACAGTCTCAATAATTTCAAGTACGCCCGCCATGTTCGTGCAATCTGAATAAAGGCAGTTGCGTATCTCTGGCTAGATTTGCAGCCTTCATTAAGATATCCAAAGAGAGCCACTGGGCACACGCAAAGGAAGAACGAGTATACAGAAGGTGAGACGGTTCATATCTAGCAGTAGAATATCTAGTTCCGCAGAATACATACCTAAGGAGCGCTACATCTTGAATTTGAATTAGTTTTAATTGATTAGTTTATCTATTTAATTATTATTGGCATTGCGGCACTTGTTCCAGCCATGTCAGTGGCACTTAGACCAGCTGATTTATTCGATGTTCTCTAATCTATCGGAAGTTGCTAGACGCCATCTTGGATCCGAATTTGAATTTGGTATTCGTACGTGGACAGGCTTCGGCACGTTTAGATGGTATCGATTTAAATCTGGCATTCGTCTTGGACTCATAGGGCGTTCTTGAAATATGTAATGACTTCATGTATATCTCCGTAAAACATTCCGGGCGCGATGGCCATAGGTAATTTTCGTGAAATTCTAAGAATTCAGATTGAAGAGACCACAACTTCGAGCAGTATGATTCTGAATTAGCTGGAGTGCTTCGAAAGGAACAAGGTGAATAAAAATCCAACTGTAACAACTACAGGTAGTTAATTAGAATCGAACCCCTCCCCACTCTTGCACTCGTAAAAATGGTAAAAATACAAATTGGAAAATTTGATATAAGTATATTATTTCATAAGGATGAAGTATCACTTTTCATGGCGAGCTTGAATAATTGAAAGCGAGCCTTGAAAAGTCACTTCTACTCCGTATGAAATATGTTATTTTATTTTCAAACGTTTTGAAATTCATAAAAATCTGAATATCCACTTTTGGATTGATTTACATTTACGCATATAATTCTATCCATTTACGATCGTTATAATAGGTCTGTTGCATGAATTTTTGTTATTATTGGAATCGGTTATTATATCCGTACGAATACTGAAAAAGTTCAAACGCCGTCAAACATTCAAATTTGGTTGCACATAATGCCTGTTCAAACGACCGAAACTTGGCGCCAGTCCGTGATGTAACCCGTCATATCTACTCTCACTCTCTTCTCGTGTCCGTTTCACTTTTTATTCCAGTGTAACACAGTCCCCTATAAAGGGCTCGAAGTCAGGATTGGCTGCAACAAGCAGACGGTAAATTTTGATTACGTCATCCGTCATAGCAACGATTCAGAAGCGTTTCACCTCATTTGAAATTGCTTCTGGATTTACCGATTTTCAATACCGAAATATTCAAATTTTATGAATTATGAGTGTATGAGGGCATACATGATGATCTGGTATTGAAGTAGATTCAGAAAAACATAAACATAAGGTATTTCGTGTTACATGCAAGAGACTGATTGAGTGAATTATGGAACATTTGCGGTTGCCACGCAAAATTCATTCTGACAGATATACCGCCGTATTCACAAAGCATTCAATCTCCGTTAAGTCCTAACTGAGGTCCTCAGTTAAGGATAAATAAGAATCGCAACCTCAGTTTAAGTGAAAATTAACGTGAAACATGCCTGTTTGAGCACCGTTACATACGTTAACTGAGGATACGATTCTTATTTATCCTTAACTGAGGACCTCAGTTAGAACTTAACGGAGATTGAATGCTTTGTGAATACGGCGGATAAAGTAAAATAATTGATAGTTATCATTTGCAAGCTGGTGAGAAGTGGTTGAAAGTGAAAATGTCTTCAGAAATTGAAAATGTGACAGTTTACTAAGAAAATGTGCTTCTAGCATATTTCAACTTAATGGCTAGAGAAAAAAAATGGAAATCCTCTACTTTGTGCTCCCGATATTCAATGATAAAGTCACAACTAGCGATCAAACATGAAATAGATATTTGTGTATATCTGAAGTTGCGCGGATTTTTGAAAAAATCCAATGAAGGGTATCTTCCAAAAAAATCAAGAGATTTTTCTAAGGAAGAATTCGAACGTTTTCTCTTCGAAGCACCGGATGATTCATATTTAGGATTCAAGGTTACTATCATATTTCAAGTAATTTTAATTTTGTTTTTTTGATCACGTGGTTATATCAGATTGTTTTATAATTAGGAGTAGCTGGTGCCTGCTGATGTGACGAATTGGTGAAAATGAAAACTACAGATATCGAGGACAAGGGAAATATTATAATAGTCAATATTCCTGATAGTAAAACGAGAAAAGTTCGAACATCTCAAAAACTAACCGTTCGATATCGCTGAAATTTTGCGGGAGCCTTCAAAACCTAAGTGTACAGCCAAGCTCCCTGATCGGATCTATATTCTTGGAGATCCGAACAGCCTTGGGTGAGTTCAAATGCTGGATGGGTGACCGTTGCCACGATAACTTTTGAACGGAAAGAAATATGAACTTGCAATTTTCAGGGTAGGTTGCGCATCCAAATAGGATAGACGAGTATGTTGTTGGACATAATTGGCCAAATGGTTTCGGAGTTATACTTATCATAATTTGGTTGTTGTTTCCTTAATAACTCAAAATATACAAATCCCATCCAATTAAAACTAGGTAATTACTTGTAAAATGCCAACGCGCTACTTTTTTGCGAAATTTCGTGAATTTCGTATATTTACAAGTAGATTAAAAAAATATTTTTCAAAAAATTTTTATTTCAGAAGCTATATATCGAAGTATCGAATTTCAGCTTGATTGACTTCACGTCAGTGTTTTTAAAATTTTTTTCATTCAATATGAAAGAACTAGTTGTCCGATACCATCCTCGGCTAATTTGAATACCTACATAATTCTTGCCTAAGCTTGTTTGTATCGAGAAAAAAAAAAAATAAATCGCCGATCTTATGACGATTTTTCATAAACGATCGAAATCAGATAACGAAACCACAGAAGAGCAACTGTGGCGCCCGGAGGCGGGTCATAAATTCACGAATTGAATAATTCGAGTCGAATCGGTGACCAAACATGAATCGCCAATCGGGAGATGAATATTTCCAACCGGATTAGATAACGTATTATTCCAGCATCCGGAATTAATGAATGCTAATTAAATTCCACGGGTACTATATTTCCCACAAATGGGAGATGAGTATCGGAGACGGAGAAATTCTCGCAGGAATCCGAAACACGTCATTAGCACCTCCGTAACATCTGCTTTTCATGAACGGATACGTATTCGGTATTGGGCCGGCCATTCGGATTCCTTAAACGGCCTCTTATTCCCATTAAAAGGTGCTCGTTGTTTTGAGGTGGCGACGACTGTGGGCTCTGATTGCGATGAACACATCTGCGCAAATTCTGGAGAAAGTCCGCCGTATTCACGAAGCGTTTAAACCTCCGTTAACTCTAACGGATACTCTTAATTTGCGGGTTAACTCAAGTTTGCGAGTTACACAAGTGTTTAGCTATATTTATGAATGCGTAACACTCGAGTTACTAGCAAACTTTTGGTTAACCCGCAATTGAGAGACCATCCCTCAGTTAAGGAAACATTTATATCGCAACTTCTTAACGTATTTAACAGATGTAGCGATATACAGTTTTCCTTAGCTGAGGTTCGGGTTTTCAATTGCGAGCTAACTCTTAACGTATTTAACAGATGTAGCGATATACAGTTTTCCTTTGCTGAGGTTCGGGTTTTTAATTGCGAGCTAACTCAAGGTTCTGAGTTACGCAAGTGTTAAGTTATATTTATGAACACGTAACACTCGGGTTGTTTGTAACCTTGGATTAACCCCCAATGGACAAAACTAGCCCTCTTTTACTCAGTTAAGGAAAAATTTATATCGCAACTTCTGTTAACATATTTAACAGAAGTAGCGATGTATATTTTTCCTTAACTGAGGGCCTGGTTCTCAATTACGAGTTCACTCAAGGTAGCGCAAGAGTTTAGTTATATTTATGAACACGTAACACTCGGGCTGCTCGCAATCTTGGGTTAATATCCAATTGGGAGAAACTGGCCCTCAGTTAAGGAAACATTTATACTGCAACTACTGTTAAAGTATTTAACAGAAGTTGCGATATACGTTTTTTCTTAACAAACGGTCGGTTTTTGAATTGCGAGTTACGCAAGTGTTCAGTTATATTTATGAACACGTAACACTCGAGTTGTTTGCAACCTTGGGCTAACCCCCGATCGAGAAACCGGCCCTCAGTTAAGGAAAAAAAATTATCGCAACTTCTGCTAACGTATTTAACAGAAATTGCGATAAAATGTTTTCCTTAACTCAGGGCCGGTTTCTCAATAACGATTTAACTCAAGGATGAAAGTTACGCAAGTGTTCAACTAAATTTATGAAAACGTAATACTCGGGTTACTCGCAACGTTGGGTTAATCCGCAATTGAGAAACCGAAACAATTTATATCGCAACTTCTGTTAAATACGCTACCCGAAGTTGCGGTATAAATTTTTCCTTAACTGAGGGCCGGTTTCTCAATTGAGGGTTAGCCCAAGCTTACGAGTAACTCGAGCGTTATGCGTTCATAAATATAGCTAAACACTTGTGTAACTTTTTTTTCAATTAAGTTTAAACTTGAATTTTAAAAAATATAAAAAAATTTAATAATTAAAAAAATAAATAAAATCTTTGTTGGACATCGTTCCGCAATTAGTGCTTCGCGGTAAACATCGGAACACAGAACATCCTACTGGATCATCTATAATAAAAAAAATCAGAAAAGCAATGACTGAAGTTGGGAGCTTTTGCTCGCATGTTCTTTTATCTATTCACGCCTCACTCACCCTCACGAAGTATTGCAAGAACCTCCAAGCCGTCTTTTTAGCGTTAACAGTGACGCTATCCCCTAGAACAAGCGCCTAAGAACAAATATTCTTTTATCGAAGGTTTTTTGAAAATCAACAAAATGGCTGATTTTGACACTTAACCCCTCGATTTTTAAACAAAAACTCCTAAGTTCATTGTTGAAATTTTCCACCAAAATGAAAATCTTTCCATTGAGGACTAGTTTTAAATGCTATAAATAAGCAGTGAGAATTTCATCCAAATCCATCCAGCGGTTGTTGAATTATAGTGGTCACCGTATTGGAAAACATAATTTCGAGAAAAACACATTTAAACTTTTTTGTTGATACGGTATTATATTTCAGTCAAATTTTGAGTTCGATGGAAGGGGCTTAACTTTTTTCATACTTTTTGAGCCCCTATATCCGAATATCTCGATTTTTTTTAGCCGTAAAGTGGAGCATTCAATTGTTTGAACAATTTTTCAAAAAATATTTTTTTTGTACAAGTGTCAAAAAACTTGACATTTTCGCATCTCTATTGATGCGTAAATGTTTTCTTTTTTCACTACCAAAATAAACATGAAATATTATATTTTGAAGAATTTATTTTTAACAGAGTCAATTATTAATTATTGACCATTCATCATAAAACAAATTCATTTATTGGAATAATAATTGATAGTAAAGTTTGAAGAATTACTTCCAACATAAATTCCTGAAGATGTTCCATGTTGCTGCTGATCAGAAACGTTAGATATTTCTTGAAGAGTTGATTCGACAATTTTATCAGATATTTTAATTTGTTTGGAAGTATTTATTTTTAATATATTTCAGATGATGTAAATTCACATTCACACAAAAATGTTGTTTGTATTTCGTCTATGAAATTCATGTTTTTTGGCACACATTTGAGAGAATTTTTGGACTCGACCTGCGGTCTGGCCCAAAAATTAAAACTTTCATAATATGCCATTAAAAAATACTCATCTTAAGCACTTAATACAAAAATAACTATTTTGAGATCAATTAATTTTTGTCTTATATTTTGAGCCATTCTGAAACGAAAATATTCCTTATAAAATCTTGCCAAAGCTCACAGTTTTTGAGTTTTTGAATAGAAATGCTAAATATAATTACTAAAATCGAGTCATCATTTCCTGGGCCATACAATAGGCCTAATCTTCGAGCCATTCTACCTTCCCAGGTATTATCGTTTGGGTTCACAATTAATTAATCATTGAAGGATACTTTGGGGGGTATATTCATTATTAAATGGTTCCTTTCTGGGTTTTCTCTCCCAAACTCTGAAAAATATGTATAAAATGAAATATTTATTATTTTGTGAATTGCTTCTGCGTTAGTAACACAAGATATTTGTCAGAAGCAATTTATATAATCATGTTGCCTAACAAACAATAACGAAACAACATCAACAATTTCGGAAAAATGTAGTTGTTCGAATTTCAGAATAGAATCAACAAAAAATGAGGATTTTGGCTTGGTGTCTGACGAAGGAGTCTGATTTGAGTGATTTGGTCTCCGAGACGTTACGAAATAGTTGTTTTATCGTTGATGATGTTTCATTGAGCAACATTGTTCTATAAATTGATTGTGACAACTATCTTGTGTTTCTAACGCAGAACTAATTCACAAAATAATGTTTTCATTTTATTGATATACAGTTTGGGACAGAAAACCCAGAAAGCAACCATTTAATAATCCACAATAATTTATCCCAAGTATGTTCATTATTCATAATAGCTCGGAAACTATTCATCGGATTAGCTTGAAATTATTAGACAATATTTTCGAAAAATTATACTGCAACATATTATAATGCAAAGAAATAAAAATCGATTTTATGAAAATTCTAACTGTATTTCTCCCCTTAAATAACGACAGGTCTGAACTGTGTTCATCCGATAACTTCAAAGATATTCAGGTATAAATTGATTCACCAATTAGAATCACATACGACATCGAACGATTTTTTTTCAGCGAAACAGCATATTTTCATGGCTTTCATAAACGTCGACTACAAACTTCACAATTCGCCTTAAGTGGTCTGGTTGTGTGACCATTAAATTTTATATTTCTTTCATCCATCAGCACCACCTGTACGCGAGGAATGTAAAATACTTGAATTTCTTGTACTGCTCCGAGTGAGGAGCTCAAGTTCGAAACCACTCCGGGCTATATCTAACCTCCAAGATGAATCCTTGATTAAAATAATTCCGTAAGTGCATGTGTATGGTTATCATTTTTCACCGATATCATACATGCTGTTGGATAAAAAATTGCCCATTCGAAAAATTCGAAATAACGATGATACATCATTAGAACAATATAATCCGCCATGCTTATAACAGTACTTTGCTGAGGTCAATCGCAATCAATAGAACGGTTACTGAAAGGCTCGTATTATTTTATAAGCTCTGACCTAAACTTGGAGCCGGGCAAATCTGAAAGAATCGTCGATTTGGCATGCAGCGTAATGTGATATGTAATTATCTGGCAGATAGAATTAGCAGCTCAGAAGGTGATTTTAAAACTATACGTAACTGAAAGTATCAATTTAATCTGAGATTATAATAATAGATATAAAAACGAATCAGATTCTCATTTAGACAATCTGAAGTAGTCGTTCCTTATACTGTTAACATTCGGAGATAATGATTCGATATATCGCATTTCGTTTTGAGGATTCTGAACCACTCTAAATTTTTTAGGTGTTTTCGAGGAAAGTACAGCATATCGGTGGTTTGATGCACAGATATAGTACGTCCTCTTTTTGATATCTGTCTTCCTACTTTCAAAATATTCCTTCTCCCAGTCTGTGCAAATATTGTATGTCCCGAATAACGACAAGTAAGACTTTACTTCTCGTTATAATATTTGCACAGTGTCAATCCGCCGTATTCACAAAGCGTTGTTAAATATTTAAATCTCCGTTAAGTCCTAACTGAGGTCCTCAGCTAAGGATAAATATGAATCGCAACCTTAGTTAAAGTATTTAACGGTGGTGAAACAGGCCTGTTTCACGTTAATTGTGACGTTAACTCACGTTGGGATTCTTATTTATCCTTAACTGAGGACCTCTGTTAGAACTTTACGGAAATTGAATGCTTTGTGAATACGGCGGTATATCTGTCTTCCTACGATCAAAATATCACTTTACCCTGTTTTATCATAGCAATATTGCTAAAAAATGTTATTGCTTCCACAGCAAGATTCGAAATATTGCTATTCTGATCATCGAATTTGAGCAATATGATCTGTCATTCTTAGAAACATATTGCTATCCACATTGCTATCTCAGCAACCTCATAATACTTAGTACTTGTTAATAGGATAACATTACAACTTTTGGAATCATTTTTTAAGATGGAGTTTCATCATAAGAATCCATTGATATCATTTTAAACTCTAACAAATTAATACTTTCCGAGATATGATTTTTTTAAATTTCAATAATAAATCGTAGCTCTATGATTTCACAGAATGCTGTATCTATGAATGTCATCTGTGTTCATATACTTCATCATTGTCATCTCATCTACAGATAAGAGATATTGTCAAACAAAGTATGATTGAATGCAGAATGACCAACTGAATAACCTCAGCTATCGTAGATAGCTCTTGTATAATCCATATGATGATGATGGAAATATATACTTTGGTGAGTTGAAGAAACTGGGTTCAGATTATCTCCAGTAAAAAGAAAACTAGAATATTGGCTAAGATTCAATTAATGTAATATAATTTTCATAGTAGATTTGAAGAATGAATATCTCGGATATGTTCGTTATTCGGTAGAATTGGTCTGTTTGTTTTGTATTAATAATTTTTGGCACTCTTGTTATAATCGAATTCTTTTATGATGTTTGAACTTGATTTCTTTAATGATGAAGTTCTATCGTTAGAATCCTTTGATATCATTCCCAACTCTGAGGAACCATACAGAGATATGATTTGTCAAAGTTTGAACAAGAGCGCCAAAGCTCCTGTACAGGTCTTTCCTACTTTTGTTCTATATTCCATCAATCAGCCGTAATTGAGTTCATATACAGTTCTTGATTTATCCGGTAATAGATTCAACTATTACACATTACACACACACACACAATTGCTACATATAACTATAGTTAATGAACAATTAAATCTCAATTATTACCCGTTACTCAATCTATTCGAATAGATAATAAATTTATAAATGCGGTAGTAATTAATTGTTTCAAATGTTTACAAAGTACTAGCAGTTTAAGACTATGTAACTAGTTTTAAATATGTCGTAATAAGAAGAAGTCCAGGTCATCGATTTTGAGACTTGACTCTTGTTAAAAAATTAATATGATGCAGTCGATGTGTCCATTGCTTCATACTCGTATAACATTGCATAGTTTTGCTTTTTTCATGCATATCATATCCTTTTCTGATGATAATAACCCATAATTATAATCAAATTTGGCAACAAAATCCTGAAACAGGTCAATTTTTGTTTCACTTTTACCAAATTCTTATGCATTTTTGAAGGATTTTTGTTGCACTCTGTGCCATCCCCATCAACCCTCTAAATGTTTTGAATTGGGAAAGTGGGTCGTGTGCTACTTTTTTGGCAAGGTCTTTGTATCTTCTTTACAGGCGTGCAGAAATTTTTAAGAAATAATTTTTCTTTTTTGAAAAATAGTTAGTTCAAAGAGGTTTTCAGTATGTGCACTTTGTTATGGCTCATTTACTTTGAGACGATGGTACCTGATGAAATTTGTCACCGAATGAAAGTAAACCATTACAGTTTTGTTCATGCACAACATTCAACCCCTACGAACCCTTTAATGGAGAAAAAAATGGAGGGGGGGGGGGGTTAAAAGGGGTTGAAAGTTGCGCATGAACAAAACTGTAATGGTCGACTTCCATTCGGTGACAAATTTCATCAGGTACCATCGTTTCGAAGTAAATGAGCCATGACCAAGTGCACACACTGAAAACCTCTTTGAACTAACTATTTTTCAAAAAAGAAAAATGTTATCTTGAAAATTTCTGCACGCCTGTAAAGAAGATACAAAGACCTTGCCAAAAAAGTACCACATGACCCACTTTCCCTGTTCAAAAAATTTAGAGGATTGATGGGGATGATGGTACAGGGTGCAACAAAAATCCTTCAAAAATGCATACAAATTTGGTAAAAGCGAAACAAAAATTGACCTGTTTCAGGATTTTGTTGCCAAATATTTTTCTTCTGAGAAAATTTATTTGTTCCATAATTTTGGCGCGCACTGTATATATATATTTTTGATTGAGAGCTTTATATGAGTTAGCACAGGTTAGTGTAACGGGTACCATATAATTCGATGTATGATACAAGAGCTTAGCGAAAAACCTCAGCATAAAACCCTGTCTCCTCGTGAGTGTTGTGATTTATAAAAATTCAATTTGTTTACAAAAGTAGCTGAAATTCAAAATATTGATGGGAATTTATTTCTTCAATATGGATTCCTTGGTCAAAAAACGGTTTCTCCAAGGTACCCGAAACTCAATCTGAAAAATTAATAGACAAGAGGAGAAAAACAAACAAATTATAAATAATACATAACCTTTCAAAAGTTCCCTCTCACAAATTACTCCGCATATAGCAAATAGCCGCATGAATCTCTTGAAGAAGAATCGCCTCCTCTAATTTTCATAGATATTCACTCTTGTTCTTAGAAATCCCTTCAATATTTGAATTCAAAAAGGAAAACGTTGTTGCTCGTAAGGGCAGGAGGGTCTCTTTCAAAATCAGGTCTGGCCAATCCAAGCGATGATTATTCAGAACTTAAGATGTTCGAAGACCGCTACAGGACCCTTATGTAGGGCTATGATTTCGCATAGGCATATGCTTTACTTTCTATTGTATAAAATAATGACAAAATGAGCCGTAAAATTTACGCTATAATTTAATAAATTACAAGAATTCAAATAACTCGGAAACTCTTGATTTTCGGTTATGAATAGATATATTATCAATACTTACTCCTCCTCCAAGGTTTACGTCTAATTTGAAATCACCCTTATAATTTTTCTTCGAGTTGCGACGTTGCCACGTCTATGCAAAATAGGAAAGAATCAGAAATTCGAAAATCTTCCTCTGGAATGGATTTCACGGCATATTTTAGTCTGAATAAGGAAGGCGCTTGCTAACAAGGAAATATCTGCATATTTCAATTAATATAACTCGGTGTAAATCTTCCAGCGTGTATTGGATATTGGAGATGTGATCTCCTTACGTTAAGTGCGTAAATCCAAGAATCATTTCCTACTGACGTGATATATTTCGCGAGATAACGTTGCATTTATGCGACTGTCAACCGATAATGTCCAAAGCGGCAGTAGCCAATTTTGCCGCGTCCAACTTGCGATGCGCAGATTACGGCGTTGCAATCCGAAAGGATAGCAATGTGAAAATGGCCATAAACAAGGTACTCATCAATTTTCATTACTCTTCAGCGAGTTGAAAGTGCAGTCGGACGGAAGAATTGGCAGTATCTGAACATAATCGGATCGAAGGCAGCTTTGAAATGGCATGTGTAGATATTATCGGGAGGACTTCTCATAGATATGCGGAGAACGATAGGAGGGATTCTAATTGTCTTATCCGGACGTAATCTACGATTCCTTCGGTTTGGAAAATGGAATCCGATCTGCTTTCCCACCGCAGATGGACCCGCGCATGCGGAGCAGCGGCAACTCGAATGTAGGATATTATTTTCGAATAGTAAGCCTTTGATGTAAAATTGGTTCAAGCCCTGTGAACAGGACCTTTGGCGCTCTTGTTCAAACTTTGACAAATTATATTTGCGAAAGTATTGGTTTCTCAGAGTTAGGAATGATATCAATGGAATCTTATGATAGAACTGCATCATAAAATAAAATAAATTAAATATGAATCCATTGATATCATTCCCAACTCGGAGAAACCAATACTTTCGGAGTTATGATTTGTCAAAGTTTGAACAAGAGCGCCAAAGCTCCTGCCCACAGGGATTTCCCACTTTTTCAATTTGGCTTCTGTGCGTCAATTCTCAAGAATGTTCGTAATTAAATTCAAAACGTAGGTCTGTGACTCATCTCATGTTGGATTTATATACATGAGGAAATTATAATTAGAGTATTCTATGAAATCATATAGAATTGAGAATAATTACAACTATTACTAACTAAAAAATGTCAGATCAGTATAACTCCAAAACCATTTGGCTCATTATGCTAATTAACGAACTTAAATGTCGCATGCGGATGCGCAACCTACCCTGAATTTTTGCATGCCGCTATCTCTATTCTTCCTCAAGGTACATAATAATTATTTTTAAATTTTCTAGTGATACAGTTCTCACAAAATTTTACACACGTCTTTATGTCGATATTATACAACTAGTTACCAAGCTTCAATTTGAGTCTATATTTTTTTGATTTATCGAGGAAATAATATTCCAGATGGGTCTAACTCCTTAACCGTTGGGCCGAATATGCCCAACAAAGAACTTAACTCTCCCATCGGATGCACAACCTACCCCGAAAATTGCCCCTATCTCTTCTCATTCGAGAGTTATCGAGGCAACGGTCACCCATCCAGCTACTGAAGGCCACAAGGCTGCTTGGATCTCCAACAATTTAAATTCGATCGTGTACAAACTTGGAAATTGGCTGTAACGAAAAATTTCAGCGATGCCGGACGAATATTTCTGATACATAGAATTTCCTTCAATGAATTTTTAAAAATATTCTGGTTATACGATCCTCAAAGAATTTCGCAAAAATTTTCACGTTAGCATTCTACAACTAATGACAATGTTTGAATTGGATTGATTTAGTATTTTTCGAGTTATTGAGGAAATAATAACCAAATTTCAGATGGGTATAAATCCAAAACTCTTTGGTCTATTATGCCTATAAACAAACGTCGCATTTAGATGCACAACCAAACCTGAAAATTTCAAGTTGCCACCTCTTTTCGCTGCCGGCTGGCCAGACAGAATCAAATTTGTCTTCGAATTCTTCATCAGGGAGTCAAACCTAATCGTTTGAGACCATTTTCGGAAAAAAATCGAATATTACAGACTTTTGGGCAAAATGATAACGCGATGATCCACAGAACATGCGCGCAAAACGAGGGGGAAACCGCTGACAAAAATTCGT
Source organism: Halyzia sedecimguttata (assembly GCA_937662695.2). Lineage (NCBI taxonomy): Eukaryota > Metazoa > Arthropoda > Insecta > Coleoptera > Coccinellidae > Halyzia > Halyzia sedecimguttata. The sequence goes on along the minus strand of OW569415.2, from coordinate 79,927,935 downwards.
ACACCAGAATTCCAACTCAAACGGAATTTCAATGGAATTCAGTAGGAATTCATTAGGAATTCAATAGGAATTATTTTGAAATTCTATATTCTCGTACACCAGAATTCCTACCGGTTAAAACCAACTATGTATTTGGAGCTGCATACATGATTGTCCGATAGCTGTCGCACGTCGCACTCTAACATCAATAGGAATTGTTAATAATTCAATAGGAATTTTGCGGAATTCCATGGAATTCAATAGAAATTCTACGGAATTCAATAGGAATTCCAGGAATTCAATAGGAAATCCAATAATTTCTGGGAATTCCATAGGAATTCCATGGAATTTTACTTTCTTGTTCACCAGAATTCCTAGTGGTTTACCACTCGGCGCAAAAATAAAAATTACAGTAGAATGTTCCTTAAATAAATTAAAATTAAATCCATTATTCCATACTTACGATGCTCACGGTATGTTTAACGCGCAGAATTAATGAGAATAAATTCGAAACCATCCATAATCACATGATATGTGATTCAATTAAAGGAACAGCCTCACGCTATGACGCATAACGAAATGCACGTACAGCGAGGCGAATCCCGTAGAGATTTTTCGAAAATTTCTCCACGCTAGTCCGGATGAATACTGGCAGATACACGGCCGTTTGTCTCCCGACGTCATATCATGACAAATAGTAATTTAAATACAACCTAAGCGGATTTCACGTGGTGATTTACGCCAGGTTGATCTCGTGTGAATGTCGTTTAACCTTTTTGAGAACTTCAGAATCGTGGAAGGGGGTTGAATGGAGCACAAAGAGGGAGGAGTCCGAATTTCAAATTATAATAAAAATTTTATCGAGTAAGTTATCCCGTGAAAATTGCAACGCAAAGAAGGATTAAGAATTTGTTCACCAGAGTTGAAATAGTATATTCTAAAACAAGTTGCAGAATTTCCTATTCAAACACGAATGCGAAATTCAAAAACGAGCGACGATATTAGACGATATTTCTCTATTTCAGGCGAGTTTTGAAAATAATGTTCAACATTATTATTATTATTCAATGAAAAATTCAGAGTATACATATCCTAGTGACTTTTGTATTGTATCTTGGCAGTTGGTGTGACTGTTAGGAAAGTTGACGGAATTTGAATTTGAATCGTACGTAGGGCATAGAGATCCGATTTAAAACAGTTTCCTAATAGCATGAATGATTCAAAATTAGAAAGAAGAAAATCTCTAGTATATTGTTTCGCGTATGTTCTGGGGAACATCGCGTTATCATTTTGCCCAAATGTCTGTAATTTTCGAAGTTTTTGACGATAATGGTCTCAAACGATTTAGTTCGACTCCCCAATGAAAAATTCGAGGTCAAATTTGATTCTGTCCGGCCGGCCGTCCGGCCGTTGCCACGATAACTTGAGAACGAAAAGAGCTAGTGACTTGAAATTTTCAGGGTAGTTGGCGCATCCCAATACGACGGAAAAGTTCGTTAATGGGCATAATCGGCCCAATGGTTTCCGAGTAATAATTTTGTTTTCAACCAATATAAATCCGATCGAATTGAAACTTGGTGAGAAGTTCTAGAATATGAACCAAAGCACGTTTGTGAAATTTAGTGCGAATCGTATGGCTAGAAAATTATTAAAAACATATTGAAAAATATTTTTGTTGTCACGATAACTTGAGAACGGAAAGAGATAGCGGCTTAAAGTTTTCAGGGTAGGATGCGCAACAGAACGCGACATTTGAGTTTGTTTTATAAGCATAATCGGCCAAACGGTTATTCCGCCGTATTCACAAAGCATTGTTAAGTGTTTGAATCTCCGTTAAGTCATAACTGAGGTTCTCAGTTAAGGATAAATATGAATCCCAACCTCAGTTAACGTATTTAACGGTGCTGAAACAGGCCTGTTTTACCACCTTTATTCCTTATTGTCCCTTATTAACCCAATTTATCCTTAACTGAGGACCTCAGTTAGGACTTAACCGAGATTTAATGCTTTGTGAATACGGCGGTTAGAGTTATAGCCATCTGAAATTTGGTTGTTTTTTTCTCCTCATTAACTCGAAAAATACTGAACCGATTGAATTGAAACATGGTTATTGGTTGTAGCATGCCAACGCGAAGATTCTTGCAAAATTTTTGAGGATAGCATTTGTAGAACATTTTTAAGAAATCATTGAAAATTAAAAAAAAAATTCTATATATCAGTAACTATTCGTCTGAAATTGCTGTAATTTTGCAAGAGCCACTAGAACCCAACTCTACTGCCAAGTTTTAAGTTTTAACACGATCGGTTAAATATTGTTGGAGATTCGAGGAGCCGAGTTCAGTAGGGGTGACCGGTGCCTCGATATCTTTCGAACAAAAGGAGATAGAGCAATTTTCAGGGTAGGTTGCGTATCCGAATGGGAGATTTAAGTTCGTTTTTGGGCATAATCGGTTTAACGGTTTCCGAGTAATACCCACCTGGAATATTATTTCCTCGATAAATCAAAGAATAAAGATTCGATCGAATTGAAGCTTAGTAACTATTAGTAGAAAATCAACATAAAGACGTGTTTAAAATTTTTTAAGAACCGTACCCCTAGAAAATTTGAAAAAAATGATGAAAAAAAATGTTGTTAGAACCGTACCCCTAGAAAATTTCAAAGAAATGACGAAAAAAAAATTGGTTCAAGCACTGACGTGAACTCAGGAGCTTTTGCGCGCAAAATTTCCTTTGAAATATAATGATCTTTCTACTGAATAAATTTTGTAAAAATAGTTCTTATTTGTGTGTACCGAAATTATATCAAGGGCCTTGCAAATTCAAGCTGCGGGCCGTGATTTGGACAGCCCTGTTCTAGAGAATGATTTATTTTTAATCAATGTCAGCTATGTGGCCCCCAGAAATATCCTGAGACACATAATTGGGAACAGAAAACTAGTAGGCAACAATTAATCAATGGCATGTCTAGCAGAAAATCCTTCAATAATTACTTCTTCATCTAACGTGAAATTAAAATATCCTTTCCATTTCAGCTGAACTCTAATGAATATTTCTCGATTACTGAATCGATTACATGATTGGCGAAATATAATAATTGCCAACGGGATTTGCATTTATCCGATTGTTTATGATCGTATTTTATGGTAATGAGACATGTTTGCAAGAAATCTCTCATAAAGTGCCCCGTCTGACGTATTTGTTTTTATGCACATAATAAAAATCATTGGAAAGTATTATCGTATGATTTAGAGGTGCAATTTTAATTTATAATTGAAATTTTAACATGTAAGGTAGCTCTATAAATAATCATGGAATGTTGTCTGTATGATTTAGTTGGCGTTTTATTCGCATTGTTCCACCATGACATGGCGTTACCATTTCGGCGCTGACTGTTTCAAAATATGTCACGGTTTGTGGTATGGATGTCAAATTTACGCTTATGTTATAACCATAGACGTTATTAATATTATACTAACCGGCAAAGAAACTGCAACACCCAGAAGGAGATGTTTAAATTTAAAATTTTTTTTTGGTAAAACATAGATAGTATAGCAAGGAGTATATGATTAAAATTTGGAGAAAAAATCGTGAAGGTTTTTTCATGTAAAAATTTTTTCTACGCACATATTGTAGTCCACACTTAATTCGAATTCACCATGGTAAATTCGAATTAAGAGTGTCCAATACAGGAGAATGGACAACATAATTTACCATGGTAAATTCGATTAAGGGTGTCCAATACAGAAGAATGGACAATAGAACATACGCGCAAAAGCTTGCCGAAATTCCAAATATTCCTACGATAGAGATGTACTGGTACACTGGCTTTACACTCGACCAGCGAAGTTGTCAACAATTCTTGATTTTTGACGTGACGGAGAGAATTTAATGAATTAGATCGGCCGAAGTCAAACGAAGCTTGACTTGTATGTATTCGAACGGGTCCTTATGCCACCACAAACACAGCACTTTTATTTTTTACCCAACAGTGAATGATGTATTTTTCGGCCCAAAAGTGGACCAGTTTTTTTTACGTCTGTGTTGACAATTGGATTCTTGGAAATATTATTTTTTCCTGGAGCTAAACAGCCTTGGGTGAGTTCAGCAGCTGGATGGATGGCCACTCTGGCTGTAAATTTGAACAGGGCACCAAATCCCCTGGCCATAGTTCTTATCCAACTTGTTATTATCAAAAACCGTTAATTTTAGCTAGACATTACAGGAGACCTTATAATATGTTCAGAATTAATCAAGAAATCTTAAATTATTTTCAAATGGTATAAAAAAATGTCAAATTGCTTTATGGTGGCCATCTTAAGGGGACTGTATCTAAGCAGGAGCTAAAAAAAATCCATAAAAGATCCACCTATTTTTGGCACTCTTGTTCCTCAGAACAGAGTGCTTATCAATTTGCCCAAATGTCTGTAATTTTCGAATTTTTTGCTGAATATGGACTTAAACGATTTGGTTCGAATCACTGATCAAGAATCCGTGGTCGAAATCGATTCTGTCTGGCCGTCCGTTAACACGATAACTCTCGAATGGAATGGGCTAGACTAGACAGTTGAAATTTTCATAGATGGTCTGGGATATGAATATCTCGGTTAAGTTTGTTATTGAGCCGGATGGTTTCAGAGTAACAAAAACATTTTTTTTTACATTACAAATTTTGAATTAATTTTTTTTAAGATGCAGTTTCATCATAAGAATCCATTGATATTATTCTCAACTTTGACAAGCTTATACTTGCGGTGATACGATGTTTCAAAATTTCACTTACTTCTACGGTTTCACAGAATACGAATTCTGTCTGTCTGTGTTCTATCTGTTCGCGGTAGGTTCAGTTTGAAAGATAAACGTCATTAATGTCAAATGAAACTGAAATTGTATTTCTGGAGAGTTTGGTTGATGTAAGCATGTAAACAATTTGAAATCAGGATTAGCTAAAGTTCATAGGCAGAGTATTTTGGTTAGTGAGTCGAAAATGAATGATGCAAAGAGGTCAAGCATAATTTACGAGTCATTCTCTTATTATTGAAAATTTAGAACGGGATATCTAACTAATGTACGGGTTAGTATCACTATTTAAGATTTCCTGCATAAGTATTCTGGTTTGAGTTCTCTCTGGACTGATTTAATTAGATTTGTTTCATAAATAAAACTAGCTATTTCATTTACTCAGTTTTTCAGAATGACTCCTGATAGTTTTGAAACATTTGCAGCCAAAATTGGACCGTTATATAACGATAAGATGCAAAGGGATTTTAATTTCTTTGATGATGTAGTTCCCTCATATTGATCCATTGATATTATTCCCAACTCTGAGAAACCAATACTTTCGGAGATATGATTTGTCAAAGATTGGACAAGAGCGCCAAAGCTCTTGCCACAGGGCTTTCCCCCTTTTTTGACGAAGAACCACCTCTTAAATTTTTTGGCAACTATTTATTTGCACTCTGTATTTACTGAATCCATGTATATAATTCTGTATTTTCCTGCTGGGATTCCTGTTTATGCCAATAAATAAATGTTGGCACTCCTTAGTTATTAAATGGACACAAGGTACCGAAAATAATGAAGCCATCTCTCACTTTATTTTCATTCCACCGTCAGAATATTCTAAAGACAGAATTCAAAGCCGCATCCTGTTTCACACCGGGCAACAAACAGAAGGAACGAAAATAATAAAGAATCCGAAGTGGAATATAAAAAGGACAAAAGTAGATCCCCTCGTTACACACGTTAAAGTGTCATATTAATCCTCAGTCCCTTCGAAGAATGTCTACCTGACACCGACGCCTCTAATTCAGAGACGAAATTCCAAAACCGCACTGCTCATATCTGATGATTCAATTCTCCAGGACCCTCATCGGAATTGCTCGTCGCTTTTGTACTTGCTCGACTAGTTTTGCATTTTCTAAGCCTCTCGAATGAAGTCGGACGGGAGTTGTACGTTTAATGAGATTCTCCATTCATGCAGATACCGGGATAGCGGCTTGGTCCATTCGCAAAAGCAGGTAGTTGAGGATACGAGCACCATAAAAACACCTAGCGGAGGAGTTATAAACGTAAAAAGTGCATTTAGTTCGATGTTTATCCCATCAATGGATCTCTAGATCGGAATGTTTTTCCTTATGTACTCGAGACGTGATATGTGCATGGCCAATCTTGGATATTAATTAAAATATGTTTTCTTGAATTTATGGGATTATTGAAGTTCTTTACGAGGAAACGTGTAATTTGAATTGATAGAATTTCTCGCATGTTCTATGAAAATGCGTGCTATAATTTTGCCCATATGAAACCCCCATGAAATTATTCTATAGGAGGGGAGCGAGACCGAAATATACAGGGTGACTGATGACCCATAGTCCAATAAAAAAAAAACTAATAATAAATTGAAAACTAAAAAAAATGATAATAAAAAGAAAACTAAAAAAAATAATAAAAAAAAACGTAATTGTATACAGGATAACTCTATACAGATCCCATCAAATGTACTGTTGGTGTTTCGTTTTGGAGACACCGGATGTTTCCTAAAAAATGCGAACATTTTGAAGCACTCTAGCTTTCGAACCACTGAGGCTTTTGGGTTAGTTTTTTGCTTCAGAATGTACTAAGTCAACCTATATCCGTACATGATTTTTAATTTTTGAGAAATAATATAGCCGCGTACTTCGGTCGTATGCTAATAAAGTTAATTCTCTCTCTCTATAGCCGCGTATTAAAAATAATACTCTATGGTCTAGACGATAATAACACACTGTATGTGAAAAAAATATATTTTTAATATTTATTCTTGAAGAGTAAGAAAAATTGTTCATTTCGAGTGGCAAACATTTATCCATGAAACTACGATATTTCAAAGACGAGGTAAGCTAAGTTATTGGCGCTCTTGTTCCTCGGAACATAGTGCTTATAAATTTGCCCAAATGTCCGTAATTTTCGAATTTTTGTCTGAAAATGGTGCAAACATTTTTGGGAGATGAATATCTCGGTTCAGTTCGTCATTGGGCAAAATCAGCCTGATGGTTTGTTTTTTTTACTATACAATTTCCAAATTCAATTTTTTTAAGATGCAGTTTCATCATAAGAATCCACTGATATCATTTTTAACTCTAACAAGCTAATACTTTCGGAGATATGATTTTACAAAATTTCAATAATAAATCGTAATCGAAAATTAACGTCCGTATTTGCATCTATGAAATTCATAGTCTTTGTTCATACATGTCATCTTATCTACCGATAAGACACATGTCATATTTATTTCTGGTTATATTCAAAATTCGTTACTCATGATATAAAATACCTCCTGTTCTAGAAAACAAAGTATTATTGAACGCAAAATGACCAATGAAATAACCTCAGCTCTCATAGAATTATGAGGATTATAGGATATTATAATTTTTGGCTTATAATATAATCCACTTGGATAATCCATATGATGATGAAACTATTTACTTTGGTTAATTAAGCAATTTACCAGTAAAAACGAAACTGGAATATTGGCTAGGTTTCAATTTATATAATATATTTTTCAGAGTAAATTGGAGGAATGAATATCTCGGATAAGGTCGTCATGGGCTAGAATCCGTGATTTCGGAGTAATTATCTTTGGTACTCTTATTTTTTTTTAATAACACTTTTTTGAATTTAATTCCGTTTATGATGCAGTTCTATCATCAGAATCCATTGTCCCAACTCCCAACTCTGAGAAAACTACTTTCGGAGATCTGGAAAGCTTGTTTTTCATACAATTATATTTAACGCTTTTGCTATAAGTATAACAAAGACATTGACACTTCACAGAGTAATCAATATAAAGCAATATATACTGATAAACACGAAAATGGAGGCACTTAGAAAAATTTTTGTAATTTTTAAACGAACCTCTTTACGATTAAAATTTTTTCATATAATTACACCTAAGGCTTTCCCTATATGTATATACAGGGTGTCCCAAAAATACCACGCGAAAGTGACACTGGAGATAGATTGGCATTAGGTCTATCAGATAGCATCAACATGACCTCAGAAAAAGTCCGCTGGTTTTCGAGATATCACCACTTTTGTGTATTTTTTAAAAATCTCCAGTTTTAGTTCTTTTATCACCTAGCATTGCTAGAAATTACTTCAAACTCATGTTTTTTTTTTACCTAGGCTATCCTGAATAGTTGCTTTAAACAATGAAGTAATAACTTCACCGACAACTAGAACAAAATCCTTCAAAAAATGTCTAACTTGTTGTATTTTATGCCGAAGTTAAAGCGTTAACTTAAGTTTGACTGACTGCTGTGAAAAAAAACTATATCAGACTGACTTGACAAATAATCGCAAAAACTGGTCCATTTCATGCCCTTTTCAAAATGATACAACACTACCAATTTTTTTTAATCAGAACCAGAATTGCTACTTATTAAAAAAAACCAAAACCCTTATCGGCTATCTCGCTCCCACATTCATTGTTTTGTAACATGGAAACCGGTCCGACTTTCACAGACTAGGGGTCTTCGAATAGTCTAGACCAGGGGTCACCAAATGGCGGACCGCGGTCCGGATGCGGATCGCGAACCTTTTTTTTGCGGACCATTTTTCCAGAAAACATGTATTCTTGATTAAAAAAATTCAGATAACTTTTCGTTTTATTTACTAGTTATAGATATTGGATTTAGATTAACTGCTAGTCAAATTCTTATGCCATCATAATGCTATCAACGACCCGCGTCAGATATACAGATTTTGTGATCCAATGAAACTAATTGGTGACCCCTGGGTTAGATACTAGAGAAAACTTTTTGGCGTTTGACGGATTTACTCATTTCCTAATATTTTCCGAACGGATAGAGATACAGAGGAAATAGATACATAAATCTAAACGTCGTCCACCGACCAATCATCAGGGAAAATTATCGAGATGTGAAAATCATAGATTTCGGACGGGAAAGAAGAATTTTCCTTCGATTCCGGGTCAAAAATATTGCCGACCCAAAAAATTTTTTTCATGGTATATCGATACGGAGCTCGTGTCTAGTTAAATCGAGGTCGCTGATCACGAATATGCAATTAGTTTTTCCCTAAGAGGCGTACTTTGGGAAAATTTTCACTTAGAGTGAAAAAATGGACGAAAATAGGTCAATTTTGGAAGTTCACACCGCCCAAAAAAATCGGAGTAAGGTGTTGTTGATTTTTGCCCTCATATATGGATCCTTTATCTACTGAATAATCCAAACAAAAAATGTCCAGGCCGTACTATTCAGAAATTATGATTTTTTTCCCAAGGGTATGTTTTTCGGGAAATTCATTTCGCGGTATTTCCGCGGAAAATTCTCTAATGAAAAATCCGATCATATATTCGTAATCTACGGTCCCGAATTAGTAAATGACGTAATTTGCATCGAAATCGGAGACCGGTCGAATTTTGGCAATTTTTTAATACATTAGCCTTAAAAAAATCTCATTTTTCGAGAAAAATTTTTTGACGCAAAACTATGAAACGGGTACTTATTCTTATAGATTCGGGGCCGTAGATTCCGAATCTACCATCAGATATTTATTACAAAAATTTTCCGACGAAATATCGCGGAAAGAAATTTCCGAAAAATAGACCCTCGGGAAAAAAAATCATAATTTCCGAAGCGTACTACCTGGACATTTATTTTTCGGATGATTCGATAGATAAAGGATCCAAAAATGACGTAAAAAATCAGCAACACCCTACTCCGATTTTTTTGGGCGGTGGAAAGTTCCAAAATTGACCTATTTTCGTCAATTTTTTCACTTTAAGTGAAAATTTTACCAAAGTACGCCACCTAGGGAAAAACTAATTACATATTCGTGATCAGCGACCTCGATTTAATTAGACACGAGCTCCGTATCGATATACCATGAAAAAAATTTTTTGGGTCGGCACTTAGAAATATTTTTGACCCGGAATCGAAGGAAAATTCTTTTTTCCCGTCCAAAATCTATGATTTTCACATCTCGATATCCAAATTTTCCCCGATGATTTGTCGGTGGACGACGTTTAGATTTATGTATCTATTTCCTCTGTATCTCTATCCGTTCGGAAAATATTAGGTAATGAGCGAATCCGTCAAACGCCAAAAAGTTTTCTCTAGTATCCAACACATACAAAAATCTACAATTTTCCGATTAGGTCGACGCAGCTTTGGTTATTCACTAAATCGGGTACGCACATCACGAATCTGTAATTAGATTTTCCGTATCTCGATTAGTTTCGGAGCAATGACGAAGAAAGTCGCAATTTCTGGCTCTACCTCCGGAAAATGGACTAATCAGTCGGATTTTTCGCCATATTACCAAAATTAATCGAGATACGGAAAAACTAATTACAGATTCGGAATCTACGCCCTCGATTTAGAGAATAGCCAAAGCCGTGGCGATCTAATCGGAAAATTCTAGATTTTTGTATGGGTTAGAATCTAGACAAAGGACTCACAGCTCTGGCAATGTGTTAGTTGTTGTATGCATTTTATCAATATTTCACAGGAAATAGATATTTTACTTGCAATTATCTTTCCGTGGAAAATATTAATTTCAGGGCTGAGACCACCCATGCAAAAATAAACCAGTTAACCCAAAACATTTAAGTTTTACAAGCGAGCTGCTTTGTTTAGAAATACAAATGAGCGCTTCCCAACATGTGAAGTCATGGGACGCAACAGTGGTGATATCTCGAAAACCAGCGGACTTTAACTGAGGTCATGTTGATGCTATCTGATAGACCTAATGCCAATCTATCTCCAGTGTCACTTTCGCGTGGTATTTTTGGGACACCCTGTATATTAAAGATATTGGCATTTAACAAAGTAACCATTTCCTGAATGGGGGATACTTAAGCAATATACACTGATCAAAACGAATAAGGGGCCACTCATATAAATGTACACAATTTTTAGACAAACATTTAACAGAAGCTTTCAATGACAATATACCATTCTTACACGACTGCAGTCGATCTTGATAACAATGAACAGATGGAAATATTGAAATCTAATAATACACCCATAATGAAATCATACGACAACAAATTTCTAAGCGGGAATGAAGTTATTAAATTATACGACTAAACAATTGCTTAAAACTAATAACCGCACAAACTCGCATCCAGTAGCGTGCTTATCCAATTATATGGAACACATGAGATTATAAAATTGTTTAGTTCGGTCTTATAATAACGTGGTATCGTCTTACAGGTGGAAAATGAGCCACACTGTCCCACATAATCGACTTAATTGTGCAGCTATTAGCAGTCTAATTGCGACGAAACATAACCTATAAATTCTGAATATGTAAATTTTTCGAGTATATCTCATGGGAACAGGGGTGAGTGAAGGAAGTTAGCGGATGGGTATTAATTTGTGAACATCAACATGTTTGTGGGGAGGTCAATATGTATTACAAATTATTCAAATACGTAATTTTACTAAATAACATTGATCGAGAAATCAAGAAACATATTATCTGGATAATCCGTAATTTACCCTCAAATTGCTTAATCAAGCAACGAATTTGCATTCAATTTTGTCCACGGAATAAACATTCTGTCGCGCATATTGTAAAAGGTCTTTGGTGATGAGGAAATTATTTTAACGAGTGGTACAAAACTTAAAAGAAGGCCGAGATCGAATCAATAAATATTTTTCATTTCAAAAATAGATTCATTTTTATTACAGTAGCCTAGTAATTTAAATAGTTGGTCCTACGGGCCGGACGTCGGACGTCGAATTCTTCATCGGTAAGTCGAACATAATCGTTAGAGATTTTTGGCAAAAAAATCGTAAATTACAGACATCTGGGCAGAATGTACGCTGTTCTCCAAAATTAATAGCGCGCAAAAATTTCGACAATCTCTTCAAGCAGTCATTTCAAACGATCAATTTCCGGTACTTGACAGTCCGCCGTATTCACAAAGCATTCAATCTCCGTTAAGTCCTAACTGAGGTCCTCAGTTGAGGGTAAATAAGAATCGCAACCTCAGTTTAAGTGAAAATTGACGTGAAACATGCCTGTTTGAGCACTATTACATACGTTAACTGAGGTTGAGATTCTTATTCATCCTTAACTGAGGACCTCAGTTAGGACTTAACGGAGATTGAACGCTTCGTGAATACGGCGGATAATGTTTAGAAATCGCGCAATCCTGAATTATGTGCTATAATACTATTTTTTCCTCTTCGAATTATAACAGTATAAAGTATGATTATACATATGTTCAATATACAAGAAGGCTGCAATAATCAGCATATGAGTATGAATTCGTAATTTATTTATTTTACAATGAGGAAATGCCATGGAATATCGGGATCATGTTATAAATTTCAGTTTCCAGATTGTCTCTACATCATACTTAATATTTATAAATGTCGTATTTATAATGTCAATAGTTGCTGTCACGCAAAAAGTGTGGACGATTATATCAGAAATAATCATGTGAATTACACAGGACATTACAATGAAATGAATGGACGATTCCCGGCATTTCGCGATAAATAATGAAAATGCCAAATGATCAGTTTTAATAACTTCATTATTGTATTAGCTCTGCTACCTTCGAATGGAATTGAATCGATAATAAATGCAATTCCTCGCGCAATTCTATGATTAAAACAAATAGCCGTACTGATGGAATATTTGAGCAGATGTCATTCCAAGGAATAATTTTGCTTATCATTTTCAAAACATGAAATAGAAATAGTCATTAAAGGATACTGTGGCAGGTATATTCATTACTGAATGATTCCTTTCTCTCCCAAACCCTGAAAATATCTATAAAAAAAATGTTATTATTTTGTTAATTGCTTCTGTGTTAGTAACACAAGATATCTGTCAGCAGCAATGTAAATCAATGTCATCATCAATCAATTATGGACTGTCAACATGGTTTTTTCTCAAAGCGTTCCATCGAGACTAGTTTGGTTGTGCATATTGAATACTTTTCTAGTGCTTTGGATGGCGTTCGATAAGGTGGACCATAATATTCTCATGATGAAGTTAGCGGCGATCGGTGTTCAGGGAGATCTTTTGAGATGGTTGTCTTCATATGAATATCCACTGTCGTAGCCGTTCGTAGCTACTTTGGGTGTCCCCCAGGGTTCACATCTGGGACCACTACTGTTCTTGATTTTTACAACGATTTGAAAAACTGCTTCAAACATTCTGATATCCTTTTATATGCCGATGATCTTAAAATCTTTAGGAGGATAATTTCAATTGAGGATTGTTTCAGGATTCAGGAGAATCTCGAGAGATTCCAGATGTACTACTACGAAAATAAACTGAAACTCAATCATGAAAAGTGTGCATTACATTTCTTTCACTAGAAACAATAATCTGGGCGATTTTCAGTACTTTTTGGGAGATAATGTTGTTATCAGGGTACATCAAATGAAGGACCTAGGTATACTTTTCTATAAAAAGCTTACTTTTCACCTTCATTTTGATTTTATCGTGAAGTCTTATCGCAGCACTTCAGGTTTCCTATGTAGAATTTACAGAGACTTACATAATAAAGCAGCAATAAAGTCTCTATATTATTCCTTCGTGTTTAAGAAGCTTAATTATGGTAGTGTTGCATGAACTCCAGACTATAGCGTACAAAAAAGAGATAGGGACTTGCAATTTTCTGGGTAGGTTGCGAATCCCAATAGTAGAGTTGAGTTCGTTATTGGGCGTAATCGGGTACATAAATGAAAACCCTCGTACCTCCAATCTATGTAGATCTGTGGTTGCCACCTTTTTTTTTGACAAGGGACCACTTTGATTTCATCAGTATTCGCAGGGATCACAAGGTGAAGAAAAATAACGAAAACCTCTTCACTGTTTTTTGGCCATAAATGTTCATCATCATAACAAACTTCGTCCCCTGTAGTTTATTTTCGAATGGATAGGTACTAGATACTTTCAGATAGACTACTTCCTCATTGAGGGTGGTCATAAACCCCAATCAATTCACGCTCGACTGAACCCAATCATTTAAATGACCAGGAAACAAGGTGATTATAGCGAATTGCTAATAACTAAAAGAGACACGGTGAAATATTCATCGATTTTAACCATGGTTCACTGGTTTGTGGTCTTCTCTAAGCACACAAGTCGAGCGTTTTCATGTTCTCAATCAAAAGAATATATATATATATATATATATATATATATATAGATAGATTCTAGGTTAAGGGGTATAGGAAATGATGAATAACTTCAGAGTCGCACCAAAGACAAATACGAAGTGGAAATAATGAGTGGAGTGGTATATTGCGTGCCGTGCCTGGAGTGTAGAGAAGTATACATCGGACAAACATCCCAAAACCTAAAAAAGAGAATCACACTGCACAAGAGTGACGTAAAAAACCCGAAAAAAACTTGCGCCCTAGCGGAACACATCCGCAAGAAAGACCATCCGATGGACTTTAACTCGGTAAGGGTGTTGGACAGGGAAGACAATATGAGGAAAAGATGCTTCCTGGAGATGTTCCACATTAAGCGGCATGAAAATGCCATGAATCACAAAAAGGATATTGAAGGTATTAGCAATATTTATTCTTACTTGATTAGTTGGAACTTCCAAAGAAAACGCGAATCAAATTCAAGTTCTATGACTCGAGTTGACAATGACATAACCTAGTTTCATGTTCTGTGTTTCTAGATAACCTCTTTCCATTTACGTTTGCCATGCTTTCGCAAAACGCATATAAAAAAGATTTTTGTACTTTTGGATCATTGTAGAGAAGTGTAAATGACACGCTGTTGGCATTGTTTGCTGATGTGCTTCAGGTCTTTTGTTCTTCACATTTCGGTATGTCAAAAAAAACCAAATTGTTTCTGTTAATGTTGTACTGACTGTTCGTATTGAATTATTGTAGAGTCCTGAGGAAGACCCCAACCAGGGTCGAAACGTCGACTAAAGGAATAAAGAAGATAAACTGAAGTTATTCATCATTTCCTATACCCCTTAACCTAGAATCTATCTATATCATTTGGGAAATTACGCCTATCTATATATATATATATATATATATATATATGTTGCAATGGCCTCATATAGGTAGTCTTCATTGCAGACCCCTCTTGCGATAAAGGAATGAACGTCACTCAAGGTTTCAGCATCACAGAGGGTTGGAGTTCGTAAGAATCCTCCTAGGTGGCGCTGGTAAGATTTTCTTTCCTGTAGTTCGCCACAATAGGGTTAAAGTTTCCTATACCTACTTTGTTTGCCACTCAGTGGCTAAGTTACGTTGATGATTGGTAACAACCATGAAATCGGTACGTATCTGCCCTGAATGATAATTTACTCTTTGGGGGAATCCTGGGCATTCAGTAAATTTCAGAAATGTTGAAACTGTTTCAAAAGTTTCCATTTTTTTCATCAATTTTCAAAATGAGAAATGAGAATCTAACGCTCTTTGTAGCTGATTCCAAGCGTCTTCAATGGGATTGAGGTCTGGTGACCGAGGGGGCAGGGCCAAATGTGGAATACCATGGATTTCCAGAGCTTCATCGAGAATTATCGCACGATGGGGTGGCGCTAGGGAATACAATCCCGGATGTTTTTTTCAATCCCGGGATTACGGGATTTTTTATGCACAATCCCGGGATCCCGGGATTATCCCGGGATTAGACTATGTGGTTTCTGAATGAGCTCAAATGAAAAAACTGCTGTAATTTCTTCAAGAATGTTTATAATGTAAAAGAAAAAATTACAAACAATAATTAGAAAGACGAAAAAAATACACTTAGAAAAAAAAATATAATTTGAAAAGTAAAATATAATAAACATCATCTAGGCTATCATCGACACTTTCAGTAAAATAATCAGTCAACTTTCGCTTGGCTGGCCGCGGTGCTGCATTCAGATTTTCAGGATATTGATTTATAGTTGTTGAAGCTATTTTAATTTGTATGTTATGTTTTGATAACAAATGTGTATGTAATCCCTTAGTCGGTCCACCCGAAGTCTTGAGAATGGCTGGACATCGCTTACACTTAGCACTATTTCCTTCGTTCGAAACTAAAAAGTGACTCCACATTGACGTCGTATCAATGTCCTTTTTATGTTTAACAAAGTTACAGGACATTTTGAATACTTAATTTCAGATGGACTTTCGAATTCAGACTTACTAATTTTTAGCCAAATTCTGTTTACGACTGGGGCTCTGGGAGAAAGGCAGTGAGGCCGTACTGCCGTAGAAACATTTCAAGTTAGAATTATCAAAAAACATGTGTTTTTTCTCGAGATTTCGCTGAAGCGATCGATATTTCTTTCATTTTGCCTGATTTACGACTGGGGCTCTGGGAGAAAGGCCGTACTGCCGTAGAAACATTTGAAGTTAGAATTATTAAAAAACATGTGTTTTTTCTCGAAATTTCGCTGAAGCGATCGATATTTCTTTCATTTTGCCTGATGTTTACAACTTTGGGTCCAAGAAACTGTGAGAGAAACTTTACCTGATCACACCCATAGTTTCTACTGTTCTCCGAGCGTTTGGGTTGGTTTCGCATATTCTTTTATTCATCATCTTCAATTACACATAGTTATTTCGTTATGAGATCGCGTTTATTAATGTTTTAGACAATCCCGAAAATCCCGGGATTATCCAAGTACAATCCCGGGATTTTCGGGGTCAGAAAACGGCCGGGATCCCGGGATCCCGAGATTCGGGATCCCGGGATTGTATTCTCTAGGTGGCGCTTTATCGTCCAAAAATAAGAAATTTGGCCCAATAGCAGTATGAAACAAAGAAATAATATTGTCAATGACTTGCTCTATGTGAATCTGCGCATTCATTGTAGCATCAAGCGCCAAAGATTCTGTACGTCCATTAAAACAAATGCCTCCCCAAACAGTAACTGTACCACCTCTGAACGGATGAACTTCCTGAACCGATCTGCGATTTCTGGGCACCAGAGAATGGGTCCATACCCGAACACGCCGACTATCCGAAAACCGTCCATATCTCGCTTCATCTGTGAACAAAACAGACCTCGATTAATCGTTTCAATTCACGTGTTCATTGGCCCATTCCAATTGAAGTCGCATATGATTTGGAGTTGGTGGAATTCTTCTCAAAAGACATCGAGAATATAGATTTACGTCTCGAAGTCTTCGACGAACGGTTCAATCGAAATCAAACCACCAGTAGCGTTCAAAAGGCGCTGTTGCATAATTCAACAAGTACTCAAAGGCTCTCTGCGGGTAGACCCAGTCAGAAACCGATCTTGTGCAGGAGTGGTAGATCTTGGGCGTCCACTTCTCGGTCTTTCGGACACGTTTCTAGGGTCTCTATATCAATGTAAGAGCCGGGAAACAACGCTTTAACTAACTTTAACTTTAACTAAATTCACAACATCTCTCTCATGACGTCTTGCCTAGATCATACCAAATTTTCAGATGTTGAATCAAAGTTGATTGTAAGAACGTAAAACAATAACTGATCCAAAATTCTCAGAAACGCAAACGACAAGAACTTGGCTGAAACTGAAAAAGTTATCAAACGAGGAGCAAAAAACCATGATTTCTCATAATTAAAACTTTTGTGGACCAGAATTGGCAACTTTTGAAACGGTCACAAAATTTCTGAACTTTTCTGGAGCAGTACCTATATCTCCATTATACAATTATTGAAATCAGTCACCCCTTCTATAGTCTATAGTCAACAGGTGCTTTTTAGGTCAACATTTTCGCGTATTCTCCGAAAATTACGATTGAGGTGTCATTCGCTTCGGAATGGCATGTAGAAAGTTTTTGAGAAAATGCTAAGGCCGCTCGCAAAAATTGCCATAGTTATAAACAATTGAGTGAAAAAAAAGAAGGCGGTTTGGTTTTTCGCCAATATGTCGAAAACTATTTGAGATAATTTAAATTTGAAAAATATTCAAGAAGAGGAAGAAATTTCCTAAATAAAATCCCAACTACTGGAGCTACGACGAATATTCATAATTTTCCCTGAGGGTTGAAAATACTCCTGAAAACAGGTATTCCGCCTGCGTAAGCCTCGCCCCCTTCGGACATTTGATGAATGAATATTATTTACACTTATTAAATATGAAAATAAAAAATTCAGGCATCTGCAATATAGATCCATGAATATAGATCCGTTGTCCAAAAATGTTTATCGCGATTTTCCAATTAGTTAGATATCCATTAGTTAATAAACAATTTTTTGTAGCACAAACATTAACATTGCAAGTACGATAAGGTTAAACTATTAATCTGCGAATTTTTTCCTTTCGTGGAGCTACTTCTCAAAGGTCTTATAATAGATTCCTATTGAAAATTTTTAAAAATTGTTAGTTCTCATTTTGTTATGAAGAATTTACTTAAGTGAAAAATTATAAAGCTTCAATTTATAATATTACTATTGATCCATTTTCTTATGATCCGAAACTACTTTAAAATTTTTCGATAATTATTATCTCCTATTGTTTAAAAAATTGTTATAAACCAATGCGTGTTTCATGAGATAATTTAAAATTTTCTTTTGAAAACATAGTTGAAGCTTTATATTTTTCACTTAAGTGAATTGTTAGTAACAAAACGAAAATTAACAATTTTTCCATTTTTTCAATGGGAATCTATTCAAAGACCTTTGAAAAATGGCTCCACGAAAGGAAAACATTCTCAGATTAATAGTTTAACAATTATCGCACTAGCAATGTTAATTTATGTTCGTGCTACAAAAAATTGTTAACTAACTAATGGATAACTAATTGAAAAGTCGCGATGAGCATTTTTGGACCACGGATTATTGTTCATTGATCTATCCTGCAGACGCCTGAATTTTTAAAATGTTTTATTTTTATATTTAATAAGTTCAAATAATATTTATTCATGAAAGGTTCGAAAAGGCGAGGCTTACGCAAGCCGGAATATCTGTTTTCAGTAGTATTTTCAACCCTCTGGGAAAATTATAAATATTGGTCGTAGTTCCGAAAGTTGAGACTTTTTTTTTAGGAAATTCCCTACTCCTCTTGAATATTTTTTCAAATTTGAATTATCTCAGATAGTTTTTGAGGTATTGGCGAAAAACCAAACCCCCATTTTTTCACCTAATTGATTATAACAGTTTTGCGAGCAGCCTTAACATTTTCTCAAAAACTATCTACATGCCATTCCGAATCGAATGACACCTCAATCATAATTTTCGGAGAATACGCAAAAATGTTGACCTAAAAAGCATTTGTTGACTAGACTACAATGCTTCGGCTCTTCTCTGCTTGCGGAATAAGAGAATAATAATTCAATAAGAACAGAAGTTTGAGATCACTCGCGGACCATATATTTCAGCCCTTGCGGACCACTGATAATCCGTGGACCACTGGTTGGGAACCACTGATGTAGATGATACCGTTCCTCTATTGCCGTTGTTAGACGTCCAAATTGCTTCCGAACGATTTGTGGTCCGCATAATAACAGACCATCGATCCGGAACCATAAAGAATCTGTCAAGAAATCGAGCAAATTAATTCACCCCTTAACCCTCTCCTGATTACACCTTTACCGTCTCTAACCTAGAGTTAGCCCAAATAATAAGTCCAATAGGAACAATAAATTTATCCGCAGTCGACCGGGTAAGAATTAAAACGACTGTTCCGGGGCAGAAGAATTACTCAACCTATAATTAAACCAAAAATATGACCCAATCCGTAACACGGAGTGCTCCCAAAAAAATATTGTGTGATTCGTACCAATCCAAATATCATAAAAAGTTCCCCGGGCCGAATTTGACAATATGAAACGATAAATAACGTTTTTTTTCCCGCTCTCACATAAACAAGAGGATACCTCGGTCTTGTGATTATCTTAATTGTTGTTTTATTTTTTCGGTACATTAACATATTTGTGATCGTTTTGAATGCACCATATACTTAAAATGGAGATAGTATCTGGATGCCTGTGTTACATTCGGATCTGTGAATTCCTTTATAATTACCGCATAATTGACTGTTCTGTCGGAAAAATGAAACGAAAGATCTCGAGGCAACGGGCTTTGAGGAGTGAGAGCACAAGATGAAGGTACTCCGCATTCCTTTTACGGCAAAAAGAACCCAATATAACTGCGAAATCGACAAGTTTGAGATATTTCGCCGTGGGGAGTGTCAACTGACATATTGTGAATAAATAATTGTTCACCTGAAAAACAGACAAATTATATCTCCGAAAGTATTGGTTTCTCAGAGTTGGGAATTATATCAATGTATTCATATAATAGAAATGCATCCTAAATGAAATTCAATTCAAATAATAGTTTATTTATCAAGATTAAATGAGCAATCATGAGAATGAGAAAAGCACCATGGAAGAAATCAAATTAAATCTGGCTTATTTTGCCCAATAACGAACTTAACCGAGATATTCATCTCCCTAAACTACTCTGAAAATTTCAACTACCTACCTCATTCCGTTCGAGAGTTATATCTATGTCTATGGATGAAAAGCAGTCTCACTACTCTCAGATCTCTTACTTCATGTTCAGTTCCGAAATGTAATAATTTTCTGAGAAAAACTAATTTCGGAGCAAACAACTGAGATTTTTCTCACTTCGCTCACAATTCTTCGATAATGTAGGAACATCATTTGACATTATGACAATTCATATTCATACATAGAATAATATCATTCTGTGACAACGTTGAAATACGATTTATTATTGAAATTTTGAAAAATCATATCTCCGAAAGTATTAGCTTATTAGAGTTAAAAATAATATGAGTGGATTCTTATGATAAAACTTCTTATCAAAAAAAAATTAATTTGGAATTTGTTTCGTAAAAAAAAAATTTTTTTTTTGTTACTCCGAAACCATTTGTCCGATTTTGCCCAATAACGAACTTAGCCGAGATATTTATCCCCCAAACCTACTCTGAAAATTTCAACTCTCTAGCTCATTCCGTTCGAGAGTTATCGTGCCTACGGCCGGACCGGCCGGCCGGACCGGCCGGCCGGACCGGCCGGCCGGGCGGCCGGACAGAATGAATTTCTACCACGGATTCTTGATCAGTGAGCCGAACCAAATCGTTTAAGACCATTTTCATCGAAATATTCGAAAATTACAGACATTTGGGCAAATTGATAAGCACTCAGTTCCGAGGAACTAGAGCGCCAAAAAACACTGGGAATTTCTCGCAGAGGATAATTATTTCCTCAATCCTCCATTCTTTGTTGAACACCCTTCATATTGTTGAGTAGAAGTGTTTGATAAAATAAGACATACATAGTTTATGATATAGAAATCGCAGCTTCAAGAATTGGGAGCAAGTTTTATGGTTATCTTGGGGAGAACTACTGCAAAGTTCCTTCGGTATAGGTTT
The DNA here is from genome assembly GCA_937662695.2 of Halyzia sedecimguttata. Lineage (NCBI taxonomy): Eukaryota > Metazoa > Arthropoda > Insecta > Coleoptera > Coccinellidae > Halyzia > Halyzia sedecimguttata. The sequence continues at coordinate 79,906,626 of OW569415.2, read as the reverse complement.
CCAATCCTTTGATATTTTCCCTACATGAAAATATGCATTACCGTTTCAGTCTCAGAGTTCTTCAGTTGTTTATCCGAGTACAGGTCAAAAAGTGCCATTTAGGTCAAAACTTTTTAGAGTTATCCGAAAATTATGGTTGAGATGTCATTCGATTCGGAATGGCATGTAGATATTTTTTGAGAAAATCCAAGGGCCGCTCGCAAAAATTGCAAAACTTATAAACAATTAAGTGAAAAAAAGGGGGTTTGGTTTTTTGCATGTATCTCAACAACATTGAGAATTGTCAAATTCAAAAAGATTCCAAAAGAGCAGAAAATTTCCCAAAAGAAGTTCAAATTCGACGAACTCTAAAACCAATTTAGAACTTTCCCCGAGGGTTGAAAATACGCCTGAAAACGGGTAGGTACTCACGCTAGCTAGCCCCACTTCGGACCTTTAATTAATAAATATTATTTAAACTTATTAAATATGAAAATTGATAACTGAAAAAATTCAGGCACCTACAGGATAGTTCAATCAAAAATAATCCGTGATCCAAAAATTTTTATCGCGATTTTTCAATTAGTTATCCATAAGTTAATTAATAATTGTTGTACCACGATCATTAACATTGCAAGAGCGATAAATGTCATACTTATAATCTGAAATTTCTTTCTTTCGTGGAGCTATTTTTCAAAGGCCTTAGAAAAGATTTCCATTGGAAAAATAAAAAAAAAATATTTTTCGTTTTGTCATTAACAATTTACAATTGGTTACAGATTATAAAGGTTAAATAAACATTGAAAACATTTTTTCTTATAATTATACTATTGATCCATTTTCTCGTGATCAGAAGCTACTTAAAAATGATTTTTTATACTTTTTATCTCTTATTGTTTAAAAAATTGTTATAAACAAATGCGTTGCTTATATGATAATTACTTTTTCATTTGGAAACATTATCTATGATGAAAATTATATATTCAAAATTAAAAGCATTTCTTAAAAAAACTTTTTTATTGCTTAGTAATGGATTTGTCAATTAACAAATTTTGCAAATTGCAATTGCAATTAAAGTTAAGGATAATTTTTTTTTAAATCATTATTTGTCTTGGTCTTTGATTTAAAAAAAAAATATTACTTAAATTCTCATTGTTTTTCAATAAACAATTAATTATAAACAAATTAAGTGTCTCTCTATTTTTTTCTATTTCTAATTAAAAGAACGAAAAAATTCAAGTATTATTTAAAAAAAAATGTTTTATTGAATATTCGACTTTCTGTTCTCTTTCATTTCTTTATACTCACCTGGTTTTTGCGCGTATTTTCTGGGGAACATCGCGTTATCATTTTGCCCAAATGTTTGTAACTTTCGAATTTTTTTACGAAATGGTCTCAAACGATTTGGTTCGACTCTCCAATGAAGAATTCGAGGTCAAATTTGATTCTGACCGGCCGTTGCCACGATAACTTGAGAACGGAAAGAGCTAGCGACTTGAAATTTTCAGGGTAGGTGGCGCATCTCAGTACGACGGACAAGTTCGTTAATGGGCATAATCGGTTAGCGGTGAGAATTCGAAAAAGTTTTATATAACAAACTAGTTCTATTTTTGACCAAGAAATAATATCCTGAAATCTTTCGCAGTTGTTTTTAACACCCTGCATACAAAGGACAGACAGAATCAGCGCATATTAATGGGGGAATCGTAAACCGTTCTGCGAAACTGTACGTAATTGCTGCTTGATAGACGATAAATTTCTCAGTCCCCAAATGAACTTTCTTGTGAACTCCAGATTCATGAATACTGAGCACACACACACACACGTCATTCCCAGAAAACTTGAAAGCGGCCAATATTTTTACGACCCACAACGTCTAAGCGACTTCCTCTTCTCCATTAAAATCCACCAAAACGCCCAATTAGAACTAATTAGAAGAAGACCGGCGATAAATTAACGGCGTTACCGGAGAATCTCACCGGATTCAAATCAAAACAAGAATGATAATTATAAATAATAAAACGAAATCACGTCAAAGCATCTTGAGCAATAGCCATAGTCATCTACATGGGTGTCCTGCAGCGCACAGATTTTTGTAATACTTAGAAAGCGTGTTCTATCCATCACAGAGAATATTTGTATAATTTCCTATTTAACTGCGAAGGTATGTGCATTTTACACTTTCTACACCTTCTTTAGACACGGCGATACTTCAGGTGAATTACTCGCTGCGCTCACGGTTCTTATTAATCGTTTTATTAATTTTATACGCTATATCTCTTTTTTATTGCGCGCAGGATCTCGGCAACAGCGTGCTATAATTTTGCTCGAACGTCTGTAATTTTCGATCTTTTCGCCGAAAATGGTGTCGAACGATTAGGTTCGACTCACTGATGAAGAATTCGAGGTCAAATTTGATTCTGTCCGGTAGGCCGTCCGTTGCCACGATAACTTGAGAACGGTAAGATATAGCGACTTGAAATTTTTAGGGTAGGTTGCGCATCCCAATACGAGAATCAAGTTGGTTAAAGGGAATAATCGGCTCAACGGTTTCGCTGTTGAACCCATCTGAGATATTGTTTCCTCAATAACATAAAATATACATATCCGATCTAATTGAAACTTGGTACTTAAAATTTCTGCAGAATTACGTGAGGATGATCCTCACTATATTCTGAAGCACAAGAAAATGAAAATGTTTTTCTTGAAAAAAATCATATTTCATAAACTATTCGTCAGATACTACTAAAATTCTGCATAAATCTCTAAGCCGCCATTTTACAACCGAGTACCGGATTTCAGCTCGATCGGCTTTGTTTTGCAGCAATTATCGTGAAAATAAAATTTCGAAGTGAAATATTGATCGTGGTATCGAGCAAGAGAAAAAATGGAGACATTTTTTAATGTGGCGCTATCAATATAAACAATACTAAAAAATGCGGGAAAGGTCTGTGGACAGGGGCTTTGGCGCTCTTGGTCAAACTTTGACAAATCATATCTCCGAAAGTATTAGTTATTATTAGGAAATTCAATTCAAATAATAGTTTATTTATCAAGATTAAATGAGCAATCTGAGAATGAGAACTGCACCATGGAAGAAATTAAATTAAAATAGCTGAAATGAATTTGACTCTCTCTTATAGAACAGGATGACATGTACGAGTATGAACACAGATCATATAATAAATCATAGATAGAATAATTATAGCATTCTGTGAAAACATAGTACGATTCATTATTGAAATTTCGAAAAATCATATCTCCGAGAGTATTAGTTTGTAGGAGTTGAAAATGATTTAAATGGATTTTTATGGTAAAACTGCATCTTAAAAATAAATTTATTTTGAAATTAAAATTAATATTAAAAAAAAAATTTTTGGATACTCCGAAATCATGTGGCCTATTTTGCCCAATAGTGAACTTAACTGAGATATTTATCTCCCTAACCTACTCTGAAAATTTCAACTGCCTAGCTCATTCCGTTCGAGAGTTATTGAAGAAACAAAATTTAAAAATTTTCAAAAATTTTTTTTCACACTTTACGGTAAGCCGATCAATATAAAACTTCACATGCGTCTAAAGGTCATGATTCTACAATTTGATGCTAAATTTCAGATAGATCGAGTGATCGGTTTCGGAAATATTCATATAAAATATTTTTACTAAAAACGTCAACGAACTCGTCCGAGATATTTATGCTCCAAACCTATCCTGCAAATTTCAATCCTCTAACTCCTTTCGTTCGAGAGTTATCGTGTTAACGGACGGATTGCCGGACGGCCGGCCGGCTGGACGGCCGGACAGAATCGATTTCGACCACGGATTCTTGATCAGTGAGTCGAACCAAATCGTTTGAGACCATTTTCAGCCAAAAATTCGAAAATTACAGACTTTTGGGCAAATTGATAAGCACTCTGTTCCGAGCAACAAGAGCGCCAAAAAGAAATCTCGGGACTGAGGGAAACAAGTTTGGATCATAATTTCATTGGAATTAAGTAAGAAATCAGCCTGCCTTATTACTCAACATACACTCATTTCTCGTTCTCAACCAACATTCATGATTTCGCCGGAATCGATACGTACATATCAAATTCCATTGAAAAACAATCAGATACAATTAAATATTCAAATAGTGTAATTCGTATAGCTTTGCCGAAGAAATAAAAGATTGTCAGAAAACCAGAATCGAATAGAATATGAAATCGCATACGCCGAAGTTTTTTCAAAACGCTGCCTACGTATTTCTCGGGTATCTCAATAACGATACAATCAATTTGTTGCGAAAACCGCAATCAGGTATTCGAATACCGTGTGCATTATCTGAGTAAATTTGAATTTCTGCAACATATAGGAGTCGAGCAACGTGTCGTATTAGCAATTTGGGATTAATACGGAGATACCGGCTCTAACGCCTGTGCAATTATAATAATAACATTAACCGAATACTACCCGTACTTAAGATAAGTTTATTACTTAATTCCTTAGTACGGCCTCGGCAGTTCTACTCCAATCTACCCAGAACCTATGCCTCTATTTAACGAACGTATAATTTCATCCTTTCCGTCATTATTTACTCATTTAATTTCGAGTTTATACTGCAATAAATTCCTGGCGATTTTAATTTTTTTTAATTCTTGATTTTTTTTCAGGTGTGTACTATTGCGTTGTTCTGGATCTTCCCTGACAGACGTGCGGTAAGATTGATGCGTTTTTAAAAATTTCGTCGAAAGTTCGGATATTAAGAAGTTATGGGTGATGGTGTTTCGTGAGTGTTGAAATCGGAGATCAGTGACCTGGTGCAGGACGCTTTGGGTCACTATACGGCTTTAATCTGTGTTTTATTTGATCTTCCGAAATCTTCGGCGATGTGAAATCGAAAAAAATCTCGGCTCGGGTGGGGTCTTGAACGTAGCCGAAATAATAACTGGTATTAGGTGGAAATTTCGATTAGACCGTTTGAATATGGTTTAATAGGGTTTTGCTGTCATGAATGAATGAAGCCAAGGGAGTGAATACGGGCATTTTTACTCCCTCTTATCAGGGCGCTGTAATTTCGTGAAAACATCTGTGACTTTGTAGTCATTTGGTGCGAAATATATATGAATAGTTTGCGAAAAAATTTGGGGGGTGATTCCTTGTCAAAAAATAGGGTGGGTGTTTCATATAAACTTTATGTTTTAAGCCCTCCTGCTTAGTTACTGCTCCCTAAAGATGACGCCCGAAAAGCTTTTTCAATTTCTTTCTTAAAAATAAAAACTGAGAAGAATTAAATCAACCAGATATTTTTTGCGGGAGAGAAGGCATTCAAAAAATTTTGGTGATGTTCCTCTATGATTGCAAGGGCAAAAAAAGCCACTCCTAAACTTTGTTTCGCAAGAAACTTTTTCCATATCTATGGGGTGTCCCAAGTTCGAGTGCCTATTAGACATTTCTGGAGAACTGGACATATTTGAAATCTGAAAATTGGGATTATGATATTGTTTGAAATTCTCTTTAAAGCTAAAATATTTCCGATCCCCAAGCACTTCCGGTTATACAGGGAGTGAAAGTAAAATTGATGAAAAAAATGTTTTTCAAGTTTTGCATTCCTGGTATGATCAAGTATTCAATGCTGAATACATTTCTGTTAAAACCATTGTAGTCATTCGAATAGCTAACAAAATATCGAAAAAAACCAGAAAAAAAGTCAAATATGTTTGGTCAGTATTATGTTCATTATTCTTATTTTAAACATCCTGAGCGTTAACCGTTTTCACAACATCAAAGAGGAAGAATGTGGAAACGTCATGCATCTTTTGAATTTCAGAAATATCATCACAGGGTGTTTCAAATTTGAGTCGAAAATTGTGATCAAAAATTGGCCATAACTTTTGGTTTTCAAATTAGAACCCTATTTTTTTATGATTGCGTTGGATTCTGCGGTGAAAAATAATGATAGATGCACAATCATTTCCACACCGCATCAGATTTTTGAGGAATTGACTTGAAGTAAAACGATTTTTATTTTTTGAGCGGAAACCATGCGTTAGACAAAGAAAACCAATGAGATCAAATTTGCTCAAAAATGAATGAGGATCTCGAATGTAATTTTTATTTCAAAGGAAAGTAGTGGCGTAGTATTTTTTCTTCAAAAATATTCAATGCAAAACCCGTATGGACATCACTGGAAGAGAAAATGAAAATGTTTGAACATCACAAAATGCACCTTGATGTATAGAAGACATGTACCACATTTAATAAAGATGTCTACAATATTTTCTCAGTTATTATCAAAAAACGGATTTTTTTTCAAAATTTCATCACCCCATATCTCAAAAGTTGAGACTTTTAGGACATACGTTCATAGGAGGTTTTTTTCTGAAAATAATTCAAAAATTCACCCCCTCAAATATTAGCATATCTGTGTAAGGAACACCCTGTATAAATATAAATAATGTGATCATATTAAATGTTAAAACTGATCACATTCGGCCGTGACACAAGAGTTTAGAACTTGGCGCATAGATTGGGTTACCCGGTCAAAAAATCGCAGAGTATATTTAATAACCCTACATGAAGGAACAATGTTGTTCTTAACTTATCTTGGACAGGAGTCTTGTAAACGAATGTTTTTTAATGGCCCCAAAAAGTAAAATCCAGAGGATTTAAATCTGGTGGTCGGGCAAGCCAGAACTGAGGTCCACCTAGCCCTATCCATCGATGTGGATATGTATTATTTAAATCTCCAATACTGAAATGTGCGGAGGCCCCATCATACATTGAAAATATGGAGTTTTTTTTAATAGCAATTAATGAAGAGACCAGTTACGCCAACGATACAGAAAGTACAAAAGTAACTACACTCTTGTCCAATACAAGGTCTTGAGTCGACGCTGGGCTATTGGCGTAGACCTTCTCTTTCACGTGGCCCCAAAGGAAGAAGTCGCAAGGTGTTAAATCACAAGATCTCGGTGGCCAATTGTGATCACCTCTTCGAGATATAACACGGTCCGAAAACTTTTCCCGAAAAAGATCAATGGTTTCGTTACTTGTGTGGCACGTAGCGCCGTCATGTTGAAAGTAAACGTTGTCCAGATCAATACCATCCAATTCCGGCCATAAAAAATCATTAATCATCTCTCGATAGCGCAATCCATTCACCGTAACTGTTGCTCCAGCCTCATTTTCGAAAAAGTGAGTTGCAATGACTCCGCCGGACCATAAACCGCACCAAACAGTCACACGTTCAGGATAGAGAGGCTTTTCAATAATAACTCTTGGGTTTTCCGAGCCCCAAATGCGACAATTTTGCTTGTTGACGAGGCCACCGAGGTGGAAATCATCACTCAAGATGATTTTTCGATGGAATTCCGGATCATTTCCATGCATTTCAACGACCCAATCAGCAAAGACACGACGTTGTTGATGATCGGCCGGCTTGAGTTCTTGTGTTAACTAAACTTTATAAACCTTAAGATCCGAATCTTTATGCAAAATAAGGTGTAATGACGTTTGCGGAACGCCTAATTCTAAAGAACGACGAGGAATGGACAAACCTGGGTTTTCTTCAACACTTTCGGCTACAGCAGTAATACTCTCGGCTCTTCTTGAGTGACGTGCACGGGTTTCATTCTTCACATAACTAACTTGTCCCAGCTCGATTTTTTCCACCAATTTCTTTATTGCGGTCCGACAAGGTGCTTCACGACGACCCAAAAATGTTCGAGTTTTACGAACCGTCTTTGCCAAATTTTCACCATCTTTATAGCGAATTTTAATAATTTCAATGCGTTCTTGAAGCGTGTATCGTTCCATTTTTATCAATGGCGTAGTTTCTACTTGTCAAATGTCAAAAAATGACAGCTTCGAAAGTGACATCTACCGAAATAGCGGACTATTCAAAATAACACCTCTTATTGGAAAACCCTTTAGCAATCTAAACATTTAATTTCATATATAGAAGAGCTAGAAGCTCTTCTATCTTAATTCATGATAGATGTATTTATGAATTGCCCTGGATGTCCATTATCTTCAAGAAATTTCTTGATCTAACACCCAGCACATAAGAGGAAACGGAGTTCTAGTCACGCCGCCAGAACAGCGCCAAACAAAATCGAATCAGTGAACACTCCGGGGTTTTAGACATCTTACCTTCCACATACATATCGAAAGAGTCATGATGCATGTTCCAGTCATAGAATCTTGTTTCTCGCATACGTATTTGATTGAGTATCGGAGCACTTTACTCTCGCAGACGATTTGCATCAAGCTCGGGATGGCATTTCAAGGTTGACGGGCTTTTTGGAATCGTAACAAAGTAGCAACGCGTGTTTCTTCGGTTTAGGAGTGAATGGCTCCCTCGCTATGCTCCGCTCGGTATCGATATACCGCTTGACAAATGTCCGCCGGACTAAAATCGGACAAAATGGATGAAAAACGTCAGTGTCGCAGGATATATAGCCGCAATCTGGTCGGTACATTTGAGGCCGCGACATGGCTACATATGAACAACGAGATAATTGGTTGGCGATATTGATATTTATTTATGGGGAATTTCGTAATTGAAGACGTCCGTCTTCCCGATGAAAAATTGTTGATGTTAGGAGAGCCGGGGAATTTCCTACGACCAAATCATGAATGGGAGGTTTTTCACTTTCTATGGGATGCGAGTTACTTTTTGCGTGACAGTGTATTCATTCAGTTTTTAAACTCGACGGTTTTCATATGTTGGGCAATGTCCCTCTTTCTTCAAGTTACAGCCTTTTAAACTAATGAAAACAAAAGCATCTGTTAAGCCAAGACGGGCAGGGCACTACCTATCTTTTCTCGAAGCATATTCTAGTTTGAGTTCAATGTGGACTGATAATGAACAGTATAAAAGTAACTACTCTTGTCCACTACACAGCGTTGTATATTGACTATTGTTGTAGGGGGTAAGGTTACACTTAAGGTCTATTATACCCTCCCATTAGAGCTGTTGGTATCATGACCATCTACAGCTCACCTTGCAGTTCCAGAGTTATGATGAACTCCAGTATCTGGAATGGCTTCAAGGAGGCTACGTCTTCACTCCTGCAGATTTCTTGCCCAAGGTATTCCTTGCGTTGGTTTGAGATGGCGAAGCATTCCGTTATCAGGTGATCAGGAGTTTAATCCTCCTTCCCACAGAATCTGCACTCGTCAGTTTCTGCTAGCCCTAATCTCATCATATGCTTCCTAAGACAGCAGTGACCTATGAGAAAAACAGTGAAGAAATGCAACGTGTTTTTGCTGGGATCCATATAGTTCTTGGATCTGACAGTGTCATAGTTGGAGTGATACATTCCTGGGATAGATCTCCAGGTAGAGTATTTCCTCTTTCAGTTTCTTCTTTCATCCGAAACTAGGTACCTACTCCACCGTAGGGTTCCGGGCCAATGAAAGGGTTTCGTGCTCCTTTCTTGGCAAGTGTGTTGTCCTCCACATTACATTTATTTCCCGAGCGACCTGAAACTCAGACCAAGGAGACCCTGTTGTTCTTGACTAATTCATTAAGGTTTCTTCGGCACTCCCATATTAGCTTAAAATTTCCGACCACCATAAAGGGGGTGCAAGTCTGTATATTGAACTAATAAAACTAGGGGACTTTCTGAAGTACCTGCAAGAGATAGCGATTTTGTCTGACTACGCTAGAATAGAAGGAAGGCACAGATAGAGAGTGTATCAGATCACATGGAGCCAAGCCCCTAACTGTACAAGGCCTTTCTCTTCCAGTCCTAATAATACAAATTCTAAATCTTGGTCAAAAAGTATGGCTTGAAAGGATGATGGATTCGAACAAAAAATACACGAAAGACCTTCCTTAGTTGCTGCTGAAAATTCACTTCTTAAATCTTTCGCAGAAACTCAGAAACACTCTTCTATCAACATCATATTATTATGGCTTGCGCAACTCAAGCAAAGTGGTTTTCCTCTCTTTAAATAATTATTTTAATCATGTGATTAGTGAGAAATCAGTGTCATACATATCTCTGTTTTATCTTGAAGAATCAGTTAGGACAAAATTAAAAATAAATTATTCCTATAATCCTAACATTGCATCACTGATACTATTTGGCGGCTTTTTTATTTCAAGCTTGTCTTTGAGACGAGCATATTTCATCTTAATTCCAATCTAATAATCCAGCGCATTAATTCAGATAATCTTTTAAAAACTACCGTAATTTGTTTTCGATTCACGAAATTTATCTTCGTTAATCAGATTTATCAAGATCTCGTATCAATCATATACGCCTTATTCTAAATCTTCAATTATTTATGCTTTACTCGATTCGAAATGGAAGTCCGTCTTCTTATGTCCAGTGCCCGTACGTACCGAGAACGAGTTTGAGTGCCTCGAAAGAAGATGAGAACTCATTAGTATTACATAATGCCTACAAACTCGTATATACTTATTCTGTAAAACTCGATATGATAACGTGTATTTTAAATTACGAGATTATTTCAGTGATCTTTAGAATTCGATATTTAATCATACGATATCCGCAGTTTGAATTTCAGTCCTCCATTGGGATTCGAAAAGAGCTAGGAAGATTTGAGAAGGTGTTCCTCAGGGGGCAATCGGCATCCCGAAATATTCCGATCGATTACACGATGATCTCTCAATATTCCAGGACTCCTTTTTTTACTTGTGAAGCAGTCTGATTTTGATACAATCAATTAAAACAAAATACAAATTCTTAAAAAGCACTGACGTAAAGTTGGGAGCTTTTGCGCGCATGTTATTGTGTCCGATTACTAGATTTCAATTCAATCGGATATGTGTTTTTGAATATATGTATGGGAAAAATTGAATTTGGGTTGAAGGTTTTTGCGGAATTTCAGCTGAAACTGACAGATAGTTTCTGTAATATAAAATTTAAATTTATTGGAAAAATTATTTTTTTTTAGAGATACATTTCCGTCGGTATTATACAACTAATTACCAAGTTTCAATTGAATCAGATTTGTTTTTTTGAGTTAGGGACAATATCAACAACATTTGAGATAGAATAACGGCCGATTATGTCCATTAAAAATGCAAGTAGCTATCTCTTTCCCGTTCGAAAGTTATCGTGGCAACGCACGACCATAGATGATTCTTTATTAGTGAGTTTCTTCTGATACAATTTTCGGCAAGAAATTTGACAATTACATACAGTTGGGCACAATAATGAAAAAAGGTATTCTTAAAATTGATTTATTTATTCATTTATTTAATTGTGGATTTAATTCGGCGGTTGCATCAAAAATGAACTGAAAATTGACATAGAATTACACTGATTTGGCAACTAAGAGCTGTCAAAGATTTGTGAAACCCACCGTAAGAGTGGGGAATGATATCTATGGTTTCTTATGATGACCCACCTCATATGTTGGATTTACATAGATCAGCAAATTAAAATTAGAGCGTTCGTTGTAATCATAAAATTACGATTAAGTATGATATGAAGACATTTGGGCAAATTGATGTGCCCGTTCCGAGGAACAGGATCGCCAAAGTGTTCCATTTGTTGAAAGAAATATATGGGCAAAATTAATGTACAAATCAAAGACTCACCCTGTATAATCCTCACAAACTTTTGCATAGCTTTCAAATCGTTATTCCACATCTAAATGCTCGTTTAAAACTCGGTTGGATTGTATTTTCGAGATATAAAAAAAAAATGGGTTCAAGCCCTGTGGACAGGAGCTATTGGGCGCATGTTCATTCTGGAACACAAATTTTCCATTACAATAATCTTCATCTAGCTTCTATTTAGTATCAATTCCTGTAGAACGTGATCATAATAAGTGTTTTCCATATAATAAAATGTGTTTGAACTTGGTATGTAGGAAATCTGACATCAATTATTGGAATTAATTGATTTGACAAACAGCCGTCAAATGAGGTAAATAGATTTTTGTGACGATTTTCTGTGACCATAGAACGTCAAAACACGCCGGAATGTGAATTTTAAGCAATATCTTCTGGAATTGAGATCGTATCGAACTGAAATTTTGCACACTCGTGTAGAATGCTTGATTTAACGTCGGTACAAATTTTTTTATTTAAAAATTTTCCAACTGCCCGATCCCAACAATACTTAGATAATATTATATCCATAAATTAAGCATTTCATTATTGCATTTCTTGAAATAGGTACCTTTTCAAGTCGATCAACATCGTCCTTCTTTCGACGTCTAAACTATGACTTGATTCTTTATGTTTATGTCTTTGAATTTGTTTTCGGTGGAATTCAAAGAGTTCATAGAATAATCGATGAAAATACTGAGAGAGACCCAGGAAATTTGACACATTTTGTCTTATATCTCCAAAAATTGAAATCGTATAGAGCCAAAATTTTGCACAATGTTGCAAAATACTACAATTGACGTTAGTACAAGTTTTTGTTGCAATCTGATGAATAGTTCACGAAAAAAAAATTTTTTTTTCGAAAAAATTAAAAGAAATATATTTTTTTAAATTACCAACATTTCGATCATAACAGAATTTTGCCAAAAGTTGTGCGTTTATATCCTCGAACTGACTACCAAGTTTCGATTCAACATCTTCTTTAGTTCCTGAAATATCAGGGAAATAACCTCAAAATTGGAAATGTCTATAACTTCTAAACCGTCCGGCCGATTTTGCCCGTTAACGAACTTAACCGTCGCATTTTGATCAGAAACCTACCCTGAAAGTTTGAAGTCGATAGGACCTTCGGTGCTCCTGTTATCGTGCCGGCCGGCCTGCCGGCCGGCCGGACGGCACCCAAAAATCTGACACCGGATTCGTGATCAGGGAGTCCGAATTAGTCTATTAGCCAATTTTCAGCTCGAAATTCGAAAATTACAGACATTTGGACGAAATGATAGGACGATGTTCCCCTAGAACATGCGCCCAAAAAAGCAGTATCATGTTGAATACCTTAATATTATTCTGGAACACAAATTTTCCATTACAATAATCTTCATCTAGCTTCTATTTAGTATCAATTCCTGTAGAACGTGATCATAATAAGTGTTTTCCATATAATAAAATGTGTTTGAACTTGGTATGTAGGAAATCTGACATCAATTATTGGAATTAATTGATTTGACAAACAGCCGTCAAATGAGGTAAATAGATTTTTGTGATGATTTTCTGTGACCATAGAACGTCAAAACACGCTGGAATGTGAATTTTAAGCAATATCTTCTGGAATTGAGATCGTATCGAACTGAAATTTTGCACACTCGTGTAGAATGCTTGATTTAACGTCGGTACAAATTTTTTTATTAAAAAATTTTCCAACTGCCCGATCCCAACAATACTTAGATAATATTATATCCATAAATTAAGCATTTCATTATTGCATTTCTTGAAATAGGTACCTTTTCAAGTCGATCAACATCGTCCTTCTTTCGACGTCTAAACTATGACTTGATTCTTTATGTTTATGTCTTTGAATTTGTTTTCGGTGGAATTCAAAGAGTTCATAGAATAATCGATGAAAATACTGAGAGAGACCCAGGAAATTTGACACATTTTGTCTTATATCTCCAGAAATTGAAATCGTATAGAGCCAAAATTTTGCACAATGTTGCAAAATACTACAATTGACGTTAGTACAAGTTTTTGTTGCAATCTGATGAATAGTTCACGAAAAAAAAATTTTTTTTTCGAAAAAATTAAAAGAAATATTTTTTTAAAAATTACCAACATTTCGATCATAACAGAATTTTGCCAAAAGTTGCGCGTTTATATCCTCGAACTGACTACCAAGTTTCGATTCAACATCTTCTTTAGTTCCTGAAATATCAGGGAAATAACCTCAAAATTTGAAATGTCTATAACTTCTAAACCGTCCGGCCGATTTTGCCCGTTAACGAACTTAACCGTCGCATTTTGATCAGAAACCTACCCTGAAAGTTTGAAGTCGATAGGACCTTCGGTGCTCCTGTTATCGTGCCTACGGCCGGAAGGCCGGCCGGCCGGCCTGCCGGCCGTCCGGACGGCACCCTAATATCTGACACCGGATTCGTGATCAGGGAGTCCGAATTAGTCTATTAGCCAATTTTCAGCTCGAAATTCGAAAATTACAGACATTTGGACGAAATGATAGGACGATGTTCCCCTAGAACATGCGCCCAAAAATATAGCTTGGAATGGTGGAATTTCTGGACGAATTCTTGTCCAGTCATGAACTCAATCTTCCATTTCGAGCATCGTGTCTACTCTGTAAATATTCGTCTCCTCTTTTTTAGACGATATGGAAGAAGCACTCAGAAATCAACCATAAAAATTTAGTGAACCGCTTACTCAATTCGAGCTGTATATTCCTTCAATATTTCATTTCGTTTAATCCTATCCTGGCTACAATCAGACCTGTCTTAGTATTCATGAAAGACTTTCCCGAGCCGACGTTTCGTAATGGACATTGTATACAGATACCGCTAATAATGCCAATGTAGGTTCAAAAATTCACTCTAATTGAAAGATCGTTTAACTCGGCAACTATGATTGATACCAACTACTCGGTCAATTTATTATGGAAAATGAGTCGTCACTATTCCAGCATTCCACTTCCTATAAGCCTATCGATTCTGCGACTTTAGCCAGAAGAGATCTTGGTAATTAGAATCTCGCTAAACATACACTGCTCAATGATCGGATTGTAAAAGGGGCAATTTTTGAATTGTGCTAGCTAATCGACGTAATGGGAACTTGCAGTAAATCGATGCATCAATTTAACTGAGGGGATCATGAATACAACTTTGATGAGGAAAATAGGAATGAGAAAATCCAATTGCTTCAAATAAACTGCTCCACAAGAGTTAGGGATAATCGGTTCAACTGAAATAACTGACATTCTGAAACCATTGTTTGCGCTGAAAACGTAATTTAATATAGTTTTAGGTTCAAAGCTATAAATGCACGTAAGTTTTTTGGTCTGCAACATATTTAGGGTGGTTAACAGAATATGGTCAAATTTAACGACTTTTATTTCCGGACATTTTATTGTTTTTTTGTCTTTTTATGCCTTCAATACAAGGTATGGCCACCACGGGCATCAATGACCGCCTGGCATCTTCGTTGCATACTGTCAACGAGAGTGTTGAGCATATCTTGAGGAATTTCATTCCATAAACGAGGCAGTGGTGCTTTGAGGCCATTCGATGGTTCTGGTGGAGGTTGGTGATCATCTAGTCTTCTTTGTAGCATATCCCATGCATGCTCTATGCAGGTTAAGTCTGGCGAATGTGGAGGTATTGGTAAATGTGGAATACCATGCACGTCTCGCGCATTTACTATTGCTGCACGATGTGGTCTTGCGATATCGTCAAGAAATTTGAAAGCTTCACCGATGGCAGCATGAAAATTTGGTACTACGTTGCCAATGACATGTTCCCTATAATGTAAAGGAGTCATATTGCCAGGACAAATGTGAAGGTCTGTGCGCCCGTTGTAACATATCCCAGCCCATACCATAACAGAGCATGACGGCGATTTCGGGGTATACGCGGTATAGAAAACGATAGAAAGTACCGAATTTTATCGATAGTTTCCCATCAATAAACCAAGAGTTAAATATTTACGTTGATACTGACGCAGTTAACTTCAAGGGAAGGAAATTTTATGGGCACTTTTAAGACCTTATAATCAACGAAGGTATTCACTTTCTCAATCTAATGAGGGATCATCCAAAAATAATGATAGTTTTATCACAAGCTACGACAGTGAAACTATTCGATATCCTCAGTTCGAAAATATATATTGTGACATTAAAAATTAATGAGTACTGATATTCTTTATCCATGACTCATTGAGCATTGATTTTTTTTCTTAGGTTTGAAATTTCTTCTTGATGCTCCATTTTATAACTTAGAACAATTCGCTGTAGATAATAATAACGTAACATTGATGTTTGAAGAAACTCATTCTCCCATTGCATTACAGCGAGCGCCGTTATGTCTCATAAGGTAATCAACATTAAAACTAAACATTCTTGAAAAGTTATTGCTACTGTAAATTTAACCTCGGTAGCGGGAAAGGTCTTCGGTCATTCTCGTTACATCATTCCCTCGGGTTTAAGTTTATTAGTTTCCATCAGGTGCATCAATTTCGATTTGGAGGAATGAAGTGTTCATTCAGTATAGTTTCGTATCTTGTAATACGAATATTAATCAGTTTCCGCAGTTTTTGGCGCGCTGTTCACCTGAACAAAGTGCCTATCAGTGTCTGTATTTTTCGAATTTTTGGTTGAGAATGGTCTCAAACGATTAGTTTCTACTCACTGATGAAGAATCTGATGTCAGCATGGTCACGCTTGAACGCAATGGGTTATAGAGTTGAAATTTTCAGAGTTATAGCAATCTGAAATTTTGTTTTCCCAATAACTCGTAAGATACTGATCTGATCGAATTAAAGCTTGGTGTTTGGTTGAAAAATACTGACACGAACACTTTCGAGAAATTTTAAGAGGATCGTATGACTGGAAAATTAAAAAAAAAATCTGTATCTCGTAAACTATCCATAAGATATAGTTGAAATTCTGCGAGAGACTTCAAAACCTTATATTAATTTATTATTATTTTAACTCGATCTATATTGCCGAAATATCCAAATATTTCAACGATTGAGGTGTACTGGACATGTTTTACACTCAACAAACAAAGTTGTCAACAATTTTTTATTTTTGATGTGCCTGAAGAGAATTTATAGAATCATGATGTTAGAGTTCTCGATTCGGACCGTTTTCAAATGGAAAATATTGCGAAAAAGGCTCGATTGGAGATAAATACCATAGAATAATATGAAAAAAACTGCATCTTAAATAAAAATTGAATTTGAAATTTGTTGCTTTAAAAAATTTTTTTTTTCCTTTCTTCGACACCATCTGGCCTATTTTGCCCAATAATGAACTTAACCGAGACATTCATCTCCCTAAGCCACTCTGAAAATTTCAACTGCCTAGCTCATTCCGTTCAAGAGTTATTGTAGAAAACATTTTTTTAAATTTTGAAAATTTTTTTTTGACACTTTGCGGTAACCTGGTCAATACAAAAATTAACATGCGTATAAAGATCATGAATCTACAATTTGATGCTAAATTTTAGATAGATCGAGTGATCGGTTTCGGAAATATTCATAAAAAATGTGTTTTACTAAAATCGGCCATAACTCCGAAACCGCTTGATGGATTTCGCCCATAGACGAACTTGTCCGAGATATTTACGCTCCAAACTCACCTTGCAAATTTCAATCCTCTAACTCCTTTCGTTCGAGAGTTATCGTGCCTACGGCCGGCCGGCCGGACAGAATCGATTTCGACCTCGGATTCTTGATCAGTGAGTCGAACCAAATCGTTTGAGACCATTTTCAGCCAAAAATTCTAAAATTACAGACATTTGGGCGAATTGATAAGCATTCAATTCCGAGGAACTAGAGCGCCAAAAGCATCAATTCGCGCTCTTGTTAGGAAAATAACTATTGTATGCCTAGCAAGCAGTATTTCACGGCGTTCCACATCTCTTGGCTTCAGTCCTTATGGAACCCAATTACCCAATTAATTATCTTATTTGACCAATAAATAAATAAATATTCTCGTTATAATTTTTTTAATTTCTCAAACCGACCAATCGCGAGTGTTGGACAACTCGAGCCGGTACACGTCCATACACGTCCATTCATTTTTTTGGGCGCATGTTCTAGGGGAACATCGTCCTATCATTTCGTCCAAATGTCTGTAATTTTCGAATTTCGAGCTGAAAATTGGCTAATAGACTAATTCGGACTCCCTGATCACGAATCCGGTGTCAGATTTTTGGGTGCCGTATGGCCGGCCGGCCGGCCGTACTTCCGGCCGTAGGCACGATAACAGGAGCACCGAAGGTCCTATCGACTTCAAACTTTCAGGGTAGGTTTTTGATCAAAATGCGACGGTTAAGTTCGTTAACGGGCAAAATCGGCCGGACGGTTTAGGAGTTACAGACATTTAAAATTTTGAGGTTATTTCCCTGATATTTCAGGAACTAAAGAAGATGTTGAATCGAAACTTGGTAGTCAGTTCGAGGATATAAACGCGCAACTTTTGGCAAAATTCTGTTATGATCGAAATGTTGGTAATTTTTAAAAAAATATTTCTTTTAATTTTTTCGAAAAAAAAATTTTTTTTTCGTGAACTATTCATCAGATTGCAACAAAAACTTGTAGTAACGTCAATTGTAGTATTTTGCAACATTGTGCAAAATGTTGGCTCTATACGATTTCAATTTCTGGAGATATAAGACAAAATGTGTCAAATTTCCTGGGTCTCTCTCAGTATTTTCATGGTTTATTCTATGAACTCTTTGAATTCCACCGAAAACAAATTCAAAGACATAAACATAAAGAATCAAGTCATAGTTTAGACGTCGAAAGAAGGACGATGTTGATCGACTTGAAAAGGTACCTATTTCAAGAAATGCAATAATGAAATGCTTAATTTATGGATATAATAATAGGTTGTCAAATATCTCCCTTCCGCTTTTTTGCTCTTTATTCAATGCTTTATAAAAAGTGTTACAGTGATCGGATTTAGTTCAAATATGCGCCGTTTTGTTCGATGATCTGTTTTTATCTAGACGGCAACTTCATAATACCGCCCTCGTAGAAGCCCCCCTCCTTATTTGCAAAGAACTCGGACAGCTACTTTTCACAATCCTCTTTTGAGTTCAACTTTACACCACCAAGGGCGTTCGCCATGGACAGGAACAGGTGGTAATCACTTGGCGCTATGTCCGGGCTATATGGTGGATGTGATAAAACCTCCCATCCGAGCTCCCGTAGCTTCTGACGAGTCATCAACGAAGTGTGTGGTCTGGCGTTGTCCTGGTGGAACACTACACCCTTCCTGTTGGCCAATTCTGGACTCTTCTGGTCGATCGCCTGCTTCAAGCGGTCCAGTTGTTCGCAGTAGATGATAGAATTAAGCGTCTGGCCATATGGGAGCAGCTCATAGTGGATGATTCCCTTCCAATCCCACCAAACACACAGCAAAACCTTCCTGGCAGTCAATCCCGGCTTGGCCACTGTTTGGGACGATTCACCTGCCTTCGACCACAACCGTTTTGCTTGATATTGTCGTATGTGATCCATTTTTCGTCGCCAGTCACCTTCCGCTTCATGAATGGGTCGAGTTCGTTCCGTTTCAGCAGCATATCGCAGGCGTTGATTCGGTCCAGAAGGTTTTTTTGCGTCAAATCATGCGGCACCCAAACATCAAGCTTTGTTTTGTATCCAGCCTTCTACAGATGGTTTAAAATGGTTTGGTGACTAACTCCCATCTCCTGGGCGATGTCACGAGATGCCACATGCCGGTCTAACTCGATGTATTCCATGATTTGATCGGTATTTGTCGTCTCAGGTCTTCCGCCGGCTGGCTTATCCATGGTGTCGTTTTCACCGGCTCTGAATCGTCGAAACCATTCCTCCGCGGTTCGAACTGATAGAGTACCATCCCCCAAAACACCATTAATCTCACGGAAAGTTTCTCTAGCAGATTTGCCTTTAACGAAGGAAAACTTTAAAATAGCGCGAATTTCGGCGTTAGTGATCTCCATGTTTACACGTCTATAACTGTTGAACGCAATATCCAAACTAATCATGCATAGCGTCGTTTTGTAGGTTATGTCAAGACCTTTCAAATTATGTATAGTATTGCCAGTTACGAGCTCTGTAGCGCTTTGTACATAGCCGCGAAATTCAAAAGACAAAAAGGCGGAAGGGAGATATTTGACAACCTATTATTATCTAAGTATTGTTGGGATCGGGCATCGGGAAAATTTTTTAATAAAAAAATTTGTACCGACGTTAAATCAAGCATTCTACACGAGTGTGCAAAATTTCAGTTCGATACGATCTCAATTCCAGAAGATATTGCTTAAAATTCACATTCCAGCGTGTTTTGACGTTCTACGGTCACAGAAAATCGTCACAAAAATCTATTTACCTCATTTGACGGCTGTTTGTCAAATCAATTAATTCCAATAATTGATGTCAGATTTCCTACATACCAATTTCAAACACATTTTATTATATGGAAAACACTTATTATGATCACGTTCTACAGGAATTGATACTAAATAGAAGCTAGATGAAGATTATTGTAATGGAAAATTTGTGTTCCAGAATAATATTAAGGTATTCAACATGATACTGCTTTTTTTCTTTACTGGTCAGTACGGGCCACAAGGAAGATGAACATGCGCCCAATAGCTCCTGTCCACAGGGCTTGAACCAATTTTTTTATTTAATAATTTCATCACGCCATATCAAATATTTATGATAATGACGGAAGAAATAGCGACCTGGTTCTAATGAGACGCCGTTTTTTAGACCCAAATCGCCGCACTTATCTCCGAGTCTTGGAAAACAATACGTAGACGGACCCTAACGCGGTACTGCCGCGATACATATTTAGCGCAAGGTTGGTATGGAGTGTGGGCGAGCGCTAGGACAAATGGCGCCTTGATCGTATTATGTAACCACGTTCTTGGTCGATTCCAGGACCGTACAGGACGGTTTCTACGCCGAAAAATTGTTGGAATTCTGTTATTATTTGTTTTGCGGTATTTGTTTGTTTCGATTCTGTGGTTTCGACAATTCGACAAATCTAGGCTGATCTATCAGAATTAGAACAGTGCTGAAGTATTCGAAAATGGTAAAAAGTGAAAAAAATAACAGTAGCATGAAACCTATTGGAAAGGGAAGAAAATATAACAAAAATGAAAAATAATTCTCGGGTGCTCTGAGGTCGGGAAGTGCAAGGGGATGTAATATGCACCCCGGAGAAAAACTGTCTATTGTCTCGACTGCTTGCTATCCGAGGCGGAGCCGAGGATATCATTTTGCAGACTCGACTATAATAGACAGTTTTTCGTCCTTGGTGCATAAATACTACTATATGTTCAAACGTACAATAATAACGTCATTTTTCAATTGAGAGGATCATCAAAAAATTCTATTACTCCACCAAGGACGTGAAGTGTTGTTATGCAATACTTTTCGGGTCGGCTGCAAGAAAGGTGTTACTATGCAAAAGAAAAATTGGTTACCTTGAACAATAATTAAAACATCATTTTCATTCGTTAAAGTTACATTGAATGTATAATTTGTCAATGATGTATTTTGAAAATTAAAACCATAATGAACTGGTAGGATTCTGTTCAAAAGCTGATGCCTCAATAGAATAATCTGAGTTGGTGGTTCCAGGGAATTCGTTGACGCTCAATGTCCTGTCTGCAATCTCGTTCTTATTTCGCAGCGATTTCTCGATGAAGCCTTCTGCTATACTACTTGACTTCCAACCTCCGTGTCGTTTCAAAGACTCAATGTTGGCTCCTCCATCTATAAGTAGTGTTGCAGAAGTTCGTCTCAATGAATGACCTGTGTATTCGGTTGGATGATTCAATTGCAAAATAGTGGCAACCTTTCTTGGAACACTTACTATACTATGTATTCCCAGCTATGTAGCATTTTCCTGATTGATATTAAAAAAAAATCTATTTTCAACGATATCGTTTGGTCTTAATGCAGTGATTCGATAAATATTTAGATTACTTTCCCTACTAACTGTGTATGTTCGAACTTTTCTCGTTTTACTATCAGAAACATTGACTATTATACATTTTGTCCTCGATATCTGTAGTTTTCATTTTCACCATTTCGTCACATCTGCAGGCTCCAACTACTCCGAATAATAAAACAATCTGAAACAACCACGTGATCAAAATACAAAATTAAATTTACTTGAAATATGATAGTTACCTTTAATTCTAAATATGAATCATCCGGTGCTTCCTTAGAAAAAACTCTTGATTTTTTTGCAAGATACCCTTCATTGGATTTTTTCAAATATGCGCGCAACTTCAGATATTTACCAATATCTATTCCATGTTTGATCGCTAGTTGCGACTTTATCATGAAATATCGGGCCAACAAAGTAGAGGATTTCTCTTTTTGGCGCTCTAGTTCCTCGGAACTGAGTGCTTATCAATTTGCCCAAATGTCTGTAATTTTCGAATATTTCGATGAAAATGGTCTTAAACGATTTGGTTCGACTCACTGATCAAGAATCCGTGGTCGAAATTCATTCTGTCCGGCCGGTCCGGCCGGCCGGCCGTAGGCACGATAACTCTCGAACGGAATGAGCTAGAGAGTTGAAATTTTCAGAGTAGGTTTGGGGGATAAATATCTCGGCTAAGTTCGTTATTGGGCAAAATCGGACAGATGGTTTCGGAGTAACAAAAAAAAATTTTTTTTTTTACGAAACAAATTCCAAATTAAATTTTTTTAATAAGAGGTTTTATCATAAGAATCCATTCATATCATTTTTAACTCTAACAAGCTAATACTTTCGGAGATATGATTTTTCAAAATTTCAATAATAAATCGTATTTCAACGTTCACAGAATGATATTATTCTATGTATGAATATGAATTGTCATAATGTCAAATGATGTTCCTGACAGATTATCTAATCAATCGAAGAATTGTGAGCGAAGTGAGAAAAATCTCAGTTGTTTGCTCCGAAATTAGTTTTTCTCAGAAAATTCTTACATTTCGGAACTGAACATGAAGTAAGAGATCTGAGAGTAGTGAGACTGCTTTTCATCCATAGACATAGATATAACTCTCGAACGGAATGAGGTAGGTAGTTGAAATTTTCAGAGTAGTTTAGGGAGATGAATATCTCGGTTAAGTTCGTTATTGGGCAAAATTGGCCAGATTTAATTTGATTTCTTCCATGGTGCTTTTCTCATTCTCATGATTGCTCATTTAATCTTGATAAATAAACTATTATTTGAATTGAATTTCCTTTAGGATGCAGTTCTATCATATGAATACATTGATATAATTCCCAACTCTGAGAAACCGATACTTTCGGAGATATAATTTGTCTGTTTGAACTAGAGCGCCAGAAAGCTCCTGTCCACAGGGCTTGAACCCATTTTTTTCCTCTAGCCATTAAGTTGACAAATGCTAGAAGCACAATCACATTCACATTTTTCGAATTGCACTAATTCACGAAGTGATCATAAGTTGCAGAATATTTTTCAATAGACTTCGATGGTCCAAGGGAAGAGACTGCTTCATTCGCCAAAACCTCAATTTCTGAAAACATTTTCACTTTCAACCACTTCTCACCAGCTTGCAAATGATAACTATCAATTATTTTAATTTATATCTATCAGAATGAATTTTATGTGGCAACCGTAACTAGGCAAATATTCCTTAATTCACTTAATTATAACGATCGTAAATGGATAGAATTATGTGCGTAAATGTATATCAATCCAAAAAATTTTAAAATAAAATAACATATTTCAGTCGGAGTAGAAGTGACTTTTCATGGCTCGCTTTCAATTACCCGCCTCACTCCGTTTGGTGGCTATAAACTCAAGCTCGCCATGAAAAGTGTCACTTCTTCTCCTTATGAAATAATATACTATTTCCTTTCATTTTTGTGATGTTTTCTTCCTTGTCCAATGGGTTTCATCCTACGAATATTTTTTTTGTTTCAAAAATTATCGACCCTGGTTAGACGATACATTTCACAGTACGATTTCAAACCACTGAAATATAATTTCACACTAACCAAAACTAATTTCACAAAATTGGAAACATAATTCACAGTAACGGAAACTCATTTCACATTTGAGGAAATAGAAATCAAAATAAAGTAATCAAATTCTTCACTAATGAATTATGAACAGCGAAGACAACAAACTGAATAGAAGAGAATGCATTCTAAAAAGCAAAACGAATGAATGAATTTCAATCTGGATCGATGAAACTTACTTTAATCTGTATTGCCGGCGAAAGGAAGGCAGATAAAAAATTGGACACAGAGCAAGAATAATCATTCCAACAAGTAAAGGTAGGGATTAACACTGTATATCTTTGCGTTCTTCGTGAATAATTTCATTAGGCACACAAATCATGAAAGTGTTACAAGACCGGAAGAAGATATCGATCTCGCCCCATAGACTTATTTATTAAATCCAATTAATATGTTTTGGCGTTCTTGTAAATCTTCAATGAAGTGGCAATTGCAAGGTAGGATGAATGTAATATTACATTCCGAATGCGCATTTTATAAAATGCACATTCTCTAATTAGTTTTTGTATAGTAGTTATTCTGAAACTCATTAACAGTCATTGAATATTATAGTAACATAGTTTCAATTCGCATAGAAATTTCCAAGTTCCAACTCCTTTTTCAACAAATTTAACCAAATATGGTCAATTTCAATTGAGCAATTTGCAAAATTGCATTCTCTATTCAACAAAATACAAGTCGACTCCTTAAGTTTACTTCATACTTCATACATCAGAATCATTGTTTTACTCCAATCCATCATGTGATCTCCATGGATTGTACATATATGCTCTGGTAGTTTTGCTTTCTGTATGTCTCTATTTCTCAAGTTGTTCCGACTTACTTACTTCTAGTAGTCTCCTGTATACGATTGACCACAAATGCAAGGAATATTATATACACAGTTTTACGATTTTTGTCTTTCATGAATAGGTTTTGTTTTTGTTAATAATAAAGACACAAACTCATTTTATATCTTGAAAACGGTTCTTATATTGAACTGTTGTACTTGTTGATTTTTCTGTTGAACTTGATTATTTGTTATGTTATTAGAAACTCTTCTTTCTAAATTCATGATTGATGTATTTATGAATTGCCTCGGACATCCATCATCTTCAAGAAATTTTTTGATGAAATCAATTTCATTTTTTCGAATACTTATTTATCGAAACATCTAGAAAAGGAAGTTGATTATTTTTCTCTTTTTCCAAAGTGAAATTCATTGTTGGTTCCTTTGAATTCGTGGAATCCAAAAATTTGCCTAACTCTTCCATGTTGCCAAATTACAAATGACATTTCGCCACCAAGCTTTTGGTTTCAACAAATATGTATCCACAAATTTTTCTTCAAAATTTTACATGATTATATTGCTCTTGACAGGTGATAAAGGAGAACCCATTGCTATTCCAATATTTCGTCGATAAAAAAAATACTAAAATATTGAAAATAGGTAGGTCCTTCAATAAATATAGGTATACATAATCGTTTATATTTGTTAAAGGTACTTTAAAATACTTAATTCTAAGGAAATTTCTAAGACTTAGTTCTGACACTAACAATCCCTTCTATTTGTATATAGAAAAGTTCACAAACTATTCAGCCTTGATAATAAGATTGATGCTTTTAATTTAATTTAAGAGCTGAGGGTATTTTATTCATTTATTTATTTGTTCATGAGCAAACTAGGAGAGATACTGCTTCTTTTAAGTTAGAGATATGCATTACAAGACTGACTGGATGAAAAAATTAAATAAACTATTAATACAGCCGTCGTACAAAGATGACTTCTTCTGATTTAATTGAAGAACTGAGGGAATTTGTTCAGGAGAAAACTAGGAGAGATTCTGTTCCGTTCATTTAGAAGTGTGCATTTTGACTGACGGCATGAACAAATTAAAATTTTATATTTGTTTAGGTGTTTGCAAGTCTTCAGTCATGGAAGCGTTTATCAATATACTGTGTGTTTCCTGAAAAATGATCAATAATTCCATCTTGTTAGTGTCATAAATAACACATATACATAGTTAGTTTTTCGCCTTCGTGACATTTTCTATATTTGGTTAGGATAGTTAGTAATTACGAATAACCACCTAAAAACGGACGAAATGTTTATCAATTAAGGTTAAATTCTTCTTCTATTTCACATAAAAGAAATAAAATACAGTGTTGTCAGCTCTAAAATCAATGAATTTTGACCTACTTGATAGCAATATTGCTGGGAGAATATTGATAACCAACATTGCTATAACAGTCCTTAGTACTTAATACCATAGACATGTTGTTGAAAATTAGGAGGATAACAATATGATATGAATAGCATTGTTTATAGCAATACGCAAACAGAATAGGTTTGAATATCAGTGCTGTGTCTCAGGTGCCGAACTATGAGCTGTTTCATTATTGAGGGAACCTAAAAAGCTAATCTGAATTGATGTTGAATGCTCAAAGCAATTGCGATCGTAATGAACGTCTATATCCGATTACGATCCGCTCCTGTACCGCTCGGAAATTATTTCTTACATATAAATCTAAGATGGAACTACTAATTATGCATCGATAAAATGCTACGACTTCATCGATGCCTGAGATATACGAGATTTACTACCTAGTGCTATTAAATTATGTTTGATTTCTGTTTAATATTATTCAAAGTTATATACCTACAGGCGAGTATGGTTCAAAGTGGAAGGAGCAATTAGTGGTCTTACGTCAAGCGAGTTATGGGGCAGCTGGAAAATGTTAGAAGAATGTAAAGAGGAAAAAAATTAATGTATTCCATATTCATAAAAATGGGTTCAAGCCCTGTGGACAGGAGCTTTTGGGCGCATGTTCCTTGTGGCCCGTACTGACCAGTAAAGAAAAAAAGCAGTATCATGTTGAATACCTTAATATTATTCTGGAACACAAATTTTCCATTACAATAATCTTCATCTAGCTTCTATTTAGTATCAATTCCTGTAGAACGTGATCATAATAAGTGTTTTCCATATAATAAAATGTGTTTGAACTTGGTATGTAGGAAATCTGACATCAATCATTGGAATTAATTGATTTGACAAACAGCCGTCAAATGAGGTAAATAGATTTTTGTGACGATTTTCTGTGACCATAAAAAAAATTAAGCATTTCATTATTGCATTTCTTGAAATAGGTACCTTTTCAAGTCGATCAACATCGTCCTTCTTTCGACGTCTAAACTATGACTTGATTCTTTATGTTTATGTCTTTGAATTTGTTTTCGGTGGAATTCAAAGAGTTCATAGAATAATCGATGAAAATACTGAGAGAGACCCAGGAAATTTGACACATTTTGTCTTATATCTCCAGAAATTGAAATCGTATAGAGCCAAAATTTTGCACAATGTTGCAAAATACTACAATTGACGTTAGTACAAGTTTTTGTTGCAATCTGATGAATAGTTCACGAAAAAAAAATTTTTTTTTCGAAAAAATTAAAAGAAATATTTTTTTAAAAATTACCAACATTTCGATCATAACAGAATTTTGCCAAAAGTTGCGCGTTTATATCCTCGAACTGACTACAAAGTTTCGATTCAACATCTTCTTTAGTTCCTGAAATATCAGGGAAATAACCTCAAAATTTTAAATGTCTATAACTCCTAAACCGTCTGGCCGATTTTGCCCGTTAACGAACTTAACCGTCGCATTTTGATCAGAAACCTACCCTGAAAGTTTGAAGTCGATAGGACCTTCGGTGCTCCTGTTATCGTGCTTACGGCCGGCCGGCCGGCCGGCCGGACGGCACCCTAAAATCTGACACCGGATTCGTGATCAGGGAGTCCGAATTAGTCTATTAGCCAATTTTCAGCTCGAAATTCGAAAATTACAGACATTTGGACGAAATGATAGGACGATGTTCCCCTAGAACATGCGCCCAAAAACGGTGGAATATCTTTGCCTTCCTAGTTCGAAATCGACCTGTGGTCTTTATGTGTCTGCCTTATTTTAGAAGATATTAGAAGGTTAAACACAAGACATTCGGATTTTACATATCTCGAACAGTGCAATATGACGGAGGAATATTTTGTCGCTGACTCAGTTCATTTATTTATCATTTAATTATCCCTAAACCTCAAATACAACTTACTTGTTAACAACATAGAAATTTGAAAAATATATCACCAAATCAACCCAGGTGCAATGTAAAACATACCGCATTTATTTAATATTAATATTCATTACTGAATGGTTACTTTCTGGGTGTTCTCTGCCATAGTCTGAAAAACATCTATGAAATAAAAATTTTTATTATTTTGAAATTGCTTCTGCGTTTGAAACCGTACATATGTGTCAGAAGCAATATATAGTACAATGTTGCCTGATAAACAGTAGCAAAACAACATCAACGATACAACCACTATCCTTTTTTAAAATAATAAAAATTTCACAGATAGTTTGTGAAAGAAAACCCAGAAAGGAACCAGTTAGTGTTTAAAACTCCAGAAACAATTGACATTTTTTCCATTTGTCATCCAAAATGTATTAGGTATATTGAAATTCACTAAAAATAATATTTCAAAACCAAAAACGAAAAAAAAAAACACTATGAATCAGTTAAATTGTAGAATATACAGGTTAAGATTCACGAAAACCATTCCTTAGAATATTTCAAAGAAAGATTCGAGATGAACACTTGAAAGCTTATAGCTTTGTTAGGAGAGATGAATTTTTGTTAAAAATTTCAGATTGATTCGACGTTCAACGATCGTTTTTTAAATGTAATACCCAGTTTTTGATTGGTAATCAGATTATCCATTGAATTCTACATTGTTTTAATATGTCACTTACATATTATTCCCAAAAAATTCGTGTGAACTCTGAAAAAACCCTTTAAATTTTCACAAATTGGGCTTCATTCCAATGTTGATAACTTGTAGATTTTGCATGAAAATTTCAAATTTTCTAGCTTCCATTAGAAGACATAACAATGCTTCTTTTTCCTCAATTAAAAATTCAATTGAACTTACAGGGTGTTTCCAATGTTATTAACATTGGAATGAAACTTTATTTGAGAAAATCTATTTTTTTCAGATTTCATACGAGTTTTTACGAATAATATGTAAGTGACAAATTAAAATAATGTAGAATTCAATGGGTAATCTGATTATCAATGAAAAAACTGGGTAATATATTTGAACTACGAAAGTTGGTATCATTTCCGGTGAAACCGGAAGTTGAATGAATCTGAAATTTTTTCCAAGAATTTATCTCCCCTAACAAAGCTCAACTATTAAATTTCAAATGTTTAGCTCGAGTCTTTGAAATATTCTAACGAATGGTCTTCGTGAATTACCCTGTATATTGGTGTACCAGTAAGAACTATCGGTAAAATAATTGAAGAACCAATGTAACAAAAATAATTCAAATCATTCTCTATCTGAAGAATATAATTTTAATTCACACTTTAAAAGCCGCAGATAATTCGAATATAGTTTTACAACTTGATTTGACCTGCATATCACGTGATGGTTTTTTTTCTTTGATACACATGTATACAGTTTTTCCATTAATACTGAGTACGCCATGACTATTTATAGTCACGAATATACAAACACAGTCTTGTCCACAAAAGTGAATCACCTCAAGTTTTATACCCATAAGTAGCATGGGAGGTAAATAGTCGGACCCAAAATAGAACCCTGAGGAATATCCATGTTAATTGAGTTTCTCATCAATGGGTTTATATCCGTGAAGAGAGTATGTTGCACCAGGATTGTTATGAGAAGTTTATGGGCAGCCCCTCCTAAACAAATCCCATGCAACGTACTCAAAAGGATAGCAAAGTATCATTTATTTCCCTCCATCGGCCATACTTTCGGATCACGGCACGCAAAAAAGTACTGAAGAGGATTCATAACAAGAATTCGCAGGTATCGTTTTCTCATCTCATCATCGTCGATATCTAAGTGTGATTAATAGTTCCAGTTCCCATCGTACCCCATTTAATGGCTCATCCTGTAAGAGGAAGTGACTGGCGTGGATTACTTTCTAATATTTGTAGTAGTAGATCAGATATCGTACATTGTGTCGATACTAATTACCCTGCCTAGGAAATTACAGATTGAGACAGGAATTATTGCGCCAAGAGATCACTTTACGTAAAATATGACGCGTTTTGTCCGAGTTAATTAAGGTTTCGACCATCGTTATTGTGCCTTGATAGGATTGGTTAGAATTTCAATCAGAACGTTACATGGATTCCTACATGTAATTACCGCAAGTATGGTGTACACTGAGTGTTAAAAACATCATATCATATCCCGAAACTGAGAGATAGAGAAACTACTAGACATTTTCATCTGGAAAAGCTTCGTAAGATATGAGAAAACATACTGAAATAATGTGTCGCATTATTGAATTTAAATACGCACAATTTTTCTCAGTATTGCAACAATTATCTTTCTCACTTTTCCTTTTGTAAGCGCCATAGTTCCTCTCTTGTGTCTAAATACACCATTTCAGTTGAGGTTGACTTTGGGGCCAGCTATGAAGTGGCTATCGATATCCTCCAAAAATACGTTAGGAGGCTAGCTCTTCTTGAAAGGTTTTTTCTGGGTTTTCTCTCCCAAACTCTGAAAAATATCTATAAAATAAAAATTAATTATTTAGTGATTTGCTTCTGCGTAAGAAACACATGATATTTGGTAGAAGCAATCAATTGAACAATGTTGCCTAACAAACAACAACGAAACAACATCAACGAAGAAACAACTGTATCGTAACGTTTCGGAGTCTATATCAGACTCCTTCGTCAGACGCTTAATGAAAACCTTTAGAATCATTTTATTGGTAGTTATTATATATTATTATATTACGAAAAAACTATCCTTACATAATGTTGTACACGGATTGATTCTCCAAGAAGGAGAGAAGGAATATTCGTGGGCCCAAATAGAGAGAATCCGCACCACTGGGAACCCTATAGCAGCATTTCAGGAAGAGCCGATGGAAGTGGTATTTTTAGAGTCTAGACCAGCGTAGGCACTAAGAGGTCATCGACTGCAAGTTGAAGTCGGTCTGAAACTGCAAAAAATCTCTCTATCAAGTGGCTAACAGTCAGTGTTAGGAAGGCGCTTTATGTTTTAATGCTACCGTTGAAATTATAATTCCCCATTTCTTATCTTCATTTACTCCCTCAAAACGAGCTCCGCGTCTGTGTTGGGCCACCCGGTATATAGTTTCATGGATAAATTTGTGCCACTTGAAATAAAACATGATTAAGCACAATTTTTCTTACTCACAAGAATAAATATTCAGTCTATTTTCTCACATTCCATGTGTTATTTTGCTACAGACCATAGAGGATTATTTTTACTATGCAGCTGACTTATTTATCGAATATTCATTGTGACTGAAAATGATCTCAAACGTTTTGGTTCGACTCACTGATCAAGAATACTTGGTTATCATGATAATTCCCGAACGGAATGAGCTAGACAGTAAAAATTTTCTTCGTTGAGCAACAACTTCTTAACTCTATTTATTTCTAAACACCCTATCGGCCGTATTCAAAAAGCATTCAATCTCCGTTCAGTCCTAATTCAGGTACTCAGTTAAGGATAAATTTGAATCGCAACCTAGTTAACGTATTTAATGGTGGTGAAACAGGCCTGTTTCACGTTAACTGAGCTTACGATTCAAATTTATCCTTAACTGAGGACTTCAGTTAGGACTAAACGGAGATTGAATGCTTTGTAAATACGGCGGTATATCTCCAAAACGAAACGTCAACAGAACGTTTGATTTCGTTTTGAATGTGTACAGAGGTCTCCTAACTACAAATAACGTTTGGACTATGGGTCAACAGTAGGGAATCCAATCCCGCACCAAAACCTCTATCCCGCAAACGCGCGGGATTGGAATAACCAATCCCGCGGATCCGCAAGAATGCGGGATTGTTAAAAATATATATACTCTTTGTACTCAACCTAATAAAAGTGCTTATAAAAAGGTCATATGCAATTAAAAACATACTATCGTCGTAGCATAATAGTTATGTATGTGTCAAAGACGAAAAACTGTATTATTGTCGTGCCTGCAAATTGCAAGCAGGCGAGACAAGAGACAGTTTTTTGCCGAGGTGCATATTACATTTTTTCGTCTACCTCTACATACTTTTATGAAATTTGCACCACTTGAATAATTTCACTATAACAAATGACAGTTATTCTCACATACACTTATGTTTGTATTGAACCGTATCATGCTGTATTAAGTGACCACAGCACTGACAATTATTCTTACAGACACTTGTTTGTATTGGGCCGTATCCACAGTGACCACAGCGGGCGAGAAAGTAATTTTGCGGACGAAAAAGTACTTTTTCGTCCGCAAAGTACTTGCCTTCAATAATAGTCGATTTTGCGGCCGCATATTAGTACGTAGAATGTCACTTTTCATAGAGATCGACAAAAATAGTACTCATTCTTTTTCTGGGGCTTTTGCGCTTTCATTATCGAATACGGAATTTTAATATTGAATCCCGCAGATCCCGCACGGAAAAACCCGCAATGTTGATCCCGCAGAAATTCAGAAGGATCCAGCATTTGCGGGATTGGATTCTCGAGTCACCAGTCACCCTGTATAACACCCAGCTAGTAAAAAGTTCCTTTGTACTCGGTTAGAAACACGTATCAACAACGCAGGGAATTAATTCAGCCATTCGCATGTTGCATCAGCAATAGACACTGTGGAACTGAGCTCCATAGAATGTACCCAACTCAACGTGATGTACCTATCTAGCCGACAAAAAAATCGAGGAAAAAAACATTCCACGAAATGTACAACACTACACTACTTGCGTTGTGTTTGATGGATCCCATAAAATACCGGCACCGGTAGATTTATACAAAAAGCGAGTTATTTCCTAGTCCGTCATTTCACTAAACTCATGATCCGCGATCTTGAGCTATCTCTCGTAGTCAATCTGTTCGATCACTAGATTCGATTCCGATAATGTCCATTTTATTTATACCATTGTCGTGTTCGGGTAAAAGAGTATAAAATTACGGAGTACCACGAGTCAGATGGGTTCGAAAAAACGGTGCTCAATTTGCATCGAATTCACATCTAAAATTTAGTTTCAGTATTAGAAGAAGACGAGCAAGCGGTCAAACAGATAGTCTAAGATCCGAACCTAAATCGACCTTCACCGAGCTGATAATAGAATGAAACATATTTTATAATAAATTTAGTATATTAGAAAATATACTAAAAATGGGTTGGCTGAAAAAATCCTGGACAGAATATTTTTAATTATTAAAAAAAAAATGATTTTTAATTAAATTTTAAGAAAATTTTTATACTGACTTAAAGTATAAAACGTATAGAATGTGCAGCCATTGAGTTGCCTATTATTTACCTGGACGAACTACTGGGTTGTCAGGTACAAACAGGTATGTCGATGGCAGTTACTTGTACTTATAGAAAAAAAATTATATCATCATAAGCGCTGTTTTATTGCGAACACGTCGATATAGGGTTGTCTGCAATAATTTTGGTCCTTGTAGGGGTTTGCGAATTTTAAATATTTAAATTTCAACGCGAGTGGAAATGTGTGACAGAGAAATCCGAGGTAAGTATACCGTGTAATAATAAAGGACCCAATATTGCTGTCACACATTTCCCCTCGCGTTGAAATTTAAATATTTAAAATTCGCAAACACCAACATTTTGCAGACAACCCTATATCGATGTGTTCGCAATAAAACAGCGCTTATGACGATGTACATTATGGCGCTCGGAACAGAGTGGTTATCAATTTGCCCAAATGTCTGTCGAATTTTTGACTGAAAATGGTCTTAAACGATTTGGTTCGACTCACTGATCAAGAATACGTGGTCGAAATCGATTCTGTCTGGCCGGCCGTTAACACGATAACTCTCGAACGGAATGAGCTAGATAGAAATTTTCAGAATAGGTTTGGGAGATAAATATCTCGGCTAAGTTCGTTATTGGGGCGAAATCGATCTGATGGTTTCGGAGTAACAAAAAACATTTTTTTTACATTACAA
Organism: Halyzia sedecimguttata; assembly: GCA_937662695.2. Taxonomy (NCBI): domain Eukaryota; kingdom Metazoa; phylum Arthropoda; class Insecta; order Coleoptera; family Coccinellidae; genus Halyzia; species Halyzia sedecimguttata. The sequence continues at coordinate 79,873,010 of OW569415.2, read as the reverse complement.
ATTTCAAAATAAGTTTTCTCAAGATGCAGTTTTACCATAGGAATCCATTGATGTCATTTTAAACTCTAACAAGCTAATACTTTCGGAGATATGATATTCCAAAATTTCAATACTAAATCGTACTTCTTTGTTTTCACAGAATGCGATAATTATTCTATCTATGAATTATCATAATATGATCTGTGTTGATACATGTCAACGCCAAAGCTCCTGTCCACAGGGCTTGAACAATTTTTTTTTTCTATTATCCGATCAAGTGAAAGTAACTGTCATCGACCTACCTGTTTGTACCTGGTGTCCCAGTAATTCGTCCAGGTAAATAATAGGCAACTCAACGGCTGCACATTATATACCTACGTTTTATACTTTAAGACAGTATAAAAATTTTCTTATTATCTTGATGTTGCAAAATTTAATTAGAAATCATTTTTTTAAATAATTAAAAATAGTCTGTCCAGGATTTTTTCCGCTAACCCATTGTTAGTATATTTTCTAATATACTAAATTTATTAAAAAAATATGTTTCATTCTATTATCAGCTCAGTGAAGGTCAATTTAGGTTCGGATCTTAGACTATCTGTTTGACCGCTTGCTCGTCTTCTTCTAATACTGAAACTAAATTTTGAATGTGAATCCGATGCAAATTGAGCACCTCCACCGGTCGGTTTAGTCTCGGTGCTTGGATCCTGATGAATAATAGCTGGGAATTTTCGAGCTCCGCGGGATATCTAAGATATTAGAATTTATATCATTTTTCAAAGGTGTCTACATGGGCGGATGGATTGTTTGAAGCGATCAAGGTCGAGGGGGTCCATAAGGAACGAATGCCTGAATACCTCTACGAATGGACACAACGGTCATCATGTAATTCGTGATGTGAAATTTTGCAATTCGAAGATTCATGAAAAAAATTTAATGCTTGTGGCTTTTACTTGATGCAAATCCATATTAACTCAATGAAAAATTATATACGATTTACACTTAATTATTCAATATTGTGACGCGTTTCGTCGACACAGCGTCTACATCAGACTGAAGTCGCTGTGTCGACGAAACGCGTCACAATATTTATTTATTATTATTTATTATTACCAAAAAATTATCAGTAGAGTAAAATCGGTATATATCGAATATATATATATATTCTTTTGACTGAGAGTTTTATGTGTCAGCAGAGGTTGGTGTAACGGGGTACCATACAATTCTGCGTATGATACAAGAGCTTAGGGAAAAACCTCAGCAAAAAACCCTGTCTCCCCGTGAGTGTTGTGATTTGTAACTATTGTTCACAAAATTTGCTGCAATTTAGAAATATTGATAGGCATTTATTTCTTCAATATGGACTCCTTCGTCCAAAAACGGAGAGGTTTCTCCAAGGTACCCAAAAATCAACCTGAAAAATGAAAAGACAAGAGGAGAAGAACGAACAAACTAAAAATAATACATAACCTTTCAAAAGTCTCCTCTTACAAATATACTCTTCTGTTGACGCATGGAATCTCTTGGAGAAGATTCGCCTCCGCTAGTTCTCAAAGATATTGATCTTAGAAATCCCTTCAATATTGAATTCAAAAAGGAAATTGTTGCTCGTAAGGCCAGGAGGGTCTCTTTCAAAACCAGATCTGGCCAGTCAAAGTGATGATTATTCAGAACTTCAGATGTTCGAAGACCGCTACAGGGCCCATATGTAGGGCTATCATCTCCCATAGATGCATGCCCTATCCCTTAAATAATGGTGCTATTAGAAAAGTCGTTATATCTGTGGAGTTCTCCTGTAGAACAAAATTGGTTCTGAACCTTACCAACGCTGGAAAATGCGAGGTTATGATTTCGATGTCTTTGAAATCTTAGCCTGGCGTCAGTTAAAATTGTTTTGTGACTACCGTTATTGAAAATAAATTTGTTTGAGAGCACATTAAATTCATTTAGGAATGAGGTACTAGGGAATCTTGACGAATTGAATCGATATTTGGCGCTCTTGCCAAACTACCAGCGAGTAATTATTCAAACTTTGACAAATCATATATCCGAAAGTATTAGTTTCTCGGAATTGGGAATGATATCAATGGATTTGTATGATAGAACTGCATCACAAAAAATTAATTCAAAACTTAGGTCTATGACTCATCTCATATGTCGGATTTTCATACATTAGCAAATTATAATTAGAGCATTCTATAAAATCATAAAATTACGATTAATTATTGAAATTTTGAAGAATCATTTCTCCGAACTATTAGTTTGTTAGAGTTGAGAATGATATCAATGGAATTTGTAATGTAAAGATAACTTTTTTTTTTCGTTACTTCAAGACCATTTTGCCCAATAACGAACTTAAGCGAGATATTCATCTCCAAAACGTATTCTGAAAATTTCAACTTTCTAGCTCAGTTCGTTCAAGAGTTAACGGACGGCCGGACAGAATCGATTTTGACCATGGATGACCACTGATGAATAAATATTATTTAAACTTATTAAATATTCAGTTAGTTATCCATTAGTTAATTAACAATTTTTTGTAGCACAACATTAACATTGCAATTACGATAATTATTGAAATATTACTCTGAACATTTTTTCCTTCCGTGGAGATATTCTTCAAAGGTCTTTGAATAGATTCCTGTTGGAAAATTTAAAATATTATTAATTTTTGTTTTGTTATGAACAATTTAGTTAAGTGAAAAATTATAACACTCCAATTTATAATATTACTATTGATCCATTTTCTTATGATCAGAAACCACTTAGAAATAATTTTTAATAATAATTATCTCCTATTGTTCAAAAAATTGTTATAAGCCGATACGTTGTTTATGAGATAATTCAAAATTTTCTTTTGAAAACATAATTGAAGCTTACAATTTTACACTTACGAAAGCCGGAGTACCCGTTTTCGGGAGTATTTTCAAACCTCTGGGAAAATTATAAATATTGGTCCTAGTTCCGGGAGCTATGACTTATTTTTCTTTCACTTAATTGTTTATAACTATTGCAATTTTTTCGAGCGGCTTCAGCATTTTCTCAAAAACTATCAACATGCCATTCCGAATCGAATGACACCTCAATCATAATTTTCTGAGAACACGCAAAAATTTTTACCTAAAAAGCACTTGTTGACTAGACTATTATCGGCAAAAACTGAAATAGAAGAATTTCCTTGTAGTTTGACATTATTTGTGCTGCATATCGGCCGAGAATATGTCAAAGAGTGTCCGTACTATGTATTCCATGTTGTGTACTTGATTGGATTGGTATCTGTCTATGAATTCGGTGGTATCTAAGAATTTAATTAGATTCGATATATTTTTCTATTATCCATTCTTTTGAAAATTTCTAGCTACTTACAATATATGAAAAATTACGGAATAGTATCTTATAAATGTCCAGAAAGAGATACGTTTTTCTGGCCAAGAGCTGTCATTCATTCTCTCAACAGTATAGGATCCCAGAACACAGAGTTCGCTTTCTCTCCGTCAAAAACAACGGCGTAATAAAATTAATAGCTTAAGCCAATACTATTTGTTCACTTTTTGCGATATAATTCATTAAATGGAGTCGTTCCCTCTGTATGTCATTATCAAAAATAAATAACCAGCTTTTTACGGCCCCGAAGTTGATAGGCACAATATATCATCGTCAGGACTGTATAATTATTTATCATTACAGATGAATCAAATTTCGTATTCATCAATTACGTATAATGATCAATAGACGATAGAAGGGAATAAAATCTGATACATTCACGTCCGGTGATGGTGCGTAAGTGAAACTGTTGAAATAACCGACGAAATCGTTCATTTTGAAGCAGATGAATGATGCCTTTTTTCAATTTGACTGGTGGGTTTATAGACGTTCATTTCGATATCAAACGTAGATTTTGCCGCTTTCTAAAAGCGATTGGAAGGATGCTCTGAGGCCATTTTTTGCAGGATCCAGCTCTTCTGATTACTTACGGCAGCGGTTCTCAAACTTTTGCTCTTCACGCCCCCTCCGTTGGAAATCCAAAAATTTTGCTCCCCCTTTCCGTATACGTAGGAATTCAAATAACACTTTTGACTGTTTTTGTAAGAAAATGCATTTATGGCATACGAGTTACAAACTCAATGGTTTTGAAATGTTTCCAAAGTTGTGCGGTCTTGTGCAAGATTCCCTATTGGAATATAATCACAAATCTGTGATTGAAGCATCATAGATTCGTGAATATCTTCCAATAAGGAATCATGCACAAGATCGCACAACTTTGGAAACATTTCAAAACAAAATTAGAGAAATTATGTGCCTTAAAACAAGCTCATGGTTGCCATTAGTTAGTCCTTAAAATCTATCTTTAGCATTCTATCTCTTTATCTTTATATTTACAATCTCTTGTGCGCCCCCCTAATCATGTAAATGCGCCCTCTTAAGGGGCGCGCCCCACAGTTTGAGAAACGCTGACATACGGTAACTGTTGTCAAAGTGGAAGGTATTGTAGCTAGGCCGAAGGCATCAGTGAAACACTTTTTGGCGCTCTTGTTCCTCGGAACAGAGTGCTTATCAATTTGCCCAAATGTCTGTAATTTTCGAATCTTTAGATGAAAATGGTCTTAAACGAATCAAAATTCGACTCACTGATCAAGAATCCGTGGTCGAAATCGATTATGTCCAGTCATCCTGTCGGCCGTCCGTTAACACGATAACTCTCGAATGGAATGAGCTAGATAGTTGACATTTTCAGAGTAGGCTTGGGAGATGAATATCTCGTTTAAGTTCGTAATTGGGTAAAATCAGCCGGATGGTTTCGGACAACAAAAAATAATATTTTTGTACATTACAAATTTCGAATTCAATTTTTTATAAGATGCAGTTTCATCATTAAAATCCACTGATATTATTCTCCACTCTTACAAGCTAATACTTCTATGTTTTTACAGAATGCGAATTCAATCTGTCTGTGTTCTATCTGTTTGCGGTAGCTGTCGTTTGGTCCAGTTTGAAAGATTCATGTCAAACGAAACTGAAAGTGTATTTCTGGAGAGTTTGGTTGATGTAAGCATGTAAACAATTTTTAATTTGGATTCGCTAATTTCATAGGCAGAGTTTTTTGGTTAGTGAGTCGGAATTGAATAATGCAAGAAAGAACGGGATTTCCAACTAATGTACAGGTAGTTATTCCTTAGTAATACTATTTAAGATTTCCTACATAAGTATTCTGTTTTGAGTTCTCTCTGGACTGATAAAACTGGCTATTTCATTTACTCAATTTTTTATAATGATTCCTGAGAGTTTTGAAACACCTGTAGCCAACATTTGACCTTCATATAAAGATAAGATGCAAAGGGCTTTTAATTTCTTTCATTATGTAGTTCTATCATAATAATCCATGGATATCATTCCCAACTCTGAGAAACCAATACTTTCGTAGATATTATTTGTCATAGATTGAGCAAGAGTGCCAAAGCTCCTGTCCACATGGCTTTCTCACTTTTTCATTTACCATTTTTCTAAATTCGGTTCACGGTAGATATAATGGTTATTGAAATTAAACAAAACTCAGTTTATCCTTTGTAACTTTGCATGGTTATTCCGAATGAAATTAATTTCGGGGTGAAGTTTTCTTTAGCTATGATACATATTCTGCAATAAAAAGTTTTTTCTTACTTCCAATGGTTTCTTAGTTATAGATTCACCAGTTCAAAAAACTATGAGAAATTAGCATAATGACAGTGATAAAATTTTGCTTAAGTTATTATAAGAATTTAAAATCATTTTAGAAAATTAAATTATTCCTCATCCTTTCTCCTAAAACGTATCGTTTGCTAGATATTCTTCTATGAATGATTTAGAGTCTGATGAAAAATCCAGAAATTTCACTACATTTATGAATTAATTCATCCCTGAACTAGATAATTCATCTTCACAAAACAAACAGAGTAAAACGTTGTGTGTGTCATAGATTAGTTTTTCGTATAAACGAGCTGCCGATGAAGATTTGATTATTGTGTTCTCTATTAATGCCTGATTTTCTGAATTTTTTATTTTTATTTCTATTAAATTTGTGATTTCCTCGATTAAAATTATATATTCATTGATTACTACGTCCTAAAACTTTTGAACTTCCTTAACTTTGGTGGAGCAGTATATTTTTGACCAGAATATCGAAAATATCCTACATTTGTTCCTGGAAACAACCTCGCCATGAAATATTTGCAAATTTGAATGATTCATTATAATAATCATCGAATTTCTCAAATATTTCAAAAGCAAGTTCCCCTTCCTCATATACGACGTCCTTGAACTTCTGTTCCGAAGACTCCCTCCGAGTTATGGAACTAGAAGGACTAGCATTACATAGATATATATTTATTAGACCATCCATCTCATAAATTCTCGTTAGGAGGTTGTAAATCGGTCGATTTCGTGTTGAAAATTTGTTGAATTGTACCTGTTAATTGCTTCAATTCATCATGTTACAAAAGGCAACCACTGACCGTCACTGAATTTCATTCAACAAAGCCCCCACTGGAATAGATTCTGATTTACTTGCTTAATAAATCCGCGGGTGAATAGAGGGGATCGTAATGTTCTACGGTGGTTTGAAAAAATTAAATTGAAGTAATGAGGGAATAAAATACAACAGGTCTTATGTGGTTCAATAATTATTATACATTATTCTATATTCACATAATAAAAGCTGTTTCTTGCCGAGATGCCGAGATTAAAGGTGGGTTTATATGACAATTGAAACAATTTCAAATAAAATGAGAAACAAATTAAAGTAAAATATAAATTATGGACTAATACTCGTTTAAACGGATGACTTGAAATAAGATAAGAAATTAGAATGAACCAATCTATTCGCATCTTCCTTTGACAATGACAATGACAGCTTGACATGCGCATTATTATTTTACAAACAAAATAAAATATAATAAGGAAAAAGATGAAAGTTGACTTATTGTTATTGCTTAATTTATCTTGTTCAACTTTCTTATTTTATTCTAATTTATTTAGATGTTTATTTTAATTCATTTTATTTGCTGCATAAACCCACCTCTACTATTGGAAAAATCTTAAAAAAACATATATCCGGGATCATAATGTTCGTTCGCCCGACAAAAGAAATTTTAAGGCTTGAAATTTGCAGAAAAGGTTTCTTGTCTGAATATGGTCGAGCAAGTGTAGGGGCAGAATCGACTCGATTGGTTCGGATATAGTATACAGTGTGATCCATAACTGGTGTTCACTTTATTATATTCAGATACAAAATTAAATTTCAATCAGAAAAAGAAAATTGATCTATAGTCAAAGAATGCCTTTTAGGTCAAAACTTTTAAGAGTTCTCCGAAAATTATGATTGACGCGTCATTCGATCTGGAATGGCTTGTAGATATTTTTTGAGAAAATTCAAGGGCCGCCCGCAAAAATGGCAAAAGTTATAAAGATTTAAGTGAAGAAAAAAGAGGTGTTTGGTTTTTTGCATATATCTCAAAAACTATTATAGATTTTTTGAAATTTTAAGAAAAGATTCAAAAAGAGGACGAAATTTCTCAAAAGAAAGTCTTTACTCCCGGAACTGTAGGACCAATATTTATAATTTTCCCAGGGGGTTGAATATACGCCCGAAAACGGGTACTCCGGCTTGAGCAAGCCACGTCCATTTCGAGCCTTTAATGAATAAATATTATTTAAACTTATTAAATATGAATATTATCAACTGAAAAAATGCAGGCGCCTACAGGATAGATCAATGAACAATAATCCGCGGTACAAAAATTTTTATCGCGATTTTTCAACTAGTTATCCATAAGTTGATTAACACTTTTTTGTAGCACGAACATTAACATTGCAAGTGCGATAATTGTTAAATTATTAAGCTGAGATGTTTTCCTTCCGTGTAGCTATTCTTCAAAGTCCTTAGAGTACACTCCTGTTGGAAAAATTAATAAATTGTTTATTTTTGCTTTAATATTGACAATTTACGATGGTTAAAAATTGGAAAGCTTAATTAAACATCGAAAAAAACATTTTCGTTATAATATTACTAATGATTCGTTTTCTCATGATCAGCCACTTAATGATTTTTAATAATCTGTGTATCTTTTTGTTAAAATTGTTATAAACAAATGTACAGTTTATAAGATAATTTTAAATTATTTTTTTGGAAACATAATCATTGATGAATGTTATCATTTAAAAAAACATTATTGTTTAAAAATGAATTTGTTAATCAACATTGTTTTTCTACCACTTGTAATTAATATCAAGGAATCGAAACTCAAAAAGTTTTGACCTAAAAGGCACTTCTTGACTAGAGTAAATAAAATTTTAGCGTATTCGCCTTTGTTTAGAAGATATACATGTGTGGAATATATCTGAAGAAATGGAAATCATTTTGAGCAATTTTATTTTTATTACTTTTTCATTAGAAAAAGTGTGTATGTGTTTGTATTCACTGGATAAACGGCAGTTTTCCTAAAATATTTTGTTAGATCGTGGAATTATCACACCTATCATACCTGAGGGACGCTGAAGCCACAACGACTGGGTTTAACTATCCCCCATTTCATATATGGTAGGTACCATAGACTAACTAGGAAAATTTCAGGCTTTCCTAAAATATGTGTTGTCTGTCGGCCACTGGCTCTTAGACTAATAGGGCGCTATCATTGCAGCAATTGAATCTTCGACTCATTCGATCTACTGTGTACTTAAAGTGAATCAATCTTAGACTATATACTCTTTCTATAGTCTAAGGAATCAATTGGGATAAACTGAGCTATGTGATTCCTGTCAGTGTAACAGAAAGGTCCAAAAAAATTGAAACTGCTTCTCAAGCGAAATACTATCAACTCTCTTTCAGCTCTAGTTTGTACAACATGCCAATCCATGTTTCACACCCATTTTTAGCGAATCGAGATGCAATTAGACCTCATTCAGTCGATGGAGCGAAAAATGAAAATCAATTACAAACAAAGGTGCAGGTAGATATAAAAAGATCGAGATCCATTATGATTGACGCAGACTCATAAGTTCCATGAACATTGTTCATTTAGAATGTTAAGAGGTGAAATTCTAGAAGCTGGTTATGGGCGTATATAATGCAATACCTAAATCACTGACTAAGTCAGTTCACTATCCTATTATGACACGCATATAACACTCCTTTTCTGTTTGGTAGACAGCATACCACGCTCGTGGTGAAAATGAGTTATACGATGGCGTTAAAATGGACGCTCTCTTCTTTGTTGCATCAAGAAAGAACAGATGTCAGGCTTCCGAGCTCCTTTGAAGTATTGCTGCACTCTAGAATTTCGCTTATTTCATTTTATGAATAGATTTTCTAGAATTTTGTCGCATGAGTTGAAGTTGTGAGAGACGCAAAAGGAAAATGAGAATTGTGGAGGGACTTTGCCGGGTCTCATGAAGGTAATTAGGCATAGGACAGAGAAATTTCCGCTATCTAGGCCTGAAGATGTTCACTATCATACCTAAGAATATAAGAGATATTTTGAGCCTGAATAAATTCAGAAAGAAATTAAAAGAATGGATTTTAAATACGGATCGTCACCTTTTCTACAGGATGATTAATGATAGCTGAATATGATTGCAATGATGCTTCTTGAAGTGATCAACATCCCTGGATTGAAACAAACGTATTTGAATTAGACAAACTTACCAGAATTAGACAAACTTACCTGAATTAGACAATCGTACCTGAATTAGACAAACTCACCCGATGGCGACGTAATAACTCGAAGTTGACATATTTACATTTTTATTGGGTATATTTAAGGGCTCATGTTTGTGTTTTTTTTCATTGTGTAAACCAATAGCACAGGAAATATCTACTTATATTTCCTCTATTTGTTCAGTTTATTCATATTTCTTTTCTATTGTGAGAATTTTTTTTTTGTTGTATTTTATATGAATAAATATTATTATTATTATTATTATTATTAATTGACAGTATGGAGATGGGGCGTGATAGAGAGTGAAGTCAGGAGCTTTTGCGCGAATGTTCTATTGTCTATTCAAGCCTCAGACATCATCACGAAATACTGCATGCACCTTTAAGCCAGCTTATCAATTTACCCAAATGTCCGTAATTTTCGAAATTCTGGATGAAAATGGTCTTAAACTATTTGGTTTGACTCACTGATCAAGAATCCGTCGGCTAAATCGATTCTGTCTGGCCGTCCGTTAACACGCGATAACTCTCGAACGGAATGAGCTGGACAGTTGAAATTTTCCGAGTAGGTTTGGGAGATAAATATCTCGGTTAAGTTCGTTAGTGGGCAAAATGTTTTCGGAATAACGAACAAACAATTTTTTTTTAAAGCAGTTTTATCATAAGATTCCACTGATATCATTTTCAACTCTTATAAGCTGATACTTGCGGAGATATGATTTTTCAGAATTTCAATAACAAATCGTAATTCTATGAATTCACAGAATGCTGTAATCGAAAATATACGTCCGTATTTCTATCTATGAATTTCATGATGGGTGTTCATACATGTCATCTTATCTACCGATAAGAGACATGTCATATTTATTTCTGGTTCTATTCAAAATTCGTTACTCATGATATAAAATACCTCCTGTTCTAGAAAACAAAGTATGATTGAATGCAAAATGACCAATGAAATAACCTCAGCTATCGTAAAATTATGAGGATGATATGATATTATACTTTTAAGGTGATAATATAATGCCCGTCGAGATTCCATATGATTTTTAAATGGCACTTTTTTTAATTTAATTTCTTTCATGATGTTGTTCTATCATAAGAATCCAATATCATTCCCAACTCTCAGAAACCAATTAATTTGGAGATGCATTTTCAAAGTTTGAACAAGAGCGCCAAGCTTCTGTGGATAGGAGCTTTGGCGCTCACATTTTTAGCGTTATCACGTGAAATAATGCGTTGGGCATTGGCTGTATTCGAAATTTAAAATGAAGGAAATTGTGAACTTACTCAGCGATGATTTGAACCCGAAACTCCTGCGCGACAAGAAGTTCATACCAGTTCGAAATTTTATTTACACAATAATTGCTAAAACATGAGCCGATCGAGCTGAAATCCGGTACTCAATTGTAAAATGATGACCTAACGGTTTATGCGGAATTAAAGCGGATGCTGACAGATAATTTCTGAATTGTAAAATTTTGTATGAATATTTTTTTCTAGTGATAGGATACTCACGAAATTCTGCAAAACTTTGCTTGTCTGTATTCTACGACTAATTACCAAGTTACAATTCGATAGGATATGTATTTTTTGAATTATTGAAGAAACAATATTTCAGATCGGCATAAACTTCCAAGCCGTTTTGCCTATTATGCCCATTGACGCAATCAACCGTCGCAACCTACCCTGAAAATTTCAAGTCGCTGCCTTTTTCCGTGTGAAAGTTACTTAATCATTTAATACCATTTTAGGCAAATGATTTGGACAAACTATAGCACGCCGTTCCCTAAAACATGCGCGCAAAAACTTTAGACAGGGACAATTCTCTGTATTTTGTATGAATCTATCCATCTTTTCATATTTTCATCACCTCTGATTCATGACTTATTTAACCACTAAATATTGAAATATTTTGTCCAAATATTCGAGCCAAGAGCACCGAGTTCGATGAACCAAGCGACTTAGCAACCCTTCGGGGGATAAACATTGTTTTCTGGTTTAAAATCATCACGAAATGGTCCAATCAAATTCCACGAAGCCATAAAAAATTATACTCTTGTTGAGATATCAAAACAATCGTTGTAGGATGGAGAATCGTATTTAAAGTTATAAAATTTTATGGTAGGTATATCTTTAGAGCGCGATATCCTTAAATGTGGAATAAACTCACTGAACTACTTATATTGGAAGTTAAATTTGTTGCTTCTTCATTTCGATTACGTAGTTTTCAGAATACCTTTTAGATATACAGGATGGCCCACAGATTTACCTTTTATGTAGTTTCACATTCAAGGTTGATCTGAAAATAGGAATTGATACCTATTAATATAATCATAATGAAACACCTAGGTCTGCCTTGGATACCTCTCATCAGCTCTTCAGAGATTATGCCAATTAGAAGAAACAGTACCTAATACTATTTTGTGTAGACTGTGATCTGGAGGATCGACTTATAGTTGACCATATGTCAGATTATAATCTACACAATCGACGCGAAATAAGTGAAACAGCCTGTATGAGTTTAAACATTATGAATAGCTCTAAAACCATCCTGGAATCTACACACAATTTTCCAATAAATGATCTATGGTTTCCTCTGCTTCCCCACATACACAACTAGGGCTCTCAACTGAGTACAGAAGAAGATGATTTGATTTTGAAATTTGAACCGAATTGGAAACATCAACTAGTCGACGAGCAATCAATTCGGGATCAATTTTTGAAGATGACAATGTTAGAGGAGTAGTTTCTCCTAATTTCCCCAAAACATCCTATATACTCCTACTCGAATGAGTGAAATTCATATCGGAAACTACACTATTCCACTTTTCCTTACGACTTGCAAACCCATTCGAATTCAATAAATTTCACTCCAGTCCAAACAAATAAATCAATTGAGTTATCTTTCCGAGCCTGAAGAACAAATGCGCAATTACAGCGGAGCAACTACTCGTCATCTGACTTTTCAACGACAGGTTTTTCATCGTGCTGCCTCGTTCTAATTTGCTCAGACGCGTGAAGAAACTGTGTTAATTACGCTATAAAATGCAAATTGCAAAGTGACAGCATTAGTTCAAATGCTCATTTCAAATAATTGATCAGCGATTAATGTTGAATCAGTAACTCCTACTGCTTTCTATGAGACGTTTTGCCAGGAGCGTCCGATCTTATATGGTGTATAACTTCTGCATTCTAACCAGCTGAAATGTCCAACAAGACATCAAGAGATCGATGAAATACGCTGAAGGCTGGTGTTGTGAAATACGAACTGTTAGGTGTAAGTTGCTTGACAAATTTATCCACTATTACCTACACCTAAGCCCAAAATAAGGTTTCCCAACGAAAGAAAGGGATCTCATACTGCTCCACTAAAGTTAAGTAAGTTCGGATTCTGGTCCACTTAATGTTCATTTATGAGAAATCAAATGTTTACTCTCTTATATATGAATGTTTTTTTTGGCCCTCGTTTGATAACTTTTTCAGTTTCAGGCCAGTTCTTGTCGTCTGCAGTTCTGAGAATTTTGGATCAGCTATTGTTTCACGTTCTTTGATTTAAAATCTGATAATTTGTTTTGCAATAATGCCTATACGTAAATGTAGTGCGGATGAAACGAATAGGGCTATTGGTGAGATCGAGGCGGAATTTCTTTCAAGTAAGTGAAAGCGCAGTTTCCCGGCTCGTCCATCGAAATCAAGAAATTAGAAACGTGACCGAAAGACCGTGATGTGGGCGCCAAGATCTACCACTCCTGCACAAAATCGGTTTCTGAATGTGTCTACCCGTAGAGTGCCTTTTGAACGCTACTGGTGTTTTGGTTTCGATTGGAGAAGTTCGAGAATTTAATATACAAATTTCGACAACTGAGAAGGATTCCACTAGCTCAAAATCGTATGCAACTTCGATTGGAATGGGCCAAGAGCACGTGAAATGGAACGATCAATGGAGGTCTGTATTGTTCACAGATAAGTCGGGATATGGACGGTTTTCGGATAGGTAGTTCGCGTGTTCGGGTATGGAACCATCCTCTCAGAGGTGGTGCAGTTACTGTTTGGAGAAGGCAATGGACGTACATAATTGTTGGTGCAAGTCATTGACAATATTATTCCTTTGTTTTATACTGCCATTGGGCCAAATTTCTTATTTAAGGACGATAATGCGCCACCCCATCGGGTGAGAATTGTTGATGAAGCTCTGGAAATCCATGATATTCCACATTTGGCTCTCCTCCCTTGGTTGCCAGACCTCAATCCCATTGAACACGCTTGGGATCAGCTACAAAGAGCTTTGGATTATCATCAACCACCTCCACATACACTTCAAGAACTCAGACGGCTTTTACCGCAACTCTGAAGAGAAATTGATGAAGGCTGCTTCTACAATCTGATCGAAAGTTTGCAAAGGCGTTGTCAGGCTATGTTTGATGTTCGAGTAGTTCATACTCTTTACTGAACTTTATTTTCTCAATTTTTTGAGTGATCTAATTTTGCACTACAAATACTAAAAATAAATTTCGACCTGAAACTGCGAAACTTTTAAAGAAATTGGCAAAATAATAGGTTAAATAAGCGATTAAACATTTAGATTTCCCATATTTTAAAAATTGGTAAACAAAATGGAAACTTAGGAAACAGTGTCAAAATTCCTGAACTTCCTCAACTATTTTGGAGCAGTATTAATAAGCAGTAAGCATAGTGGTGACACACGCCATCCTAAAATGGCATCTTGGTCATGCCATTTCAACAACCAATGGACAAATAGTCCCCCAATAAGCAATTGCATCCACTATCCATAAGGAGGTGCGCAATGAATCAGGCGACCATTCTGAAATTGATGGAAAAAATCTTATGTATTATCTGTGGAGACATATATTGCGCCGACACAAAAGGAAGATTAGCTGTATTGAATCAAGCCAATCAGTTTAATCACTGCTCAATGGTCGTCAGGACCTCAAGTTCTCCATCCTCCACCATAATTGCAGGTATCCACAAAAATTCCAAATCCCAATTAACATTAATTTTCCTTGGAACATTTCACAACGTTTCCGAATGAAAAATCGTTGCGAATCAATATAAATCGGGACAATCTAACCGTGGGCGAAGAATTTGATACAATTTATATTTATAAGCGTCTCTGGTCGGACGTGGAAAAAAAAAACGATCAATAAAACCTTCAATGCAGGACCAAACTATCCGATGATTTATTCGGTTAAGTTGCCTCTCTTCCCCCGTGAAATGTTTTGGCCGCCTCCTCCTCCGTACTTATTCCCCATAGTCCCGAGGTGACACACTGTAAGCGTTCTGACAACTTAAGTTTGATACTTTCTGATTTATGGCGACTAATATGCGGTTGGCACAGTGAGCGCGATTGAATTATTACAATTATTATTTTGGACCAAGACCGAGGTTCGGCCACTGAGCGACCAGTTTGTGGTCTGGGATGGACCGGCCCAACGGAGAGGGACCGTTTGGTACGATGCAGGTTCGTACCGGGAAATTTGCTCCATTTCCGATGCATTTCCTCATTTCAACTTTTTGCACAATTCTCGGAAAGCTTCAAAGATTGTTTTTGAAAAAAAATATTAAAAAAAACAAGCCCTGTGGACAGGAGCTTTCTGGCGCTCTAGTTCAAACAGACAAATTATATCTCCGAAAGTATTGGTTTCTCAGAATTGGGAATTATATCAATGTATTCATATAATAGAACTGCATCCTAAAGGAAATTCAATTCAAATAATAGTTTATTTATCAAGATTAAATGAGCAATCATGAGAATGAGAAAAGCACCATGGAAGAAATCAAATTAAATCTGGCCAATTTTGCCCACTAACGAATTTAACCGAGATATTCATCCCCCTAAACTACTCTGAAAATTTCAACTACCTACCTCATTCCGTTCGAGAGTTATATCTATGTCTATGGATGAAAAGCAGTCTCACTACTCTCAGATCTCTTACTTCATGTTCAGTTCCGAAATGTAAGAATTTTCTGAGAAAAACTAATTTCGGAGCAAACAACTGAGATTTTTCTCACTTCGCTCACAATTCTTCGATTTATTAGATAATGTCTCAGGAACATCATTTGACATTATGACAATTCATATTCATACATAGAATAATTATATCATTCTGTGACAACGTTGAAATACGATTTATTATTGAAATTTTGAAAAATCATATCTCCGAAAGTATCAGCTTGTTAGAGTTAAAAATGATATGAGTGGATTCTTATGATAAAACTTTTTATTAAAGAAAATTTAATTTGGAATTTGTTTCGTAAAACAAAAATTTTTTTTTGTTACTCCGAAACCATCTGTCCGATTTTGCCCAATAACGAACTTAGCCGAGATATTTATCCCCCAAACCTACTCTGAAAATTTCAACTCTCTAGCTCATTCCGTTCGAGAGTTATCGTGCCTACGGCCGGCCGGCCGGACCGGCCGGACAGAATGAATTTCGACCACGGATTCTTGATCAGTGAGTCGAACCAAATCGTTTAAGACCATTTTCATCGAAATATTCGAAAATTACAGACATTTGGGCAAATTGATAAGCACTCAGTTCCGAGGAACTAGAGCGCCAAAAAAGTGTATCTCAGCAAATATCTGTCAGATATCCCTGAAATTTGCGAGAGACTTCAAAAACTCATTTTACAATAATGTTCTAGATTTGATCTCGATCGGATCTATAATGTGGAAGATATTGAGGAAATATAGAAAATGTATAACCAATACAGTGGTCCCGTGTTTTCTAGTCAATCAGGAAAAGTTTCATAGAACAATGTAATAAATGGTTTCTGATTGTGATAACAATAAAGTCTATGCAACTTTTATTAAGAGTGCCCCATTTTATTTTGTAAATAAAACACATTTTTATTCGAAAATTATTGAAATTTATATTCCATTATACAGGGTGAGTCTTTGACCACTGGATTAATTAAAACCAAAGATTCCTCTCATCAAAAGAAACACTTTTTTCATTTAACATTTTTCCAAATTCAGCTCAGGTAAAAAGATACAGGCTGTTGAAATTTTGAAAAAAAATCAGTTTTTATTTTGTAGCTTTGACATCCTTTTTTCGAATTAAATGAATGTTGGCGTAAAGTTTCCGATAACTATGATACATATTTTCCAACTATTAGTTATTTTCTACTTCTACTGGTTTTCTAGTTATGGACTCGTGGATTCATAAAACTAAACGAAATTAGCATAAATAAAGCATATAAAGTTTTTCTTGAGTCATTTCAAGAATATTCCATCGTTTTAGAACATTATATTATTCTTCATCATTTCTCCTTAAACGCACCGTTTTCGAGATATTCTTCATTGAATGTTTTAAAATGGAAAACTCCACTATTTCACTACTTTTATGGATCCGTCCTTGAGCGTTGGAATCCGGAATCAAGCTGTAAACCACGTTACCATGCCTTATTCTCGTCCGCCCACAATGTCATAGATAATTTATATGCGGGAGTGTATTAGCACATTGTGATATCTTTAAACGCTTGTAACTTTTTACCTGAGCCGAATCTGGAAAAATGGTAAATGAAAAAAGTGTTTCATTTGATGAGAGGAATCTTTGGTTAAAATTAATGCAGTGGTCAAAGACTCACCCTGTATAGTACGATGGATACCATTAGTTATTAAACAAAACATCATTTAAATATCCACCACGGAAACGCATGCAGGAATGAAGTCGTTGAACCCAATTCTCCATAACTCTCTCATACAAATCAGGTCGTCTGGTAGCAATTACTCGTTCAATATTGATCTGTAAATCGACTTAATTTGCTGGATGATTGCTGTATACCAATGACTTGATGTACCTCCGAAGAAAGTCTAATGGAGTTAAATCGCAGGAACGAGGCGGATAATTTATTGGTCCATTTCTTGAAATAATCGAATAACCGATTTTTGTTCTCAATAAAGTCATTGTGTCATTGGCAGTATGATAAGTGGAACGGTCCTGCTGAAGCCACATGTTATGCAAATCAAGACGAACCAATTCAGGCCATCGAAAATCAGTCAACATTGAACGACAACGATTTGCAATGACAGTCACCGCCTTATGAGCTTCCTTGAAAAAAAAATTGGGCCAATGACTCTTCCACCATAAAATCCGCACCAAACAGTAAGTTTATCAGGATGTAATGGCAGTTCTTGAGATTCTTCAGATTTATCATCACTCCAGATGCGGCAATTGTGCTTTTTAACATGTTTAACCAGAAATGAGCCTCATCGCTGAGGATGATTTTCTTATGAAAATCTGCATCATTTTCAATTTTTTTTAAGCACCAATTACTGAATACACAACGTTTTGGATGATCAGTTGGTTTGAGTTCTAGGGAACAATTTTGTATGGATGTAAATCAAGTTCCTTTCGTAAAATTAGCCACAAAGACGGCAGGTGCCTAGTTTTTGTGAACGACGAGAAATCCATAAGTTTTGGTCTTCACAAATACTTTCACGTACGGCAGCAATATTCTCTTCACTTCTTGCATTTCTTTGTCTCATTGGCACTGCAACATCATGAAGTGTAAAATTTGTTTCAAACTTCTTCACTAAACGTTCAATTGTTCTTTTATCCGGACGATTATAACGACCAAAAGTTAAAGCACGTCAAGTTAGAGTAACAGTTCACGATTTTTCATTATAATTTTGGATTATTTGTAAACGTTGTTGAAGTGTGTACCTTTCCATGATCAAATGGTAGACATTATCAAATACAACTGTCAATGTCACAAATAAAAAATGGCTGCCGTGCGTGAGTGATGTCAATTTGAAAATGGGTGTTCCCATTGAAAGACTCGTTATGTATTCGAATGGGATCTTACGCCACCGCAGACACATCACTGTTTATTTTCGACCCAACAGTGAGTATATGTATTTGAGTCGAAACTAATCGTTAGAGACCATTATCGGCCAAAAAGTGGACCAGTTTTTTCGTACGCTTGTTTTTACAGTCGGATTTATATTCTTGGATATACTGGGAGAATATATTTTTTTTTTCTGGAGCTAAGCAACTTTGGCAGAGTTAGTACCTTGAGGATGGCCACTCTGGCTAAAAATTTTAACAAGCTCTCCAAAGGTCCTGGCCAAAGTGCTTTTCTAAATTGTTTTGGGGAACAACGTGTATCTTGATGAAGGAAACACTGTTTCTCTATTTCAGTATCGTAATGTGTCCATTCCAGCACTGAAAACAGTGCTGGAATGAACTCATTCCCGCATTGTTTCTAGTTATATTTTTCGTCTTTTTGTAGTCAGCACTGAGTGACATTCGATCCTATCAAATTTCAACAAACGTCAATTGACAATACAATATAATCTGGATATAGTGAAATAACTGTTGAGGAGAAGATGGGAGAAGCTTTATTTTCATTAAAGAATATGGTACTAGAGATTTCCTTCTTGCTAATTTTGAATCATTCATGCTATTAGGAAACTGTTTTAAATATTATGATCTCCATGCCCTAAGTACGTTTCAAATTCAAATTCCGTAATCTGTCAACTTTCGTAACAGTCACAACAACTACCAAGATACAATACAAAAGTCACTAGGATATATAATCTGAATTTTTCATGAAATTTCAACAGTATTTTACAAAACTTGCCTGAAAAAGAGAAAATATCGTCTAATACTCGTTGCAGAAGGCAAATCCAACACTCATGCGTTCGAACACTCGCTCCTTCGTCTCTCGTTTTCGAATTTCACATTCGTCTTTTAATAGCAGCCCATTCTGCAACTTGTTTTAGAATATACTATTCTAAAACGTTCCACAGCCTGCAAAAGTATACGTGGACCAGAGTGTAATTGTTCGCTCTTCATTAACGAAACATACGAGATTATGAACACACTGCACATTCTTTACGTATGCATTTATCGTGTAATTTTATTGATACGAAATAATTCCTTATGATGCATTCTATTAAGATTCAATCAGGTATCCTTTCTTTATTGGGAAATATCGCTTCACAACGAATGGCTTAAACTGTCTGCAGGGCAGAATTAAATCTGATTTACCTATACCTATCGCAATCTTTCATACCACTCACTTAATTCAGCCTGTAGCGTATCTCCCAGGAGTTCTGTTTGTTTTAATCATTTGTTGCTTCGAAACTCCTGTGATTTCGTTTGAGAAACTCGTTATTTGAGGAATAATGAATTATAGAGAGTGATGACTTCTGACTAACCGATTGGTACTGAAAATAATACTAGCTTATCTACTTGGTTTTCCATAATATCTATAGAAGGTATAATGACGCCTTGTCCTTAAGGTTTTACTGTGATGAAACTGGGTGTGAAATTTCACAAATCACAATGCTAATTCCGAAGAATGACTGAAACATCGAACTTACCATCTGTGATAATAAAGAAGATAATTGAAATGATTGGGAACTAATAATTTCATTGCAGTTGATGCAAAAATCTAATATTGCACTGGGACGGTTCTTTGAGCTTTTAATTCCGACTAAGTCATAACAGGATTCGAACATTGGGAATTTTTTAACTCGTTAAGGAAATTAAAATCACGTTAGACGATAATTATTTGCTATTATTATCCAAGAATACAGTTTCCAGTGCACCCCTTTGCTTCATTCCAAGGAATTTGTATGTTTCTTCATCTCGAGATGCCGGATGATTATTCGGTTCGAAGTCTTCTATTGCTTCATCAGTTCTTTCTTTGCATAGATGAAAAACTGCACATTTGTCCAAACCGAATGGCATTCCTAATGCTGAGGTGTATTCGGAGGGCAGGTAAATGGACAATAGAAGATACGCGCAAAAGCTCCTGACTTCACGTCAGTGCTTGAACCAATTTTTTTTCGTAATTGGTTCAAGCACTGACCTGAAGTCAGGAGCTTTTGCGCGTATGTTCTATTGTCCATTCTCCTGTATTGGACACTCTTAATCGAATTTACCATGGTGCAAAAGCTCCTGACTTCACGTCAGTGCTTGAAGTATTGTAAATTTAATTGTGTGTCCAATACAGGAGAATGGACAATAGAATATATGCGCAAAAGCTCCTCACTTCACGCCAGTGCTTGAAACATTTTTTTTTCGTAATTTTTTTAAAATTTTCTAGTGGTACAGTTCTCACAAAATTGTACACACGTCTTTATGTCGATATTCTACAACTAGTTCAATTCGATCGAGTCTATATTTTTCGAGTTATCGTGGAAATAATATTCCAGATGGATATAACTCCGAAACCGTTGGGCTGATTATGGCCAACAGCAAACTTAACTCTCTCATTCAGATGCGCAACCTACCCTAAAAATTGCAAGGTCCTATATCCTTTCGTTCGAGAGCTATCGAGGCAACGGTCACCCATCCAGCTACTGAACTCACACAAGGCTGCTCGATTCTCCAACAATATAGATTCCGATCGTGTTCAAACATGAAACTTGGTAGTAGAGTTAGTCTCTGAATGCTCTCGCAAAATTTCAGCTATGTCGGATGAATAGTTTCTGATATATAGAATTTTATTCAATGATATTTTAAAAATATTCTAGTGATACGATCCTCACGAAATTTTGCAAGAACTTTCGCGTTGGCATTCTACAACTAATTACCATGTCTGAATCGGATTGGTTTTATATTTTTTGAGTGATTGAGGAAATAACTACCAAATTTCGGATGGGTATAACTCCAAAACCGTTTGGTTGATTATGCCTATAAACAAAAGCAAATTTTGCATTCAGATTCACAACCTAACCTGAAAATCAATATATCTTTCCGTTCTCAAGTTACCGTGACACAAAAAATATTTTTTAATAATTTTTTAAAAATTTTCTAGCTATAGGATTCTCACAAAATTCCACAAACGTGCTTAGGTTCATTTTATACAACTATTTCACCAAGTTTCAATTCGATCGGATTTATATTGGTTGAAAACAAAATTATTACTCGGAAACCATTAGGCCGATTATGCCCATTAACGAAGTTGTCTGTCGTATTGGGATGCGCCATCAACCCTGAAAATTTCAAGTTGCTAGCTTTTTCCATTCTCAAGTTATCGTGGCAACGTCCGGCCGGACAGAATCAAATTTGACCTTGAATTCTTCATCGAGGAGTCGAATAAAATCGTTAGAGACGATTTTCGGTAAAAATTCGGAAGTTATAGACATTTGGGCAAAATTATAACGCGATGTCCCCCAGAAGATAAGCGCCAAAAAAACAATTATACAAAGGATTTTCCAATAAGAGGTGTTATTTTGATATTCAAAGAAAAATGCCATTTTTCAATATAAATGATCGGTTGTTTATTTCATTATAAAGAAGAAGCTATGCCGTTAATAGTGGAAAATAACATCAGGCAAATGACCACCACGACCACACTTACAGGACCATATCCTTTTAATGAAATTTCCATAACCGAATCGCAAAGTGGCTGCCCGATGTCCCCGATAGCCTCACGAATTCCATCTTTGAGGTCTTGAATTGGCTATTGGGGTAGACCTTCCCTTTCACGTGGCCCCAAAGGAAGAAGTCGCAAGGTATTACTTCACAAGCTCTCGGTGGCCAATTGTGATCACCTCTTCTAGAGATAACACGGTCCGGAAACTTTTCCCGCAAATGATCAATGGTTTCGTTGCTTGTGTGGCACGTAACGCCTTCTTGTTGAAAGTAAACGTTGTCCAGATCAATACCATCCAATTCCGGCCATAAAAAATCATTAATCATCTCTCGATAGCGCAATCTATTCACCGTAACTGTTGCTCCAGCCTCATTTTCGAAAAAGTAAGGTCCAATAACTCCGTCGGACCATAAACCGCACCAAACAGTCACACATTGAGGATAGAGAGGCTTTTCAACAATAACTCTTGGGTTGTCCGAACCCCAGATGCGACAATTTTGCTTGTTGACGAAGCCACCGAGGTGGAAATGGGCCTCATCACTCAAGATGATTTTTCGATGGAATTCTGGATCATTTTCATGCATTTCAACGACCCAATCAGCAAGGACACGAAGTTGTTGATGATCGGCCGGCTTGAGTTCTTGTGTTAACTGAACTTTATAAGCCTTAAGACACAAATCTTTATGCATAATACGGTGTAATGACGTTTGTGGAATGCCTAATTCCAAAGAACGACGAGGAATGGACAAACTTGGGTTTTTTTCAACACTTTCGGCTACAGCAGCAATATTTTCGGCTGTTCTTGAGCGACGTGCACGGGTTTTATTCTTCACATAACTAACTTGTCCCAACAGCTCGAATTTTTCCACCAATTTTTTTATTGCGGTCCGACAAGGTGCTTCACGACGACCCAAAAATGTTCGAGTTTTACGAACCGTCTCTGCCAAATTTTCACCATTTTTATAGTGAATTTTAATAATTTCAATGCGTTCTTGAACCGTGTATCGTTCCATTTTTATTAATGGCGTAGTTTCTGCTTGTCAAATGTCAAAAAATGACAGCTTCAAAAGTGACATCTACCGAAATAGCGGGCTATTCAAAATAACACCTCTTATTGGAAAACCATTTACAACTCAGACAAGCGCCGACTAGATTTGCGATCAAGACGCAACATGCAGAATACCTCACCAGAAATGAATACTATTCAAATCACCTCACGTCGCATACCGAATACGAGTATTCGGCATCGCGACAAATCGCTCTTGCAGCGGCTCTCGCCTCTCATTAAAAACTTTGTCGTAATGAATTCGTCCGGCCCATAACTGTCCGCCGGGTGTCCAATAAAGCGGCAAAGACACCTCTTTCACCTTTCTCGGGCGGAAAAAATCCGGCCTGAAATCCGAGAACGGCGGCGCGAATAAAATATGACAACTTAATAAAACAAGGAGCGAGATGCCGTTGAAGGACGACAACGCAGGGACGCCGATATCGATCGCTACATCGATATTTCTGCCGATCGTAAAGTAAAAGCGGCGAAATGCCGAGAGCTAGGCGTTTTCGCAAAAAAAGGGAACAACCGCTGTTATTTAACGCTGCGGCGGAATCGCATAAAATTGTTCTTCCTTTAGCGGATGAGTCGTAAGTCATAGTCGATCCGGATGGTCTTGAACTTGAGGAAACGTTTCAGGAGTAAACCGAGATGGACATTTTTGTATTCTTGAGAGACATTTTCGTATTCCTTTGTAACGATGGTGTGATCATTTGGTATTGTAATGGGATAATTTCCTGTTTACAGTTTTGCTTATACCACCCATTAAACTAATATTTAAGTAATCATTAAAGGATCCTGTGGGAGGTATCCTCCGTATTAAAAGGTTTTTTCTGGGTTTTCTCTACCAAACTCTGAAAAATATCTATAAAATAACAATTAATTATTTTGTGATTTGCTTCTGCGTAAGAAACACAATATATTTGTCAGAAGCAATCAATTGAACAATGTTGCCTAACAAATAACAACGAAACAACATCAACGAAGAAACAACTAGGTATATCGTAACGTTTCGGAGTCTATATCAGACTCCTTCTTCCGACGCTTAATGAAAATCTTTAGAATTATTTTGTTGATAGTTATTGAGAAATTCAAGAATTGTCACATTGACAGTATTTGAAAATCATAGCTAACATAGTTTTACTTTGCATAGAAATTCTCAAGTTCCAACTCCTTTTTCAATAAATTTAGCCAAATATGGTCAATACCAATTGAGCAATTTGCAAAATTGCATTCTCTGTTCAATAAAATACAAGTTGACTCCTTAAGTTTCCTTTTAATATAATCAGGTTCTGTCATTAGAATCTTTGTATTAATCCAATCCATCATGTGATCTCCTTGGATTGTACATACATGTTCTGCTATTTTTGATTTCTGTATGTCTCTATTTCTCAAGTTATTCTTATGCTCTGACTTTCTTACTTCTAGTGGTCTTGATGTTTCTCCTGTGTATGATTTACCACAAATACAAGGAAAATTATATACACAGTTTTTTGATTTTTCTTTTTGATTTATGATATTTATTTTTATTTTTTATTTATTTTATTGAACAGAGAATGCAATTTTGCAAATTGCTCAATTGGTATTGACCATATTTGGCTAAATTTATTGAAAAAGGAGTTGGAACTTGGAAATTTCTATGCAAAGTAAAACTATGTTAGCTATGATTTTCAAATACTGTCAATGTGACAATTCTTGAATTACACAATAACTATCAACAAAGCAATCTGACGAAGGAGACTGATATAGACTCCGAAACGTTGCGATATAGTTGTTTCTTCGTTGATTTTGTTTCGTTGTTGCTTGTTAGGCAACATTATTCAATTGATTGCTTCTGACAAATATCTTTTGTTTCTTACGCAGAAGCAATTCACAAAACAATACATTTTTTTATTTTATAGATATTTTTCAGAGTTTGGGAAAGAAAACCCAGAAATAAACCTTTTAATAATGAGTATACCTCCCACAGTATCCTTTAATGATTACTTATCCACATTAGTAGTTTGAATTCTTCATTTGAATTTTCATATTTCGAAATATCCAATCCAACAAAGCTACGAATGTCTGATAAACTCAATAATGATGGGCCAGACTCGGAACTATCCGAGAATCTGTTCAATGCGTGAGATATCCGGTCGAATTCAGTGATCTTTTCCACTATTTCTCTGTCTACTTGGGACCATGACCATCATCAAAACCGCATTCACCTCCCGTCGAAAAATATCGTTTGCTATGACCTCCGTATGGTCGACCCGCACGGTTTGGGCTCTGTGATTAACGTAAGCAGTCCCTGCTCACAGGGGGGCGGCCCGGCGGGGGGCTCGTTTACTATCGATAAGTTTCAAATATAAATAGCCCCTTGTTCGAAACGGTAACATGTCTTTGTTGCGAGGGGCCTCAGACAGCTCGCAACAAAGTGCAACGAGTCAAAGTGTTGTCGTGGATAATTTTTCAGATCGCGATGGATTGAGAAGTTCTCATTTTATTGTCTTCGTTCCCGATTAAATTGTTTGGAGTGGCGATTTTTCAGGCTATCTGTGGATTGTGCATTGTGCTTTAGTCTGTTTAATTCTGTTTACTACGTTGTTGCTCACTACAAATGTTTTCGTCTGACATATGTTTCCCTTAGCTGCAATATTCCAAACTCCTTAGATATTGGTAATTAAAGTTGGTCCAAGCCCTGTGGACAGGAGCTTTTTGGCGCTCTTGTTCAAACAGACAAAATATATCTCAGAAAGTATTGGTTTCTCAGAGTTGGGAATTATATCAATGGATTACTATGATAGAACTGCATCATGAAAGAAATTGAATTTAAAAAAAGTGTCGTTAAAAAAAGATGCTTCAAGACTTATTAAAAAAAAAAGAGCAATCTAGAATGCTTCAATGCCCTAAAACTTCAAGAATTCATTAAATTTATTTATCAAGATTAAATGAGCAATTTGCAATGATTCAACCTCGTGGAGTGGGTTGTTGCAACTTACACTCGGTGCATAGTTTTCACAACTCGAAAGACCTAGGAAAGTATCATCGAAATGTCTAGAGCAAGGCTGGAGACAATCATAGCAGATTGTCCATTTATTCCTGATATTTGAGTAGGTAGTGGATTACGAACAAATTATTGTAATAGTTCAAAATATATTAATAAAATACTATCCTCTTTTCATAATTTAAAATTTAATAGTTCATACCACCAACACATTCTTTTCTGTATTATGAACCTTACCTCAAGAAAAAATTATTGATACACAAATGTAGATCCATATTTCAGTATTTTTTTGCTAGCAACATTATGAAAATACTGTATATAAGAACATGTCTCACTACTTAAGGTAGTAAAAGGTAATATTAACCTCAGTGGTCAACGAACAGTAATTTCTTTTGATAATTCCATTATGTTCTTCTTTCCTATGGCCTCCATAAACTACATCAAAACAGTCTTGTATATATTCACAAATCCAAGAATCGAATACTTGCTTTCCAAGAGAAAATAACAACTATGAATTGACAATCTCTAACAGCTAGAAAAGATGACATTTATGAATAGTGATCACAGACAGATTCTGTTTTCACATTCTGTGAATACATAGAACTTACGATGTATCATTGAAACTTTGAAACATCATATCTCCGAAATTATTAGCTTGTTAGAGTTGAAAATGCTAACAATCAAAACGTTTAAGACAATTTCCAGCCAAAAATTCGAAAATTACAGATATTTGGGCAAATTGATTAGCACTGTGTTCAGAGAAACAAAAGCGCCAAAAAGAACACAAATATTTTATAAAAATTTGGGCTGGATACGCCGATGACATCGTTGCAATTGTGGATGAAAATATTGATATTAAGGAATTATAGTATAATAAACTTTACCTAGGAACACTTGAAGGTGTGGAAGTGTATAAGAGATAAGATGTATTACTCAATAATGATCTAACTCCTATTAACAACTCATTATTCTCACTAATCCGTTTATGACTATGGCCCGGTTGTTCATT
Organism: Halyzia sedecimguttata; assembly: GCA_937662695.2. NCBI lineage: Eukaryota > Metazoa > Arthropoda > Insecta > Coleoptera > Coccinellidae > Halyzia > Halyzia sedecimguttata. Next base: position 79,845,943 of record OW569415.2, on the reverse strand, counting down.
CCAGATCTACCTGACGTTGGTCAGGTAAATTGTGGTTAAAGTAGATTATGCGTTGTGCTACTAATGTCGAATAGTTAACTTAACCATAGAAAACTAGTAGTTAACGCCTAAACCGGAATTGAACAACAGTTTGACACTCCTTAATCCCTGGGTTTGCGCCCCATTCGCCAGATACAGGGTGAAATATGGAAATTCTCATTACATCTCCTTTCTATTCCTCACTATTACGACTGTTTCCTATTTTAAGACATATTTTTGCTTTTCGTTTGTAATATTCTGGTTCGTTAATCAATCACAAAGTCACAAGGGAGGAAGAAACTCTTTTCTACCGTTTAATTCATCCTAGTGAAACTATTAGTAGTCATAGAATTGAGGGAATTGATGAAAATAATGTTCCAAATTGTAAAAAAAATGCATTCCATACCAATGACTTATTAATTTTTTCTAATAATTGATATTATTTCAGGTAAGACGAAATCATCATCTTAACAAGACCATGAACCTCGGTGAGTCTTTTTTTCAGTTATGTCATGCTGCTCATAGATTACACTGATCGTAACATCGAATACATAGCCAAAAATAATAGATTTCTGATTCAGTTTCATTATTGTCAGATAATCCGACAATTAATGTTATTTTTGGAACCTTAATATAGAACAGAATTATTCCGGGAAAACTTCTGAAAATTGTTTAGAGAATGAAGCTAAAAACTAAGTAAAAGTACAAAGAATTTGAACTTCCTCGTAGAGAATCGGTTAAAATCTGTTATAATCTAGAAAATTCTTGAAGATTTTAAATTACTGACGCTTGTTTGTTTCTTTTATATTCTATAGAATATTTCCGATTTCGGCAAAACCCTGAATCTTGGGTCCCCTGTTATATCTGAATAAAAATATCTTTTAACTTTCAATCAAACCAAAATATGTGGGTCCCAATTCTTTAAAATCCATAAGTACCATATTTAACTCGTCTCGACCCACGATAGGTTTTAAATATCGATATAAAATCATCAAATTTCACTTCTCATCAAAATACAATTCGTTCGAACTCAGATATCCTCGAAAATTTTGCTGTTCGACTGCGAAACAGTGGAGTTACAGACATTTGGATAAATTGATAGGCAGGCTGTTCAGGAAAGCAACTGCTCCAAAAAGTAAATTCTTCGTTTCTTTCACGAAAATGTTAATGAACTTACAATCAATCCAAGACAGTTTCACGACCTTAACCTGGTGTACTTGCAGATTAATAAACTCAAGTTGAATGATCCTTTACTCTTCTGGTAGTAATGAAACCTAAACCCACCCGTGAAGAACTGTAACCCACCAGCACGAATACAAAATTCAGGACCATTTTTTCGATAAGACTCGAACGAACCATTACCATTTCAGAGATTCAGACCGAGAGAAAATTGTCAACTCCTTTTCGCCCAATCTCAAGAACAGATCGTAAAGTTCGTTGCAAGCAGATAACGACATTCGCGTCCACTATATAGTGCGCATACGAAATATCCGAAAATAAAAATTGAATTACTTGGGTTGATGGAGTTCCCATAAAAAATCACTCAGTATAAACTCCATCTGATGGATATTGGTTTCGGGAGATACGGTGATATCTTTATTTCGAAAACGCAAAGAGGTTTCGTCAATCTGAGAGAATTCTGACCCTGACTATCTAAGAATGAGGATCAAATGATTTGAACTATTGAAAATATTTTGATCGCGAAGAAATTTTATTGGACAGTCAAAGGCTTGAATATATATCGCGAGTTATGAAGAATATGATTGTGAGTAGTTATAAAATCGTTTACACTCTGTCAGGCCGTCAGAGGCTTCAGTGAACGCGTTCATTTAATGAAAAATTATATATTTCACCTTTTTTTTCCCTACCTAAATAATAATAGTTGAACATTCATTCATGACAAGTTACACATAAATGATTAAATGATCATTTGACTGACTATTCATGAGTAAATACTTCGAATTAACTTCTACTGATGAATGTTTACTTATGATGCTAATTGAAAACCAAATGACTAATTGAATTACGATTCATTCCAATTATGTCATTCGAGGTTATATATCTACGCACCTTTAGCAATCCCTATTCTAATCAGAAAAAAAAAAGAATTGAGTATGCTAGAGGTTCTAATTTCAATCGGGAACTTGACCATTGAATTCGATTCCACTGTTTTCACCACATAAAAAATTTGCCACCGTTATCTTGGGAATCACTAGCAATAAATATGGATAAATATTTAACGAACAGGTTATAATGAACACTATTCACATTTGCTTATTATATACATGTTCCTTAATTAAAATTAATTAAATTAAATGGTCATGTTCTCAATATTATATTTTCATTTGGAAAATCCGACAATTGATATTGATGGGATAATTACCTCATGGTTAAGTAAAACCTTCGTTTGTACTCAACATAGACCCATTCGCTATAATCTATATTATATTATTTATATTAGTTCCGAAATGCAGTAACAACATATAATGGTTTTTTTTCTCTGACACTCTTAATCGTATTGAACATAGTAATTTCGATTAAGAGTGTCCAATACAGCAGAATGTACAATATACGCGCCAAGTTCTTGACTTCACATCAGTGATTGAACCAATTTTTTTTTTGTAATTTTTTTATAATTTTCTAGGGGTACGGTTCTCACAGAATTTTACACGCGTCTTTATGTCGATATTCTACAACTATAGTTACCAAGCTTCAATTCGAACGAGTCTATTTTTTTTTGAGCTATCAAAGAAATAATATTACAGGTGATTATAACTCCGAAAAGTCGACAAGAGGAGAAAAACGAACAAATTAAAAATAATACATAACCTTTCAGAAGTCCCCTCTCACAAATATACTCCTCTGCAGACGCATGGATCTCTTGAAGAAGAATCGCCTTCAATATTTTTCAAAGATATTCCCTCTTGTTCTTAGAAATACCTTTAATATTTGATTCCGAAAAGGAAAATGTCGTTGCTCATAAGGCCAGGAGGGGTCTCTTTCAAAACCAGGTCTGGCCAATCCAAACGATGATTATTCAGAACTTGCTTCAATCCCTATTGTGGTATCAAAAAATTGGCTCGACAATTTATGTTATAATTTAATATGTCATCATGACATTCATGGTTTTGAAGGTTCTCGCAAAATTTCCGCGATGTCGTACAAATGCTTTCTGATTTATAAATTTTTTTAATGATTGTTTTTTGATATTCTAGTAATACGATCTTTTGTGAAAATTTTTGCGTTGGCATTCTAGAACTAATTACAATGTTTTAAGTCGCCATTTCTTTCTGTTCTCAAGGTATCGTGGGATACATAATATTTTTTTAATTTGATGCTACTTCATTATAGAAACATCTTGATTTGACTCAAGTTAATTGGTGAAAAAGTTGAATTCGGAAGAACCAAATAAATTTAGTCTTATTTTTTCTGCTCGTTTCAAATTTGTAAATAAAATTTTAAAATATTGATATACAGGGGTTCTTTTGACTCGAAACCTACTTATTGAATTTTTTAGAACTGGACTTAGAATAAGACTTTTTTCATTATAATAATCCACGCCACTGTGGACAAAGTACATACGAACCAAATATTATGGAAATGTATAGGGTGGTACATAAGTTATGATGGAAAATGGAAAAAAACAATAAATCAGCCTGTATCTAGGTTATAAAGAACGGTATATCCATAAAATAGAGGTTATTTAGGAGCATCTTGATGTCCTCCATCTACCCTTACTGAAATACTGAGCATTTCACAATGAATCAGCCTATATGATCATTCAAGCATATGTTCGTGAGTTCCTGAATGACTGATCATCCAACTAACTACTGACTCATGAATAATTATGGATAGAATTGAGTATTCATGAATATATGAATTTGAATATTCATGAATAGATGAATATTTATAAATAATGATGAATATTCACGAATACATGAATAGTTGCGAACCCAAAATATTCAAATGAATATTCAAATCATTTATTCTTGATTCCCAGCCCTATTTTGTATATTGTGTACTCTTCAAAACATAAACTCTTTCAAGTTATCTATTTCATTCCCAACGAGGGTATTTTCAGTGGGAATAATGAACCAAATACTGCGTTTTCTTCAACACAGAGAAAAGAATGAGCGAGCCAGCGACCAATAAAAATACATAAAAGTCAATGACGTAGTAAATATGGGGCTCGAATTCATTTCTGAGTACCGTAGAATCCAGTAATTTGACTACGCCAAACAAACTTGTCCCAAAATAACCAGATCGCAGCGGGGGGCCGGGCTGTTTTAAACGATATTTATTTGACAAATAAATTCTCGTTTATATTCAAATTTAGAATGGGCCAGATGAAATTATGTATGCCTGAAATTTTTAGAACAATGAACTCGAATTCGGAATCGTCTCATTAGAGTCGGGGTCCGAATAGAATCGGCTTTTTGGCAATGGCCAATTAGTTCTCGGGATTCGAATGCATTGGATAATTGGGCGAAATTACTACATCGGTGGTTTCAAATGGGATGATTAGTTTCGAAACGTTAACAATCAATCAGTCTTTAACTCAACATTTACATTGATCACGAATTCATTCGATTACATGTAGAAGCAGAGTTTAACCTCAAAATATGTATCAAACCACATGCCAACTTAACTGTTTCGATCCGATATTTTACGGGATGGTTACTGAGTTCATCCACAAAATTCAAGAATTTATTGTATGCCCTATTTTAAGCATAAGCAATATTTTATACAAGGAATTGTGGGGACTTACCACATTTAATAAGTGATAATTATGTAGAAGGATTAAATAAGGAGGAAGAATGCACTGGTTGAAGCAAAAGACCGGTTTTTAGAAAAAAAGGCAAAAAGCCCTGTGGCAGGAGCTTTGGCGCTGTTGTTCAATTTTTGACAAACCATATCCCCGAAAGTATAGGTTTCTCAGAGTTGGGAATGATATCAATGGATTCTTGTGATAGAACTGCACCATAAAAGAAATTCAAATGATGATGAGTTTATTTATCAAGATTAAATGAGCAATCTGCAATGATTTAACCACGTGGAATGGGTTGCTGCAACTTACACTCGGTGTATAGTTTTCACAACTCGAAATACCTAAGGAAAGTATCATCGAAATGTCTAGAGCAAGGCTGGATACAATCATAGCAGATTGTCCATTTATTCTTGATATTTGAATAGGTATAGGCTGACGAACAAATTATTTTAATAGTTCAAAATATATTAATAAAATACAAACCTCTCCTCATAATTTAATAGTTCATACCACTAGCACATTCATTCTGTATTATGAACCTCAACTCAAGAAAGAATATTTGATACACAAATGTAGATCAATATTTCAGTATTTTTTTGCTAGCAACATGATGAAAATACTGTATATAGGAAAATGCCTCACTACTCAAGGAAGAAAAAGGTAATATTAACTTAAGTGGTCAACGAACAGTAATTTCTTTTGATGATTTCATTATGTTGTCCTTTAATATTGCCTTCATAAACTACATCACAAAAATTATCCAATTCTAAATTTTCTGAAACATCATCCACAAATTCAAGATGCGGAACCTTGTTTTCCGACGCCTAATACTTTGAAAGTACGAATTATATAAAGAAACTAGAACAAAAAAAACAGCGCAAATAAATATGGCGTCTCTTATAGGTAGATAAGTTGACATGAATGAACAGTGCACACAGATAGAACACAGACAGATATTAATCACATTCTGTGAAAACATAGAAGTATTAGAAGTACGATTTATTATTGAAATTAAGAAAAATAATATCTCCGAAAGTATTAGCTTGTAAGGGTTGAAAATGACATCAATGGATTCTTATGATGGCATTATATCTCAAAAAAATTCAATCCACAAGTTGTAATGTAAAAAAAAAAATTTTTCGCCTAATAACTAACTTAACCAAGATATTTATCTCGCAAACCTACTCTGAAAACCGTCTAGCTCGTTCCATTCGAGAGTTATCGTGTCTACGGCTGTACAGATTGAATTCTGACCACGGATTCTTCATCAGTAAGTAGAACCAAATCGTTTAAGACCATTTTCATCCAAAAATTGCAGACATTTGGGCAAATTGATAAGCACTCTGTTCCGAGGAACAATAGCGCAAAAATAAATTCTGATCTGAAACTGTGAAACTTATAAAGAAGGGGCAAAATAATGATAATAATCATTTAGATTTTTCAAATTTAAAAAATTGGGGAGAAAAAAATGGAAACCGTCTCAAAGTTTACGAACTTCCTTAACTTTTGTAGTGCAGTATATTTGCCTAGATCCGTATATTACCATTGAAACTGAAATAACCTTATTACACGATTTCAGATAATTTTACAATTTTAGGTATATCCTCTTCCCTCCTCTTATGTTATAATAAAATCAGAACCTTCCGATGTTGTTTTGAAATTTTTACGAATATCGGTTTGAAGGTCGATGAAGTGAGCTATTCGTTTTTTATTGTCCATTAAAACTTGGGAAAGAATATCTCGGGCTCTTTACAACTTTTTTGGGTATATAGGGACGCTTGTAATGATTAGGAATAATATACATAATTTCTGAATTGATTTATGGGATGCTTAAAAAACTATATTTTGAAGCTATCCCATAACTCAAGCGGACAATGACATTAATTGACTGAGCGGAAAGGTGGGTAAAGAGGATTGGAATGACATTCTTAAAAATGAATACGAAAACGGGGGGGTGAAGAGAATATAATATTAATTATTCTACACTTTCTCCAAGCACAACCGCGCTTTGTCCAACTAATTGCACAATGGTCATCTTATGTACCGATAAGAGACATGTCATATTTATTTCTGGTTCTATTCAAAATTCATTACTTGTGTTACTCCTGTTCTAGAAAACAAAGTATGATTGAATGCAAAATGAGCAATGAAATAACCTCAGATATCGTAGAATAATGAGGATTATAGGATATTATAATTTTCGAGTAATAATATAATGCCCTTGGATAATCCAAATTGGGTTCAGAATATCAACAGTAAAAACAAAATTGGAATATTGGTTAAGTTTCAATTGATATGGGATAATTTTCACAGTGGATTTGAGGAATGAAGTTCGTTATTGGGTAGAAACGGTATGGTGGTTTTGGATTAATAATTTTTGGTACTCTTGTTTTTTTTTTAATTACACTTTTTTGAATTTATTTTCTTTTATGATCCAGTTTTATCATAAGAATCCATTGATATCATTTCCAACTCTGAGAAACCAATACTTTCGGAGTGATTCGTCAAAGTTTGAACAAGAGCGCCAAAGCCTCTGTCCACGGCTTTTCCAATTTTTTTTTATCATTATTAATGCACCAAGTTTTTAATCATGTCCGCAGAAAAAGGAGATATTTTTAGGCGCGCTGTTCTGTGAACAGAGTTCCTATATCAATTTGTCTAAATGTCTGTAATTTTCGAATATTTGGTCGAAAATGGTCTTAAACGATTATTTTCGACTCACTGATCAAGAATCCGAGGTCAGAATTAATTATGTCCAGCCGGCCACCCGGCCGGCCGTCAGCACGATTACGCTCGAACGCAATGGGAGAATTGAAATTTTGAGGGGAAGTTTGGAGTCCAAATACAGCAGCTAAGTTCGTTAATGGACAAAATCCACCAAGTGGTTCCAGATTTATAGCCATTTGCAATTTAGTTTTCCAAAAAACTCAAAAAATACTAATCTGATCGAATCAAAACACGGTAATTAGTTGGAAAATATCGACACGAAGACTTATGCGAAATTTTATGGGGATCGCATGACGGGAAAATTAGAAAAAATATATTAAAAACATTCTGTATCTCAGAAACTATCCGTCAGATATGGTTCAAATTCTACGAGAGCCTTCAAAACGTTATTTTACAGAAAAGTTCTAGATTTGAACTCGATCGGATCTATATCGGTGAAGATAATGCCGAAATATCCAAAAATACCAACGATCGGGGTGAACTGGTCCACTGTATTTAGATTCGACCAAACAAGTTGTCAATAGTTTCTGATTCTCGACTCTAAATTGTTCCATGAAGTTAGTAACATCATTAACTTATCTGTCTGAACATATGAACTATCTGACAAGAATTTCATGTTCCTCTATGATCTTGACATTACACTTGTCTGAGACCTATGTCCTGTGACAATCTGTCATTTTGTAAATAATAATAAAGTTCCATATCCATTCGAAAAGACAGTACCTGTTCCAATCAATGTTATTTTCATTTCTATTGAAATAGTAACTCCAACAAAAGCATCATACATCTACGGGAGATGATAGCCCTACATTAGGGTCCTGAACATCTGAAGTTCTGAATAATCATAGCTTGGTTCACCTAGTTTTGAAAAAAACCCTCCTGGCCTTACGAGCAATGACATTTTCCTTATTTAATTCAAATATTGAAGGGATTTCTGATAGAGTGAATAAATTCGAGAATTAGCGGAGATGATTTTTGGCGCTCTAGTTCCTCGGAACTGAGTGCTTATCAATTTGCCCAAATGTCTGTAATTTTCGAATTTTTCGATGAAAATGGTCTTAAACGATTTGGTTCGACTCACTGATCAAGAATCCGTGGTCGAAATTCATTCTGTCCGGCCAGTCCGGCCGTCCGGCCGGCCGTAGGCACGATAACTCTCGAACGGAATGAGCTAGACAGTTGAAATTTTCAGAGTAGGTTTGGGGGATAAATATCTCGGCTGAAGTAAAAGATCTGAGAGAAGTGAGACTGCTTTTCATCACGCTCTCTCACTTAATGACGGGACTGACGGAAGGGAATATTATAACTTCAAAAATATTATGTTGGTGTTGAAATACTCGTATTTGGTGATGAAACGGGGACCTCACCCAAAAATGTTTGAAAATATTACGTAAATATTGAAAGCATAATTCTGTAGTTCGAGAGAGGAGAAAATTTGCTGAACGTAGATCAGGAAATTTTTTTATCGATTACAAGGTAATTTTTCATTATCACTTCTCTTCTTTCATACATGTTTTATGGAATATCTACTATTTGTAGGTACTTTAATGCTGTTTTAGGCAATTGTCATACGAAACTTATTTTTTTTGTAATCAGAATCTGTTTCAATATTCTAGAATTTATTTTTCAAATTTCTTTTTTTCTTATTTGTATTTGTAAAAGAAAAATTTCATATTTGTTATAAGATAATTTTTGAAGCCCTTTTTTTAAACGACAGTTTTTATAAATTCAATTTTTTTTATGATGCATTTCTATCATAGGTATCCATTGATATAATTCCCAACTCTGAGAAACCGATACTTTCGGAGATATAATTTGTCTGTTTGAACAAGTGCGCCAAAAAGCTCCTGTCCACAGGGTTGAAATCAATTTTTATTTGTTCGTTTTTCCCCTCATGTCATTTCGTTTTTCAAATGAATTTCGGGTACTTTGGAGAACCCTATCTATTTTTTGATGAAGCAATCCATATTCAAGAAAGAAATGCCCATCAATATTTCGAATATCCACAGACACGGGGCTGTTTATTCTCGAACCAACAGTGAATGCATGTATGTGGGTCGCGAGTATTCGTTCGAGACCATTCTCGGCCAAAAAGACGATCAGTGTTTTTTGGACGTTTGTTTTTAGAGTCGGATGTATATTCTCGGAAATATTGGGAAAATTATTTTATTTCTGGAGCTAAGCAGCTTTGTCCAGTTCAGTACCTAGATGGGTGACCGATCTGGCTATACATTTTTTTAAATTCAAACCGCTACTCTTCGAAAATGAAGAGTAGAGTGGGGCGTCGGGAACAATCGGATATACATGGGGCAAACTGCGAGGCAGCACCAAGTTAAATCACTGGGCGTGGTCGACAGGAATAATCCGGGCAATTCTAAATATCTGCCGCGAAATTCCGGTGCACGCAGGGCATTACGTACGAGAAAATTATGCACGTCCTGGACGGGCACGAAATTGTCCATGTAGATTAATTTATTTCACATTTTAATGAATATTGATGGAAGCTGCAGGCTCAGGGCATTTCTCAAAGTACGTCTGCAATTTTCGACCGGACGCGGGGACGAAGGCGGGCTGGTTAGGTGGTTTAGATTCAGTGAATAAAATAATGATTAGAGATATCGAATATAAATGATTTTATTTTCAAACGTACAATAATAACGGCATTTTTCGATTGAGAGGATCATCGCAGAGTTCTATTTCTCCGCCAAGGAGAAGTGAACACAGAATCTGTCTGTGTCCACTGTTCATAAATGTCATCTTATCTAGCTATTAGAGACATGTCAATTCGTAGTTTGAAAATATTTTCTGTTGGCAAACAAGTATCCGATTCTTGAATTTGTGAATATATACAAGATGTTTGGAAACCGTAAATAATATTGACTGATTACATATTGAAAAATTCATTTATAAATATTGGGGATGATGTTTCAGAAGATTTAGAATTGGATCATTTTAATGATGTAGTTTATGAACGCAATAGGAAAGAAGAACATAATGCAATCAGCAAAACAAATTACTGTTCGTTGACCACTGACGTTAATATTACCTTTTAGTTCCGTAAGTAGTGAGAGATGTTCCTATATACAGTATTTTCATAATGTTGCTAGCAAAAAAATACTGAAATATGGATCTACATTTGTGTATCGAACATTTTTTCTTGAGTTAAGGCACATAATACAGGTAATAATGTGTTAGTGGTATGAACTATTAAATTTCAAATTATGGAAAGAGGATAGTATTTTATTAATATATTTTGAACTATTAAAATAATTTATTCATAAGCCTCTACCTACTCAAATATCAGGAATAAATGGACAATCTGCTATGATTGTCTCCAGCCTTGCTCTAGACATTTCGATGATATTTTCCTTAGGTATTTCGAGTTGTGAAAACTATGCACCGAGTGTAAGTTTTAACAACTCATTCCACGAGGTTGAATCATTGCAGATTGCTCATTTAATCTTGATAAATAAATTTAGTGACAATTTTTGAAGCATTAAAGCATTGGAGTATTGTAGATTGCTCTTTTTTTAAATGATAATTTTTGAAGCATATTTTTTTAAACGACACTTTTTTTAAATTTAATTTCTTTCATCATGCAGTTCTATCATAAGAATTAATTCTTATAATTCCCAACTCTGAGAAACCAATACTTTCGGAGATATAATTTGACTGTTTGAACAAGAGCGCCAAAAAGCTCCTGTCCACAGGGGTTGAACCAATTTTTATTCGTTTAAGTTACATTGAATGTACAATTGGACAATGTTGCATTGTAAAAATTTAAACCGTGTAATAATGAACTGGTAGGATTCTGTCTCGGATTCTGTTCAAAAGCTGATGCCTCAATAGAGTAATCAGAGTTGCTGGTTCCAGGGAATACGTTGACGCTCAATATCCTACCAGTAATATCATTCTTATTTCGCAGTGAATCCTCGATGTAGCCTTCTGCTACACTACTCGATTTCCAACCTCTGTGTCGTTTCAAAGACTCAATGTTGACTCCTCCATCTATAACACGTTGACTGTCCCCATTCTAATTTTTTCTTCACCCCCCACGTTCAACACATTTTTCCAAAGATTAGGGTTACTTTTGAGTGATAAAATATATATTCTATGAAAAAATTAATTCTGCAGCCATTTTGTCAATGTTTTTTACATGTTCATATGTGATTCATGAACGCCTTAGTCTATTTTTTCAATACTGGACGTCTCTGTATCATATGTGAACATGAATTTAACCACGATTGTGAAAAAGCCTTTTGTCTCCAATGTTTCAAGGAGTTTCAAGGTTGTTTTCGTATATTTTCTCCTTAAAAATTGTATATTGTTCATTCAAAATAAATAATTCGAAATCAGGAAAGTGTTCATGTTCAAAATTTTCAAGTCCAATGGAAGGCTTGATGCTGACGTTTCTTGAATAAGGTATGATTCATTATGATTGAGGTTATCAATACATTTACTTCTAAAAGACGTTCAGCCCATATAAACCGACCACACTGCAGCGTTCGTAAATAGTAGCCATATTTATCTTGAACGTTAAATGAATCACATACGACTCATGGACTCCTGGCGAAAATCTTTATGCATCATATGTGATGCATGGGACAGTCAACGTGATAAGTATTGTCTCAATGAAAAATTATATACGATTTACACTTATTTATTCAATAAATAAGTGTAAATCGTATATAATTTTTCATTGAGTTAATATGGATTTGCATCAAGTAAAAGCCACAAGCATTAAATTTTTTATAAGTATTGTAGCAGAAGTTCGCCTCAATTAATGACCTGTGTATTTTTTTGGATGATTAAATTGCAGAAAAGTGGTAACCTTTCTTGGAACACTCCCTATACTATGTATTCCCATCACAGCACTGTAGTATTTTCCAGCTTGATATTTCCAAAAAAAATCTATTTTCAACGAAATCGTTTGGTCTTAAGGCAGTGTATTTCCGATACATATTTAGATTATTCTCCCTAATAACAGTGAATGTTCGAACTTTTCTCTTTTTACTATCAGGAATATTGACTATTATAATATTTCCCTTGTCCTCGATAGCTGTAGTTTTCATTTTCACCATTTGATCACATCTGCAGGCACCAGCTACTCTGAATAATAAAACAATCTGAAACAACCACGTGATCAAAATACAAAAGTACGATTACTTGAAATATGATAGTTACCTTTAATCCTACATATGATTCATCCGGTGCTTCGAAGAGAAAACGTTCAACTCTTCCTTAGAAAAAAACTCTTGATTTTTTCGCAAGATATCCTTCATTGGATTTTTTTAATCTATTCATCAATCTATTTCTATCTATTTCATGTTTGATCGCTAGTTGCGTCTTTATCATTGAATATCGGACCCACAAAGTAGAGGATTTCCATTTTTTTTCTTTAGCCATTAAGTTGAATTATGCTAGAAGCACATTCTCTTGGTAAACTGTCACATTTTTCGAATTGCACTAATTCACGAAGTGATCATAAACTGCAGAATATTTTTAATAGACTTCGATGGTCCAATGGCTTCATTCGCCAAAACCTCAATTTCTGAAGAAATCCACGTGAAAAATCCAATAACGTGAGTTATAATATAAAAGTGAAAATTTGAAAATAAAATTTAATGACCAATTTAAAAACAGAATTTTCTGATTTCTAATTGGATATTGTATTGATAAACGAATCCTTCATCTGTATCCTAAAACCAGGATATAAGAATCAAATTAATGTCAATGTTGTGCAAATCAGATCTATTTTTAAGGTTGGCTGATGTGAACTTTCTTCGATTTATCAATAAATGTAATTTCCGGTATACAACCATAAAACATAATTGACTATGAAAATAATGCTCAGTTCCAGTATATTTATTAATAGATTAATACTATTAATGAAGCCTTTCAAGCAAACCATGAAAGTAATGTTTCTTGTGCGAATTTCTATACTTAGGCTTTCCTTTCAGTCATTCGAGGAGATTATTATGTTTCTATGGTTCTGCTACGTGGTATTATTAAATTAAGTTAATTATTATACATCAAATTATCTCAAATCGCAATTCTATCATTTCCGATTATCGTTATCCTTAAAACTGCAACAAAACTGGTATGAAAGATAATTGTATCATGTTTCGAATTGATACACTCATTCAAAGGAAAAGAAATATTTGTACCTATTCAGCTCAAAAATACCCGTTCTAGGGTAGTTTCAAGCTCTTGCTATAAACCTGAATAAATACTTATTCAAGTGAATTTGTAAAAACTATTTATTTTGAAGAATAAAGAAACTGTTGTGACTCTTCTGCAAACTTACAAGATTAGATTAGGGGGCGTCCATAAATTACGTGAGGTGTTTTTTTAAATTTTCTGTACCTCCCTCCTCCCCTGGTGAGATGTCGAGAGATTTTATTCAACCCCCTCCCCCATCCCCCAATTACACGTGAGATTTTTCAAAATGTGAGTTTCATACGTAAACGCGTTGGATTGTTATTGTAAAAAGAAAAAAAAAATTAAATCATACTTTTATTTACGACTAGTAATCAATATTGCTGAGAGTTATAAGTGTATTAAAAATTTAACAATAGAATACTTAACTCGTGACTACTGTGAAAAAATGGATCAAAATAATATAATTTTTTTTTTGTTTCAATCAGAAAAAAAGTGCGTGATATTTGCCGAGACCCCTCTCTCTCCAACGTAAGATTAGATGAGATTTGACTCGACCCCCCTCCCCCCATTAAACATCTCACGTAATTTATGGACGCCCCCTTAGGGTTTATAAGGAGAAGATGAACTTTCAACACTCTTTTTACTTTCACGGAAATAGGAGCAAACGGTATAATGACTTTTAATGGGTTAAAGGTTAACCGGATTTCGAAAAGGCTTTCGATAATGGGAGTCTGTAGGTTCCATATTGAACTATCTGAGGATGGATTTTCTCAAAATTCCAGCCGAATTATTGAATGTTATTCAACGTTTGAGGACTCTGGTGGAATTATGGGTTACGGAGGGGATTAAGAAATTGGAATTAACTAAATAGATAACCGTCACATTTCTCTGAGATTTTTGAATATTTAATTATCGTCGTTGAATTACTCGTCAAGCTAACAAGCAATCGGACAGACCGTCAGACAGACGGACGGGCAGACAGACGGACAAACAAACAGACAGACATAGAGCGGGGCATACAGACAGACACACATAATAAACACAGACATTTTTTTTTCATTTTGTTTTTGTTTTGTTTTATCTTTGAGGTACAAATGTTAGAAAACTTGGTGGGAAAAAACGTGACCCTTTAATTTTTTTCAAAAGTTTAACCGTATGAAACATAGAAACGGTTTGCTAGATCGATTTTACAGGGTTTATGTGGGTATATCGAGTTGAAAAAGTTACGCTTGACATTAGTCATTTCAGAGTTATTTCTAATTCAGCCGCTAATTTTCCAAATAACCTTAATTACCCTATTTTTTTGGTGCTCTAGTTCCTCGGAACTAAGTGCTTATCAATTTGCCCAAATGTCTGTAATTTTCGAATCCGAGGTTGAAATCGATTCTATCCGGCCGTAGGCACGATAACTCTCGAATGAAAGGAGTTAGAGGATTGAAACTTGCAAGGTGGGTTTGGAGCGTAAATATCTCGGACGAGTTCGTTAATGGGCGAAATCCATCAAGCGGTTTCGGAGTTATGGCCGATTTTAGTAAAACTTATTTTTTATGAATATTTCCGAAACCGATCACTCGATCTATCTGAAATTCAGCATCATTGTAGCATCATGACCTCTTTACGCATGTGAAGTTTTGTATTGACCAGGTTACCGCAAAGTGTAAAAAAAAATTCAAAATTAAAAAAAAAATTTTCTACAATAACTCTCGAACGGAATGAGCTAGGCAGTTGAAATTTTCAGAGTAGGTTAGGGAGATGAATATCTCGGTTGAGTTCGTTATTGGGCAAAATAGGCCAGATGGTTTCGGAGTAACGAAAAAAAAAATTTTTTATTAACTAACAAATTTCAAATTCAATTTTTATTTAAGATGCAGTTTCACCATAAAAATCCATCGATATCATTTTCATCTCCAACAAGCTAATACTTTCGGAGATATGATTTTAATAAATTTCAATAATGAATCGTACTTCTATGTTTTCACAGAATGCTATAATTATTCTATCTAAGCTTTATTATATGATCTGTGTTCATACTAGTACATTTCATCCTGTTCTATAAGAGAGAGTCAAATTCATTTAAGCTATTTTAATTTGATTTCTTCCATGGTGCAGTTCTCATTCTTAGATTGCTCATTCAATCTTGATAAATAAACTATTATTTGAATTGAATTTCCTTTATCATAAGAATACATTGATACAATTCCCAACTCTGAGAAACCAATACTTTCGGAGATATAATTTGTCTGTTTGAACAAGATCGCCAGAAAGCTCCTGTCCACAGGGCTTGAACTCATTTTTATAGTGTCCAAATACGACGGACAAGTTTGTTAATGGGCATAATCGGCCCAACCGTTTCCGAGTAATGATTTTTTCATCGACCAATACAGATCAAATCACATTAAAACTGGGTAGATAGTTGTAGAATACTGAAACAAATATGGTCGGGGAATTTTGTGAGAATATAGTATCACTAGAAAATGTTTAAAAAATCATTTTAAAATATTATTTGTCTCACGATAACCTGAGAATGGAAAGAGATAGCTGCTTGAAATTTTTCGACCGTT